>OX419722.1:30005000-32505000 GCA_948474765.1 Patella depressa | reverse complement strand
TACATCAAAAAGTTGTATAATCATTGAAATATTTAGTTCTAATCAAGATCCGTTATTCAACTTTAATTTTGTTTGATCCACGACATTAATTGCAATTTTCCTACAGGGGTGCTGAACAATTTTCAATCCGTTTTAGGTGGTACACACTTCAGCTAATTTAGCCTAGTTATGGGACGTGACATTTTGAACATAACTGTCAGGGGTACACGACCGCATAAACGTTTATTTATTAACAATATTCTTATTCAGATTTGTATCTGTATAGGGTATTAACCTACCCAAGGTTGATATGATAGAGAACACGCGGGCGAAGCCCAAGGGTTCTCTATCATATCAAACCGAGGGAGAGTAGGTTTATATCTGACATATACAACGTTCACCCTTAAATTTAATGGACTCTTCTAAAAAAGGCAGCAGTGATTGGATAGCGAGAATTACCGATGTAATAATGCGCGTGTTTTTGTTTACACGTCGCCATTTTGAATTGAAAGCAAGAACCAAACGGATAATTAAACGAAGTCAGACGAATAATCAATCCTTTTTAGTCATCATATTGACGATAGAATAGATGTGGATGCAAATATGATGAGGATCTATCCAAAGCCTGAAGAAAATTTGGATCAAAAGGCAATCTTTTCCGATATTTGTGACAATGAACCGTGATTGAAATTTAGGTATTTTCAGAGACGGATTTGACCGACAGGTTTAAGTGGACTGTATCCAAAAATACTTTACAAAGGAACTTTTGAGCGATAAATACTTTCAAGTCTTGCAGTGTGTGGAGAAATAATGTAGGCGGAAAGAAAATTCTGAAAGATATCTTAGACATGGAGTATGGATAACCGATTTAAATATGCCGATAAGTACACCGTCTATTTCGTTACTGCATGCTACAAACTGTACCATAACTTATTTTATTGCCAAAAGAATAAAATTTTATGTCTGTGTGCTTTGTATTATTTCGATCATCTACATTATCAGCGGTTGATATGAGCCGAATATATCGACCTTGGATGACGTCATCAGCGGTTGATATGAAATATATGAAATATCAACCTGCCATGACGTCATCAGCGGTTGATATGAACCGAATATATCAACTTCTGATGACGTCATGAGAGATTGTTATGAGATATAACTGCTATGGACATCAAAGAAAAAACTACTACCAGTTGTATATGAACAGAATAGTGTGTGGGGATTGAAAAAAACGTGTGGACAGTTTTAAAATTATTAAGTGAGATTTCTGCGTCGTCAATTCCGTGCAGTAAAATATTTGTATTTTGATGGGTAGCCGCACAAACTGTCTTGCAGTAATCTTTTATAATGTGGTGGTGCTGAACAGATTCCGTGCAATTCTAGGTGGTACAGACTTCGGCTAATCTAGTATGGATGTAAGGCGTGGGATTTGTTGGCGTATCTGTCAGGGGTAGCCTTCCGCACAAACTGTCATTCATGTTTCCTGTGGTGGTGCTGGACAACTTCCAAGCAGTTTTAGGTAGTACAGACTTCAGATTTTGTAGCCTTATTGTGGCCCGCGGCATTTTGACTTTCTATCATTGGTAAGCCTATACCCCACTGAAAAAACTGTCTTGTAATGGCAACCTCCAAACCGTTTTAGGTGGTACCGACTTCAGCTAATCTAGGGTGTGGCAGTTTGGACCATGTGTCAAGGGTACGCCACCGAACAAACTGTCTGGTAGTGGTAATTTATGATCCCTGTGGTGTTCATGAACAACGTCTAAGCAATTGTAGATCGTACGGACTTCAAGTAAGCTAGCCTAGTGTGTGTGTGTTGTAGGCGGAGAGGAGGGGGGGGGTGTTTGCCAGGGTAACCCACTACACAAACTGTCTGGCAGTGGCCATTTTTGATTGATGTGGTGGTGCTGCACAACTGTCAAGCTCTGTAGTGTTCCTGAAAACGTCTAAGCAATTGTAGATTGTACGGAATTTGATCGTGCGGACTTCAACTAAGCTAGCCGTGTTTGTGTGTGTGTGTCGGAGGACGGGGGAGTTTTGGGCCTGTTTGCCAGGGTAATACACTACACAAACTGTATGGCAGTGGTCATGCTTGATTGATGTGGTGGTGCTGCACAATTTCGAAGCTGTTTCAGGTGGTGCGGGCTTCAGCTAAAATAGCCTCGTTGGGGCGTGGGATTTTAAGCGTGTCTGTTTCGGGTAACCTACCGCGCAAACTGTCTGACAGTGATCATTGATGATTGCTGTGGAGGTGGCTGAACGACTTCAAAGCAGTTTTAGGTGGTACGGACTTCAGCTAATCTGGCCTAGTTGGGAGCGTAGGCTGTTAGGGGTAACCCGCCGCACAAACTGTCTGACAGTGATCGTTGATGATTCCTGTGGTGATGCTGAACAACTAAAAGCAGTTTTAAATGGTACAGAATCAACTACTAATCTGTCCTAGCTATAGTCTGGCAATTACATTACTAAGTTAGTAAGTAATTGTTTAATATAGTGCCACACACTGCATACACGAATATTTATACATTACATAAAATATACATAAAATAATAGCAGTGTCCAGTCGATATCGACTTACGAGACACGTTTCTCTAAAATCAAATCATTAAAAATACTAAATAATTAAATACATTTAGATTAATATCCTCCTTCGTTTTAACATGTTTAAAAGCAATAAACAAGTGTAATGTTATGATTTATTTTTAATAATACTTAAAAACATTTCTTTTGAAGATATATTTGTAACATCCTGATTTACGAATGATTTCTTCATTCAATTAAAAAATGGATTTCTTTTTCGATACGCGACGTGCACAAAGGACATATGTGATTATTTCGGGGAATTGTGGGTTTAGAATATCGACTTGTTTCTATTGATAGAGGGAAAATACCACACCTAAGTTTACTTATAACACGTCTCTGGGATCTGGTCTTGACACAACTAACATAATCCCCAACTTTTAGATCATTTTTAAACAACCTATACTTTCTCGATTTATTTCCATTTGTACAGTTTTATCATCCCACAGTTTTAAAAACCACCTAGATTCATCAGTAATAAATATTTTTTTACACAATGATTTAAAATCAGATTTACTACCGTCATATAAATTAAACTCGCGCTTTACATTCGAATGTTCTGCTTACTTAAAAACCTTCCTTTTTCAGCGATTTTGGACGTCTTTGAGACCATCTATGGACCTTATATGATAAACGATGTCTATAGCTTTGTCAATAATCTGAATACCTCAGTTGCTTGCTTTGTCCGAGATCTGACCAAACCCATATCACCATAAGAAGCTATTTACATTTTCAACTGTGCCACATATAGAAACATCATAGAGTGATATTGGCTCGACTAGAGGTTTATACAGTTTATTATATACAGAATACGTCATTCCAGCCAAAGCATATCTTGAAGTTAAAAACCCCAAATCACGGCTAGCTGATTTTGCCAGTTCTATTAAAGCACTTGCGTCTGTTTTGGTCACAGTATCTATAGCATTATCTGAAGTTTTTCTTTGCAAGTACAATGTCATCCGCATAAAGCAGTATACTTAAGAGTTACGCTGTCTAATTCTATACCTAAGATTGGATTACATTTTTCCGCAGCCAGATCGTTTATAAAACGCAGAATAATGTGGATGACAGAAGACATCCTTGTTTAACGTCAAACTAGTCTGTCAGGGGTACCCCACCACTTGAAATGTCGGGGTGTTTTTGCAAAACTTGCTGTACCGTTTTCATGTGACACACTTTTGAGCTAATCTAGGCCACAAATCCATGCCTAGAAACCCAACCCTCACAGCCACACCCGCCACTGAGATACTCAGCGGACTTACATTCTGGCGATACCAGATATGCATGCATTGATACTATATAGGTGAACATTGGTACACTTTTCAGCTAGGCTGATACCCCGGCTCCCTGTTTAATAGCAGGCTTGATCCAGCATGGGTAGGAGATTTGAGATCGTTTAGTAGGCCTATTCTATAAATAAAGATACATTGCCTTTTGTGGGGTAGCGTGGAAGGAAAGTTTCAATCAAAGGAGTTGCTCGGGCTACTCATAATAGGGTTTGTATGGGAAACCGTAAGAAGGCGAGCGGGCGTTGCCATCAGTGCTGTGGTATTGCGGAGGTTACATTGGTGTATCTTGCCATATGTTTTAATACTTTATAACCTACACTAATCAGTTCGCTTACTCTTAAGCAAAAACCATATCCCCGACATTATAACTAACTCAGCAATTCAATCGATGTCTTACAACTAAACAAATTCCAGACAAGGGAAATTGTGATCAACAATTAACATACATGTATCGTGTCAGCCATTTCATTAAAGATGCATTATGTAAGATACAAAAATCACCGTTCTTGATATAATGGTTCAAAAATAAATAATGCAAAATGAATATATCGAAATTTCATTAAAATTACTTTTTTCTGGGCCAAGTGATCACTTTTGTAGTTTTGACAAGATATGTATTGATTGTGCATTAACTAAAACACAATGGCGAGCCGTTCTGATCTAGATAAAATCGCGAGTATCCGATGGTATCGAGATTTAATTATGGTCTTAATCAGTGATTTTTCTTTTGATAACGTATTTATTACACCGCACCAAATTATACATGTATATCGGAACTTGTTTCAAATTACCATCACTAGAATCGACTAATCAAACTTATTTGTGTCCCAAAAGCTGAATTACGATTATTTAGACAGCGATACTGTATAAAATTGGATTAACAACACACCTGTTTAAAGAATATTGGACTCAATGGGAATGTATGTTATGGAGTTTGGCACGTTAACCTTTTACTATTATTATTATGATCATATCAACGTAGGGTAATACATAGTTGGTAATATCGAATCCCAAAAATTAAAAGCTATCAGTTATTGCCATTAGTAATCTCATTGATCACATTTCTCGCCATTTCGTAGCTGAATCGCACATGAGCTAAATTTCATATGGAAAACATCATTTATTGCAAACATTTTAATTTTTTTCAATATCCTTCTTAATGTACTTATGTAGGCATTTAAAACGATTCGGACCCTGCGTATTAATTGAATACTACTATAATTACTTACTGTACATATATGTTAGCAGCGCAGAAACTTCTGAAAGTATGGAATATTTCTTAACAGTTGTCTTGCTTTGATCCGTCTCGGGTATAAAATCTTTGTCGATTGACAAAGATATCTGATTTAAAACAATAATGATTCAATTATTCCCATCTGAGCAACTTCATTATCATGATGGTTTTTTTTTTAAAACTGCTTTTCTTATCTGAGTAAACTATGGAACCTCATTATGGCAATGTGAAAATAATTTAATAAGTTACTCAAAATGTCAAGTTATCTTAAGCTATACTAACGTATAAAAAAAATGGGTAATAATAAGGTAGTATGCAGTAGTATTTGGTTATAATATATTATTAGGTAGTATTTTGTGAGTTATTTAGTGTTGGTGTTCAGACTCCTGAGCTACGTATGCTGATACAATAAATAGACTTTTTCAGTCTACCGTAAACATTTACAAATTTACTTGTATTGATATAATTCAACTATTCTGTTATTTTGTCACAATATGGAGGTAGTAAGTGGCGGTGTTTATTAAAACTGGGTAAAATCATCGTGTCATCCTATATGTTTCTCTTTTCGACGATTTTGAAGTTTTAAGGGGTGGGTTCACCAACGAACTTATACATGTATGTATTAACCAGCTAGAACATATATGATCTGTGGTGCTGTTACGGGCCCTGGTCATATGATTGCACTACAAAACTGTTTATATAAGGGATCTCACGGCGACATAAAATTAAATTTTTAGATAGAATGTTTAATCTCCGGTGTCTCATGGCGTATGGCGCCTGTTAATCACATCTAGGAAGTCCCGTGTCCCTCTCCCTACTTGTTAATCACTATCTAGGAGACCCGTGTCCCACCCCACCTGTCAATCAATATCTAGGAGGTACAGCCCTCTACCCGTTCATATCTTGAGGTGTATATTCCGGTTTTCCCTTCTTGTCAGTGATGCAGGATGGATAACTTGTGATGAAAAGACGTCCAGATGTTCAGATGGAAAAAAAGAGCTTGGCAATTTTCCGACAATTCATTTGCAGTTACTAATATGACCGACATATAAGTCATATGAGTTCTATAATAATTATATTAAAAATCAATGTTACATTCCCCATTTTGATAAACATATCTTTGACAATATTAATGTATCTTAAATCTATCTTATTTACCTAATTATTATATATTTTAAATCTATTTTATTTACCCAATTATTTCTTCAATAAGATACAGACACTGGCATGAGTGACATATTGTCCTTATAAAACAGATAGAGTAAACTCTTTACAATTCAATATCAACTGGCCCCTGGCCTATAGAACCTTATTAATCCAGCCAGTGGCTATTACATCAGATAAAATGTACACTAGGCATTGAAGTCTAACAGTGGAGGGATTAAGAATTGGTCATTGACCAAACTCTCCACAAAAGAAACTATTGTTTTAGATTTCAACTTAGAGACCACATTTTATAGTTTAATTGTTAATATGTCAAAATTGTCTATAATATATTTTGTAAGAACTGTAGTTCAAGAGATAGAGTGAACTATGGTAAAACGGATCGGATCTCTCTCTCTCTTTCTTGTAGATAATTGTTGATTTATCTATGTTTAATGAATTACATAGAAGTTACTTGGACTCAGTCTTGATTTAATAAGACCAGAAATAACGTGGTCACACTAATATCAATATGCGAACCCAGTTAATTCGAGCGAGCCTTCTTTAGACGTCACGATAATAAATCGAGTTCAAATGTTTTGAAAATAATTAAGACTGGGCGATCTTGGTTTGTGGTGGAATGCTATCTGATTAAAGCAACGTATTTCAATAATAAAGAACACATCCGTGCCATCATCCATGGAAATAAATAACTGGATTATAATTGTTGGTGCGATTGTAGGACACTCATGATCCGGTGGGGGAATCATGGGCCCATACTGTTATACCTGTGGCGTGAGTGGGTGCTCTGTCGCTGTAGACACTTCTGTGTCTGCGGTATCTAAGTATGTGAAATAGGGAAAGAGGTACGATCATTCGGATGTTTTTTGGGGAGACACTACCAATGCTGTGGAATGTTGCTGTCGCTGTGGCACAGAGACAGAGCTACTTCTATTTCGGTTCAGGTGTTGTCGCTGTCAAATCGGGATAAAGCTGCTGATATTATTGTGTTGGCTTTTTATCTGTTTGGGGGGTTGTGAGTTGGGGTGGGCATAGCACCGTCTGTCAGACGTGGAGAGCGGACGCCGGATAAAAACCGGTCGTCACACCCGGCGTGTAACCCATGCCTATTTTCTTACTTCATATTCTGGAACAGTCCATGATCGTCTAGTATTGTTTCTGGTCGCATAAGTAATTTCTAAACTGGTTAGAAAGTATCTTTAAATGTCATTCTGACATTACTCAGTAATGACGACTTCACATTGTGTTTGAATATACTGCATCTTCGATTATATGAAGCTCCTTACATATGGTACCATGCATAACACATTACAATAAAGTCATTCTTTCAAACCCCATCGATCCATACTCGGCGAGAAACGCTCTATCTTCTACCTCCAAGAACTACTTCACTGTCTGTTGTAGCGCCCAAATCCAGTTACTTGTCTCATGCCTTACATACCAATAATGTCTCATTACCAAATTTGGTTGACAGAAACATTCCATTCTTGACCATATTACAAATGTGTTGATTAACCTATAGTTCAATTCATGTATCATATAAGCACAGACTTCCCTTCATAAACCCATACCATAACTAATATTTTGATAATGGAGAATAATTTGTAAAGATAACAATATTGGTTCAGCCATCATATTTCTCCATTCCATGAATTTGAAAACAATATTGCAACGACAATATTGTTACATGGTGCAACACCGTTGTCGAGTAGGTTACTTCCGCTGTTGCCGTAAAATCGGGACTGGGCTACTATAATTTTGGTGATTGGGTAAACACTCCAGTCGTGGAGTGCGTTAGGTGCTGTTGGGCGCTTCAGAATCAGGCAGAGCTTACAACCATTATGGTTTGGGGATACACTACCGTCGCTGTAGAGTTGGACAGAGCTACTATCAACTATTATTGCTGTTGCCGTAGACCCATTGTGATTATTGAGGACAAACTACACTGTCGTCGAGCGTGTAAGTGCTACTGCTGCTGCCGTTGCAAATTGTGGGTGAGGGGGGGCTTTGCTATTAATGCAGACTGTCCGAAGTGCTGCTAGTGCTATCCTTGTATCGTTGAGTAATAGAGGCATTAGAGATCACAGCTTATAATAATTAAGACCAACTCGAACACGATGTTGTTTTTGATTATTTTTATTAATAAAAGAAAAACATCTGATCTGGGTAATTAATATAAATGACATAATGTACAATGTATTAGCAATATAAATCTATATTGGTTATATTAAAATTATATTAAATAATGATTCTATATAAGAAAGTAAATATATAATTACTAAAGATACTAGAATGTGTACCGTAAAGCAAGAACATGGCCAGATGACTTCCAAAACATCGAATTTGAATTCTCTCACGGCCAATTGTCATTATGTCGAAATAATTTGTATTTTGAATGTTCCGAAGAACAAATGAATTCATTCTTACGTGCAAAGACAATCCAGTTACATTTACTCTCAAAGACATGCTTAGTGTTTAGTGGGTAAACTTTAAAATAACCAGTTCTAATGTTACATATCAAAATAATTCTTGCTCTACAGTTCTTTAACTTTCATATTAAAATGGACGTAATAATTCTAAATATAGGCACTTTTAATGTGTAACTAAACTACAACTGTACATGGGAATGCATATGTTACCTGTATCAAAAGAGCGGGATGGCGTTCCAAATTTCAAAAGCAAAGAAATTTCCTGAATTAGAAACAAAAAGAAATCTATTTTGTTTTAAATAGGGATAAATGGCTTAATACAAAAACATACTACAAACAAATAAAATAACTCCGTTTAATATCGGTTATGCGCAACGAAACGGGTTGTGTTTATTTTTTTAGCTTTAGTTTTTATTCATTTACACTGATAGGTCGGAATATTTGCAATATTTCGACAGATTTCGAGGTTTTTTTCTTTAATTTGTTAGATACATGTAATGAATTATTGTGAATGTTTAGATCCGTATATTAAGTCTAAATTTGAAAGAATTCATGTTAAGTACAAATATATATACTGACTTTAAAATACTATTTCGAATAAAGAATCCAATGTTGAACAATATTGTGCCTAGACGTCAATAGAATACATGAATTAGCACAAGAATAAATGAATGATATTTCAATAATGTGGAGTGATTATATACACGGATGTAATGTTTACTATAATCATAGATACAGATAAATCTACTATTGATCTACACAGTATATATAATAAAAGATGCAGTATGTAAGAGCTAAATATATCTATTGCAGGTCTTTGCTCTGGCTTTTAGGTAAATTAGAACAACAGCGGACATTACCAGTTTAATGATAAAATATATAACTGAGGCTTGGTCTCAAAGTAATTTGAAATTTTTAATATTTTCATTTTTCCCGACCTTTTTTAATCTACAGCATTATAGCGAGAACTGACAGTTTTGTATCTAAATCTTACATAATGCAACTATTATAAGCAATACAAATAAAAACAACCCAAATATATGGAAGATTTTAAAAATCAAGAGTCAATCTTAACACACTGACGAAAACAAAACAGAGGTATATAAAAATAAATCAAAATTTACAATTATGGAAAGTAATCATATGTACAATTAACAATAAAAATTATTAAAGAAAAAAAAACCAATATGTATAGATAATGTTTATTATAATATAGATATATATTTATCTCAGATTTTAATCAGGGGCTTGAACCATGTGCATTGTGCTATATGTGAATTAAAAACAAACATTCCATGTGTGAACAACTGCAATGTATCTAAGTGAAACAGTCATTTTATGTGTGACCAACTGCAGTGTCTAAGTGAAACAACTTTATCATGTGTGACCAACTGCAGTCAGTGCCTAAGTGAAACAACTGCACAAGTGTGGCCAACTGCAGTTTATCTAAGAGAAACCATCACTTGCATCAACATAATTTTATTATGCAATGTGTCGAACAACTGCAATGAAGTGTAGCGAAAACCCCATTGCATTTACAACTGCAATGATTCCAAGGAAAACGGTCATTATATTAACCGCTGCAGTGAATTTAAGAGAACTGATCCATTTCAGTAACTAGGAATTGGTGATCATAAAACGGCAGTCGTGGTGATTGTTAATTTTCTCTAAAATCAATTAAAATAGACAAAGAGAATAATCTGTACAATGAAACAAAACTGCTGTAGCCCCTAATTAAAACCTTTATCATGTCATGTTTTATGGTAGTTAATATACATTAGAGTAGTGCCAAAACAGTTAACTTATTTTCGAGTCAGTTTTTACAACCCGTTCAAAAGAATTACCCTATTCATCAACTAGCGGAATGATGTTAACCGATGAATGTCTTATGATTGTTATCCCCAAATAATAGTAATGGATATCCGGATAACCGTTAAGATACGAAGACACAATCAGTAACCGTTTAAGCACTACTAAGACAAATAATTGATAGATGTATGGCCAGTTGGTCGGATTATAACTACATCGTGAAAAAAAAAATTCCCACAGTGTGCCAGGTATAAAATTATTAATTCCATGTAATTGGTAACTTTGAAACCGCGGTACATCACATCGGGTCAATCAACATTCTGTATCGAATACGTGATGGGGTTTTTAAACTTTGTAAAGTTTCAAATTGTATGAATTCGACCAACCGAACTAATTAGGAATGTTTGATAGTATAAAATGAATGTCCTGATTTACACGTATGATATAACATAATATAATACTATTAATAATAATATGCATTTAAATGCTACGTGATGGATAATATTTACTCATCAATGATTATTACTTTTAACACACCCAGATTTAATATCACCACCTTGCTTTTTTCTTTATCGGCGTAATCATGTTGTGGTTCTTTTTAAAGATTACTGACATATTTTAAAACTGTATCTATTTAACGGTTTGATTAGACTCGGGATTAATTAAGGAATATAGTCTATTATTATGCATTATGATATTCTCTTATCAGATACCATTGACAACTCGACACACGCCCTGCTAAAACGACAAGGTGGTGATATTAATTCATTTTATAATGCTACAGCAATTTAAAGCATTTTGTTAAGAGACAACCGAGTAGCCAGATTTCAGTTAATGTGAATATCTGAACAATAGTGCTATGTTGGTAACTACAATGGTGACATTTTATATGGTCCATGGAGACACACTCGTGGTAATTGGTACTGTCAATGGGGACATATTTGTGACATTTTGTACTGTCAATGGCGACATATTTGTGACATTTTAAATCCATCCTGGCGACATATTAGTGACATTTTATATCGTCAATGGCGACCAGCAAGTCTTACATGAATAAAACGATCAGATATTGGTTCGATGTGCCGTAATACCAACTAGATTCCATAATATCTGAATTAATATCCATTCAAACTCTCTATAATAACTTGTTTTCCTTTGGATACATGTACATTAATATATCGTGACGTATTTAAAGATTTAAAATCTAATTTTCTTTTAACATTCGCGTTTTAGCCCAAAAAAGAGTATCCTCTTGCAGATCCGGCTACGATACTATGGACAGGGATCAGTTTATTGGGAACTTGAAGGAACTACTAGCTACCTTACAAAAATATAAAAAAGCCATTTCTGTTTGGATATGGAATACAGCAGTTGGGATATTGCACAAATCAAGCAACATAATATATAGACCAGGGGCAAAAATAAGATATCATTCTGTTTCATGTTCAAAATAACTGAATACAAAAGCCTTTCAAGTGTTTTTGTGGTTTTTTCTTTCCGCCTGGAAGTTTCAGATAAATAATTTAATACAGCATATCCCACATACAACTGGGGATCAATATATAATCCGAAATTGATAAAGGAGTCAATATTCACGTGCCCGACACATTACTGCAAGATTGTCTCACCAAAAAACTACAATTCACAACCAAATCATTATAAATTATTACTAAAAATCAAACATCTATCAATGTGCACTACGCCAGTAGTAATCAAGACTATCCCTAATCGCATTTAAAATACAATAACAATAGCTACACACATTAATTAGTTACTTCTCTCTTTGTAACAACATTTTTCAATCTTGTCATTCCACGCCTAAGAATTACAAACAGTAAGACATTATTTTGATTTTATCAATAATTAAACCTTAAAATAGTTCTTTCATCTTTTCCTGTAATATTCGTCCTGATGTTGTTTTACACGGCGGAACCCAACATGGCGTTCGATCCTCTGATATCAGTACCATCTTGGGCTAAGTATGGATCTCGTGGGTTATCGTCTGAGTCGAAACTGTTGTCCATACCTGGGTTTGTACGACCACCATTTGTCGTGATGGTGTATGGCCGCCTATCTCGGTCGTCAGGTGAATCCTCCATTGATTTATTTACTCTACCGCGAACCTCCTGAAATGATAATCACATAACACCTATTTTAAAACCATTAAGATGTTATTTTGAAACTAATAAACTGTTATTTTGAAACTAATAAACTGTTATTTTAAAACTAATAAACTGTTATTTTGAAACTAATAAAATAATAAACTGTTATTTTGAAACTAATACGATGTTATTTTGAAGCTAGTAAAATAATAAACAGTTATTTTGAAACCTAAAAGGTGCTATCTCTAAACTAATAAGATGATATTTTGAAACCAAAAAGATGTTTTTTCGAAAACAAAATTAATTTATTTCGAAAATAAAAGTATGTTGGGGTTTTTTTGATAACAAAAATGTGTTATCTATAAGTTTCATTTTGCATACAATATAAGGTCTCATTTTGAAAACAAAAAGATATCATCAGCGACTATAAGTCAAGGAGAATTTCTCACATGACCTTTTAAATTGGATATCTCTCAAAGCTTTAAGTGGTTACATGAATGACATAACCTAAAAACTATCTCTGTTTCATAAGAATACAATAAGTAAAATGCACCATAGTGAACCTTGTGGCATTGGGAATTGTAACGTAGTATAAAACCATAGAAAACGTATCGTCTTTCTTTTGACACTATCTATTTTTTTAGTGGATAATGGAGTAGGAAATACACAACGAAAATGACGCAACAAATGCGATGGGGTTTAACGTCCTTCTTTTGAGCTCCGACGGAGCTAATGAAGACGGGATAGAGGAAACAAGTGATACAAGATACAATCGTATACCTATTTCCCAAACGATATTCAATTTATAACAGAATGCTGGAATATTTATGGTCTGCGGAGAGATGCAACACAATTTCAACTGTGCAAAGTTGTCGTGATGAGGATGCACAAGTTCACAAAGAAAGTAGTTATCGAAATCCCGAAGGGCTTTTTCGGTTCGCATATCTCCCACGGCCCCACGAAATCGAACTCAGTTTTAGATTCAATCGCCATAAACCTATTGCATTGAATTAATATTGATACAAATAAATTAAATGCAACGGGGTTTACCGTCATACTTTTCTGCTCCTATACTGGGCTAATGAAGACGGTTTATTACAAATACCACTAGGTGTAACAACACGGGTCACGAATACAATATTTTATATTTGTGTAATTTGGACAGTAAATAACTGTCTTTAATATCACAATATTTGATATTTGACTAATTTCGGATTTCCTTACCGTTTCGTCGGGCTTACGATTCACTGAAATTCCAAAGATACGATGAGCAATTTTCCTTGTGGAACCAGTATCTGTGTTTGTCTTTATAATTATATAATATAATACATTAATTGCTATAGGACACATGGTGTATCTATAGGACACGCGACGAAACAAAAGGAGACCAGATGAATCAATAGGACACGAGATAAATCAATAGGACACTGGATGAATGTATAGGACACGAACTATATGTATAGGAAAGTTGGTTCAACGCCTCGTCAACACAATACTTTGGTCATTTGAGACTACATAAACTTTTCATTCCGCGTATCTATTATCTACTACAAATGAAATGAAAGCTGTTTTGTGTAAGCATTAAATTGCGTGTTGCTGTATCCAGTTATTCATATCATTATTCTCGTTATGGTTGTATATACGAAATATGAATAAATACTATGAAACCAAATCGAATGATATGAAACGCCAGACTTTGCTTTGTAGCATCGACTGAACCAATAAAGACACATACAGTGTACTATGTTTGTTAACAATTCCTTGAAATTATTGTAAAATGAACAGTGTGTTGTTGCTGTGTTTGTAAAACATACCCAGAGACATAGTTCAAAGTGCAGTATAACACAGGCATCGATAGCACGATATTGTACTCATCACCCAATATCTCAACCAGTAAATAAAAGCAATATGAAAAACCGTAAAATTATTACAAACAATTTTAATACGCATATGAAAATTATATCTACAATTGCAAATGTACAAAAATTCGGCTAACATAAATAATATTAAAATATTACAAAAAAATAATATACCAGGAATGATTAAAGCTGCATCAGAACTACATGTATATCAGCACATGGTAATTATCATTAAGCTGCATCAGAACATACATGAAGTAGATATCCTAAACAAGGACAGTTACTTTGATTTGAAGGTGCTATTTCTCGCAAACCAATTTACAAAATCGTAACTCACTATTGTATCTTTAAATTCCAATACGTATCCTGATACTCAGTAAATATAACGCGGTAAAAGGCACATTTGATTGCGATGAGAGAGGGATTCTTTGATTCATTATTCTAATGTTTGGGCTTTTTGGTCTTGTTGAGAAGTAAACATATATTTAGTCGTTTTACGCACTTCGCGTTCGTAAAATAAACAACTATAAACTTCTAGCGACAGATTGTCATGTACCTAGTCTACACCGTTTAGTCCAGCACTGTGGTAGTGAGTGACATCGTGTGACTTGATAATAACGCGAGTCCACTATAGAAAACGCGATAATATACGATTTAGCGATACCGGCTTGTCAATTCAAGACTACTGTATTTTTCTAAAAAAAATTTCAATAAATAAACTACCAGTTCAGAATATTAGATTTATTATCTACATTGTGAGGTAACATGGCCGCCTGTCAAATTGGGTACATTTACTATTAATTACTGTCCGAGTCCTAGTCATTTGTACCCGGGGTTCAATTACTAAATGTTGCACAGTAATAAACTTTGATTGGTACATGATACATGTATTCTATAGAATAGAATACACTGTAATAAACAGTGATTGTATTTTATGGAATGGTGTCCTGTGTCTCCGTAATAAACAGTAATTATATGCTATAGTATAATGTCATGTGTTAATAAAAATTTAACACTCGTATAAAATTAAGATATAAGTTAACCTAATTATTATTGTGTGGGTCAGAATAATTATGATAACTTCATTACTACGTGTGTCTATTAAATTCATATAATGACGGAAGATATAAAGTTAACCGAATTATTATTATGTGTATTAAAATACTGATGATCATATCAATACCACATTGAGTAAGCAAAGTTTAAAAAAGAACATAATAAAAAATATTGAAAAAAAAAAATCAGATACTGCTTTTGATCGTCTAATTTTGATGGAAGATTCAAATGAATCAGTATGTAAAAACATGTATTTAACCACAAGCAAGACACGGAATTACATGTATAATCTATCCTACATATTCAAATACTGAAATTTCTGCTCAGAATAAAATGATTTGAATGAAATTTTCAATATTCTTTTTTTTGGACTACTATAGCAACAACTGTCACCTCTTTTTCTTAATCTTTCATAAAGCAACTTCAGTCCTGATATTTAAAAATCTCCAAAATCCATGTAACAATTTAGCAATTCTTGAGTAAACAAATATCTAGCTTAAGTTGTATTTCAATTGCTGAGCAATGAAAGTGGTACTAATTTTTCTCACAAGAATAAAATTTGCATACAGAATATAAAAGGCTACATCGGTCTTAAAGAGATACTAATGTTGGGGAATATTATAATTTTTGGCAATTAGAAAATGGAAGATTATGACATTGCCTTAACAAACATAACAATATCAATTTAGAAACACCTAGAGATGTAGATGTATGTATGTAGGTGTGGTTAATTTGTTCACTTGTACAGGTCCAGTGAAAGTATGAAATAAGTCCTTGGTCAGTGTTTATTCCTCTCAAAAATGCACTGTTTTTCCTATATACATATTAAAAGTATCTCATACATGTACCAAACAATCCAAAACAGAACATAACAAATTATTAACAATAATATAAACAAAATTAAGTACAGTTCAATAAGGCACATTGGAGATTAACATAATAAACATTATAATATTCATAAATTACTACTATATATATTTATCTACATGCCAGGTAGCTTATTTATAAAAAAAAACTAACACTAAAATATTCAAAAGTTCAGTTCTTGCATTGGTCTAGAGCTAAAGTTTGTAAAAATCAAATGAAATGGGTTCAACATCATACTGTTCTGCAGTTCTGCTCCGACTGGGTATACGCCATGTTATGTGCTATGGGGGAAATTTCGCCCAGACCACGCTATGACCTATTCTTATATCGAATTCCTACTGACAAGGGATTTTTTTTATGTGCACACCAATATGTACATGGGACCTTGGTTTTTCTTCCTATCCAAATGATTATACCTTGTCCCTTGCTAGGCTCTTTGTTGTGCACCACTGGAAAATCCCTCCAGGTTAGCAAGCCAACATCCTACCTACTGAACCACTTTGGCTCCACTAAAATTTGTATTAGTGATCAGCGAATGAAATGTTTAAAATATTTTAGTTGAAATCTTTTGTGCATTAGGCCCTAGTTCTTTAGAGCCATTTCCTTGTTTTCTTTTTAAAAGAATTTGACCAATTTTAGGATTATCTTAATTTCTAATACAATTATCACACATGGAAGTAGACAATATACATTTAGCTGTTATTAATCACTTAGAATATCAAAATATGCTAATAAATATGGCTTTTTAACTTAAATTGGACCCAAACCAAGTTAAAGGACTTTTTGATCAATTTCTATTTTTATAATACACATGTATTATCCCTATACTTTTACACATAAAAAACGATCTGTGTTTATTGTTTTTAAGGTTAATGAGATTTTAATATTAAGGCTTGTTAATTGACCAAGTTCGACTAAATTCTCCAGCCAGCCAATATAAATGCCGGTCACTGGTGAGTCAAGACTAGAGTCCTCTTTGTAACAACCCAAGACAGTCTTAGTAAATGGCACAAATGTTAAATATTATTTCTGAGGTAAAATTTTCTAAACTAAAACCATGACTATTCTATGTTTATATACAAATATTGAGGTGCCACCTTTATACATGCAGTGTAACATATGTGACTAAGTCACTTAGCCCATATTTAGGTGTAACACATGTAACATAGGCCTATATACAGGTATACTACATGGAACCTAGGCCTATATACAGGTGTAACACAAGTGACCCGAGTCTTTATATAGGTGTAATCTATGCTACGTAAGCCTATGTAGGCCTACAGGTATAACACATGTGACAAAAGGCCTACACGCAGGTGTAACACATGTGACTTAAGCCTATTCACAGATGTAACACGTGACTACAGTCTATATATGTGCATATCTAACACATGTGACTTAGGCCTGTATACATGCATATGTAAGACATAAACAAATTACAAAGATTAGTTACGTTGTATCACCTTAGTCTAATTGTACTCGGAATGACCTATCCTTCATATTGAAATATACAAATTAAAGTTCCAATTTCACATTTTCTAAGAAAGTCAAAACATAATTATTTCTATGTCTTTTGCTCAAAAGGTTGTCAACTCACTATTATACGGTCCTGGGCAAAATTTTTTGGGCATTATAAAGGGTGACACAGGGTGATTGAGGAAATAGTTACTCAATTACCTCCCTTGTTTTCCCATTCCTCTCCATGGACGGCCATCTTCAAACGTTTGAATTTGAAGTTGAAAATGATATTTTTGCCAATTTCTCAACTGGCAGTACTGAATTATAGGATTAATAGGATTATTCTTTAACAAGGTAGGACTGTTTATAGGTTCAATCTATTTTTGGGCTTTATTTTAATACATTTTAAAAATATAACTTAAAAAAATGCTATTGGCGCTTTAAGCTTACAGATTAATAAAGATGGAAGTGAGGAACTATTTATGGCCATAACTTACAATAAGATTAATCCATTCTATTAGTTTTAGCATGTGTTCCCTTTTGAGTTCTCTTATTGTTCATCATCTGAGAGTCTACATGTACATTACTTATATTTGCCATTTATTTTCACCCTTTACTTTTGATATAAACCCTAACCCTTTTCAAATAGTTATAATCCCTATACAACCGGTCAAATATTTATTATCCCTTTTCAACCTGTTCAAATATTTAAAATCCCTATACGCTACTAGTACAACCTACATGTAGTCTTGTAATACGGCCAAGTCATCCGACTAAAGTGTGCTGTTACAATGTACATGTATCTTAACACTGTGAAGATGAGAATGAACTAAGCTAAACCATACACAATCTGTACAATCATATTAAAAGTTAGTTGTAAAAAAAATAAAAATTGATTGGTTTTCTTCATGTTTTCCAACTGTCTGTATCAAACACAAATCAGCTGAAGAAATGGTTTCAAATCCACACATATGAATATACATGTATCGTTAAGATAGTATTCAACAACACTGGAACTCTATTCATTGCCTTTCCTTCTCCAGACTCGCGGAAAATGTGTTAACGAAACACCACACTCACGATACACGCACAGATGCATATTCTATCGATTGGTCCTCGCTCGATTTTCTGGATGAGAAATCTTCAGGATGATTTTTGCGATATTCTGCCCGCGTAAGTTCAAGATCGGCATAGTGTAAACCTTCCACGTTCTTGTGGTAGCCATTATCAGACTGCAAAAAACAAAACAGAGGACAAATTCATCATGGCAGTTCTATTTACCTGGTAAAAAACATTGGAATCAATAATAGAAAATCAAATTTATTTTCTAAAATATCTTTTACCATGATAATTACTGCCAAGAATTAAATTTGCCCTTGTCATGTTTTTGTGGCTTTGATTCTATGTCATATTTTTCCACACAACCAAACGCTTCAGTCATGGGTCGCAAAATTACATGTAAAAACCGATAATAGTTAGCTGGTGTGACTGGTATTTCAGCCTATCATGAGCCATTATAACTTTCTCATTTGCATAAAAATAATCCCATATTTTTTAATTATTCATTTAGAAAAATTAGCAAGAATTTTCAAAAACTCAAAATATAAATTTGAAAAAAAAAAAAATGAAATAAATAAATAAAAAATCAGTGTTGATACAATTTGAATATTTTGTCAGTATTATCATGGAAGGTGATATTTTATAAAAACAAATTTGATTGGATAATTCACAAAAATAATTTACACAAACCAACACCAACAACAGAAACATGCAATGATTTTAGTATTAAAAAAAAAAAAAAAAAAAAAAATTTGATTCTAATTTCTTGCTAAAATTTATAATACATGTACATTAAGCTAAAATTTCTAATACATTAATCGGGTCAGAAATAAACAGGTACATGTATGTACATTTAATTAAAATGTAAACAAAGGCACCTATCATGGAAGGACAATTTCGGGATTAATTTTCTCATGTATATTTCAGGTACATAGTTTTACTAATTGTAAAAAAAAAAATAATGCATATTGTGAAAAAACCCGGTGCGGACAGAATGTATTTCAGTATTAAAGATAAAATTTGTATAAAATTTTTGCCAAAAAAATGCATGTAAAGTAGTTATAAATGTTGCTGCCACGGCAAGCGTTTTAAATATCTTAATTTACAGATTTTAATCCCCTTAATATTATGTTGTTTATCGAGCTTCAAGGCTGTTGATGATGATGAAGATAATGATTGGTAATTTAATGATGATGGAAATTGATGATGATTGATGATGAAGATTGATTTTTATTATATTATCAGAACATTTTGTTATTAATGATTGTAAAAATGATTTTCATATTATCTAGCCTCAAGGCTGTGATGAGAAAGATGATGATTGTTGATTGATGATGATTGGCGATTGAAGATGATTTTATAAAGCACATTTTGTTATAAATGACAACAAAAATGTTTGTCATATCCATGTACATGCAAAACAAAATGTACATTCAACTTCTACACGTAATGGTTCTTTTTTATCAATGCGTAAGTGTCCCTTCTGATACTGGATATGGGGGTGAGGGAGTCCCTTCTGTTTCTGAGCAAGGGGTTGAGTGTCCTTCTGTTACTGAAGTCCCATCTGATACTGAAAATAAGGCTAAGCGAGTTCCTTCTGATACTGAAAATAGGGCTAAGAGAGTTCTTTTTGATGCTTTAGTGGAAATGGGATTGTCACTTCGTTTACTTAATAAAGGGGTGAGAGAGTCCCTTGTTACTGAGCAAGGTGAAAAGAGAGTTTCTTGTTACTGAGCAGAGAGTGAGAGAGTCCCTTTTGGCACTAAATAAAGGGGTGAGATAGTCCCCTGTTACTGAGCAGGGAGATGGAGACAGTCCCTTATGATACTGAGTAAAGCTCTGTGAGAGAGTCCCTTCTGTTACTGAGCAAGGTAGTGCAAGTGATGCTTGTGTTATTGAATGAATGAATGAACGAATGAAATGATAATCCTTCAAAAAAGAACAGTGAGTGAACAGCATTCAACTCTCAATAGGGATGTGTGCCCCTTCCATAAATGTGTTGTATTGGTGCAGTAAATTCTCCTGTCTGTTCTGGTATTGGTGTGGTCCTATTCTGGTATTGATTCTAAGCTGTTGTGGACTAACATCCCGTCTGTTACTGGGGTATATCTCATCTCCTGCTGCATTGGAGTCAACCAACGGGTCCCTTCCTCTGACTGAAATGAGTTGGAGAATGGGTCCCTACCTTTGACTGAAATGAGCTGGAGAATGGAGCTGAGTTGGAGCTGGTGTTGGATGGCATTCCTTCTGTCACTGGGGAATATCTCGCCTCCTGCTGAATTGGAGCTAACCAAGGGGTCCCTTCCTCTGACTGAAATGAGTTGGAGAATGGGTCCCTAACTTTGACTGAACAAAGTTTGAGAATGGGTCCCTACCTTTGACTGAATTATGTTGGATAGTGGATCCCTACCTTTGATCAAACTTTTAGAATGGGTCACCATGTTTGATTGAATTGGGGTCGCTACATGTACCTTTGACTGTATAAAATTGGAGAATGAGTGCCTACTTTTGACTCTATAAAAATGGTTAATGGGCCTCTAGCTGTAATTGAACACAGTTGAATAATAGGCTCCTACTTTTGACTGAATTGAGTTTGGGAATGGTCCCAGCCCCCACCTTTGACTGAAGAAAATTGGTAACATGAGTCCCTGTCTGTGACCAAATTGGAGGTAGAGAACACCCACTAGGACCTTATTGGAGTTGCACGCACCTAATGGGTTCCTTCGTTTAAATACATATTGATATACATGACTGTATACCTTTGACTGAATTTGAGTTAGAGTTGAGTTAGTTGATGCAAAAGGAGTTAGGTAATTGAATGAATGGAGTTTTAAACTATAGGTCACCACTACCTTTGATGCCATTTGAGTTAGTTAATTAAATGAATGGGGAGTTAGAGTAAGATTGATTTGCTTGTGGAATAGAATCTTGCTATGAATGAGAGATCCTAAAGGAGGTCAAACAATTCTACAAGTGAGGAATGAACAAAGGTATAAATAACACTGACCCGCCATTACATTAGAAGCGCTTAGAGCACGCGTCGGCATGGAATAGGCGCTATATAAATGACTTTATTATTATTATTTATTATTATTATTACAACATGTTCTCGCACCAATTTCAATAACTCAGAGGGGTGTAACAATTGGTAAGACTATCAAGTGTCGACAGAACATGCATCATTGAGATAAAATAACAATCTACTCACATTATTTTGTTTATGATCATGGTCTCGTGTGTCAGGTGACATATGAGGATTTCTGGAAAACAGAAAAATGTCAAAATCCCAATAATTACTGAATATCATGGGTACAAGTTGAATATTCGTATTTTACAGTATCGTTTGTACATGCAATGTTTTTTTTATAACAATTTACTGTTCAAATGAAGAAACATATGACGGAAGTGTAGCTTAGTCTATTACACTAAGCAGATATACATGTACATATATAACAAAATGCTAATAACATTAATTAATTTACAACAATTAGCTACTTAATGTAGGAGTATATTAATATTTCAGGTTACTAACATATACATGTATACATTTTTGATGTCAGTGATGAAAAAAAAATAGGTTGCCAGGCAACGAAACATACGCCCACACAGCAGCCAAATCGTCCGGGCAGTCAACAAGAGTTGTCGCATATTAAGGAATTATCAGAAAATCATTAGAATTTGTTTGGTTTTTATAATCAAACATTTTTTTAAATCAGATAATAATTGTGACCTCCAGAGGGACCACAAGCTAAAAAGGGTGATTTTATCGTACAATCAGGGAACATAATTCAGGAATTAATGACCCGATGGGAGCAAATATCGATAGGAACCAAGATCTTTGGGTTATAAACATACATGTCAAGTTTCATCAAAATCGATTCAAAATTGTGACCTCTATAGGGTCCACAACCTTGATATAACATATTTTCACACTATTCGTGTACAAACAGCGGCCATTTTGTCCGGCAATTCTAATCTGATTTTCACGTAATTCTCACTCTCCCTTCATTACCATGTAACGGTGATATAGTCAAACGTTTTTTTAAATCGGATAATAATTTTGACCTCCAGAGGAACCAAAAGCTAACAAAAGCGATTTTTTGGACAATCAGGGGCCATAATTCAGGAAGTTACGATCAGATGGGCGCAAATATAGAAAGTACCCAAGATCTTTGGGTTATAAACATACATGTCAAGTTTCATCAAAATCGGTTCAAAATTGTGACCTCTATAAGGTCCGCCACCTTTATATAACATATTTTCACACTATTCGCGTACAAACGGCGGCCATTTTGTCCGTCAATTTAGGTCCGATTTTCACGAAATTCAAACTCAACCTTCATAACCATAGAAGGGCGATATAATCAAACGTTTTTTTAAATCGGTTAACAATTTTGACCTCCAGAGGGACCACAAGCTAAAAAGGGCGATTTTTTGGACAATCAGGGGCCATAATTCAGGAAGTTACGATCCGATGGGCACAAATATCGAAAGGAACCAAGATCTTTGGGTTATAAACATACATGTCAAGTTTCATCAAAATTGGTTCAAAATTGTGACCTCTATAAGGTCCGCAACCTTGATATAACATATTTTCACACTATTCGCGTACAAACGGCGGCCATTTTGTCCGTCAATTTTGGTCCGATTTTCACAAAATTCGAACTCAACCTTCATAACCATGGAACGATGATATAATCAAACGTTTTTTTAAATCCGATAACAATTTTGACCTCCAGAGGGTAAAAAGGGCAATTTTTCGGACAATCAGGGGCCATAATTCAGGAAGTTACAATCCGATGGGCGCAAATATCGCAAGGAACCAAGATCTTTGGGTTATAAACATACATGTCAAGTTTCATCAAAATTGGTTCAAAATTGTGACCTCTATAAGGTCCACAACCTTGATATAACATATTTTCACACTATTCGCGTACAAACGGCGGCCATTTTGTCCGTCAATTTTGGTCCGATTTTCACAAAATTCGAACTCAACCTTCATAACCATGGAACGATGATATAATCAAACGTTTTTTTAAATCCGATAACAATTTTGACCTCCAGAGGGTAAAAAGGGCAATTTTTCGGACAATCAGGGGCCATAATTCAGGAAGTTACAATCCGATGGGCGCAAATATCGCAAGGAACCAAGATCTTTGGGTTATAAACATACATGTCAAGTTTCATCAAAATCGGTTCAAAATTGTGACCTCTATAAGGTCCGCCACCTTTATATAACATATTTTCACACTATTCGTGTACAAACGGCGGCCATTTTGTCCGTCAATTTTGGTCCGATTTTCACGAAATTCAAACTCAACCTTCATAACCATAGAAGGGCGATAGAATCAAACAGTTTTTTAAATCGGTTAACAATTTTGACCTCCAGAGGGACCACAAGCTAAAAAGGGCGATTTTTTGGACAATCAGGGGCCATAATTCAGGAAGTTACGATCCGATGGGCACAAATATCGAAAGGAACCAAGATCTTTGGGTTATAAACATACATGTCAAGTTTCATCAAAATTGGTTCAAAATTGTGACCTCTATAAGGTCCGCAACCTTGATATAACATATTTTCACACTATTCGCGTACAAACGGCGGCCATTTTGTCCGTCAATTTTGGTCCGATTTTCACAAAATTCGAACTCAACCTTCATAACCATGGAACGATGATATAATCAAACGTTTTTTTAAATCCGATAACAATTTTGACCTCCAGAGGGTAAAAAGGGCAATTTTTCGGACAATCAGGGGCCATAATTCAGGAAGTTACAATCCGATGGGCGCAAATATCGCAAGGAACCAAGATCTTTGGGTTATAAACATACATGTCAAGTTTCATCAAAATTGGTTCAAAATTGTGACCTCTATAAGGTCCACAACCTTGATATAACATATTTTCACACTATTCGCGTACAAACGGCGGCCATTTTGTCCGTCAATTTTGGTCCGATTTTCACGAAATTCGAATACAACCTTCATAAACATGGAACGGTGATATAATCAAACGGTTTTTTAAATCAGATAACAATTTTGACCTCCAGAGGGACCACAAGTTAAAAAGGGCGATTTTTCGGACAATCAGGGGCCATAATTCAGGAAGTTACGATCCGATTGGCGCAAATATCGAAAGGAACCAAGATCTTTGGGTTATAAACATGCATTTCAAGTTTCATCCAAATCGGTTCAAAATTGTGACCTCTACACTGTTCACAAGCTAAAAAACATGATTTTTCGTACAATCAGGGGCCATAACCCATGAAGTTACAGTCCGATACATGCCAATATCGAAAGGAACCGAGATCTTAGGGTGATAAACCTATATTTTAAGTTTCATTGAAATCGGATAAAAATTGTGACCTGTAGACTGTTCACAAACAATTGTGGACGGACGGACGAACAGGGGCGACGACAATATACGTCCACATGAAAATGTGGGCGTATAAAAATGAAAAAGTTTAACTTGTCAAATAATAAAAAATAGGTTGCCAGGCAACGAAACATACGCCCACACAGCAGCCAAATCGTCCGGGCAGTCAACAAGAATTGTCGCATATTAAGGAATTATCAGAAAATCATTAGAATTTGTTTGGTTTTTATAATCAAACGTTTTTTTTTAAATCATATAATAATTGTGACCTCCAGAGGCACCACAAGCTAAAAAGGGTGATTTTTAGTACAATCAGGGGACATAATTCAGGAAGTAATGACCCGATGGGCGCAAATATCGAAAGGAACCAAGATCTTTGGGTTTAAAACATACCTGTCAAGTTTCATCAAAATCGATTCAAAATTGTGACCTCTATAGGGTCCACAACCTTGATATAACATATTTTCACACTATTCGTGTACAAACGGCGTCCATTTTGTCCGTCAATTCTAGTCCGGTTTTCACGTAATTCAAACTCTCTCTTCATTACCATGTAACGGTGATATAGTCAAACGTTTTTTTAAATCGGATAATAATTTTGACCTCCAGAGGGACCAAAAGCGAACAAAAGCGATTTTTCTGACAATCCGGGGACATAATTCAGGAAGTTATGATCCAATGGGTGCAAATATCTAAGTGAACCACGATCTTTGGGTTATAAACATACATGTCAAGTTTCATCAAAATCGGTTCAAAATTGTGACCTCTATAAGGTCCACAACCTTTATATAACATATTTTCACAATATTCGCGTACAAACGGCGGCCATTTTGTCCGTCAATTTTGGTCCGATTTTCACACAATTCATACTCAACCTTCATAACCATGGAACGGTGATATAATCAAACGTTTTTTTAAATCGGATAACAATTTTGACCTCCAGAGGGACCACAAGCTAAAAAGGGCATTTTTTCGGACAATCAGGGGCCATAATTCAGGAAGTTACGATCCAATTGGCGCAAATATCGAAAGGAATCAAGATCTTTGGGTTATAAACATGCATTTCAAGTTTCATCCAAATCGGTTCAAAATTGTGTCCTCTACACTGTTCACAACCTTGATATAACATATTTGCACACTATTCGCGTACAAATGGCGGCCATTTTGTCCGTCAATTTTGGACCGATTTTCACGAAATTCGAACTCAACCTTCATAACCATGGAACAATGATATAATCAAACGGTTTTTTAAATCGGATAACAATTTTGACCTCCAGAGGGACCACAAGCTAAAAAGGGCAATTTTTCGGACAATCAGGGGCCATAATTCAGGAAGTTACGATCCGATTGGCGCAAATATCGAAAGGAACCAAGATCTTTGGGTTATAAACATGCATTTCAAGTTTCATCCAAATCGGTTCAAAATTGTGTCCTCTACACTGTTCACAACCTTGATTTAACATATTTTCACACTATTCGCGTACAAATGGCGGCCATTTTGTCCGTCAATTTTGGTCCGATTTTCACGAAATTCGAACTCAACCTTCATAACCATGGAACGGTGATATAATCAAACGGTTTTTTAAATCGGATAACAATTTTGACCTCCACAGGGACCACAAGCTAAAAAGGGAGATTTTTCGGACAATCAGGGGCCATAATTCAGGAAGTTACGATCCGATTGGCGCAAATATCAAAAGGAACCAAGGTCTTTGGGTTATAAACATGCATTTCAAGTTTCGTCCAAATCGGTTCAAAATTGTGACCTCTAAACTGTTCACAAGCTAAAAAACGTGATTTTTCGTACAATAAGGGGCCATAACCCATGAAGTTACAGTCCGATACATGCCAATATCGAAAGGAACCGAGATCTTAGGGTGATAAACCTATGTTTTAAGTTTCATTGAAATCGGATAAAAATTGTGACCTGTAGACTGTTCACTAACAATTGTGAACGGACGGACGGACGGACGGACGAACAGGGGCGACGACAATATACGTCCACATGAAAATGTGGGCGTATAAAAAGGAAGGCTTGTCCCAACTTATTAAATGGAATGAAATGGGGTTTAACATCCTATCGTTCTGTATCAACTGGGCTAATGAAGACATGCATACCCCACACTATGGCCTACTCTTATTTCAAATTCCAAATATCAAGGGTTCTTTTACGTGCATGCCAATGTAACCTCAGTTTTCTGTCCAAACCAAACGACTATGCGTTGTCTTTTACAGGTCCTCCATCCTGACAAAGGGGATCCATCCTGGAAATTCTCTGTTAACGCAAGGATTGAACAAGAGACCTTTAGGTCAATGAGTCAACATCTTAATCACTGAGCCACTGTGTCTCACAAGATGATATATAAAGATGGCAGGTAGGTCTATTGTATATGAAATATGTGAAGTTTAGTCACATGGAAAATGATTATATAACACATAAAGTTGCCTTTGGTCAGCATCGTACATGAAATATATACTCACGTTTGTGACTTCATACGGTCTTCATGTGTATCATCTGAAATAAAGAGTTATTTCCCTTATTACACCATATTTTTACAAACTCTATTCTGTGTTCCAGATCAATTAGATTAACTCTAGCTTTTACCCTGTGGTTATTGCTCAAGTTAAATTTCAGTGCTCAAAAATGTAATCAACCAATAAATTCATTATACTTTCATGGGTATTTAGCTCTTGATTCTTATCACAAACTTCTAAGCTTTATTTCAATAAAAGAGTGTTTAGCAGTGGGTGGATGGGAGAGAGACAGAGAGACAGAGATGGGGGTCTAACCTCCACTGGACACAAACTACTAGGCCCTACAGTTTTATTTTAACAAATCGCTAGCACCTTGGTGTGTTTAGAAGTACATGTAGGGGGAAACCAGAGGACCCGGGGAAAACCCATGTACAAGTGCGGAATTGAAACCAATGGCCATGTCACTCAACAGACATTATGATCAAAGCGCACAGGTTAAACCCAAATATAAACTTTAACTTACAATCTTTTCCTGCAGTATTTTTTCTTCTCTTCATAACCACAACGATGACAACAATAACAATGACAATAACAACAATAACAGCAACAACTATCCCAGCAATCATACCAGCATTATCTGGATTATCTGAAATTAAACAGATAACAATCTTATAAAAATAGAGACTACGTGAAAATGAAAGAGTAAATTACATGTACCCTATCAGAAACAAAAATACAAGCAATGTTAACCCTAAATTTCAATGCAGGGATTTTAGCAACATGTTTTTTGCAAATTTCCCACAAGCCAACAAACATGTCTTCCAATATCTTTGTATGTGGATACACTGCCTATATGACAAGTAATTGATTACTTTTCTCATAAGTAGGCCTAATGATTTTTGGCACTTAATGCATGCCATATATACATAGACAACAGTACTTGATCAGAAAATCTGATGATGGATTATTGATTCGCATAAAAAGTTCTTCCAAATCCCTGAATTTGAGGAATATTGTTTAACTAAAAGAATAAAACTAGAAAACCAAAATCGATTCATAGTATAATATGTTCGAGTGCATGTACACCTACGAATGATAGCCCAATTCAAAATGATACTTGTATCTCAGTCAATCACAACTTTGCAGTTATACAAAAGTATATATGTAATAAATAAATAAACAGAAAACTTATGGATAACATTCTCTAGGTTTATTAACTGCAAAATTTCAATAAGGATACTCAAACCATTCTCAAGCAATGATAACGGTGAGTGTATCCTCATTGAAACGTGGCAGTTAATAAACCTAGTGAATTTTATCCGTAAAGTTTTCTGTTTATTATATATCACGTTCACTAAATGCTCTTCAAAGACTCTATTGTACATGCATTATAACATATATTTCTTTCATAATATTCTTAGAATTTGATCCATTTGATATGGAATGACACAGATGCGAAAAAACATGAAATATCAATATATTCAGTGTTTGTGGAAGCCCTGCAGGTTGCATAGAATTCCCACTAGTTTGTTTGGTAACCAACTGCATTACACAAATATACATGCAACTTTGATACTCAGGGTTTGAATACATGTACATGTAGTCACTGATGTTAAAGATGCATTATTTAAGATTTAAATAAAGATTGTTATCATTATAGCAATGGTCCTTGACAACTCGATTATTTGTACCGTTTAATCAAGTTTTGAGATTGGACCTGTTATTTCCAAGTCTTACTTGTCAGACATTTTTATGTAGGCCAGTATCAAGTCATCAGAAGTCTCTTTACGTTATGTAGCATACCATGCTAAAAAAAATGGTGAACCTCCCTATTTTTTCCTATTAGTATTCAAATTTACTTTCAGAAATATTATTTTGAAAGATTGTAAATGACAAAACCCATGCAGCTGATGAGCATGGTCTCCTTAAACCAGCCGGCCTACTAATGTGTACAGTGACATTAAATTGCCTAATTTTGGCTGCATGTGTCATTTTAATTGGAAGTTAATTTGACAGCCCAAGAAAACGATATTACCAAATTGCTCTTTTATTTAAGAAAAACAACAAAAAACATTTTGGTTTAAGCATAATTCATATTGATTAATTCTAATTTAATGGTCATTTAAAGAAGCATTACATAAGCACTAAATTTACCTACTGCAGATCATGCATTCGGCATCAAATGTTATATAATCATAATAAAGTCCAAAATAAAAAATTTAAGAGATTTTCAGCAGATTTAAACGCAATTACAAGAAAATAACTTAATTAAAAAAATGAATAATCAAGGATTTGCTTATTATTGTAATAAAGGTAGCAATGGCAATAGAGACTACACCATTCTTCAAACAGAAATAACTGTGTGACTAGAATGGAATAATTTGACTGAAATCTCAACATATTCCCTTTACATTACATGTATCCAGGCGCGGATCCAGAGGGTCTGGACCCGCCCTTGCTCAGACTTGAAAATTTTTTATGCGATTTTATTGGCGACTTTTAGACCTGTAATTTTGGAATTTACCTTCCGGAAATACGTCAGAATGCACCAAATTGAATCTAATTTACCAAATTTTCCTGGGGGAGGGCCCCCAAACCCCCCGTTAATTGGTTGAGTGCCTTTTATCAAACCTAGACCCCCCCCTGCAAAAAATCCTGGATCCGTGCCTGGTATCTCTTCTGTAACTATTTTATTGAGAACTGTCAGCTCTTTATCCAAATCTTACAAACGAACAATCTGCATTAGGTAGATATAGCTCTTGCATACAATTGGGACATGTATTTTGATTTCTTAATTAACGGGGCATTATGGAAGATCAGATAAAAAAGCTGACAGTTCTTGCTATATTAGTTATAAGAGCAGATATTGTAAAGGGAATAAGCTGAAAGTTGCTTCACTCTGAGCTGAGAAAACTGAATTTAAAAAATACTGTAGCCTTGATTGTAATTCTTACAATAATTGAAAAAAATAATACATTATCAATTTTTACAGTTAATCATGAATAGCTGTTCAGATTCAAATCTGTTTTTTCGTTGAGTGACTTGATAATTGATTCCGTTCATTTAGAGGTCTATACAGTGAATGACCCATGAGCTGTTATTGATAAGGAAATGTAAATTTCACCTACACATCAAATTAAGACTGACAGTTTTAAGTTGTTTGAAAACACATCACATATGTTGAGTTAGTTGCTCGGCCCTGAGGTATTATAGGATCGTAAGGGATTTTTTACACAAAATTTAGCAGTTTTATTCTCCAAAATACCATCAGGATTGGCCCTTTAATGTCTAAAGAAAGGTCTGCAATAAGTAGGTTTAGCTCTTGCATAAATGTTTAAATGTTAAAAAACCAATCTGAGTACATATTTAGTGTGCATATATAATAACAAGAATGCACATGAAACGCAAATATACCAATCATCATAGAAAATATGAAATGAAATGAGGTTTAAGACCAACTGTTCTGCTCCGACTGGGCTAATGAAGATACATGTAGGCATATGCCATAGTGTGTTAATAGAGAAAATGTTTCCCGGAACAGCAGTGCAACAACTTATACCCCGTTCAGACGCGCAAGTTAAACTAGTTTAACTTATCCGGCGATAGTTAATTCAGAAATTTTCGTAGTCTGAACGCATATGTGGAGATTTTAAACTAGTTTAAATTATCCACCTCCGTAGGTGAATTGAATTCAGCTTTTTTTTTATCTGGTTTAACTTTCGGTGTCTGAACGGGTAGGATTAAAATATCCAGATATTTTTACTCTCGACATGCGCAGTGCGTAGTAAATAACAATCTTAGAAAAATGGCGGCTTCTTGTTCTTCATCAGTGCTCATGCGCGTTTACCTCTGACCCTTGACCGACGAGGTCAGGAACATGGTCAGGAATGTTAATCCAGTATAGTGCCAGTATCTTAAAACACGTATGAACACAAAAATTGCCGGATAAAATCGCCGGATAAGTTAAACCAGTTTAGTTATAAGCGTCTGAACGGGGTACTATTCTTACATTGTATATCGAATTCTAACTGTCAAGGTGTCTTTTTACATACTCACCAGTCACCAATGCCTGGCCTCTCAGTGGCATGGTAGCACTGGGTCGACAGTCCAAGACATGAATTTCAGAGGGGCATTCAGCCAAAGAATGAAATTAAAACTGCTAACTTGGTTGTACAGATTGTGTTACAATTAATTTGAATAAAAAGAATATTATATTTGTTTTTAGAGATTCAACATATCTTCCTTTATCAAATTTCACTGTACTAAGCTCCATACTGTAGTCTTGTGGGCATACAATATACATGTAGCCTACTTCTCTGTGGCCTCTAGTAATACATCGTAGATGTAGTTATTGCTATGTCTTGTAAATGAAATGAAATGGTGTTTAACGTTCTACTGTTCCGCTCCAAACTGGGCTAATGAAGATGGGAATACACCAAACAATGTGCTATAAGGGAAATTTTGTCCATACAGCAGCACTATGGCCCACTGTTATATCAAATTCCAACTGCCACGGGATCTTTTACATACACACCAGGACCTTGGTTTTGGTACCATCTGAACAACTAGACAGTTGTCCTTGTCAGGACGTCCGCACTGCATCACTGACAAGCGGAAATCACACCGTAAAATCGGAATCATCTTACTAATACTACCGGTAATACATGTACCACACGGTACATAATTGGTGCAAGATCGATATGTAAGCAATTATGTTTAATGTTTATTTCAATTGATAATCCTTGTTATATTTGTTATTTTTTTTATTGTTTATGTTATAAAGGGCACAACGTGTCAGAAAGGTCCATACATATCGGACCTAGATTGTTCACCCATTTGAAATAAAGATATTATCATTATTATGAACTTTCTCTCCGCTATATAATATGTCTTACATGTGTAAGTTCTAGCTTAATCAATATTGTCATTACTACACAAAGCTACATATACATACTTATGCAAAAGCTCATACTTCTTTAAAATTAATATTATAACAAAGCTACATACATTATTGAAAAGTGAGAACTTCATTCAAATTATATGTATATTTCTAAACAAGCTACATGTATTTCTGTAAAAACACATACTCAAGTTCCTATTCAATTAAAATTGTTTCATGTATACTATAAACAATGGTAAATGTACTTATTATCTGTTCCAGGTAATATTACAACTCGAAAAATCGCTTGTTATTTATTCAAATTTTAATCAAAATGGCTAAAACTTCGTGTTATACCTGGAATGGTTATCCCATTGCTTTCTGTCTTGTGAGAACCAAGTTCAGGTCATGCTTTATGTCCTTTCTCCTATGAAAAATTGTTATTTGTTTACATCTTACTAATTGAACCTGCCATGTTTGGCCTAGTTATCTGGACGAGCCTAACTGGACAAGGGGTGCTTTAAGTTGTTTCTCTCTACTTTGATTAGCAGTTGGTTGTTTTGTTCCAGTAGAATATAACTCTTTCGAAAGAGCTATTTACTGAATCCCAGACCACGGCTGTTTGTCCCACTAACTTGAATATTTAGTCGCCAACCGTCCAAAGGTTGTAATTTTTTGATATCGATATAAGCTACAGTACATGTAAATTTTAACCCGTTATCAACGAAATTGTGGAAGGAGGCTGCAAGACATACTCAAAAGTAGTTACGAGAACGTAACTAAAAACGTTGAGATATCCTGATGTGTTTGTTTTTAGCTACGATTGGATGCCTGCCTTTAGTTCCAAGTGGCAAACTCAGTTTCTTTATTAATGCAGGTAACATCTTAAAAATAAGATAATTTTACACTATTATATCCAGTTAAACAGAGCTATAAAGTCGCAGAAAACAAATTTCGGAATCATTTTACCAGACATATTTATTCAAACTTTAAACCTTTTACACCAATTTACTTATACTTGTTATGGCATGTGCCGACTTTTCAAAATAGGTGGAAACAGAAAAAAAACCATACCAATCTGAACAAAAACAATATTGTTTCACACAAGCTTCAAAGTTTGAAACCCTAACAAGTATTATTGTCGCGAAAAAGACGGCTGAATTCTCCTTCACAGGACATGTGTCACATTTCTAACCAAATGCACCAAATTTGTAAAGTACCTGTCTACCCTAATGCAAAATGCATGTGCTCCATTTAACGGACACGCATTCGTATGTCACAAAGTTTTAGTTTTAGCCATTCTAATTAAAAAATAAAGGCATGGTAATCATTTTTCGAGTTGGAGTATCACCTGGAACAGACAGTAGGTAAAAGTTCCTACATGTACTTCATCAAATTTATTTTTATTATCTTTATTGGCAAAGCTATATACATGTACATGTACTTCTGTAAAAGTTCATACTCAATTGAAAGTACCAATATTATAAACAAAGCTACTTGTACTTCTGTAAACGTTCCTACTAAAAACTGATTCGTGTAGTTTACAAACAATAATTTGATCAATTATTAACTAAATTTGACTACTTTACATAAGTACAGTATTAAACTTAGCTGCAGAAAAATAACAATGACGAAAGAAATAATAAAAGTCCTGAATACACAGCTATAATACCAGCATTTCCTGGAAATAAAGATACATGTATCTTATAGAAACTTGTCATTTAAGGCTTAACCTCAGCTTCCACCTTGGGTGGTATTGAGATTTAGTGTTTCCTGGATACCCTTTGTGTGTAGTGCAGTTCTCCTGCGCTTACTATATGAATGAGATTACAATATCTGAACACACCTGTAGCCTACTGGAGAGGAATAGACAGAAAAATGTGGCTTAACATCCTCTCGACTTACATGTAGGTAGGAGAAAAAATAATGTCCTAAAATAAAGTGCCTTGTCATTGTGACCTTATATGTATTTAACCCTAATTCGTTTCACATTCATTTAATATCAAACTGTTGTTCGAAAATATCATCTAAAACCAACCAATATCATCTAATTTGTACTTATGTCCACTTTACAGCTGACCGTTTACTTTTGATAAACAAAGTCCAATTAACATGCATTTAACTTCAAGAGAAATGTTTACATGTAAATGTCATTTTGAACAGTTATCGGGTTACAGGGTAAGCCCCTACGTGTAGGGCCAATGGATTTATGTGGAGACGCAAAGGAAGTAGGCCTACATGTATATATAGGCTTCACATGGCCACTTGCCGATTTCCCTAAGGTCACTGCCAAGGATAGTGATTTATTGTTACATGTAGTTAAGGCTTAGGGTTAGCCCTGTTTACATTTAGTCACTTATGACGAAATCTGCAGGTGAGCAAGTGAAACAGATCTAACCATATGTACATGTACGTATAATTGAACAGGGTTATTCACTCGACTCCAGTGGATGGACCATCAATATTTTTCAGACTATTTCTGCACAGTTTTGTGTTTTTTTGCACTTGGTTGACATGCTTACACTTTTTTCGCAGATGTGTGAAAACTGGGAACTCTCATTTACAATATACATGTCATAAAAAATCAACCATAACCAATATCTGTGATTTTTGAAACATGCTATGTATTTGTGTGTACTGCAGTATAAATATATATAGGCCCTACATGCTATAAATATTCCTTGAAATACATGTATATCACAGGGTGCAGGGATAAATCATATATATTAAGAGTAGATACATAATGAGTACAGTATGTTAACACTATAACCCACATCGTTGTAATCTTGTGCAATCAGTCCTAATTTCTATCATATTCATTTGTTATCAAATTTTTGTTTTAAAATTCATGAGAGTTGTTCATCTAATTGGTAGCTGTGTCTAGTTTAAACCTGATCTTTCCTTTGATAACAAGCATCCAATTAGAACACTAATTTTGAAGGTAAAGGCTTGTACATGTAAATTGGATACTCAAGTTTAAAAAAGAAACAAGTGCAAATTAGACGATTTTGGACAATCTTTGACGATTTTTCTAACTAAGATTTGATATCGAACAAATGTGAAAGAAATTAGGGATACACTGTAAATATGTGAGATCAAACGATAGGCTACCCAGCTGAACGTGTAAGATGCAACAGATTTTATGTGTACCAGTATAACATCAGTAAATGTTTCAGGAAATGGGGGGTTTGAAGCATGTCCCCGACCACAAACTCATCAATTTGTAAAGTGTAGTGAACAATAATCCCTGTAAGATGTAAACCTATGGCAGAATAATTTATCTATTACTATATACATATAATGAGGTAGTTTCAGGTCATCCTGTCTGTGATCATGTATACTAGGTAAACTCTTGAGATTTATCATGTCCCCAAACACATGTAATTTAACAAACATTATGGTAAATGTAGTTATACATGTATGTACATGTACCAAGCATGCCTGTATATTCCTATAAAAGTTTACATGATTATATTAGGCCCAATTCCTGTTATGGTGACAAATAATTATAGATACATGTACGCCCTCCATCTTGTGTTTTCCAGCTGATAAGATTAAAGTGACAAGCTGGTATGGTAAATGTACATTATAGGTTTCATGCATGTTTTGATTCTTACCAATCCAAAACGAACTACGTTTACATCCATCTATGTTAAATAATGGAAACAAAATGTTGAATAATACGAAGCAAATAGAAAGATATGGGGCTTAACATTCGTGAAACAAACAAGTATTTTTGGGACTAACATATGGTTCAATTTTATTTCAAAAAATTACTTTCGCAGTGAGAAGAGGAAATAACACAGAAAATCCAAGCGGTTGGACAAGCAACACTCCATGTACATGTACACGTATGCCTTGTCATGTACTAGTTGGGAATCAAAATCCATGACACTTGACTCAATTATCACATCCCTTATGATCTAAAGTGCACATATTTGGCCATTCGGCTACCCATTACTCATATGAAATGGAATGAAATACGGTTTAACGTCCTACTTTTCTGCTCCAACTGGGATAAATAAGATGGACATGGACAAACACCACACAAAGTGCTACAAGGGAAATTTTGCCCGGGTTGCAGTGCTACAACCTACATGTACTCTTCTATTGAATTCCAACTGGCAAGGAATCTTTTACATGCACGCTAATGTGTACATGGGACCTTGGTTATTTTGACCCATCCAATTGATTAGACCGCTGTCTTTGTCTGACCCCCCCCCCACCCCAAACATGCACCACTGAAATGGGGATACCGTACCGGAAAATCTAGATAAACACTCTTCCCCCAACACTGAGAGCAAACCAGCAACCTCCATGGCTAGCATCTTACCCACTATGACGTCGGGTATCAAGCACGGGACATTTGACCCGATAGCGTCAGTCATTCGATTAACCAATTAGCGACCGCCATGCTTTTCAAAAAATCTACTTTTGTTTTGTTTTGATTGCTATCCGTTGGTGTTAGTATAGACGTCATTGGCTGGTAATATCTACCCACAGTTCCACGCATGAAAAGGTCAAACGGTCGATTTGACAGACCATTTGATTGGCTGACCCCTCATTTCAGACAGAACTAGAGTTAAACAACAAGTCCTCCAGATCCAAGAGTAGTAAAGACAAGTAAAAACGAAATTTTGAACTATAAAAAACGAAACGAAATTGGATCTGTGTTTTATTCAGATTGATTATAGGGGTAAATTGAGTTTAGCAATAGTTATAATTTTGAGAATCTTGTTTGAATCCTTTAAAAATCATGTCCATCCAATGTTCAAGAAATACCTGCTATAGACAAATTTAGCTCTTACATGATACATCTTTAAGGTCAATCATGCGATCATAATAACAATTCAACGTACATCAGGGATGTAAGTAACTCTTTTGATGGCTTGGGTTATTTGTGGACAGTTTGGATGAATAAAAATTGCAATTCCATTCAGTGTTGCGCCAGAAATAATCCTTTTAGCAGATTTTATGTTCTTTGGTTATATCTTACATTCAGTGTTAATTGCGCCAGAAATAATCCTTTTAGCAGATTTAATGTTTTTTGGTTATTTCTTACATGAGACTTTAGCATAGATGTACCTAAATCTGTTAATTTGAATCAATTTGGCCCTGCAATGTAAGCCTAGCCTGTAACTTATTGAGAAAATGTAAAGCTTCCATCACAAGCTAATCCAATGTACATGTAGACCTACTTGTCCAATATACAAAAGCTGAAAAATGCTACTAGGCTTTTGATCAGCATTACAGCTGACATTCCCAACACAAATATAAGAGTTTGTGTTTTCTTTTTCATTTTTATATACCTATGTACATGTATTTAATTAAAAAAAAAGAATCTCTTACCGTCATTACCACTATTTTCACCAGGATTACCACCAATAGCACCAGAATCTAAAATAAAAGAAAATTCATCAGGGTAACTGTCAGTCAATATTTATAAAAAAAAAAACATCTGCTAGCAAGAGTGCCTGCACTTTTTGTGGTGCTATGAGCACAACTATATGTATACATGCAGATATACATGGACTTATTATTATTAGTATATTCTTGTAATACTTTTCTAAAATAATCTCTCGGTAACTACACAATAAAAAAAATCATTGAATCAAATAAGAAACCAGAGTTAACTTTTCTGTGTGCTTTGAAGGACATTTTGCCCAGACAATGGTATTTTCGTCCACTCATCCCTGAATTCAAACTGTCGTAGTTTCTATTACATTGTATGAGCATGTCAACATGTACATGTCCAATCCAGATGATGAAACATGATGGCTGACCAAGGGAGACCATGCTAAAAAAGCTGAGGTAAGTATGTCAACCAAGTCTGTGGTCAAACATGTGAATACGAGTTAGCCCAGACCTTACTCATTGAGTCACATGTAAGCAAGTGCAAGATGTTGAGCTGACAGGTTACGCATACTCTTGCCAGAACATCTGATACCCCTTCCAGTTTATCGGAGCTGTTATTCAAACATAAAAATATATAAGAACCAATACAATATAAATCAACCATTATCATTCTAAGAACGAGTTGTCAATTTGTTTTAACCAAATGGATCAGATGAGAATCGCAAGTGATATCAAGTGTTCATGAAAAAATAAATATAATAATTAATTGTACTGTAATATTCACTTACTTGTTAAGTAGATAGTTTTATTGGCACTGTATTGATCTGAGTTATCAACCTTGCATCTAATTTCTAGACCATTATCACCTTGACCAGCATAATAGTTCAATATACTTCTAGAATAATATCCACATCGAGTTGGTGACGGTGGATCAACCTGACCTTTTGTTATATTCTCTGTTATTCGGTTAAAAAATGAATCACCCAATGACTTGGATTCCCAGGTCCAGGCCTTTTCAGGATTTCCAACATCTCCTTGACAAGTAATCTCAATCTTTTCACCAACATCATACCGTATCCTTTCCTGAAATCTGATCATTTCTACCATACCAGGATTACCTATAATATATCAAATGTTAAAATATTGTACATGTACATGTAAAATAAAGATGAACTAGAACTGTTTTGACTGATTGGACTCAACATTTCATATGTACACATATTCTATATTTGTATACATGTATTTTTATTTAGCGTGGAACACCGCTATTCTTTGTTGTAAAATATACCATTAACAGACCCAGGACTCTACCCAACGCAGTAGATGTTTACGGCTGGCCGAAAAGGTTAATGCAGACAGACAAATTTTGCAATGATAGATGTACATGTAGCTGTGCCACAGCTTACTCTTACATGTATTTCAAATTCCAATTATCAAAGGTTTTATATTACAGTTCACATGTACACAAATGTGTACATGGGATGTCAGTTTTTCATCTCATATGAGTGACTATACATGTACATTGTACATGTACATGTATGTTGTTCTTTGCCAGGCCCTTCATAATCCTATACCTCCTGACAAGGGGAACACAAGTCATACAAGCCAACAGTGAGGCTGATGTCCCCCGCCGAAATCCCAAAATAAATAGATGACACATATTAATTAATCGCACATTTATTTTTTTCAAACGTATCGACCAATCAAACTGAACACGAAGTGTCATCCAAAAATTGCTTATCTCTGCCTACCGTAAGAAGAAAATGCTCATCTTCGAACTCCATCAAGGCATTGACCTAATAAGCATACACACCAATTTTGAACATTTTAACTCAATTCGAAGGAGAGTTATTGTGTTCCAAAGTCTCGGCAAATCAAATTGCTTATCGCTCTGCTTACCCTGAGCAGAAAATGCTCATTATCGATCATAGTCAAGGTATTACTGTAATGAAACTATACACCAAGTTTCATCACTCTCACTTAATTAGAGCTAAAGTTATCGTGTCTCAAAGCATCAACCAATCAAATTGCTTATCTCTGCCTACCCTAAGCGGAAAATGCTCATCTTCAAACTCCTTCAAAGCATTGACCTAATAAGCATATACACCAAGTTTGAACATTTTATCTCAATTAGAAGGAGAGTTATTGTGTTCCAAAGTCTCGACCAATCAAATTGCGTATCGCTCTGCTTACCCTGAGCAGAAAATGCTCATTATCGAACTTAGTCAAGGTATTACTATAATGAAACTATACACCAAGTTTCATCACTCTCACTTAATTAGAACTAAAGTTATCGTGTCCCAAAGCATCAACCAATCAAATTGCTTATCTCTGCTTACCCTAAGCGGAAAATGCTCATCTTCGAACTCCATCAAGGCATTGACGAATAAGCATATACACCAAGTTTGAACATTTTAACTCAATTAGAAGGAGAGTTATTGTGTTCCAAATTCTCGACCAATCAAATTGCGTATAGCTCTGCTTACCCTGAGCAGAAAATGCTCATTATCGAACTTAGTCAAGGTATTACTATAATGAAACTATACACCAAGTTTCATCAATCTCACTTAATTAGAACTAAAGTTATCGTGTCCCAAAGCATCAACCAATCAAATTGCTTATCTCTGCTTACCCTAAGCGGAAAATGCTCATCTTCGAACTCCATCAAGGCATTGACCTAATAAACACGTACACCAAGTTTGAACATTCTAGCTCAATTAGGAAGAGAGTTATTGTGTCCCAAAAAGTGTGACGGACAGACAGACGGACAGACAGACGGACAGACAGACAGACGGACAGACAGACGGACGAACCCATTTTAATAGTCCCCCAACTTTCTTCGAAAGGCGGGGGACAAAAAATCAGGAACCCCCAAGTTAGCAAGTCAACACCTAATACACTGATCCAATATTTCCCATTTGAACATCAATATGTGTACAACACACAAACATGCATTGTACCCTATGCATAACATGTACATGTACAAGTATCTAAATTTATGCTGTACATACACCAATGAGATTTGAAATTCGAAATATATGTGGAATACATGTACATGTATAATGCTCACTCAATTTCCCAAATTTCAATACAGGCAATCAATGTAGCTCAGTGATTTACATTATACACTGTACAGTCATAGTATTCTGAAGTTTCGATACGGTTCTTCCTAAAGAACATGTACATGTACAATCAATTCTACAAACAGTAAATTTAACTTTGTCTTGCATCTTGTTCACAAGCTTTACTAGATAAAATAATAAAAAGATGACCAGAAAAGGTACATGTAACTTCAGAATGTACATATGATCAGAATGTACATGTAAAGGTGTTTGGAATGTACATACTGTACATGTACATGTGTGTGGAAGAAATGACATACAGACAGAGAGATGGGGACAATGGGGTTTAACATCCACTTGACACAAACTATGTCATTTCAGGACTAATGTACATGTATGGTTCAATTTCATTTCAATACTTTGCTTGCACATACATGTAGGGGCCTTTAGTAATGGGAGAAAATCAGAGGGCTGCCACAGAGAAAACGAACAAGGTTGAATAACCACGGCAGTTGACTTACATCTAATGACAGACCTTATAATACAACATGCACATGCTTACCATTCGGCCATCCAATCTGACAAAATATATGTACAACACACCCAACTGTCATACAAACGATAAAATATATTTTAGAAACATCAATTCATGATAGGCCTACAGGTACATGTAATGTACAGCTAATGGAAAAGAACATGTAAAGGCCCATTCTCACGATGCGACTTGTAGTAACTACTTGTAGTATTGACCCGAGTTGCAGCGTGAGAACACCCTAGTCGTACCAACTTTTACAAGCTCCCAACCAGTTGAAAGCGAGTTGGGTGAAATAGAAACTTCCCTATTTCAGTCAACAGATCGTATGAAATTGACCAATCAGAGACGTCGAGTATTAGTTCAAACACAAGTTCTCTCCCCTTGTTGTTTGTAAACATGGACGCGAAGTGCACCCCCATCAAGAGCCACTCAGCAAAACTGAGACAGAGAATTTTGTCAATTTTTACCTCGCACAACATAACCCAGACGGATTTGGGTTTTCTCTTTTTCTTTTTGTTCTTATTTATCAAATGTAGGGCAATAATAGCCAGTGTCTCGTCGTCGCTTGATGAAGCCATTATGCTAAGACAAGACGAGATTATCGCGATATTCCAAGTCGTATCAATTCACAGTCCTGTGCGTGAGCCATAAAACACTCCCGTAAATTTAGAAATTGAGGAAAAAGCTCCTGTAAAACGACTCTTCTTATTTATATTGCAAGAGTAATTATACATTGTATTTATGCCTTTTTAGTTTTGTCTCAATCCTTTTTATGTCATTTCATTTATATTTTCCTTCATTTGTCAGTTTGATCACTTTTTCAGCGTGTTTATTAGCGCAAAATAAAGTTATTGCAAACCTATTTTTGTCCCCCAACAGATCAGTCAAATCAGTGGCTATTTGTACTCCAGTTATTCCAATTTAAAAACGTCGCATACTTGACAGTTCTAACCATCTCCAGATATATTGATAGCGATGCCAATGGGACAAGCGGGTACATGAAAACATTTTAAACAATGTAATGTTATTACTACATTTAGATGAGTCATTCTATCATTCCCGCGGATATTCTACATGTAAAACAACAACATGGGCTGTCAAGTACATGTAACAACGTATTCTATTGGCTGATTTTAGACTTCTACCCAATCGAAATGAACCTTACATTAGCATTCAATATGTTTGGTAAATAATAATGGCAGCTCTAGTTTTACCATGGACTGTATAAGGAGGAGGTCAAACACATGCAGTTTTAAAAATAAACAAAAACTGAAAATACGATAGTTTATTAATCTCAATAAGGAGAGCGATTTAGCTAATTAGCGGGCGTATTTAATGACTCCCACGAAGTTAAGTCGAGGTGTGTCGGGTGGCGCAAGAGCGAAAGTCCGCCTTAAACGTGAAGGACTGAATTCAATTATATACGATTTTGTAATCTACATGTAGATACTACATGTACATGTAGATACTACACGTGGATGCTACAAGTAGTTACTACAAGTCGCACCGTGAGACAGGCCTAAGATGATAAAAATACTTACTTTGAACTGTGACATTTTTATCTTCTTGTAACAATGCTGGATTACCAGATTCAGTAGGTTGTCCATTTGATATACACTGATATTCAACAGCATCATTACAATCAGGATTACTTATAACAACTTGTAGGAAGTTTTGGGTTAATAGTTGGTTTGTATCAAAATTACCAGTCACTGTATATTTAGGTGTTGTTATTCCGGTTCCAAGCTTAGTCCCTTTCCCATTTATTACTGCCATGAGCGTTGTTTGTGAATTCTGTACCAGAGTACGTTTGTTTATCGTTATACTGTATAGTATTTCATAAACAGCATCAGAAACAGGTGAACACCGTAATGTTAAAGATGCAGTACCTGCTGGAAGATTCTGAGATGGTGTTATTGTCAGCCTAGCAGCTTCAACATCTGAAAATATACATCAAGAAAAAAATAAACTTTGTACATGTACATGTAGTACATTTTCACTCATAAATTATTTTTACCATGGAAAACTGAATGCATTTCACAAAGTGTATACACGTACATGTACATGTACTTACATGTATGTACTTATAAGCGAGTCTATGGCAATATTATTTACATGTACATTTAATACATTTGTAACAAGCAGTCGACACACAAGACACATACATGTTCACGCATACTAATTCAACTATTTTCGAGCTGTTCTGACCATACATGTACAATGTGTTTTGATATATATACATGTATTCTCCTAGTGCATAACCTACATGTAATATACATGTCTCCCGTAATCTGGAAAAACTTAGTAACACTTTTGAATGTAGATTTGAGAAAACAAAGGAAAACTGTTTTATTTCAGAATTAAGCTACTACTGAATATAAAACCAATTTTATTCTGTCTTTTTAGATGAAGATAATTAGAAGCCTTCAGTGAAAGAGAAAAAAACTCAATTTTCACCAAAATTTGGCTCTCCAAGTTTTTTCCAGATTACTGGAGATGTACATTGATCAAATGCAAGCTTGCCTTTGGTTTCAAAATAATACATGTACATGTATCTCAGAGGTGTGTGTGTGCTGAAACAATACTACAGTTTATCCTTTAATTTAGTCTGAATTGACAGTACATGTATCTATCAGTAACACATGTACATGTACATGTATGTGTAGATGTACATTAAGTAGGGTGCCATGAAGACCTCACGATTAAAATAGTGGCTTTGAAGTATAGAAGATCAAAAAAGCACAGATTGTCCTGTGAATTCATCGAAAAACATTTAAAGATATTGACACTGTAACACGTTCAAAATTAGTAGCCATATATGTACTTCCCAAACCAATAAAAATAAATACCACAAAATGGCAACAAGGAATTATTCACTTTAGTGTTTCCCTTGGTTACTATGATATTAAGTATGGCAGTTATTATGATCATACCTCAACAAAAATGTGTAATAGTTTGTTGGATATTCAGCGCTTTATAAATAGATTATTATTTTTATTAATAATGTCATTTTGTACATGTATGTAGTGCTAATTCACACAGAGTACATTGTACATGTATGCTCATAGCGCATGTGATTCAGTTCTGTACCATAAAAGTTCAATACCACCACTAAACGTTTAAATAAATATGTCTTCAATACGGTTTTGAATGTCAATAAGGATGGACATTTTTTGAGGTGAATAAGAAGATTGTTCCAGTACATGTATTTAAAAGACCGTTCACCAAAAGATTTCAAGTAGTAATTAGGAATCTTTTGATTGAAGGTTTCCAGACGAGGAAATGATGACGGATAAGCTCTTACACATATACAATGTAGGTGCAGTATGAAGGTGCAATTCCATTCACTGATTGGTACATGTACATTGTATGTCAGACACAGCAATTTGAATTCAATCCATTATGTTATCCGAAGCCAATGTAAGGAAGTCAATACAAGAGAAATGTCTTCATGTGGGTTCGTTTTACAGATTATTCTTAGGGCTTCGTTTTACACAGAGAACTAGTGTGGGATTCCATAGAAAGATCTTTGTCCATAATCAGTCCAAGATTTCTAATTGATGTTTTAAAGTTTATAACTGATTGTTCAATATACAGATGGTTGATTTCACATCTTTCCAGTCTGCGAGCTGGACTTACATGTACAACTAGGATTTCACTCTTGCAGGCCTTCACGTCTAAAAGATCATGGCGAGTTAAAAAAAAAAAAAAAAACCCTCCTAGGAATTCAAAATACTGAAAATCGCTCTCCTGAAATTAAGGACAGATGATGACACGTCATCATATGGAATGTTGTTTATTTGAAGAATAAAACACTTTATTGCTAGTATTTAGGACATAATTTAGAGCAGTTTCTGTGCTGTGAGAGCTGTAATCTGACTAATATTTATACATTAATTTGTTGGCTTCTAATGTTCTAGCAGCTGGATTTTGACCACCTTTTTAAATATGTGTATATCCCATTGTAACCATTGGATGGTCAATTGGTCCCCATAAGGTGGTCCATCAGACCGACACAATTGGGCAAGATGGGCTATCCTTAGTGATGTCAGAAAAATAGGTATACATGTAATTCCACTTCTCTTTAAGATGTATTGAAACTCTGTATGGTCATAGGTTAATATCTGATAAATGAAGTACATGTGGCAAAGATTAGTTATCCGTGATGATTTGTAACTAAAGTTATCTGTAATATAATAAAATATCAGCCATAATAATATATCAGCCCATCGAACCTGACTCTTCCGACATGTACAAATGTAATGGAAGGTAGTGGAATGCACATTATACGAACAAGCAGAGAATGGTGAAAATTGATAGTTTTCATGTCCCCAATTCATCACATCTTTGGAATACAATGTACATGTACATGTATGAACATTTCAAAATGTGAGAGAGAATTTAATAATGTCCACTTGACAGAAAGCAGATGTGATCTGCACCACTGACAAGGGAGAACAACTGTATGGGTAAAATATGTTGGGAATTTCTCAGCCAAAACCTAGAGTCAGTGTCTTACTCTCTGAGCCACTGGGGCTCTATTGTCATCAAAAGGAAGCCTTATGAAATCCCAGTGTTAAGTACATATGCTGGAATTTTACACAGAATTATATTTCCCTTCAAACTTTAGTCGTAGAGAAAAACTTGATGTCATTCACTTGTGTCATAGACTCATAAGGTACATACATGTATTGAAATGAAACGTCCCACTTTTCTGCTCCTAATGACTAGGCTAACGAGAAGTGAGGAGAAAGAGAGATATGGGGTTTAACATCCACTCAACACAAACTGGGTCATTTCGGGACTAATATATGGTTCAATTTATTTTCAATAATTTGCTTGCATGTAGGGGTCTCTAGCAGTGGGACGAAACCGCAAGACCCGTGGAAAGAGGGTTGGACAGACGACCCTACTACTTGTTACGTACAACTGGGGAGTCGAAGCCATGTCAGTTGACTCATTGACAGACCTTATGATACAGTGTGCACGTGCTAACCATTCAGTCACCCAATGCTCCAATGAGGAGAGGCATACACCATACAGTATGCCGTGAAGGATATTTTGCCTGGACAGAAGCACTATGGCCTATACTTTATTTCAAATACCAACTGTAAAAAGATTGTTTTATGTTGAATGCCAATGTGTACATGTAAACATGACATTGATATTTGTGTCCCATCAGAATGACTAGACTGTCACTAGACACTGTACTTGCCAGGTTCTCTGTTGTGCACCACTGACAAGAGGGAACCATGCTGGAAAATTGCTTGTTACTTGTCATAAATAGATACATGTGTACCAAGCCCCTTGCAGCGACAATTTTTTCTACTGAAAGTGCAGGCTTCAGTGGCTGTCTCGAGGTGATTTCTGGCTAGTCCAGCGATACATTAATTAACAGAGTCTGCAAGTCTATAAATTGCCATCGCACGTGAAATTCTCTACACATCTTTAAGAAATTACATTCATTTTATTTTGTAAACCGCTTTATCATTAACTAATAACTATACTGTTAGATGCAGCATATTTTGGTTTAGTACAAATAATATCTCTGAAACACTCGGGTTAGGCAAGAACATAATACTAACTGTAGTTTCATTTTACTTTTACAAGGTTTGTAAAAGGATTGTTGAGTTGCCCAACGTGCGTGTTTCTAATTTTCTTGTTCCAGCTTTCTGTTACGTTTTGTAGAAAAGTAGGACTTCATGATTATCATAGCCTGTTAATCAGATGGAGAATGGTCGGTAGACTGGTTCAAAACAAGAGAATATAACCTAGTTTTTACTCAAAAGTGCCCAGATTTTATAAGCTGACACTAGTAACCATTTCTCAGTTTATTATTCATGGATGGTTAAATGGCCATAGCTTATTCGGTACCGCATGACCGTTTATTTAGTGACTATAAATGTGTGGAACTGATTTCAGACTTGGTAGGCCTGTATAAATATTGTTGTGTAATTGTCAAGATATTTGGAGAAATTTATTTATGGTTGGACACCCTAACAGTGAGATTTCCCCGAAAATTTCCTAAATACTTTTACACAGAGTTACAGTGGGATTTAGAGGAGGGCCCAACAAATTAATTATATCTCCTGGAAACTACATGTAAATTCCAAATAGGATTGGGTTCTTGTCTTCAAAAATTTTGTAATTTTATCGCAAGAGGTCTACAGTATATAAATTATACACACCTAGTAGGCCCATTTTATTCATGTTACCTATATCATATATGTCAAATTGGCCATATAATATAGTACGTATACCAAAATTCACAATTTAGCATTCTATTTTGAATGTTTTGCAGCATCAGTCTGTAGTTATTTTTTCTACCAAAATGTTGTTTTGTTTATGACCCAACAGAATGCCAGAAATGGGCAAATTGTCCTCCCTACATATCATCCGTATAATATATATATATGTCTTATTCTAGTCTTCTACTGGTCGTGCCGGATGGCTTCAACATAAAAGCTGTGATAGATAACCGTAACATTGACATCAAAACGAAGACGGATTCAACTAGGGTCTGTCATTTCGTCTAATTCAATTGTACATGATTCATGCATACTATGTGTAATAATTATATACACAGAAAAACTATTAAATCGTAGGTCAAGGGCGTGAATAGTTTGTATATCCTACATGACAATACCTGTTTTAAAACTACAAACTGATATAAAATATAAACTCGCACGACATCATTAACTGACCATCTGAAATAACTTGATAGCCATTCTTACCTTTCAATACTAAAATACAAATTAATACAACAAGCGGCAAATATAATAATCCGTTAAATAACTTCATTTTTCTTGAATAAATCCACGGTTATTACAACATAAATATTCCGTTTAAACTTTGTAATGGCGCCCTCCTATAACCGTTACACCTGTGGTGGTGACTCGTCTTTGAAGTATTCCTCCGCGTGTGCACACACACACACACACTCAGGTAAAAGCGACAATATTTGATAATAATCTAGAACGTTTTGTTTGTTTCCTTTAACGAAGTAATCCTTCTGAATAAAAATGAACTTCAAGTCTAAACTACACGAAAATCACAAAACACAAACACACAAAGTTACTCTCCGGACTATTTCGCGTTCACCTGTCTTATGTGTGATTTGACTACAGGTATTTTCGTGTTCTAGTTATTTTAGCTTGTCGTCTGTTATCTGTAGCGTGTATTATAATGATATCTACCTATCTCAGCTCACAACGAGAGACCGTTCACACTGCGCAAGAATCTAGACCTCTGTGATACTTAAATATTATGTTAAACTGTTGTTGTGTGGCCGAGTGGTGATTTCCGACTGAAAAATGCGTGTGATTAGTAATTTATGATTCACAGTGCATCAACCATCATTATTGACAGTTGACACCATAAATATTCACGAGGCGCCCACTAAAGATCAGATGACACGCCCCCTATTATCACATCGATGTTAGATTTCGATTCACAAATTTTATTGGGATTCGATTTCTGAATATATAAGATGATGGTCTTAATATTTGATAATCCATAACTTAAGACAAAAAATAGGTTTATAATGGGCAGAAGTAGTTACTACTGTTCGAAGTTTGAATTTTGTTTTTAAAAAGTAGCGATTAATGTATTTTATTTAATGATAAAGATCCATACCAAATATAGAAGGGCCCTTTATATGTGTTTTTAAAGGTACTCAATCCGTAAATACCATCTCAGGACATTACTAAACAATATTCTGCCAAGAAGAATTCAGAATAATGATGCATAAATGTTTTCAGACTCACCCCACCAACCGAGGAGACCTGGTCCACTTTTAAACAAAATAATACAGTGACGAAATCCCAACCAAATACGAACGACCCAAAACAGGCAATGCAATAAATATTCGAAAAAAATCCGTGTGCATAAGAAAATCTACTGATTCCTTGCGGAACGAATAATAGGAGTCAGATGTTACACCATTACCCGGATATTACCCGTGTTGGCCGATAAAATTCCTCGGGATTTTCCTATCTGCTGTCGTCTTGTTCGTTGGACAGGGCACTGGAACAGTGCAAAAATGAAATGAAATGGGGTTTAACGTCCTACTGTTTTGCTCCGACTGGGCTAAAGAAGACAGGAACGTGCAAAAGGAAAAGAAGCCTAGTCGTACTGATGGTATTAAAAACCAAGATGAACTCATTGACAGTTGGAAGTCTATATACGAAGAGCAAATTATTCCCTTTATTGTGTCGCATCGATTTCCCCCTTGGGCTTGAGTAGGATCGCCTGTCCAACCTCGCAGGTCCTCCCGTTTCCTTCCACTAAAGACCCCTGCGCGCAAGCGAATTTATACAATCAAATTGAACGATATGTCAGTCCCGAAACCACCTAGTTCACCTTTATTAACTCGACTGGTGCAGAAAAACAGAAAAGTGGGACCTTTAACGGCAAGGCCAAATGTATATTTCCTGAAGGTCACGAGATGAAAACAGGGTTAGGGCACATGATTGTCGCTGGGGATTGTGGATTAGTGTGTTGGTAAGGCTCAGGACTAGGTCTTGGGTTAGGGTTGGGGTTGCATGACCTATGCTGAAATCTGCAGGCGTGCATGTGAAATAGATCTAACCCCTAAAAAACACAATTTCATTTCTTTACGTGACCAACTGGATAACCTGGATAACATAAGCGAAAAAATAGAATGTAAATTATGAGATAACGGGTGTACTCATAAGATCTTGTAAATACTTATCTCGATTGAAATCTATTTCAAATTAATTTTGGCAGATTTATGGAGGAATATCGAATGCTTGGTATCAGGGTTGTTGATCATATTGAAGTAGAATTTATTTTGACATTATCAAATAATATATCATCCTCGTCCTTGTGGAATGATTCACTCAACACACCAACTTATTAAAAGTTATCTTAAATAAATGATTTATTATCTTCAAACCACATGCACATGGTCAAAGAGTATGTGCACACACAGCTAAGCATAGACAGGGGAACTATTTGAGATCACACGGGAAACCAATGAGACGATTCACGGACATTGTAACCAACATAGAATGAATTAGTAGATGATTCATTTTACAGTGAGAACGCATTTGATTTAAGCCAAAATAAAATATTTAATCGGCTTTATAGATCATACTATAAATATATACATTATAAGAAAAGCCACGAAAACTATTTGACAGCAAACGGAAACCAACTAGATTATTCACGGACGTTAAAAGCGACCAAAGAATACGAAGTAGATGATTCATTCATGATTTCAACAAACTACAAGCCCCCCCCCCCTCTTTGATTTCAACCAAATAAAGCATAATTTGGTATGATGAGCTATTTCGGTTAGTAATGTGCCAGGCTCTGTAGGATTCGACTTGTGTCTGTTTTCTTATTGTATTAGTCTTATACGCATATCATAGGATTGTGTCCTAAATATCTCGTATAATATTATTGTGTCCTATGAAGTCTATATAAATGTGTCATGTGTGGTTCATATCGTTGCTTGTCTGGCGAACCGACGAATCTGAAATATTTAAGTATTGAGAATTATGCGTTTGAAATTTGCGCTCTGTCGTTATCTCTATGTCCATTCAATAATAACGTTTATGTAAATGGCGTCATGTGTGGTTCATATACTTGAACCCAGGGTAGTCTATATTTTCGTGTCCTATGAAGTCCATATACATTGTATATGTCACGTGTAGTCCATATACTTGTCCATTATACTTGTGCCTTGTGAAGTCCATATTCTCGTGTCCCATGAAGTCCATATTCCCGTGTCCTATGAAGTTCATATAGATAGGTCAGGTGTAGTCCATATACTTGGCCATTATACTTATCAGGCGCGGATCCAGAGGGGGGGGGGGGTAAATTTTGGAATTTACCTTCCGAAAATACGTCAGAATGCACCAAATTGAATCTAATTTACCAAAGTTTTTCTGGGGGAGCCCCCCCCCCCCCGTTAATTGGTTGAGCGCCGCAATTAGTTAAGCAATTATCAAACCTAGACCCCCCCGCTGCAAAAAATCCTGGATCCGCGCCTGCTTATGCCGTGTGAAGTCCATATATTCGTGCCCTATGAAGTTCATATACATACATGTATGTCCTTTGTATATCATACAATTATGCCTTGTGTATTTAATATAATTATGCCTTGTGTATTACATGCCCTGTTATGTGAAATGTTCTCAATATTCTTCTCGATCGTTGAAAGTCACCGAAGTGGATTGGGGCTAATCGAAACTGGGAATAAATAATGCAACGGGCGAAACGAAACCAGGAATGAATAAAGCAGCGGGCTAAACGAACTATGTATCTGATAAATACCTATATAAACATAAATAAAGTTAAATACTTCTATAGATATATATATGACAGCTCTGACAGTAATCTTATTAATTATACCCGTCTAATTAACTTCACCCAAGTCTATAATTAGTCTACTTATCACCTCGCCAATATTATTATAATACATGTATACCTACATTTTATATACTTGATAGCGTTCAGACGAATGTTTCGAACACTTAAACAGGGAAACATGGCAGCTGGATACACGGTTATGATATAAGCAGGCCTACTAAACAGAAACACTCCAAATCCCCCCCCTCTCCCCAACTAATAAAACCAAAAGCAAAATGCCTGAAAGGATTATACTATTACGTTATGTTAATTTAAATGTTTAATTATTTGCACGTAGCTACGTTTATACAACTGAGTAATATCCACTGACATCGAGGTCACGAAAGTATATATTCTAGATTTTTGTTATTTCAATATTCTAAATAAGACTTCACAGGCGTTATTTGTGTTAAATAGGAATATTGGCCTTTTGTCATTTTGCCTCTTACACGAAGACAGTATACAATATATTATGAACAGTTTGTGAAGCTAGATATTCTGAAATTATTTGCCTATACGATAATTTTATTTGTGGCTGTTGATTTAAACCCGTCTGTCAGTTATTGAATTCTTCTGATTAGTCAACTATATTGGCTTGTTACATTTTAATTTTAATATAAAGTAACCAATTGGTTTACCAGATTATTATAATAGAGTATGGGAGTTGTAATTTTAGAGAGAGAATTGTATGTGTAACATAATGTGAAATTATTCCATTTTAATACTCGTCTGGTTAATATACTCGTCCAGTAAATATACTCGTCCGGTGAATATAATATTTAGGAATTGTAGCCCCATAAGGGGTTGGTTAGCGGTTAGGACAACGACGAATGGGCATTGCAAGACCCCACCCTAACCTTATATTGATTTCAAGTTTGATTAACCTATCTCGATACCCCTCGCCCCTTTTCTAATGATCCAGTAATTATTTCGATGTTTAAGCCACAGACACTCGTTCAATCGCTCCTGTCAAAATAGTTCCATCATTTAATGAAGGAATATAGTAACAGTATATACATGTAGTAATAGTATACAAGTAACACATATGTTTTCATTTAAATATATATAAAAAAAACATTTTGAATATTCTTCTTCCGTAACCATTTAGAACATGTTTTTAAAAATTTGAAATAATAACCGCACTTGTCTTTTCATTGGACGTTTCGTGTTTATCCTGGTCGAGATTTAGATAATAACGTCATGATTTAAAACCACAACTCGAATTTTAATACTCATCTCGACAACACAAATGTATATTGTAAAACTATTTCATCTTTTTATACAGAAAGATAAGATAGTTTCCAATTTCACATAAAGTTCAACAAAAATCTTAACTATAATTTCACAATTTATGTCTTATAAAAGTTCAACAAAAATCTTAACTATAATTTCACAATTTATAAATAAAAAAAAATAATTCAATTGTCACAAAAACAAATATTTCATATCTACGTTACCATTTATAATATAAACAAGTTTTACATATGTCACAGAAACCTTGACTGTAATTTCACAATTTATAAAGAAACCCCATCCCCGCAAAAAATAAAAACATCCAAAATCAAACGCACTAAAATAAAAATAAGAAAATTTCATGTTTCATATGACAAATCTAGTAGATATAGGCGAGGGGGGGGGGGCTGTGTAATAGTATTTAAAACTGTTAAAATTACAGAAAAACGGTCTAGATGGGGGTGGGGGTGGGGGCGGAGCCACAAGATATTCTAAAAAAAATACACGTATAAAATCAACAAGTAATTCGACTCTATAAAAGGACATTTTTTTGTGCGATTTATGTGTAAGTACTCAATATGACAAACGATCCTTGTTGACCCGAAGCGGACATGGCTCACATCCGTTTCGTTGATTCAAGCCCCCCGAAACTCGCACAGCCACAAAGTTTAAAATCTGCGGACCATCAATTATGAATTATGTATAGGCCAGTTCACTTGGATGATAATTCCACAGCATTTGGCTTTATCAAATACTTATCAATTACCAAGAATAATTTATGATCATGAAAGTGGTCATCCATGTTAAATTAATTTTGATATATGGTAAATTATTTATGATTACGTGACCGGTTACACTTGAACACGCACCTGCGGGTAATGATGATGTCATATTGTTATCTCCAAGATTATGATTTCATAACAAATTTTATTTTCTGAATTATTCATACGCTCTTTAATATTATTAGCTATATAACGGGAAATTTATGACTTTATAATAACACGGATGTTACCTAGTTCCTGGCTCGAGTGATTTGATTTTTAAATTATTTTAGTTCAAACTACAAGGAAGTTATCAACTTCCTTTATCAGGAAGATCATAGCCCGAAATGGTTAAATTTCCAAATATTTATAAATCTATAAATGGTGGTAAATCTACTTTACCAGAGCGCCCGATTAAAATCTCACAGCTTACTGCGTAGCGTATGCACGGCTTCATCACCCCAGTAGATTCCGAAAAGTAGGACGGTAAACTCCATTTAATGTTTGCTGTCTATTTATGAATTAGACGCTTTGAAATCGGAGCCACGGTGGCGAAGTGAGGAAGTCGCTGACTCGCTAGCCTGGTGGTCGTGGGTTCGCTCCCGTTGTTGGCCGAGATAGTTCATAGGGATTTCCCGACGTGGTCTCTCCTTGTCAGTGGTGCAGGACAAAGGTCAAATGTCTAGTCGTTCGGATAGGCGTGTACATACGAGACCCCTTAGCAGTTGGAATTCGATACAAGTGTAGGCCATAGCGCAAAATATCCTTCATAGCACACCGTATGACGTATGCACGTCTTCATTAGACCAGTCGGAACATAACAGTAGGACGTTAAACCCCATTTCATTTTTGCTATGAAATCCTACAGCAGTGCGCTTCTAAATTAGCGATATAAAAGACACCGGGGTAAAACGGAATCATGTGTCGTCACCAGCCAGCCTTATAATTACAGGTGCGGATCCAGGAATTTTTGTAGGAGGGGGTTTGCCAGGTTTCTGTTACGGAAATCTGCCATCATCGTCTCTAAATTACATAGGCATACATACAAATTGAGCTTTTTAAACAGAGAAATCATTTTTATACTGATGTAGGATCACTTTGTGATGTAATTTCATTGATGCAAGGCATTATTTTTTTTTATGTAGCTGAGCAGGGGGGGGGGGGAGGTGGACCCCCTCCCCCTTCGGAATCCGCGCCTGAATTATAATAAATATTGAATATATAATAAATTTGTACATTATTCCAACATTATTCGTGGCTAAGTGGGTAAGGCACTGGCTCGCTAGCCTGGAGGTCGGGTGTTCACATTGGCGTGCACGTAAAAGATCTATTGGCAGTTGGAATTCGATGTAAGAGTAGGCCGCAGCGCCGCTGCCCGGACAAAATGTCCCTCATAGCACACTGTATGGCATATGCCCGTGTTCCATGAGCAGAAGAGTAGGACGTTAATCCCCATTTTATTTCATTTCATTTTCCTCTCTGGCACGTGCAGTATTCTTCAAGAATGCCCATTGTTAATCAATCTATAACGTGACTTACCAATTGGAATTTTCAAATATTATTGAGAAATGTGGAAATTTAAAAGATTTATCAACCATGTAGATGGGAAGACTAAAGTATGTTTTAACTGCATGCACATACTAGGTGTGATTGGTTTTGAGCGATTAAAACTAGTACTGCCGTTTAAACCAATACCAATTTGGTACATGGAAATAGTCATGTGTTAATTATATTCATGCCAATGGGGTGTTTCAATGCTCGGTCTTAGGTCCTCTTTCATTCTATTTAGACGTAAATGAAATTTCTGTAGGAAGTGACCGACACCATCAGGGTATACGCGATCACACATCTCTTTTATTTCAGGCCCCACAACAACTCAGATTATTTACATTTTTCAAACAAATCAAAAGATTTGTACTTGTTGTCATTTTATACGAAATCGAGAGTATTATTATTATTATTTTATATGTCTAAGATACATAAAGATGGCTGTATAAAATCTATAGAAATCAATACAAAGTAAATGATTGATCTATATGATCGAATGTTGTTTTTGTATTAACAGCATTAGTTGTAGGCGATATTAATGTACCGTACATGCATGTACAAATACTGAACAAAAACACATTCAACACAAATACAAAAAAACGACAGCGCGATTTATTATCTTATACGGGAAACAGTGCATTTAAAATCTAAAATTAGTTTACTTCACAAAGGAACATGAATAATAGGGCCTACAACTAATGCCCTGTCAATTCGTGTGGGGCTCAAATAATACTAAGGATCCATACTTTTTAAACGCATACTTTTATTATTCGCTGAAGGGTCGGTAGGTATATAACAATGGTTATGTTTATAAGTGTACATTTTAATTTCAAATTCGTTGTGCTGTAATGGATGTTGTAAGAAAGGGGATTGCGTATAAGTGGTCTATTAGGAGGCACTTGAATTACTTATGAATAATTCTAAAGATCAAATGTTTATTTAAATAGTTTGGTTTTAATCAGGTCACGTAAATAACTTTGTCATTCAAATCAACATTTTGAATAGTCCGTGCTATTTGTATATTGTAACTATTTGGTCATTGTTGTAACACTAACATGCATGCATGGATCATAAGGTTTGTAATTGAGTCACGTTGTGTGGTTTCCATTCCCAAGTGAAATTAAATTGAACCATATATATTTGTTAGTTCCAAAATGACCTAGTTTGTATCGAGTGAAGACATTTGCCGTTCGGATCGGTTTAAAACCTTAGGCCCGTGTACGCATTGGGATGCACGTAAATCAACCCAGAACAACTGCAATTTGAAATACGAGTAGGTGATAATGCCGCTGTAAGGGCAAAATTTATGTCTAAGGCTTACTGTATGGGTGTATGTCAGTCTTTATTAGCCCCGTCGGAGCAAAACAGTAAAGTGGTAAACCCCATTTCATTTTATTTCATCTCATTTTATTCTTTATATACATGTATGTACATATCTCATACTTGTGGAGCCGCACTGGCTCAATGAATAAGATGATGCCTCGAAAAACTTGAGATCTCTAGTTCGCTTCCGGTGTTCGACAAAAAAGATCCCCATAGTCATTCGTATAGGACAACAAAACGAGGTACCTCAAACACCTTAGCGTGCACGTAAAATACCCCATGGCAGTTGAAATACGAAATAAAAATAGGTCATATGCCGCTGCCCGGACAAAATTTCAATTTATAGTACATTGCATGGTGTATGAACACCTTCCTTTTCTTAGTCATGTAAATAAGAAGTACCTACAATGCCGCATGTTTGACACAATTGAAAGTTAAACACTATTTCATTTCATCTTTACTTAGTTAAGATGATTTACGAGTATCCTGCTTAATATGGATATAATGTACGCCCCATATTGCAGTGATTACGTTTTATGGGGTTTGGTGTCTATTTATAGACTATGATAATAAAAAATACAGGTGTGCATATTTCCTGTCAATATGTTTTCAATACATTATTCAAATGATTTATTATTATGTGCGCAAAGAAGCGACTGAGCATGCGCAGTTGAGTTGTTTATGCATTTTAACGTTGAGAGAATCCTCTTCGAAACGTCGCCCAAATAAATAAGTAGTTGTTTTTTCCATAAGTATGTGTTTTTGTGTATTGCATTTTTTATGTTGTTAGGTTGAAAGCATTTAAAGTGGCATTATGGAAGATTCGATAAGTAGCTGACAGTTGTCGCTATTGATAATGTAGGGAAACTATGCTTAAAATTCCAGTCAAATTACTTCATTCAGAGCCGATAAAATGTCATTTCAACAACACCGTAGCCTCGAATGTCATTGTGCGATATTTCTGAGCATATTGATTCGCTATTATTTTACTGGAAAAAAGCACGAACCAGTTGAGTGCATGAAAGGAATCGGTTAGAGATAAACGCCGACCTTTCGCAATATGTACATACGTCTCTATTTCGGTGTAAAGTTAATAAATATTACATTTCTTATCAAATACACATTTCATTACTCGTCTCTCATTTCCAGATTATTCATGTTTCACGAATTTGATCGCTAAACCAATATAATTAGCGATTATATTTAACAAGTGCGAGAGTATAACATGGACCAGGATCCGATTTTGACACCATAGCCTCCATCTTGGAATCGAGACGTTAAATATTATTCAAACTTTATATAATATCGCCGAACCATTGACTCCTACCAGGCCCGTATCTAGACACCATTAAGCGGGGGGGGGGGCATTACCTTTCGGTAGGGGGGCGAACATTTTGAGGTCATTCTAACAGACTGTTGTAATCATCATGCTATGTAGTTAGCTAGGCGTCTAATAAGCATTTTAAAATAAGTATTCAAACAAAAAAAGGTTAATATAAGGAACTGTGTATACTTTAATGATTGTTAGCAATTTCTGAGCGGGGGGGGGGGGGGGGCGAGCATTTCACCCCCCCCCCCCCCTGTAGATACGTGCCCGACTCCTACGTGCTTCTTAAATGACAAACCAGCTGTCGTATATCGGATTTCGCGTTTGTAGTTTTACGTGTAGCTTACCCAGATTTTATCCTCGAGGGATGTAACATATATACATTGATATTAAAATATAAACAGTACGCACAATCTGTTGATCTGCATGAGTTATTTTAAAACATCGATAAAAAGATCGACAAATGTATGTCAGATTTCTTTCCAATTTTAAATGCAATGATGCAGATTAACAGAGAGAGAGAGAGAGAGAGAAATGGGGTTTAAAGTCCACTCGACACAACTAGGTCATTTCGGAACTAACATATGGTTTAATTTTATTTCAATAATTCGCTTGCGCGTAGGGGTCTTTAGCAGTGAGAGGAAACCAGAGTGCCCGGAGGAAACCCACGAGGTTGAGAAGGCGCCCCTATCTCCATGCCACATACGCTCACACCAGGGCTCGAAACCACAGCCGCAAGCCAGAGGTGACCGGCCAGCTAGAGGTCGAAGCGCGGCACTCTAGACCACTAGCCACCCCCTGCAGAGTAACAAGATCAATTCTTCATGGTAGACTGATAACCGAAATTTTAAAACTGATTAGAACTGGTGATCTGCTTCTTATTTACTTTTTTATTAAAACTTCTCGTCTTAATCTAAGTACAATTATTGTAGTCAAATTGGGATACATGTATTTAACAATAAATATATCAACGGCAGTAAACCCCCAGCATGGATTCATTCGGATTAAAAATATCAAAACAGATTCACAGAAATATTTTTGAAACTGGCTTGTTTGTATCGTCTACAGGCGAAGATGGCGAATATACTAAGTATTCAATTCGCCATATTGTTATAAATACTGTAAGGAATTCGACCATTTCTGGGTTGACATTCCTATTAGGATTCAAATTCCACACTATTGTTGTTGACAAAGGATTAAAACCCCTCAAATGGCATTCAGCGACTTTACACGAGTAGTCGAAAAATGAGTTAAACCCGGCAAACATATTTTTACAAATCTACAACGAAAATCACTAAATTGGAGCTAAACCTAATAAATGTATCATAGATTTGAATTGTCCTTTTTGTAAGAATTCTTTCTCATAGAGAAAGCGAGATGTTTCTTTTATTTTATTTGTCTCCATGATAAAATATAAACAAAGGACATCCTTAATACAATAAAACGACACTTGTGTAATTGTTGTTAATCCAATAAAGGAGATGATAGAACGGCGGCGACTGTTGGCCTTCGGGCGACACGGCTGCCGACATGCAGAAATCTTGTGTCGGCAATATCACCTCGGATTATAAAAACACCTATTTAAATACGACAGTCAAAGGGCGTATATCGCTATTCTTTGGAACCTTAATGCAATATTATTGTAATAATGTAATAACCTGATTTTCATTCATTTTTTTAAAAAAATTATTGCAATTAATAATCAATTATGTTCGGTGAAATACGCGAACAGTTCAAATTGAGCAGCAGTTGAAATGTACCAAGATTAAATTCTAATTAGTGTTTTTAATGTTCAGTTAGAGGTTTATCAGATCGGTGGAAGTAAGGATAATTAAATATATTTCAAACATAGATTTATCCACTTTTGTCAGCGATATCATAGTTTGATAGCAAATGTTAAACCCCACTTTGTCACTTCACCTGTCATTAAATCATGAAAAAAGTTCCAGGGATTATTTGTATGGTAAGGGATATAGTGTGAATTTATCTTCAGTGTCTGCGACATAACTTCTTTGTTGAAGCGGAGGTTAATTATAGTTATTTCACAAACAATTCACCCCCACTGGTAACGTATTGTAAAATAGAAACACCTTATGACAAAGAGTTAAATAAATCTCCGGGGTGTCAGTGAGAAGCTGTAGAAAATGGTCTAAACCAAACAGATTATCAATTATAAATCAATAAATCTAAAAACCTAGAACTATTTTGGACCTTTCTCCTAATCTAAATCCCTGGATATTATTTCTATGGTTTACTTGCAAACAATAGCACGTGTAAACTAAAATACAGAAGGCGTGAGAGGGGGTGTGATATTGTTGTAGCGGGTATTACAAAACAGAACAGAGGGGGTGTGAGGTAAACAATAAACAGGGGTGGGTGTGGTCGGGGTATTAATTACAATTAAATGAAATGGGGTTTAACGTCCTAATTATCTAAACCAACTGGGTTAATGAAGACAGGAAAACGCTATAGTGTGTGATGTCGGGTAAATGTTGCGCTGATAGCGACGGTTTCGTTGGCGTGCACATAAAAGAACCCATGACAATTTGAGAGTAGGCCGGGCAAAAATGTTTCTCATAGCATACTGCATGGCGTTTGAGTGTTGCCCATCTGGCGTACAAAACTAATACGCGTAACCCTTTTTTTATTTTTACTATATTTTCAGATCGATTCAAATTGATTTCAGTTTAAATCGAACCTACATTTAGAAGCATGGCATAACAATAGGTAATGACTGTGTGTGTAAACAATAAGACGCCATTATTCAGGCAACACGCACGGAATTGATTTTATGTTGTAATAAAATCGAACTGGCAGATCAACAATGCTTTTATTTGATTTTATTAACATATAGGCCGTTAAAGTGAAATAGGTGGAAATGATGGATTAACGTCGCACTGTTCTGGGCAATGAAGAGTGGGTAATGAAGAGTGGATATAACGGTCTAATTTTCTGATGTTATGGGGACATTTTGCCTGGACAGAGCCGGTAACGCCGACTGGGATACGTAGTGTGTTTTGAGGGATTTTTTTCCAGGATAGTGGCGCTACGGTATATTCTTATATCGAATTCTGTTACGTGTTATTTTATGTGCCCATTAATATGAAGACGGGACCTCGTTTTTTCGTGCCATCCGCACGGCTAAACAGTTGTCCTTTACCACTGGCTAGGGGAAAACAGACCCCGGAACATTTTGAGTAACTTTCTCGACTAACACCAGCCCCGTACCCCCACCATATGTACTCCTTTCAATTCAGGGCCTACGTAAAAGATCCCCCGGCAATTGGAATTCGATACAAGAGTAGACCGTATACCGCTGCACGGTATGGCGTACGCCCGTCTTCGTCAGCACAATTGGAGCAGAACAATAGGACGCTAAACCCAATTTCAGTTCATTTTCATTTGTCTCTCGAAAGACTGGATGTTTGTGTACGTAAAACAATGACTGAGTTGAGGTTAAAAGGCAGAACAAAGGTTACATGCTGAATGTTCAAGTCAAGATTAAATCTTCTCTAGTATTTATGAAGTTGGTGCGAGGTCGTCCAGGCTTTAAAATATTTCTAACATGGCCAGGTCGTAATTACGTGAACACAGGGACATGGTACGACTTATTCCTTGTCATCTTAAAACTATGCATACCACTCCCTGTACGACATGTATCCCATAAACTATGCATGTACCATGTTTTCGTTATTAGCTAAACTTTCTTAACTAGTTTGTTAAACGAATTAAAATTATGACATTTTGTTTTGCAAATTTTGATTCTTTTCTAATACGGTCATCATAAGTGTTTTTCTCACAAGGATGTAATATATATTACCTACTTAAATCACCAACCAAAGGAATATTTCGTTAAACTTGTTAATGAGATGAAATTTGTCATACTTTTAAATATGTAAATAACCTTGTTTAAATTGTATTCTTATTCAAGAGACCACGAGTATTTACAATTCGTCATGTTGAAAAATATTACGTGAATGAGATGCAGTAACACCCCAAAATGCTTATATGATAGCCTATTGTTTCTGTAAGATATTTCACATCATATAAAAGTAGACGAGGGGTGGGGGAGAGAGTGGGTAATATATAATATCTAAGACACAATGAACAGTTTACAATCAGTGCATACCGTCGTGTACTCGATGGACATGATGGTCCCAACATCATTTGGCATTCAACAGACTGAATGACAGACTTTGTGATCTTATGTGTGTGCGTTAAGCTATTTGGTCAACCTCCGATTCTGTTACACTTGAGAATGCAATTTTATTATTCATAGTTTGTCATCATTGAAGTCAAACAAAGGATATAATTTTGATCAAAAGTTGTCTAAGGGCGTAAGGAAGGGGGGGGGTATCATAAGGTCTGTCATTTAGTCAAGTGCTGTTGTTTTGATTCCCGGTTTGTACGTGACAAGCGTGGATTTTCTCTTGGATCCTCTGTTTCCTTCCACTGCTCAAAAACCCCTACTCGCAGGTGAATTATTGACATATAATTGAATCATGTCTTAGTCCAGAAATGACCTACAGTAGTCTGTGTACAGCGGACGTTAAATCCCATTTCTCTCTCTACCCCTAAATTGTCGACTGATACAATTCGCACCCCTTCCAATTAATGTTTTTAAGCAATCATCATCTGAACCTGAACGACTAGACACTCGTCCTGTACCAATAACAAATGGAAAGCACGATGGAAGACTTTCTCGGTCAACACCAGGATGAAATACTATACAAAACCTCAATTATTTCAATGATATCGCAAGCGAGAGGATTCTTGTGCATACGACTAGCTCCTCTGCGAAGTTTCTTTGGAAACATTTGTCTGAGATATTACTTATTACTGTAGATGGAAGCTGAGGTTAACCTGTACTGCTACTACAACTACTCTACTACTACAACTACCACTACTTCTACAATTTCTACTACTACAACTACTGTCATTACTTCTACTACTACAACTACATGTACTCTACTTCTACTACTACAACTACAACTACCACTACTCCTACAATTTCTACTACTACAACTACTGCCATTACTTCTACTACTACAACTACATGTACTCTACTTCTACTACTACAACTACCACTACTCCTACAATTTCTACTACTACAACTACTGCTATTACTTCTACTACTACAACTACATGTACTCTACTTCTACTACTACAACTACAACTACCACTACTCCTACAATTTCTACTACTACAACTACTGCTATTACTTCTACTACTACGTGTACTCTACTTCTACTACTACAATTTCTACTGATACAGCTACTACAATTTCTACTAATACAGCTGCTACAACTTCTACTAACACAGCTACTGCATGAGAGCGATTACTCCTGCTTTCCATATTTTTGTCCGCCAAAATGAATTATAATTTCGATATAAAAAACATGTTTATATTTTTTTTTCGCCAACTGGAATATTATATCTGCCAAAAATATGTGATAAAAAGTTAATGTATAACAATTATATTTCTCAGGTATACCTATTGTTATAAACCCATACTACTATAATAATAAAATCGCAGGAAAGAGATCCGCTCAGTTTTTAATTTGTGGATATTGAACGTGAAAAGCGAATCGACGACGTATTATTGTGTGTGTGTGTGTGTGTTAGTTATAGGGCAATAGACAACAATACTAGTGAAAATTTACTTTAATACGAATCAACAGTCTTATAGAAGAATGGCTATAATAATATATTGACTAAACTACAACAAGTATACAAACACTCAGGTGGGGGAATATATACCGATCAATATTTCACCTACAGCTCTCCTCTATCTCAGTAAACAATAAAGCAATGAAACAACCCGACAGTGTTCCATACATAGAGATGGGGAGGTGGAACTGTGGAGGGAGGCGTCGGGGTGGGATGTTAAGGTCAATTCCTCACATCAGAAATATATTGATAGTACTGTCGTGAGGATAAATGTTTCCAATGTATTCCGACTGCCAATGAGTATTTCAGATGTTTGCCGAGTCTAGGTAACACTTGTTTTATTAATGTCATAGATACTGGAATGAAAAATGATTTAACGTCCTACTGTTCTGCTCCGACTGGGCTAATCCTGATGGGAATATGCACGCCCAGGAATACACTGACAAGGAGAAACCACGATTAACGTTTTCGGCAAATGCAGGGATTGAACAAGCAACCTCCAGACTAGCGACCCACTTAGCCACCGTGGCCCCCCTCGGGTGCTACTGAAGTGTACGTATTGTACGAAGTCTAGATAGGGAGAGCATATGCTGAGATAAAGATGAGTTAGATAATCACTAAGGATATTTCAACTTATAGATTATCTTATCATTTAGGTTGATACATTATTTATAGAGGCAATTTCAATCTCCTTGAACTTAAACATGCATTATGCAAGACCAAAATCTGTCCATTACAAGTCTTTCGTTAGGTCTGAAATGTTATCTTAATTATCATATCCAGACCATAATCAACTATCGATGTCTAGGTTAGCCTTCGATGTTGGCTGGATTAGATTCATATATACCGCTTAACGGCCATTGAAAATTAAATTTAAAAAGTGGATAATCGAGACTATGCTGTTTATATTAATGGTTTTAGTAATGAAGACCAAGGCTAGAGGGAAATTTCACCCGCTTCGTTCTCGGCTCATAGTGGATAAATTTGACTGAAATTTTCAGCAAATTACCTTTACACTATGTAGTTTTTAACTAGTATAATGCGAACCACGAACTCTTTATGTTATCTCCCAAAATATATCTTTAACCATACTCTCCACTATTTAAATATGGGGTCTTTATAAACAACTTTAATTTTCAGTTCTTTGAGGTCATAAACAAATTTAATTTTCCATTCTTTGAGGTCTCCATAAATAAATTCAATTTTGAACTATTTGGGGTCTTTAAAATCAAATTTAATTTCAATTCCTTGAGGTCTTCATAAACAAATTTAATTTTCAGTTCTTTGGGGTCGTCATAGCTACTTGAATAACAAACTTACGATTTGTAACTGAAAGGCTTATGAATAGCACAATTCTAAATATCGCCACTACCGTGGCAGGGTTGTCTACATCCGTAGCTATCACCAATTAGTCATAGATAAAGATAGAAACATGTTGAAAATAGTCCGTGAATAATATGGTAAACACGCCACCTGCATGACTAACAATATTATCTACAAAACTGTTCGTATAAACAAATTTAAGAGATAAACCAATCTTATCTGTATGCACAATAGCCTACTTGTTAGTAGTTTAGAACAGGACAACAACTAGCTCGGGATATGGAGAGCAAGATAGTGAAGACCCAATTTGCTCAAAATTAAATAAATGCAGTATGAATTAACGCCCTACTTATCTGCGCCACCCGGGCTACAGAAGAATGACAAACACCATGACACAAAGGATAACTTTTACATATATTTCGAATTATAGCTTATAAGTTTTATTTTACATGCACGGTAATTTGTGTATCCACAAGACTAGATGCTACCGAACATGATCGAACATGTACCTTCGTCAATACTGTGCTTATTACAAAGCTGTGATTAGTACTGTATAAGAGAATAAGACTTTGTTAACAGACCAAAAGAGCCACCTGTGATAACCGGCCTTGGAATCAATATTAAACTACATTGTAATATCCTATGATGTTTTAAACATCCCCAATCAGTAATCGAGTGTATAAAGAATGCCAGGGCTTTGACTGGGAAGGAACCTTGCTGCAACAAACGGCAGTGCATGTTAATGGTGGAAATACTTGCATGTTAATGGTGGAAATACTTCCATAACTCGAGAAGAACGTTTTCTTAATCTTTCAAGCCCGGTTAAAACAAGAGCTAAGAGCAACGACGCAACCATATCTTATTTTCAAGCTGACCTATATTGAGTGCTGGCGAAAAGTTACAGCATCCCAGATCTATTGCAATCAAGTGATATGACAATACCGTCTCGAGTTATATCTAAAACGGTGCAATCAATATCTGATGTTTTATCTTATCATAGCAGCAGTCTGAATATTGCGATATCAGAGCTAAATGACATGTTTATCAAAGCATACACGGTAAAATACAACATGTTATGTAATATAATAGACATTAAAAATATCGGGCATATTTTACACGTTAAAATGGGGTTCTACGTCCACGACACAAACTATATAATTTCGGGACTAACATAGGATTCAATTTTATTTATATAAATGTCGTGTGCGTAGGGGTCTTTAGCATTGGGTTGATACCGGAGGACCGAGAGAAGACCCACGAGGTTGGGCAAGCGATCGTTCTCCTTGTCACGTCCAATTAGGGAATCGAAACCACGCCACTTGACTCAATAACACCCGATTCAACGCTCACGCTTACATGTACTATGCGATGGATACTTAATACGAGACCAACATGTGGCAACTTTTCTGTTATACGAAGGGTAGTAACTTTGAGACTAAGTTTTAACTAACTTTTAATTTACGGAGAATTATAAGGATAAATGTGCTATTTTACATTACGTTCACCATATGATGAAGTTAAACTATCCTGTAACAATTGTGCATCAACAATCTAGAAACATGTTTTCCTTGACACCCGAATGACAATCAGCTGTATTGTTCCTTAGCCCCGCGGGTGATAACTCCTTAAGTATTCAACTATTTACATGAGTGAACACATATTTGTATGTGACCTAAAGATATATAATACTAACTTGAATCTAATTTGTGTGATATGATGTTAAATAGAGCGGACGATATTAGAATACCTTCCTGTTCATCATCATGTGTAGTGAACATAATATTATGTCCAGTATATTGCTTATTTTTATCAACTGTTATGTCCAAGTTACACTGATTATCTAATAACAATGAAATGGAATGGGGTTTAGCGTCCTACTCATGGACTGGGCTAATTAATACGGATATACTCCACGCAGTGTGTTATATGGGACATTTTGCCCGGGCAGCGGCGTCACGGTCTACTCGTATTTCAAATTCCAGCTGTGAAGAGTTATACTAAACATACTGTTCACACATGATGATGAACAAAACGTTATTCTAATAAAATCGCTCTATTTAACACTCTAACATATAACATAGTAGGTCACATACAAATAATGTGTTCACTGATGTAAATAGTTGAATACAACAATTATTGCCTATCAGGCATCAGCTTTTGTGTCCATTTTACAATGGTTATCTAATAATAATACATTACTCTTTAGATAAAGAAAACAGAATCCCCGATCAAGCTGAGATGCTGCTAATTAATAGTTATTTCAACTGTTGCAGGACCGACAAGACAAACCTGCGGACACGACAAACTACATAGATATTGCCATAAATATAAACAACATATCAAATGAAATGATCTTATGTGGTGGTGGACTTTATTGGTATCGAGTGTTCCAGCATTAGTAAAAATATTCTATCTGGTGTTTAATGTCAGCCACAGCCATATCCTTAAAATCTGAAAGGGGGAATTAGGTGTAATAGTATAACGACTTTATCACTGGATGTCCCAAAAGAAAAGTGGTATCGAGTGTTCTGGCGCGAAAACATACAAAATGTCTCACGTACGACACCCAACATAACGACGAGAGAAGAGTCCTTGCTTATTATTAACTGAAATGCACATCCACATTTTCACTCAACGCCATACCAGACATAAAGGATGCATTTTAACATTCTCAAACAATTCAGGCATTTAAAACCCCAGAACTTCCGATATCTCAATAACGCAAGAGATTATTTAACGAGAGACTCCAATGTCAGAGGTGTTGGATGAAGGGCCTAGCAAGGAAAATTGTCTAGCTCTTTGGATCAGACGAAAATCAGAGATCTCGTATACCAGATGGCATGCACGTAAACGAGCCCATGGCAGTTGGAAATCGATATAATAATGGGCTGCAGTGTCACTGTTCCCCAGGCAACATTTCCATCGCAGCACGCCACATGGCGTACGTCCGAGCTGAGCGTAGGACTGTAAATCCCATTTAATTTAAAGGATAAACCAATGCCCCCTACCCATAGCACAATATAGGAGGAAAGTAGGACCTAAAAACATTTCCCATTTTATTTAAGCACACTTGATTTCATTACGTCTCCGAGATTAAAACATTCTGTTCCCAAGATAGACATTAATAAATAGTGTAGGTTGTTATAGTAATTATTTACATTATTAATTATTGATTTAACTAAAGGTATACGTTACACTAATAATACAGGTAAAGATATCAACGATTTATTTTAGAGATCCATGGTTTCTACTGTATTTATTAGTAATAATAATGTTATATGTCGCTATGTTTTCAAAAAAAAAAAATAGGCACATGAAGACGGACCTTAGCGGCCATCAGGTTTCTTTTCGTCCCGCCCCAATGACTAGGCACCACTTATTCGCACGCACATAAGGTATATATGGATATAACTACTTCACTATATATAATTTCAAGTTAATGATAATTGTATATCACGTCAGGTTATTTATATATATATATATATATATATATATATATATATAATCGTATGTCAAGCTGAATAATAATAATAGAATTTATACTGATAATTATAGATGTAATGAAATGAGGTTTAACGTCTTATTGTTGTTCTGCAACGTCTAAACTAATGAAGTGATGTTTTACGTGAACTACTAGACGCTATCCTTACCAAGAGAGAGAGAGAGAGAGAGAGAGAGAGAGAGAGAGAGAGAGAGAGAGAGAGAGAGTAACTAATTATAAGTCATTTCGGGACTAACATATGGTTAGATTTTATTTATACAATTTGCTTGAGATGACTGGCCAGCCCCGCGAGTTTTACTCGGGTCTATCTGTTTCCCCCCACTGCAAAAGATCCCTGTGCACAAGCGCATTGTAAACATATAAATGCGTCATGCCACAAAATGTACTATCTTTCTTCTCCACCCCGTTTTTACTCTTAATATCTAGTCATAATTTACTTTTTACTCTCAATATCTAGTCATAATATAATTCACTTTTTACTCTCAATATCTAGTCATAATTCTCTCTTACTCTCAATATCTAGTCACAATTCATGTTTTTAGTCTCAATATCTAGTCACATTTCACTTTGTACTCTCAATATCTAGTTATAATTCACTTTGTACTCTCAATATCTAGTCACAATTCATGTTTTACTCTTATTTGCGACCTCCTTTTCAGAACACACCGAGATGACATACTAATAATTGCAGACTATAAATGAAAAGCTTATAATTAGATGTTATGCGGAACGAAGGGGTAGATTTTTTTCCCACGGTTATACAAAAGGCCCTTAAAAACCTGTCAACCTTGACATATCAATAAACGTCATCTTATCTTCCTCAATGGTGTTGTGTATTGCTGCAGTTCTAGTACACACAATGTAACAATACATTGGGGGTAACAGTTCGTAAACACGTTTTAAGAATAACATACAGATACAGTTTTATTATTATAATACTCACTTTTCACATGAAGAGAGAAAGGGAGAAAGATGGGGGGGGGGAGTAACGTCAACTCGACATGAATTAGGTCATTTCGGCACTAATGGTTCAATTTTAATTCAATAATTCGCTTGTACCTTTGGTTCTTTAGCCAGGCGCGGATCCAGTGGGTGGCGCACCCGGCGCACGCCCCCTCTATTTCTTGAGGTGTTGAACAATTTTTAGCTCCATATATTCCCACGAGAAAGGAGAACGAAAATAATTTAGGTTGGAAATCGTAATTTACAGTACTAGTACGAAATTAGTCCTTGTGGGCATTTTTTATACTCAAAAATCACGGTTCCGGGCTTCGCACTCCCAAGCTGGTGCAGCACGCCCCCTCTTTCTGAAAATCCTGGATCCGCCCCTGTTAGCTGTTCGGGAAACCGAATGGCCCCTAGAAAACCCACACGGCTGGACAAACCTGGAATGAAAACCACGCCACTTGACTCACGGCAGATATTATGGCTCCGACTCCCAACCCCCTAGTGTAATAAAGCATTCGAAAACAACAGTATGATGTCATTTGAAAGACAAAGAGCACCATTCTTTGGAGTTAAATTTAAATATATTTCACTTTTCCTTAGTATTTGCATATTTCCTATTTAAGTCATTTTCTGTGGTCAGAAAGTGGCTGTAGTAATTGATCTTGGCGTTAAATCTCCAACAAAATTCAAAGAAGAGAGCGATTCTCAGGTAGCGAACTGGCTTCAAATAATTACCTGACTACCGATAAATCAAACAAGGAAGTAAGACGTGTATTTTTGTTTTAAAAAGAAGCCAAAAGCAACCAAACAATAATTGCTATCTGTTAGTTTGTACAGAAGTTTGATATCTTTTCTCAGCCTGGACTGTTTGTAAATAAATGTTGACTACGGATACTTCACGTTTATAAATAGTCACTTTTATATCCAATCGAGATGAGAAATGAAATCGTTATATAAACTTATTGTACTATTAGACTCCATCCACACATTTCGTGATAATATCACTGCGGGACGGTTGGAGCATCGGTAACCTTGGCAGAACGATAAGGGGATTGGACCTGATGTCTAGGGAGAGACCAACCATCGGACGGGGTGGCGAGGGCACCGAACCCGAGTCAAGAGAGAGCTACAACTAGTGCGGAGCGATTGCGGCATCGATCTTGGTTATAAAAACAACAAGAGGTACCAGTAAAAACAAATTTGACATTCGTTCAAATAAAAACGGAATCGTTGTTGTCAGTTAAATGGCCGTATAGCGGGTTAGAACGGAAGGATAATACGTAGACTAAATTATGACTTACATACGCTGTATTCGACTAAGAATCTGGCTTATTTTCCGTTTCATATTTAAGTTAAAAGCAGATTGAAAAGAAATAAGATATACACAATTTACTAAATATTAAATATCTTAATTCTAAAATACGAAAATTTGATGATGGTCACGAAGCATCAAAGACAGCAAATGTCAACATCGCTCAAGTGCAAATGTATTTGAGGTGAAATTGATACTAAAAGTCGCACAACTTAAAGTTAAAACGCACTTTAGTGATTCGCAATAGCGCCACGAGCGTATTCATGGTGGCGTAAGGGCTGGGGAGGGAATTGGGTATCCGATAATCTTATACGATTAGAAACCCTGAGACACTCGTTCTGCTCATACATGTGTTAGACAGGCGTGGATTAAGACCAAACGGCAGCAATTAAAATCGTCACACGATTGTTTGTTCGATATTATTGGTTTAATGTATGAAAATAAAATATTCTACGGGCACAAGGTGTGGTGTAGTAGGGGTGACCGGACCTGTCGTGGATTTTGTCTCACCCGAACGGCTTGATGCGGCTCGCCCTGGTGTCCAGTCCTGCACAACTGACAATGGGAAACCACGATATACAAATTGACTAGTGACAAATAAAAACCTATCAGTATACAGCTGAACGTAGTGTTTATCGTTGGCTTCTATCGAATGTAATATAGCAGACGAGTTGTCCCAAAATAGCTGCGGTGTTCCCTGTTGAAGGAAACCGGAGTATCCGGAGTAATGTCACATATACCCACACCTGGGATTGACAACACGACTTTGCACAAGCCAGAGGTGATCGGCCAGTAAGAGCTCAAAACGAAACATTCTTGACCACAAGGTCATCCAGGCCCCCTAATCTGCATCCAGGACACAGTGTATAAAATAGACTGTCTGGATAACTCAACTGCAATCAAGTGGAACTAAATACTAAGTAGATCTGTTTATCATAAATCCCCGTGCAAACACAAATCCAGGTCAAACCCAACGCTTCAATTACCGTCGAGTAGATGCCATGTCAAATACCACGATCGAACCCCGGTTGACCGTCTGCAATAAATTAGTCGTTTCATATACTACACAGGTCACAATTGCACAGAATACAATATTTTACTAAAAGGCGTTTCGACTAGGCTTCTCTAGCCTTTATCCACCAATGGTAAAGCTGACCAACCACCGACACCCTTTAAGTGTCTTGAAGGAAACCTAACTTAATCCTGAAGATTTGATAATAAGCGTGGATTATTTACTACGCCATTCCTGTCTACAAATATAATTTATCTAGGTTTATTGTAGCCTTATTGTATAATAGCCAGGCAGCATCACAGTCACATAAATTTCATCAGTGGAAATGTATTTTTGATTTGAGTACATCCGTGTTCTGAAACTCGAAATCTCGATTGGGCAATCTTTGAAGATAAAGACATTTCACAATAGATTCACGCAGGTGTGACTTATCTGATGTCACATAAACATATAATATATTGTAAATTGCATAGCACACATAGCATACTTATAACATACATATGTATATATAGTATCTCAATTATATGAGTATTATTTGAAATATCTTTCTAGGATATAGATATTATAACTAAGTATGCCGTATGTGTATATAGTAACTCTGTTTATATGAATGTTATTTCAAATATAATAAAAGATCAGTTTACATGTCGGTCTATATAAATAGTCATACTATCTCTAGGATACTGTATAGGTATGTCACATGCGGTAAGGTAAATAAATACTACACGTAAGCATGCCTCGCCCCATTCACGGCACCCATCACAAGACAATCTATTACACATTAAATACCGACGATAAGTGTAAGTCTGAAAGGGACTACATGTTTGTCATCTACGCAACTTGTGACGGGTACGGACTTACTGTCGCCCCATAAAGACATCCAATTATTCCAATCTCGTGAACGACCCCCGAACTGGATTTTGTCGGGATTCAATCCAATGCAATACTTGTTATGAATACCCGGTCCTGATCACCGATCACCAAGGACAAACCCCTTCCGTTACTCCTCTTACCGAAGATAATTTGAAGTAAGTACATGTACGACATACAAACAAAATCGACAGACAAACCTGCGGACAAGACACACATTACAAAATATATTGTCCCTGTAAGTAATATCAGAGGGACCAATCATGGATATTCTTGTAATTGGAACCTTGCACAGACAGGTGTATCAACCAGTGATAATTCCTGAGCGTTACGGACACACGGGTGTTCCGCAAGGGTCGATTTCGGAACCCCTTATATTTAATACGCTTTCAAATAAAGACTATATGTTTTTCTTTCTTGTCGCATGATGTTTTGTATATTTGTACATGTAACATGGGAGACACGGTGCCTCAGTGAGTAAGGCGTTGGCCTGCAAACCTGATGGTCGCTGGTTCGATCCTGGTGTTGGTCGAGAAAGTTCATCGGTGTTTTCCAGGCGAGGTTGCCCGTTATCAGTGCCTGACAAGAAACAACATGTACATATTGGCGTGCACAAAGAATATTTGATTGTTGGAATTCTAAATAAGAGTAGACGTATATGTCCGTCTTCATGATGATGTAAAGTAAGTATTTTTAGAATCGAGTAAATATTAGACATAAGTGTATTGTAAAGTATATTTGAATTGCCTGTTGCCATTTTAACTATGTCTATACAAACATAACACAACAAAGATAAAATATCTGAATTGCTCATAAGAGGAGTGTTAACAGATGTTATGAAACAATGATGTCACGACTATATCCTATCACCACTAGATACCTATATATCGACAGTACAGATATTCAGGGATAATGATTAATATACGGCAGACTAAAATATAAAGATTAACCGACTCGAGATTTATCTGAGATTTATAATTCTTGCCACCTGACCACACCTGTCCTCTCATTCTATTTGAGTATAATATATCTTGGATAAAGCTGTCTCTGTTTTACAGCTAATCTAAATATCTAATCTTTTATGCTTACTCGTTCTAGATCTCCTAATAACATTTCTCGTTTATTTAAATACAACCTGTTGTGCTTTTCGAAATATATATAAAAAAATAACAGTTGCACGTAAACATACAAATATAGGAAACTATCTGCCCTGACCCACACCTTACGTGCAATGCGCGATGGCGTTTAAATGCTGGAGGGCGATAAGAAGAATCGAGGGATCTTTTCGGCACTTTTCTCACTTGGCAGAGGTTGCACCTGCAGGGCTGATGAATCTCAAAAGACCCCTTAAACGTGGAATTCGGTGACAAACAGGCGGAATGACAAGTAAATAAGAAGGGTCTACAATATCTCGTGCTTGACCAAAGTCACAATAGAAAGTTAATTGTAACACAACAGTAGATGTCAACATTTGTAACCATCGGAGTTACTTTGTTTAAATACGTAACTGTGACTACTTCATTCAGCTACGCAGTTAGCATTGGTTGTTATTTTCACTGAGTGATTGAGAAGATTGTGTAAATAAACCACCTTGACGTTTGACCTCAAAAATTGAAATGTGGTGAATGTTGGTTAAAATTCATCTCGTGACCTCCTGATTACAGGTGACTGGGCGAGAGTAACGAAGCCCAAACGACTTATCTCCCCCTAACAGAAATCAATAACACTGAATAGACATTGATGTAATTAACAGAACACAATTTTTATAAAGAAAACAATTGTGCTTTTAGAATAAAACCAGAGGTTGTTTCCCATAAAAAATGTGTTCTGTTAATGTGTTTCGCAATCGCTAAAATGCCACTTAAAGATTATGGCATTGGTGTAAAGCCACACAACCTGCACTGAAACCTCTAACATTATGTTAATAGAATGTAATTGTAAGGATTACGGTTTTCAAACCACTTTCCTCCTTTTTGAGTAGACAGATTGGATAAAATTGTATATATTTAATGTTTACCGTAGATGTATTTATTATAATTTTGGGATGAGCATGTCTCTAAAAAGGAAATAAATGATCTCTATCCAAAGGGACGAAAAGGTCTATCTATATCCAATGAAGCGAAATGATCTGTATCCATAGGCGTGCAATGACCTCTACCCAATGGTGTGTGTGTGGGAGAGAAATGGGGTTTAATGTCCACTAGACACAAACTAGGTCATTTCGGGACTAACATATGGGTTTTTTTTTCTCCATAATTCGCTTGCACGAGGTTGGACAGGCGATCCTACTCCTTGTCACGTACAACCGGAGATTCGAAACCACGTCAGTTGACTCAATGGCCATCCAACCCCCTAACAATGGTGTGAAATGATGTCTATCCAATGGCGTGAAATGATCTCTATCCAATTGGGTGAAATGATATGTATCCAGAGGGATGAAAAGATCTGTATTCAGTGGGGGAAATGATCTCTATTCAATGGGGTGAAGTGATCTATATCCAAGACGGACGAAATGGTCTACATGTATACCCAAAAGGGACAAAGTCGTATATATCTAAAGGTATGGAATGAAATATAAGCTGTAAATATTTCTCTCTAATGTATGAAAGTCGGACAATGTCAGTTGAGTGGTCGTTGTGACTATTTCTGTTGTAATTTCAGAGCTGTTACTATTTATGGAAACCCCTGAAATGTTTTTAAACCCTATTCAATGGAGAACAATCAGGCATTGAGTTCCTAGGACCATGGATTAATATAAGATCCAAGGCAGGATTAATATAAGATCCAAGGCAGGACTAAGCCAAGCATTTCCCCTGTTTACACTCATTGCGTGGGAACTGGTGTTTTGGACGTATTCTTGGAATTAGGACTGGGACATCATCAATTTCTCTGAGAAGGATTAGGTTTGTAGATTACATGTTATTACTTTGCTTGGTGTCTCGAATTAGTTGTGGTTTTGAGTCCAATGTATCACTGGTAACAAAAATGACAATCAACTTGCCTATCAACTATGGTTAATACAATCATAATACAATATGTGTGAGTTGTTAGGCAAACAACGCAGGTAAAATATCTGGGAAGCAAATTCTGTTCAAATAAGCAACGTAATGTAATAAGCAACGTAATAATAAATGTGTAAAATACCATACATCCACTAAATTTTGAATGATATACACTGATGGCTTTGTTTATTAGCGGTCTCTGTAAATAAGTGGTCGTATTGACTAGGTTTCATGGGTGTATCAGGTCGTATTAAACGGATTGCCCCATTTGGGGGGGGGGAGGTTACTTGGTGCCTGTACAATGTCGCATTAAAAAGTACAAGGTCGTATTGAACAGGTTGTCCAATTGGGCGGGTTTGATTGGTGAGTACAGGTCGTTTTAAACAGGTTGTCGAATTGAGCAGGTTTTGTTGGTGGGTACAGGTCGTATTAAACCAGTTGTCGTGTTGGCGGGGTTTTATTAGTGTGCGCATCCGGGCGTATTATACAGGTGGCCGTATTGGCGAGTTAGATTGACGTATAAGGACGTATTAAAAAAAAAGTGGCCGTTTTAAAAGTACTAAGCAATACTTACATTCTACTGTGACTGGCACCAGGTTGCTCAATGAAAATAGATGTGAACTAAAAGATGGACTACCCGGATGTATCTCACAACCATATTCTGTATCATTATCGCTTCCATCCATCACGTGACTAAATGTATAGTCTATAGTAAACGATCCGTTATAGACCAGGCTATAATTCCTCGTCAATAATTCCGTGTCAACCTTCAAGAACACAGGGGAGCGACTGCGTTTAACTATATATACAGTCCCAAGGGGTCTTCCTGCTACACCAGAACACGTTATATTCACCACCTCACCTTCTTTAAAGACGCCACCTGTAGGTTTTTTGATAGATATTGTAGAAAATGCCGGAAGTGCTGAAAAATAATCAGAATTGTATTCGTTTGGGGTTTCCATTTTGAAACCAGGATCAAATTTTAGAATTTGTCGAAATATTTTATTAAGATAAATTAATTAAGAGCTTAAAGTTCCAATAGCATTTTTTTAAGTTATATTTTTAAAATTTATTAAAATAAAGCCCCAAAATAGATTGAACCTATAAACAGTCCTACCTTGTTAAAGAATAATCCTATTAATCCTATAATTCACTATTGCCAGTTGAGAAATTGGCAAAAATATCATTTTCAACTTCAAATTCAAACGTTTGAAGATGGTCATCCATTGAGAAGAATGGGAAAACAAGGGAGTTAATTGAGTAACTATTTCCTCAATCAACCAGTGTCACCCTTTCTACCCCCCCCCCCCCAAAAATTTTTTCCATGATCGTATAATAGTGAGTTGACAACCTTTTGAGCAAAAAACATAGAAATAATTATATTTTGACTTTCTTAGAAAAAGTGAAATTGGAACTTTAATAAAATGTTGGTCAGATGATTAAAAAAGAGAATATTGTAAATTTCATTCCATTTAATTACTTAATTCTGGGCCAAATGACTGTTTGTAGTTTTGACAAGATGCGTGCAAAGTGGTAACCGTGGCACTAGTATACTCACGACTCAGCCCCGCTTTCCCATGTTTAAATTAAATTTTTAAATTGCAACCGTTCTATTCTATTTCAAATCTCGAGTATCCGATACCATCAAGAGTTGATTGTGGTCTTGTTTTGTTAATAAATGTCTAAATAATAGATGACATAACATTTAAGGCCAAAAGAAAGTCCTGCAATAGGCCGGTTTAGCTCTTGCATAATGTATGTTTACTTAGACCAAGCAAATGACTATTAAAGGGCGATAATAACATATTATCTCACGTTTCGTGAGCGCGTAGCAATGAAGTAGTATTCACATAGCCATTGAACCTATCCACAGAGCGAAAACTCGTCGTTCGGATGGGACGAATAACCGAGGTCCCGTGTACAAACTAGCGTGCATGTAAAAGATCCCTCGGCAGTAAAGGCATTAAACCCTTCTCATTTCATTTCCCTTTAACATCTACATCTCGACTATGCATCTTTCTCTGAGGCTTGTGATAAACTTCTCTCAGGTCTTTGAAAAGTATAGCTTGTTCAGAAAGTCGCCCCCTTTTCATGCTTAAGAAAAGTTATATTATAATGAGAAATCATGGACGTAAAATTTGAAAAAAAATATTCAAGTTTAATAATGTGAGAGAGAATGGCACCGTTTTTCGACGTAACAACGACGTCATAATCTGATTGATTGACGTCGTGTTTATACGTCATACTTATTGACGGCTAGAAGGAATAGGTTAATTCATAATTCTGTTTTCGTGTGTAAATCTTTTGACAATAACGATGATCTTAGCAATGCACTATATAAGAATTTATAATGAAAATCAAAACTTGCATAGCTTCTCTCAAAATATAGGAATTTGACTGACATTTTCCATATTATTTCCCCTTTTTATTATCTATTTTTGAATTGTTATAGCGAGAACTGTTATCTCTTTATCCAAATCACACATAATTCATCTTTAAAAAGGACCATAAATGACCTAAGTAATCAATTGTATATAATTATTTCAAAGCTAATCTTACCAATCGTCTCAATGTGCGTCTTAAACTCCATTGTGGCGTTATTGACGAGGACGTTTACTCCATATCTTCCTTCATCTGCTATAGTGATGTCAGACAGGTTGAATCGTATTCCTCGCTCTTCTATGACGTCAACTTTCACACGGTTCGTCCAATAACTCGACAGCTTCAACTCAGATTCTCCGGTAAAGTTTTGATGAAGGGACAGCAAGGATGACTTGAGGCCATTGCTTTTAAAAATTGAGATGAACACTTCATCCTGGTCATTGAAAGGTACGAATGATATTCCAAACGAAACCGATTTACCCAATTCAGCAATTATCTCTTTTGGGACATGAACACTGGTTGGTGAAACTGAAATAGAGAATTGACATGAGTTTTGCGTGTTTTAATGAGGAAAGATACAGAAATGAGGTTTAACGTTCACTCGACACAAACTAGTCATTCTAGGGAGAGAGAGAGAGAGGGAGATAGATAGAGAGAGGTCTACATCATTCTGGGACTAACACACGGTTTATTCTTATTTCAATAATTTATGTTCAGCCGGAGTCTAAATCCTGTCCAGCTACACTCCGTCATTCAATTACACCGACAGTCACCTATCATTTACAGTGGCTCGAATCAGAATAAACAATAAATTCGCAATTTTGGAGACAATGATATCGGGTGGATCATGCCCTGTTTTCGCCTGATGTAGAGGAAATTAGTTCTTCATGTTTTGCAAATCAAACAAAATTATTATAATCACAAGGAAGAAGGGACCAAATTGCTCATTATTTGTTTGTTTATACTCGATATACTTTAACATATTATTCAATCCCCGGTTGTACGTGGCAAGGAGTTAGGGTGCCTGTCCAACTTCGTGGGTTTTCTCTGGGTACCCCGGTTTCCTCCCAATGCTTAAGACCCCTACGCGCAAACGAATAATTGAAATAAAAAATTAAAACCATATGTTAGTCCCGAAATGACTTAGTTTGTGTCGAATGGACGTTAAATCCCACGTCTCTCCCTCTCTTTATCTCTCTCTCTTTAACATATAATTCTATTTATACCATTACGTCTTCTTCTCTTAACATATTTATCTTTGATATACATGTACTTCACCGACTATTGACCTTATAGCGTAATAAGTCAAGCAATTAGTTTTTATGTTTTTTAGTAAATGCATTTGAAACTGGTTATGGGACTAAATACAAGTTCATGTACATTACATGTTAATCAAGTTTGGTAAACGTGCGTTTGAAACATTGAAAACTTTACATCAACATTAGGTAAATAGTTTAAAACATTTAAAAATTTATCTTTTATACAGAAACAAGTAAAACAAGAATTCTTTATATCACAATATACCCAATCTGATTAATATCTATATTTCGTTTCGTTTTATTTATACTTTCGATGGCCTACGCTACTGGAAGATCTGGCAAGTTATAGTGGGAGTTCACGTCAGGGGTCAAATTAGCGGCCTTTGGCCCTATGACGCCAGACATTGGTTAATCAATCAGTGTTGGCGTTTCTAGTGGTTTACCCACAGTTTCGTGAATCAAAAGGTCAAGAATTCGCTGCAACAGATCGCTTCATTGGCTAATCTCTCACATCATCCAGAACACGTCAATGATAACAAATCTTCTACATACCAGTGTAGTAAAAACAAGTAAAACGAAATTTTGAACTATAAAAACGAAACGAAATAGGATCTGTGTTTTAATCAGATTGCACCATACCATCACAAGTCCGCGAAGTAAACTAAACTTGGAGACTTAAGAAAAAATCCCAACGCGAATACTCTACGGAACAGATGCTAAGGACTTATTTTCTGTCGACGTGTTACTACTGTCTAAATACAGAAAACACCAACACGTGAATTAACAGAAATAGTTTAAAGATAATTTATTTTGTCTCGACACCGGTTACTGTTCAAATTATTGTTTCTGGATTATTTTCTATATTAACGGCTGTTTAAACGATGAGGTGTATAGAAGGTTTGTATCAATACAGGTATATTGAACAGGTAAATATGAGTAAAATATAAGTAAATAATCGATTAAATAGCCAGGTTTGCCGCTAGCTAGAGATTACATGGCAAAGTTTAATTATACTGAAGATCAATCATACGTTAACTACATAACGTCACACACGTTTATAGGCTATCACGTTAGACCGTACTATAATGTCACATTCCTTTATACCACAGTATAGCAACTACAACGTCACATCCCTGAATATGATGTTATGAAAACTATAATGTCACATTCCTATATATCACGTTATACCAACTATGCATGTAATGCCACGTATACCACATTAGGTCACACAAATTATAATGTCACATTTATATATACTACGCCATACCAACTATAATGCCACATTCCTGCATACCATGTTATAGCATACCAACTATAATGTCACATTGCTTTATACCACGTCATGCCAAATATAATAATACCACATTCATATATATCATGTCATACCATACCAACTATAATGTCACATTCATATATACCACGTCATACCAACTATAATGTCACATTCCTATATACCACGTCATTCCAACTATAATGCCACATTCCTATATACCACATTAGACATTAAAACATACAAATTGTATTTTCACATTCCTATCTTAAACTTGAATAAATAATCGCCCTATCGTCGATAAACGGTTTGAAAATTAATATGAGATTCCTTGTTTGTTATGTTATGGGTCTATTATGTTTAACATTAAAACAGCTATATCGCTAATATTTGGGATATAGAAATTGACACAAATCTCTAACTCAATATCATCCAAAGTCTTAGACATTGAAAACACGAATTACTCGTCAATTTAAATCAACATTGATGGTGTGCTCTTACCGGAAAATGATGGGCTTCTGATATCCCAATATTTAAGACAAAATAAACATTTAACCATTGGTACACGAATTGTTTACCATAATGCGTGTCACTGCCATTTGAAGACTCAAAGAACGAGGCTAGTCATGTCAAACGGTGACGCCCCATTCGTATCTCTAGAGCATGCGTAATAAATACTATGGATGTATACTGGAAACAAGATGCTATAGATTGCCATTCGATTGAAACTACACGCAAATTTCGCCGAACATGACCGATTTGATATTTAATAAAAACGGAAACAATTGAAAGTAAATCAATTTATACATTCAGATTACGTTATTATGTGTTCAGAACTATTTGTGTCAATTTCTAGGTTCCAAATATTAGCGTTTGGCTCCTTTAATTCACGTCCCACTGTGCAATCTTTAACTGTCTTAGACAACTAGAGTAATAATAATTCGTATTTCATTTTCTAGAAGCCACCCGATTCATTAAGTTGTATTTTCTTACCAGGATGAGTCTAACTATTTAATAACATAATTATTTAGCTAGTTTAAATTTCAGCCGTAGGTAAACGTTCTGGCTGATTGAGTCTAGAATATTAAGGAATTAGTGACATAACTTAAGGCGTTTACTCTATATATTTGTTTACAGTCATTTTTTTAAAAAAAAGAGATACACCTTAATACACAGATTAATCATATCACCACCATGTTGTGTAAAACGTCATCAACTAAAGCCTGTATAAATATATCAAACGAATTGACCATGTTAAACATGCCTGATTTTCCGGTATAGCTGCATATAATATATAGGCAGCAACAGTTCTTGGTATATCATAGTTATACACATTTACTTCAAATGTGCACCTCCGTCTTCCCTATCCCGATAAGTCCAGCAAAGCAGGTCGTTTAATCCTGTTTTATTTCATTCAAATATGCACAGTGCTTGTGTCGAATACGACTATGGGAACCTGTCGAGGATAGAACACATCGTGGTTTATTTAAAGACAGAAATCAGTTAAAACCTGGTATTTTACAGTCAAGTCCGCCTATTACATTTAAATATATGTTACATGAATATTGTGGAATAATTATTACAAAGAGAGAGATATATGTCCCAAACTAGGTCATTCCAGGACTAGTATATATGGTTTAATTTTATTTCAATAATTAGCTTGCGCGTACGGGTCTTTAGCAGTCGGAGGAAACCGGAAGACACGGAGAGAATCCCACGAGGTTGGTTAGGCGTCCCTACTCCTTGTCACGTACAGCCGGGGAATTGAAACCACATAACTGACTCAATGACAGACCTTATGATACAGCGCGAACGTGTTAACCATTCGGCCATTCACACCATCCCCACCCCTCAGAATAAGTACACGACAAGACTATCTACATAAGGCCAAAATACAATAGTCTTTATTTCCGTTACGTGAAATTATCAAACAAAATGAGATATGGGTGTTAAGTGTAACCTGGATGTTAGAAGGTCATAGATTCACCAACCCCATGATTTTAATACTGTATATTATAATGCCACAAATATTTACAAATACAGTGAAGTCAATCTGATGAAAATACAGATCTATATTTCGTTTCGTTTATTTAAAATTTCGATGGCCTACATTACATGAAGATTTGACCGGTTGTTGCGATAGGTCACGTAAGAGGTCATGCGAGTGGCTTTTAACTATGACGTCAGACATTTGATTAACCACAGTTCCATGCAAAACACGCCTAAACGCGCCGTACCAGACGGTTTCATTGGCTAATCACTCACACCATTTAGAACACATCAATGATAACAACTCGTCCAGACGCTAGTGTAGTAAAGGCTATTAAAACAAAATTTTGAACTATAAAGGCTATTAAAACAAAGTTTTGAACTATAGAAACGAGACGAAACAGAATCTGTGTGTTAATCAGATTGGCAGTGAATCCCAAAATCATAAATATACACACATTTCTTTGGAATAGAATTGCTGTTAATCAAGCAATACCAAATATTCTTTTACCTTTGTTTAATACAGGCTAGAGATTCCTTGTTGAAACGTAGTTCAGTCATAAACAGTCACCGTCCCGCATTTGTCCATTAGTCAGCGGTGCAGATAAGAGGGACTGGCACGGGACAATGCATAGTCCTTCGCAAGGTATAAACACACGATGATCTGTTAACATAATGTACTGCACGGAAAAGATCTTTTGACAATTTGAGTTCGAAATAAGAGTGTGCCGTAGTGCCACTGCCCGGTCAAAATTCTCCTCATAACACGGTGTATGCCGTATGCCTGTCTTCATTAGCCAAGTCCATTTAGAACAGTAAGACGTTAAATCCCAATTCATATAATTTAAACAAAATGTCACCGATGATATGTTGTCAAGTTAGTCGTGTTCTGGGTAGAAGTGAATATTGTTGTGAAACACATCACCGAACTGAAATCTTGTAGAAGGTATTTTGACGTGAGGTGTGAACTGACCGTCCAGTATTATCAAACAGGTGTTGACTCACGTTCCTATAACACGCTAGAACTACCAGAAAAAAAAACCCTTGTCGTTAAAAAGTTTAAGTTTGACGAAAATCTTTCGTCGAGCGCTCAGGATACAATGGTTGGAAAATTACCGACCTAAAATGTAAAGTGCAATTGGAACATATCGATACGGCTGTCATTACTTGTGGTTTTCTGGTTATCTATATGTACGAGGTTTCGACCACTGATGTTTGTAACTTTAACCGGACAGCACGTACACTTGGCTCAATTTCGCAACTATCGTAAACCTATTGGTGTCCGAAACCATATATGGCCGTAACATCGATGGCACGAACAATCGGTTTGCACGACACGTCGATGGCACAAATAATGTTTGGCATGAAACGTCGATGGCACGAACATTGTTTGGCATGAAACATTGGTCCATCGGTTTTGTGTAGGCCCTAACTGGATCCCGCTGGTCTACCACTCTGCACTACTAGCCCAAATTATCTAACGCTAGAGAGACAGAGGAGGAGGGGTTGGTTATCTTCTACTCGACAAAAACTATGTCATTTCTGGACCAACGCATGGTACAATTGTATTTCAACATTCGCCTTAGGAGTAGAAGGAAACAGGAGTGTCCATAGAAAACTCACGAGGTTTGAGTTGAATGGACGGTCTCTTTACCTCCCTCCTTTTTTCTTTCCCTATTAACCGACATGTAAAATACAAATTCAAACTTGACCTATTTATTGCTGATTTGGATATTAATATGCGCGAAACGGACTGCCAATTGACCTTTATAGATTTAAAACTGACCTCTATTTTAACGGTATATTATATTATGTCAATTATTGCCCGGATGTATGATTCAGACCACCATTAAATAGATAATAATAACATTTAATAGTTTCAATTACACTAGAATGTTTTTCTCGACGAAGGAGAGATTTTCTAATGTTTATTTTTTTAGAATTATTAATTTATAGATAACGGTTTTAGGCCGTCAAAATATACGTTGTATTGCATAATGTAGTATTTTACTGCATAGTGTAGTATTTTACTGCATAGTGTAGTATTTTACTGCATAGTGTAGTATTTTCCTGCATTGTGTAGTTTGTTATGCATAATGTAGTATTTTACTGCATATTGCAGTATTTTACTGTATATTGTAGTATTTTACTGCATATTGTAGTATTCTACCGCATATTATTGTATTTTACTGTATGGTGTAGTATTTTACTGCATATTAAAGTATTCTACTGTATATTGTAGTATTTTACTGCATAGTGTAGTATTTTACTGCATAGTGTAGTATTTACAGCAAATTGTAATACTTTACTGTATATAGTAGTATGTTACTACAAAATGTACATTTTACTGCATAGTACAATTTTTTATTGCGTAGTGTAGTATTTACTTCGAAGTATAGTATTTTGTATGAAATTGTTGGGAGGGAAACGCAATAACCGATAATATGTAGTATCTTAGAACCGAATGTTTTGCCCCAAACTAAGAGAAATGTCCGAAGTGTCATTGCCAGGACCTGGCTAAAATAAAACCCATGAAGTTTAGACATACTCAACAGGTGGGAAGGGGGCCAATCATCATAAGGTCTGTCACTGAGTTACGTGGCGTACTTTGATTCCCTGCTTGTAGTGATTTTCCCGTGTCCCCGGTTATCTCCCATAGCTAAAGATCACACGATAGCTGCGAAATGACTTAGTTTTCGTCGAGGGGAGTTTAAAACCCATTTATCGCTCTCTAACTCGCCGGGCAATAGATCACTGATAATACAAATTCCAAAAAAACACGAAAGCTTACAAACACTAAAATATCACTTTATTTATGCCCTTATTTTTAATTAAAACACCGATTTCTTTAAATTGGTTTATAAAATGTTCGTACTAAGTTTATTTTGACCTCAAGCTTGTGTTTGATGTACTCCAGTAAGACGTGATGGATGAATATTTGAAGGAGTAGAAATAGCTGTTAATACAGTTTGTTAAACGTGGATCTTTGTCGAGTAGAAAGTTGCCATGACACAAAAGTACCAAAAAACTCCCCAAAGTTCCCAAACAATTACATAACATATAACATCTCTACAAATTCAACAACGTTAAATTGCAGACGGGGAGAGTTATTTCATGTGCATGCCAACTTGTACGCTGGACCGCGGGCTTCGTATAATCAGAACGATGTGACGTCCTGGCTTGCTTTCCACTTCGTCCTAGAAAATCCTTGGCCAAAAGTGGGATAGTGATCCAGTGCCATATTCGCCGAGTCACGTTGGCTCCGGTAGTGTGTGCAATGAGGGAAACTTTGCCCAGACAGTGGCGCTATGAATTGTGAAGGGTTATTTTACGTGCACGCCAATTTGTATACGGGAGCTCGGTTTTCAAGGGGAAACCACAATATCAAAATTACGAGGAACTTTCTCGGAAGCGAACCAGAGACCTCTAGGCAAGCGAGTCAGTGTCTTGCTGGCGGAGCCACATCTCAGTTTTAAGTAGTAGTGTTTGTGACAAGAATCCGAAAACTGAACCACCGCAATCAGTAACTGATGTACTTGAAGAAATTTTCTGAAGCATAATAACGTATTATTTCAGCGCTATATTATGCTTCATTTTTATCAAAAATACTTTTAAAAATACATTTCGAATGCAAAGCAAGAACGTGCCGGGTATAGGATGGCGCCCTGCTTGGTGCACGACGTCAAATTAAGTAACAGTTTTGTGCAGCATTGCAGATGTCGAATCCTCAGATAAATAGCTAGTGTACTAATATGTGCAACAACTAAGCTGAAATGGTTCCATGCGTACACATTGACAGTCGGAAATCGAAATAAACGTAAGCCATATTGCACCACTGCTCCGGTAAAATTTATCACATATTACACTTCACTGTCTATTCACGTCTCCATTATCCCGTTATGTGTAGACCGAGAAAAAAAACCCCGTTTCATATCACCTCAGTTCTCAATAAATGCATTATAACATTAGCAGAATTTGCCAGTCATAGAAAGATGACTTTAAACCCATTTTCAAATCTCTGGCACTTAATACAATGCGTTTTTACCTGTTGCTTAAAGATAGGCCTTGATTTGAATTCCGCTACATTCGATATCATCCGCTATGTTTAACACTTTCATCTCAAAACAATGATTAAAAGTAGATAAAAATTAACATATTTCACTTACCAAATGTCATAAAACATGAAAATATGCCAAACAAAATGATATGCTTCCCTCGACACATCCTGTCGTCTTAAAGCTAAACACGGGTTGAAGAATTTGTTGAATACTCTTGTTAAATCCTAACGCCAATATATGTCCTAACTTGGTTAAACTTTGTCAAGTACAGCACACAGTCCGTCCAGTATTTGAATCTGTTAGCGTCGCATCACTTCTCGTCTGTAGCGACCTCTCGTTAGCACACTTCGTACGAACTGTCAAAACTATGTTAACAAGCTCCGGGCCTACAACTAAAAATCTTCCTTGTAAAATCCACCCATCTCGTTAAGCCTCGTTAAACACTAATTAATTAAACATCTACAAATTATCTATTTATTTCATATTTATTCTATGATAACGTAAATCCTGTTGAAATGTAAAGGGTGTCACACACTTATTAAAACTTGTTCCAAATACACTATGTAGGAGCTGACAGTTCTCGCTAAAATACTTAAAATCAAATAGTGAAACAGAATATGCTGAAAATTTAAGCCGAATTGCTTCACGCTTAGACAAGCCATGATCGTCCTTACTAACGTTGGTACGATAATAAACAAAGTCTCAATTATCAATTTTTACATTAAATTAACGACCGTATTCAAACGTACTATATACCATAGCCTAATGGTCAAAGGTTCTTTAGCACACACACCTTTTTTTTCGTTCCATCCAAATGACTGGAGGCTTGCCAGATACTCACCACTGGCAAAGGGGGCACCAGGCCAATAGCGGGAGCAACCAAAAGCGAGCCAGCTTACATACTTATTGAGCAATCGCCTTTCAGAGCGCTTTGAGAAAATCGTTATAGACAGTCTGGAGTATTAAGTTCTAATACTGAATTTATTCTGAGAAACAAAAAATTAAACTTTTTATTTAATTAGTTGCAAATGACCGAACTATAATGTTCATTTCCGGTAGGAGAAACTTTGGATCATAGGGTCTGTCACTGACTCAAGTTACGTAGTTTCGATTCCTCACTAGTACGATGGTTTTCTCCTGGCTCTCCGTTTTCCTCTCACTGCTACAAACCCCTACACGCGACCCATCTCTCTTCTCGCTCCCTATGTGTACGTTTCTACTTCTCTACACAAAGGTAAATATAATTGCGAAGAGGAAATTAAATGGTGAACACCCTTTAATGACAGATCTGATCAGTAAAAGTAATAAGATTAATATTTAGTTTGTGTTGGCCTCAAGGCATCCATGATTTTAAGATTTTAACATGTTAACTAAATAAGGTCATCATATCCTTCTACTTTACGGACCATTTATTTATTGACATTAACCCGTAGCTTTGATAGGGTGAACGAAATGGGATGTACTCAACAGAATAGTTAAGCTATTCTTGCACTTAGTCGTTCGGATAAGACGGAAAACCGAGATCCCTGTACACATTGATGTGCACGTAAAATAACACGTGACCGTTGGAATTCGAAGTAAGAGTATGTCGTGTTGTCGCTGTTTGGACAACATGTCACCCATAGCGCACATTATGGCGTATGTCCGTCTTCATTAGCCCAGCCGCAGCAAACCAGTAATATGTTTAAACCCGTTTCATTTCATTCATCTATTATTACTTATTGTGATTTAAAAAGAAACACACTACTTATCACATATCCTATTTGATATGGAAAATGTAGGTCGCAAATTTCAGCCATTGCGTTTCACATTAGGAGGACGTTAAACCCCATTTCATTCCATTTCTATTCTTGGACTAATTTCCATTCTTGGTGAATTGTTTTGAGCAATGCACTACGTTTCGACCCCCGACGTTTTAGACCCTCGATAACATCATCAAATTCACAAGTTAGGTAATAATATTAAACGATTTCAGAACAACACTGAGACAAAAGCGTATTAACATGGACATGTCCAGTACCGGATTTAGATGAAGAGAAGCTATAACAATTGTGAAGTTCCCGCCCAATACCCTACCCTCAGGACAAGGGGGAGGGGCATGGTAACATGTTTAAACAAAATTGAGTGGATAATGACAGGGCGTTGACTACAGTGCGCGTAAGGAAGGCATATGACAATGCAAAATATATTATACAATGTTGCCGATAGCCTCGTTGGTTTTAAGGGCCTGGACTTCTGTCTGCCAAGCCTTAATTTGGCACTGGTTATACCTACACATGGCTTAGCATCTACACAAAATAATGCTATGGAATTGGGGTTGAGTTAAAACAGAATAACATGGCTAGTTTCTATAGTGTGTAATGCGATGTAAGATAATTTCGATCTCGAACTGTCACGTGTTTGTTTATGTGCAGCCTAACAAGTGCTCTGACTTTCCTGGCGATCCTCGTAAGTACAAGTTGTGCGAAATGATGGCGGGGCTTGATATTCCCCGAAGGGGATCCCCAATTCACACATAACAGCAGCCAGTAAAGTTGTGATATGATTTTGAGAAGTGACATTGTGTGTAACAAAAACCTTGAACATTTTATCAAACAAATAACAAGTATGGGCTTTATGGACTAGCTATATGAAATAGGTATTACATCACAGCTATCTTCAACTCGTGACGTCATATGAAACATAGAACAAGAGCGTTGCCTCAAGAACATTAAGAACAACACGATAACTAATGCTTGGGGACCAGTTCCTGTTTCATAGCTAATCCTATTAAATGTCAGTCTGTAGAGATGGGAGAAAGTGAATTGGTTGTTGGTTGTCCGAAAGATTTAGCGTGTGCGCTTTAGATCATAAGTGATGTCACGGAGTCAAGGGGCGTGATTTAGGATTCCCGCGTGTACGTGACAAGGTGTAGGGTCAACCTCGTGGGTTTTCTCTGGTCCTCCGGTTTCCCAACAATGCTAAAACGCCCACGCGCAAGTGAATTATAAAAATAAAATTGAACCATGTGTTAGTCTAGAAATGACCCGGTTTGTGTCGAGTTGACGTTAAACCCCATTTCTGTCTGTCTATAACGAGGACAAACTATCAGTCGTTGAATAATAATATAAGCCATGTACCAATACATTGTTTACAAGAACATGGCCTGTTTGTTCGAGTGTTTAATATTTGAATAACAAGTTTCACTACATAGTTTACTAATTTAATTCACGTCTCAACCATTCTTTTGGTATATATTAATATGCATTTAGTAATTGGATATTACTAACAGTGTTTTAAGAGTACCTTTGAGGGTGTTGTCGTTTCAACTAAATTTATTTTGGGGTTAAAAATAAAAACACAATATTATAGGGAATGTCCCGCCGGGGGTGTTCCATGTTTCAAATGTTAAAGTAGTTTGACGTATAGAAATATAACGGTTAAATATAAAGAAGGTTACCAGATGCTTAAAATATCAAACGGCATGAAAATGGGGTTTTACGTCCTGCTCCGACTGGGAAATAAACATGGACATACTCTATACAATTTTGCCCGGACAGTGGCACTTTTGCCTACTCTTATTACGAATGCTAACTGTTACGGAATCTTTTACGCACGACAATGTGTACACGGGACTATGGGGTTTCGTCCTCTCCGAACTACTATATGTTATTTATTCCCAGCCCAAAAGACTGCAGTAAATTAGTTTAAAAGATTATTCGATCCCGTTCGCGGAGAGAGCAGATCGATGCTAAGGCGCTCACTAAGGAATATTTGTCTTCGACGTTCCGGTAATGCATCGGAGACAATTTGTCGGACAAAACCCACAGAGCACACCACGCTGATTTTCCATATGCTTGTTTTAGCATCCGGCCATATATTGCATTGTTTAAACAAAGTTAAATATAGTCACATCAATCACAAACTGAGACAAAACCATTTCAGATATCAATGCGTGCAGTTGGTAATATATTTAGTAAGTCATCTAGATTGTCTACCAAACGTGGTTTCCCCTTGTCAGTGATGCAGGACGGAGGGACTGACAAGGACAGATGTCTTGTCGTTCGCATATTACCAAAAACCGATGTCCCGTGTACACATTGGCATGCACGTAAAAAATTCCTTGGCAGTTGGAATTCGATGTAAGAGTAGGCCGTAACGCCGCTGCCCGGTCAAAATTTCCCCCATAGCACACTGTATGGCGTATGCCCATCTTCATTAGCTCAGTTTAGGAGCAGAACATTTCATTTGTCCATCAAAACCGTTGGATACAATTCTTTCGGTCCTACAGTTTACCAAAGATCAATCAATTTGCGTCAGTGATTTAAAATTCCAGACAAAAAAATCACTGTAGGCGCCGACCCTCAAACTCATTATCAGATTGAATTACACGTATATTGAATACCTAAGTTTTGTGTATATAAACTAAATGCTGGTAATGTGCACATGTGACGAGTATTTGTATTATTATAATGTAAAATAACGATTTTATATATAAACGATCTCTAATATGTCAGTGTTTAATTTCCTCGGTAAATATAATTAACACTTTTATCAATGGTATGAATGATGATTAAACCATGGAGATTTTTTGTCTTGAGAATTTTGATTTGAGACTTCGACTCTACAGAAGGCATACCTCGGTGTAAAGCATCTAGACCACATTGGTATGTGAAACCCGATGTCATTTCATTTTAAGCCTCTCATCGGTGTGCAGGACGTAGGGGGGGGGGGGCGAGAAGGAAGGCTGTCTAATTGTTCGGTCCCGTGTACACATTTGCGTGCACGTAAACGATCCCTTGATAGTTGGAATTCGATATAAGAGTAGACCCTAGCGCAATTTCCCTGGCGACACTTCCCTCATAGCACACTGTATGCCATCCTCGGTATCCCAAATGGTCTCATTCCGTTCTAACAGAATGAAATCACTAGTGATATCGAGGATGGCTGTTTTGGTATGGCCGTCTTCATTCTTCATTATCCCAGTTGGAGGAAAACAGTAGGACGTTAATTTTCATTTCATTTCTCTGATCGTAAGTTACGGCTTTGTCAACGCTAAAATATATCCAGGTTGACTTTTTAATATTTTTGATGAAAGTAACAACACCAAAATATCAACTGCACATAATCTTCTGACTTGGATTTATTCTGTTTCAAAAAAAGTCTCACCATTTTCAGATGAGCAACAGCTTTAAAAAGTGTATAGCTCAATTCTCCAGAAATCTATAATGGACGACAATGGGTCTAACTGCACATATCGATGTTATATGAATCTATATAAAAAATTTAAACTGTTTATTGTAATTTAAATTCATTATCGTTTGTGTCTGCTTAGTCTATTCTATATGTTTTTAAAGGAATATTATTTTGTCGATTGTAATTGTCAATTTTAACTACTACCGCATTGGCTTATGTGGTATGTTTTTCTTTGTTTATTACAATTGGCAATATTACGGCAAGATGACAATATGAATATTGATTGGAATGGCCCAATTTTTAATTCAAATTTGCGTTTTTAATTTCGAGTTTTACGAATAAAGGTTTGGATCCTTTAATCGCAGTCTTACATTTTACTTACAATATTATACATATGTTACTTTATAATTTCCTATTTAAATATTAACTTTTATAATAGCTAACATGACATGTAAATACTATAAACTTTGAATTACTATAAAGTCTAGTGTAATTATAATATTTGTGACATTAAACCATCATGAAGTTGCTCTGGCTTCTTGTCTGTGGGCTTATACTCATTTTATGGTGCGATGCATTCGGTAAGATTTTTTTATTCAATATGAAACTCTTCAAATAGCATTGTTCCATTATTCCAACCCTTGCAATAGATCGATACATTTCCGTCGTCAATATGTCGGATGGTGTAGGCAAAAACACGTAGACTTTAAAATTCCATTTCAAGTCACCTTGAAACCCTCGTTGGGTTAATAGCTACTTGGACATATGCAGCTATTTATTGGTATGTCATTCACTACTCTGTCAAAGTACATTGTATTTGAGGACATTGCATTAGATTCCTTGTGTATATCTATGATACCAGTGGGGTACACAATTTCAGTAGGAATCGAGGTCTCTTAAAGTTTGGCCAGTCAATAAATCAGATATCGCGTGCACGTTTCGCTAGCAATTCTCGTATTCAGTCGAATAACAGTTTTGGAGAATTCATTTTCCGTAACGCTCAAATTTTTAACCCTAATATCTAATTTAAAGCCCCAATAACACTCTTGTTGTAACTGAAAAATATGTCCCAATCTTCATTCTGGTCAACAAATCGTATTATTTTAGAATATTCCAATTAAATGATGATATAAATTTCATCTTAACACACCTATTTTGAAAAATTGGAAAAATTCAACCAATTGATTTGAAAAGTCTAACGTAAACCTTTTCAAATGTGACTTGGATTTTAAACATTTTCGAACCCTCTGGACAAGTAAAATAGGTTGTAATGGATAATTTACACAACAGGTAGGACACTTAAACATCTAGTACTTAGAATAAGGGTATTATTTATTTTCTGGAGCTACCAAGCCAGAAAGAATGTTATTGTCCCTTTAAACTCCAAAAGAAACAAGGATGTGGGCCAAAAGAGACGCCCCAGATGATTTGGTACTGGTTAATCGGTTATTAAAAAAACAGTTATCCAGTCGTCTGATTACACGCTCACAAGAAACACGGGGCGCGGTTAATAATTTATTTTGGTATTAATCGTGCTGGTTAATCGGCTGTAAAAAAACAGCTATCCAGTCGTCTAACACTATCCCTTAATATTTTCACAAAAATACACACAGCGTGCCGGAGTGATCAGAGTTCGGATGTGACAGAGTCCGCTGTACGTTGTCAGGAGGTCGAATTATTACCAACCCAGTACTCATCCTAATATACGAAATAAAATTCAAGTTCTGTGTTTTTCATTATTTCAATTTGTAAATGGACGACAGTTATTAAAATCATCGTAAGTAAATTATACAAATTGTAAATTGTATTATTATTACAGCCGTAGAGAAAACAGAAGATGAAGGTACCGAGAAACGATCGCTGGGTCGACATCGTAAGTATTAAACATACTAGAGACTGTGGAATAGAATGTTATGGATTTTACAACCGATCCACCTGTTGTTAATGATAGAGATGGCTAGTCCTTCGTATGATACTACAACATGAGGTTTTGCACGGTATGATTAATATATCTTGGTCCCAATTCAATGAGACGTTATATCGAATTGTCAGATTAAACCTTATTCAATTTAGAATAACCTTGTGATAGTATAAAACTAAACACTCATTTGTTGCTAAAATGGAGCATTTGTCGCGTCTTGATCCACGTCAATATGTAAATAACAACGCTATTCACCCACAAAAACATGACGAACAAATTTTGGGCTTTGGGCTGATATTCCTATTAGAAATTCGTGTTTCCCAATATTGTAGTTTTTAAGGGATTGCTATAGCACCGTAAACATGAAAAACTCATAATTTTTGTTAGAATAGATGAGTAATACAATAGACCCAAAATGTTTTTAATACAAACTCTGTTCATTTTTGACACTTACATTCTTATTCTGATCTGTTGAGTCTTTCATATTTATTTGGTTATTCTTGTCTACAGGTTTTGGTTTTAACGTGGAGAAGAGACTCGGTCTACATGTTGGAAGTAAGTTTGTAGTTCCAGAATATGTTTGTTTTCCCTGAATATAACAATTGTTATCCCTTAATATAAATATCAATAAACTCATTTTATTATAATACATAAAGCTATTTAAATTTACTTTTTATATCCCAAATTTCACGATAATGATGATTTATAAAAGTTTGTCCCTCTTCAATTTGCCTTAATTGAAAGTTGATATAGCACAAGGCTAGTCAAGGAATCTATTTACTTGATCTGGTGTACGTTTGATGGTTGTTGTCTCTTTGTATTGTGTCTTGTCCGTAGATTTGTCCTATGTGATTGTTTATGTTTGGTAGTCCTCCTGTACTGAGTATATTAATATGGTGTTAGATGCTGTCGGATAGCTCTTATTATTGAGGAGCTGCATCTTAGACAATTCAAAACCCCGTCGTCATTAGCACAGCCGGTTCTGCAAACTTGAACTTTATAAAAAAAAAACCATTTCATTTTTATTGGGATTTTTGATTTATTCCTGTACAAGTACATGTAATTAATTTGTTATAAATTGTCTCGATTTTGTCTTTTCATTAATGGACATGATTTATTTCGTAGCGTATTTATGAAATGACCACATTTATTGATAAAAAAAACTGTTTTATTTCATTTCAATCTCTGTGTTACCTTTCAAACTATCCACTTTATTTCCAGGATTAGGATTAGGAGGACATGGTCGATTAAAACTGAACGTAAACCGTAAGTTGATTTCTTTACATGCGCCCCACCCCTCTCTCTGTGAGGACACAGAAATGCAGTCTTGATATGTATGTAGTTTAATCTGTTTATACTCTCTCTACATATGTATTAAAAAAGTCCCGATATAACAGCTGTTAAAGATGCAATTTGTAAGCGCTAAATCTGCCTATTGTGTATCTTATTTCTAGCCCATAATCAACACTCTAGGCCAACAGATTTTGAATAGACTAGAACCGTCCCGCCATTTCATAATCTAACAATGAAATTATGGCAAATTGAGACTTCGTTTATTATCGTAGCCATGGCAATAAAGGTAATGCTATCAAAATTTCAAACACGTATAAATTTTCAATTCGGTTTATATTTATGGTCTATTTCAAAACTATTCAACAAGAACGGTTATCTATTTATTTAAATCTTACATAGTGCATCTTTAAAACAGGTATTGTTTATGGCCCTATATAACGGTTGTTAATGATATTAAAAGAATGATTCACACCGATATTGTTTGTTTACAGATCATGATGACGATGGTCAGACAGTTTTACGACGAAAAAGTAAGAATCATTTTATTACAAATCTTACCCAAATCGCCATAGATTATTGAGGCAATTGAAATATAAGCAGACACATATGAGATTCCACCTGAAAATCAATCGTCGCGTTTTAATCTGGACGTTTATAGGTACTTACAATTGGTTTTTAAAATTCAAAATCGTATACAAAATGTTTGTTGACTAGAATTAAGTATGCCATGTCTGTTGAGCATGTAGGGCATTAGCATTTTATATTATAATTTAAAGAAAGATTTGGATGGTTCAAGAGATCCAAAAAATCCCAAAAGACAAAGAAATCCAAAAAGTCAAAGAGAGGGAAATCGATGAAAGGTGAGTACTATTTCGTATTGTTTTAAAGTTAGGTTGAATATAATTGGGATATGTGAGCCTCCAAATAATAGATTAAAAATAAAATGACAGTAACACATAATAATACTCCAATGGAGGCAGACCACCATAAAATCTTCCCATTGACTTCACTGTTAATTCTGGCCTCTTTGTCCACCTCAAACTTTTCCCCAAATTTTCGTTGGGCTAAATGCTTTTCACTACAGACAGAGGAACACATTTTCATGTCTTTCCACTAAAATGTGTATGAGGTTGACCACCAAAATTTTGAGATACACAAACTTGAAGAAGCATACTAAAAACATGTAACTACGCTAATAGTTGTCGTACTTGTCACCGTGGCCAACCTGAGAACCTCGTTTTCCTTCCGCCTCAAAATAAATTATGAATATTACCAAAACCTGGCAGAAAATGTTTATTCAAATCCTCTTCGTCCATTCTAGACCTAAAAATCAATATAAATGCGCATGCAAAAGGGTAGAAAAAAGACACAGAGAGAATTACTATAAATAAACGAACAACAATTTGTATGGTCTGCCTCCCAATATAATCAACAGAGTTATCTCCCTTATATATTGCTTGTTATGGTTTGAGATAAAGAGAGACAGAAATGGAGTTTAACGTTCACTCGACTCAAACTAGGTCATTTCAAGACTTACACATGATTCAATTTTATATCAATAATTCGCTTGCGCGAGGAGGTCATTGGGAGGACACCGGAGGACCCGAAAAAAAACGTCGAGGCTGGACAGACGATCCTGCTCCTTATCACGCGCAAGCGGGGAATCGGAACTGCACGCAAATTGACTCAATGACAGCCCTTAAGATACAGCGCACATGCTTTAACCATTCGCCCCTCCCCTACCGTATCAAGCAATTAGCGTGGCAAGCTATTTATGGAAGACATGATCTCACTTGGCAAAGGAAAATTTGACTGTGTCGCTTGCAAGGGAAAACGTATTGTTGTTCTGAAGGGCTGGAAATCCGAAAACCCCACAACCCAACATAACGTTAACGGTTCCTTAACAATGGAAATCTAAACAACGCTTAAAACTTTAAACCCCATGGTATTGACGAGACGTTTAACCTCATTGCATTTACAAGACGTTTAACCCCATTGACGAGACGTTTAACCCCGTTGTATTGACGAGACGTCAAGTCTCACTTCCATTTCCATCCTGGTAAATTAACTTAACGTATAACAGCATTTCTATTATTCTTTTACTAGGAATGATTCATAAAATGAAGACAGGAGGACATAAAGTAGCAACTGGTGTGAAGAATATCATGAAAAATCTTGGTATGTAATTAACTACCTGGTTAACTGCCCGGTTAGTATGTAGTTAACTACCAATAGTTATTATATAGTTAACTATCTGGTTAGTATGTAGTTAACTACCTGTTCAGTATATAATTAACTGTCTTGTTAGTATATTTCCAATCTGATTAGTTTATAGTTAACTACCGGGTTAGTATATATTTAACTACTTAGTTAAAGTCCCGTGAACACATTGGCGTACACGTAAAAGAACCTTTTGCAAATTTTGCCCCATCTACCCACACACAGTGCACAGGGTTTCTACCTTTGCCCCTACATAGACTAGACCCACTTAAAGAGAAGTTAAATAGATGTTTATGACACACACCCTCATCCTGGGATTTTACAGTGTCCGGATACAGTGTGGCTACCCTTCCCCCCTTCCCCTTGGTCCTGGTTGTAGCTCTTATCCCAAGTTTTTTGTATCTTCAGGAAAACATCTATTCGGAAGCCATATGCACGGGAAATCCAAAACAAAGGGAAAGGCTTCACTTGGTTTAAAATTGAAAAACAAAGGTAAATCTAAAAAAGGGTCGAAGGGAAAGTCTAAAAAGACATCCAAGACTAAATCGACGGAAAGCAAATCTAACAAGGTTTCCAAGGCTAAATCTAAAAAAATATCGAAGGGAAAGTCCAAAGAGGAATCCAAGGCTAAATCGAGGAAAAACAAATCAAGGGGTATATCAAGGGGTACATCTAAGAAGGTTTCCAAGGCTAAATCTAAAAAAATATCGAAGGAAAAGTCTAAAGAGGAATCCAAGGCTAAATCGAGGAAAAACAAATCAAGGGGTATATCAAGGGGTACATCTAAGAAGGTTTCTAAGGCTAAATCTAAAAACGGGTCGAAGGGAAAGTCTAAAAAGACATCCAAGACTAAATCGACGGAAAGCAAATCTAACAAGGTTTCCAAGGCTAAATCTAAAAAAATATCGAAGGGAAAGTCCAAAGAGGAATCCAAGGCTAAATCGAGGAAAAACAAATCAAGGGGTATATCAAGGGGTACATCTAAGAAGGTTTCTAAGGCTAAATCTAAAAACGGGTCGAAAGGAAAGTCTAAAGAGGCATCCAACGTTGTATCGAGGAAAAACAAATCAAGAAGACGAAATTCTAAATCCAAACAGGTGTCAAGGGGCACATCTAAGAAGGTTTCTCAGGTTAAATCTTATACAGAGTCGAAGGGAAAGTCTAAGAAGGCATCCAAGGCTAAATCTCAGAAAAATAACTCGAGAAGACGAAAGCGGAAGAAGGCAGCTGAATCAACTCAGATTAAAGTTAAGAAAGATCAAGTTGTAGTGGATCAAGTGAAGAAAGCTAATGAAGGTAGATAAATATTTTATGGTAGTATATTTCACACCACTATTTTTTGCTAAATAAAATATAAAACTGTTTATAACATGCAATAATAAAACAAACGGATATCATTAACCTAAGAAATTAAGAATAAGAGCTATGTATCATAAACTGATTTATGTACCAAACAGACTCATTGAGAACAAATTTCACCCTTTTCACTGAATACCACTGTAAGATACTGCATATACACGACCATACTCTATACAAAATGTTTGCACTGGTATGGGTTTAATATTAGATTCAGATGGTGATAACAATATTTTCTGTGATATATTAAGCCTTCAAAAGTTCGACTTTGTGATATTTCAACCCACTTGCTACCTTGGTCTCCTTAAATGTCCACTATCTACTTAATAAAGCCTAAGAACAGTTTAATTGGTTGTGATGTTTGGATAATTTTACAGATTTATGCCAATGCAAAGCCAATGGTGATCCACATTTCCACACATTTGATGGACAAAAGATCGATTTTATGGGTAAATGCCGTTATACTTTGTCCAGATCATTGATAGCTGATGACGCATGTTCCTTTGATGTAGAAGTCAAGAATCACGTTCGAAATAATAAACCCAAAGTGTCCTGGGTTAAAAGTGTCTTCTTTAAAATATATGGCATCGAGGTGAAACTTCATCTCCGGAACAAACTGTTTGTAAGTATTAATATAATCTTTTTGTAAGCTTATTCGTAATCGTTTGGTAAGTCATGGTGGTTTTTAACACATGAACATAACTGTTTTTAAAATATGACAAAAAGTTTTTGTAAGTCACCATAAGCGTTTTATAAGTCTTACCATAAACGTTTTGTAAGTCTAACCATACTATTTTTGTTCTTCTAACCATACTACTTTTGTAAGTATAATTATATTTGCAAGGAATACCATGAACTTTTTGTAAGTATAATTTTATTTGCAAAAACTACCATGATCTTTTTGTATGTATATTTATATTTGCAAAGAATACCGTGAAGTATAAGCACTTTGTCTTGATTTCTGTCCGTAGGGGACTGTAGTAGTGTTGGGAAACTGGAGAACCCCAAGCAATCTCACTCTGTTTGTCAGGCGATCACTGTCATTTGTTACAATGATGCTTGGGATCGACACCATGACACTAATGATATAAATCGCGCCCCCTAGACCACTCACTTGCCCATACTGCGAATTGACTAGTTCGTCTAAACAGTCTATTACTTAGGTGATATTCAGACTGTTTTTTTTCAATTATATGACTATGTCCGCAAATTATTATTAAGTAAAAGAACTGTTGGCAGTTGGAATTCGACATTCCATCAGTTGGTGCAGTTAATTCAATTCATTTCTTAGTTTCGCATCATATGATTATATTCAGGTAAATGGCAAACGAGCTTACCCACCTGTCAGTCTCGCTGGTGGACGACTCAACGTCATCAAGAGTGGAAAATCTTTAGAAGCAACCACTGATTGTGGTATCAGGGTTAAGTTTGATGGAAATCATCTGGTAAAAGTGAAAGTACCTAAGAAATACGCTGGTCGATTGACAGGTCTGTGTGGTGATTGTAACAAAGAAAAAGATGACTTTCGGTTAGCTAACGGAACTGACGTAACGGAAGTTAAGGAAAGATTTGCGTTGATAGGTAACAGCTATCTCATACCATCACAAAAGGCAAAACCCGAGTGAGTATTATTCAAAATATATAATCGAAAACATTGCAAGGCGTTATACGTCATGATAAACAGATTACTCTTTTGGTTTTAAAGATTAAGCGGAAGTTTATGTATTGACTAATTTTAATATCATTTTGGGCTTACTCGTTCGAAATAGATATAATATTGGTTTTATGAATGGACATGATCACATAATGTCTCGTGCACCTTAACCACTATGAGGCCAAAGGTAGAATTGATACAATAGTGATTAACGTTCATTCGACACAGAACAGTTCATTTCATTTCAATAATTCGCTTCCTTATAGGAGTCTATAACTGTAATGAAAGGCGGGGATACATAGAGAAATTATTATTTAATGTATTCGTTTTTCTTTCAACCAGATGTGTCTCAGTTCAACCAACATTAGAATGTAGTAAGAAAGTTTCAAAATTAGTTAGTACTGATGATTCATGTGGGATGATTAAGAACACAGATGGTCCCTTCGCCAAATGTATCAAAGCGCTTGGTGATGATGTCATGGACTATTTTGATGGATGTACGTATGATGCTTGCTCGTATGAAAACCAGCCTACAGAACTGCAGTCCTCTGTGTGCAAGTCCTTAGAAGCTTTTGCTGCTGATTGTGAAGATGTTGGTATTATTGTTGTATGGAGAAGCGCTGGTTTATGTCGTGAGTACTCTATTTTCCTTGTTTATCGTGTAGCCATTAAACCACGGCCAGCGCAGGGCTTTCGGAGATAAGATCAATTCGCTGAGTTGTTTTAGGCATCGTATTATGGGGGAATTCAATACCACCCCACTAAGCTTCGAACGCCAGTCACACTGCGTATTATATTATTATTCAGAAGGCTACTAATTATACATTTTTACATCCTAATGTTTGAATATATCAGCTACGTGTGTTTTATATCAATAGAGGCTAACAACGCATGTTCGATTCTGTTTTTCAGCACTGACGTGTAGTGAAAACATGCACTATAGTCCATCTATATCAGGTTGTCAGGAGACATGTTCTGGTTTACCACCTCTTGACCAATGTCCAGTAGATCTCAGTGAGGGGTGTAAATGTGATGAAGGTTTTGTGTTGAGTGGTGAAACCTGTGTTGAAGTGGAACAATGTGGTTGTACAAATACTGAAGGCTTTTATTTCCCGGTAAATATTACTATATTGGGACTTACATGTGTTGTATCCTTTATTAATGTGTGTGAACGTGTGGGAATAGCGTGTTAGGTATGGGCGGAAACCAGAGCACCATGTAAAGGTTACATATAAATGTGGATTGGAATAGGGTAGATTTGTTTAGTGACAGGTCCACAATATCCTGACCTTATTGACCGTTTAGAGTCAGGTTCGAATCAATGTATATGCCTGTCAAGATAGAGAGTCACGGTGACTCTGTGAGTACAGCTATGACTCATTTGGTTAAAACCACGAGTTCTCGGGTTCGAACCCAGTGTTGGCATCGACGGTGCATAATGAACGGCCTGACAAGTATGTGGCAAGTATTGATGGGACGAAACACCGAAGCACAGTGTACCCCTTCGCATGCATGTGATAGAATTCGTGGCATTAGAAGTCTCGGCAAGATTGGCCCCATAAACCACTGCATGCTGTATGTCCGTCCGTCTACATTAGCGCGGTTGGTGTAGCAAAGTCGGACGGTAAGCCCCGTTCCATTACATTTGCGATGCTGCTTGTAGCTTGGGTAGTTTTAGTCACCTGATACGTTTATTCATTCATTTTATATCTGTTATAAAGCTTGGAGCTGAGTACATATCTGATGATTGTTCAGTAACTTACACCTGTACCAACACGGAGACTGGACCACAAATACAGGCTGTGCCCAGGGATGTCGACTGTTCTGATCATTCAACCTGTTCTCTGGACAATGGTGAACCTGTTTGTACATGTAACGAAGGCTATACCAATCTTCCAAACGGTGAATGCGTCAAAGGTTAATGTCTAATACTTAATTCTATTAAAAGCACAGCGAGTCAGATCGTTCTCAAACGTCACTAACATATATTATATTATTTTGAAGACTAGTGGAGACTGTACATATATTGGACCTTTTTAACAGAAACCAACGCATACTTCAAATGGTTATACGTTACGTTATACTTGATTAATTTCAAGGCTTTCGGGTCAACAGGAGTTGTTTTTGATTTTGTACATTTTATCTGAAACTTTTGTCTTTGTAGTTGTACCAATAAAAGAAAACATCGTAGAAATTCCTATCAAACAAGAACAAAAAGTAATAGAGGAACCTGAGCTTTTACCAATTTTAAAAAAAACAGAAGAGAAAGAGACACCAGAAATAGTGGAACCAACTCAAGAAAAACCTAAATCTAAATCAACTAAAACTCGATCGATGATATTCAACCCAATTCCACCTATGCCGGAACCACAAGTCGTCGTGGAACCAAAACCGGAACCAACTCTAGAACCACAAGTTCTTGTTGAACAAAAACCGGAACCTGAACCAGTCGAACAGAAGCCCGAAGAAGAACTACCAGAACCTCCAATAGTTGTTGCACAGAAATCGGAACCACAGCCACAAGTTGTTGTCGAACCAAAAGAACCGGTGGTTGCTGAACTAGAAACGCAAGAGGTTACCGTGACAGAGGCACCAGTGATTGCTGAACCAGAAACACCAGCAGTGGCTGAACCAAAAGCACCAGTGATTGTTGAACCAGAAACGCAAGAAGTAGCTGTGCCAGACGCACCAGTTATGGCTGAACCAGAAGTACCACTGATTGCTGAACCAGAAGCACCAGTCATTGCTGAACCAGAAACACCAGTCATTGCTGAGCCAGAAGCACCAGTCGTTGCTGAGCCAGAACCACCAGTGGTTGTTAAACCGAAACCGCCAGTTGCTGCTAAACCAGAAACGCCCGTTGTTGCTGAACCAGAAACGCCCATAGCTGCTGAACAAAAACCAGAACCGCCAGTGGTTGCTGAACCAGACACACCCATAGATGTTGAACAAAAACCCGAATCCCAAGTAAGACAGAAACCAACAGAACCCGAGAGGGTGACCGCCGAGGGTCTGCAAACCTCACCTGTTCCAACATTACCAGTTGATCCAGAGGAAGACATTATTCAATCCCTACCAGTCGTTGCTGAACCAGCAACATCAGTCATTGCTGAACCAGAAACGCCAATGGTTGCTGAACCAGAAACACCACTGATTGCTGAGCCAGAAGAACCAGTCATTCCTGAGCCAGAAGCACCCGTGGTTGCTGTACCAGAAGTACCAGTGGTTGCTGAACCAGAAACATCAGTCGTTAATGAACCAGAAACACCAGTCATTGCTGAACCAGAAACGCCAATGGTTGCTGAACCAGATATACCAGTGATTGCTGAGCCAGAAGCACCCGTGATTGCTGAACCAGAAACACCAGTGGTTGCTGAACCAGAAACACCAGTGGTTGATGAACCAGAAACATCCGTGGTTGGTGAACCAGAAGCACCCGCGGTTGCTGAACCAGAAACACCAGTAGTTGTTGAACCTGAAACGCCGGTGATTGCTTTGCCAGAAGCACCAGCAGGTCTGCAAACCTCACCTGTTCCACTATTACCAGCTGAACCAGAGGAAAAAATTATTGAAATCCCACCAGTCGTTGCTGAACCAGCGCCACCATTGATTGCTAAGCCAGAAACACCATTGGTTGCTGAACCGGGAACACCGGTCATTGCTGAACCAGAAACGACAGTCGTTGCTGAGCCAGAGCCAGAAGTCGTTGCTGAACCAGAAGCACCAGTTATTGCTGAACCAGAAAATCCCATAGCTGTTGAACAGAAACCAGAGTCCCTATTAGAACAAAAACCTGAAGTGCCCGAAGGCGGGGAAATCTCGCCTGTACCTCCACTACCAACCGAAGCAGAACCCGAACCCCAAGTTGTCACTGCAGAACCCGAGCCCCAAGTTGTTACTGAACCCGAACCCTCAATCGTTGCTGCGCCAGAACAAACAGTGGTTGCTGAGCCAGATGTACCAGTAGTTGTTGGGCCAGAAGCACCAATTGTGGCTGAACCAGAACCAGAACCACCAGTCGTTGTGGAACCGCCAGCTGAGCCACCAGTGGTCACTGAACAAGAATCACCGGTGGTCTCTAAACCAGAACCACCAGTGGTCACTGAACCAGAACCAACAGTGGTCGCTGAACCAGAACCACCAGTTGTTGAACAGAAGCTTGAAACAAAACCTATAAAATTTGGTAATGTTTTCTGTGATATTATATTATACCACATCGTTTGAATATCTTAGACAAATAACCCTTTAATTAATTTATTAACCTTCTAATTTAATTGCCGCAATCTTTTAGATTGGAAACATTGGTTGCCGCATCGGAAGAACCAGTAATTGCTTTGTCAGGAGCATTAGGGGATGCTTTGCCAGAAGATCCAGTGGGTGGTGTGCCAGAAGAACCAGTAGTTGCTGGGCCGCTTCATTGGATTTTATATATTGATTTTTTGGGGATTGTATTTTCAAGTCCCGAAGCAGCAGCCAATGTTGAAACTAAAATCAACAACAGCCGATTACCGCTTCATCTATCAACACGAACTGTTTACATATCGAATCCTAAAGATTTAGCAAAAATCAATCATATTAATTGTTTGCTATCTATTTAAATATAGAACTGAAAATCTTTCTTCCAGTACCATGCGAATGTGAAGGAAGAGGGGATCCTCATTATACCACATACGATGAAGCTTTTCTAGAACTGTACGCCGACTGCAAATACACAATGAGTAAAGGAGAGTTGAATGATGGAAATTGTGGATTTGATGTGGAAGTCAAGAACGAGAAACACCCGTCGTCAGGTCATCCTAACAGAGCCTTTACACAATTTGTTGATGTGAAAGTTAGCGGAGAGAAGATACGGCTGCTTCATGGTGGACGTGTTTTGGTACATGCTTTCATTATTCTTTTCGGTATTCATTTTATTACCTGTGTGGGTGTCCCATGTAGTTTAATGTAACCACTAAACCGACCCATAACAAAAATACCATCCATAGCAAATAGACCGATTCATTCAAATAGATCGATAAATAACATTAAGATCAATCCATTACAAAAAAATAGATCTATCCATTCAAATAGATCGCCAAATAACAAATAGGCCAATCCATTATAATTAGGTCTATCCATTACAAATAGACCTATCTTGATCAAACCCCGGGTGACAATGCTTTTTGGGTTCTAATATTGTTCATGCACTGGCGTTGGGACAGATTTTGAGTTTGGTTGCCATCCTTGATTTGTTTCTTATGATTCGTGGGCTGGTGGGACAGCTAGTATAATATATGTATGTCGATCTACCAACCCAGATTATTCTTTTCGGTAAGGCTACAACGTTGTCAGTTAGTGGAGAACATGCCACAAAACATGAACCACAATAATATAAGTTTTGTTTTCTGTTTTCAGCTGAATGGTGTAGATACCTCCCTACCATTTATAACACCGCAAGTCAATGTTACACAAACTGGTAAATTTGTTAAATTAACAACACGATGTGGCGTTCAGGTAATTTTAAAGTTACTTGAAATTGATAGTAAAATTATGGACAATCTTCCAGATTGGACAAAAAACCAAATGGTAATATTAATATTCGTAAAGCACACCTGTTCATTTAAAAAGTTGAAGAGTTATTATTAAGCGGTAATAATTATGTTTTTGGCTTTGCGGTCAGTTTTTATGGATGTATGGTTACATATATTATACAAGAAGTGATACCACGTGGTATCACTATCAAGGCTGTTCCGGGTTCGACCCTGATACTGACTGAGAACGATTACCTATTGGATTTCCAACTATAACCAATCTCACATGACGGGGGATTTAGCGTCCTACTGTTCTGATCCAACTTGGCTACTGAAGACGGATTGAGCAAAACAAAGCCCCATATAAAAGAACCTATGACCGTTCGAGTTTGATAATAAGTAACCCGCTTGTTGCAGAAAAGAAGGACTTTTCATGTCCTTATATATATATATAATATTTTAGGTTTGTTGTGATTGGTGTATATATATTAAAATGATATGTGGTAGCATATGTTCTGTTTCAGCTGTTTAAGAAAAGTGAGGCGTTTCATTTCCTTAATAAATTATACTTTAGGTTTGTTTTGATGATCTAATTATATGCAGCTTTATATTGAAAATGATAAATGGTTTTATATTATACGTTAGGTGAGTTTTGATGGACGTATGATTGTAAGAATAAAGACTCCTCCGAGTTATAGAAATAGATTAACTGGGTTATGTGGTAACTGTAACGATGACCGCCATGATGATATACAGGTTGATGGTAGAAGTGTTAACAGTTTCCCAACATTAACAGAAGGTTATCAAACTCTGGCGAACCAATATGTCGTTAAAGATGATTCTAATAAACCAAGTACTAATCCAGTGTAAGTATATTTAACATTTAGGATAGCGTGTATGATGACATGGCCGCCATCTTGGAAATTTTTCGTCAATCTGAATGGCCCCAGATCTGCTATGTACATGTACGATTGGTGTTTATTACTTCATTTTCTATAATATGATTCAATGCTCGCGGATTTGGCTTTCGTTGGCGTAAATTGTGGTCCTCCTGCACTAACTATTAGAATCGATTTGCTGTGCTTTTAACCATGCTTGCATCATTCATAACCGCGTTCCGTGTTCTAATGATTCAAACCTGGTTAAATAAACAGTAAATCTATTCTAATCCAATTATAACGACTGTTATTTTCAAATTACACACGTGTATTAAGACTGTGTTGACTTTTGCGAACAATAGTCCAGATTTAGTCTTACTTTATTTGTCTAAAACAGGTAACGATTACGGTATGGAACCATTATAAGCTTTGAATAGCCATTAACCGATTTGAATAAATTGTAGATGTGTTAAAGGGTTCTGTGATATATATTATATTTTATATTATATTTCCAGATGTCAAGTGCAGTGAAGTATGAAGGGAACTAACTGAAAGTAGAAATAGCAATTCGTCATAATATTTGACAACATAATCAGAATAAATATATCATGCATTCATTACTTGAGTTCGTAACTACAATACTGCACACGGGGGATATTTTCACAACGATAAATAAGAGATGGTGGGGGATTATTTCACAATGTTGGGGGAACCGATGAAATTCTTGGAGGCATAACTGAGGGCCTGTCTTGAGGCCATGTCCTAACTTTAAATTTGAGAAAGTGAGAGAAAGAGACAGACGTAGACAGAAAGAGAGGTGGAGAAACGGAGGGGGAAGTCCACACAACACAGGCTAGGTGATACCGGGACTAACTTATGGTCAAATTTATTTCAATAATTCACTTGCGCTTAGGGGTAGTTAGCATTGGGATGATAATGGAGGGGTGGGGGGTGAGGGGTGGATGGTTATAGGTAAGACGGATTTCTATATTCGAACAATTCTCCCTCGTGTTCCTGAAGCAAGGAATGGAAAATGGCGGAACGCTGAATATCGACAGGGTTTTCCCCTTTATAACAACAATGACCGACATCACATTAAAAAATAAATATAGCATTTTTCATGAACGGACACAGACGAATGAACACGGTGACGGCTATATACGTGTTGGCGTTTATTTAAAACTACCTTGTTTATGTTTGTCTTGTGTTGACAAAACCTTAAACCCCATACAATTTATTCCCCAAAAGAGTCTATAAATAATTAGCTAAGTAATGTGACTTTGTTTAACCTTGGGTGTGTTAATAAAATAACTGTAATCCGATCCATGTGCAGTCTATCAACAGACAGACATCTTTTGTCTTTTTATATCGCCAATAAACAATAACTCTATTGATAGAAGTCAGTGATCGATAGATCGATATATAAATATATTGATTGGGATCAATTGAGAGATTATATACCAATTGGTGAACATGTAGCATATTAACAGGTATTAGAACAGGTGATAAAGGTAGTCTTCTTTTATTTTGGTGGCGAATAGTGTCGTCGATCGAGAGAGAGAGAGAGAGAGAGAGGGGGGGGGGTAGGTGTCTTTAGCAGTGGAAACATATCAACACAGGTCGATAATGTGAAAGAAAACCCGAGGCTCCTTCGAGTTTTTTTTTGTTTTGTTTAGCAGTGGAAACATATCAACACAGGTCGATAATGTGAAAGAAAACCCGAGGCTCCTTCGAGTTTTTTTTGTTTTGTTTTTTTTACATTATTGACGGATTTTTATATCGAAAATTGATGAGTAGGAGATTTTATTTATCACCCAATCCTTTCTTATATTGACAAATAAATAAATATAATTCTTTGTTATATAATTCACTTTTACTGAACTTGATTACATTACGGCGTAGTGATACATCATTTTTGACACCAATTCAACCATTGCAAAGTCCTTTAGTTGGACCCGGTGTTTTCATCAAGGTCAGTTAAATAAAATTAGTTCATTTTTAATAAAAAAGAAGTTACTTTCATTAAAAAAAAATGAACTGTTCTTTGAAAATAAAAAAGTAGTTTCTTTTTAACTAACCAAACAAATTCATTTAAAGCGATATGAAATTAGATTATGAAATTTATCACACACGCGATATCTACTGTAGAATGCATTGTATAGACCATTCAGCCACCATGGAATAATTTTATCTTAAAAGAATATGTCCCTTTAAATATAAACAGATATTGTTTATGACTTATCAGATATAAACAAGTATATTGGTATCGATTATCTATAAATATAACATGATTATCGAGAAAAATAGTCGATGTTAGGAAAAATCACAAAAGCCTCTCCACCATTTAAAATGATTTATTAATAGTGTAATATATAGCTTGGGATTATTAGTTTACAGAAGAAAATGTATCGTCGTGGAATATTGTTGTATAGTAAGGGGGGTGTCGGTAGAATTGAAAAGAAAGATTTATTACTGTCTAAATGAACTGATCCTGGTTTCATATAATATACAGGCCATTATACTGAATTGTGTTATTTCTACACTTACTGCAGTAGATTGGGTATCGGTATAGCTCAATTAAGTGTAACGCGACATACATGATAGGTGGTATCGGATGTTCTAGGTGTAGTTAAAATACTCGAACAATGTTCGTTACTGCAAATTGATAATTGATGTAGATTACATATCATATATGTGCATTGGTATCAGGTGTTCTTGATCTAGTTAAAGTACAAGACCACGTGATCGTTACAGCAGATTGATTATTGGTGTAATTAACACAACATGCATGGGAATTGTTATCAGGTGTTTTTGGTCTAGTTAAAATACTCAATCCCATATTCGTTACAGTCGATTGATCATTGGTGTAGTAAACACAACATGCACAGGAAGTGTTATCATGTGTTCTGGGGACAGTTAAAAATGTGACTCTATGTTTGGTAAGAAATAGAATTAAACGTAAAACAACGTACACGGGTAATGATATAGGATGTTCTTGATGAGAGTACCCGACCACGTGTTCGATACTGTTGATTAATTTTTGTTCTAGTTAACACAAACTTACAGTCTAAATAGTTGAATATAAATAAATAAGTGATACTAGGTGTTCTAGATGTAGTACCCGACTCTGTGCACGACACCAATTACTATGGACTTGGATTTCGGAAAGTGTGGGGAGGTATTATATATAGTGCATAGAGTAGCGTAACATTCGTCAAAGTCATAACCGATACACCAGTGGCAAGGTATATTATCGATCGACTAATTTGTTTGATTATATACCGACTCTTTCAGAGGGTTGGGTGGCTGAATGGTTTATCGTGTGTGCTTTAGGTCATACGGTCTGTCATTGAGTCAAGTTGTGTGGTTTCGATTCTCAGCTTGTACATGTTAAGAACCAGGGACAAATTTCTAATATGATAATATGCCGAAGCTTCAATTATCAGAAACCATCATGATTTATGTCAAAACAATTATACCCAGATCGATCAAGGGGAGATTATAAAGATCAATATTATGATGAGAACCATCACTATTCACGGTCAAGATGTTATTATACTGCTAGAAGCTGATTATACAGAATAATGGCTTAAAGTACATCTTAGTCAATCCTGAGATAGAAAATATTTGAACTAAATCAGCTTGTTTGAGATAGTTACTGACCTGCACAACGCGCTTTTAGACCTTTGTGGATACAAATTATAGCAACATATTAGCAGATCAACTTTTCTTTCTGGGGGAAGCTAAAGTGTGGAATAAACGTATCTGTGGTTCAAAGTGAGCAAAAAGACGCATTCTGAGAGGAACTATTTGTGTACAAGGCACACCTTTAGGTCGTTGAGATTCAAAACGCATTCTGAGATGAGTCATATTGTGGAATAAAAATATCGTCGGATTGTTAGGACCCAGACAGGGAGCTGTGTTGTGGAAAGGAAAGGCATACCATTGGATAATTATAAACCCAAAACGCATTCCGAGGGCAGCTATATTGTGGAAAAGGCATATTTTGAATATATTTAGACTCAAGACGCGTTCTGAGGGGAGCTACATGTATATTGTGGAATAGGCAAAATCTTGAGATCGCTAGGACTCAAGACGCATTCGTAAGTAATAAATGTTATCTTCACTGGTTTTCCTGAGTACATATTAACGTAAAGTAAACTGTGAGAATTTGATACTTTCGAGACAATTGGCCTGTCCTGAATGCTCGCCATATCCAAAAATTAGTATGTTGTTTTGTAATGCGGTTTCCCATCTGGAATACACAGAAAGACTCAAACAAAAACCTCTTCAATTCCATGAAAATTAAATGGAAAAAATACTTCTCAAAATTAGTCTTTTCGACTAAAATCGTCGATTTATGACTTAAAATGTCGCCCAGCCAGTTTAGTGTTTGTTCTCAAACGGAGCTAACTGTATAGGCATTGGATAATTTTAATTCTCAACTAATGGAATATAGTTTAATTTTTTGTGAATAAGGCATCGCATCACACGAGGTTTAGGCGGACGTAAAACCCTGCGAACGAACGACCCCACGGATCGTATCTTTTAGTACTCGTCAATCAAAATGGACAGTTGTAAATAATATCTAGTATTAACACAACTTATCTTATAACTTATCAACTAAAAAAACATGGAGAGATATAGATAGGTATAAATAATTAACACTGTAGTGCATTAAGGTTGTAGTTCATCGGGTTTTTTTCTGGTCTGATTCCAGCTTGTCAGTGTGGTAATGCAGGGGGCTGGCATGAAACAACGCATAGAATGAAAAAAATCGAGGTTCCGTCCAGACTTTGGCTGACGTATAAAAGAACCCTTTACAGTTTGATTTCGATATTAGAGTATGTCGTAGCACCGCTGTCAATACAAGATTTCCCTCTTAGCACACTGTCTTGCGTATGCCGACCTTTATTATACCACTCCGGGCAGAAAAGTAGGACGTTAAACCCCATTTCATTTCATTCCAACTTTTGTTGTATGCAGTGAATTGTGGGACCTATCTGGTGTACTTATGGGGAACATCCTGTATCGTAGTGCGTGTGGTATACAGCGTATAGCATTGTGTCCTATAGGACGTATTCTGTGCGTGGGATTTTACTAGAAACACGTACTGTCGAATTTTTAGGTGGTTGCACACCATTGCGTTTTCGTGTTCACAATGTTGCGTTTAGGTGCTGGATGGTGATTGATAAATATAATAGTTTTTTTTAAAATCCAAATAAACCATGCTAACTCTTTCTAATGATGATAATAAGGATGCCTCAGTGGTTCAAAAGTAAACATACAAATAATTATCAGATTGTTTCACAACATGGATGAAACTACGAAGTCCGGATTCAACGAAGGTGAAGAGGCAAGGTCGCTATGTGTGCATACGTCCCTCATAACGCAATACGTATGCCCCTCTTCATTTTTATAAATTGCCCTGGTTAAGGGGGCATGAAACCTTATTTCTTTTCATTTCCGTTTGAGGAAAAGCACGATTTAATTTGTATCGGTTCTTATACAGCGCTATTCATTAGGTAAACCAACTAGGCAATGTCCCGATCGACTGTCTCAATATATTCTATGTAACATAATGAATTAAGTGTAACATATAGGTATGTTTGTTTAGTTAAAATCTTGTCATGAATAAACTATGAAATATGATCTGATTGACAGAAGTTAACGTTCTTTACACTGAGTTTTGTTGGATTAAGATGAGTAGGTATGTTTGAGGGGGCTGATCGGGGTTTAATAACATGTATAGTAAGTAGGCACTTGTTTAAAATAAAGTGCAGAGTAAACCCTACAGAAGAATACAGGTAGTTATAATATACTAGTTTATATATCAATGGCGTAAGGCACGATGTTTATATATTATTGAATAGAGGTCTGACTAAGATTCATATTGAAGTAGAATATTTTGTCTATGGCGTGTGGTTTATGGTAAGCGTATGTTTAGTATAAAGAACCCGTGTATCTACTGAATGAAATGAAATAAATATGGGTTTAAACATCCTACTTTTCTGTAACGACTGCATTATGGATTGAAGGTAAATAACATGGTACGATTATTAAGGCAGCTGCCTTTAATTTGAGGAAATGAAGTGAAATGGGGTTTAATGTCTTACTTTGCAGCACCGACTGGGCATACGTCATGTAGTGTGCTATGAAGACGGGCATACACCATACTTTGTTCTGTGAGGGAAATTTAGCCCGGACAACGACGCTCCGGTCTACTGTTATATCGAATTTCAACTGTAAAATGATATATTACGTGCACGCCAATGTGTACACGGAACCTCAGTGTTTCGTCCCATCCATGATTATTTACTTCAGATATTCTTATTTGTGGTATCTTTCAAGATTAAAATCAGATGATAAATGATTAATTTTGATCAATTTTAGGATGGAATAGGTCTTAATATTAAAGGGCCAATCCCGATAACTTTCTGAGGAATAAAACTGCTTAATTTTGTGTTAAAATCCCTTAAAACCCATTACCTAAGGTCGACCAACTAACACGATATTTGTGATACGCTTATAAATAACTTAAATCTGATAGTCTCCATCTGGAAATGGAGACCGTTGTATTATACAGTATCTGGATAAAACAGACTTTTTTCTATAAAAATATTATGTATAGACCTCTCAAGAAATGTGAATCGATTATCAGGTCACCCAATGAAAAAATTGACCCGAAATCTTAAAAGGGTTACGTGTCCGGATAAGCAGTGTTGACGTTCACGTCCAAACGACTCAATATTTTGAGCTGAAATTTTGAGACAAGATAAATACACCATGCCTCTATATTTTGGTCCATAAATTTCATAAACTCTCGGACTTTAATTTTTGAGACTCTGTTCTTATCGAGACTGTCCCTTTAAGGCCGCCTTACCTATAAAAAATGGATATAACTTTTAAATTGGTCGGGGGTATGGGGTGGGGGGGCACTAAGTGGTCGCGTTTCGAGCTCTAGCTGGTCGTTCGCCTACCTTGCTTGCGGTCGGGATTTCGACCTCTGGTTTGGGCGTATGTGGTTTGGATATAGCGTTTCCTTCTTAACCTAATGTATATATATTTGGCTAATTAATTTTGATCAATTTTACTTAGGATAAAATCTTAAAAAATTAAATACTATATAAATAGAGATTAACGACTTTAATGGAAGCAAGCTTCTAACCTATATCTTCCACATTCTTCGACATTGTAAATTAGACTTATTGGTCAATTTAAATCAATATTGATGTGATGTTGTTATCTTACCATGAAGAGATGGGTTTCTGATATCTTGTATTAAGATAAAATGAAAATGTTAAAATTGGCACAGGAATCGCGCGCCAGAATACTTTCAAGCGCCAATTGTCAAATACTGCCATTCAATTTGCACCCTTGGCGTATTAACATAACTGATTACAAATTATAGTTTTAAAACAGAAACGATTGAATATAAATCACAACTGTGTCAATTTCTATTTGATAAAGAGTTAGCTCCGTTATTATTTATACAGCCTGTGTATATTCATATATAACAAGGCTCACAGTCATTTGCATGAGTATATTCCATTAGTAAATATTTGTGTCACCATATATCACTTAAATAGTTATGTAAATGTATACACTAATTTGTGTATTATTCCCGACCACACATGCGTAGAATACGACATTTATGACTTAAAGATTAACTGATAACTATACAGACCAATAATAACGCTTTTATTGAAACTTATTCAAACTTATTTCTATATATTCAATTAACCAGGATGTTATTATATAGATATACAGGTCAAAATATAAATATGTGTCAAGAAAAGGCGTCGAGTGGTCTAACGTTTGCGCTGTAAATCATAAAGTCTGCCATTGAATCAAGTGGCGTGATTTCATTCCCAAGTTTGTACGTGATACGGAGAAGGTTTACTGTCCAACGGGTTTTCTTCGGGGCCGCCGGTTCCCTAAAACTGCTAAAGCGTGCGAGGTCTAAGAAGTGAGCGTTAGAAAATAACGTCTTTCACTGAGTCAAATGACATGGTTTCGCTTCCTGAATTTGTACGTGACAACGATTAGAGTCGGTTGTCCAACTTCACGGGTTTTCTCGGTGTCCTCTGTTTCTGACCACTGTTAAAGACCTTACCGGTAGACGTATTATTGAAACAAAATTGTACCATAATATATGTTACTTCCGAAATGATCTAGTTTGTGCAGGTTTATAAAGAGTTGGTTGTGGGTGATTATTGAGGATTAACCATAATCACATATCACAACCAGGAAGTGTACCTATATACATATATACCCATTCCGTTTATTATATAATCCAACGCAGAAAACAGTACAAGCATTAAACTATTTACGATTTTATTGAGCGTTGTCTGTGCGTTATGCCTCATTGAATAGTCCGTGTGCTGACGTTTGAACGCCGCGTGAACACATAGACGATCTGTGGCTCTCTCCATTGTCTACGATGTTAAATCCATGTCTATAGAGGGACTACTTTCATAGATATTGCTAGTCTTGACCGGGCTTCATCCAAAGGTTCAGCCAGATTCACATACTTGTAGATTGTCTCCCTTGCTATGGAGTTCGTTTCGTTTTAAGAGAAGCAAGTAGCACTACAGCCACAGGAATAAACAACACAACGGCCGCTCACGACCAGTCCCCAATCCAATCAATTAATTTGATTAATTTATTATTGATGCGTTTTTTGTTTATTACTTACACAGTCTGTGATCTGGTCGTCCGTTTTGTTTTGTCTGTTGATGTTTGTTTATGCGTACATGTAGTTGGATTCTTCTACACATACTACCATATTATTATACAAGTATATTATTCAACGTCCAACACAAACTAGTTTATTTCGAGACTAATATATGGTTCAATTGCAATAATTCGCTTGCGCGTAGGGGTCATAAGCATGTGGGAAAAACCGGAGAAACCCAAGACGTTGGACAATCGAACCTACACCGTGTCTTGTACAAGCCTGGCATCGAAACCACGCCACTTGATTCAATGACAGACTTTATGATCTGAATCGCGCCTCTTAGAACATAGTGTATGTGGCCGGTGGCTTTAACGGGCCGCCACGCCATGACTGGTTTCAGGAATTGGCTGGTATAATAGACTTTCTGGCCCGGGTGTGCTGGGTGTGGGTAAGAATTCGGAATCCTCCAATGGGGTTTCCGAATTTCAAGTCACTTGCACCCTGTTTGTGGGGATACGCAAGAACCCCAAATTCAAAAAGCAGCTTTTATGATTTCCATTTTCGTCACTCTGTACTAATGTGTCTCGTGGCCCTCCATCACAGGAGGGATCAACTAGCGCTCCCGGCAACAAAAATGGGACATTTTTCAATGAAAATATTCCTGCTGATTCAATATTCCTAACTGGTTAATCAAATGGTCAAAATTTTCTCATCTAATCCCATTTTTCAACCAGTTCAATTCTCTTCACTATTGACGATACAATGATAATACGTTAATTAATAATATGACGATATGATAATTTCACAATTACTTGCAGGTCGAGGTTTTGGCCTAATCGATTTATGAAATATATTATTTGACAGAGATTATAATCAGATATTGCACCAAATCGCATATTTGTGGTTCATTTTTCAAAAATGTCCAGGGGTAGAGCCCCCCCCCCGTCCGGGTTCCTCGGTCAGTAAAAGGGGCCGCTCCGACACGGGAGCCCGGGCCGGTTCCCGGTCCTAATCCGCCCCTGGTTGGGTTGCTACGATACGTGGAATAAAAACTATTTACATGTACATAATGTAAAGGGCAAGTATCATAGAATGCCTATATCCCGTGTTTGATCACTGTGTTGGTCAAGAAAGTTCACAGGTATTTTCTGGTGTGGTTCAGTGGTGTAGGACGGGGCAACGGAGAGTCGCTCGGGTGGGACGAAAAATCAAAGTCCCGCGTACACATTGGCGTGCACGTAAAATAACCCTTGACAGTTTGAATTCGAAATAAGAGTAGGACATAGCGCCGCCGTCCGAGCAAAAATTTACCTCATAGAACAGTGCATGGCGTATGCCCTTCTCCATTAGTCCAGTAAGATGAGAACAGTAAGGTGTTATAACCCTATTTCAATTCATTTAATTTTGTTTTACACGGAATTGCAGATCAGTATAACTTTAATAAACCAAATTTCTCACCATAGAAAGCGTTTCACAATCAGAAAATCGTGGTCGGTATTTCAAACCAATAAGTGAGGATTTAGTTATCTATATTTGTTCAGATGTTAATATGCTGTGCTTGGGGGGAATACCGATCTGACACATGCACTTTGCCTCTTCTCTGATCTCTCTGTCATATATATATATATATATATATAGTGAATAAAAAAACTTCTTTAACAAATACTCTCCCTGTATATCGTGTAAATATACTTTGTTACTGTAATGTTTGTTTTACTGTACTTGTGTATTTTACCACATGTCTTTGGCTTCAATGAATAAATAATTTGGTGAAAGCGGTCAGGTCACCCAGAATTTTGAACAATAAAGGGCAGTTTTCGTTGGCTTGACTATAAAATCAGAAACGAAATGGGATTATGGGCCCTAATATTCTTATCAAACCGGAAAAATGAAGTCGGGTATACGTCATGCAGTATGCTATCGGGAACATTTTGTTCGGACAGCGGATCTGCCTACTCTTTATCGACTTCAGGCGAACACGGGCTGACCCCCCTATCGTTATTCTAGTTTAAAGACTTTAACCCTTTCCGTGACAGCCCAATAGCCGGTACATCTAACCCCAGCTGTATGGTGATATGTAGCTATGCCAATACAATTGTGATGCAGCTGCCGGTTTACTTTTAGGAAAATTTGTCTCGTTGTTCGAAGAGTGTGAATAGTTGTCCTTTGTTTAAAGAAAATAAGATAAACTTGAAAGAAACACATCTTCCGACATCGAAATTTGTGTATTATGTACACAGGTTCTTGAGATAAAACACTATTCACGGGCTTCTTCAAGAGTGCCGCCATTTTTAATTTGGGAACTTGAAAGTATTTCCAATGGCGGAATTCATCATAATATATCCGAGGTGTAGGGTAGCGGAGTCCAATGTGTGCAGGATGAGCACAATAGATGCGATCCGTGAATCGTGACTACGCTTGGATACTGACCCGCAGGGCTCACACTGTCAGTTGCCAAAGTCGCAATTTGCGATAAAAAAATGAAAGTGGCGATTAAAATTTGATTTTTGCGATAATTTTTGCGATAAAGTTTTACGGTACTGGCGATTCTTTTTGAGAACTGGCGGAAAAAAATCTTAAAATTCTAATCGTATTCATAATGTTTTAACCATTATTGAGTGTCAATCACGTGGCTAAACACAATAATAAATTAATCAACTGGCTGATAATCCGGATAGCGTCGCCGAGTAATACTAATCAATTGTCTCGGATTAATGATTAGTTGATTGATAATTGCCAATGATGTATATTAAACCTATCTCGCGTCACTATTTAATCTTAATGATTAAATTAAGCGGTCATTATTTGATGTTTCGTTTCGTCTTAAAACGAAGAAAGGTAATACATGTAACCAAAATGGCCGACAATTCTATCGAAAAGAAGTAAATATAGTTCAATTCCGTTGACTGTGGCATCATATACGGCATGTAAAACATACAAGTATGCCTATTGGATATCATTATTTCAAATTATCGTATCATCATGGTCGAAAACGCATGAACTAGGCTACTTGAATATCGGAGATTCTTGAGCGAGAAAGCGGTTCGCCATTTGTATCATATTATCGTCGCTAAAATGGTCTAAAGGTGAACGACGGGTATAATTGTAAGCATTTCTTACAAATATAATTAAGTACATATCATTCTATCAGAGATTCAGATACCGTTACGGTACCTGAAAATAACAATAGTTCTATTGTACACGCAATCCTTGGACGAGATTAGACGTGTAAATATTGAATATATAGTGCAATACGGCGATGTTCAAAGAGACTAAAGTTACCAAAAGTAAAATCCGATCTTAGTAAACCAAAACTGTGCTAAATGTATTATGCAAAGACTGATTTGTTAAAAGTTGTTGTATATTGTATATATTGGTAATTGTTTTATAATAAGCCTAACTGAGACATAAAATTGTTAGATATTGTATAATTTTTTATCACATATTTTTGGCGGATAAAATATTCAAGTTGGCGGAAAAAATATATGAACATTTCTTTACATAAAAATTATCATCCATTTTGGCGGAAAAAAATTGAAAGCCAGTGTGAGCCCTGCTGACCCGGGTAATTCTACAGTGCCCCTTTCACTCGACTGACGCGTTTCCACCTCACCCACACCCTCGCTTTCCAGATAAAGTACCAAACGACATTGAAAAAGGTTGTGTTTTCTCTTTTAAGGTACATCGAAACCAGAGACCAGTACCACAGAGGCTGTCGGAATCGAGTATTGGTTTGCCGTGTTATTAACTCTACATGAAGGCTAATGATAAATCAAATAACATATGATTAAAATGAATGGAATACTTTCATCAAAGAATTCTAAAAGTGTTAAAACAACAACTTTCTCGGATATTCCCACAATCCACACATGCGAAAATATTTCAAAATACTTGAATAAAAAGGACTCAAAAGTTAAATTTTCTGAAGGATTGTCCCCTGAAGGGAAACTAGCGATGGAGATGGCTTTAGAGGAGACCAAAGAATCCAAAAGAAAAGTTGTGTTCAGTTTGCCCGAGAAAGCTAAAGCTGCAGAACCATCTGAAAAACTTTCGCAGCTTGTTCTGGATCCTCAACAAAATGTTACAAGACAAAAAAGCTTTAGTGATGCTTATGAGAAGTCGTCCTCTTTTCGACTTGAGGATGATATCACCAGTGAGAATTATTCCTCGCGGATCAATAAACCCAAACGTGCTCTAGGTGGAGGCCGATTATACAATGCTATGGAGACTGTTGAAATAGTGAAACATGGTGAACCGCCAAGTGATACCAAGGATGCTGATGATGCCATGGAAGAAACGGCTAAAAGAAATTCGGTGGAGAAATGTCTAGTATGGATGGAAGTGACTGGATTAGCAGCTGATGGACACGTTGATGATCCATGAATTTAAACACGAATAGATGAAAGGAACACCTAAAAGTACACGCAAGTCTATTAATTGACTTAGCATGCTGGCATGCTAGTGACCATTGAATGGATCTTAAAAGTATTTACATTGGCCCGTCGTAAATAAATGAATATATAACAAAAGAATATAAAAACAACAAGCGGAATATCGGCGAATATATTAACGAAACACGAAAACTGTATTTTTTGTTGTTGTGGTGTAAATTCGGAAGTTTCTGATTCATTGAGTGTGCGTGTACATTTCGTGGCCTCCAGTTGTTCGACAAGACGACCATCTATATCTGTTTATTCAAGGTCATGTTATCTATCAATGATTAATAACAGATGCCTAAATTCCATTTTTATCTATGAGCCTACGGGGATGTACTATTGGTTTGGATTGTTCGTGCTTATAGTGTATTATATTTCTAATAATAATACAATACGGTACAGGCAAATTGTCAATCAAACCATCAGTAAATTTCTTACATAGAAATAATGATAACACAAACACACTGTAAATCAATCGATCAATTTGTTTCCCACACAATAATAATAGAGAGGTCCAGATGAGTTCCGAAGCCGAGAACGACATCGAGGTGAGGTCGTCATCGTTCTGAGAAGATGTGACGTACTTTCATGGTTCAAAACAACCCACATTCTTCACAAAACGCGATGCTCAGTTCAGTACATCTGAATCTGTCTAATAATACAAACATTTACTATAAGCTTATTGTAAATAAAAACGACGACACATGGGGTGTGTATACACCATTTTATGTATAACAGAATCTAAAAGGAAACCGTCGAATTGACTAGGAAAGCAGTTAAAAAAAGATGTGGGTGTTCGTTGGTAATCTACTGTGTAGATTCTATTATCCTGGGAGTGCTTTATTAGCGACGTGCTAGTCAGGTGTTCGTAGATGCTGCTCGTAGGTTTACAAACCTTATACATGTGTATTGTATTACAAAGCTGGTGTCCTAAACTTGAATGGCCAGCTTCACCTTGATAGTAACCTATTTACAAATTTGTGATCTTTCCAACTCTCAGAATTTATTGACAACCTTGTTTTACGTGTATTTAGAATCTTCACCCAACTGCTGTACGTGTTTAATAAATGTTTTTAATGTGTAGCTATGTGAGTAATAATCTGTAATTAAAGTGATCTTCCCACCTTTCCCGATTGGTTACCAATGTGAAATAAAAACGAGATCCGGGAACGACACTTCATTCACTATCGCCTCTATTTGTAGATTTCAATATCAGGGCCATAATAACAATGCTTGTCGGAAACAGACGAACTTAATCAGTTTTAAGAGACTCAAACTAAGTACATGCTGTTCTAATACAATGATTGGGAATTTGGGTCACAAATCAGACTTATAAGGTGTCAGCTACCCCCCCCCCCCCCCACTAACTTTTTGTTTTGGCAGGATAGGCGGGTGTTCAAACAAAAATTATTACATCTAGTTGGCAAATAAGACAAAATTTTTTGGACATTTCAGGTTCTGCTCGCCAGCTAACTTTCATCGAGCCCGTTCGCCTATGTTAAGAAGACACGGTAATAAACCAGACCAAATTGTACTTTTATTTTATAAACAAACGAAATAAATTGTACTTTACTTTTGAAATAAAAAAAACGATACGAAATAAAAGGTGACCCATAAGCTAAATGAAGATTTTCAGTTGCAATTGAGAGTATTGTAATTCTATATTAGCCACCCAAAGTTTGACCAGTCCACCAGTATGGTGATCTACTTCTTCACATACTCACTGATGTGTTATCTATTTGTATGTTTCATAGGTAAAGTCAGTACATACGTTTGTCACGTGATATTCTTCTTATCTGTATTCTGACCTCCAAGACAGCCGGGGTAGGTATTTAATTCTCAGGAAAACGTGAAGAAACTCATTTAATCAACATGGCACCGACATCACCTTGTCTAGTTTTTATAATCTTGGTGCTAGCTATTCAGCCGATTTACGGTAATGTTATTATTTATCCGTCACCCCAGGGTGTTAATCCATCGCACAAATTTCAAGTGTTCGTAAGCCAAGGCAATCATCGACAGGCAAGTTTCGCGTACATAGCTACGTCCGACATTCGTGCTAAACAAGCATCTCATGTTGTAGCTGGGCGATCAGTTTCGTGGACATCCTTTGCGTTTACTGGTGGGCCAGTAACTGTTGAAATCCACGCACCAGCTGATTTCAAAAACTGCATCGTGAGACCAAAAAGTTACGGATACGCTTGTAAAAGGATGGGACCTAAAAAAGCTCAATTTACAGTTAGTGAAACTAGCCGGATGATGTCCATAGAATTTGACAATGATTATGGAACGACAAATGATGATGATATCAAGGATAAACTTTTAGTGTTTGCCGACCCCCCAGAAACAAACGTACCCAGCGAGCACGATAATACTGTGTTGTATTACAAGGCTGGTGTCCACAACTTGAATGGTCAGCTTCATCTTGATAGTAAGATCAAGACTGTCTACTTGGCTCCTGGTTCATGGGTAGAAGGTGGTTTTATAACAACTGGACAGCATCCTGTTACCATTCGAGGCCGCGGTATTTTATCCACGCAAACTTACAAATGGCATGATCACCGATTCGCCTACGGGATGGTGACCATGGATAAAGGCAATCACCACGTGCTAGAAGGAATAACAATGGTGGATCCAGAGGAGTTTTATTTTCAGGGCTTGGGTGAACACAACACTGTCCGTAATGTGAAGATGATCGCTCCCTGGGCGTTCAACTCAGATGGTGTTGGTATGGGGAATGATGGTGTCGTGTTAGATACGTTTATTTGGGCGAATGACGACGCCTTTAAGGTGATATATATTTAAACATATATTTATATAAGGTTTATGTTTTACCCATTTTATGTTTTACAATTTTTTTAAGCTTTATAATGGTTTTACTCTGTCTATGTTTTACCCCATTTTATGTTTAACCCTTTTCGTGTTCTGCCTTTTTTGTTTATGTCTTACCCCGTTTAGATTCCACCCTTTATATTTATAACCCTTTTCATGTTTTAGTCTTTTTATATTTTACCCTATTTATGATTGGTTCATATGCGAATAATGTTAATTATAATCCACCCGTCTAAAGTAACACAAAAAATGACTGGATGAAATTGTGTTTACGGTTCTACCGGGTTATTGAAGAGTGTATTGCCCTTTAAACAACAAGGCGGTGATGTTGTGCAGTATATACTAATACGGGCACATGGAAATCTATTAATTATGTGGTTTACAATTCCTACACCAGGCAGGACATGCTTACTCTTTTTAGAACAGCTTATAACACTTTACATCTGACGATTTCACCTATTTAACAATTATTTGTCGTCCGCCTGAGGCTTGGAATTTGATTTACGGCAAAAAAAAATATTACATTTGTCAGCGATAATGACATATACGACCAGGTACATTTACTTAAAGGATCGCCATTAATTATTTAAACACCATCCCCTCTTCACAACGACCATTGACGAATATATGTCTAGCTGATGCATTGTAAACATCAATTTCCAAGAAACAATTTATTGTCTTTCGCCTCAGGCTTTGAATTTGATTTAGGGTTAGAACGTTACGTTTGTCAGTGATGATGACCTATTTAAGGCGAGGTGCATTTATTAATTATTTAAACATCACCTAACCTCCTCTCCATAACGATCATTGGCGAATATCTATGAAGGAGATGCGTTATAAACCTCTATAATTATCAAAGAAACACAAGGGGCGTTTGATGGCTGTGTCTATTCTCGTAGCGCGCTCCAGCGCTGTCGGGATCAATGTTAACCCTCTCGTAATAACTGATTTTAGACGTTTTCCTGATCTGGGGCCGGTTGCTCAAAGCTCTGTTAACTTTTAACGATGCGTTAACATGGAGTAAACGGATCGTTAAATTTAACGGAAAGACAGGTTGTTGGTGGAAGCCCCGTTATCTTTAACGTGTCGTTAACTTGCCATTATATTTAACGGAGGTGTTGGGTTACGTTATCTGTTTAACGGTGGCATTAGTGGGCTGTAGCATAAGTCATACATGTATATTACCACTGTAATTCTATACAACATTCTCGAGGGTTGGGCGATGGGGTGGGGGTAGGGCTATTCCATTTTCTAAACGATGGAATTCTATAGTATTCTGCAGAATTTGGGGGATCTGTAGAAACTAATGGCCTCAAATATTCTGTAGTACAAATCCCATAATTTGTCATACAGCCAAAATAAAGTATTCTATATTTTTTTTCTGTAGTAAATTATCTTTTTGTCTTTAATCAAGTTTTTTCTCACTGTCTTCAGTTTCCTATACTAACTTTTATGAATCGAATTCCGGACCTCCTCGTAATGATTGATTTTTTACGTGTTTCCTTGTCTTGACAACATCCTTGCTACACTGTTCTCGGGCCCAATACCGGAATCGAATCCCGGATCTCCTGGTTAACGAGTCAGGCCCTTTCTCAACGGTTCTTGACTGGATCTCTAAATCTCTAATAATATCAGTATCTGGTAGTTGGCAGGACAAAAAGAATGCCACAGTATTTCTGACTTTTTTTAAATTTCAGAGGTTAATTAGACCACCGAACAATTCAATAATCTGCATGAGTTATTTTAGTTGGTTTTATACAGGTATACACGAGCCGTATGATGGTGGAACGGTGTGTGATATGGTTGGCTCAAAATGGCGCCGTTTTCCAGATGGGTTGGACGCACACACGTGATGTGCACAACGTCTCAATCAAAAACATTGACGTCATCCACGTAGATCTGTGTAACTTCCACGGTAGTAACTGTAAACTAGCAGCTAATGCCGCAGTTTTAAATATTGGCGGCCATGTTCGACAATTTAAAGTAAGTGACATCGTTATGTCGAACATACGGGTTGAAGGCTCCTGCCCCAGGTTAATTTACTACACCATGAAGAATGATGCAACTGGAAGTGTTTCTAATATCCATTTTGACAACTGGACCGTCGATTCGCAACCTATGCATGATAATCTTCATAATGAGATAGATGGGTCTGCACATGGTGGCATGATGTCTGATTGGACCTTTACCAATCTAAAGGTCGGAGGTCACTGTGTTACTGGACCTAAACAAGCGGACTTCTCGGTCGGATCCCACACTAGTAATATTAAATTTATCTGTCATTGAATTCTGTATCGTTCCGATCATTACATGTATTTATTATTTACGTGGAATGGAATGGGGTTTTATGCCTACTGGTTTGCCCCGACTGCGTTGATGAAGACTGTATGCTGTGATGCAAACATCGCCCGGACAGCTGTATTCTGCCTTACTGTTATTTCAAATTCCAATTTTCCTGAATACAGGTGCGTCGCTCATTGCAGTTTCTAATTTTCCCCAATATTGGCGTTTCGGAATAGTCTGGTTGGTTTCTAAGTACTCGGAAGTGGAATGCGTTAGCGCACGTCCTATATCTAATATATTATACAACATCAACAGATGGAGCTATAACTCAGATGAGCGCAAAGCCACCCTGACACTTTTACTATGTGGGGAGTGTGTGAAGGATGCCGGGGTGCTGTGTCATGTTGTAGATTGTGAAGGGTGCCGGGGTGCTGTGTCATGTTGTAGAGTGTGTAAAGGGTGCAGGGGTGCTGTGTCATGTTGTAGAGTGTGAAGGGTGCCGGGGTGCTGTGTCATGTTGTAGCGTGTGTGAAGGGTGCCGGGGTGCTGTGTCATGTTGTAGAGTGTGGATGGTGCCGGGGTGCTGTGTCATGTTGTAGAGTGTGTGAAGGGTGCCGGGGTGCTGTGTCATGTTGTAGAGTGTGAAGGGTGCCGGGGTGCTGTGTCATGTTGTAGAGTGTGTGAAGGGTGCGGGAGTGCTGTGTCATGTCGTAGAGAATTTAGAAATTTTAAAAAAATCGGAACGCATCAATGTTCGTCTCAATGCGCCCATTTTGGGCCGACATTGCCTAGACAATGCGCGAACAGGACGCAAAAACGGTTTCTCGCGAAATGGCACACCTTGCCGCGACGTATTACACAGTATTGCGGTAACATAAATATTGTAAGTGACATAACCCTTTGATTTCTTTGTATACTAGCGAAACATCAAACATGTTAATTAGTTCAAAACTCTTTGGTGCACTTTTCACGCACCGTTCTATTTTACATGGGGTTTAACGTCAGCTGGCACCGAGGGTGAATTCACATGTAAAAGTTTCCCGGTACACCCACCAGTAATTTGTGTTCGGTCAGAATGACCCCAGAAATTGTTTATAGCCAGGCAATAAAACGAAAAAGATAAATCCGCAATGAGAAACCGAACTGACAAATAAATGTATACCCGAATTAAAGTTGCCGAAAAAGGTCACCGTGATTTTCCGGCGTGGTTTCTCCACCCCCGTGCAGGGAGGGGGCAAGGACACCTTGTGGTCGTTCGGGTGGGACTAAAAGCCGAGGTCCCAAGTACACGTTGACGTGCACGTAAGAGTGGGCCGTAGCGCCGCTGACCGGGCAAACTTTCTGTCATTGAACATGTCTTCATTAGCCCAAAACAACTAAAACAACACAGACCAGGGCCCTGTTTCACGAAATTTTAACTTTAGATAAAATCCAATTTTAGTAGATACTTCAATTTTGATTGGCTAAGTACTAAAATCAATCTAATATTATCCAATCAAATTACTAAAATTGGGATCTTATCTTAGTTAAAATTTCGTGAAATAGGCCCCTGGCTTTCAAGCGGACAAACCTTATCTAGCTCGCAATTTGTTTTGCTAATCAATGTGATGTTTGATAGTATAGCCTGACCATGAATGACATCTGTATCAAAAACATTATCTCTACAATATAGTCATCTGATTACCGATTGTAAATGTGTAAATTTATAGGCGAAAGACCGAAGAAATTTATCGTTGCAACAACCTGTGTGGGAGATTTTAATTTTTTAAATTACACGCCTCTTTGTACTAATTTAAAAAATATGATCTCCACACATCCAGCATGTGCCAGTATTTCATAATTATTTTTTAAAAATGGGATTCTTTTTAACCTAATCACCTAAAAAAATAAACTTACACGCTGTAGGAATACGCACTATGATCAATGACGTAACGGCTAGTTCGGTCGATGTGCAATCGGCCTTGAACTCAAAAGATAAATACTCTGAACTCACCCGGAAACTGCCGAAGTTTTTTGCCGAGTGCCATTTTGACCAATCAAAATAAAGAAAACTTTTAGCCCCGCTCCTTCAATAATGGCGTATATAGTCAACAAGAACACATTTTTCTGGCATTCTGACCAGAGAAATGAAGTGCTTGATTCACCAGAATTCAACACAGCCGTGCAAGTTACTGGTTTTTAACGAAAACACCTGGAGGCATTGTGTTGAATATTCAAAACAGTGGTAGACTTTGGATGGAGAAGAAAAAAACATTTCAACCAAGTATCGAGATGTGTTCGAAGACGAAGGTATGTTTGTGTTATTAGTTATTTTATTATTATTATTTTCTTAGTCTTAGTATTTAATTTTTTTCTAGGCTGTGAGTGTTCACGTTGGTTGTTGTTAAGAAATATTTAAAGTACTTGTTCACAATACATGGTATCACGCAAACCAGTCATGGGTGGTGGGCAAACTTTCAAGTTTTAAAAAAAATAGGTTGCCAGGCAACGAAACATACGCCCACACAGCAGCTAAATCGTTCGGGCAGTCAAAAAGAGTTGTCGCATATTAAGTTATTATCAGAAAATCATTAGAATTTGTTTGGTTTTTATTAAGTTCTGCCCCATGCTAAATTACCATGTAACGGTGATATAATCAAACGGTTTTTTTTAAATCGGATAAAAATTTTAATGTCCAGAGGGACCATAAGCTAAAAGGGGTGATTTTTCGAACAATCAGGGGCCATAATTCGGGAAGTTCTGATCCAGAGGAACCAAGGTCTTTGGATTATCAACATACATGTCAAGTTTCATCAAAATCGATTCAAAATTGTGACCTCTATAGGGTCCACAAGCTAAAAACATGATTTTTCGTACAATCAAGGTCCATAATCCGTGAAGTTTCGATCCGATACATTCCAATATCAAAAGCAGCCGAGATCTTATGGGGATAAACCTAAATCGGATAAGAATTGTGACCTGTAGAGAGTCCACAAACAAATTGTGGACGGACAATGTGGGCGTATAACAAAACTGAAGCCTAAACTAAAACTGGTGAAGGGAAAAGCATTTTTATGAAACATAACTAACAAATTACATCAGTCATTAATTACAATGTCAAGAGTTATGAAATATCATTTTCAATAGAAATATGGAGTACAGCACATAATATTTAAAATTTCATTCTTATTAGAATCATTTTAGTCAGGTTCCATGGAACTTTGTCAAATTTAGAAATTTATAAGCCGTGAAAAGATCTGCAAAGATTACTGATCCTACAGACAGAAATGCTATTTAAAATAGCAATTTGCAAGAGCAAAATCTGATTTTTACAGGTCTTTCTTTAAGCCTGAGATGTTATCTAAATAATCAATTAGACATTAATTAACATATTTAGACCGTAATAAACTCTTTATGTCAAGACTAGCCTTCGATGTTGGCAGATTAAAATCGTATATGCCGCTTAATGGCGGTTGATAATTAAATCAATCAAGTGGATAATCGAGACTATGCTGTTTATATTAATGAATTGAGTAATGATGACCGAGGCTATGAATATTTCAAAAGCTTTTTTTTCGGCTAATAGTGAATCAATTTGACTGAAATTTTCAGCAAATTATCTTTACACTATCTAGTTTTTAACTATTGTAGTGAGAACTGCCATCTCTTTATCTTATCTCCCATAATGTAACTTTAAATAAGCAATTTTAGATTTTGATTTCATTTAGAGATTGCATTGCTCAAAAAAAAAATTAGATGTAGGGATCTAGTGGGGCGGTTAATTGGGCTTCGTAGTTTTAGGCGATATATTCTAGTATAAATATCATGCAGGAATTATAGTTTAGAAATTAATATTCACCCAAGAAGTCTGAGCTAAGTTACTATATTACTGGTAATATAATATTGTTAATTGAGCAAAGGTAATTTAATCTTGTAGTCAGTCTAGTTGCAGTACTTTATTAGTCTGTTGCCACTCCACACGAGTTTTATGGCTAGTCTTTTGTCTTAAGCTGGACATGGTGTCTTTGTTTTTAAAACTTTTAATCTATCACACATTTGTTATACAATTAATTATGTATAGACTTGGTAGTCAGTCTAGATGCAGTACATGATCTTTTATTTGTTTGTCTGGGTTTTAAGGCCTGTATTTTGTCTTTTAAGCTTATGGCACACAGGTTTATTTTATTTTAATCTATCACGTATGTGACGTACAATTATTTAGTAGACGGTTCTTTATTGGTCTGTATCAGATAATTTTTGAGGTTGAAATGGTTTATTTTTGTGAAAATTTCGTACAAATCTTTTCTCTGGACCCTTGCAAATATTTACAGATATATCATTCATTTTAAAGGGAAAGTCCTAGATAATCCAGGTTTTAAAAAATAAAACTATAGTTTAGCGTTAAATTGCATTCGTAAACATGCTTTTATTTTTGAAATCCACACATGTGCCATACAATTATGATTTTTCTATCATATTTCCTATTTTCTTTAGGAACAAAGGAAGACGCTTTAAAGGTGTATGGATATCATTCGAGGTGCTATTCTCGATTTTGTGATAAGCAGCGTGTGGAAAGAGCTCAGAAGAGAGTTGCAAAGAAACCTGCCCCACCTGTCAAACCGCAGCCAACTCCGTCACCAAAGAAGCGATTACGGTCGCATAAACCACTTTCAGCAGCCCAATCATCTACCACTGGGGCTCTTCCTGCTATTTGCTTGATTTGTAAAAAAAAAGTGGACGCATATATTAAAGTAGTTGGTAATAGAGTCCAAAAGATGTTCATGTAAAGTTGCGACTCTTTCATGTACAGATCTATGTGGATGTAAAGAGTGTCAAAATTCAACACCTACAGCCACAGAGATGGCTATGGATGATAATGATGATGTAAATGATGATGGCGAAGAAGAATGTTGAATGTACAAACTATAGCCTATATTGTAAATAAATAATGTTTAAAAAAATAATTTATGTTTAAAACTACCATACACCACTTCTTTGAGCAAGACCAAGTAGTCTATATATATTTTTTTCAAAATAGGGGAATGGACAAGCAAGGGACATTTTAGCCAGTTGTTAGAACACAACCTGTATTATACCTATGCATTAATTTTAAAGTCATAATTTAGCAAACACAAATAACTGTCCACAAAACAAACAAGAGGTGCCTTTGGTATGGATGTGGTCGGGCTTTAGGAATTTCCGTTTTGTGGGTATATTGATATTAAAAGGTATTTCCAACCTTATATATGGAGGGTGGGGGATTAAGCAGTGTAGGGGGGGGGGGGGTGCTGGGCCTATTGATATTAAAAGGTATTTCCAACCTTATATGGAGGGTGGGGGATTAAGCAGTGTATGGGGGAAGGCTGGGCCTTGCATTTGATTTATGCATAGTTATATGGATGCTACAGTGTCGACTTTATTAGAGATGAGGAAGGGTGGGCTTAGGGGATCTATTCTAACCATTTAATATTAGGGTGAACTCGACAATGCAAAGTATGTATGTCTACACACTCAAAGACAAATACAGTAGGAAGAGAGCCTCTAATAAAATATAGCTTCACACACCTTGATTGATTTTGATATTTGGCAATTATCTATATTCGATTATATATAGGCCTATATCATTGCCATCAAACAATATTTCCAACCCTTCTCAAATTATCTTAATACTCGGAGCTGTGGCGGGACGTTAAACACGATGCATGCAAAAATTAATTCCACAGTGTTGTGTACTTTCTTAAGAATAACAAGCCAACAGTGAGGCTGATGTCCCCCGCCGAAATCCCAAAATAAATAGATGACACATATTAATTAATCGCACATTTATTTCTTTCAAACATATCGAGCAATCAAACTGTACACGAAGTGTCTTCCAAAAGTGTTTTATAAAGAAAAATGCTAAAACCGACGAGAAAAATGAAAATGTACCCTAGTTAGGGGGACCCTAAAGGCAGACAAAAGGGCCCCCACGCTTGACAAAAGGGCCCCTCTGGCCAAGGGAAAGGGTCCTCGTGTCCGAGTCAATCGTTTCTATACACTGTTACTGTCGAATCAATTACTGAATGAGAATGCAGTCATTGTATTGGCATAAAAATCATCAATCAAAGTATCAACCAATCAAATTGCTTATCTCTGCTTACCCTAAGAAGAAAATGCTCATCTTCGAACTCCATCAAGGCATTGACCTAATAAGCATACACACCAATTTTGAACATTTTAACTCAATTCGAAGGAGAGTTATTGTGTTCCAAAGTCGTGGCAAATCAAATTGCGTATCGCTCTGCTTACCCTGAGCATAAAATGCTCATTATCGAACTTAGTCAAGGTATTACTGTAATGAAATTATACACCAAGTTTCATCACTCTCACTTAATTAGAACTAAAGTTATCGTGTCCCAAAGCATCAACCAATCAAATTGCTTATCTCTGCTTACCCTAAGCGGAAAATGCTCATCTTCGAACTCCATCAAGACATTGACCTAATAAACACATACACCAAGTTTGAGCATTCTAGCTCAATTAGGAAGAGAGTTATTGTGTCCCAAAATTGATTCATCACATTTACACAGGCTACAAACAGCTTAAAATTTGTTGAGAGAGGACAAGCCCGTCAGGTATTACCGACAGCGGCTTCACGGGGGTAAAGCTTGTCTGGCATCGGGGAAAACTGACCGTCTGATGGGGTGGCGGGTCCGAAAACACGGCACATAATCGCCAAGTTGTAAGCAGCTGTCAGGGCGACCTTCGGTTGCACGTATTTTCGTACTATAGTCGAACCATCTGCATCCGAATGACATTTAGTTCAACCAGTGGTCGCAACCAGCCGTACCATGCGATAAAGCACGGTCGGGATCAAACTGATCCCGCAGTGAATATTCGCTTGGCCGCTACAATCACTGATAAGCATGACATCGACGAGGCTTAATGAGTACGGCATATTAACTTTTTTACTCCGACAAATTAAATTCTCAAACATTTTTTTGAGGTAAAAGAAAAATAAATAAAGACGTTTGAAGTATTTGTAATTAAAAAGTATTTCCTATTTAGTGTACATGGGTATTAAAATGAGTAAAATGCATCATTTTGCCCGAAGCAGTTAGGTGTTAAGTAAACATTGCACGAGCCGTTGAGCCAATGACTACGAGGCGTGCAGTCAACGCACGTGTTTTGGACAGGCATCCGTTACAGAGATAATTCGTAAGAGATGAATAAACTACAAGAATATAAAATTTCAGAAGGCTCCTATGCTGGCGTTTCGAGATATATTACCGTAAACACACTAAACAATTGCAGGAATCGGGTTAGGGTAGGCTCACCGAGCACGCAATAACTTCTCAACTAACTTTGATGGCTTCAATATCTTTATTTCACTACATCGCCAGATGCATAAGGCATATACATGCCAAATTTCATTAACTTTCGATGTTGGCCTATCGAGTTATACCACCGCAAAGTTCCTAGCACCCGGATTCGAGGTGGAGTTTGTGGGTTCAATATACAACGGGTACGCCAAGGCTGCATCAAAAATCAACCCAAACCATATTTGGTGGGAAAATGTTTTTTGTTTCATGTGATCAAGTGATGAATAAACTACTAGAATACAAAATTTCAGAAGGTCCCTATGCTGGCGTTTTGAGATATATTACCGTAAACATACGAAACATATGCCATAATATGGGGAAGTCGGGTTAGGGTAGGCTCACTGTGCACGCCATAACTTATGAACTGGCTCAGATCTTAGGTTTGATTTTTTCCCGTCTTTTTTGATGAATTTGACAGATTAGGATCTTCTTATATTGGAATCGAATATATATAGGCCCACGACGAAAAACTGTACCTGTGAAATGATTTTGGGTTGGGTGACATAAATCCAATGAAAAGAATTCTGATATTGACTAATCCTTTTTGTAATCTATTTTGAGCTTGCTTTCATATCGCAGTATGGAAAATTAACCAGTTTTTAAAAATACGTGAGTAAATAGCAGAAAATATAGTAGGGGGAACAACTAATATGGTTGCCACCGTCAATGGCTAAAGCCATTTGCGTTCGGTTGCTGGTTCAGACTGTAGTCGCGACCATAGTCTACATCCGAAGGTCGCCCAGTTGGACACTCTACCCAATGACTGAATGAGTCATCGCTGATCTAAATCTTTCACATGTATGCACTTATTACATGTTAGCCGACACCGGCAAATACCAGTATTAATAGCGTGCATTTTCTTTTCATTAGAAATATGATTTAAAACGAGTTTGGCTAATAAAATCGTCCTAATTATATTATAGCAAAACATCGACAGTGATCTATTAAATTCTCCTTAAGGTCACGTGTATTTACTGTTATTCGCTATTTACTAGATTTTCATTGGCTGAGAGCTCGCCGTCTCACTACTTCATTATTGCGAGGACAAAAAATGCTGTCGTTTAGATTATTTGTTTAAAACGTTTCTGGCACACATGGGCGTCACACATGGGGGGGTCCGGGCCCCCAATTGTTTTCCTGCGGAGGGGTCTGAATATACTTGGACCCCCCCCCCCCCCAAAAAAAATGGCAAAGTAAGGACTGAAATAGCAGTAAAACGCGTTTGCGGCCATCAAATATTCCAAAATTTTCTTGGGGGGGGGGAGGGGTGTCCATAAAAGATCAGCTCCGCTTCTTCGCCCCGTGAAGAAAACTGGCCGCAGCCCGTAAACCTGCTTTGGGCATTTCTGGTTCTGCTTCCCTAACTGTCATCGAGTCCTAATAAAACACTAATTTCACTTTTCTTTTAATTGAATACCACGTTGACTATTGATTAAAACATTTTGTCTGGGGCCATTCTACTTTGTGAATGCAACTGCAATATAGTGTGATTGGATGGAATTCAGAGTGGGATTTTGGTTACAGAACCATTGGATACTTTTGGACTTGCTCACACAGGCTAGAATAGCAGAAAACGCATTTGCGGTGGTTAAATTTTCAAAATTTTCTCCGGGAGGGTGAGGCTCCCATAGACCGCGACGATTGATTGGTTGTTTGGAATTCTGTGCAGCCAGGTAGGCTATATTGGACCAAATTGAAGTTGCTGTGGGTGTAAACGATTGATTGGAATTCGAGTCAGCAAGGCACCTTAATTAGGCTATATTAGACAACTTTGAAATTGCTTTGTTCATGGGCCGAAATAGCCGGAAAAAGTGTTTGCAGCCGTTCAATATTCCAAAATTTTCTTAGGTGGGGGTAAGCCACGCTTCTTTGCCTCTCGGGGAAGACCGGTGCCGCTGTCTGTAAACATGATAATTAGTTAAACCCCGTAAATTATGCCAAACAATGTTTACAGAAGACTGAGACTTTAAACAATTTATGGGGGTACCCCCTACCCCCGAAGTTGCGCCCCCCCCCATATATATTTCACGGCTACGCCCCTGCTGGCACAAAAATTGGAGTGCGGCAGTTCTGTTTACAACACATATTTCTCGAGAAATAAATATTAAAACTTCCCACAGCGGTGAGTTGCAACGACTTTTGAAAAAATTAACTTCCCAGTCCTCCGCCTATTATATATATTCTGTCGAGATTGATATACAAACATAGATATATGTCATACGAATAACTATATATTCATTGATACTAATAGACCAGCACAGAATAACCGACCCAGGACGCTGTATTTGTGATTAAAATACAGATCTATATTTCGTTTCGGGTTTTTTATACGTTAAATGGCATACACCACATCTGTAAAGACAAGTAAAACGAAATTTTGAACTGTAAAAACGAAACGAAATAGGATCTGTGTTTAAATCAGACGAGAGCAGCAGAGCAGTAGAACGTTAAACCCCCCGTGTATTCATGTGCCCAATAGCATAACCACACGACCGCTGTCTACAAGAAGTTCTGGGTAAGATTTATTTTTACTCCAGAATTAATGAAACGGGAGAGTCATGGTGTATGTGATATGTGATATGGCTGACACATGTTTTGGATTAGGCTGCACAGGGAGTTTATAGTACTCGTCGACTTATAAAGATAAGGACTTGAATCCCATCATAGTTCTTCTAAGAGTGCTAATATCAAATCATTGATATCGGAGTAAATCCTATCATAGAGCTGATATCATATCGTTGATATCCCAGTAAAGGTTCAGCAGACGTTCAGCAATCCAAAATCATATAGTTTCGTTGTTTAATATTTTGTTAAAAAAGAATTAATTGGAGTAAATTCCCCATTGAGGTAAGTGACATATATGTACAGGGGCCGCTGTGGCTCTGGAAGTGTTCATTCATATTTTCCCGCGTGGTATCTCCTTGTCAGTGATGCAGGACCGAGGGGCCTGACAAGGACAGCTGTCTCTAGTCGTTCGGGCGGTACAAAATAATGAGATCTCGTGTACACATTAGCGTGCACATAAAAGATCCCTTATCAGTTGAAATTCGATATAAGATCAGGCAAAATTTCCCTAATAGCACACTGTATGGTAAATGGCCGTCTTCATTAATCCAGTTTAGGAGCAAATCAGTAGGATGTAAAACCACATTTCATTTCATTGCACGGCTCCAGAGGGAAGCTACACCTAAGTACATACCATTTCATTAGAGATGAATTATGCAAGAGCTAAATCTGCCTAAAGCGGGAGACAGAGGTACGTGGGGTATAACGTCCATTCGACACAAACTAAGTCAGTTATGTTTGGTGAAATACGCGAACAGCCAAAATTGAACGGGGGAGAGAGAGATGGGGTTTGACGTCCATTCGACAAACGTTTACTCGAGACAAACTAGGTTATTTCGAGACTAACATATGGTTGAAATTTATTTCAGTAATTCGCTTGCGCGTAGGGGTCTTTAGCGGTGGATGGAAACCGCAGTACCCAAAGAAAATCTAAAACGTTTGACTCTTCACGTATAACCTGGGAATCGAAACTACGCCAGTTGACTCAATGACAGGCCGGATGATGCAACCATTCGGCCAGCCCCCAGCCCCAACCACCAACCCCGCATGACTCTCGGGAATGACAGTTCTAGTACTCCCTATATAAGGGGCCCTAAAAAAATAATTATTTCCTTCTCCGTTCCCTCATAAACAACTAGGATTCGCGGTGGCTAATTGAATAAGAGTAAGGCCCCGCTGGCTAAACAGGAGGTCGCGGGTTCGTTCCCGGTGTCTGCCGAAAAAGTTGACCGTGATTTTCCGGCGTGGTTTCTCCACCCCTGTGCAGGGAGGGGGCAAGGACAGCTTGTGGTCGTTCGGGTGGGACTAAAACCGAGGTCCCAAGTACACGTTGACTTGCACGTAAAAGTGGGCCGTAGCGCCGCTGACCGGGCAAACTTTCTGTCATTGAACATGTCTTCATTAGCCCAAAACAACTAAAACAACACAGACCTGGCTTTCAAGCGGACAAACATTACATATTTTACATATATTTCATCCTTATCTAGCTCGCAATTTGTTTTGCTAATCAATGTGATGTTTGATAGTATAGAAAGGCCATGAAAGACATCTGTATTAAAAACATTATCTCTACATTCCATGTAGCATATAGTCATGGCATCTGGCATATGTTTTAAAACACCGATTGTAAATGTGTATATTTATATATATTATGTCGAGATTAATATACAAACATAGATATATGTCATACGAATAACTAATATATTCATTGATACTAATAGACCAGCACAGAATAACTGACCCAGGACGCTGTATTTGTGATTAAAATACAGATCTATATTTCGTTTCGGTTTTTTTGTACGTTAAATGGCATACACTACATCTGTAAAGACAAGTAAAAGGAAATTTGGAACTATAAAAACGAAACGAAATAGGATCAGAGTTTTAAACAGACGAGAGTTTCAGAACAGTAGAACGTTAAACCCCCCGTTTATTGGTGTGTCCAATAGCATAATCACACGACCGCTGTCTACAAGAAGTTCTGGGTAAGATTAATTTATTTTTACTCCAGAATTAATGAAACGGGAGAGTCATGGTGTATGTGAAATGTGATATGGCTGACACATGTTTTGGGTTAGACTGCACAGGGAGTTTATAGTACGTGTCGACTAGTAAAGATAAGGACTTGAATCCCATCATAGTTCTTCTAAGAGTGCTAATATCAAATCATTGATATCGGAGTAAATCCTATCATAGAGCCTATCCTATCATTGATATCCCAGTAAAGGTTAAGCAGAAGTTCAGCAATCCAAAATCATATAGTTTCATTGTTTAATAATGGGTTAAACAAGAATTAATTGGAGTAAATTCCCCATTCAGGTAAGTGACCTATTTGTACAGGGTCCGTTGTGGCTCTTGCAGTGTTCATTCATATTTCCCGGCGTGGTTTCGATACAGGACGGAGGGGTCTGACCAGGACAGCTGTCTGATCGTTCGGGTGGATACGAAAAAAACGAGGTCCCGTGTACACATTGGCGTGCACGTAAAAGACCCTTTTCAGCTGAAATTCGATATAAGAGTAGGCTGTAGCGTCGCTGCCCGGGCAAATTTTATCTCCTAGCACACTGTATGGCGTATGACCGTCTTCATTAACCCAGTTTAGGAGCAGAACAGTAGGACGTTAAAACACATTTTTTTTCATTTCACGGTTCTTGATGAAGTTAGACGTTGGTTAACAAAACCTGAGGACTTGGGTTTGATTCCGATATTGGTTCGTTTTGATTCCCCGATGTGTATTTCAGTGGTAAAGGGCAGAGTGACTGGCACAAGTCTTTCGAATGGGACATAAAGCTGAAGTGCTATATACACGTTGGCGTACACATAAAACAAACTTAAGAGGTGTGTCTTTGCTTTGTCAGCACTAGCCAAGTGTTGTTGTGTACATGTATATATTATTGTCTTGCTATATTTTCATATTTTGATTGTTTGATAATGAATAGTGAAACGTAGTCGAAACCCCGCTCAATAATAAGCGGTAATTGTATTCCATAGAATTGTGACTTGAAACAATTTTTTTAAAAAAATGTTGACAATTTGAATTCGACGACAAGATCATGAAATGAAATGGGGATTAACATCCTACTATTCTGCTCCTAAACTGGGTTAAGGAAGACAGACATACGCCATACAGTGTGCTATGAGGGGAATTTGCCCGGGCAGCGGCGCAATGGTCTACTCTTATATCGAATTCCAACTGTCAAGGGATCTTTACGTGCACGCTAATGTGCACACGGGACCCAGGTTTTTCGACCCATCCGAACGACTTGACAGGTGTCTCTGAGAAAATGATTTTTATACATCCTCCTCACAGAGTATGCATGTCTTCATTAACCTAGTTTCTTCAGAAATGTAACCGTAAACCTTTGTTCATTTCATAATCTCAAATACTTTGATTTTTAAATTCTTTGATTTTTTTTTTTATTCCTAAAAAACTATATTACGATCAAACAAGACACATTATATATAATATGGTCGTGAACAAAAACAAGAAAAGGGAAAATTAAATCTTTAATTGGTATAAAACAATACGAAATTGTTTTACAATTAAAAAAAAGTATTAAAAATATATACGATCAAAAGACGTAGCCTACAATGGATTCAATTTCTGGATGATATAACGTAAAAAAAATAAAAATAAGTGTGGTGAATCGTCAGGTGTGGTATAAAAATATAAACGATGACAAGACAATCAGGTGTTTGATGTAATGTTGATTGTTGATATAAGATCCTGTTGTTAAATTGTACATTCCCACTTATACATGCACTGCGCAGGTACAAATATAGGATTGATACACATATTATAACGGCGCATACACCAGGCGTTCAGTTTATTAAACATATTCGGAAGTAGCTAGTCTATACAAGATTAACTGCGCCAGCAACGACGCACATACTTCGCCTGACGAACATAGTATAATATACGCTACTATAACTGCTACGTGGATTCACAGGTAAGATACAAAATTATTTTATAACCCTCCCGTCACACCTATTAAATATCATCAGGTAAGATGCCAAATTATTTATTAACACTTCTTTCACAATTTATTACCTTCGAGACGTTTGTTCTGCATTGCGATTAGGCCTATCTGTGCGTTTGTTCGACATTTCTTTATAGCATGTCCTTGTACATTTATCATGTCATTTGTTATGGAACATAGTTATATAACGCTACAAACGTTTGTGTGGTGTCCTGTTTCAGGATATAAAAGATGTTGTTTATGTTGAATTGTTTATCAGATTCATAATGTTTTTGTGGCTTACATTTTTAGTTTCGGTTTTTATGAAACATTTTTAATAACATTACAAATAAATGCGCCCTCCTGTTTCAGCACATTTAAAACATTGATTATGCTGAATTGTGTAAAAATCTTATGTTGGAAAGCCCGTTAAGTCCGTTTTTATGACACGCATTTATATAAACAGCAACACGATGAATGTAACATGTCATTTCGAAAAGCGTTCTCTTATGGTTCTCAAGGCTACTCAAAGATTGCATTGTTATTTATGTTTACAAAAGTTTACTATACAATCTCTCGTACCCGGATTAAAAACAACTATGAATGACGCATAATAAAAAGGCAATCGGATTTTTTTATTCATTTATAGTTTCAAATCAAATACGATATTGTGGTATTGGGTGTAAGGTACGAGCGTCCAATCCCTAATCCGGTGATGGTATTACGTGCTGACAAATATGTATCTATACTAAATTCAGTGAATCCGGGTTGCCTTACTTATAAATATCCATATTTCATGTTTACAAACCATGCCGCCCAGAAATAAATATACATGATTATATCGATCTACATATCATGTCAATATGATACCATCAAACCCACTTTGCAACTGAAATCTCTTCTAACTCTTGTCTGTGCTGCTTACAGATGTTTTAAATATCTGAGTTCATGAATTAAACATAAGTGAGATATGAAATGGCGTGTTTAAGGTGACAACTCCGTTACTACTTTTGTGTAATAGTTTGGACGTGGATTTTAGAAGTGTGACCGGTAATTGCATGTCTAAGGTGACAACTCCGTTACTACTTTTGTGGACGTGGATTTTAGAAGTGTGACCGGCAACCTCTGGGTGATATCTCACGCCAGCCATATAAAATCCACCAGGTAAACCAGCATGTGTGGGTGCTGTAACGGATGCAGGATATCCACCACAGTCCACTTTCTAGACCATCTGATAACACTTCCATGAAACGTTCACACTACCAATTTCACCTCATTTAATTGGCCGGGAATGTTCCGTGGGATTTTCCAGAATGGCTTCTTCTTGGTGCAGAAGCTCTGTTTTCTGACAAAGGCGAAGACCTAGATATTCTCTAGTAGAATCTGGATTTCAACGAGCACTTCACAATTTGAATTTGACGACAAGTAGACGGAAATCACCGCTGCCTCAGGCAAAATTCCCCTCACAGCAAATTGCATGGCGTCTTCACTAGCCCATTTATAGCAGAACAGTAGGACGTTAAACCCCATTTCATTAATCATTGATTACCCACTCTACGATTTCTGGGAGGTTGGGATGGCCTAGTCGTCTAGAGTGCCGCGCTTCGACCTCTAGCTGGCCGGTAACCTCTGACTTGCGGCTGTGGTTTCGAGCCCTGGTGTGAGCGTATGTGGCATGGAGATATGGGCGCCTTCTCAACCTCGTGGATTTCCTCCGGGCACTCCGGTTTCTTCCCACTACTAAAGACCCCTATGCGCAAGCATATTTTTGAAATAGAATTGAACCATATGTTAGTCCCGAAATGACCTAGTGGACGTTAAACCCCATTTCTCTCTCTCTCTCTCTCTCTCTACGATTTCTCATGTCAAATAAATGTACTTGAAATGGTTAATAATATCTTTGAAATTGCTGTACAGATACATGCTAGATAAGTCACGATTTCTGTGTTGTAATTAAACATGTACTTAATTCAATATGTCCTTCACAAGATACATTATGATTTGTGTACAACACTCGACAGGACTTCAAAGGGAATGCAGTGGTCAGTGCCTCATACCAGGACATGATAATAACGTCAAAGAAGGTTATGTCTATTTCATGTCTTATCATTATTCTGATCTTCTGTTATCTGCAGTGTTACATTTGCCTAACGATCTAACTCGTGTCGTTTAGGTCGTTAGGTCTGGCATAGATGGTAGTGTTGTGTTTCTATGCCAGATCTGTCCGTCATGATTATGAGTATTAAGCCCAATTCTTAGCTTGAAATTTCGTCATCTTCGCTCCCGCTAAAACGGTGTATAAAATCAGAAATTAATAAACGTACAACTAATATGTCAACAACGTTATTCAATTAATTTTGAAAATGTTATAGTTCAAGTTCGAAACAGGCCAGAAACCATGACTTATTCCTTGTGGGGTTTCTTCGAGTCCACCGAGTACGAAGGAATTAATGAGCACGTTAGAAATTATCGTAACCTCTAATGAAATAAATAGAAATGGATTTTAACGTCCTACTATTCTGCAACGACTGGGATTATGAAGACGAACTAGTGTCGCCAAATATAAAATAAAGATATGTGAAGATAACAGTATAACGTATATAATACTTGACGTTATAATATATAGGTTTATATATACTTACCTGAGTGGTCTATATACATATAATAGGATGACAGGTGACAGGTTATATAACTATGATAAAAAATACTAAGGATATATTTTATTGTTTTATTATGTTTGTGAAGTAAGGTTAAATTGTACCTGTTTCCACTGTTTCTCCTCCTCGTTTGTTTATGTCATTTATTTTGGATGCCAAATGTCGCGGAATGTTCCAATCGTCAGATCGGATCCGAATCACGACATTGACGTCTACAAGAGATTAATGACGATGACGTAATGTTTGCATAACGTAATGTTTGGATTTATTGTCACTGAGTCAGACAGGGTAGCCCTCAAAAACTTTGACAAACTCGCAATTATAAAATAATACACGTGGTTATGATCACACGGTGATGCTCTTAAGGCACTGATCAATCGGCGCCCACACTCTTAGTGGAGCCTAATATTCGGCAGTCAAATTTTCAAAATTACGGGTGAGGGGGGGGGGATGTCTGGTTGTCGCCGCTCCGCGCTCGGTAACTCGAGCATTATATTGGCGCCCCTCCCACCACTCTACTGTACCCCACATTTAAAATCCTACATACGGCCCTTGTCCAACCTCGTCGGGTTTTAAACCCCTCTTTCCCTCTCTCTCTCTCTCTCTCTCTCTCTCTTTCAGGCCACAAACGCTCACACCTTGGATCGAAACCAGGGGTAACCGACCGGTAGGGATGGAAATACGATACTCTTTTTATTACCAAATTTTGCAGACATTAGCCGTCCAAGTGAAAAATACATTTTTTTATTTTTTTTATTTTTTTTTCTTCGGATTCGTCATTTCGGTAACTACTTTTTGTTTGAAAAATTTTAAAATTAGTTATTCTCCCACCACCAAAACGCATCGCTCTCCGAAATTTCCTGAAGAGCGCCATATTGAGTTACGTTATTTCACCTTGGCCGAATTCGGCCGAAGTCGAGTATGATGTTGTTTTGAATATGTATCATTGCATTGGTTGCTTTTGCAATTTGTTTTGAGAAAAACGTTATCCGTCCCCGCCTTTATATCTACTTCGAGTGAATACAAAACATTTGTGAAGTATAAAATATGCAGTATGTTTGGGGTATTACTGTTGAATAGTCACACGCCCCACTTTTTTCCTATCCTACTTGAAAATATGACACTAAATATCTACTTTCTGGCTCTATACAATACATTATTTTTGTGTCAAAAAAAAACGTAATGCATATGACTTGATAAAAACAGGGTCCGAAACATGGGCTTGATCATATGTGTTTCTCTAGTGAAATGCGTGATCTTTTATGAATTATTTCGGCTGAGTATTGCTGTGTTCGTTGGGGGCGTAGTATTTACGTTAAATACGAGTTGATAGCTGGGAAATAGAGCTATTTCCTACGGTGATGTGTGTGTGTCGTGGGCGAGGGGTGGGGCCGAATGGTCTAAAAGGTGCTCTCTCGGTCATGTGGTCTGTCATTTAGTGGCGAGGTTTCGATTCCCAGCTTGTACGTGAACCGGGTAATCTGTTCAACCGCGTGGGTTTTTTCCTAGTCCTGTAGATCTCCCTTAGCCATAACGAATTATGGAAATAAACCTGACCAATATGTTAGTCCCGAATGTCGTGCAGAATGGGGTGCCTGACAAGGGTAGTGGATTCGGATGGGACGAAAAGCCGAGGTCAAACGTTGGTGTACTTAAATAACCCGTTAATTCTATGTACAACTTGCTCGTGGTGTCGCTGTTAAACCAAAATGCCCCTCATAGCACACTTTGTGACGTATATCCGTCTTCATTATCCCAGTCGGTGAAAAACAGTGGGACGTTAAAACCCTATTTCGTTTCATGTAAGTTCATATTCTGTCAAGCATGCGTTTATTAGAGAAAAACCTAAAACTAGTACATGGGGAAAAAAGGAGGAACTTAAATCCCATTACAATTCATATTTTCGCTACTTGCAGCGTTATTTTTAGACGCCAGTAATATTACGTTCAAATATATACTGTGTTTAAAATTAGCCTCTTTAAGTTTGTTTGAATACGGTACAGATATAAAGAAACGTTTATCTTTTATAATTTAATCATTGATAAAAACATTTTTAAATAAAATACTCATAGATCAACTATTATCGTGAATTAAAACAGTAGATGTATATACAAATTTCCCTTTTTTTTAAAAAAATGTACATTTAGTATTGTTTTATGTTTATAAAACGCACTTTTAAAAATTAAGAAAATAAAAAAAAGTTATTGATATATGCATGGCGGGCTTATGGCGATTATAACACTTAATTTTCCCAGAATGATTTTTATCACAAAGACCCCTCGCTAGGATTCGCAGTAGGTGTCTATAAATGACGTGACTCTTACTCTCAGTCGGTTTTATTAATCGGATAAAAAATAAAAATAAAACTTCACGATAAAAAACCCGCAGAGAAATAAACTGTGACAATTGTAATGAAATGAAATGTGGTTTAGCATCCTACTGTAACACCGCGATAAAAGGTTCAATTATTAAATAAACATAATATTCAGAATATTAAAGTAAATTGTAGGTGTGAATGTAGATAGATGCAATGCAAAGGGCAAACGGATGAAATGATCTTGGGTTTTACGTTCTATATTTCTGTACCAACTGAATTAATAAAGACAGGTAGGCGCCGTGCAGTGTGCTTGAGGGCACATTTGTCCAAACAGTGGCGCCACGGTCGACTCGTATATCGAATTTCAACTGTCAAAGGTTCGTTTACGCACGTGTCAACATGTACACCGTGGCTCAATAGTTGTATAATATGTTTAGATGTCGTTCAGATTTTGCAAGAATCAGAAAACAACAGAGAGAGACGGGGAGGGGGAGATGGGGTTTAACGTCCACTTGACACAAACTAGATCATCTCGGTACTAACATTTCAATAATTGGTCTGCGCGGTGGGATCGTTAGCAGTGAGAGACAACCGGAGGATACGGAGAAAACCCACGAGGTTGGACAGGCGACCTTACTCCTTGTCACGTACCACTGGGGAATCGAAAGCACGACCTTATGATATAGCGCGCACGTGATAACCATTCGCCCCCCTCCCTCCCGAATATCAATAAAATATTCGAATAGTATAATATTATACCAAACTGAATATATTTGTTAAATACATGTACTTTTATAGATGGCATTTCATAGATCGGGATCATGCCTAAGCCAATCCACGCATTGAATTACCGTATAAGATCCCAAGCCATAAGAAGTATTGTAGTGAAAATGGCTAAATTTGGCGCGAAACTTGCACCAGTTTTCCCAACGGTTTGAATGATTAACAAGCAAGACCTGATAATACAGACAATCTGCGATGTCTCTTTTGACAAGTGATTTTTGTTCAAATAGATTTTTATAAAGACGATAAACGATGTTTAGACATTCTGAACTTTTCTTATCACGAATGTTTCGATTTCAATATTTATCTAATAAACAAAAGCGTTATTTATTCATGATTATTAGAATATTGGCAGGAACTTACAGTGTTACAGTCACAACGCAAATTAAATATGGAAATTATTGAGAAGCAGTGAGCCTTTTTCATATTTTTGTAGTAATCATAAAACGCAAGGTACAATTTTGTGGATACACAATTACTGAATTAAACACTAAGCGACGTTTCGACGAGGATTCGTCCTTATCATTCATCCCGATTTTCCGTAGTGGTTTCCCCTTGTCAGTGATGCAGGGCCGAGGGCCTCTGACAAGGACAGCTGTCTATTCGTTTGGGTGGGACGAAAACCGAGGTGTCGTGTACCCTTTGGCGTGCACGTAAAAGATCCCTTGGCAGTTGGAATTCGATAAAAGAGTAGGTCGTAGCGCTACTGCCCGGGCAAATTTCCCTTGTAGCGCACCATATGACGTATGCACGTCTTCATTATTCCAGTCGGAGCATATTGCGTTAAACTCCATTTCATTTCATTTAAATGCACCATACATCTTACCGTGTGCTATAAAGGACATTTTGCCCGAACAGCGAAACTACAGCCTACTCTTATATCGAATTCCATCTACAAATCGTTCTTTTACTTGCACGCCAATGGGTACTTGCACGGGAAGTAGGGTTTTTCGTCCCATTCGAACGAACATGTTGTCCCCCGCATCACCGACAAGGGGACACCACGAGAGGAAAATTCAGATGAACTTTCTCGGTCAAAATCTGAATCGAACACGGAATCTCTAGAGTTAGTGACCCAAGTCTTACTCACTGGGTTACCGTCGCCCCATGACCTACTGACTAGCTATAGATTGAACAAAGTTATCTGTTAATCAATTAGCAACTCATTTTGTATTTAATAAAGATGTCATCGCTGATATTTTATTGAGATGAATTATTCTGTTCAAGTATTGTATAGTCAAATATTCCCACTCACTGCTGATAGATATCGTGCTTTCACACGTATGGCATTATTTACCGTCACAGGTGAGAATTATAATATGAATGTAAAGGTAGAGCAAACATTTGTAAAATAAAACTTAGCCTAGATACTAGCCTAGGTGTTTGAACAGATACACCAATATACACACCCATGTCCACAATGTCAGTCTTTCGGTCCACTTGAAGTGGCAATACGGTCCATATTAATGGGACAGCGGTCAAACAGACTTCAATGATAAATCTAAAGTTTCTTCAAACACTAGTGCGGGTATGTGCGCACCTTCTTTCGTTTCAGTATTTTAAAGGTCCGTTACTATAATAAACAATTTCATCCTTATTTTTACGTCACGAAATTTTAACTAAAATAAAATCCAAATTTTAGTAAATATTAGATAGATTTTAGTGCTTTGCCAATCAAAATAAAAGTATCTACTAAAATTTGTATTTAATTTTATCTTTAGTTAAGGTTTTGAGAAACAGGGCCCTGGATAGTAACGTGGCCGAAGAGTATAATGCAGTGGCTCTCAACCAGTGTGCCGCAAAAACTTCCAAAGTGTGCCGCGCAATTTTGAACGACTCACTAAGAAAATGCGAATAAAAACATGATCTTAATTGAGTATTCACAGGTGTCTACTGATAAGTTCGTAGCTGTGTTTTCTATATTTAGTTTGAGTCAGTCGATTTGTCTATGACTAGTCTGTATCTACGATTGTATGCCGTCTATGACTTGCTATGTTTTTACTTTGCAAAATTTAAATATTTTTCCTATGTATTTAGCCAGGTGTGCCGCTATTTGTTCATGTGTCACAATCTTTGCCCTTGGCAAAAAAGATTGAGAACCACTGGTATAATACATTGGTTTTAGGTCATAAGGTATGTCATTGAGACAGGTGGCGTGGTTTCGATCCAACATTTGTACGGGTGCCTGATTAACCTCGTGGGTTTCCACCAAGTCCTCCGTTATTCATCGCACTGCTAAAGACCCTACGAGAAGGCAGATCATTAAAATAAAATGTATTAGTTCAGAAAAAAACCTTGTTCGTATTGACTCTCATGCAATCTGAAATCTGGAAAGTATTGGAAACGTCGCAGCGGTGCTAATAACCAGAAAATTAACTTGAACCAGATGACACCTATAAATGTCGACTTTCGTTTTAAAATGGATCCAAACCGATTTATCATATCTATCTCTTTTTCAACTGATTTTTTTTTTTTGTGTTTATTCACTGACAAAATGATAACGGGGAACACAATGTGTGGATGCATACATACATCAATTTCATGAAAAATAGGTAAGCGCCTTTCTTATGTCATATCAACATTGAAAACCTTGGAATTAATGACGGTCTGGTTGTATTTGCCGATGTGGAAGTTCGGTAGCTTGGAAATGAAATGAAATTGGGTTTAACGTCCTGCATTTCTGTAGCAATCAGGGTAAAGAAGGCGGATATACGTCATTAAGTGCCTTATAAGAGAAATTTAGCTTTATTACAATAGAGGCTTTGTGATAGATTTCACACGTGTCATCAGTGTATCAAATGAAAATCCCCTACTAGTCACTTATGTTAAATTGAATTCTTAAATTGGCTCTCAAAATACCCTTGCGAAATAATAATATAGTCCCTTATATATCATCTTTATATACGTATGGTGGTATTTAGGGTATTTTGAAGATATATAGGGCTGTATATTCTCTGATATATCTCAATGTAAATAACCAAATCTTTCGTCAATTTACGGCCAAACTTCAATGATATTAATGGAGAAGTCCGAAAATTAAATGAAATGGGGTTTAACGTCTCTCAGACTACTGTTCTCCGCCGACTAAGCTAATGAAGACGGGAATATGCCACACGCTGTGGGTTAATTTTGCTATAGCCGACGCTTCTGTTTTTTTTTTTTTTTTTTTTTTTTTTTTTTTTTTTTTTTTTTTACAAATTTCAAATGCCAGGGGCTCTTTTACGTGCATGTACACGGAACTTTCTCCTTGACATGCTATCCGTCCTGTAACACCGACGGGGAAATCACACTGGATACTTTCTCGGCCAAGTGATTTATCTGCGATTTAGCTCTTACATAATGCATTTTTAAACTGACAGAAATTTGACATTGTAGCGAAAATGCCAATGGCGTATATTGATTTCGCCTTTAAGATGGCGACATATATGACACACTAGTGACGTGTATTGTTACATTCATTCATAAGTAAATAAAGACGAGGCTGATCACGTGCGGCGGACAAACTTCTAGATTGTGTACTTGGAAGTGAAGAAAAAACTCCTTATATCAAAATTCATTCACATCTATTTATATTAAGAAACTGTCGTGAATTTCTTCTAAGAAGAGGGATTCTTGTGGATGCAATATTTATCTGAATTGTATTATTTTGTTTATTCTTGGTAAGTTTGTGTTTTAAAAATATTCCTGAATATACATAATTTGCGGTTTTATAAACAGTTTTTAAGTTTCCGAACGACAAAAATAACTTAGTTTTTTTTAATGAAAGACATAATGAAATGCGACGTGGGTTAGAGTCCTGTATTCCTGTTCCAACCTGGTGAATGAAATCGGGCATGCGCTGTGGGGGACATTTTTACCTGGACAGCGCTGTTTCTACCCACTTTTCATGTTTTTAAGTGCATGTCAACGTGTACACGAAACCCTCTTTTCCGCGGATATAAGCGTGCACATGGGACCTCGATTTTTGTCCCACCCAACGTCCTGCACAACCGACAAAAGCAAACCACGTTGATACGTCCGGAAGAACTCTCTTCACCAGCGTCGTGGCCGAACCCGCATGAACTATACAGGTTTCGTATTTCATTTTTGTATTTCACAATTGTATTTCGACAACTGATTTGAGCACTTGACTGAAGCACCATAATATGTAATAATGTTGGGTGTTTTATGATATCTATAACGCTTCACAGGTAATCTGATACCTTTGACTACTAGGCCTTCTTGTGTCATTAAATCATATAAGTGGTTAGTATTCTAAACTAATGTTTAGTATGTATAGAAAGTGGTTAGAATTTATACAGTTGTTATTAATTAGCAGGTGTTTAACTAGCTGTAAAAGATGTCACTACTGGTGTAAAAGGGTGACTAATTAAAACATCCATCAATATTGAATACACAAACCTGAACATTTGTGGTATATATCATTCAATAGTCACAATTTTAACACCTTATTAGCGACAAAACACTTCCTTAATGACAACTGCCTGATTACTGATAAATTTAACTGACGACTTAAATCTATTAATGTCGTATTTCTTTTTTCATTTATAACAGTTATTTGGATATTAACGCTATGTACAGTAGCTGTTGTTTGTTATAATAAAACAGGATATTGGCGTATGGCGTCTAGGCTAACTTTGTTATTTAGATTGACCGGGTATTCTGTCAGTGTTCACAATAGGGTGGTTCTCGGCGTCATGGGAAGTTAAGTAAGCAATCACGTAATTAATTGCATACATTTGGCTAATTGGGCTCATTTAGGAGACCCCGTTGAAGTTTAAGAGACACCGTAAGGATTCAGTAGACCCCGTTGATCTGAAGGAAAGCCATAATATTATGATGTAGTGTGTTCCGTCGGTAAACCTTTGTAATCATGTATCCAGAACTTGACATAAGATGTAGAAACGGGCTGATGTACCTGTTAAACATATAATTGGCTGCTGTAAATACACAGCGTGAGATGGCCTAACATAAGAGAACTACAATAATACTTGAATCAGAGACCAATCTAGACGACCATAGGCTAACATGGTGTGTAGCAGAATATAGGTCACACGTCGGATGTGATAAACGAAGTGATGGCACCGTTTCACATTTGCGAGAGCCTGTATTGCTACACCAGACAGGGGGTGTCTCAATATCTCTAGAACACCCTATATCACCCCATAACTATATTCCTTGCTCTATGTTTGTATTAATTTGTCGTTTTGACTTTTCAGTGAATCAAGCCCTGGTAGAAAACCCGAAGATGTTAATTTTGTTTTATTGTATGAGTTTAATGTTGGCCATCGCTTCTACGGACGGTAAGTTGTCATCAGAGGTAATGCTAGCCCACGCTATGATACTTATTACCCACGCTTTTTTTTTCGCGCGAGGAAACACTAAAATGAATACGAAACGCGAAAATGCTCGAGGAAACACGTGCATGGAAAGCATACAAAGCTAGGGAACTTTATAAACTTACTGCAGACATCAAATTATTATCAGGGATAATGTCAGCCCACGTCTATGTGGATGGTATGATATTTTTACCCACGCGTTGTCTCGCGCGATGAAACGGGAAAATTAGACTTCAAAGTGGCATACGCCCTAGCCTTAAAAAGAATAATCAATCAGGTATATCACCCTAGGTGGAAGTGGACGTTAAACCCCACGAACGAACGAACGAACGAAGGTATCCGAAATGAAGAATTAAAATGGATTCATTCTATTATCATTGCGTTAATGCATACATTAAATTTGTTGACCAGAATTCAATACCGGATCTAGGGGTCTAAAGTGGGAGAAGTTTTCCGGACCCTTCACACTGTGGGGTGGCACATCTTGAGTCGAGTACAATATTTAAATTTCCAATGTGCTTCTCTCCGAAAGTATATACCCAGAATGCAACAAATGCAATCTGTTTAGATTACGAACAGCGCCTTAATATTTTGCATTTGAAACAAAATGCTGCCCAGTGCCCCACCCGCACCCCTTTAGTGTATCTATTACTGTACAAATGAAGATAAAGAACCGTGATTGTTAATTTCAGATGGCAAAAAATGGAACGATCAAGCCCAGAAAGAATTGACAGATGCTTTAAATCTAAAACCAAATATTAAGATAGCCAAGAACGTCATCCTCTTTCTGGGAGATGGAATGGGTGTGTCTACAGTTTCGGCAGCCAGACTATATAAAGCTCAAAAGGATAACATCGAAGAAGGAATGTCTACTCTGGCTTTCGAACATTTTCCTCATGTTGCTCTATCAAAGGTATGTTATCATTTAAATTTTTTGCTCGGTGAACTACCCAATTAGAGAATTGATATAACAACTTGTTCAACAATCTGTCGTCGTTGGCAGTTCTCACTATTATAGTTAGAATCTAGATAATGTAAAGGCAAGTTGCTGAACATTTCAATCAAATTGATTTGCTATGAACCGAGAATTAAGGGCTTGAAATTTCCACCTAGCTTCGATCATCATTATTAAAGTCTGTACGACAAAAATCATATAGTCTCTACTATCCATTTAATCATTAAATCGTAAAGAAAAGTTATGCAGTAAATCGGGTCATAATCCACTTAAGATCGCAGGCTAGCGATGACATCGAGAGTTGATTTAGACCCGGATAAGTTAATTAATGTCTAAATAATAATAATTTAGATAACATTTCAGGCTTAAAGAAAGACCTACAATAGGCAGATTTAGCTCTTGCATAATGTATGTTTAAAGTATGGTGGCTGATTGGTATCAAGTCGTGATGTCGCGGTGTCGCTATTGAGCCACCATACGTAAAGTGATATCTGGCAATGTTAAAGTGGTGGCTCACTAGACACCGGGGCCTCATTAGGTCTAGCAGTCCAGGTGTTGGTCGGGGAAGTTCCTTACAAAGCGAAGCCTATAGGCGTTGGAATGGGTTGATCTAATAGTTGACGTACAAGAACCCTTGGTAGCTGGATTCGATGACGCTGTACTGTCACAAGTCCCATGGCGTATGTCCGTCATCCTGACCAAGGTTAGCGCAAGGGAAAATAGGATATCTCCATTTTATGTTTAAACGTTATTCAAAAAAAAAACTACCAGCTACAATTGAATACCGCTCAAAACATTGGCATTCATCGTAACATAGCGTATCCACAGATCAATTAGCTTTCAAACAAAATTATCCAAAATTCAATCGTCTGTTCACACTTCCGCGGTATCACCAGTGCTATCTTCTCTACTCTACTAATTTTATTCACAGCCTACATGGCTTTTAAATTTATCTAACATTCAATCTTGTACTTTACGAAATCATTTCAATCTAAATTACATCAATTTCTATTCCAGTCAGAAAATAACAATAAGTTTTCTTTACGGATTTGAAAAAAAAATCTACGCCCCATAAACTTCGTACTAAACTAATACTGTTTGTCTACAATTAGCTCCGCTTGAGAACTGACACCAGGCTTGATAACCGACATTTTAACTACTAAATCGACGATTTTTACCAAATTAACTAAGTAGATATATTTATTAATAAGAAGTATATATTAATAAAATAATTGAAAAAGGTTTATTTAGTCTTTGTGTGTGTGACAGAACGGAATAGAGCCGCATTATACCAACATTTGGATATGGTGGCCATTCAGGGCAGAGACCTATTCTTGGAGTAGGTAGCTGTAGCTCTCTGTGTGCCGAATGCATAAACTTTAAACCCAGATTTTGAAACTAGTATCATCATAAAATTAAAACACTTATATGGATGTACTACTTCTGAATTTTATTAAGATTAATCATCTGTGTCTGTTTTGAAACGTGGCATTTATATATGTCTTTTATTAAATAGTGCCGTCATGTTTATTTATAATACTTTATGTTCTACTTTATGTAAAAATAATAATATGCAGTTGTATTGTTCAGACCGAACTAATCCTACTTTTCATACGTGCGTTTCTATTGAAAAACATTGACAACCGTGATAGTATTTGCATTTGTAAAGATATTAATCCGCCATTAAGCATACAAATAACAGAACAGAAAACAGAATACAATAGAATGACAAAAAAAACCCAAACATTCTTATGTAAACTAAAAAATGACGTCAGGGTTGTTCCGGTTTGTTCAACGTGACAGTATGGTCGTCTTTGAAAGATGAGAGCGAAATGGGGTTTAAGGCCCATTCGACACAAACTAAGCCATTTCGGGACTAATCATATGGCTCAATTTTAGTTCATTAAATCAATAATTTGCTTTTAGCTGTGGGAGGAAACCGGGCGACCCTGATAAAACTCACGTACAAGCGGCGGAATTCCAACCACGTTAAAAATGGCAGAGGACATCCGGGTAAATTCCAGTGAGACAATAACATATCACAGTCAAAATATCAAAAAGCTATTTTTCGGGAGTGGGTGGTTAGCGCGTGCGCGTTGCATTATAAGTTCTGTCACTGAGTCAGCTGGCGTGGTTTCGATTCCCCAGTTGTTTATGACAGGGAGTAGGGTCACCTGTCCAACCTCGTGAGAATTCTCCGGTCCTCCGGTTTCCTCTCACTGCTAAAGACCCCTACGCGCAAACGAGTTATTGAAATAAATTGAACTATAATAATATGTTAGTCACGTAATGACCTTGTTCGTCGAGTGGACTTTAAACCCATTTCTCTCTGTCTCTCTTTCTCTGTTTTGTGGGTTTTTTTCTCCTTTAAAGCGTCTTTTTTTATATTTTCAGACATATAACTTGGACGCACAAACACCTGATTCGGCCGGTACCGGAACAGCGTTTTTATGTGGTGTGAAAGCTAATGCAGGAACTCTAGGAGTTAATGGTAACGTGCAAAGAAAGAACTGTTCATTAGAAAAGGGAAACGAAGTTATGTCTATTTTACATTGGTCCAAGGCCGAAGGTTTGTTTTTATCTTTACTCGTGTAATCATTGTAATATTCCTATTTCCCATTCTAATACGCCGTCGTCTACAATTTCTTGTGAACACTCCACAAACTACATTTATCATCGGATTGTTCTGAAATTGATATAATATGTTGTTTACATTAGTGAGATGGAGAACCATTTTAATTTCATTAATTTCCGTTAATTTATTTCTGCAGTTATGGCCCTAACTATCGTCCGATCTGTATGAAATTTGCATCCTTAAAAATTAGTGAAACGAAGAAACCTATTGAATTTCAGCAATTTCCGTTAATTGTCTTTAGAGTTAAGGTTCATATTATCGAACCCAAAGTTATCATAGGATGTGTATAACATTTATATGCATTATTTAAATTAGTGAAACGCAAAAGTCTATTGAATTGAATCAATTCCGCTAAGCCTAGAGTTATGGCCCTTGTTTCACTTTGTAGAACCGCTCGAATGCTCTAACAACAGAAGTTATCATCCGATCTGGTTGAAATTGATATGAATTATTTGAAATGGCGAAACAAAGAAGTCTGTTGAATTTTAGCAATTTCCGTTAATTTCACTTTATTGAACTATGTGAATGCTCGAATGACGAAAGTTATCATCTGACTTTTTTTTAACCTTTGATCCACTTTGTTGCACTAAGTAAACGCTCCAACGACTAAAGTTATCATCCAATCTGTATGAAATTTGTATGCATCATTTAAATTATTGAAAAGAAGAATTTTGCCAATTACCGTTAATTTCTTCGAGAGTTACGACATTGTTTGATTTTGTTGAACACCGCAGTCGCCCCAAATGATAAAAGTTATCATCCAATCTGTATGAAATTTGTATGCATCATCTAAATTAGTAAAACGAGGACGCGTATTGAATTTCAGCAATTTCCAATAATTATTTGAATTAGTAAAAGCAAATAGACCGTGGAATATGAATAATTTGTGTACATTACTTCCAGAGTTAAGGCCCCCACCTTGCTTCAATTTGTAGCACCTTGTGACTCATCAAAGAACGAAAATTATAATCTGATCTGTATGAAATTGACTTGCAAATGCCCCCGTTACCCACAAAAGATTGAATAAGCGACAATCCTTATGGACCACTCAGGCGATTTAGCTGCTGAAAGCGTATGTTCGTTGCCTGTCAACTTATCTTACCATGTCAACTCGCTAAATAAAAACTGGACGCTGACGGCGTAATGGAAATGAATTGATGGTTAAAGTCCGTCTGTTCTTCTCCGACTTGGCTAACAAAACTGTGCTATGAGGGGATTTTTCCCTGACAGCGGCACTGCGACCTACGCTTATTTCGAATTCCTACTGCCAAGAGTTCTTTTAGGTGCACGTCTATGCTTTCGTCACATTGCACCTCTGACAAGGGAGACCACGCCGTTGTAATCCGATAAACTTTCTCGGCCAACACCGGGATTGAAAATGGAGCCTATCGGAATTAGCGAGCCAATGTGTCACTTATTGAGTCACCGCGGCTCCACTGATGGACTAACTCGCGGGTTATGCAAAGTAACAGCGTGGTGGATGGAATACGAAAGGTACACTAATGTTCTTTACAGCGCACCAATGTACACATTTTATATTGTGTTTATCGTCCCACCAGAACAACGCGACAGAGCTAACGTCGGGGAAAAATCTGGTTTTAAAAATCACGGGCTTTGATTAAATCATGACTGAATGTCATATATTGATATTCTCAATTGTTTAATTTACAATCGCGTACGAAAAGTTATCGCCCTTTGCATGTGTTTTGTAGGTAAATCTGTTGGAGTAGTAACGACGTCGAGAATCACCCACGCTACACCAGCTGCAGCCTACGCTCATAGTGCTGAAAGAGACTGGGAAAACGATGCTAATTTAAATGACGTAGAAGGTAACTGTACTGATATTGCTAAACAACTGATAATGGACAATCCGGATATTGAGGTTAGTACTCGGATATTACTTGAATAGGTCTACTTCTCATGCACAACTGGAGATTTCCCCACTGTCGCGTGATGTAAACAGGATTGAGGGTTAGTGTAAGCTTTAGGGCTAGGTCTTGGGTTAGGGGTAGCGCTAGCTAGCACTGTTAACATCTCTGGACCTATGACGAAATCTGCAGGTGCGCATGTGAAATAGATCTGATCGACTTTCCTTCACTTTAAGTGAGAATCTCTCCACTTAATTCGGTGTTAACGCATGCCGTTCCTCAGATGAGATGTAGGAGGTTGAATGGTTTAATCTGCCAGTGTCATCGAGTCAGGTGGTGTGCTTTCAACTCCCCGCTTGTTCAACCTCGTGCGGTTTAAATCTCTCTCTCTCTCTCTCTTTCTCTCCCTCTCTCTCTTGCCGCCATTTCAGGAGGCTGGCAGGGGTATCCTGTTACATGTATGGTTTTTTTCTCCAGATGATAGCGCGTCAATACATCGCCGCTAAACCTCGGAAGTGAAGAACAATTCTGAATTCCTGGACTGTAACGGCAAAACCCTCGTCATGACGAAACCTCACTAGCCAGAAGGCCCGGAGATCAGTCAGTACTTTCCAACGTAGTTGTACGGTGCATGCGGAGGGTGTGGCAATGAAGGAATAGTGCCTAGTCGATAAACCGAAGCCCTGTCTACAAAATATTGTGTACGTAATAGAACCATCAGAAATGCCACTGTGCAGGCAATATTTGTCCATTGCCTATACATGTAGTTATTTTATATGCTTTACTGCTAGAGATTTTGTCAGATCACCAGCTATGTTTATGTTTTTATTCAGGTGATTTTGGGAGGTGGTAGAAGGAATTTCTTTACATTTCCTGTTGGTCAACGTAATGATAGTCTTAACCTTACACAGGTATGTCCTATTTTTTTTTGGAATTTATTTCCGGAGATATTATATTTCTTGTCCTATTCTAAATCCCAAAGCAACCCTTCACAACAGAATTCGGGAAAGTTTTGGGAAACACCCCTACCACTTACGAACCATACTTCCCGATAGAGGATGGTTATGACACAATAATATTATCGATTGACATACATCGAGTGCAATACAATAATGCAATGTGAAGATAACCGGGAGGTAACCCAAGTTAGTTTATTTTGAGAGCTGACGAGGCAGTCAATTTAATCGGATATGATCATCATTTATTGGCCATAGGCGATCACATGACATACCCAACATGGTCAGTCCAGCATCCCTCGAAGCGAGCTGTCCTGTATTACCACCCGTATATCTTGAACAAAGGTGGAAGTTCAGTCATCTCTCTCCCTACACGCCCAGAAACATATTATTTTTGACAGACACCGGGCGTAGCGTGACATGATTTGTCTTCGAATAATTATTTTTACAGATCTGGGAAACAGATAAAAGTACTAAAGGTAAAGGAAGTTACGTCACGACTAAAAGCCAACTTGATGCCGTCGATGTCAAGAGCACGGATTATTTGCTTGGTAACAATATTTATAATGAACTTTTAAGAATAATTATTCCTTTTTCCAAGACAATAGAATAGATAAAATAAAGTTTATAGTCATTCGGGTGGGGCGCAGAACCGTTGCTGTGCACATAAGAGAACGGTTTACAGTTAGAATTAGGTGAAAACGCCATTGTCTAGGCACAATTCCTCTCGAGGCTATGTCCAGTTGGTTCTGGAAAGTAAGACGGTATTGGTAGTATGTTCTGGGATATACTTTTTTCGATTCCAACTATCAAAGGTGCTTTCACGAGCACGCCAATGTGTACACGAAACGTCGGGTATTCGTCCCATTCGAACGACACTGCGTTGTTCCTTGCCAGGTCCTCAGTCCTGACCCAGTCCTTCAACAGGTAACCACGCGCGAAAATCCAGATAAACTTTCTCGACCAACGCAGGGATCGAACACTGGACCTCCAGATTAGCGAGCCAACGTCTTACGATTAAACAAAATAAGCACGTGTTTAGGGCATCATGATAATTAGGGCACCACAGTATGTCTGCTTTATAAGATGCCAAATTCAAAATATTTCATTTAAAAATTAATTAATAACTTTCAATTAGTTTTTCATTTTCTTGTATTACTGTTACCTATTATATCGCAATTAATAATGACGTGTATGCAATCCCAGAAAAAAAATCTAATCACGTGCTTGGAGGTTGTTTGTGATTTAGTATATTTTGCATTACATATATATGGGGGCACCAAATCTCTTACGTGCTTAGGGCCTATTTGTGTCTTTAATCAGTTCTGGCTTACTCACTGAGCAACCGCGGCTCTCTAGTCGGAAAATACCAACGTCGAATAACACATCATGTGTATTGCACATTACCCAATATGTCTCTCATAATAACCGAAGTACAGTAATTATCCTTCAGAATCGACCGATTACTATTATAGAAAGGCGACCCAAAAAGATTTTGATATTTTAAAGCGATCATCTGTTTTATGTTTATTAAAGATACATTATGTAAGATTAGGTAAAGAGTTGGCAGTTCTCACTATAATAGTAAAAAAAATACATAATGTTAAAGCAATTTGAAAATTTCAGTTAAATTGATCCACTTCGAACCGAGGACTAAGCGGATGAAAGTTCCGCTTAGCCTCGATCATCATTACTGAAGGTGGCAAGACAAAACTACAAGTCTTGATTATCCAATAAATCGTTAACCACGAAGGAAAGTTTTGCAGTGAATCGGGCTACAATCCAACAAATATCACAGGCTAGCCTTGACACCGAGAGCTGATTATGGTCTGGATAAGTTAATTAATGTCTAAATAATAGTTTTTATGACATTTAAGGCCTAAAGAAAGACCTGCAATAGGTAGATTTTGATCTTGCATAATGCATGTTTAACTTTTGATATTTCTATAGGTTTATTTGCTGAATCACATCTGGAATATGATCTAGATCGTGAATTGAACAATAATTCGTTCGATCAACCCTCGCTTCCTGAAATGACCAAGATCGCCATCGATATACTGAAGAAAAACGACAAGGGTTTCTTTTTATTGGTAGAAGGTGGGTAAACGACTTCAATTAAACAAAAGATCGGGGTCGAACTGGGTGTTTTTTTCCTGGTGATTTTAACACATTGTGACATACTGGCTTTGTTTAAAGGGACTACCCCGATTTAAACGGAGTCTCAAGAACAAAAGTTCGAGTACCTATGAAATTTAAACGCCAAAATATAGAGAAATGGTGTATTTATCATGTCTCAAAATTTCTGCTCAAAATATTGAGACGTTAGGACGTGAACGTCAAAACTGCTTATCCGGACACGTAACCCTTTCAAGATTTCGAGTAAATTTGTTCGTTGGATGACCTGATAATTGATTCCGGTTTCTTTAGAGATCTATGCAATGAATGACCCAGGTGCTGTACTTGATAACGAAGGGTAAATTTCACATACACGTTGTTTTTATAAAATAAAGGGTAAATTTCATATACACGTTATTTTTAAAAAATAAAAGTCTGATTTTTATCCAAACACCGTATAATACAGCTTTTGACACCGGTGTTTATTTCCAGATGAATACAGACCGGTTTAAGTTGCTTGAAAAAGTACCGGTATATTGAGTTAGTTCCTCGCCCTACGATGGGATGATTTTCAGGGCTTTTAACACAAAATTAAACAGTTTTTTCTCCAAAATATAACCGGGATTGACCCTTTAAAATGTCTCGTATAGGACATAATTTATCAGGGGAGACAATTCAACTAATTAAAAGTAAATTATGGGAGATAAGATAAAAAGATGGCAGTTCTCACTATAATAGTTAAATAGTTAAAAACTAGATAGTGTAAAGATAATTTGCTGAAAATTTCAGTCAAATTGATTCACTATTAGCCGAGAAAAAAGCGTTTAAATATTCACATAGCCTCGGTCATCATTACTCAAATCATTAATATAAACAGCATAGTCTCGATTATCCACTTGATTGATTTAATTACCAATGGCCATTAAGCGGCATATAAGAATTTAATCCGCCAACATCGAAGGCTAGCCTTGACATAAAGAGTTTATTATGGTCTGGATATGTTAATTAATGTCTAATTGATTATTTAGATAACATCTCAGGCTTAAAGAAAGACCTGTAATAAGCAGATTTTGCTCTTGCATAATGCTATTTTAATGTATGGTGTCAGACTAGTAATTTTCCCCCTTATTGATATGCAGAGTTAAATCCACATCATTTCCTAACTTATAACATTTTAACGTGAATATCACTTTCATCTATTTAACCACAAAGAGTTTAATTGTCACAATCATTAATAAAAATAGTGAAGGGGTTAAAGAGTCTGGATGTTTTCTAGACCTGGCCAAAGGATTCTATAGCATGTGACGTCATTTACGTAAGTAGTGACTTCAGCCTAACCTAGTGGGGTCTCTCTCTCTCTCTCTCTCTCTCTCTCGCTCTCTCTCGCTCTCTCTCCCCCAACTGTCCAACCGTCTAGTTTAACGTTTGTTTTATATATTTCTACAGGTGCTCGTATCGATCATGGTCATCATGCTAGCAAAGCCAGGAAAGCATTACATGATACAATAGCTTTTGACGATGCTATAAACATTGCCATGAAAGAACTGGGTACAGAAGAAACACTGCTAGTTGTCACCGCCGATCACTCTCATGTATTTAGTATGGCCGGTTATCCAGAAACCGGAAACGATATATTAGGTACGAAACTTCTTTATCATAAACACCTTTGGACAACTTCTACTGATAGATCGGCTTCAGTAGAAATTATTGTTTATTGTAAAGGCAGCTATGGAAGTATTTGTAATTCGTTCATGTAACACCCTAACTAAAATATCAAGGCACGTTGGTTCAGTGAGTAAGGTACGGACTCCACGATTCCAACCGTAGCAACCGTAGCGCCAATCCCACTCTCACGATTCCTGCTACGACTGAAATTTTGGTCTACCGTATCATATATTGAGGTCAACCGTAGCCATCGTTTTGTTCGTATTTAAAAGTATCTGAACGCACCAGATAGAGTACAATCATATTTTAACACATCGCACGACAGTGAAACCATGTACCTTTTGATTGATGTTTTAGATTTTTATACTTGTATTTTTGCGTTTTAGGTTTGGTTCACCCTACATCTGATGGTGAACCTAAAGATAATCTCCCTTATACGTCATTGATCTATGGTAACGGTCCTGGTGGTGCCTTGGTTAACGGATCAGATGGTCATCCTGGTCGACAGAATTTAACTGGCGTTGATACAAGTACGTTATTGTTTTCAAACTAACAAACCTATCTTCCTATTTAATTCAAAGAGCTGTTTGGTCGCCGAGGTGACTCTTCGAGTAAGACGCTTACCAGGACATCCCGAATTCGCTCATGGAGTTGACTGAAAGAGTTCCTCGAGATTTTCCGATGCTATGCTTTTTTTAGTCGTTCGGATAAGACAATATTTTGTTGCCGTGTAAACATTTGGAATTCGATACAAGGGTAGATCGTGGTGTCGCTGTATTCCCACAAACTGCAAGCCTAGCTATGGGTAAATCCGGCACTGATATATGGCAATGATCTGGTTTGGGATATATATAAATAGGCTGGCTTGGATCCAGATTAAGATATATGTCAATTGTCAGGTTTAAGATATGTGGGGTAAATGTAAACAATCTAAATTGAGGTATATGTTAATGATCTGGTTCGAGACATATGTAAACGACCTGATTAAGATAAGTCCTGACTTGAGATTATGTTAATGATCTGATTTGAGATATATATTAATGACCTGATTTGAGATATATGTAAATAATCCGAATTGAGATATATATTAATGGCATGGCTTGAGATATATGTAAATGACCTGATTTTAGATATATGTTAATGACCTGGCTACAGATATATGTAAATGACCTAGCTTGAGATATATGTTAATAACCTTGCTTGACAGTGTTATGTTTCTTTTTTTTTTGACAGCCGATCCAGAATATGTGTATCAGGCAGCTGTACACATGAGTTCTGAAACTCATTCAGCAGAAGATGTCGGGATATTCGCTATTGGTCCCATGTCACATCTATTCCACGGTGTCCACGATCAGAATTATATAGCCCACGTGATGGCCTACGCTTCCTGCGTAGGAGCGAATAAGAAACATTGTGACAGACCTAAAGATGACCCTATAGGCAGCGGCGTCAGTCACACACTTGCTCATTCTTTAATCTTAGTTTGTATATTAAATCACATAAATAAATATTTGTAATAGTTATACACACTCTCTATTACATCATGTACAAAATGCACATATTTCTAATAATTAGAAACGCCCCTAATTACATTACCTCAATAATATCTTGATTATATTTTCGGATAATATTCAATATTCCACAGTTTGATCCACATTCAAATGAACTCTGATTGGCAATATAATATTTATTTAATAAGGAAATATCAAAAGGAAATCAACGGTGAATAATTTTACGTATTATATTTAATCTGCTTTCAATCAAGAGTCCCAGCAATAGATACTAACTAAAACCTATAGGTGGCGCTGTCTAGTATAATATATCGGTCTCATCATATATTTGTATAAAAACATGTACAGAAATGAACCATTTTAAAACTGACTTTAAAAACAAAGCCAACAATCAGAATAATTGAAAAGGATAGTGGGACATACCAAGGTGAATTTCCTAAGCACGCGCTTTTGCGACGTTTCTGCACGGGGTTTCACTTGGGAATAAGTAAGTCTAATGCAACTGTAATGGGTGCGTTTCGATGTAACGAGAGGAAACGCGCACATGGAACATGAAGGAAGCATATTATATTAGATCATTTATCAATAACATCCAAGATTTTGTGTACATTTGTGTTTGAAATCCATATCGAATAATATGAATAAGTCATTGTATAGTCATTGTTTTTAATACTTGGTATACTATGTTTATATATTTCTATATGTTACAATAGATATATATCTGTGTATTATTTTGTTGCCATGGGTATATATGTGTTTTCTTTTGTTGCCATGGATATATATATATATGTATTATTTTGTTGCCATGGATATAAATGTTCTTTTGTTGCTATGGATAGATATATTTGTACTATTTTGTTACCAGGGAGACATATCGTTGTTTTCTTTTCTTACCATGGAATATATATTTCTATTATGTTTTACTGTGAGAATTGAGTGACGAAAGATTGTTATGTTTTTATGTAACATCATAGATATATTTGTACTATTTTGTTACCAGGGAGACATATCGTTGTTTTCTTTTGTTACCATGGAAATATATATTTCTATTATGTTTTACTGTGAGAATTGAGTAACGAAAGATTGTTATGTTTTTATGTAACATTTTATTCAACTATCAATATATTTACTAATATGCACTATTACTTTTGTTTCATACGTATTGGGTTTTATGAACACGAGACAAGTTATATCGAATATTTTATAATGACCGAATCCCTTTATAATAACCTGTAATGTTCGTTTTTCATGTTTTAAATCTTGACACGACCGAAAGGGGGATAACCAGGCGCGTATCCAGAGGGGGGTCCAGGGGGTCCGGACCCCCCCCCCCCCCCCATGCTCAGACTTGAAAATTTTTTATGCGATTTTATTGGCGACTTTTAGACCTGTAATTTTGGAATTTACCTTCCGGAAATGCGTCAGAATGCACCAAATTGAATCTAGTTAGTTGGTTTAGTGCCTTTTATCAATCCCCCCCCCCTGCAAAAAATCCTGGATCCGCGCCTGGGATAACTTTTGTGACGATTATGGATTAGGACTAGTAATTCTCTCCTCATTGATTTCAATGCAGAATCTATGGCATTTCTTGGCCTTTCGAACTATTCGGTGGTCTTAATCTGTAAAACCACAACAGGCCACGATTAAATAATAAATAGATTTAGACTCAATTTCGGATCAATAAAACACGCTATAAAATATATTATTTGAAATCTCATGTCTTAAGTTGCAGTCATTGTTGTTAGACAAGAAACGCCATCCCACGTGAATAAACTATTTGACTCTATCACACTAGATGATTGTTTGTTATGGAAATAAAATACTTTTTATTTAATATATATGTATACCTGATTTGTTTTTTTTTATATTAGTATACTATACTGAGCATACTGGTATAATATGTAGCCCTGGTAGTAAAGCCAGGACTGTCGTCCCCGAACGCCTAGACAATCTTCCTTGCTGGGCTTAGGGCCTATATAAGAGTAGGTCATCGAGCCGCTGTCTGGGTCAACCTTCCATTATAACACACTATACAGCGTATGTCCGACCTCATTCCCTTGTATACATCGGCGTGTACTTTAAAGATCCCGTGGCAGTTGGAATTCGTTATAAGAATTGGCAATAGTGCTGCTGCCCGGATCAAATCAGCCCAGTCGGAGCAGAACAGTAGGACGTCAAACCCCATTTCATTTCATTCCATTAGTACAGTCGATGTAGACAAGTAGGACGTTAAACCCCGTTGCATTTTCTAACAGATCGACGGGGTGATATAAGTGTTGCGTAAATACGAAACGTTCTGTACATGGCATGCAATATAAACAATACTAATAGGACCGATCATTGAACACAGTAGCATCTATAATATTCAAAATTAAAAACTAGATTAATTTCAATCGATATTGATTTTGTTACCTCATTGTGGGGTCCTAATATCCAAAATTAAAGACACAATTTACATTTTAAAATAAGTACACTTCTCGTGCACTCTATGGTTCCGGATGTCATTTGTAATTTACAAATCAAAACATATCCAATAATACATTGCGAGAGTAAATAAAAATGGTTGATTCACAAACAACTAATATAATTTTTAAAAGATCTGCAGAATGGACTGTGCAAGAGCAAACGGGTGCTGTCACAATTCGGACTATTCACGTAAGCTGATTAGAAATTAGATATTACAAAAAAATAAGAATGTAAATCACTTTATATACATACAATTTACACAAATATTGGATTCGTTGTCGTTTGTTTTGGCACCAAAGAACAGCTGTATGCTCTTTAAAACACGTTAAATTGATTTGTGCCCGAAACCGGAAGCAGATATAAGACAAAAGATAAAATTATTTGTCAACTTCTCTGTGAATATTGAATCCGAACGAAAGTCTATTAAAGTACGGATGATTCAAGATTTATTCAAATAATGTTTGTTACTTAAGATGTTTGACATCTATCAAAATGGCATTATAAAAGGTATATATCTATATGCATCTATTATTTTACATTAAAGGTATAAAATCGTTTGGATTTAGTCAGAATGGGGCTTCAAGTTCAATGAAGTGTTGGGATGTTATTATTTCGTGGCGATCGTCTCTCTTCAATACGGCTTTACCGACAGTCAGCGGTGCGACCTAGCTAGGACAGTGTCTATTCTTTCGGGAGAGAAAACAATACAAAATTAAGTAACTTCGGGATTCAATTTTATTTTAATAATTCGTTTACACGCAGGGAACTTTTAGCTGCGTGTTTGGGGCGCGAAGAAAACCCAAGAGGTTGGACAGGCGACTCTACTCCTTGCCACACAGAAACGGGGAATAGTCACTTGACTCAATGACGATTTTATAATCTAAAGCCAGGCTGACACTTGCACGATTCCGTGGCACGCATTGGCACAACTCGAGTCAGCACGACACCGTCCAATTTGCGCAAACTCGTCGTGCCAATGCGGGAAGTGCGTTAACAATGCGCAAACTATGCGTAAACTCGTCGTGCCAGTTCGTATCAATGTGGACACTGATGGGCATGACAAAATCGTGGCCAAAAGTCGTGCAAGTGTCAGCCTGGCTTAACGCGTTAAATCATTCGGACACCCAACCTCTCCTGTATTAACAGCTAGTCCATTATAAAAGATTGTGCTCCTTTAAGGACAATATGTGAAAAACAAACATGTACCATTTTCCATTTGCCTGTTCATTTACTGATTATTTGTTCTTCAGTTACCTAGATAATTATACGTCTGATTTTCACGAGAGCTTGTTTTTGTTCTGGTTCACCAGCACAGTAACACGTACGTTAGTGATATAACTAGAAATATAATGGCGGATAAAAAACCAAAGTGGAATGTCCTAAGGATTTCATGTTTTATTGGATTAATAAACACTATAGAAGGTATACTTATTTTTTTAATAATGTGGGTTGCCAAGCGGTCTTGCGTGTGCTACTGCGGCTATAAGAATTCCTATCTATGGAAATTGCGCGGGTGTGTGTGTGGGGGAGGGGATATCATTAACAATTTAAGGCGTTTGGTTGGTGGCCCCGCGGTCTATTGTGTGAGATCTCGAGTAACAGGGCGCATGGTTGCCTGTCCAAGAACGTTTTGTACTCGTACTGTGGTTTCTCCTGCTCGTCATGATATTTAGGGCATGTACGTAACATAGAAGGGTCGTTGCATGTTAATCTGACTTTGTGAGTTTTCCCCGGGTCATCCGACACCCCTGTCCCCCCTCTGTCGCCAAGGATGGTTAAGCAAACACCATTTTAATATAAAAAAAATAAGTACGTGGGTTGGGTGTATATGTCTTTATTTTTTCACGATTACTATGATTTTTCATAACGTACTTATTTCATTCCTAGGTTGTTGTCACCATTTATACAACAATGAAACCGGGAGGTGTTACAAACCATTTGATAATACCACAGATTGGTTGACAGCCAAACACATCTGTCTATCTCTAGGTGCTGACTTGGCTATAATACGTACAGAATCTGACAAACAGTTCCTCAAATCACAAAGGTAATATAAAGCATGTATTTAGCTTATCATCATCATCATCATCATCATCATCATCACCACCATCATCATCATCATCTATCGTCATCGTCGTCGAAGTCCTCTTCATCACCACAACAACCAATATTAGTAGCACAACCCAAATCATCATGAACAGCAATTACAGCATCAACATCAAGGTCCACAACAACACCCAGTCCCTCCTCCTCCTTCTCGTCGTTATCATCAACAGCATCAACATCATCATTATAGATATTATAACACGTTGTTTGTATCGTATAGTGTTGAAGGATGGGTAGGAGTCAATGATCGAACAGTTGAAGGAAGTTACAGAGATAACGATGGGGTCGGCGTACCATCATCTGAATTCAACTGGATGGTTTTTAAACCTGATATGCACATCTCCAACAAAGATTGTGTGCGAGTTGATCAAGATAATTACTGGATTGACGAAGATTGTGACCTGCAATTTAAATTTATCTGTGAATGGTCAGTAAGAACCGGTAAGTATAATTATAAATCGCTTTGTCTTATTTTTATAATTTTACAAATCAATCTCAAACAATTATATTTACTTGAATAAAAATTTGTTAATCCAGCACTTCCCTGACAACCTCATTTTCGAAACGGCTCGAAACTCCTACTGAACGACCTCATCCAGTCGCCAGAGTCACGTCCTCAAACAGTTTACCGCTTGTCTTATGACGTGTGCTGTTCGATGCAATAAAGATGGCAGTACTTTCGGGATCCAATTAATATAAGTTTAGTAACCAAGATTGTGTCATTTTTTATATATTATTTTTCAGACATTCAGATACACGACAATCCTATTATATTAACTCGAAACTGGATTGAAGCACCCGCGAGATTTTGAAATTTAACGATGAAATAGAAAATCAAGATTTAACCTCGATTTTCACTATTTCTACGGTCATAAACAATCTACGCTACATCTTCAAACTGACATAATTTCGCTCAAAATAAAGTATTTCGAATGAAATTTTCATAATATGCATTTGTCCGTGACCCGGTTAAGGGCGTTGACTTGATAACCTGGAGGTCGGATGTTCGATCCCGGATTTGCCAAAGAAAGATAATCTGAATCTTCTGCCGTGGTTCCCCGTTGTCAGTGATGCAGGACGGAGAGTTTGACAAGGGACGACGGATATTCGTTCTCGTCTTGATGGTACGAAAAACCGAGTTCCCGTGTACACACTGTAATTAAAAAAACAAATCCGATTTTCTCTTTCTTGTATTTGGGTGTATAGTTGTAAATTTTATTATTAATATTCCGATTAGTGCCGAAAATTAGGACGTTAAACCCTATGTCATTCATTAATTCGTATGAATATTTTCATTTATATTGTTTCAGAGCATGATGTGAAAGAGATAGTTCTTCAAGTATTAAATGAGGGTGTTATGTGTAACTTGCATATCTTGAAATCAATCCAGGTTGACAGTTATCTCTACTGTGCTGTAAACTGTTTACACGAGAAACGTTGCTTGGCCATCACATTTTCCACATCAAATTGTTTATTATATGAACATTACTTAGGATCAAATGTTGCGTGGGAAAATTCAGTCGCCATGTTTTATGTAGCATAGCGTCACATTTGAGTTTGTGTTCCATATTTATTGTCATTTTTTAAGTGGGGGACAGACGAGCGTATTTTTTTGCCCGATCACGTCGATTTTAAAATGGTTTGAAAACTTGCCAGTGTGCCCTTTCACAGCGACTTCGAATCTGCTCGTGTGCCCGTGTTCAGCGCATATTTATTAGCCAATCGGAGACATGGTTGATATCACATGATCTCAAAATGTCTGCATTCACTGCCGAAGCTTGGAATATTACTCTTGTACCACAAGTTGCTTTTTGTCCAACGAACCATTCTAGGTATTCTGCGTTTTATTTATATCAAATAAAAAGCATGCTATAACAGTAAGCTTAAGATCTCACCGATTCGCCATTTAGAAGAAGTCACATGATCGACGTAATTTACTCCCAGAATGACAATCGCTTCGTGTGCCCGTTCGTGACTGACCGTAAAAAAATCGATTGCGAATTTAAATCGGCGACAATATACGCTCGTCTGATCTTAGCAACGTTGATTGTTAGTACGTGTACATTGATCACTTGTTATTATCATCTGTGGTGTTCTTTTCTTTCTTCGATTGGGTATTTCGGGTACTCTTCTCGAGACCGGTAATATCCTTGGCCTGTTCTCGATCTTTTTCTGGGAATAAACAATTATTGTTCATAAAAAAAACGGATCACGTATCTATGCTTTGATAATTTTATAAACCAATGAAAGATTTACCCGTCAAAATAGAGTAAAGTGTGCCACAGATACTAAACTTCCCATTAAGTAATCGAAATGAAATATTAGTTTCGGACCTTTTTATAATCGGGGCGTGTACTTAGTTTTTTAGTCAGCTGATAATCACGTATCAGGTGCTGTTTCGTCATTGTAATCAAGTTTGGGGGTTTCTGGGATCTGTTGCATTATTACCGTCAGAACTATCGAATTGGTTAGGATTAGTCTTGTCCTCAATACACGGTTCATTATAAGGTACAGATTCCGATTTATCTCCCTTGCCACACCAAGCGCCGTCATTTTATAAGCTGTAGATAAAACTACTTCTATAATTAAACCTATAAAGATTCGTCGTTTTTTTGATAAAGCGTTAAGTTTCTCACACGTTAAATTTGTAAATAAGCTAGATACATTAGGTAGTACAGTCAGTTTTCCAAACTAAGCGGGTCACCGCCCTTAGATCCGTGACCATTTCTAACAGAACAGGATGGTTTCTGATTGATTTGTAATTAATTGCTGCCTTGGAAATCTACGGCCTAACTAACTAACTGTAGGAAAGCCGAAAATCCAAGATGGCAGCCTAAAATGGTCTGAAATTGATCTTCACAAACAATATCGATGAAGTTCGGAGGGCCTGACAATTAACAATGTCTTATTTATTCGCATAATACGGAAAACCATTGTCCCGTGCCAGTTGGAATTGGAAATAAGAGATGGCCATAATGTCGCTCTACGGAAAATTCGTAAAATAACACTTGACAGTTATAATTCGAAATACGATTACGCAGAAGCACCGCTGTACCGACAAAACTTCCATCACAGCACACTGCAGTATTTAACCCAGTCGGTGGAAAACAGTAAGACATTAATCCCCATTTGATTTGAATTCATTTCATTCTCTCCAGATATATTTGGTAAATACTACAACATAAAATAATCTATTGAACCCGGTTTTTTTTCCTGATATGGTAACCTCGTCGTATGGATCAGGTTGCTATACTTATATTCATTGACCCTAAATATAGGCACAAAGGAAAATCCAGCTTTAATCGAATGTACTGTTTGAAAATTTATGATAAAATCCTCTTTAAAACAGTTCTTATAAAGCTCGACCCTTGCTTGGAATAACATTTTATTACGCAAACAAAATACACCCAGTGGATTGCCGAATGTATGGTCTAATGCGTACTAAAATATTTAATAGTTTTAAATTACATGATTTATTATATAATGTAATGTAAGCTTAAATATTCGCCCTAAAAAGGAATAAAATGACCATAGTAAAACTATTTAACAATTTTTATTTGCGTGATATATTATTATACGTACAATAAAAAATATTTAATGTCATATTAGCTTATGTATACATGTATTGGCAGTAAATATGCATAATTATAGCTTTAAATATCCTTACTTAAAAACACTTAATACCAGCTAGAAATGTACTTACATTACTAAAATATTTAATTATAGTTTAAAATATGCATAGTAAAAGTTAAAAGTATTTAATAATAGCTAAACAAGAGCATGGGATAATAATACATAAACCATACGTAAAGGAGCTAAATCGCTAATATTTGGGACATAGAAATTTACCCAAATGGGTCGCAACGCATAAAATAACCTTATATGGATGTTAACTGATTTACATTCATTCTTTACTCTAATTTCAAATCAGTTATGTTCGGCGAAATACGCCTGAAGTCTCAATAGCATGCTAGCGTCTGGTTATTCCAACCTACATTATTGCATAATAATGCCCTCCATGCGTCACTGTTTAGCTCCATTTTCCAAGTCCCTCGTTAAAAATCGACCTGAAACCGATTATGGTACACGATTTTTTATTTTGTCTTAAATTTCCCGGTAAGATCACAACATCAATGTTGATTTAAATGACAAATAATTTGTGTTTTCATTGTCGAAGATTTTGGGTGATATTGAGTTAGAGACTTAGCTACTTTAAAATTAAATCCAATAAACACTAAATAGAGTTTAACGGCCTACTATTCGGCGCTAATGAATACGGCCTTAAAATAAAGCTTTCCCAATCGAATCTCGTTCTGGTTCAAATACTATGAATGCTGGTCCACGGTTCATAAATTTGCATGTCGTCTTCACTAAATAACTTTTATGTACAGAACACTAGTATAATGTTATGATAAAAAAGTCAGAATAAAATTGTCGAAAAAACTGTAACGAGTAATAAGTCTTTATAGTATATGTCAATAAAATATTGTTCAAATAAATATAAATACAGTTTGGAATAAATTGTAAATACCGAAAATTAAATATTTATTTTCATAAAATGTCACAATAAATTTTGTGAAGAATACTGTTTCAAAAAATTATAAATAACGAAATATGATTTATAATTTTGATAAAATATCAATATAAAATTTGTGAAGAATACTGTTCCGGTAAATATCCAATAAATATTAAATAACAAACATTAATTCATAATTTTGAAATATGATTTAATATTCTTATAACATGTCACAACAAACTTTGTGAGAAATACTGTTTGGGTACACGTTCAATAAATTATAAATAACGAAAAATAATTTATTTGTGAAGAATACTGTTTCAACAAACTCATTATTTGAATGAAAATTTCACAATATTTGTGAGAAAATACTGTTCCGGTAATTGTTCAATAAATTATCAATAACGTCGACTCTGTGTTCTAGTCATCCGTCGTGTTACCGTGGGCGGTTCCTGGTAAACTTGCTAAAAATGGCCGTCGTCTCACTCCTAAACTCTCCCATTTTACCCACGACAACCTCGCTGTTAAATCTGAAACGAGACAAACACACAAATTTTATTTCTGATCTCACAGTACGAAATTTTTATAAATATATTGTTTAAATCTTCTAATTTTAGAATACAACAAACACTTATTTATTTCATTAGTTATCTGGAATCTTTAACGAGACGTAGTATCAGGAGTTTATAGTTTTGTTTAACAATAACCAATATTAACGTTTGATCTCTTAAGGTTTCTCAGAATGTGAAATGTGACACTACGGTGATTTAAATATAATATTGTAAATTATCTATAAAAAAAAATAAAATAAAAAAAAAAAAAACACGGACATATGTTAAACATACTTAAAATAATATTATAAAAGTTATTCATATATTTCAAACACTAAGAATTCTTAATATATATATCTGGGGAAATATATTATGTTATTTAAACAATGTTTCGTGAACTTAAGAATGGATAAAATTTCTTCATCAACAAATACAAAATATTATAGTCTGAATTACATTGTTTCAAAATAATATAAAACGAATTATATAATATCTTAATTGAGCATTGTATGTTTTTCACAGGACAAACATTGCAACACATGACATATTATTCCTTTAAAATGCAGTATATAGAAAAATAATACATATGCACAAGGAAACTCTCATTTTATACAAAATTAAAATTTAGTTTATGATGTTGCATCGAAATAATAAGAAACAAAAACGTTGTAATCGGAAATTGAGATTATCAGTCAGAATGTAAATTTATATGAATTGGAAATCCGGTGTTTTGTGTTTAAAATATATATAATGAAAATATTACAATAAAAATATAGAAAGTAGAAAATTTGTTTCTTGAAAATTACAAACTGTTAGGCTAAGAAATTTTAGAAATCTTGCTCTTCAAAGTACGAAACTTTAATAACATAATCCGGACACTCGTTTAATATCCAATACTAGTTAATTTCTTAATAGAAATGGAATAAATTGAAATGGGGTTTAACGTACCATTTTTCTGCATTTTTAACATGAACTGAATAGTCGTGATAGTTACGTGTAATTTTTAACGACGAAAATTCTATTTTATCACACAAAGCTAATCAATAAAATCAGTAAAACCAAACTAAAACAGAAATTAATGACAATATTGTGTATTTTTTAGAAGAGAAAATAAAAAAAGACTTAAACCTGAATAACGAAAATCGAAAAAACAACAGTTTACCATGCGTCACTCTACATATTACCACTACTGCACTAGGCTAGTGGACAAAACTACACTGATGCGGTACATACAAATGAAAACAGAAATTATTTTCAATAAATATAACCTACCACTAGTATTCCAATCTGCTTTATTTGATCCATCGCTGTCCTCTGTTAATGAAGTTTCTATATATTCTAGTGGATCATTACCACTCATTAAAATATCCCTTAATAACGAAATATAGGCAATAGCTAATCTCAGTGTATCTATTTTAGATAATCTCTTCTCATAGGGAAATGTTGGAACATGACATCGCAGTTCTTCAAAAGCAGAATTAATACTCAACATCCGTTTTCTCTCCCTGACATTCGCTGTGCATCTTTCTCCTGTAAATGAAAAATTATGAAATTGTGTGGAATCCATTCCATTAATCTGAAAACAGTTTTCGTCTACGGTTCCTTCAGCACTAGTACTGTTAGTAAATTTCGCATAAACACATGACGGATATTCCTTTTCTTGCATCTGGCATGACGGGTACGTCGTATCGTCCATTTGATATCGCAGTGTCGGAGTGGTGTCCATTTCGTAATTCTCCTGTTCGTCCACGAAGAAATCGCTTAATTCAGTATAATTTGTCAAAGACATGACTATGTTTATATAAGGTGATTTTGGCGGGAACTTCTAGCATCAAAGTATCGAACGTCCAAACTCTATAACTACTAAACTATCATGAGAGTTGATCACCGACGATATTGTCATCTTATTAATTTTTTCGGACTAGACCAATCGTATTACGTAGACCTATTCATCGAAACGAACATTTTAGAATTATGATCCACTGTTGGGAACAACTTACAAGGACAGATCTGTGGTCCTTCCTTGTCGCCAGAGTCAGAACAAAATGCGAATCTCAGAACGTCTGAGAGAAATTGTGAGATTGTATTAGATTCGTTGACTGTCAGGAACAGATTGTTGAAGTTGTAACCGATTTGAATATTATGACAAGGTTTTAATTGATCTGTGTATTAGAGAAGAGATGTTTATATACCAGACAATCCTCTACCCAGAATACAACATGTCAGCCACACTTGTATCATGTAATTAACTTGCCGTGAGGGTAATAGGTACTTGAAGTCTCGTGAAGAGTAGAAGAAAGGCCGCCATCACTTCTCCCCGAGGAGTCTATCGCCATCTCCAATAAGGGAAATAATTCTCCAACAGCGATACCGTTAAATCCTTCTTTCAACAAACAGTGGGGGAGCTCGACCCCATCAGGTCAACTTTATCCTCTCTACCATAGACGACTAAACTTCGTCACAGTTGTCACTTGACGACACGCGCGTGCTTACATGACGACACATGCGATTTCCCGCCACGACACGAGTTTATGACATCTCTCACTTGTTACAGTCTAATTTTAAATGATGATAGGAAGTGAGCAACAATTAAAAAGATGATAATATTATATTTAATCAGTTTACTGTAGGAAAAATAAGGCTGTTTTATTCTAGAAGTACATACCCACAAGGTATATTCTTCTGCTTCAACTAATCTTTAATCTTCTTTGAAAAGGGTTTCTGGGATAACAAATAATCTAACATTTGCACACAAGCACACATCCTGGCAAAATCGAGGGGTACTGGAGGCAATATGATCTTCTCTTAATTCATTCCAATATAAAAATATTAAAAAGAATGAAAATCAATATAAAGATATTATAGATTAATACATACATGTAGTTGTAAAGTTCATACAAAATACTTTTAAAATTGTTATCTGTCAGGGCTAAACTATCGTTATGGTGCACTGTACAAAAGAGAGTTGGCTTACTAGAACACATGATAACACTTCGCAATTATATTTTTGTATTGGTTTAATGTCGTCAACTTATTGAATAGGGACTTCACCGGGGTTCCCATTCGAAGGCCTTTCTGTTCTTATTAACTATAAACAAACTTAGAATAACTGTGATAATCTTGAATATTATCTTTGTAGAGGAGTAACAAATTTTGACAAAATCGGAGTTGCCATGTCTTGGAAGCTCCCGAGACGATGAATGATAATTTAAAAACCACAAGAAAATTTTGGTGTTTATTTCACTTCATTACGTATTCTCAAATATACACAGCAGATACATTTTGGGGAAATATGCCATGTTTTCTAAAAATCAACCATATGACGTAATTTGACAAAATCTAAAATTGCTTATACATTAATTTACATTATCGCCAGAAACTAATTTCTAAGGCGATTAAAGATTAGTTAGGGCAGAAGAATATGCCTTGTGGGTGTCGGATGTCACCTTTTTTCCAATAGCAAATTGTTCGCATATAATATTATCATCTTTTAATTGTTACTGTCGCTTCCAATCATCATTTGAAATTAGACTTTAACAATCCAGAGATGCCATAAACTCATGTCGTTGCGGAATATAGCACGTGTCGTCATGTAAACACGCGTATGTCATCAAGTGATACGTGTGACGTAGTTTCAGTCGTCTGTGGTAAAGAGGATAAAGCTGATCTCAGGGGGTCGAACTCCCCTACTGTTTGTTGAAACAAAAATTTAACGGTATCGCTGTTTGAGAATAGCTTCACATACTGACGATGGCGATAGATTCCTCGGGGAGACGTTATGGTGGCTTTTCTCTTACTCGTGACGGGACATCAAGTGCTTAGGCTATAACCCTCACGGCAACATAATTGCAGTACAAGAGAATTAATGTACAATGGAAGAAAGGGGGAAACAATCGGCTGGATGATAGAGCCACGTTATGATCCATCACCCAGTCGTATTTGCATGTGTAAAGTTTGTTTGTGATTAATAACAACAGAATGGCCTAGAAATGGAGACCCTGACAAAGTCCTTGATCAATAAGCTTACGTTTCCATTGTCAAAACAAAAGCATAAAAAATAATGGTTCCTGAAACTGGGAAAGACACTCGTCAATACTGAAAGCTCAAGTGAATAGAGCGAGCGATAGGTTGGTCCAGTATTACAAAGGTCGTATATAGTGGTGTACATGATGCTGTTACGGCTTTGTTTCAAATTGATCTTAAGAATTAGTTTAATTATGCACATAGGGCATCAAGTTCTATTTGAGTTACTTGGCTCCTTAGAAAGAGTTTTTCAAAGTTGAATCTCAAAAGGAAACCTAGCCCAAAACTGTTTCAATTCCGTTATGTATAGGATATTAACCTACCCAAGGTTGATATGATAGAGAACACGCGGGCGCAGCCCAAGTGTTCTCTATCATATCAATCCGAGGGAGAGTAGGTTTATATCTGACATACAACGTTCACCCTTAAATTTAATGGACTCTTCTAAAAAAGGCAACAGTGATTGGATAATTGCTCGACATAACGTGCACGTTTTTGTTTATACGGCGCCATTTTGTAGTAATTGAACTGAAGAAAGCTAAAACAAAATAGTAAAACGAAGTCAGACGAATAATCAATCCTTTTTAGTCATCATATTGACGATAGAATAGATGTGAATGCAACTATGATTAAGATCTATACAAAGCCTGAAGAAAATTTGGATCAAAAGGCAATCTTTTCCGATAATTCTGACAATGAACCGTGACTGAAGGTTACTTTTCGGTATGTTCAGAGAAAGATTTGACCGACTGTTTTGAGTGGACTGTAGCCGTAGCCAAAATACTTTACAGAGGAATTCTTGGGTGATAAATACCTTCAAGTCTTGGAGTGTGTGGAGAAATGATTTAGGCAGAAAGAAAATTCTGAAAGATATCTTAGACATGGACTGGAGTGTGGATAACCGATTTAAATAAGCCGATAAGTACGCCGTCTATTTAGGTCCTGAATGCTACAAACTGTACCAAAACATTTTTTTTTTTATTGTCAAAAGAATAAAATTTTATTTCTGTGTTCTTTGTATTATTTCGATCATCTACGTCTAGAGCGGTTGATATGAGCCGAATATATCGACCTGTAATGACGTCATCAGCGGTTGATATGAAATATCAACCTGTCAGGACGTCATCAGCGGTTGATATGAACCGAATATATCAACCTCTGATGACGTCACGAGAGGTTGTTATAAGATATAACTGCTGTGGACATCAAAGAAAAAACTACAGCCAGTTGTATATACAATATATAACAATTGCATAAGTGACAACATTGTGTCGAGCGTGGGACGTGGCATGGGATATAAAACACGTAGAGATGTTCGGTAAACAGTAAATAGGCCTATATATACTGCCTCGTGCACGACATGCATCACTGGCTAAATATTATCAGACAGTTTGAATAACGGGGACTGACCACCAACCTTTCATATTTTAATTATTTGAATAAATTATAGATTAAACGGGAATTATGTAAGAGCTAAAGCTGCCTATTGCCTGCTCCCAAATCCCATTCAGACATACTGAATAGAACAGTGTTTATACATGTAAAAAAAAACATAAAAAAATAGCTAGACATTTATAAACGTGATAAGAACATAACCAACTCTCGTTGTCATCGAATGCTTTCGATTTTAAGTATACTAAAACGGTTCGGTCATTTAAAGATTTGATTTAAAATGGAGAAGCAAATCCAAGACATGCAATACGTTCGATGCACACATCTTTCCAAAATTACAACCATTGATAACTTTGCTCAAAATAAAGTAATTTGAACGAAATTTTCGAAATATTCATTTTTCATAATCCATTCTTGAAATGCTTTAGCTAGTACGGCCATGATTTTATCTAAATCTTACATAATGGCCCCTTAAGAATAGGCCATACTGATACTGCCCGTTTTCGATAGGATGACTGCTTGACTTCAAACTGTAAATTATCTTTCACGCCCCAGAAACAACTTTCTAGGGACCTTAAAGATTTGTTGAAGCAGACGAATACACCTTATGGGTAGGCCATATAGGATGTCATCTTATTTTTACTACAGTACATTGGTCAAATATAATATTCTAACAGATAATATGTAACAAGCAAGCGCTGTCATGGGGGAAATTCATGCGTGGTCATGTAAGCAAGAGCGTGCCATCAAGTGACAAGTGTGACGTAGTTTGAGTCGCCTGTAAAGGGGATAACATTGACCTGATGGGGTCGAGCTCCCCCACTGTTTGTTGAAAGAAGGATTTGGCCACAGAACACTAATTATTGCCCCATTGACTTTAATGTTAATTCTCGTCTCTTAGACCGGCTGTAACTTTTTCCCAAATATTCGTTGGGAAAAACGCTTTCTGCCACAGATGGAGCAACATGTGGCAGACTCTTGCCCAAAAGCATGTATGAGGTTCTTCATGAAAAACTTGAGATAGACAAGCTGGAAGTAGAGACAGCTAACCTTGCAATTTTCGGCCCTCCCTTTCAACGTAACCAACCTCACAACTCTTGTATCCTTCCGCCTCAAAATCATGAATATTCACCAAAACCTGGCAGAAAATGTATTTTCAAACCCTTTTCTTCGATTCTACACCAAAAATTCAACAAAAATCGCCATGCAAAAGGAGGAAAAAGGGAAAGGGAGAGAAGGACTAAAAATAACTTTCGCCCTTGTTTCGTGGGTGACTGCCCATGAATATTTGGTGATCTGTGTCCTATATAGGGGTGAAACTTCGGATATCACCAAAAGGCCTTTTGTATTTGCTTCCCATATGTTCTGGCACCATGCTGGTGAAAGGAAATCAAAATCTCAGAATAACTGCAAAAATGATGGCCCTTTAAGTATACATGCTGCTTTAAGTACAGTGGTGCATCTCAGGTCCCTGGGCCTTTTGTGCTAAAATTTAAAAAAAATTTTTAATAGAGGCAGTATTTGAGCTCTGTGAAAAAATTAGACAAGTTACAAACAAACTACATAGAAAACACTCATAATTTGGAATTTTTATCAAAAATATATTTTTTTACTGCCATGTCATGAAAAATGTATAAAATTTACATGTAGCATCTGTCAAAAACCCAATAATTTTCCACTTTTTTAGATAGCCAGACTGGCAAGTAATATATTTTTGGAAACCCTGGACAATATGCAAACAGAAAAATCACAAATCAATTGCATTGATTGTAATTATAGAGGTCAGTACTGAAACATGTAACCCCACCCCCTAAAAATGTCAATGACTGAATCAATCTTATCTTTGGTTGCAGAGCTAACATAACCAAAGGAATCTGTCTAACAGATATGTTTTACCATCCCTGGCTAATATATGTACATAGAAGCTAAAATAGGTGCAATTAATATGAATTATGGTTAAAATAGGCCTTGCTGGAAGAATAAAAAAGGTATATTCGGCATATGTCCACCCCTCTCTAACAAAAGGGTCACAGAATACACAATTTTCACAAATTTGGAAATAGTTTAATGTTTTCAACATCTCAAACCTCAGAGGCATCATACAAATCTTTATTGCAATTATTGTACTGAAGTAAGATGTCTGGACCTTTACATCAATTGCCTTAAAAAATGAAGTCAAAAAGGTAGTTATGACATAGTTGACAACATAAAAGAGGCCTGAAAAGGAGCAAAATTAACATTTTACTGTTCTATAAGTGACATAAATGCAACAAACACCACAAATCCTAGATTTTGATAAGAAAATATTGACCATAAAGCTGACATTTACACATCTACATCAGTTCTGTATCAGGATGTGGTCTTACTGGCCTGACATGTCTCAAGGTTCTAAGTTTGACTATGAACAAAAAAGGTCAGAAATCCTTGAAATGTACAAAATTACCATTTATTGGCAAAAAATAACATTCCCATCTGTAATTCAACAACAAATTCCAATTATTATCATTTAATTGTCAACACAGGTGCAATTAAATCTCTCAAAACACATTAATAAAAACGGGTGGGGTGGGGCATTTATAGCCCCTCTAAATAGAAAGATGGAGTGAAAAATGTCTACAAAGACTGGGATATTGCTTCCTACATGAAGGAAATGCAAGAATTTAATGCTTTAAAGAAGAAAAAAATGCTTGTTCTGGGTAAAATAGTGGCCAAATTGAGCCTACCCCTGTTTTGACCATTTTGTACAAACCCATCTGCTGAATATCATTAACTCAGTGTTGCCAATTTTCCATTTTCTGTAGGAAAGCTGGAGCTATTTCTAAACATAACAAACTTATAGATCCCATCTAAGTTACATTAGCAATAAAAATAAGGGCATTTTTAGAAATTTTAACTCATTTGAGTAGGTATGAAAGCATTAATTTTTACATCGAAATGGGAGAATCTGGAGATTTTCTGTTAATATTCCTGATTTTTAGACAAAATTAGGTGAAATTACAATGTTGTTCACTTTATCTGTGCTTTCTGAGGCTGAATACACCAAAATTGGACATTGAAATATTTTTCTTACTGTTAGAAATTAAATAAAAACTGAAAATTGGAAAATTTGCAGTAAAATCACAATTTTTCCCAAAACTTTGATAAATTTTTTTCTAAATTTAATTTTTTTTAGTTTTTCTGTAGTCAAGTCATTTTATACATATTTTCTGACAAATTAGTCATCATATTTTCAAAACTAAGGCATATCAGTAACAGCCTTGTCATACACAGACAGGCCACAGAACACTAATTATTGCCCCATTGACTTTAATGTTAATTCTCGTCTCTTAGACCGGCTGTAACTTTTTCCCAAATATTCGTTGGGAAAAACGCTTTCTGCCACAGATGGAGCAACATGTGGCAGACTCTTGCCCAAAAGCATGTATGAGGTTCTTCATGAAAAACTTGAGATAGACAAGCTGGAAGTAGAGACAGCTAACCTTGCAATTTTCGGCCCTCCCTTTCAACGTAACCAACCTCACAACTCTTGTATCCTTCCGCCTCAAAATCATGAATATTCACCAAAACCTGGCAGAAAATGTATTTTCAAACCCTTTTCTTCGATTCTACACCAAAAATTCAACAAAAATCGCCATGCAAAAGGAGGAAAAAGGGAAAGGGAGAGAAGGACTAAAAATAACTTTCGCCCTTGTTTCGTGGGTGACTGCCCATGAATATTTGGTGATCTGTGTCCATTTAACGGTATCGCTGTTGGAGAATTATTTCCCTTATTGGAGATGGCGATAAACTTCTCGGGGAGAAGTGATGGCGGCCTTTCTTCTACTCTTCAAGAGACTTCAAGTACCTATTACCCTCACGGCAAGTTAATTACATGATACAAGTGTGGCTGACATGTTGTATTCTGGGTAGAGGATTGTCTGGTATATAAACATCTCTTCTCTAATACACAGATCAATTAAAACCTTGTCATAATATTCAAATTGGTTACAATCTCAACAATCTGTTCCTGACAGCCAACGAATCTAACATAATCTCACCATTTTTCTCAGACGTTCCAAGATTCGCATTTTCGCCTGACTTTGAAGACCGTGAAAGGGCGAAAGTCGTGTCTTTGTAAGTTGTCCTCAGATTTTAAAAGTTCATTTTGATGAATTTCTCTACCTAATACAATTGGTCTAGTCTGGAATTATTAAGATGACAATATCGTCCGTGTCCAACTGTCATGGTGCTTTAATATTTTGGACATCCGGTATCTAGGTGTTAGAATCCCGCGAAAATCACCCTTTATATACAGATAGTCATGTCTTTGACAAATTATTCCGAATTAAGCGATTTCGTCTTGGTGGACGAACAGGAGAATTACGAAATGGATACCGCTCCAATTCTACGTTATCAAATGGACGATACGACTTATCCGTCATGCCAAATGCAAGAAAAGGAATATCCGTCTTGTGCTTATGCAAAATATACTAACAGTACTAGTGCTGAAGGAACCGTAGATGAAGACTGTTTTCAGATTAATGGAATGGATTCCACACAATTTCACAATTTTTCATTTACTGGAGAAAAGTGCACAGCCAATGTAAGAGAAAGAAAACGGATGTTGAGTATTAATTCTGCTTTTGAAGAACTGCGATGTCACGTTCCAACATTTCCCTATGAGAAGAGATTATCTAAAATAGATACACTGAGATTAGCAATTGCCTATATTTCGTTATTAAGGGATATTTTAATGAGTGGTAACGATCCACTAGAATATATAGAAACTTCATTAACAGAGGACAGCGATGGGTCAAATAAAGCAGATTGGAACACTAGCGGTAGGTTATATTTATTAAAAGCAATACTTTATTGAATTCTGTTTTAGTCTTTAACAATTACAGATTATTATCAATCATGGCTAATTTTTTCATAGTGCAAAAACAATTTGTAACGTACAGTATTTTCTGGTTTTGCTGCCAGTGGTAAAATGGGTTTTTAGATTTTCATTATTCAGATTTCACTTCATCTTCTCGAAAAAAATATACATTATTATTTATATTTAATTCATAAAAAATGACATTATTTTGTTTTGGATTGACCCATGAGAAATTTCATCTATTAAGAATTCACAAATATTGATATACAAAACTTGATTAAAGTATTTACTGCACAAATTGTATTCCTTCAATTTTAACTAATGGTTTGGATTGTTCGCACTTCGTTTTATTTTAATGTGCCTAACAGATACTAATTTTCAAGAAATTAATAGATAAATTCGATCAAATAAATAAATTGAAATTATTTTAATGTACTTTGTATATTTACTGTGATATTTCACTCTATTTTATACAAATACAAGACACTCAATTTTGGTATCATATCATCTGATTTCTGATTTATATAAATTGATTTCAGTCATTTATAAAGTCTTATCAAATTTTAAATATTAACACGGTACATTTGTTGCGTTTTAAACAGTTGAATTTCCCCTACAATATTCATCTCCGTTCGCGTAATTGCTGTTTTTTCGCTACATAAATCCAATTTAAATTAACTATTAAACTTTTTATTATTATTTTTTTTCTTTGTACATTTATTCAATTTTGGGTAGTGGAACTCAATTTGAATTCTTCTAAGTTAAAATATTTTCTATAAGAAGTAATATAATTCACTCCTTGTTTAAATATGTGTATACGAAACAATATAATTCATTACATGTGTATATTTTTTTTCTATATGAAACAATATAAGTCATTATGTGTATATTTTCTATATGAAACAATATAATTCATTGTGTGTATATATTTACTATTATGAAACAATGCTTCATCATAATTATAATAATGTATTTGAATCAATTTGATTTTAATAATATTTTAGACATTATAGAATGTCATAAATATTTGAATAAATTTAAATATTCTTGTATAACCCGCGTTCCGGATGATGTGAGATATTAGTCAATGAATTACGGCGAGATTTTAGTGAGGTGGACCGAACTGTGGGTACGGCGAGATTTTAGTGAGGTGGACCGAACTGTGGGTAGACCATTAATTGACGCGATTTTCACGTAGTACGGGATATCGAAAGTATTTAAAATAAGAAATTGAACGAAATGTAGACCTATATTTTAATCAGATTGTGTTGTAACGCTTACATACTTAACTCAAACATAGCGACCCCCGCGGAAGCCCTGACATTGAACGAACCTTGAACTTTTCATCACGGATATACAGGTAGAGATTTAGCTGGAAAGCTCGAGAATTACTATTCAGGGGCGGATCTAGGAATTTTGAAAAGGGGGGGGGGGCGCCGCAAAATGAGGGCACTGACCGCGCGACGGGGCACGCCGCTGAGAGGGGGTGGGGCCCCAAGAAAATTATCCGTCATTTCCTTGCATCTGTAGCCAATTCAAGAGCTATTTGGCTGATATGTTCGTCTAAACGTTCGGAAATCGTAGAAAAAGCTAGTTGAAAGGCACTTTCAGAAGTAAAAAAGGGCACTGTCGAAAATTAGGGGGGCGCGCGCCCCTTGCGCCCCCGATTGAATCCGCCTCTGCTATTCGCGATGACCTGGGAATCTGATATACTCTCAAGCTGGGTGATTACACAATCGTAATTTGTGCTCAAAATATGAAAGATATTATTTGACGGCCTTGATAAGATGGGAGGGTGGGAGAAATAGAGTTTAACGTCCACTCGAAACAAAGACCAACCCTTAATTGAAGATGTGGATATCTCTTCCCGCTCGGAGATTTAACATATTAGAATATTTATACTATATGTTTCAGATTTAACAGCGAGGTTGTCGTGGGTAAAATGGGAGAGTTTAGGAGTAAGACGACGGCCATTTTTAGCAAGTTTACCCGGAACCGCCCACGGTAATACGACAGATGATTAGAACACAGTATACGTTATTTATAATTTATTGAATATTTCCCCAAACAGTATTTCTCACAAAGTTTATTGTGATATTTTATCAGAATAATGAATTATTGTTTCTTATTTATATTTTATTGAACTTTTGCCCGAACAGTATTTCTCACAAAATTTATTGTGACTTTTATCAAAATAATGAATTATAATTGAAAATTTACCTGAACAGTATTTCTTTTGAATTTGATTGTGATATTTTATCCAAATAATTAGTTTGTTCAAACAGAATTCTTCACAAATTTGGTTGCGACATTTTATCAGAATATATTTATTTTTCGCTATTTATAACTTATTGATGTTTTACCCAAACATTATTTCTCACAAAGTTTGTTGTGATATTGTATCCCACGGAAGCGTACAGGGGTCATGCAAATGTTGTAGAAGCGTATCCTATCCTTCCGTCATTCTTTATTAGAATAGCATTATGCAAGAGCAAAATCTGCTTATTACAGGTCTTTCTTTAGGCCTGAGATGTTATCTAAATAATCAATTAGACATTAATTAACATATCCAGACCATAATAAACTCTTAAAGTCAAGGCTAGCCTTCGATGTTGGCGGATTGAATTCCTATATGCCGCTTAATGGCCGTTGATAATTAAATCAATCAAGTGGATAATCGAGACTATGCTGTTTATATTAATGATTTGAGTAATGATGACCGAGGCTATGTGAATATTTCAAACGCTTTTTTCTCGGCTAATAGTGGACCAATTTGACTGAAATTTTCAGCAAATTACCTTTACACTATCTAGTTTTTAACTATTATAGTGAGAACTGCCATCTCTTTATCTTATCTCCCATAATGTAACTTTAATAATAGGTTTTTTAAACAGTATTTTTCAAAAATGTTATTGAGACATTTTATTATTCATTATTTAATGTTTATTGAATCAGTATTTTAAATTAAATTTTTATTGCGACCTAATTATCTCACTGCTGAAATATTGTTCTGTAAATCTACTTATATTTGAGAATTGTTTAGTTTTAAATATCAAACGGTTTATTTCAGTTGATATTGTTATTTCGTTCCGCTTTTTGTTTATGTTGACTATATAACAGTATGTATTGTTTATGGAACAACAAATAAATTAGATCAGGCAAAAATGCAAAAATATAGCTTAGTTTAATATATACCTTATGCTATAATTATGTAATTCTAATAAGCATACTTTGTGCTATAATTATGTATTTTAATAAGTATACTTTGTGCTATAATTATGTATTTTAGTAAGTATACTTTGTGCTATAATTATGTATTTTAGTAAGTATTCTTTATGCTATAATAATGTATTTTAGTATACTTTAAGCTTTAATTACGTTTTTAGTACGTATATTTTACACTAATATTAAATCAAGTATCTTTGCTTATACGTATATATTAACATATGTATTTTTAGTGCGGATAATGTAAAGTATTAAGTACATAATGTATTGTTAGTGCGGATATTTCATGTTTTAATTGTGAATTTTTACTTAGAATATATTAAGCATATATTAAATCAAATAACATTATTACGTATATTTCAAGCGTGAAAATTAGAATTTACGCAAGATTTGATACCTTCCAATATTTATCAATTACGGTAACTGGTGACACCACTATTATATTGCACCATTAATGTCAAAACGATTAATTTAACGATCTTGAGTTCAGTTCATAAACCAATTCTGGTATTTTATTTTAGTATAATACATGTGCTATAATCAATTGTCTAATATATTTTATATGATGTGTAAATATGACCAATATCTGTGAACATACAAATTAAATCAATGTCAAACTTCAAGGATATCTTTATTTGTGACCAGCTTTTAAAGGAGGAAACTAATATTATTACAATCGGGAAATTCGCCATTATTGGTGCCGACATCGCCATTATTGGCGCGCTAGACATAGACGTCGGTTGTTTCGGATACAGTATGTAAGAGCTTAATCTTCCTATTGGATGTTGTTCAGGTCCGTGAGTGGGAAAATGCCCACAAGGACTAATTTCATGCTAGTACTGTAAATTACGATTTCCAACTTAAACTATTTTTGTTCTCCTTTCCCGCGAGAATATATGGAGCTAAAAATTGTTCGGCACCTCGAAAAAAAGAGGGAACGTGCACCGAGTGCGCCCCCCTCTGGATCCACGCCTGTTGTTTATTGTTGAGGATTGATATAACCACGGGCTCTCTTACAACTGTGCAACAAAACCCCAAAATACAAAGGCAAAGGAAAATACATGTTTCAGAATGTTGATAAATGAAATTTAACAAACCAAATTCCGCCACCCCCACTCCCGTAAAGTTGAAAAACACGACACCTAACGACAAGTATGACGAAACGAGATAATGTTTTACTCGATAATTCGACGTCCTATAGTTAAAGGACAATATTGGTGTCAGTCATTATCACATATGTGATAGAACTGATTAAACACATTCCAAATATAATTTTAACACAGAGATCATCGCTACGATAGTGGAGTAATAAAGGAGTCATGAATCAGAAGTGACGAACGCCAAAGGAAAACACTAGGCATTCCTCTATATAACTGTCTGAAGTGACTAGTGATAACAGATACATGGTTGAATTCCTGCTCACTAATAATTTGTTGTGTGACACTGTGAGAGGATATCTGACAATTCATAAAAAGAATTGACTGCCACTAGATAAGAGAACACGAAATAAAAACAGAAGAAAGGTCCGTGCATTAATATGTTTTTATAAGGTAGGGGGAGCCGGGGTACATTGAACCACCATGGATATATCCTTTATAGATAATAACAGACAACCCAAGGCTATACTACAGAAGTAAGATAACTTCTTAGACGAATTTCTCCATCAATAAGCAGTAGCCACGTGCTGTCGATTATTTTTTTATGCAATGAATTTTTCAAAAGAGCGCTTAAAAGTAAAAAAAACTTAAAATCAGTTCATATGCCTAATCTACAATTCAGATAAACCGGGACTTGATCCAAATAAGAGGGCATATTGATTTTTTTTTAAACTTTGATCATGAAACAGTGATGGAGTAGATTGAACCACTGTCAGCGGGGTACTTTGAACCATGGATCAATGTACCCCAGTGAAATATAGACTATATGTGTATATCATTCAATAATTTGTTTAGCCTAGGAAATTTTTGTATGTCTTATCTAATTTAGAATATCATTTGATCCATTCGTATAAAAGGAATAAACTTGTTCGAAACTTGGCTGTGCCATGTAGGGGCGCAATGGGTCTACCGGACTAGAGTCGCTCGTCAGCAAATCAGGCTGCGCAAGTTTAGACAGAATATTGGACAAATTTTTGTTTGATTTACTACAAAAGTTGAATTTGATCCCAGCAAACTGCCAAACTCCTGTTTGTTTCGATCGTTACATGGATGTCAAATCTGTGGATATTCGTCTTAACTAAACACTGATTGTTTGCAGATTCATTAGATCGCTACGAAATAAATGACTAAGTTTGAGATCTAAATCCAGATCTATGTTAACATGGAATTTTTACCACTGTTCAATGTGTCCCATTATTTGGTTAAACCTGCCCCGACTGTTTTGTAAAGAGGGATACATTGAACCATTCCAGACAAGTGGATTGTTTTTTTGTTTTTTTTAAAATAAGTTAAAAGTTAATTTAATTGGATCTGATACACGATAGAAACTATGATATGTCTTCAAACAATACAATAAAGTAAAGATATCTGCTAATAAAAAAAATTGATATGAAATGAGGACAAAAATGTATGTGAACAAAATGGTTCAATGTGCCCCGGTCTCCCCTATAGAAGAAATAAAACAAGGGCTGTATGACACTTTCAATTTTTCTCGTGTTATCTTATCTTATGACACTTAATTACTTTATTGAATCTTCAGATATCATCTTGCGGTTCCATATAACAACTGTTTGTCTTATTGGTGAGCAGAAATTCGCCCATGTATCTGTTATCAATAGTCACTTCAGTCAAATACATAGAGGGATAACTCGTGTTTTCCTTTGGCGTTCGTCACTTCTGATTCATGAATGGCACCAATATTGTCCTTTAAAGCCAAATCGGCGACTTCGTGCAACCTTATATAGAGTGGGATAAATTTTACAAAGGTATGCGAGAAGTAACAGTAGGTTTACTTTCTTCTCACTTGTTGATAATGTATTGGTCGATCATTCGACATGCTAGTTGAAACCGAATCGTTAAATCAGAGTGGGATAAATCATTCAAAACACTACGCAGAATAACATAAGGGTCTGTTTCTCCTCACTTTTTGACTCAGTTCCAAACTTTATCCATTTGTATTCCAGTGTGGTTTATAAAGTTTAAAGTCTGCTGGAACTATTTCTGATTGTCCCAGTGCATATTTATATAGAATACAGTCGCCATGTTCTCTAGTCCCGGTCGTCGTGTCTTTCTTAAAGGCGAACAGTAGGCAAAATAAATCCGTTGTACACAACCTGGCACACCTCAACAAACCGCCAACTGAACTCCTCATCAATTCCTTATAATCACATAAATTATTGTCTGGTATTGTCTTAAACCTACACTCAAGACCATCATGTACTGAAATATAGATAAAATTACATCATGTTCTGATTAACTTAATCGTGCATCAATAACATTAAAATTTATTTCATCTATTGAGTGACGTTGAATCAATGAGTGTGACGTTGACTCACTAAAAAGTGATTCAGATTCGATCCTGCAATTGATCAAGAACGTTCATCTGGGTAAACTTGAACTAGGACCTGACAAGGGACATACTCCCCGCAGTGTTTCGTGTGATTAGAGCTAATCCCACTAAACACTGCTTTTCTGTTCCAAATTATGACTGGTCAATAGTCCGCTTAAGAACCAATAGAACTCTATGTAACATTAACAATATGATGGCGCTTTGAACAGAGCTCCAAACTGAACCAAATATTATGTTTATATATCATTACGTCAGTATGCCCAATTAACCAGTGCATAGCAGAATATTGCTGAAAAACTAATTGGGTGACAAAAGAGGCTATCAACACGGATGTAATGTAAACAATACTGTATGAAGGCGAACAAGTCTTTCGCCATTTTAATACTTTTAAATTACTGCCCAAAGTCATGGGGAAGACCCTAGATTAAGGCTGTCATGTTGCTGTACTCGGGATACATTTGACTGAACGGGAAGAACGGACATACTCCCTCAAAAGGTCAAGTATCAGAAGCCAATCCAGCAATGGGCAGAGCAGGATTTCACCGGGCCGTTGCTTCAGGAATATGAACAAGGGACAGTGTCTAGTTGTTCTAATTCCCAATATGAAACAGATGAATTAAAATTATAGGCCTTAATTATTATGAACGGAACTATGTCGATTGTGTCGAGGGTGCAGTGAAGGTACCAATGAAGACCAAACGCGACGTATTTGGCATACGTGTTCGAATATCCCCACGCGCTGTGCATTTCAATCTAATTGAAATTCAGATCTATATTTCGTTTCGGTTTTTATAACTTCGATGGCCTACACTACATGTAGATCTAACAAGTTATAGCGGGAGGTCACGTTCAGTCAGTTCAGATGTCAAGCACGCAACATTTAACTCTATAACCTCATTCATTCGATTAACCAATCAGAATCGTTGTTGCTTTGTTTTGATTTCTATCGCTGATGTCTACCCACAATTTCGCGCAAAGAGGTCAAACCCTCGATTCGACAGACAATTTGATTGGTTGACCCCTAATTTCAAGCAGGACACGAGTTAAATAACAAGTCTTTCACATCCTAATGTAGTAAAGACAAGTAAAACGAAATTGTGAACTATAAAAACGAAACGAAATAGGATCTGTATTTTAATCAGATCGATGTCACACTGTGACTGATACTGACCTGTAACAAAAGGCCATTCACAGAGCGGATTATGTTTTTGATCACATGATCTATCTTCCCATTTCTTCACCAAATTCAATATAACACAATCCTGATCGTCAGACATTTTATAATCATTGGGTTGGTTGTCTTTCCATAAGAATGAAGTTACATTATAACCAAAGGCGTCCACAAATAACCCTTCTTCATTAATATCATTAATACCAGTCCATCCCGTCACCACACTACAATTACACAAACATATCATTGATATCATTAACACCCGTCCACCCCGTCACCACACTACAAATACGCAAAACATATCAACCCTGTCCCACACAACAACTACACAAACCATACCCGTCTACCAAGTCACTACACTAAAATACATGTATACAAAACATATCACTTCACTACAAATACACAAAACATATCAACCACGTCACCGCACTACAACTACACAAAACATATCATTGATATCAACGCCCGTCCGACCTGCTACATTTAGGGATTCTAATAAGAGTAAGCTAAGTCTAAACTTCCTCAAGCAGCACACGTGTCACTTCTTACAGTATAACTAACATAAATCTTGATTTAAGAAATTTGAAGGCTGCTGCGAAGAAGGTATCTCGGTTCAATATGATATTCCGTCCATAAATTTCATGTTTTGTAACTCACATAAACGTCAAGTGGGTTAAATTCGAATCCCCGCATGAACAAGACAAACAGTACATTTCCTGTTCAAACCCGTGTCTCGAAAATTGCTGAGTTTGAGTCTCGTATTTTGTTGACATTCATTTTATGGTGGGATTGTGGAAAAACCCCATTCACACCACACCCTTTGTTCTCAACTTCTAGATTCGCTACTGAATACAACCAACCTGCAATTTACGTACCCGTTACTATGTAAGAAATCCGTGTCATCTTCTGTATCTGGTGTTGCTAGTTCTGCTGATAATACATTACATCTATCTCCAGCAGTAAACCAATCGCTTTGACCAGACAATATCTTAAAACATTTCCCAGTGACAGGATTGTATAGTGCTCCAACATCTAGAGCATACTGTGGACAACATGCTGTAATAAATTATATTTTAATGTTATATCACTGGTTCTCAACCAGTGTGCCGCAAAAAACTTTCGAAGTGTGCCGCGAAATTTTGAACGACCCTCTAAGAAAATGCGGGGGAAAAAAAACATAGCTGTGTTTTCTATATTTAGTTTGAGTCAGTCGATTTGTCTATGACTAGTCTGAGTCTACGATTGAATGCTGTCTATGACTTCCTATGTTTTTATTTTCGAAAGTTCAAATATTTTTCCTATATATTTAGCCAGGTGTGCCGCTATTTGTGCATGTGCTCCAATGTGTGCCGTTGAAAAAAAAAGGTTGAGAACCACTGTTTTATATGGTAAAATGAAATGAGGTTTTATGCCACATGAATGAAAATTATCATTTCGGGACTAACTTATGATACAATGTCATTTCAATGACTCCACTTGTACGTACGGCTTATTTAGCAGTGGGTGGAAAACAGTGGATCTTTGGAAACCCCGCGAGGTTAGGCAGACGACACTACACATTGTTACGTATGTATGAACAGCTGTGGGGTCAACACTACGCCTTTGAACCACCCAAGCTCCCTGTAAAAATTAAAAACTTACCAGAACACAAGGATGTGAAAGAGACGACAGCCATAAATACTCCAAAAAATTCTTCCTTCATCGTTAACAATCGTAGCACCAGTTCCAAATATTAAGATGAATTGTTAATAAATATAGCCTGATCTTCCAGTATAGATTATAGTATCCTTAATATATAAATGTGCATTGAATAATTGGGAAGGTATATCTCAGTCCGTCAGTAAATATCCATCCATGAACTGATTATATTACAATCAATAACTTTTGACACCTCTAACATCCCCATACATCTAAGCTTAAAAAACAACAGGATTTAACATTTTCAAACTTTTAACTACTAAGATTTGGTTATTAACACAATTCATCACAAATTACAACAAATATCATAAAGTAGAATTTATCCTTCGAATGCAACGCAAGATTCTACAATGAAACGTACTGAAACTGAAACATCGTCAAAAAAACAAAACAAAACAAAAAAAAACCGAAGGCGCGAAAGCAACGTAGATTTTTTAAAGTCTAAAAAGTACTAATCCCTGAAATATTAATGCGTGAAAAGGTAGAATTCATCTCTCGAATGCAACGTAAATTCTATAAAATCTGAAAGTTACTAATCTATGAAATATAAATGTACAGAAAAGTAGAATATATATATCTCGAATGCTACGTAAGATTCGGCAATTAAAGTATTAAAGCCAGTTGAAAACGCGCGTTTTTACCTTTGACGGTCGTTAAATTGAATTTATCGTTTGAAAAATTATAAATATTGTCACTCTAGTCTCTACGTACACCAGTTCCAGTTAACTGCTCTTATGGGAAAAATGATATTGGATAAGATCACTTCATGATCGATCAACAAATTTCTTTAATAGCATCAGACACAAGACCACTAACAACGGAATAGACCATTATACACATTTAAAATTTATTGTGAAATTAACACGAACACAGAGGAAAAAGTTTGTGGTCTTTTTGAGATCCTGTTAGAAAATTGAGTCCTCTGGATCATCGAAAGGTGCTGTCTGGTCGTTCACATGGAATTGAATCCCGAGGTCTTGAAAGAAATTTGTGTTCTACGCTTGCCACCGATGTTTGAGATTTTTCGATGGATCATACCGGTGAAACAAACTCCACTGTAAAATAAATATCATTAGTATTATTTTGTACAAACTGAAATTTAATTTTTAGCATCGACATAACTGTATCACAAAGAGGGGGTTTCGGAAGTCGCAACGTAAGACACTGCCCTTCCAGACTACTACGAGAGGTTCAGTATGGAACAGTTTCCAGAAAAACACGATGATAAACCCTACTTCATTTCATTTTATAACAAGCCTGACCGACATTTTGAAACTTTGCAGTATGTATACAATCCTATTAATTTCATATGAATATCTTGTAAATAATAAACCAGCCACTCTTTACAGTTACTATAAACAGATCACTGAATGACTTTATAATCTATCGCTAATCCGTTATTGAGGTTTACTATATAATAGTCAAAGACCAGTTACATCAAAAAACTTTTAGTTGGCCACGTCTACTGAATATAGAATTAACGATATAATGTTTGCCTTTGTCAGATTCAGACGCGCCGATTGTTGAATATTCCGGGGAAAACAATTTGTGACTAATCGCATTATTTATTTCATGATCATTTATTTAATGGTGAACGATTATAATAAATATTTAGGAAAACTTAATTTATAGTATTTATTGTCAGATTAACAGAGGTTGTTTCAGCTTATCACTTTCATTTGTTAATTAATACGTGGTCAGTAAAGTACATTAGAAATGACATGGAATGTGGTTTAACGTCTTACCTTTCTACACCATTAATTAAAATGAAAATGACATGAAATGTGGTTTAACATCCTACTGTTTTGCTCGACTGGGTTAATGAAGACGGCCATACACCATACAGTGTGCTATGACGGAAATCTTTCCCGGATGGTGGGGCGAAGGTCTACTCCTACTGCCAAGGTATCTTTTACGCGCATGCATATGTGTACACGAGGGCTCGGTTTTTCGTCCCAACCGAGAGACTATTCCGGCGTGCTGCAAGACAGGGGTTCTGGCAAGGGACATCCGATTAATAGTCATTCGGATGGAACGAAAAACTGAGTTCTGTACATATAGGCCTGTACATATATTATTTTATCATTTGTGAATCATCCATTTTTATTTTATTCCGCATTGTATTCTAGTGCATGTATTTCGTTGTTTCTAAGATATTGCGCTCGAAACGAATAAGATCGAGTTCTGATTTTCACAGAAGATAACAGCGTCAATAGGCCTATGGATTAAAATGTATAAATATTGAATTCGTATTTTTAATTTCGAATATTATGGAGAGTATTGATATGGAAGTTTCGCTCCTTTAAACTCGTAATATCAGATAGATTAGCTCTTTTGGTTTAACTTATACTTATTAATCTATTGTAATATCAATAATCCGTTTTACACGTCAACCTTTTAGTCTCGTATCACATGACAGATGATTGACAGTTGGCAGATTAATGCTCAAACCTATTATAATTACTCGCTTATTGATGTTTATGTTGTAGCAATAATAATAATCTTTAATTGCTGTTAGCAACAGAGCCATGGTTCAACTTAATATAGTTTACCGGCATGTATACCCTAGGTGGTAGCGGACGTTAAACTCCGCTGCCTGGCTGACTGACCATTCATCATTGTGTCTGCAATCGTAAGGTACAGGATAGTGTTTATTGATTTTCTTAGTGTATTCAAACTGTGCATAAATTTGTCGATCGGTTATACATTTTCATTATGTCAGAAAATTCGATAATTAAGTCCGAACCGTCGTCAAACTGAGTCCAAAACGTCGTTTGTGATTAGTTCGAAAGGTAGTCTCGGTCACCCAGACACCCCTAGTCTTCAACGCACGGTGGGTCTGGGTCGGTTCTCAATTATTGACGAAAATTACTGGATAATCTACCACATAAAAAACCAAACTCCCGGTTACGCATGGGCAATGGAACCCTTTGGCTAAAGTCTCGGTAAGTGATAGATATTATGAAGCCGGGCCGATTTTGATAGATTCTATAAGGTGAGGATAAAATATATCCCACAATTCACTTGGCACATCTATTATTAGAAACAAAATAGAGACGATACAACAGCATCAATCGTGATTAAGGAGATTGTGAGAAGCCATACGTTTGATTCATGACGAGAGAAAATTACCATTTCAATTAAAAACTTTAAAACAAAATTTTAGAGAGTGTCATTGTTGACAAGCGAGATGTTTTGATAGATTCAGCACGTGGTAACTTAAAAGGCTGGATAATCCAGACAGTGACCGACTTTCTGTCAAATTTTGAGGACCCATACAGACTAATATTCGTAGAATATTTGTTTGGATGATAAGAGACTATCCGAAAGGTCGCGAGACCAAAATATCGGGCTACCATAATAAATTATAACGAGAGTCAGGACGTTCTGGACTACAAACGTCAGCGAAACGAAATCCAGTAATTCGATTGGCTATAGTTATACAAACGGAAACACGAATGCTGAAGGCTTATTAACATTTCTCTGTCATTTCTGTGCACTTCAGGTAATTAATAATGATCGTTATGATGTAAATTATACTTCAATTTGAAGCTCATGTATCCAGGAATACAATGACTGTTTCATTTCACGATTATCTTAGTCTATTTATGTTTATATTTGATGTGTTCTCGATGTAATAAATCGTAAATCACGGCACATTCATCATTCATTCATATTCAATTCATATTATTATTGATTGTCGAAATCAATCAGATTCAGATCCAGCGCAGTTTGTAATATTTTCGTAGGCCTAGCTAAGTATTCATTTTCCGTTTCAATTGAATAATTCTTTATAAAAACGTTAGATATTGCTATGAACTACAAGGTAGGTAACTTAAAAAAATAGGTCGGCCAATTTGTCATTACTCTATGCTCGTGCAGCAGTATGATATGAGTTGCTATAAACAAAAGGGACGTAACTCCGTAAAAAGGTGTTTTGATTTAGGAAATGAAATGGGGTTTAACGTCCTACTGTTCTGCTCCGAGCGGGCTAATGTTTACTGCATACAAGATACATTGTGTATCAGAAAATTATGCCGAAAGAGTTGACACTATGAACTGTACAGCCTACTCATCGAATTCCAATGGCCAACCTGTAACCTTTGGGATCTTTAATTAAAGGGCTGATCCCGATGATTTTTTGGAGAATAAAACTGCTTAATGTTGTGTAAACATTCCTAGAAATCCTCTTCCCATAAGGGCCAAGGAACTAACTCAATATTTGTAATAATACGTTTTCAAACCCGCCAACCTTTTCAAACCCGTCAACCTTTATATGGAAATGGTGATCAGTGTCCCAAGCTGTATTATGCGATGTCTGGATTGGATAAAACCCAAATTTTTGTTAAAAAAAATCATTGTGTACTATCGCTACAAAGGAAGTACAACACATGGATCATTCAAGTATTTAGACCACTCAGGGAAGGTAATCGATTATCAGGTCACCCAACGAAAAAAACAACCCAAACTCTTCAAAGGGTTACGTGTCGGGATAAGCAGTTTTGACCTTGACGTCCAAACGACTCAATATTTTGAGCTGGAATTTTTAGACTAGGTGTGAATACACCATTCCTCTATATGTTGGTGCTAAAATTTCACACTTACTCAGACTTTTATTTTTGAGACTGTTCAAGTTCAAATTGGGATTGTCCCTTTAACGCATGTGCCAATACATTGATATAGGACCTCAGTTTTTGTCTCATCCAAACAACTAGACAGCTGTCCTTGTCAGGTCCTCTGTCCTGCACCACTGACGAGGAAAAATCCTGATGAACTCTCTAACCAACACTAGACTTCAGCGAACCTGCGAGAAATAGGAGTGTGAGCAGGCATCTTACTCACCTACTCACTGTGTCTTCTATTCATTTATTTATTTAGGATAGAATGATTTGTGATGCTTTTCACATTAAAAAACAGAGGAATAAATGCCTTCTGTAGGCGTATAATAGCCAAATTGTGCAACAATACTCAAGACTGGAACATATGGTATTTTGTTAATTTTTTGTATTTTACATGTTTGAAAATTGAAACATAATGTTTTACCACACTCTTAATGTAAATGCTATGCATGTATTAACTTTTTTCTATTCCCACTTCAGGTGGAAGTGGACTTGGGCGCAAGGAACCAACTAACCAACCATCATTCACCAATAGATTGTAGGCCTTTACAAGGTATACTGCAGCTCGCGTTATGGAGCCTAATGATTTAGGAGACGGTCAAAAACTTGGTGCGCTGAGTATCGAACAGCAAACAAAACTAAATAACTTTAAGATTCAAACACGATTAGGAAACGAGAAGTATCTGTGTGATCATCCGGAAGTTGAATGTCTACTTGGCGGATTCTTAGCAGATGTGTTAACTAACAGACCCGGAAATATACAGGAGTTTGCCGCTGAATATTTCACCCAACCAAATCTCAATACCATAGTGGAAAAACAGATGGAGGACAGGCAAGCTCGAATAAAACAAAATAAAGTTCTACAGAAAATTTGATATTATTTAGAAATGTAATAAATTATTATACAAATATAGTGTTGTGCAGGAATGTAATAAATATTAGACAAATATAATATTGTTGTGCAGGAACTGTGTACCATGAATCAATGGTTCTTAACCTTTTTAAGTACTCGTACCTCTTGAGTTCGATCTCAAACTGTAACTGTAAGTAGGCCTGTAGCAAGCCAAATAACACAGTCTATACAAATCTTGTTACATATGTGGAATGCTCATGTGTAAATCTGTTTGACGATTCCATTGGAACAGGAAGTGATGTCAATCCAAGGGTAACGTAGCACCGGTGAAATGCATCATCACTTTTAAAATCACAGTTCTAATTCATTATTTGTAGTAGTACTAGTAGTATTACAATTTAATTAGTAGTAGGCCTATCCAGTATTGAATTTGAAAGTAGACACTATATCTTGTGCAACCTGCATTGATGCTTTGTATCCCTGGTTAAGAACCACTACCCTAAATAATTGTATTATACATGTGAAGCCCATCTTAATTATTGTGTAACTAAGACTGTATAGTCTAGAAAACTATCTATTGATGTATTACATGTACATTAATTTTTGTGGGACCTTACTTACAACATGCTTAATGTTATTTTTCGGAACATATCAATAAAAAGAAATAAAAACAAAATACTGATGCTAGATAACCATCCGGCTTGGATTCAGTTGGATATAATATTCCAATCAATTTGAGTTGCTACAAATAAGGGGGGTTGGGATGGCCTAGTGGTCTAGAGTGCCGCGCTTCGACCTCTAGCTGGCCGGTCACCTCTGGCTTGCGGCTGTGGTTTCGATCCCTAGTGTTAGCATATGTGGCATGGAGATAGGGGCGCCTTCTCAATCTCGTGGGTTTTCTCTGGGCACTCCGGTTTCCTCCCACTGCTAAAGACCCCTACGCGCAAGCAAATTATTTAAATAAAATTAAACCATATGTTAGTCCCGAAATGACCTAGTTTGTGTCAAGTGGACAATATATCCCATTTCTCTCTCTCTCTGCTACAAATAAAGATGGAGGATGTTCTCTTACCAAGTGGGTAAGACGCTGACTCTCTAGTCTGGAGGTTGGGTGATTGACCCCTGCATTTGCTGAGACAGTGCATCCAGATTTTCTGGCGTGGTTCCCACTTGTCAGTGATGCAGGACGGAGGGCCTGACAAGACAGCTGTCTAGTCATTTGGATGGTATGAAAAACCGAGGTCCAGTGTACACGTTGGCGTGCATGCTCCAGATTCCTTGACAGTTGGAATTTGGTATAAGAATAGGCCGTAGTGCTGCTGCCCTGGAAAAATTTCCCTCATAGTCCAGTTTCGAGCAGAACGGTAGGACATTAAACCTTATTTCATTTCTGTTACTTAGGGACCAATTTTTGACTGGCTTTTCATAGGATACCGAAACCTTCTGATAGCGTAAATGGATGTAAATAAGAAATATTATGTAGGGGGTGAACAATTAGCCATAACCAACCCACCCCACCCGCCCATGTTTGTCAGGCTTTTTCAAAAGTGACAGGTTCAGCATATATCTACTGTGTAGGGTTTATTAACTCACCAGGTTGGATCTTTAATGAAACACCAACTATGTGAATGAATCGACAAAACTTGTTAAAATTAATTTAGTCTATAATGCCTATATTAACCATGTTTATTTTAATTATGATAGACATAACGGAATAATTGCACATTCTTCTGTGAATGACAACATACGGTACTTTGTCTTGGTCGCTTCATTAAACATACATTATGCAAGGGCTAAATCTGCCTATCCTCGGTCTTGTTTGGGCCTCAAATGTCATAGAAATTATAAATTAGATCTTTATTTACCGAGCAAACCCAAAATCACCTCTGCAGACCCACGAATGGCTTGGATTCGGTTTTGATTTAAACTGGATTTCATCGATTGATTAAATCTTTAAATGGCGTCGTAAGCGGAGATTAACCGTCACGTTGACGTCATACTTCCTGAAATTTTCTATAAAAGGCAGTGATGATACAGCGTACGAAGCAAGGCTGCATGTCAGCCAATTTGATTGACAGTTCGATATACGACCTTGATATTATGTTTAGTTGTTGGTTGAAATGAGAGTTTGAATGTAGGTATTATACGCTCTAATATCACTTGTGTTTACAGTAAAATTATGGATAAACATCGCAGCTAACATCACCCCAATTGAATTGCAGCCCCATTGGATCACCGTTTCCTAATTGTCTGCTTCGGCTACCAGTTACAGTACACGGAGGCTAACAAGAAGTCGGCTATAATTATGTACAAATGTTGCCTCATTGATTTGGTCCATTCATTTCGAACTTTTATAATCCTATTGCAGACTTTCTCTTCTTATCTATATTAGTAAAAAATAAATGTAATGTGAATTGAATTGTAGCCCCGTCGCAAACCGAATAAGCTAAGGGTACCACAGCCACTGAAACGTACTTGATAATCGAACAATAGACCATTCTCAGTGATGGTGAACATGCAGTTAACTCCTATTTCTAGTCAAAAATTACAATGGTAATAACTTTGTTCAGAATAAATAAGTAATTTGACTGAAATTTTCAATATACTCTTCTTTCACCATCTTTTTTTGAACTGGTATAGCAAGAATGGTCAACTGTTTATAAAAATCTTCCATACTGTATCTTTAATGTGCTACATGCCTACATTATTGCCCTTATATGTAAGTGTCTAGGGGGAGTTGAGTTAATGTCCACTCGGCACCTTAGCAGTGGGAGAAAACCAGGGGACTTGGGAGAGGAAAAGGAGGCTGTACAGGCGACCCTATTCAGGGTCGGATCTAGGAATTTTGAAAAGGGGGTTGCCGCAAAATGAGGGCACTGACCGCGGACACGGGGCACGCCGCTAAGAGGGGGGTGGGGGCCCCAAGAAAATTATCCGTCATTTCCTTGCATCTGCAGCCAATCCAAGAGTTATTTGGCTGATATTTTGGTCTAGACGTTCGAAAATCGTAAAAAAAGGGCCTCAAATTCGAACAAAAATAGCTAATTGCAAGGCACTTTCAGCCTCTGCTATTCGTTGACGACCTTATTCCTTGACAGTACAAACGATAAATAGAAACCACGTTACTTTACTCAGTTAACTGCTTTACGTATTTTACTGGCACAAATTAGATCATGATTGTTCTTTCTGGGTCGGACACAATATTTTATTGAACGTAACATAATTATTTTAGTTCACGTGTATTAAGCTTCCCCATCTATGTTTACATAAAGGTAGAATGATACACAGTATAATTGATTTCAGATAGATTTTATTTATTTTTCTTTAATATCAATAAATAGATGAAACGTCTGACCTTGTGAAACAGAGCAAAGAAATATTGAAAAACTTGCTCTGTTATTTGGGTTACAAGTGGTATTTATTCTTTGGCTCTTAAAGGCATCAAACTGGATCAATTGGGCTTAATAAGATGCCCTCCGGCATACAAACTGGGCGATTTGATGATATGTTTGGTCTAAAAACATATTCAAACTAATTAATTTATCAAAAATTTGCTTCACAAGGTTTGTCATTGAGTTACTATTATATAAGTGGCGTCGTTTCTATTCTCACATGAACGTGACAAGGAGAAGTTAAACCATAATTAGTTCCGAAATGACCTAGTTTGTGTCCGTGAACTCTCCCCCCACTCGCCCCCTCTCTGTCTATCCCCTCTCTCTCTCTCTCAGTGACCCAGTGGGTCTCTCAATTAGAAGGAGCGGCGAAATTGCACAATGCTAGAAAATTGTCCTCTTTAAAGCCAAACTTCTCTGCACTGTCTTAGAATGCCATCAAAATCGTGACTGTAGACATTCAATATTAAATGATAAATCAATTAACAGATTGATTTGTATATTATCTCGGTAAACAATCGTATATTTTAAATGTTTTTGACTAGGGAGTCAATATTGAGGATAATTGGGTTAATCGATACCACCAGGTACGCTAAATTGATCAGAATGTTACCATTTGGCTCAATATTATGCTTTGGTCTTAAGAATGCATTCTATTGTGTTATATGACGTATTTGTACTAAAAAAATACTCAAACTAATTTGATATTAAAAATGTGTTGGAAATTGTTTTCAAAAAGTAAGAAAACTACCCTCTGCTTCAATAATCGATTTTAAGCGACCTTATTTGTCACTTAACTTTGTTAGTCGCTGTCCATTTACCATAAATTTCACAGCGTTATTAAATACGTGGATTAGCTTTGCCAACGTCCTTTTCCACCGTTAAATCGACGCGTCTACAGAACATTTAAGCCTCTTGATGTTCCGACTGCGTCTCTCGAAAACGGGGCGTTTGCCGAAAAATGAGCAGGGTGGGGGCTGTTCCAGTGTGACTGACCGAAGAGTCTCGACGGCAGTCTGGGGTTTACCCCCCTAGAAATTGTGAAAGGGTTAAAGTCGAATTCCTTGCATCTAAGATCATTTGAAGACCATTTACTCTTAAATGTATAGGCTCTCTGCTGTATCTTTCTTAGTAGACCCCATACGAGTCCTGGAGACTCCTTCATTTTTTACCCGTGGACGCTTTATGGGTGTTTTTCAAAGAATACAGTTTCTTGTAAGATTATGTCTCTACTATCTATTTACATATGCCATGCCCTTTAAGAACTAAGAGGAGTGATAGGCATTGTTTAATTGGTAGGGCTTAAATCATTAGAGATGACAGGATATGAAAAGGCCATGAGTAAAAGGTCACAGTACAAAAGAGCTCAGTCACAAGGCAGTGATGTTTCAGTTCAAAATAGCACATGGAATTAATTCCACAGGACAAATGGACACACAGGGACACTGTAGTAATGCCTCGTGACAAAATGGCACAGGGAAGTAATGCCTCGGAAAGTCACAGACAAATATCACAGGAATGTAAAGTCACAGGACAGAAGGGCGTTGCACATCAAGCCACAGCGTTTGCTAACCAGCGGTTTCCAGGCAAGATACGGCCACATTTTCCAAGAGATGGATAGATAACAATCATAAAACAAAAACGATTTTGCGTACATTCAAGGGCCACAATCCAGAAAGTTATGGTCTGAGGTGCGCAAAAAATTGAAAGATACCAAAATCTTTGGGACATAAACATGCATTTTAAGTTTCATTAGAGTCAGAAAGTGAGATCAAAATTGTGGCGTCAAGAGGGACTTCAACCTTGATAATTTTACCTAAATATTTTTATATTATTTGCGTACGATAATAATTGTGACCTCTACAGGTGTGACAAATAATCTGTATGGAGGTGAAAATTGCAGTTGCTGTTCAAAAAAGCCGCTAAGATTCATTCTAAATTGATAATAATATGGCGCCAAATCCACAAATCGGGCTCCTAGCGCATACAACAACTATGCAAAAGTCTTTTGGCTCTACGTCTTTGTGTCATTAAGCTTTAAAAAAGCATTACAAAGCTTAATATGTTATATGTCCAGATAGTAAGTTAAAATTTGGCAAGTTGTTACTATATGAGCACTGAAAAATTGTTTGACATCTCATTCTTGAAGGAGCATAAAGGGTAGGCCTAGGGCTTAAACTGAATTGTCCTTACAATATAACCTGGTATGACAAATACTCACAAAGTTATGTCATTAATTTTTAATTCTGAATAGTCCCCGCACTCATTTTCAATAGGCTTCGAGAAGACAGAATGCCTTAACAAACCTGGGTGTGGTCTACAACAACTCCCAACATACCCCCAGCTTCAAACGTTCCCCCATCACAAGTGTGCAAGGGCCTTGAAGAACACACGAGGTACCACTGCTGTACGGGGTAAAGACCAAGAATATCAATGAAGCAAGGTGTGTCATCTTTGACCGAAAGTTAACGAAGGAGCAAAATAGCAACAGATATAGCATTGCTACCACCCTGTTGTCAAATATTGCAACTTCATAAACTGAGCGCATTTCATAGCTCGAGAATGGCATTCAGCAGACATCAAGAATTATGAAGGCACAGATGCTTGTGACAATGGTTGGAATAAAGAGGAACTTAAGTGGATGGAGACAATAATGCCTGGAGATGTGCAAGAACTGTTTATTGACAATGAGTGTGAGGACAACTCAGAATGCGACAGGAATTTTTGCAGGAGGGGGTTTGCCAGGTTTCTGTCACGGAAATCTGCCATCATTTTCTCTAAATTGCACAGGCATACATACAAACTGAGCTTTTTAAACAGAGAAATCATTTTTATATTGATGTAGGATCACTTTGTGATGTAATTTCATTGATGCAAGGCATTTTTATTTTGATGTAGCTGAGCACCCCCCCCCCCCCCCCCTGGATCCGCCCCTGGAGTGATTTGTAATACCAGAATACATTGTAAGGACAATTCAATATAAACCTTACCCTTAAGAATAAGATGTCAAACATCTTTTCAGTGATCATATAGAAACAACATACTAACATGGTTAGCAGTCATTTTCGAGAGTACCCACAATTTGCACCTCCATATAGATTATTTGGCACACATGTAGATTTTTTCAAATAACTTTATGTAAAACTAATGCAAAAAGAGGTTAAATGCGATTTTGGCGGCCATTTTGAAATGGAATTCAGGATATGGCCTGTTTACCTCATATTTTCTTGTTCAGAATAAAAATATGGTCTTGAAAAACCACATGAGAATTTCAACCTCTCCAATTTTAACCCGGACTAGCAGTTTTCGTACATTCGTGGACCATAATCCAGTAAGGTATGATCCGATATCTGTGAATATTTTACGCAACCGAGATCTTTGGGTTATAAACATGCATTTCAAGTTTCATCAAAATCAGATGAAAACTGTGACCTCTAGAGTGTCCATAAGCTAAAAACGAATTTTTCGTACACTCAGGGGTTGTAATCTATGAGGAATCGCAATCGTTTTGAGACAAGACCTATATTTCAAGTTTCGTCAAACTCGGATAAAAACTGTGACCTACCCTACAAACAAATTGAGAACGGACGGACGTACAGACAGGGTTGACGACATAATACGTCCACATGAAAATGTAGGCGTATAAAAATAAATACAAACCAGAACTGATAGATAAACACTTTATTTTTGATTACAGAAAGTTACTATGAGTCATGTAGTGCTACAGCAGAATAAAATGACTAGGCGGAAGCCAACTTAGTAAGATAAAGATTTTATCTACAGCAGGATGTTAAACAGTTTGAAGGATTTTGTCTCAGCATATTTGCTACAGCAGAGAATTAAAATTAGTTGCTTAGCTTCCATGGATGGTGTCGGAATATTTGCTACAGCAGGGGGCTAAAAGGGATAGCAAAGCTTTCAAAGAAAGTGCCCCAGAATATATGATACAACAAAGAATTCAAACAGATTGCATAGATTCCATGACTGGCGTTAGGGCATGTGATATAACAGGGGGTTAAAATAGATTGCATAGCTTCCATGGATGGTATCAGGGTATTTGATAAAGCAGAGAGATAAATGTGATTGTATAGCTCCAATGAAATTTGTTTAAGGTGTATGAACAGCACTGGGATATTTTTTTTATTTATTCCCACAGTTAAAGTAATATATATGAACTGGGTTCAAAGATTTTCTTAGGGGCGTACATATCGATTTCGTTGTGTGTGGGTGTGTGGTGTGTGTGTGTGGGTGGGGTGCAAAAATGAAACCGATTGATGCACAAGCTCCTAACATGAGTGATGCAGGTGAGAGCTGTTAAGTGGGGTCGAGATCATGCATCCCCCCATTTCTACATCCACTGAGACATTATATAATATAACATTCAAATCCACGAATTCAAACTTTTAAATGGACGGTAGAGTGATAGAGAAAAGAAATAATATAAAAAAAATTATGATCGTAATGTTGACCAGGAACTGATCATGTTGTGGAATGAAATTCAGGAATGTAAATCATCAAATCGATGCAGAATTGTTCTTATGTGATGGGACTTGAATTGACAGAGACTTAGCTTAGAGTTTTTCGAGGAGCGTCACCCCGACAACAAGAACAACAACAAGATGAGTGGGGGTTAGCAACCAGTTCCTGGTTAAAAAAAATAAAGACACCAATATGACATTCTTTCTAGCAGTAAATACCAAAGCAAAAATATGCCATGACAATTTATCATTTAAAATAATGACATGAAAATTGATCATATAATTTTTTCAAAATATGTCAGGTCAGTTTCTCAAAATATGTCATGTCAATTTCTCAAAATATGTCATGACCATTTATTATATAAAATTTGACATGACTTTACAAAAAAAAAATATATGGCATAACAATTTATCACATAAAATCTTTTCATACAGTAACTATAACGTTATATTATAAACACTTTTGTAAACATTTCTTATACAATAACAACATTAACCTTATTTAAAGTTCCAATTTCACATTTTCTAAGAAAGTCAAAACATAATTATTTCTATGTCTTTTGCTCAAAAGGTTGTCAACTCACTATTATACGGTCCTGGGCAAAATTTTTTGGGCATTATAAAGGGTGACACAGGGTGATTGAGGAAATAGTTACTCAATTACCTCCCTTGTTTTCCCATTCCTCTCCATGGACGGACGGCCATCTTCAAACGTTTGAATTTGAAGTTGAAAATGATATTTTTGCCAATTTCTCAACTGGCAGTACTGAATTATAGGATTAATAGGATTATTCTTTAACAAGGTAGGACTGTTTATAGGTTCAATCTATTTTTGGGCTTTATTTTAATACATTTTAAAAATATAACTTAAAAAAAATGCTATTGGAGCTTTAAGCACTTATCATACAATAACAATATTATTTAAAAACTTTCAATACAAGAATATTAATGTTATTTAAACACTTTCTATACAAGAACATTAATGTTATTTATACAAGAATATACAAGAATAGGCTATGTTAAAGCAATTGTCAATACAAAAATGAAAATGGGGTTTAACGTCCTACTGTCTCCTAAACAGGGCTAATGAAGACGGGAATATGCCATACAGTGTGCTATAAGGAAGATTTTGCCTGAGCAGCGGTGCTACAGCCTACTCTTACATCGAATTCTAACTGCCAAGGGATATTTTACGTGCACACATATGTGTACACGGAACTTCGTTTTTTTGTCCCATCCGAACGACTAGACACCTTTTTGAATTATGAGTATGTTAATGTTAATCAGAATGCTCTCTGTACAGACTAAATAACCTTTGGGAATATAAGGAGTAATGCAGCCTTCAAATTAATTATTCGTTGAAGGCCCCTAACAAAAAATTATCTACACAACTAACACAGGTAAGAAATGTAACACACATAACATTGGTATACTATGAAAGACAAATCACACATTGTAAATCGTACTGTACATACAGTCCCTCCCTAGTCTGTAATGACACGTGCTTCACCTAAAGTCGCACGTCGTCTTTTGCAATTTTCTGGCAATATCCCATTTTTACGACTTGGCCATATCAGCAAAAGTGTGCAATAAAACTGAAAACCTCTAGTTATTGCACAGTAAGTTTAGTAGAGGAAAAACAATTAACCTGCTTGTTGAACGAAAAGAACAAAGGAAGATCTCCAGTCCGTGTTACAATTTCATTTATAGCTCAGAAATAATGATTATAAATTATAATCTGAGCATTATTCAGATTCTACTTTCTTGTTACGATTTCACAAACTTGAGTAACAGATTAATGATAATGTTTATATCTTTGTGGTCAACTTCTTGTGAGGGTGGAACATAATTTTTGAATATGAATAAAAAGTCTAAAATTTGTTTTAATGTTACTCCATTTCCTGTCATCTTTTCCATAATAGCAATAAAAGGGCCATTGCTGTCATCTCCTTTTCTGTGATACCTTAAACAAGCCAAAAATAAATTGTTACGCAGCTACAAAACATCTGCAGTCTGCACATAGCCATTTTGTCAAGTAACCAACACTGAGGTTGATGTCCTGCCTCAATCCCAAAATACATTGATGATATTTACCCTCATTATCAACTTGTGCATTTATCTTTTTATGAAACATCTAGCAACAAAACTGCTTACATATGCTTAACCTGAGCAGAAAATGCTCACGATTGATCTTAGTCAAGATGTAGCAAAATCAACGTCCATCACAATCTGATTAAAACACAGTACAAAATTTCGTTTTACATGTCTTTACTACACTAGGATCTGGAAGAGTTGTTATAATACCGGCATTCTGCCTTCTGGTTGAAGCGAGGGATCAGCCAATGAAACAGTCTTTTACGACAAGTTTGTGGCATGGGGTGCATAGAACTGTGGGTAAACCACTAGAAACATCAATGCTGATTAATTAACCCATGTCTAATGTCATAGGGTCAACAACCGCTCTTACAACCCCTGATGCGACCTTCCAATACAACCAGTCAGATCTTCATGTTGTGTAGGCCATCAAAAGTATAAAGAAACGAAACGAAATATAGATCTGTATGTTAATCTGTATTTTAGTCTCAGCCAATCAAATTGCTTATCTCTGTGTGACTTAGAAGTAGCCAAGGGATTCACATAACAATGTGTTTACCGACTTCAATAACAACTCTACGTTTCACTGATACATTAAATCAGCCTCTTTATCAAGGAAAATTGATCTTAGTAACAGTTATACCCTCAGTACAGTAAATATGTTTCGGAATTTTTGAATATTCTTCCCCATATCTTGATGTCCAAATGGTTATTTTTCCGGTTGGACATTTTTCAAATTACGTAGGACATGTCTGGTAGATACGGACAAACCAGCTTCCGTGAGCATAAACAAATCATATTTATTCAGACGAGCCATGGTGGCTCAGTGAGTAAGAAGTTTTCATCAGGTTTTTCTGGTGTGGTTTCAAGTACGCCCTATAGTGCCACTGTCTGGACAATATATTTCCCACATATGCCCACCTTTAGCCCAGATAGAGTAAAACAGTAGGATGTTAAACCCCGATCATTTCATTTCCTACTTACTCCAGATAGTTGATGGCCGGAGGCTGCATGTGTAACACTTCTCTAGCAATAACATGCCATGTTACTCTATATTTCTGTTCATTACACTCAAAATACTCTCTTAATATTTCCATAGCACTTGTATTTTCATAAACTTTTATCAGTTGTCTTGCGTCTGCATTCACTTCAGTGATTTCTACCAATAGACAAATGTGGTATTAATAAAATAACAGAGAATTAAATTATCTATAATTGGTAGTTACAGTGGCTCAGTGAGTATGACTTTGACTCACTAACCTGGTGGTCCTGTGTTTGATCAGGGTGTTCGCCGACAGAGGGCCCGGCAAGGGACAACATTTAATTTCTTGGTCCTGTGTACAAATTGTTGTACATGTAAAAGATCTCTAGGCAGGTGCCGCTGTCTGGGCAAAGTTTGGCTCATAGCACACAGTATGACATATATGGCTGTCTGCATTAAAGATACATTATGGGAGATAAGATAAAGAGATAGCAGTTCTCATTATAACGAAGCGAGTGACATATTCACATAGACTAAAATCATTAATATAAACAGCATAGTCTCGATTATCTACTTGATTGATTTAATTATCAATCGGCATATAGGAATCTAATACGCCAACATCAAAGGCTAGCCTTGACATCAAGAGTTTATTATCGTCTGGATAAGTTAATTAATGTCTGATTGATTAGTTAGATAACATTTCAGGCCTAAAGAAAGACCTGTAATAAGCAGATTTTGCTCTTGCATAATGCTATTTTAACCAAGTTGTAGCTGGAAAGTAGGACATAAAACTCCATTTTCTAAATGCTTTGTAGTATGAACGAAATTTTGTTTAGATAACTGTGTTTTGTAGAAAATGTATAATAAATGTTAAGCTAGTTACCTGGCACAACCAGTTCATCTACAACATCGGCATCATTAACAACACCATTTGGTTGTGTGTTTATTACCACGGTTTCATCATCATCTATTTTCAGGTAAAAAAAAAAATTTTTTCTTCAACAATTTATTCAACTAACAAATGTAAATAAAGTATAGATCCTGCGGGACTAAATCTTATAGTTTAGTCATCTATTGCAAAAGTTCTTAAGTTTGAATCCATTTTGATTTAAATTGATCATCCAACTGGTGGCATATCATTTTACTGTTGGGATCAGTCAGTGAAAAGCCCAATTATTTGTATCGAATCATTTCTACTTGAATATCACCCAAGATTAAAATGTATTTTAACCGATTTCGGATTGTTATATTTAATATTTGCAAAATGTTCTTCGATTCACTTTGATACAAAAAAGCATGTGTTTTCTATTTCTCATGTATTGATTCTATCACAGGGAGCAATAGGTAAAAAATATTTCTAGCATGGTAATGTAAACAAGCCAAGAGTGAGGCTGATGTCCCCCTGCCGAAAACAAAAAATAAATAGATGACACATATTAATTAATTGTACATTTATATTTATGAAAAGAATTGAGCAATCAATCTGATTATATATATTTAGTCTAAACATAAAATGTTCATTATCAAACTCAGTCAAGGTTTTGAAGTACCTGTGAAATTATACACCAAGTTTCATCACTCTCGACTCCACCAGTTACAATCAAAGCATCATTCAATGAATTTGCTTAGCTCTGCTTAGCTTCCATGTTAATTATTTCACTCAGTAAAGACATTCACCTAAGGAACGTCTACAACAAGTATAGACATTCTACCTCAATTGCTACTTAGCCTAAGCTGAAAATTCTCATCATTGAACCCAAGGCAAAAAAAAAGCTCATCTTCAAACTCCATCAAGGCATTTACCCAAAGGAAGCCTACACAAAGTTTGAACATTCTATCCCAATGAGAAGGAGATCTATTGCATTCCAAAGTCTTGACCAAACAAATTGCTTATCGCTCTGTTTACCCTAAGCAAAAAATGCTCATTATCAAACTTAGACAAGGTATTGATGTAATTTTGCCAAGGTAATGGCGCTACGGCCTACTCTTATATTGAATTCCAATGTGTCACACAACCTTGATTATATGTCCCATCCAAACGACTAGACAGCTGTCCTTGTCAGGCCCTCCGTTCTGAATCACTGAGAGGAAAAAACCACGCCGGAAAATCAAGATGAACTTTCTCGGCCAATGCAGGGATCGAAACCCGATCTCCAGACTAGCGAACCACGCCTTATCCACTTAGCCCCGTGATTCCCAAGTACATAATGGAAGATTTTGGAATCAGATAAGGAGCTTATTAAATTGATTATAAATATAAAGATAGATAGGGGACCCTTCGGGACTAAATCTTATAAAACTATATAGCCGTCCGATGCAAGCGTTTTAAAGTGTGAATCCATTTTGATCTAATAAGATTCAAAAATAGGTTGCCAGGCAACGAAACATACGCCCACACAGCAGCCAAATCGTCCGGGCAGTCAACAAGAGTTGTCACATATTAAGGAATTATCAGAAAATCATTAGAATTTGTTTGGTTTTTATAATCAAACGTTTTTTTTTTAAATCAGATAATAATTGTGACCTCCAGAGGCACAACAAGCTAAAAAGGGTGATTTTTCGTACAATCAGGGGACTTAATTCAGGAGTAATGACCCCATGGGCTCAAATATCGAAAGGAACCAAGATCTTTAGGTTATAAACATACATGTCAAGTTTCATCAAAATCGATTCAAAATTGTGACCTCTATAGGGTCCACAACCTTGATATAACATATTTTCACACTATTCGTGTACAAATGGCGGCCATTTTGACGGTCAATTCTAGTCTGATTTTCACGTAATTCAAACTCTCTCTTCATTACCATGTAACGATGATATAAATAAACGTTTTTTTAAATCGGATATAAGTTTGACCTCCAGAGGGACCAAAAGCGAACAAAAGCGATTTTTCGGACAATCCGGGGACATAATTCAGGAAGTTATGATCCAATGGGAGCAAATATCGAAAGGAACCAAGATCTTTGGGTTATAAACATACATGTCATGTTTCATCAAAATCGGTTCAAAATTGTGACCTCTATAAGGTCCACAACCTTTATATAACATATTTTCACACTATTCGCGTACAAACGGTGGCCATTTTGTCTGTCAATTTTGGTCTGATTTTCACAAAATTTATGCTCAACCTTCATAACCATGAAATGGTGATATAATCAAACGGTTTTTTAAATCGGATAACAATTTTGACCTCCAGAGGGACCACAAGCTAAAAAGGGCGATTTTTTTTAACAATCAGCGGCCATAATTCAGGAAGTTACGATCCGATGGGCGCAAAATATCGAAAGGAACCAAGATCTTTGGGTTATAAACATACATGTCAAGTTTCATCAAAATTGGTTCAAAATTGTGACCTATATAAGGTCCACAACCTTGATATAACATATTTTCACACTATTCGCGTACAAACGGCGGCCATTTTGTCCGTCAATTTTGGTCCGATTTTCACAAAATTCGAAATTCAGCCTTTATAACCATGTAACGGTGATATAATCAAACGTTTTTTTAAATCGGATAACAATTTTGACCTCCAGAGGGACCACAAGCTAAAAAGGGCAATTTTTTGGACGATCAGGGGCCATAATTCAGGAAGTTACAATCCGATGGGCGCAAATATCGAAAGGAACCAAGATCTTTTGGTTATAAACATACATGTCACGTTTCATCCAAATCGGTTCAAAATTGTGACCTCTATAAGGTCCACAACCTTGATATAACATATTTTCACACTATTCGCGTACAAATGGCGGCCATTTTGTCCGTCAATTTTGGTCCGATTTTCACGAAATTCAAACTCATCCTTCATAACCATGGAACGGTGATATGATCAAACGATTTTTTAAATCGGATAACAATTTTGACCTCCAGAGAGACCACAAGCTAAAAAGGGTGATTTTTCGGACAATCAGGGGCCATAATTAAGGAAGTTACGATCCAATTGGCGCAAATATCGAAAGGAACCAAGATCTTTGGGTTATAAACATGCATTTCAAGTTTCATCCAAATCGGTTCAAAATTGTGACCTCTACACTGTTCACAACCTTGATAAAACATATTTTCACACTATTCGCGTACAAATGGCGGCCATTTTGTCCGTCAATTTTGGTCCGATTTTCACGAAATTCGAACTCTACCTTCATAACCATAGAACGGTGATATAATCAAACGTTTTTTTAAATCGGATAACAATTTTGACCTCCAGAGGGACCACAAGCTAAAAAGGGCGATTTTTCGGACAATCAGGGGCCATAATTCAGGAAGTTACGATCCAATTGGCGCAAATATCGAAAGGACCCAAGATCTTTGGTTTATAAACATGCATTTCAAGTTTCATCCAAATCGGTTCAAAATTGTGACCTCTATACTGTTCACAAGCTAAAAAACCTGATTTTTCGTACAATCAGGGGCCATAACCCATGAAGTTACCTTTTGATACATGCCAATATCGAAAGGAACCGAGATCTTAGGGTGATAAACCTATATTTTAAGTTTCATTGAAATCGGATAAAAATTGTGACCTGTAGACTGTTCACAAACAATTGTGGACGGACGAACAGGGGCGACGACAGTATACGTCCACATGAAAATGTGGGCGTATAAAAATTACTCAACGTGACATATCATTGCATCGGACGGCTATATAGTTTTTCATTCAGTCCCGAAGGGTCCCCTATCTATCTTTATATTTATATCTTCTCACTGACCCTTCCGCACTATTTTCTTCAAATTCTGTTAGCTATATTTCTCTCTTGTGCACATTATTTGCAGGACCTTCTTTTTTCAATTTTTATCGACATATTTGGCACATAGCCATTCACCTTACAGGTATGGGAATTCCCGTGACGTCATAATGGCGACTGTCGCTAACTTATTCTCAACGCGAGAAATGATATCTAAGCTTCGTAATTTCACTATAAACCGTAGTGCTATTACTTCTGATTTTTTTCGCAAACCAGCAGAAGAAATACGCGACAGGTCGTCATATTCCCTATCCCACAGTTATAAATGGGAAACCTGTAACGATAGAGTTGATCGGTTCTTTCAGTTTAGTTAGAGAGCCGGCCTGTTTTCGCATCAATGTACGCGATATACATGGCATTTCCAAAACTTAGTGACCACAACTAGGTATTTTTTTTATCACTTCCTGATAATATAAGCCGACAGCACAATTGCCAAATAGCAGTTGAATACTAAGTTTGTTTATAGACTAAGTGTGCATGTCCGGATGAGTTCCAAATTATGCAATGTAATACTAGAAAAGCTTAGTACACATATCACATCATTCAACAACCCAGTCCGGTTATCTAAATAATTCCCACTTGTTTATATAATTTTAAACCACACAGTCAAATGGGCTGGGAGCCTTAGAGTCTATGCAAATCAGCATTTTTTAAACGACAATTCTTTAGTCGTCCTTCGCTGTTCACAATAAACGGAAGCAGTTGCTCCGGTGACACAGCACTGCGCAGGTCCATCCGAGACCCTTTTTGTGCTCCGGTCCCCAACGACTATATAAAAGAAACACCCGCACAATTTCATTTAAGCCTGATGAGTTCGAAATGAACGAAACTAGTAGCTTCTTGAGAGAAATCTGGGACGGCTACCCACCACTCATAGTTTTCTAATTTAAAATTGATTATAATCCATTAAATAAACAGTCAACTTTTGTTTTAGTGAGGTAAAAATAGCTTTCACTCAGATTTGAGTTTACATATTTTTTTAAGGCATTGGACCAGAAAACATTTTTGGTCTAAACCATGGCAATCTACATATTGTGTATAAAAACCAAATTGGTTAAATTTACTGTTCATATTAAGAAGTAATTAAGACGCCGTGGTAAATTTGCTGTTTAATTTACAGATTAATTTGTACTCCAGTATAATGGTTGATGGCAGATCGAACGCCATTTGATAGGTTCATAAAATCAATCCTCGTGGCCGTTGAAATAATCAAGGGCAGTTAATTTCAACTGGTGACTGAATTGATCACATGGTTAGCGGAGTAGAGTGGAACAATAGTTCTCAAACAAGTTTTACTGATTAGATCTCAGACACTCCTTTACTGATTTTTGATGTTATATACTAATTTGGTGAAGTAGAGATAACATCAAACATTTCTACTTAATTTAGATGCATATAAACAGAAGAAGGCAGATTGAGTTTAACATCCACTCAACTTAACTAGGTCATATCGAGACTAACATAGGAATCCATCTTATTTCAATAAAAAGCTTGTCTGTCATGGTTTTTAGCAGTGGGAGGGAAACCGGACGACCCAGAGAAAACATATTAGCTTGGAATGGCGACCCTTCTCTTGCGAATGTACTAATGGGGAATCAAAATCAAGCCACTTGACTCAATAGCAGACCTTATGATCTGAAAAAGATACATTAGACCCTTCAGTTAACAGAATGAAGTTGATAATGTGTAGCCTTCAATCAATAAAGCATAAAAGATATTTGTAAAATTTAATTACAATGTTGATCAGATGGCAGCTCAACTGTTAATGGTTGTGTTGTTCCATCATTCTCCATTAAGGATTGTGATACATTTGCTGATGGTTGGGATTTAGATTCTACCACTGTTTGCGTTGGATCAAAAAACAGAAATGAAATAGGGTTTAACTGTTCTGATCTGACTGGGCTGATGAACACGGGGGCACAAGTCGTACACTGTGCTATGAGGGAAATTTTACCCTGACAGCAGTGCTACGGTGTACTCTTATATTGATCTCCAGCTGCCAGAGGTTTTTCATACCATCTAAACGCCTATATAATAGGCCTTGGTAGGCCCCCTGTTCTGCACAACTCACAACTACAGGGGTTCTTGTATATACATACCAATGTATACACAGGACGGGGGGATCGAACCAGATCCATTATTCGAACGCAACCAACATACGGTGTAACGTTGATACATTTGAACATCTTTTTTATATCAGATAATAATTGTGACCTCTAGCGGAACCACAAGCTAAAAACATTACAGCGTAATGGTGATATATTGTTGATTTTTATTAAAGATTTAACGTCCAATACATTAGATATGTTATTATGGACAGGTTGATTTAATTACATTATTATTAACACTTAGAACGTTTTCTTTATATTGGATTATAATTGTGACCTCTAGAGCTAAAAAGCTAATATCAAAAGCTAAAAACCTGATTTTTCGTACAAACAGGGGCCATTATTCTGGACGTTACGATTCGATACATGCCAATATCGAAATGAAGCAAGATCTGAAGGAGATAGACCAATATTTCAAGTTTCGACAAAATTGGATAAACAAATTGTGGCCGGATGGACATGAAAATGTTTGTGCATAGAAATGCACCCCTTGACTATGACAGACCATATGATCTTAAATGCACACGATATATCAGTCGACCCTCGATCAGCACTCTTTACTTTAAAATAGAATAATTCGCTTTACCAGTTTTAATTCGTTTTTTTTGTTATTTTATTATTTAAGACTTGAACATGATATTATGAGCAGCGGTATCTTACATATGATTAAGACCAGTAGTTTCAAATCTTTTTTTTTAATAGCAGACCTATTGCGACATTTAACAAATTCTCGAGGACCCGCCACATACATTTACTCTCTTCAGTGAGATTTGCCATTTTAGAGGTGGTAGAACTTAAGAGGCATTAGGCATGTCATCACTTCTCACATAAATCCTTGATAAATCCTAACTTGTGCCATTTTAATAGACTTCAACCCACATACATGTATATCTATAGCTACCACTTATTTTCATAGATCCCTTAGTTGGAGAATACTGATCTAAAATAAATAGTTTTCAATATCATGTTTTAACACTAAGAAAATCTTACCTGGTGGAGAACCACATAATCTTTCCTTTATTTTGGACGGAGATACTTTAAACGTTTTACCTGAATAATAAGAAAAAAACCAGACTGAAATGACATGCAGAGACCTTGTCTAAAATTTGATAGTTTGCAGAAATGAAATGTGGTTTAAAATGTCCGTTCTGCTCCTAATCAGCTATTGAAGACAGGAACATGACATACAGTGTAGTGTACTATGACTAAAATTTTGCCCAAACAGTGGCACTATGGTCTACTGAAGGTAAAACAAAATGACAAGAGCTAAATCTGCCTATTGCAGGTTTTTCTTTAGGCCTGAAATGGTATCTAAAATCAACTCGCCAATCGCATCGCTAGCCTGTGATCTTTGGTGGATTATGATCAGATTTACTGCATAACATTCCTTCTCCACTTTTATTACATGGATAATCGAGATAATGATTTTTGTCATACCGACTTTAGTTATGATGATCGAGGCTAGGCGGAAATTTCACTTGTATAATTTTCGGTTCATAGAAGATAAATTTGACTGAAATTTTCAGCAAATAGCCTTTACATTATCTAGTTTTTAACTATTATAGTGACAACTGCCAACTCTTTATCCAATCTCCCATAATGTATCTTTAAACTTTAAGTATTTATCAAGGTAGGTGTATAACACCATAAATACATTGATCCCATAATTTCCTGATCAATCCAACATGTTATCAACGATTATCAGGATGAGTAATAAACTTTCATATACTTTTACATACTTACATAGGATTACTACTATAAAGATTATAAGTATTACTGAGCCTACACTACCACCTATAACATATATATACCAGTTATCATCTCTGGGTTCACCTTTTAATACTGCTTTTGCGGTACCTATAAAATACAAAACAGTTAATATGTTAGTTTTAATCTTAGAGATCTTTATCCAGCTAAATTTCTGTTATTTCGGTCAAAATAAAGTTAGTGGTAGACACATGTCATTTGATTAGACAGGGTCTGGATGTTCTTCTCACGATATGCGCATTGAATCGCGAGATGCTGAATCTATGTACGGTACTATGATTCTTTTTATATGCTTTTTTTTTGTCTTTTTGGTAACTAAACCTGTCACTCTTAACAATCTACATGACACATTATCCATAGTTACACAAACACTCTTATATTGTTTTCGTCCTCATTTTAATCCAAACCAAAACTGTGATAAAACAGTTTCATTTCTTCGAGGTCGACAGGCATAAAAATATCAATTTTATTCATTTATCCTGGTTATGATAAGAGATAAAAGTGGCTTTGAAGACCTAGTTATACCGAGTGTCAGTGACTAGTTTCATTCGTGAGGAACTCTTCAGACTGATTGGACTCACATGGCGGGCGTTTATATTTATACTATTCCTAAACCCTGGTTACGAATGGGGATACCCATTGTATTAACAAATAATTGGGTTTACTGTCTCTTAGATGTAAATGCTGTGTATCAATCTGATTAACTCTTATTAACTGACCCATGGCGACTTTTGTCGACACCTATGACGTTACTATTAAGTACCCACGGCGACTTTTGTCAACAAAATCAATTAGCCGAATGTAACTGTCCAAGTGCAATGAGAGTTACTTCCCTTATAAACAGGCGACCTTTTCTCATTCGTTTACTTCCTGTTTGACATTTTGACAGTTAAAAATCTTATTGTTTCTTCTCGAAAAATTATAATAAAATGGTGATATGTCTAGGCCTATACGACAACGTTCGTAATTACCATCCCTATTGAATGACAGTGATTCAGATTTGATCGGTGTTGTAGATATTTATAGTTTTGCGTTAGATCCATGTTTCTCAACCTTTTCTCACCGCTCACCCCTAAATGAATTCTCAACCAACCCATTTACCCCCAGAGTTTTGAGGAGGTTACTGACCGCGAAGCCCGTCGAGAGGGTCAAGGGGGTCTCCAGGAAATTTTTAGAAATTGGAGCCCGGAAATGTGATTTCCAGCCATTTCAGGCACTCTTCAGGCGTTTCATAGGAACTTAAAGATAGGCTGGCACTGCCAGGCAGGATACGCCCACATTTTCGAAAGATGGACAGAGAACAAGCAATACCGAAAGTGATTTTTCCTACATCTTTAAGTCCTGTATTTCATACTGTATTGGGAGCAGCCATTTAGTTGGTCAGTTCCAGTCTGATATTAATGAAATTCGAAACCGACAATGATTATGGTGTGATGGTACACAACCTAGAAATGTGACTTTTCATCAAAATCGGATAAGAATTGTGACCTGTAGAGAGTCCACAACCATGATATACCATATTTTTACACTATTCGCGTACAAACCGGGACCATTTCGTCCGGCAATTTTGGTACGATTTTCACGAAATTAGAACTCAACCATCCTCATCAAAATCGAATTAAAATTGTGACCTATACAGGCTCCACAATCATGATATATCATTTTTTTAACAGTATTCGCGTACAAACGGCGGCCATTTTGTCTGTCAATTTTGGTCCGATTTTCCCGAAATTCAAACTCAACCTTCCTTACAGTGCAACGGTGATATAATCAAACGTTTTTTTAAATTGGATAATAATTGTGACCTCCAGAGGGACCACAAGCTAAAGAAAGGGGGATTTTGCGTATAACCAGGGGCCATAATTCAGGAAGTTACGATCCGATATGCGCAAATATCGAAAAGAACCAAGATCTTTGGGTTATAACCATGAATTTCAAGTTTCATCAAAATCGAATTAAAATTGTGACCTTTACAGCGTCCACAACCTTGATATACCATTTTTTAACAGTATTCGCGTACAAACGGCGGCCATTTTGTTTGGCAATTTTGGTCTGATTTTCCCGAAATTCGAACTCAACCTTCCTTACGGTGTAGCAGTAATATAATCAAACGTTTTTTTAAATCGGATAATAATTGTGACCTCCAAGCTAAAAAAAAGGTGATTTTGCGTATAATCAGGGGCCATAATTCAGGAAGTTACGATCCGATATGCGCAAATATCAAAAGGAAGCAAGATCTTTGGGTTATAACCATGAATTTCAAGTTTCATCAAAATCGAATCAAAATTGTGACCTCCACAGGGTCCACAACCTTGATATACCATTTTTTAACAGTATTCGCATACAAACGGCGGCCATTTTGTATGGCAATTTTCGTCCGATTTTCCCGATATTCGAACTCAACCTTCCTTACGGTGTAACGGTGATATAATCAAACGTTTTTTTAAATCGAATAATAATTGTGACCTCCAAGCTAAAAAAAAGGCGATTTTGCGTATAATCAGGGGCCATAATTCAGGAAGTTACGATCCGATATGCGCAAATATCGAAAGGAAGCAAGATCTTTGGGTTATAACCATGAATTTCAAGTTTCATCAAAATCAAATCAAAATTGTGACCTCCACAGGGTCCACAACCTTGATATACCATTTTTTAACAGTATTCGCGTACAAACGGCGGCCATTTTGTATGGCAATTTTCGTCGGATTTTCCCGAAATTCGAACTCAACCTTCCTTAGGGTGTAACGGTGATATAATCAAACGGTTTTTTAAATCGAATAATAATTGTGACCTCCAGAGGGACCACAAGCTAAAAAGGGTGATTTTTCGGACAATCAGGGGCCATAATTCAGGAAATTACATTCCGATAGCCGCAAATATCGAAAGGAACCAAGATCTTTGGGTTACAAACATGCATGTCAAGTTTCATCAAAATCGGTTCAAAATTGTGACCTCTATAGGGTCCACAAGCTAAAAACGTGATTTTTCGTACAATCAGGGGCCATAATCCATGAAGTTTTGATCCGATACATGCCAATATCGAAAGGAACCGAGATCTTATGGGGATAAACCTATATTTCAAGTTTCGTCAAAATCGGATAAGAATTGTGACCTGTAGAGAGTCCACAAACAAATTGTGGACGGACGGACGTCCGGACGGACAGGGGCGACGACATAATACGTCCACATGAAAATGTGGGCGTATAAAAATGGTCTTTTTCTATAGAGGCCATCCGACATGAACCGCGGATCCTTGCACAGGCCTACACCCCCTGACCACATTGACATTGAATATGGAATGAATACGGATTGAAGGTGAGATTCAATAATCACCAAATTTATATTTTAATGAAAATACGTTGTTTCCAGTTCAGTGCGAAATTTGCTCCTGGTGATTGTCACAAACGATTTTTTTTATTCTCGGGACAGTGTTTGAGAGTGCTAATTACTTTTTATTCTTTTAAATGTTATTGAGCTTAAAAAGAGATTCATGATAAATGATTTTTATTTCACAAAAACTGAACAAAAAATAACAAGCCAACAGTGAGGCTGATGTCCCCCGCCGAAATCCCAAAATAAATAGATGACACATATTAATTAATCGCACATTTCTTTTTTTCAAACGTATCGAGCAATGAAACTGAACACGAAGTGTCATCCAAAAATTGCTTATCTCTGCCTACCGTAAGAAGAAAATGCTCATCTTCGAACTCCATCAAGGCATTGACCTAATAAGCATACACACCAATTTTGAACATTTTAACTCAATTCATAGGAGAGTTATTGTGTTCCAAAGTCTTGGCAAATCAAATTGCTTATCGCTCTGCTTACCCCGAGCATAAAATGCTCATTATCGATCTTAGTCAAGGTATTACTGTAATGAAACTATACACCAAGTTTCATCACTCTCACTTAATTAGAACTAAAGTTATCGTGTCCCAAGCATCAACCAATCAAATTGCTTATCTCTACCTACCCTAAGCGGAAAATGCTCATCTTCGAACTCGATCAAGGCATTGACCTAATAAGCATATACACCGAGTTTGAACATTTTAACTCAATTAGAAGGAGAGTTATTGTGTTCCAAAGTCTCGACCAATCAAATTGCGTATCGCTCTGCTTACTCTGAGCAGAAAATGCTCAATATCGAACTTAGTCAAGGTATTACTGTAACGAAACTATACACCAAGTTTCATCACTCTCACTTAATTAGAACTAAAGTTATCGTGTCCCAAAGCATCAACCAATCAAATTGCTTATCTCTACTTACCCTAAGCGGAAAATGCTCATCTTCGAACTCCATCAAGGCATTGACCTAATAAGCATATACACCAAGTTTGAACATTTTAACTAAATTAGAAGGAGAGTTATTGTGTTCCAAAGTCTCGACCAATCAAATTGTGTATCACTCTGCTTACCCTGAGCAGAAAATGCTCATTATCGAACTTAGTCAAGGTATTACTATAATGAAACTATACACCAAGTTTCATCACTCTCACTTAATTAGAACTAAAGTTATCGTGTCCCAAAGCTTCAACCAATCAAATTGCTTATCTCTGCTTACCCTAAGCGGAAAATGCTCATCTTCGAACTCCATCAAGGCATTGACCTAATAAGCATATACACCAAGTTTGAACATTTTAACTCAATTAGAAAGAGAGTTATTGTATTCCAAAATCTCGACCAATCAAATTGCGTATCGCTCTGCTTACCCTGAGCAGAAAATGCTCATTATCGAACTTAGTCAAGGTATTACTATAATGAAACTATGCACCAAGTTTCATCAATCTCACTTAATTAGAACTAAAGTTATCGTGTCCCAAAGCATCAACCAATCAAATTGCTTATCTCTGCTTACCCTAAGCGGAAAATGCTCATCTTCGAACTCAATCAAGGCATTGACCTAATAAACACATACACCAAGTTTGAACATTCTAGCCCAATTAGGAAGAGAGTTATCGTGTCCCAAAGCATCAACCAATCAAATTGCTTATCTCTGCTTACCCTAAGCGGAAAATGCTCATCTTCGAACTCCATCAAGGCATTGACCTAATAAACACATACACCAAGTTTGAACATTCTAGCTCAATTAAAAGTTATCGTGTCCCAAAGCATCAACCAATCAAATTGCTTATCTCTGCTTACCCTAAGCGGAAAATGCTCATCTTCGAACTCCATCAAGGCATTGACCTAATAAACACATACACCAAGTTTGAACATTCTAGCCCAATTAGGAAGAGAGTTATCGTGTCCCAAAGCATCAACCAATCAAATTGCTTATCTCTGCTTACCCTAAGCGGAAAATGCTCATCTTCGAACTCCATCAAGGCATTGACCTAATAAACACATACACCAAGTTTGAACATTCTAGCTCAATTAGGAAAAGAGTTATTGTGTCCCAAAAAGTGTGACGGACAGACAGACAGACAGACGGACAGACGGACGAACCCATTTTAATAGTCCCCTGCTTTCTTCGAAAGGCGGGGGACAAAAATAACCATTAGATCTATATAGGCCTACATGAATTTTGCATTAAATGTCAATTAATTTTATTGTATAAAATTCATATTTATTTTATGAAAATGGCATAATTTTAGATTATTTCATCCATTTACATGAAGAGTCTATTTGCAGTTGTTATTTAATGATACGACTTTAAAATGTATATCTTTATTTTAACACTATTAAACTTTATGACATGGGTTTTTATGACGTTATGACTTAAACCTCTGGGTCATTTAAGAGTTAAAACACTGATTCTATTTCGTTTCATTTTTATAGTTAAAAATTTTGTTTTACTTATCTTTACTACACTAGGATCTGGGAGAGTTGTAATCATTGACATGTTCTGGATGATGTGAGGGATTAGCCACGGCGATTTCTGGGCCTTTTGATGCAGGGAACTTTGGGTAAACGACTAGAAACGTCAACTCCTGATTGATTAATCAATGTCTAAAGTCATAAGGTCAAAAGTTGTTCGTTTGACCCCTGACATGAACTCCCACTATAACTTGCTAGATCTTCATGTAGTGTATATTTTAAGTTAAAAGGCTAATAACTTTTAGCACACATTGAGATTAAGATGTGAAAATAAAAATTGTTATTCTGGCACTGATATAGTAATGAGAGAGGGGGGATTGATCTTAGTCTAACACTGAAGTAAACTTTTCTCAACTGAACATACAGTGTTCTATGAGGGAGGAAACCAAAAATACTTGTTTCTGAGACAAACTGTCCCCATAGCACACTGTATGGTGTATGCTAAATAAATATAACGACACCATTTCATTTTCATATTGAATTTTAAATTTTTAAAAAGTCAACTCGATAGCAACTTATAAAATACATGTAATGTTAAAGATCTCACCTATCTCTGTGATATTATCTGATATTGTTACTGGCCCACAGACAGGTTTTATTGCTGGTAACCACGTCAAATTACCAGTACACTGTGACGACGTATAGTCAACATCTACTACATAACCGTTGGCACATTTTAATGTACAATTACTGCCAATTGTCATGTTACCATACAGACACGTCACATTACCATGCTCATCAGACCACGGCTCACACCCTACATAAACATAAAATAAAATATAATATTAGAGTTAGAAATCAAAAATAAAAAACCCAACTCTTCAGCTTTTATACAAATTGTGGACTCAGATACTGACAGACAGGGTTAACAGGCCAACGGTTATGCTCATCGGGGGGGGGGGGACCCTAGTGGCTAAGTGGGTACAACGCTGTTTTGCTAGCCTGGAGGTCGGGTGTTCGATACCTGCATTGGCCTAGACAGTCCACCCAGATTTTCTGGCGTTATGTCCCCTTGTCAGTGATGCAGGGCTGAGGGCCTAACAAGGAGAGCTGTCTTGTCATTTGGATGGTACAAAAAACCAAGGTCCTGTGTATACATTGGCGTGCACATAAAAAATCCCTTGGCAGTTGGAATTCGATAATAGAAAAGGCTGTAGGGCCGCTGCCCTGGCAAAATTTCACTTATAGCACACTGCCCGTCTTCATTAGCCCAGTTTAGGAGCAAAAAAAGTAGGATATTAAACCCCATTTCAATTCAATTCATGTTCCATGCTCATCAGACCACAGCTAAGGTTTTACATACAAACATAAAATAAATTATATGAAATTAGATATTAAATAAAAGCAATCTAAAATGACTCTGAAATGTAATGAAGACGAATCAACCACCTCTCTCATTTACATGTACGTCAGTTTCTGTACTGCTGTTGAGCTGTGATTTTCAAATATCTATTTAGGCCTACTATCCCCGATGACATCATTGTTTGATCTAATCTAATTAAAACACAGATCCTATTTCGTTTCGTTTTTGATAGTTCGATCTTTTGTGTTACTTGTCTTCACAATACTAGGATCTGGAAGAGTTGTTATATAACAGGTGTTCTAGTTGATGTGAGGAATTAGTCGATGAAACAGTTTGTTATCTCGAGTTCTGCACAGAACTGTTGGTAAACCCCCAAGAAACATCAACGCTGATAGATCAATCAATGTCTGACGTCATAGATTCAAAAGCAGCTCGATTCAAAAGCAGATCTACTGGCCTGTACATCATCGGCTAGTCTTTAAAGGAAGTGTTGCCATTCTCCCTCTCGTTTCCATAGCTCTAATCTCTTGTGCTTTTAAACAAATTATGGATGGACATACTTGCACATAAAATGTGAACCTATCTTAAAATGAAATCGTTTGGTGAGGTGCTAGCTCACAACCATGGAGGTCCTGTACTCTATCCCGCTGTGAGCCTTTGAGATTATTAAAGGGGATTTCCCCTATGTCAGTAGTGCAGGACTGACAGCCTAGCAAGGAACAGCATATATAGTTGTTTGGATGGGATGAAAAATCAACACATGTACATTTGATGAAAAGTAAGCAGAGATGCTGATGTCCAAGCAAAAGAGTCCTTCATTAATAGCCTAGATGGTGATATAAAGTAGGATGTAAAACCCCATTTCATTTTGTAGCCTCCATATTGTAAGGTATGAATTTATTCAACTTTACTTACATGGAATAGGATCATTTTGTCCAGTACAGCTGATAAATCTACCAGATAACCATGACGGCGAAGATACAGGGCAATCACTTTTAATCCGACCCTGCGCACTATTTATATCATTGGGACAAATACGACATGGTAGACATGTTCCAGTATTTGACATATATTCACTGCAAAACAAAAAAAAACCCCAGAACTTTATAATCCACAAACAATAATATAAACAGGCCTTGTTTTCTATATTTGGCTGATGAGCTGACAAATGCTCTCCTGGATCTGCTACCGGTATATAGTTAAAGGAAAGTGTCTCCTTTCATTCATAAGCCAGGACTAAATTTAATGTCTATAGCTAGGGAGAAAAAAGAAATGGGGTTTAATGTACACTCAACAAAAACTATGTCATTTCGTGACTAACATATGTTTTAATTTTATTTCTTTAATTCGCTAATGTGTATGGGTACTTAGCAGTGGAAGGAAAAGGAGGACCCACAGAAAACCCAAGAGGTTGACAGGAGACACTGTGTCACGTATAAGTTGGGAATCAAAACCACCCCACCTGACCCAACAATTACACAATTACAGAGAGAGAGAGAGAGAGAGAGAGAGAGAGAGAGAGAGAGAGAGAGAGAGAGGTGGGGTTTAACATCCACTTGACACAAACTAGGTCATTTCGGGACTAACATTTGGTTTAATTTTATTTCAATAATTTGCTTGCGCAAAGGGGTCTTTAGCAGTGGGAGGAAACTGGAGTGCCCGGAGGAAACCCACGAGGTTGAGAAGGCGCCCACCCCCTATTTGTCAATGATATAAAATATAATAGGGAATCTATTGTGTGATTCTGATTAACGTACTTGAGAAGACAAATATTTTTTTTCATTTTTCTTCAATGACAGCCCATAAAATAGAGAAACTAGGCTATTTTGGGACTAACATAATGGTTAAAACATATTTCAATAGCAGACCTTATTGTATAAGGTGTACTGATAGAGCACTCAATGATACCGTGTCTGTCTGTCTTAGGATATGTTATCCCATCTCAAGTCATCAAGAGGTTGTTTTCCTTATTTAGATTGAATAAAAAAAAAAACTTAAAGGTTAGATACTATAGATCCACATGATATCGATGTTCTACTACATGGCTATATGAACAAACTATGTGATAAGGACTCAAGAAAAGAACGACATAATAAGGAATAGACGATAAGGACACCAGACTTATCTTAACAACATCTGGTATGGACAGACAACACTACAAAAGTTTCGGTAATAAACTTACTATTTTCCACAGGCTATTGCTGATCCTGACTTTCCCGTGGCTGTGACCTGAAATCACCAGATAAATACTTTCAAAAGAGATGGTGTTATAGCCGAGTGATCAGGGCATGGAAAACACCCAATGGGGGGGTTACAAAAGTGAGGAGTGAACAGTCAAGGGCTAGGGGAGTAAAGATACGGTGGTTGGACACTAAACTAGACGACAATGAAATTGCTGAAGTAATACACTTGTAGCATCATAGAGAATGAGAAATGAGGTTTAAAGTACACTCGATACCTGCCTTATAGGCCATTTGTGGACTTACATATGGTTCAATTTAATTCCATTAAATTTGCTTGGGCATAGGGGTAATGTATTGATAAGTGGGAGGAAACCTGAGGGATAATCTGAATACATGTAACCCATTGGATGAACAAAGTGGTTAGTGGTGTATAACGTGATGAAGCTTCTAGGGATATCGAGGATACATTTCTGTGTCCAACTGTCAAGAGTCCATTCATATATATGAATTATCAACTACCAAATGCATTTTTGACAGCAGTCAATCCTGTAGCACTGACAGGGGCAAACCGGGCTAGAAAAAATGCCAATAACTATCTCAATCAAATGAAATGAAATGGGGTTTAACGTCCTACTGTTCTACTCTAAACTGGGCTAAGGGACCTTTACCGTACACGCCAATGTGTACAAGGGAACTCTTTTTTTGTCCCATCCGAATGACAATACAGCTGTCCTTGTCCTGCATCACTGAGAAGAGGAAATCACACTGGAAAATCTGGATGAACTTTCTCGGCCAATGCAGCGATCGAACACCCGAATCCAGGCTAGAGAGCCAGCGTCTTAACCCACTAAGCCACTGTGAATTCCGTATCTCAATTAACACTGAGATTGAATACACAGCTTCCCTGTGGCCTCGCTGTAACTAAGATCTTACAATTATTAAGGTTTAGTAGTCTAGCTGTCAGAAAAAACAGAAATATGTGTACATTCAAAATTTATTATTTAGTCGAGGGCCGAGGCTATACTTACCACAATAATCACTGCTGATAAAAATAACATCCTATAGACGATCTGGGTCATATAACACATGAAGGTAAATAATGTAAATATATATCTACAGGTGTACCAGGTCCTGTCATATCACATCAAATCTTTCTTGCTTCTGAAATATGTTTAAACAGGCATTATTATTATGCAAGAGCTAAATCGTCTCATTGAAGGTCTTTCTTTGGGCCATAAATGTTATATAAATTATTAATTAGACATTCATTAACATGGCAAGACCATAATCAACTCTCGATACCATCAGATAGATCTGACTTAAGCAGATTACAACGGTTCATCCATTTAATGATTTACAGAAAAATGGTGAAGCATGGCTTATAGCTTAGAACAACCAGTACAGTGGTTACAATCAGTGCACACATCTTATGAAACATTCAAAGGCTGATATCTTCCCTCAGAACAAAGTAATTTGAATGAAATTTTCAATATATTCATTTAGCAGTAAAACATTAAATATATTTGAACTATTATAGCAAGAACGGTCAGCTCTTTATCTAAATCTTACAATGTAATGTAAGTCTAATTTGTACATGGATATTGATCAGTATTGAAGATAGTTTTCAAAAGGTTACTACTTTGTTTTCTAATTGACTTTACTAATGGATAGCACGATTTACCAAAATCAACCATTATTTCAACTCATATAATAATAATCTATATCTATATTTGATAATATACTGTTCTTTATGTCAAATTATCATTTTTAATTTACAACCATAACATTTTTGTGTCTTATATCAAAATCTAACTACCGAAGGTTTTTTTTTTACATATGTTCATGCCATTGATGTCTACACAGGAAATCAGTCTCATTTGAATGACAATTCGTTGTTCCTTGTCAGGTCCATTGTCCAGCATCACTGACAAGACGGAGCCACACTGGAAAATCCTATGAACTTTTTAGGTCATAGGCCTACCTACATCGAGATCGAACACAGGACCTCCAGGTTACAGAACCAATTTCTTACTGTCTCACTGAGCCACAGCGGCTTCGTTAGGGTTACAAAAATCTTATAAATTTCCCATCAAATTCAAATAAGATACCTAGCTCATATATCTCAACCCTCCATGTCTACATGTAACACAGCAGATTTAACGTTCATGGTTACCATAAATAGCAGACTAATACTCTTCTTCTTTTAAACAGTTAATTTTCTGGTCTGCGGTTTGTCAATCACCATGTAGGTAACATTATTATGACTGTACATGGACACCTTGATGTGCCATGTAGGACTTTGTGCTTAAAACTAATTACCAAACAAACCTCCTTCTCTTCTGTGTGTGTAGGCTAATCCTTTCCAATCGCAGAAACCCGGCCTCCTAGTCCTTATCCACAAGAGTAAAAACACAATAGTAATAGTGAAAAATATCAGATTTTTTAATATTGAAAAAGTTTAAAATGTGTTTTACAAAAACTATACATGCACTAGATCCTAAAGATATTAACAGTTCTTGTCTATCTAGAACCGGTTCACTTACAAAAGAGGGGATTCCCCTTTCTAAAAATAGAACCAACAGCAGTCTGATGACTTGGATGAAAGACCTATTATCGTGTGAGTTTCGCACGTATCCATCTTTCAGTCTCTTTTTCAAAAACTTTTAAATAGCCTATTAGTTTTTGGTGTTCTTAAACAATTTTTGGCTATAGTTCACTCTCGGTCCTAATAGTCGGCACTGTAATATGGTGAGTACTACGCAGCAGACAAAACACTTGCAATCGATGAGGTTAAAGATCATGAACCGTTTGCTGAGAACTAACGTCTACAACCGGGTGACAGCAAGTCACCTCGTAATAATAAATAACTTAATTGGCTAGTGTCAAATCGTCAGTAATATTTAATTTATCTGTTCGGCTACATTTTCCTATATTACTGCTAGTCTAGTTTCAGTGCAAACAATCTGGGCATAACTGTTGTAAACGTATTTAACCCTTGCCCATTAAAATAACTAAGACCACGCCACAGAGTTTTACTCTGTGACCACGCGTTATGTATGTGTATTTAAAACATTTTGACTGAGAGGTCTTACGTACATTACAAAATTTACTTTTCATCTATATGTCATCAACATGAAAATTGTTTGTTAAGTTTCTATATATTTTTAAGTTACGTTCTCGTAGCTAGATCAACCTATGGAACATCAGTTTAGATAAATTAAAATGAAATGTGACCGGGAGATTTTATTTGGTTTACCCCAAATATTATAGGATACCTCGACGAAGAAGGTTCGCGCTCGGACTAGGGGTGCATGTAAAAGAACCTTGACAGTTGGAATTCGATATAAGAGTAGGCCGTACTTAGCGCCGCTGCCCGGGCAAAATTTCCCTCGTGGCACACTGTTTGGCGTATGCCCGTCTTCATTAGCCCAGTTTAGGAGCAAAACATTTCATTTCATTTTTGCTCAGATTAGGATCGAATATGATGTTTTGTTTTGTGTCTTGTTCGAAACTAAGAGATATAAAGCGTTTTTAATTGTGATAAATTCTTTCAAGGATGTCTTATTCACGATTGGTGAAATGTGTTTAAATCGTTTTTATAATCTTTTATCTGAAGTAAACACTTTATGACAAAATTCAAGTTTAAATTTTATTATTCTATAGATTGTGATCTAAAGTCTGTTCCACTTGCCAATTCGATTTTCCAATCGAGTTCACCCTACAATATAAAAGTAGACGATGAAACATGGGCACGGGTGGCAGTTATAACATTGTTGTACGACATGTCATAAAAAAAGAACAAAACCCGTACGGTCCGACATGGAAAGGGGAATGAATACCCGATAGTCCAGTTGCCAAACCCCATTTTAAGTTATATTACATGGAATTAACATAGAGTGGACCCTGTCTACAGTTAAAGTGTGGAATACGAAATGATTTCTTAAATCTAATCATTGGTTACGATTTGACTTAGGCACGACTCTCTCTGTTACGGAGTGTCATAGACGGGAGATAACTATTAATAACAAGAACGATTTCACGATTTCCTAATATTTTTTTTTGTTTATGTAGCAGGATCATGGACGGACAGACAGACCATCCACCATTCCAGGTCATGGGTTAACCATAAAGAGACAAGACAGGAACACAGCTATACAGTTTATTTACAAAACACGGAACACACAGGAACAAAACAGGCAATTATTTACAAAAAGAAGAATAAGTAGAAGAGCACTGAAATAATAATAAAACTAAATTAGCAAATATATATACAAAAGGATATAGCGCTTCTAATAACTAGATAACTAATAAGAGATATATTGCCTATTACAGGTAATAATAAAGGAATCAGAACTATTATACACATAATACATATAATAAGGAAATATATAACAACGTACCCTGAGAAAGGTGCTCTTAATATATAAGGAAAAGGAAGAACTAGAAAAGCAGGAAACCCATACAAATTATGACAATAGCGAAACACTAAAAGATAAAACAAACACCAAATTAGACATACAGTTTGGAATCTAACTTAAATTATTACTTATGTATTTTTATTGTATTTACTTATTTATAATTTATGCCAGAATAAAACAGTATTTATATTAAATAGGAATTGTCATATTTAGTAATGTCAAGTCAAGTTAAACAAATATTAACCTACCTGAGTTAGTGAAATTGGTGCATCCAAGATGAAGACAGAAGAAAAAGTGACTAAAGGTGAAACAGGATGTTAGGACAGTAGCTAAGTAACGGAACACTACTCACCATCTTTAAATAGCAACTTTAAACTATACACCTAAGCAATTATAACAACTGGAAATGCAAGACTATATGTACCTGGATATACCGGACAATAGAAACTGACTAAAAGATTTAAAGGGATTATAACACCTAAAAATAATTAAAGGGGCTATTACACCCTACTACATTTACTATTTCAAAGTTTGCAATAGTTAATGTAAATAATTCAGACATTTAAACATGAGTAAGCCAAGGCGTTCTCGTGTTCAAGGTGGATGGGCTGATCCCCCAAAAAAGAAGGATGTCCGCTCAGACATGAACAGAATCAAACCCCCTGAAGTTCCGATATGGACTGGGAAAAACATTGATCAAGCGTCATCATCGTCGACACATAAATTTCAGTATGTTCAACCATCAGCAGAGGTAGGATAACATAGTAGTAGTAATACATGAAAGGGAATAGTTGTACGGCGATTTTCATCAATATTATGTATGAATTTCCCAACTGTCAAGCTCAGCTGTAGTTTACCAAGTACAGGTGTTCAATATACCTGCATTGTGGTCGAGAAAGTTCATCCAGATTTTCCGGTGTGGTTCCCCCAGCAGTCTAGTCGTTTGGATGTAACGAAAAATCAATAACCTCTTGTACACATTGACGTGAACATAAAAAAAAGATCCTTTGATACGTACGAAACATAAGAAATGGGTCAGAATCTCGAGGGCTGCATCTGTCAATTCTTCCTGCTTTGTGATAGAGAAAGAAAAGCCATCTCGTTCAGGACCTAGCTACATGTAGGAACTCCTATAGTTCGCCATCAATGTCATAGCTAGCTTAATATCACATGTTATGAAAATGATATTAAGCACATTTTATTTTCTTGTATTTCAGGAATTACAACAGAAACCGTCAGATATTATTATCAAGTAAGAAAACAATATGGACTAAATCATGTACATATGTATGATGGTCTAAAAGAGCTCCATAGCACAGTTCCCAATGATACTGGTTTATCTATGAGGCCAGTATCAACATAGCTACTATTTACTAGCAGAGAATTTTTATACCTGAGAAATAAATCGGTAGAAAAAGGCTAAAACCGATGAGAAAAATGAAAATGTACCATAGTTAGGGAGGGCCATAAAGAAAGACAAAAGGGCCTCACTTCTGACAAAAGGGCCCCTCTGGCCAAGGGAAAGGGCCCCCCGAGTCCAAGTCAATCTACTCCTGAATGAGAGTGCAGTCATTGCAATTGCATGAAAATCATCAAGCAAGAAATCACTTTTTCCGAAAACCTACATGTACAAATAAGCTATTCGGGAAAGAGATGGCCTGGCTTGACGGAGCGATCATTTCTTTGCTGAATAGATTTCCAGGATTACGCGTGCTGCTTGCACAATAGGCCCACTCCACCATAATATTACACTAATTATTATTTGATTGAGCTCCCGATACGTACAAGTGATTTGTTTCGCATTTAGGCTTCAGACGGGTATCGAATTAGGCCCCGCTCCTCAGATTAAACCAGCCTCGAAGGACCTGGAGGATATGTCATAATGCACCGAAATGATTTCTATTTTGCAAAATTTCTTGACCTCTGGACCTCCCAGACTCTATTCCAGCAATGGCCAGAGAGGGATTTCTCAGGCCATTGCTTCAGGAATATGCTGATTACTAGCATTACAGCCAATAAGTCATGTCGGAGATTTCAGCTAGAAGCATAAGTTGCTACTATCACTGATAGGGATAAGATCTAGTCTGTAATATTATTGGACCTTTAACCCTCTCACACTTTAAAAATGAAATGAGGTTTCAAATCATACTGTTCTGCTCCGACTGGGCAAAATGAAGATGGGCATATTATGCTATACAGTATGCAATGACTATAGGAAAATTTGGCCCACACAAGGGTGCTACACCCTATTCTTATATAGAATTCCAACTGCTAGGGGATCTTTTACATGTACACCAATGTATACACAGGACCTCAGTTATTTGTACCATCCAAACAACTAGACAGCTGTCCTTGTCAGGACCTCTCTGCTGCATCACTAACAAGGGGAAACCAAGCTGGAAAATCCTGATGAACACCAGAAACGAACTCTTTGACTTCCATGTTAGCCAGCCAGCGTCTTACCTTCTAAACCACTATGGCTCCCCGCTCTCTTCGTCTCAATCTCTTTATGTCTACCTTCCTCTGAAACAAATCAAATCCAGTGTAATCAAAAATTCATTCTGGACCCTAGATGAAAGAGGTGTAGTGATTTTAATGTTTAACAAAGAGTTGTGGATAGGAAGTTTTAAGTTCTGCACACTAAATCAATATTCTATTTAAAGTATAGATATGAGAATAGCTTGCAATATTTCTACTAACTTAAGACTGAAATGAAAGATTATTTCATGTTGTTTATTCTATGTTTCAGTAAAGGAGGAGTTTATGATATCAGTGAAAGTAATAATGGAATTTCAAGGTAAATGTGGGGAGGTATCATACTTATACCTTTTACATACAATGCATTTGTTCACTTACAAATACACCATACTACAACTATTATAGCCAAGTCTGTCACATCCTTAATTTGTGAGACACAATTTATTGCACAATAAAATGAAATAAAAGTATCCTCTTATCGTTATCAAGCACAATGACATTTAGTAAACTTGAGATCAATATATACAAAATTCATAGTGAAACCATAAACATGGATTAAAATAACAGTGCCAAAAGGGGGGATCTAAGAAGTAAAGGATATTTAACAACAACAACAACAACAAAGTAATTAACTGATTAAATAAACTCTGGGGTTGAGTAGGGGGTTGTTGACTAGTATGAGGCCCTTCAAAGGGTACCTTGAACAGGCCGGTTAAAGCTGATGAGGCACAGAAAGTGAGGCCATATAATTAACTTATTAGATAAACTCTAGTGTTGAGTAGGGGGTTATTGACTATTTTGAGGCCCTTCAAAGGATGCCGTGAATAAACCTGTAGGCTGATGAGGCCATAACGGTGAGGCCATGTACATGAAATAGGTAGATATGGTTTTATAACAACAGATATGACAATACACAGATAATTGAAAGGTTAGGGAGAATCTATAATAGCGAAGATTTAACAATGAAAGGGGGAGGGGGAATGCAACCAAGGGTGCTAAATTGACATAGTTAAATTTTATTATGCATATTAATAACATCATCATATGCCCTGGGGATGTAAAGCCCTAAGTCCCTATTAAGTTGAGGTGAGTGTCTTCTGATGTTAATAGCTTCAAGGATCTTTCTGGTTTTCTTGTTCTGTTGATTGGCGGTGAGTATTTGGACATCATTCCATTTAACTTGATGTTGTGGGTGGTTCTGTAGATGTTCTGCTATGGCTGAATTATTAGTGACGGCTTTGGATCTATGTTCTGTTATTCTTTTATCAATTGGACGTTTCGTTTCTCCAATATAAGAGGCATCACAGGAGCAAACCACTTGATATACAACTCCTTTGGGTTGAATCGGGACAATTGGTAGCAGCTTACCATTGGCTTTGAGTATTTGTTTGAGGGTGGTGGGGACGGAGAATGTGGTATCGATGTTGGCTTTCTTTAGTAGATTGCTCACTTTGTATGTCAGATTGCCATAAAAGGGCAAGGTTATTCTGATAGGGGATTTTTCGGGTTTTTGATGGTGTGTCCTGTTGGTTTTTATCGTTTCATTGATCTGCTTATTCACTAGTAAGGGGGATAATTATTCAGGTTACAAAACACATGGTTGATAATTCCGTACCCGAATAAATGAATTAGAAGCACCACTAGAAACTAAATTATCAACCGACAGCATCCTGGAATTGGTTAGTATGTGTATAGACTCTACATTCTTCACATGGGGTGACGATATATACAAGCAAGTTGATGGTTTGCCTATGGGAAGTCCCCTATCACCCTTAATCTCTGAAATTTACATGACAGAATTTGAAAAGTGTGCGCTTACAAACTCCCCAATTACTCCAATCCTTTGGCTTCGCAAAGTTGATGATACATTTGTAGTCCTTGATGAAAATGACGACCCAATGTCCCTATTAGAACACCTGAACAAACAGCACCCCAAAATTAAATTTACTATTGAAACAGAAAAAGATGAGACACTACCGTTCTTAGATGTTCATGTTAAAAAAGTGAATAATCAACTGAAAACTAAAATATACCGCAAACCAACCCACACAGATCAATATATTAATTATAACTCCAGTCATCCCCATTATATCAAAAGAGCTCTTATATCCACCCTAGCACGCAGAGCAATTACCATTTGTGAACCCGAATTCCTGCAGGAAGAACTGGACCATTTACGCCATGTGTTGTGTAACCTGAATAATTATCCCCCCTTACTAGTGAATAAGCAGATCAATGAAACGATAAAAACCAACAGGACACACCATCAAAAACCCGAAAAATCCCCTATCAGAATAACCTTGCCCTTTTATGGCAATCTGACATACAAAGTGAGCAATCTACTAAAGAAAGCCAACATCGATACCACATTCTCCGTCCCCACCACCCTCAAACAAATACTCAAAGCCAATGGTAAGCTGCTACCAATTGTCCCGATTCAACCCAAAGGAGTTGTATATCAAGTGGTTTGCTCCTGTGATGCCTCTTATATTGGAGAAACGAAACGTCCAATTGATAAAAGAATAACAGAACATAGATCCAAAGCCGTCACTAATAATTCAGCCATAGCAGAACATCTACAGAACCACCCACAACATCAAGTTAAATGGAATGATGTCCAAATACTCACCGCCAATCAACAGAACAAGAAAACCAGAAAGATCCTTGAAGCTATTAACATCAGAAGACACTCACCTCAACTTAATAGGGACTTAGGGCTTTACATCCCCAGGGCATATGATGATGTTATTAATATGCATAATAAAATTTAACTATGTCAATTTAGCACCCTTGGTTGCATTCCCCCTCCCCCTTTCATTGTTAAATCTTCGCTATTATAGATTCTCCCTAACCTTTCAATTATCTGTGTATTGTCATATCTGTTGTTATAAAACCATATCTACCTATTTCATGTATATGGCCTCACCGTTATGGCCTCATCAGCCTACAGGTTTATTCACGGCATCCTTTGAAGGGCCTCAAAATAGTCAATAACCCCCTACTCAACACTAGAGTTTATCTAATAAGTTAATTATATGGCCTCACTTTCTGTGCCTCATCAGCTTTAACCGGCCTGTTCAAGGTACCCTTTGAAGGGCCTCATACTAGTCAACAACCCCCTACTCAACCCCAGAGTTTATTTAATCAGTTAATTACTTTGTTGTTGTTGTTGTTGTTAAATATCCTTTACTTCTTAGATCCCCCCTTTTGGCACTGTTATTTTAATCCATGTTTATGGTTTCACTATGAATTTTGTATATATTGATCTCAAGTTTACTAAATGTCATTGTGCTTGATAACGATAAGAGGATACTTGTCGAAACGTCGTGCTTTTAGAATAAAACTAGTGATTGTAACCCATAAAAACTGTGTTCTGTTAATTAGGAAAATGTCAACAATTTCAAAGTGAAAGCCATGGTGCATTGAAAATGTTACAAAAGTACATAAATTTATGATTTTGAGACAGTGATAATTAAGGTAGGCCTGCAATAAAAACTTATCCTTTGAGTTTCTTTACATAATTTTATTCATTGTAGTTTGCAAATCATATAAGGTATGATTTAAATAATATGTGTGTGTTAAAACATATGGTCGTTAAATTGTTTAAAGTTTCATGGCTTTAATTCCCTGCTTGTACATAACCTTTTGATTTTTTTTTTCAGATTACGATTTTTCCCAGATTTTTTACAAAGAGAAGAAGCAGATGGTTATTTTGCAGAATTGTATGAATCATTACCTTGGAAACAGACGACAAGTGTAAAAAATGGAATATCTTATATACAACCCCGATTGACAGCGTGGATTGGTGATTTACCGTACACATATTCGGGTATTACCCATCATCCAGATTCAAAAGTAAGTAGATTGTCGTCGCAGTCAGACAAAAGGTGCAGGGGGGAGGGGATGGCCGAATGGTTAGCACGTGTAAGCTTTTATCTGTCATTGCGTCAACTGGCATGATTTCAATTCCCCTGTTGTAAGGGACAAGTAGTAAGGTTTTGTCTGGGTCTTCGGGTTTCCTTCCACTGCTGAAGACCTCTACACGCAGGTAAATTATTAAAACAGAATTGAACCACTGTTAGTCCTGATGTAGTGTGGACATTTAAATCCATTTCTCTCTCTCTCATATAAAATCTGCATTATGATGTTGTGATAGATTTAAGCCATTTCTTACAAAACATACAATTTTGATTGGTTTACTTTATGTCGTTTTCCACCAAGAAATGAAATGAAATGGGGTTTAATCTCCGACTGTTCTGCACTAGACTCTACTATTAAATGACGACAGACATACGCCCTATAGTGTGCTATAGGAAAATCTTGCAGGGGCAGCCATCTTAAAGTTACATTATGGGAGATAAGATAAAGAGATGGCAGTTCTCACTATAATAGTTAAAAACTAGATAGTGTAAAGGTAATTTGTTGAAAATTTCAGTCAAATTGGTCCACTATTAGCCGAGATAAAAGCATTTGAAATATTCACATAGCCTCGGTCATCATTACTCAAATCATTAATATAAACAGCATAGTCTTGATTATCCACTTGATTGATTTAATTATCAACGGCCATTAAGCGGCATATAGGAATTCAATCCGCCAACATCGAAGGCTAGCCTTGACTTTAGGAGTTTATTATGGTCTGGATATGTTAATTAATGTCTAATTGATTATTTAGATAACATCTCAGGCCTAAAGAAAGACCTGTACTAAGCAGATTTTGCTCTTGCATAATGCTATACCATTCAAAAAAAGTAGGGGATATTTGATTTTTAAGTGTTATTAAAGTCACCTAATGAAACTGACGAAGAAACAAATGACAAAATGAAATGAAGTTCACATTCATCGATTTATTCCAAATGATCGTTAGACTAAGTAAGGCACAGACTGACCATTATAAGGGTAAAATGATACCCGGGGTCAAACAGCAAAGTTACCACAGCATCACAACAAAGTCAGTAACGGGTAAATCCTCCTCTGTTTGCCAAACAAGCATTGATCCGACGTGGCATACTCCTAATGAGACGTCTAAGGTCATTTTGGTCCAGATTGTCCCATTCCTGTTGCAACGCAGCAGCAAGTTCTTGGACATTGGCAGGACGTTGTTGACGTTGACGTAACCTCTGTCCAAGCATGTCCCAGACATGCTCGATGGGGGAGAGGTCGGGACTCAGTGCTGGCCAAGGTAATGTGGTGATGTTCTGTTGTTGAAGGTAACCTGTAACGATCCTGGCCCTGTGACATCTTGCGTTGTCATCCTGGAAGATGAAACGGCGGCCATGACGTCGTGCGAACGGCACAACATGGACTGCCAAGATGTTGTCCTGGTAGTACTGGCCTGTAACACGCCCTACAACAACATGTAAAGCCGTTCTTCCAGCAACAGTGATGCCTCCCCACACCATAACAGAACCACTCCCAAATCTATCATGTCTGATGACGTTAACGTCTTGGAAGCGCTCGTTTCGACGACGCCACACCCTCCTACGTCTGTCCAAAAAATCAACAGTGAACCTTGACTCATCTGAAAACATCACATTGCTCCAGCGTCGATTATCCCAGTGTTGACGATCCCTACACCAACGACGTCTTGCCTGAATGTGATGATCTCTCACACAAGGGATCACGCGAGGACGTCGGGCGCGAAGGTGACCCCTATGCAGTCGATTCCGAATCGTCTGGCCACTCCTCTCACACCAGTGTCTGTTTGAAGACGAACGCTGATCTGATTTGCTGTGATGACACGATTTCTCAAGGATAAGGTACGGATAAATCGATCCTGGGCTTGAGTTGTCGCCCTTGGTCGACCTGAGCGTGGTCTGTCCTGTACAGATTGTGTATCACGGTATCTGGACCATAGCCTGCTTATGACAGACTGAGAAACATTCATCGTCCGCGCCACAACCGCCTGTGTTGTGCCGATCTGTAGCATGCCAAGGGCACGTAACCTTTCATTTTGGGTAAGCCGACGCATATCAAAATTTGTTTTCTGGTCACTAAAACAATTAAACTGATGTTTCCACCCTGGAATTCAATGCCACAATGACTGTAACATTCAAAGTCAGAGTCGTGCAAATCTTGGGTTGGACCCCCATGATGATCCCAAGCATCACCTGCATTCCATGCGGTAGCTATTGGTGCGTTTGGGCGTCACATGTAACTGGAAATGTTTCTTCTGTTAGGTCTTATAGTGACGTTTTTCGTAGTCATTTGCATGTTTTAGTATTATGCCCCCAAAATCAAATATCCCCTACTTTTTTTGAATAGTATATTTTAACTCTATGAAATGGCTTTTAATGTCCTACAGTTTTGCACCTAACTTGACTAATGAAGATAGGTACATGTATGAACCATACAGGGTGCTATGGGGAAATTTTGTCTAGACAGCGGCATTAACTATGAGTTACTAGAAATAAGTAGTAAACATGCATGAGCATATGGGAAGATGTAAATAGATACGGTATACAGTGACCATTGCCGTCATGTAGGTCCGATGTTTAAACTCATTGTATATATCATCTTTATGGTTTTAATGCCCCTCTTTTTTTTAGAGGTGGCGAACGATTTTTAGCTCCATAAATTCTCGCGGAAAAGGAGAACAAAAATAGTTTAGGTTGGAAATTGTAATTTACAGTACACTATTAGTCCTTGTGGGCATTTTTTCCACTCAAAAATCACGGGCCGGGCTTCGCACTCTCAAGTTGGTGCAGCACACACCCCATTTCTGAAAATCCTGGATCCGCCCCTGAAAACCTACTCTTATTTGATATTTCGAATCCAACTAACACTGGTTCTTTTACATGGATCTCAACAATCATGACCTGTCTCTTTGTCCCATCTGAACGATTATATTTTGTCGTTGTACCTTTGGTTTCTAGTGGGTTAAACCATTACCAGCTGTAAAAGCATATTTATGTTAACTGGCAACCCTTGAGTTGGGTTTTTTTTTAATTTTGTTTCTGGTGAGTTTACCCATTACTAATCTTTGTTAACTGGCAACCCTTGTTTTTTTGTTTCTAGTGGATTAAACCGTTACCAGATATAAAAGATAAAATAGAAGATTTGATTGGTTATAAGTTTAATTCGTTATTATGTAATTTATATCGCAATGATAAAGATGGTGTCGAATGGCATTGTGACGACGAACCAGAATTAGGACCGCAGCCAATCATAGCATCCATCTCATTAGGAGACACGAGAAATTTTGAACTGCGGAAAAAACCTGTACCGGTGAGTTATTAAACTTTTCAAGCAACACTGTGTATGAAAATCCTTTAAAGCATTTAGTAACTGGATATATAGAATAGAGCAATGATCTGTAGCACATCCACATACGTACGAAAGAACACTTACTAATTTTATTAGATTTACACTCCAAATAAAATAAGTAAATATTCTTCCATTAGTATGTGTTTTAGGTTATTGCTCAGGAGGTAATGAAAATAAATGAAATGGGTTTTAAAGTCCTACTATTCTGCACCAACTGGGCTATTGACGTTAAGAATAAGCTTACGTCATGTAGTGCTTTGAGGGAAGATATGCGGAAAACCGTTTTTTGTCGAGTCTTCATGGAATTCCAACTATGAGAGCTCCTTTATATGTATACCAACATGTGTATGGGACCTCAGAGTCTTGTACCATCCAAACAACAAGACAATGTTCCTTGAAACCCCTCTGTCCTGCACAACTGACAAAGGAGAAAATCCTGAGGAACATTTTTGACCACATCAATGCACATGGTATGGGTTGCATGTACTCAAATCCTGCTAAAGTCCCTATGTGCAAGCATATTATTGAAATAAATTTGAAACATTATAAGTACCCGGTAGTCCTGAAATTTTTTAGAAAGTGGACATTAAACCCCATCTCTCCCTCCCATTGTAGTTAACACTATCCCCCTTTGATATATCCCCCATGGATGCTTAAACTTATTTTTATTAATTTGTGAGTGCCTCTTTTTTGGTGATTTTCAGAGACTCAGTTCACATTCTTCCCCGCCTTTCGTGATCTCAGCTTTCCCCAATTATTATGTTTTTATTACAGAATACAGGAGATTATTCATTAAGTCAAGTTGTTCGTATGCCATTAAAACATGGTTCATTGTTAATAATGGAGGGAGCTACACAAGATGATTGGCAGGTAATCGAAATCATATCCCACTTATCCTCATTTCTCATTACTGCTTCCAGAGTCATCACCCTTAATCAGTTTGGAAACTCTTGCGGGCACTTTAATAGATGCTAGATTTATACACTGTATTTAGGCTCATGAGACAGAGATTCCTATTGATTTTCATCGATTTTTGATTACTACTGTCAGTGTTTCTGATTACTACTATCAGTGTTATGGCCCTTGGTCAATTTGAAATTTATTATGGATCTCCTAGAGGCTAAAGTTATCAACCAATTTACATCCAATTTATTTCGCAATGTTTCTATTCATTAGTGGAAAAAACCTACTCTTTTTCATTTGATTAATGTTTTTGTTTGTTTGGGAGATGTAGTTGATGAAATTCAATATTAATATCGATTCTGTTGTAATTCTTTTATTTTTATGGAGCCCTGAATACACCCCCACTTCCTGACACACTTCAAACAAATATAATGAGTCTGCCCCCAGTTGCTTGTTTACATCATTATCAAGCTGTCTGAAATGAAATAGAATGCAGTTTAACTTAACGTCCTACTGTTCAGCACCGACTGGTGACTGGACTAATGGAGACTGACTTATACCATCTAGTGTGCTATGAGGAAGTTTTTGCCCTGACGGCAATATGAATTTCAAGTAATTTCAACTACCGGTACCAACAAGGGTTCTATTACGTGCACACCAATGTACTTTGGTTTTTCATCTCAATTCGACCACACTGTGTCCTCTGCTTGTACCACTGACAAGGGGAAACAGCCCCTAAAAATCATAAACAACTTTCTTGGCCAACACTAAGAGCAAACCTAAGACTTCCTGGTTAGCGACTCTGCCCGATGATATATCATGTCTATTTAATTGTGGAATGACATATACTTTAGTATTTTCTATTTCAGCATCGGGTCCCGAAAGAATATCACGATCGAGACTCCCGGATAAATTTAACCTTCAGAGTTATCTACCCTGCCAAATAGGTGACAACAATACAGAAATTGTGTTGAGTGACTGGTGATATCTTATATTTATATATGGTTTGAAGTGGATGTGAATGCTGCAATATCCAAAGTGGTCAATTTATTTTTATAAACTATGCCTCTTTGCATAATAATTAATTGTATATACATTGTATATATATATATATATATGTTTGACACTGGCAGGACCATTACCCAATACTACCAAATACTAACCCAATTCCACCAAATACAAACCTAATAATAGCACCCAATATTAACCCAATTCCACCCAATTCTAAAACCAATACCAACCTAATTCTACCAAAAAGTACCAAATACTAACCCAATACTACCAACTACTAACCCAATACCACCAAATACAAACCCAATATCACTCAATATTAACCCAATTCCACCCAATTCTAAAACCAATACCAACCTAATTCTACCAAAAAGTACCAAATACTAACCCAATACTACAAATATCAACCCATTACCAACCAATATTAACCCTTTACTACCAAATACTAACCCAATACTACCAAGTAAATACAACTATCTCATTTTTTTGAAAATCTGACAATATTTCAGTTATATATTTACAAAATGAGTTAATTGGCAGAGTTTTTCACTATAATGAGGTAGTATTTGGTTAATGTTGGCTAAATCGTCCTGCCCATGTGACACTGTAAAGTTGATATGAACTTATGAACAAATAACTTTTAATAATGAAAAGGTCTTACATAAACAGATAAAATGGATTATGTCACTAATTTGTTCAGGCTATGATATACAGGTACACAACTACTAAAGGGTTTGTGTATTCAATAGTGATTTAAGTTTGTGTATGTAATAGTGATGGATGTTATAATTAGTCCCGCTATTACTCTAAAAGTGACATCTATTACAGCTAGTTATACTCTTGTATGATTTCTAGCCACTTTCTATACTAACCAAATATTAATTTATAGTAATGTTGACTAGGATTAAATGACAAGAATTATCCTTACTAAAGGGACTAGGATTAGTCAAGTGCATTTAAACTAATGTTGACTTGTATTAGTAGAATTTTCATTAGTAAGAGTCATTGCTTCATAAGCGAATTTTATGATTTGAACATTGTAGTCCTCTCTGGTGTTTAACTGAGGTTTTAATGGGTATTTTTAATTATAATGTTTTATCATATACATGACCATTAAAATCATTTATTGTTGTTGAAGAGTTTTATTGTAAACTTTCTCAGTCCACAAGAGAAGTGATGTCAATCAGATCTTGTAGAAAGAGGGAGCCACATCGAGCTGGTGAATATGGCATGGCTCACCAGGAGGTTCCGAGTTTACCATAGTTTTCCCTTGTCAGTGGTGTGGGAGGCAGGGTCGGGTAACGACAATTCTCTAGTAATTAATTGTGTAGGATGAAAAATGAGGCACCCTTCCTTAAAAGAGGCAGGACAAAATTCATCTTATTGCACATTACATTTTCATTACCATAATGGAGCCACGGTGGCTGAGTGAGTAAGATGTTGGCTCGCTAACTTGGAGGCCCTGTATTCAATTGCTGCGTTGGTCGAAAAAAGTTTCCCCCCTTGTCAGAGGTGCAGAACAGAGGGCTTGGCAAGGGACAATGTGTAGTCATTCAGATGGGACAAAAAACTGAGTTCCTGTGTACACATTGGCGTGCACCTAAAAGATCCTTGGCAGTTGGAATTCGATATAAGAGTATGCCTTAATGCCGCTGTCTGGGCAAAATTTCCCTCATAGTCCAAAACAGTATGATGTTAAACCCCATTGCATTTTCATTACCTTGGATGGTGCAGAAAGACAAAGTAAGAAAAGGAGTTTTGTGACAAACAGTCATTTTGGGACTAACATGGTACAATTTTATTTAAATAATTTGGTTGCACAAATGGATCTTTAGCTAGTAAGATTTGACAGGCAACTCTACTTAGTGTCATGTAGAAACTTGGGATCGAAACTGGACTCGATGAATAATGACAGATCTTGAATTATGATCTAAAGCCCACACAATCTTCTTGATAGATGTTACTTAGAATATCCAGTTACTTTGGACAGGGACACCTGATAGCTTAAAATATATATTATTAACTTCTAAACTAATTGAAGTATTTCAATTCAACAAGTGGCATTGTGTGATAGTCACAGCAAAGGTGGGCAAGACGCTGGCTCACGAGTCCGAAGGTCAGGTGTTCGATCCATGCATTGGCCGAGAAAGTTCATCCAGATTATCTCGGCATGGTTTCGCCTTGTCAGTGATGCAGGACAGAGGGCCTGACAAAGAGAGCTGTCTAGTCGTTTGGATCGGAGGGTAAACCGATTGCCTGTGTACATATTGGAGTGAACGTAAAAGATCCCTTGACAGTTGTAACTCAACACCTTTGCTGTCCTGGGCTCCTGGCAAAATTTCCCTCATAGCACACTGTATGGCATTTACCCATCTTCATTATCCGATATTAGTTGCGCAACAGTAGGAATGTTAAACTCCATTTCATTTCATTTCACAGCAAAGGTGAAGAGGGGGGGGGGGGAATTGTGTAATGGTGACTCAGTAGATTTAGTACTTTATTAGTAGTTAAAGGGCCAATCCCGATAACTTTTTCGGGAATAAAACTGCTTAATTTTGTGTTAAAATCCATTAAAACCCATTACCTAAGGCCTACCAACTAACCCGATATTTGTGATATGCTTGTAAATAACTTAAACCTGAGGGTCTTCATCTGGAAATGGAGACCGTTGTATTATACAGTAGGAATAAAACCAGACTTTTTTCTCTAAAAATAATATATAGGTGAAATTTACCTTTTGTTATCAAGTGCAGTACATGGGTCATTCACTGCATAGACCTCTCAAGAAACGGGAATCGATTATCAGGTCACTCAATGAAAAAAATGACCCGAAACTTAAAAGGGTTACGTGTCCAGATAAGCAGTGTTGACGTTAACGTCAAAACGACTCAATATTTTGAGCTGAAATTTTGAGACAAGGTAAATACACCATGCCTTTATATTTTGGTCCATAAATTTCATAAATGTTCGGACTTTAATTTTTAAGACTCTGTTCTTATCGGGATTGTCCCTTTAAACCAAACAACTTTCAAGGCAAGTAAACCAGGAGATGTTTTGGCAGCAATGTAAACACTTCAACAGCAATTGTTTGTGATTATGAAACTGTTTTGCTGTTAAAATCATTTTAAGTTCTATCCCTAGATACAGTGTTTCTTGACAACAGAAATGGGCCACTTAAATTATTTGCTGCAAGCCCGACATGGGGTTGATTACATTTTAGATATAATTGATTAAATTATAATTACATTTAAATTGCACGTCTAATTTGATTGTTTGATGAACAGGTAACTCTGGTCCACATAAGGTAAACAATGCTTGATTTTTAATTTTATTGATTCGTAAAAACAATTGAACATAATGCACAGTAGTAGATACAGTATTATATACATGTATACAGTATGTATTATATATAATACACAGTACTGGTAGTAGGTACAGTACACAGTATGAATTATATATATTTAAAATACAGATTTGACGTCACCCTTTGATGTTGGCATACCATTATTTCAAACAATAGTGCCAATCGTACTTTATTCATAATAGCGAAATATTGGATTTGTGTGACGCATTTCACTGTAAAAGCACGCCTAAGTGTCTGCATTTTAAGTTGTTTAATGGCCTCGAGCTTAAAGCATTGCGTAATATATTGTAAAAACACTCGGGCCGTGCAGCCCTCTTGTTGTTATAATATTTTACTTAATGTCTTGCTCTCGGCCATTAAACAATACATAATACACAGTTACCAGTAGTAGGTACAGTACACAGTATGTATTATATACATGTATATAATACACAGTTACCGGTAGTAGGTACAGTACACAGTATGATTATATACATGTATATAATACACAGTTACCGGTAGTAGGTACAGTACACAGTATGATTATATACATGTATATAATACACAGTTACCGGTAGTAGGTACAGTACACAGTATGAATTATATACATGTATATAATACACAGTTACCGGTAGTATGTACAGTACACAGTATGAATTATATACATGTATATAATACACAGTTACCGGTAGTAGGTACAGTAAACAGTATGAATTATATAGATAATACACAGTTAGTTACCGGTAGTAGGTACAGTACATAGTATGTATTATATAAAATATACAGTACTGGTAGTAGGCACAGTGTTGTACCCAGTATGTATTACATAAAATATGCAGTACATTTAGTAGGTACAGTACACAGTAGGCTTTATATAAAATACACAGTACTTTATACATGTGTACAGTGGCATGTATTATATAAAATACACAGTACTACATGTATATACATGTATACATGTGTACAGTGGTATGTATTATATAAAATACACAGTACTATATATACAAGTATACAGTGGTATGCATTATATAAAATACACAGTACATGACATTTAGCAGGTACATGTACAGTCATACATTAGATATTATATATAATATACTTGTAGTCCAGCAGCAGGTCGGTAACCACGGAAATATAGTCCACCTACTGAACTATTATAGCAAGGTTCCCTTCAGGGCTCACACTGTCGGTCGCCAAAGTCGCAATTTGCGATAAAAAAATGAAAGTGGCGATTAAAATTTGATTTTTGCGATAAATTTTGCGATAAAGTTTTACGGTACTGGCGATTCTTTTTGAGAACTGGCGGAAAAAAATCTTAAAATTCTAATCGTATTCATAATGTTTTAACCATTATTGAGTGTCAATCACGTGGCTAAACACAATAATAAATTAATCAACTGGCTGATAATCCGGATAGCGTCGCCGAGTAATACTAATCAATTGTCTCGGATTAATGATTAGTTGATTGATAATTGCCAATGATGTATATTAAACCTATCTCGCGTCACTATTTAATCTTAATGATTAAATTAAGCGGTCAGGGGGTTGGGATGGCCTAGTGGTCTAGAGTGCCGCGCTTCGACCTCTAGCTGGCCGGTCACCTCTGGCTTGCGGCTCTGGTTTCGAGCCCTGGTGTGAGCGTATGTGGCATGGAGATAGGGGCTCCTTCTCAACCTCGTGGGTTTCCTCCGGGCACTCCGGTTTCCTCCCACATCAAAGACCCCTGCGCGTGCGCTAAGATAATGAAAATCAAAAATAAGACTTGTCTGCGATATCACCTTCGGTGGAAGCGGACGTTAAACACCAAGAACAACAACATTAAGCGGTCATTATTTGATGTTTCGTTTCGTCTTAAAACGAAGAAAGGTAATACATGTAACCAAAATGGCCGACAATTCTTTCAAATTATCGTATCATCATGGTCGAAAACGCATGAACTAGGCTACTTGAATATCGGAGATTCTTGAGCGAGAAAGCGGTTCGCCATTTGTATCATATTATCGTCGCTAAAATGGTCTAAAGGTGAACGACGGGTATAATTGTAAGCATTTCTTACAAATATAATTAAGAACATATCATTCTATCAGAGATTCAGATACCGTTACGGTACCTGAAAATAACAATAGTTCTATTGTACACGCAATCCTTGGACGAGATTAGACGTGTAAATATTGAATATATAGTGCAATACGGCGATGTTCAAAGAGACTAAAGTTACCAAAAGTAAAATCCGATCTTAGTAAACCAAAACTGTGCTAAATGTATTATGCAAAAACTGATTTGTTAAAAGTTGTTGTATATTGTATATATTGGTAATTGTTTTATAATAAGCCTAACTGAGACATAAAATTGTTAGATATTGTATAATTTTTTATCACATATTTTTGGCGGATAAAATATTCAAGTTGGCGGAAAAAATATATGAACATTTCTTTACATAAAAATTATCATCCATTTTGGCGGAAAAAAATTGAAAGCCAGTGTGAGCCCTGGTTCCCTTTATATAGTCGTTGGGGACTGGAGCACAAAATAGGTCTCGGATGGACCTGCGCAGTGCGAAGACGAACAGCTTTTTATCTAAATCTCACATAATGCATCATTAAGCACACTGATCATTGTTTAAAACCTAATCAAATAAAATTGTAGCAATTAGATATAGAACATTGCCTGAATACATTAGTACCAAGTTTACAACTGATTAATTTGAAACAGACTGGGAATAAATGCACTCCCCCCTCCCCACACACAAACACATGAAGCACCTATTACAGTACACAAGGCAGGCAGCACCTCTCAGCCCCTATATTAGCTACCTGACCTTGTTGCAGTACACATGTAACAAAGCATATCTCAGACCCCATAACCATATTGTAATAAAATAAGTACAATACTTTTTGAATTATACCACTTTAAACAATGTACTTGGGTTTTTTTTTCAGGGCCGCCTGATATACATGTACATGTAAACACAGTTATACAATCCATACATATACTGTAATATACAATAACAAGCAACATGTTAATTAGCATTTATTATATAAAATACAATAATTGTACAAGAAAATTTCAACAAGCAGTAGACATCTGATACCTTCATGTATTACACACACATCTGATACCGTGATGTATTAGACATCTGATACCTTCATGTATTACACAAACATCTGATACTGTTAGGTATTAGACATCTGATACCTTCATATATTACACAGACAACCGATACTGTTAGGTATTAGACATCTGATACCTTCATATATTACACAGTCATCTGATACTGTGAGGTATTAGACATCTGATACCTTCAAGTATTACACAAACAAGTGATACCTTGAGGTATTAAACTACCATCTAATACCTTGGGATATTGGACATCTGATACCTTCACTGCAACAGTTGAGTACCATATATAATTAAAGTTATATGATACTGGTATACACGTTAATTTCAACAAGCATGTTTTATATAGTACATGTAGTTGCATGTTTTAAACGTATAATTAAATGTAAATACAGATAGATATAGTGTACAAGGAACCGGGAACATATGAGATTTTTGCTTAATTTGTATTAATTTACATATTTTTAATAATGGGTGTGATATGGTAAGATTCTGTCAAGCATTGTAAAATCTTCAGAGCATGAGACATGTTAAAAGTGTTATTTCCAATGACCAGTTATTCTAGGCTTAAAAATGACCAGTCGTTCTAGGCCTAGTAATGATCATTTATTCCACTGAACTATTCTAAGCCTAGATATGAGCAGTTATTCTAGGCCTACAAATAATGATTTTAGTGAAAAAATATAAATACTGAACTAGAACCCGACATTAATTTTGTGTCAGACATACATTAATAGTAGTCAATAAAAATATTGAAGAAAGACAAATTGTAGCAGAAAAGTGACAAACACCAGAGGGATGATTACAGTATGCCCGACAAATCAAAAATTTGAATGTCAAAGATTCCCTATTCCAGGCCTCTCATATATTTCAAACTCCATTTTAGGTTTTTGTCTATCTATATAGACATTTCATTACAACTTGTAATGTATAAATTTCTGCCAAGTTACAGGCCCTTTTCCTGCTGTTTAAAATTTTTTTCTTCGTTGCTGAATAGCACAATAAATATGAGTGAATACAAACGTACATTATCCAAATAAATTTTTTCTCGTCAACCGCCTGAATCTATTATCACAAACAATTAAAATACAGTGAGACCAACAAATCCTGCCTCAATCCCAAAATAGATGACACTCATTATTACTTTCATATTCATGTATTTATAAAGATAACTTATAGTAGAACATGCTCATTATCAAACTTAGTCAAGGTACATGTACGTACACCAAATTTTATCACTATCACTTCGGTACCGTAGCAAATGAACGAATTACCCACGGATAGATCTGGACCAACCGATCCAGACCATCTGTACTTACGGAGCGACCAATCTAGCCCATCCATGCTGGTGGAGTAACCAATCTAGCCCATCCGTGCTGATGGACTAAGAAAATGTTGACATAGTTCCATTCAAGAGTCATTGTTAAATAACCAATAAATAAATTCAGCATTTTTTTATCCACGGCGATGTTCAACGCCAAACACAGTTCTTCTTAGATGCATGTGCTTAAATTTATGACAGTACCTTAATTAGAATTAGAATCAGAGTTATCCTGTTCCAAAGCATCAACAAATTAAATTTCTTATCAAATACTTTACCACTGCTTTATTACTCCAGACATTCACCTACTGGTAATGAACACATGGATCTACATGTATTTTGATATTTTAGCACAAGCAAAGTTATTGAGTGGTAAAAAGTGAGACAGACAGACAGATGAATGAACCCAATTTATGAGTCCACTGCTTTATCATAAGGGTAGGGGAACAATTAGATTATTTCACAATGATCAGGAATAAATTGAAATTCTGTTAGTTTTCTAGATATACATGTAAACATCATATCATCATGTAATGCCATTTAATCTCAATATTACATTTGAACCCGATTTTAACAGAGAAATGGAGTTTAACTTACACAAGCTAACACATACATGTAGTTAAACTTTATTTTAATAAAGGTAATTCACTTGGGCACAAGGGGCTTTGTTTTATATTAGTCATTTTGTTACTACATAATACATGGTTCAACATTGTTTTAATAGTTTGCTTGCGCATATGGGTCTTTAGCAGTCCTACATGTATATTAAGAGTGCTATAACTCATTGACGGACCCGTCTTCATTAACATGTAGAATGTTAAACTCCATTTCATTTCATTGATTGACGTAAAATAAGATGTTGAATTGGGTTCAGTTGATATGTTATCTCTATAACAGAGGAGACAACATCTGTTTGATTAAATTTCCATTCTTGTGAAATTCAGTTTCATTACTAATTTCAACTTATTTACATCTCATTTTCAACTATGACAGCCGATTCTTGAATTGAACACAAAAAATCAAAACCCTTGTAACCGATTTAATTTTACTTTTCCATAGACTTCACAAATAAATGGCCAAATGAATCTCTTAAAAGATGTTTTGATTAAAACTTATAAACTTTGAACTTTAAGTTTTACAGATAAGCCGCAAAGTATTTTTTCCAAATGAAATAGGAATTAAAAAAATCAATGTGTTCCAGACTAACAAAATTCAAAGTTGGTCCATTCTAAAAACTACCTGGTCGAATAGGCAGGTATGCGTCATATTTAGGTGAGACTTTTAAAAGAGGCTTTTGGCTAAATGTAGTAGGAATATATACAATTATCTACAAGCGGTGACTGAATTATCTGCCCTCTTGGACAGAGTTATCTGCCATTTAACCCTCCCTGTGTTTGAGCATGATTTACACATGGACTAGAAGTTCTTTCAAGGAATAATAATACATTTACACTGTATGTAATGTAATGAAAGCATATATTTCAAAACCTCACTGATATTGAAACTCTTAATTAAATGAAGGAATAACAAGTATAACAATGCATATAAAATTAATCCACCAAGCCATTTATGCCACCATGCATTATAGACAAATAGCCTACACAGAAATGTTCCATTTTTAACTTGAACAGACAATAAGCGAGATACTAAATAATAGATGTGACCATGTCCAGCATACATGTCAGTCAAGATCATGGAGAACAGAAATGACACTAGACCTTACCCATTGATCATTCTGCACGCCAGAAAATAGCATATTTGAAAGTCTTCTTGTTAATTTTACAAATTCATTCTCTGTTTTCCATGTACATGTCTATTACGTTCAAATGTGCATACATTGTACAAAGGGAGATAATCAAATTCAGGTACAAAATAACTACCGACAATAGAGAACATTTTACATGTATAACACTACCTACTGAATTTGATTATCTCCCGTACTTATGAATATACAGGTTTAATGATAATAACGAACTTCAGCTTTCTGCTATATTTGAAAAAGATTTTCCCTGGGGTATTTTCTTAACTTCATTTTATTTAGTAACTCGTTTATTGTATATTCCGCCACTTGTCTCAAATATGGTACTGTTAGAGTCACATATTCTATAATCACAGATATTCCATTAGAATTAAAACTTGTTATTTTATCCGCAACAACCTGGGTTGGATTTCGACTTCTTTTGAAGGTCAACAGTGTTGCCATGAGCAGGTTTAATGTCCATTCTATCCTCCAATTCACGTAAACGCTGTACAGCAGATTTAAAAGCTCGATCTACATTAGTGGAATCTTTCGCACTCGTTTCGAAGTAAGGACTTCCCCCATTGGTAGCACACCAGGCTTTAGCCTCCTCTTCAGGGACTAATCGATTTTCTACATCTATTTTGTTGCCTAGCACAACAAAAGGAAAACTATTGCCATCTTGGATATCGGCATAAAAAAGGAATTCTTTCTTCCACATCGCTAAATTTTTGAAACTCTGTAAGTCATCCACAGCATAAGTCAATAAACAGCAATCGGCACCTCTGTAAAATGGAGTACGAAGACTCTTGAATCTTTCTTGACCCGCTGTATCCCAGATTTGCATCGTATATGCCTCAGAATCCACTTCTACATCCTTGTTTAAGAACTCTACACCAATTGTATGGAACGACTGTGCATCAAATTTATTACTAACAAAACGATTCATCAACGAACTCTTTCCAACACCCCCATCGCCTAACAAAACAACTTTCAACAATTTTGATTTTCCCGCCATTTGATCTACCTTTGGATTCTGAAAAATAAAACAAAAACAGAAAAATAAATTAGTAATGCATAAGCTGTGACCTACAGATTGTCTGGCAAAAATAATCCTTTAAACACAAGCGATTGTTTACAATGTGTAGAAAATTGAAGTCAAACAGATATTAACTTTAACCTCTACAGTGTACCCAGAGATTGGTAACGACAATATACGACCACATTCATTTCAATGGGCATATAACAAAATAATATTTTGCTCCCGAGAAATTCCATTTCAAAATGAAAACTTGAAAAATATTTTTGTTACATTGAAATGGAAATTTTGTACAGTACCATTTTTTTAATAAATTTCTAAGTAATTTCATAAACTACACATAAATAATCCCAAGATAAATAAACGTAGCCTCTTTTTTGCTCTCTATATTCGAGGTTTGATGGTCGATCGGCTGCATGCCTGTCATTACATTTAAGTCAAGTGACATTGTTTCAATTTTTCTTTGGTATGTGACAACCGCATGGATTTTCCGCAGTTTCCCTTTGCTGTTAAAAACCAATCGGCTTCTTCATTTCACTAATTCAAATGATGCATATATAAATTTCACACATATCGGTTGACAAATTTTGTCATTCAGGCCTTCCCAGGGTTTTACAAAGTAAACAAAAGACCATAACTCTAGACATAATTAACGGAAATTGCTGAAATTCAATAGGCTTCTTCTTTTCACTAGTTTAAATGATGCATACCGGTATATACATGTATATTTTATACTGACCAGATGATAATTTTTGTCTTTAGAACATTCATAAAGGTGAACAAAGTGAAACAATAACCATAACTCCATACAACATTTACCGAAATTATTGCAATTAAAAAGGATTCTTCATCTCATTAATGTTATCAATCAACATATCAATTTCAAAACAATTTAGTGTATAGAGTATTCACAAGAGATTGTAGGTGACGAAATGACAGTGGACAGGGGCGACAGCATTATAAATTATACCACAATTTTATGTTGGTGTAGAAAACCTTATGTGAACCTTAGTCCCAAAATAACTTGGTTCGTGTTGAGAGTGGATCTTAAACTCAATCCCTCTCTCCATTTTATTGTTTCCAGGTATATCAATTATACTACAGATAGGGAGACTTAAGTAATCAACCCGCTGACTTAAAGGGACAATAACATTCTTGCTGGCTTGGTAGCTCCAGAAAATAAATAATACCCTTATTCTAAGTACTAGATGTTTAAATGCCCTACCTGTTGTGTAAATTATCCATTACAACCTATTTTATTTGTCCAGAGGGTTCGAAAATATTTTAAAATCCAAGTCACATTTGAAAAGGTTTACGTTAGACTTTTCAAATCAATTGGTTGAATTTTTCCAATTTTTTAAATTAGGTGTGTTAAGATGAAATTTATATCATCATTTAATTGGAATATTCTAAAATATACGATTTGTTGACCAGAATGAAGATTGGGACATATTTTTCAGTTACAACGAGAGTGTTATTGGGGCTTTAAATTTCAATCACTCACACTACATATGAATCGTTTTGTGTAACAAATTGCACGACACTACATGGATCACATTCAATCATGAGGTTGATCTGATCGTCAAAAATAAAACAGTGAGGCTGTTGTCCTCCACCACAATACCCATTATCCAAATAAACAGATGACTCTCATTAAAGTTCTGAATCTGATGCGCTATTTTGAGCCATGGGAATCACTTGCATTAGTTGCAAACAAATTGGTGACAGATGAACCTGTAAACAATATATCAGTCCAATAATAATGGTTTAATTCTATTCAGTATTTACAAAAATATTTGGTATTCAAATTTCAAATAGCTACATGTATGCTGCTCGCTATACAATAAACCCGCTGCTAATTTGTTGTCCACAAAATTTAATGACAGGCCTGCTTTCAATCTGATTGAATCCAACTCAGAACATTATCTATTGGTACATGTATTCTGATTCTGTTTTCTTAATCAAATGTTAAATAATTAATCTGGGTACATAACTCAACAACATGGATTAAGTTGTGAAATATTTTGGAAACAGATGCCAGTGGCGCAATCGTTATTTTAAAGCAACATTATCGTGACAACCGCAGTAATGACGATGGAGGCAAGCCTAAAAGTTAAAAGTGAGGAATCAGCCCATGAAATAGTCTGTTATGGCGTGTTATTGGTGTGTCGTGCACAGAACGTGGGTAAATCACTAGAAAAGTCAATGCTGATTGATTAATCAATGTCTGACATCCTAAGATCAAAAGCCACTTGTATGATCCCTCACGCGACCCTAATCCAGTACAACCGCTTTGATTTTCATGTCGTGTAGGACACCAAAAGTCTGCAAAAATGAAAAAAAAGATAGATCTGTATTTTAATCAGATACTATCTATTTTTAACCATTATAGCAAGAACTGTCAGCATTTATATAATCTTACCTTATGCCCCTTTAAAAAATAGATAACGTAAAGAGAATATGCTAAAAATTTGGGTCAAAACACTTCACTATGAGCCGAGGAAAACAAATTTTTGAAAATGCAGCATCGATTGTCATTTTTACCTTTGTAATACACAAAGTCTTGATTATCCATTTTTATGGTTAATCATGAACAACCCTTGAATCGCAGATCGGATTCAAATCTGTTTAATATCGTACCCATCCTATGGCACTGAAAGTTGATTATCTTGACATGTTAATACGTAAATGTCTAATTAATAGTTTATATAACATGTAAGGCCTAAAAAAAAAAGACCTATGATAGGCAGATTTAGCTCTTGCAAAATGTTTGTTCAATTAAATTAAAGCATCTACATTTCTATAATATGCAGCGATTAAATTGTTTAGAACTCTGCTTAACCTGGGCAGAAAATGTCCACCATCAAACTCAGTAACCTCATAAAAAACACCAAACTTAAACATTGCAGCACTACCCTACCTCAATTACAGGTTTCAAAAACTGTGACTGATAGATAGATCAACGGACAGGTGAACCCAATTATCTTATAGCACACATTCATTCTTTGGTCACAGAATTACTGAGAATGTGAGATGATTACACATTCTATTTTGCAATGAGTGTAAATTCCAGATGAGAAATATTACCAATATCGAATAAATGGATGACATCCTAAGTTAATGAACTTAAAAACCACACGAATAGCAGGACTAGCCTATTAAGTTGTTGAGCAAACAGAAAGACAATATCAAACTGATATGAAAATACTAAATGATCAGTGATCACTCATTAGTACTGTGACAGCAGAGGGCTGTCAATCAAACAAGGATAATAGTGTCAAAATATTACAATAAATGGGTCCACCTAAAACTCATCAATCAATCCTGCACCTCCATACATGTACATGTACGTACGTGAGAGGGAAAATAGGGTTTAACATCCACTCAATATAAACTAGGTCATTTCAAGACTAATATGTGGTGGTACAATTTTATTTCAATAATTTGATTGCATACTGACTGAGGAACCTGAAGGAGACAGGGTAATCCCATGAGGTTGGACAGGCGACATACATGTACTCCTTGTCATGTAGAAGCTGTGGGTTAAAACTACAGCACTTGCTCAATGACAAACCTTGTTGTCTAATATTGGCTGGAGCAGTGTTTCCACCTGTTCTTTTGTTGGATGGCCAAATGATTAACATACATGTATATAATGTTTATTGCAACATTCTGTCAATAGTGGCCTAGTTTCCATTATCTTTTTGTATGAGTTTTCTCCAGGTCCTCCAGTTTCCTCTTACAGCCAAAGACCCCTATGTGCAATTATTGAAATAAAATTGAACCATAAGTTGCAAAATGACCTAGTTTGTGCCAAGTAGACTTTAAACCCCATTTCTCTTACTCTTTACATGTACACAGGCCTTGATTTTTTTGTCTAATCCAAATGACTAGACACTGTTCCTTGCTTGTCCACCCTTAACAAATCTCAGTCAACACCACTAAGTAACCGGTCTCTAATACACGAACAAAAGATGCGTATAAGATTTCACAGCATCATAAAAGAACGCATGGGACTTTCTGAGTTGTTGTGCCGAGTGCCTGGCTGTATCAAGCACCTGTCAGTGCCACGCTCGCAACGGTTGTGATTGATTGGCTGAAACTGTGACGTGTTTTAAAATATTTGCGGTTCAAGTAATTACATAGTGACATCTAGCTACGAACGTAACTAAAAACGTTGAGATATACTGATGCGCTTGTTTTAGCTACGATTGGATGCTTTTAGTTCCAAGTGGCATATTCAATTTCTTTATTAATGCATGAACCATCTTTAAAATAAGTTAATTTTCTACTATTTGTACTTATTTCACATACGCAGCCCAGTCTTTTGAAACAACAATCATTTATCAGCAAATATTGATAATAAATTAAGGCCAAAAAAAAAAATTTTTATGTTTCCGGTAACCCGACCGACCCATTACAAAACCTGCCGACTCAAATTTTTTTTTAGTGTCAAGAGAAATAAAAAAAAAATTTCTTCACCAAGCGACCGTTCAGAATACTCTAAACCTACCGGATTCGTGAAAATATATATATTATTTGTTGCTATAAATGAATATTAATGTCATCGTTCTTTGAATTGGCATTTACCGATCGGAATAAGCGGGTACAACGAACGTTTATTAAGATCTGCCATACTTTTGACGCGAGATTGCTAACCGACGTGAAAAACGAGACTACGGGTTTCGTATAGATGCACAAGTTCCGAAAAACTATGAAGCTCACAACTTTTGTTCTAATTATCAACGGCTTGCAGATGGACATAAACAAGTGAACCTATATTTCAAACAGGTGGATAGGATCTGTTCGATTGGTATTTAAAAGAAGACAAATAAATTTATTACGGACCAATTTCGTGCAACGGTACGATATAAGTTTTCAGCGCGAGTTATTTCCCTTGAACAAAATGGCCTCCCCACGCTATTTTTATCATCATTGAACGATTAAAAGTTCTTTTGCCACCAAAGATAATAATTAAATCGTAATCAAGTCTCTGATACATTTTAAACAATTATCTCAGAATACCACAAATCTATTCGTACTTTATGTTCACGGCACCGACTCAACCCAACATAAAATTGAAGATTTTCGCACAGAATATTATACGACATACGGACAGTTTTGATTAGGCCTACAATTTTGACGTCGATCTCGGATTTTAAAATTCCATGATTTTGGATCTAATTGGAATATTTCGATGAAATAAAAAAAATGGTAGCTTTTTATGCATGTTTTCAAAAAATATTTTTAAAAAAATTGTTTCTGTCATTTGAAACTTTGACCTGAACCCCCTGTGGAGGAGATCTAATACTAATATTAAAAAAAAAAAAAAAAAAAAAAAAAAAACCCCTACCTACCGACCCTACCCTATTTTCCATCCGTTACAGGAAACAGAACTCTTTTTTTTTTTGGCCTAAGTACATCAAGCGTTGTTTTCATGTGATAACGACATTGGATTTAAAATGTTCGGAAAAAGCAATCTAGTACCATCCCTATGATTTAAATAGAGGGGATTTGTACCCGTGCAGAGGTTGCAGTGGATCAATTTCGAGTTACTTTAAAATATGCAGACATTCCAAAATTTCACGTTTTTGCCATCCAAATCTGTACTTAGTTAGAGCCTCTCAAAATACTCATTAGAAGCAAGTCAAGTCGTTTTGTGAACAACCCTATTTTAAGCGTCCTTAATTCATTGATAAGCCTATTGTATTTAGTCATATGACAACTGGAGGTTAGCAGCATCGGCATATCTTAGATCTATGGTTGACGGCGCAGCCATTTCAATCTTTCACTTTGACAGGAGAAAACTATCGCCAGGAAAGCCAACATTTGATAGGCTGAATATAAACAGTATATCGTGTTCTAGCCAATCCAAAGTCTTGTATGAAATACGCTTTATTGCTTCCAATGGTAGGACCGTCTTCGATCTAGAGTTCTCCAGCAAAATAGGGATGTCTCAGGATAGCCACGAACTTATGAATGAAATAAGAGGAGATATAAAAATCTACGACGACCGCATGCCTAGAGGTGTGTAAATGAGGTGTGAAGCACGTAATTGTGCAAACTATGATATAGAATAAATAATCTAATTATTCTCACTTCGGGGGAAATTTTCTGCGTGTAAATTACACAAAGTCCAACAATATTTGCGCTTATATTGAAAAAAAGCGTGAAATACGCGGATTTTAGCGCGGCTGCGACCTCTGCATTTGGTTAATTGTTGTTGGAAGTGGCAGAAATGTTAAAAATTTCAGTTACTTTTTCGAGTGTGATTCGCGTTGGGCTTTGCTACGTGGAACTAAATAGGACCATCTCTTATCTCGAAACACGGAGGTTGGAGTGATGAGGTTTGTTATCTAAGCTAACTGTAAACTATTCATAAAATAAACCAGATAACACCTGAAATTGTTCTATCGAACGAAGGAAGGAAGTTTGGCTAGCCTAGTCACGGCGGGCTAGTGTCTGGGGAAAGTCAGAAAGTGTCAAAAAGTCTGTCAACATCATTCTTCAATATGTTCGCAGACCTTTATGTTCCCCTCATCAAATTCGTGATTTTTTGTTGTATAATATTACCCGAAATACTTACAAATATATTCTATATATTTATCATTATCACCAACTCATTGGCTCCGTTAAAATACATTAGTTTTACAGGGAAAGAAATGTCACATACGTCCTACTGGCAGACATGATGAATATCAATGACGTCATTTTACTCATGTGATGCGTCACGAGACAGATGGGGGATTCCCTTCCGGTTTTGATGATTCGGTTATCCAGACTGGTTTTGGTAATCACCGCGTGACTAGACACGTGATCCGTAACGAAACAAAACACAAGAAAGGGAAGTAGACTTGTGTGTAGTCGGCTTGTTTTGAAGGAAAATAGAAGATTATCGGCATTCCCAGCAGAAAGATGCAGAGTGAAAATATGTTGTTTTTGATTGCCTCACTGTCACTTGGGCTGGTTCTAGGCGACGTGTTAAAATTTCAGCCTTCAAACTATATCCCCGCCAGCAAGGTGAGTTTAACGCTTCAGTCTTCAGTGGAGTCAAGAGACAGAGGAGAAATTACGGGAGACCATCATTATCATTAGGGACAATTAAAAAAAATTTTGACTATCTTGTAATTACATTATTTTCGTTCGTTGACGTTTGTCACAGACTCCATGTGCTGACATCACACAGAATCAATCCGCAGTGGAGTGACTAGACCATAATTAAAACAAGGGTCAAAGATATTTTTAATGTTTCTCTCCATTCCCCACCCCCCGTATGCATGGCGATTTTTGTTAACTTTTGGGTATAGAATAGAAGAAGAGGTTGGAATAGACATTTTCTGCCAGGTTTTGGTGGATATTCAATATTCATGATTTTGAGGCAGAAGTATACAAGACTTCAGAGGTTGGTCAGGTTTAATTTATGTGACATCAACGCATGGAGTTGATGATAAACGTTGACGAACGAAAAATAATGTATATTGGAAACAAGTGGATATGATATCGTCATTACACTCACCCTGAACGTTCAAAGACTGCCCGATTGAATCAATGTCATGGCGACGAAAAGGTAGCTCGATAGGAGGGGACGTATTTTTAACAGCGTGTTGTGTCGCTCACACTGAGGTAAACAAGGTCTTATTTTCTTACTAAGATGTTCGTTTACATTGACACCCCAATATTTAGCAGTGAAAAGTTGCCCAATAAAATTGACTGGGGCTCAAATTATTTTCGACATTGATTCAATCGGGCAGTCTCGGGCAGTTCAGAGCTGAACTACCTACCGACGATTTCAGGTGCGGATCCAGGATTTTTTGCAGGGGGGGGTCTAGGTTTGAAAATTGCTTTACTAATTGCGCTCAACCGATAAATTGGTAAATTAGATTCAATTTGGTTCATTCTGACGTATTTCCGGAAGGTAAATTTCAAAATAACAGGTCTAAATCGCCAATAAAATCGCATAAAAAAAATTTCAAGCCTGAGCAGGGGGGGGTCCGGACCCCCCCTCTGGATCCGCGCCTGGATTTATGCAAATCAAAACAGCTAGATTGCAAGTAAAATTGAGGCTTCAAAAGGCATTGTATTCCTGTTTTTTTTATTATATATTGTCGAGTTCAGGTATGGTGTATACCTTATATACAGTTAGAAGGTCAGATTCCTGTGATTTCATTGATGTCATTTATTATTGATTCATTGATTTCATCCTCTCCGTAAAGCCACAGAATGCCCTTTACATTTTTCAGAAAATCTTGTTAATCCAATTGATTATTAACAAGATAGCTATCTTGTAACTACAAGAAATCAGAATTTTCTTTTTTAATTTGATTGACCCTAATGGTCTTCCGTAAGAAATAGATCAATGGTATTTAAAATTGATTAGATTGGTTTCTTTTATGAATTGCCGCATATAATATGGAAGATCTCTTTCAAATATATCATCAGGCCATTCCATGTATGTCTCTATATATAGACTCTCAATTTATCGTAAAATGTTTGCTAATTCTACGAATTAACTCTCTTTTTTTTTTGTATAATTCAACCCCAGTGTTAGTTTTTCACAATAATGAGGTTAGTGCATGTATGGTCATGATGGTAATGCCGTGGACCTTTTAATAAAACGAGTTATGGAAATGCCTGATAGACATACAGTTCTTACTGATTTATTTTCAGTTACATGTACATGTATTTCGCTTGAAACTATAGAAAGCAATCACAGAATATGTTAGGCCATTGTAGGCTGCCATTTTTATGTGAACGTACTTACTGTGCCATTTTTGTGGGGTTGAATGGTCGAATGGTTTAGCATATGCATGCTGTATCATAAAGCCTGTCATTGAGTCAACTGTTGTGGTTTCGAATCCCTGGTTGTATGTGACAAGGAGTAGGGTCGCCTGTCCAACCTTGTGGGTTTTCTGTGGGTCCTCCAGGTTCCCCACTACCAAAGTCCCCCATGCGCAAGCGAATTTTTGAAATAATAGTAAACCATATGTTAGTCCCAAAATGAGCGAGTTAGTGTCGAGTGGACGTTATACATGTACCCCATTTCTCTCTCGCTCTTTCCCATGTGTCCTTTCACATTACAGAACGTGTCGTGAAGAATTAATTAGAACTCCCTTACAGGGCGTGAAGAATTAATTAGAACCCATTATGGAGTGTGATTGATTAATTAGAATCCATAAAGTGTAAAGAATTAATTAGAATCATTTATGAATAATATGAAGTGTAAAGAATTCCTTAAATCAAATTACAGGGTGTTAAAAATTAGATAGAACCCAAATAGGTGTGGCAAATTCATTAGAACCAATTAAAGGATGTTATGTCCAACACTCCAACCAGGTTCCTGCATACTACTGACCAATGTCTATTTGAGACACGCAAAATTAAAAATTGAATATAATATGGTCCCAGATCTCTGCTCATATGCTTTGGAATTCATTGCCCCTAAAACTGAAGTCTGTTGAAAAATGAAATCAAACCTGAAATCTAAGTCAAGTTTAATCTTGTAAAATGTAATCTTTAAAAAGGACATTATCACTTTGTGTGTCCTCAGTGCTTAAAGCATGCTCCAAAATGTGATGTCTATTTTTAGCGCATTATATGACACCTTATCATGGTTTGTGAAGAATTAACTTTAGAGAGAGATTGTATTGCATAATTTAAGTCCTTCTTTATAATCTCATGAGCATACCTCATGTACATGTATAAACATGATCAGCATCATTTTTTGGATGATATTGATACAGTATCAATTTTCAACCGATTAATCTGATTATATACAATGTGTTCAGATTGATTTTTCAAAAATATAATTGAAAAATATGAATATTAAAGTAGCTAAGTCTCTAACTCAGTATCATTGAAAATCTTCGACAGTGAAAACACAAATTATTTGTCATTTTAATTTCAACATTGATGTTATGATCTTCCCGGGAAAATATTGGCTTCTGGTATCCAATATTTAAGACAAAATAAAAAATTTACCATTGGTACACGAATCATATACAATAATCCGTTTCAGGCGTATTTTTATCAAGGGACCTAGATAAATAGGCTAGACAGTGACACATGGAGAGCATACACAATAATGTAGACTGGAATAAATAACCAGACACTAAATTAACTTACATGTAACATTCAATGCCTGCATCATTTAGTGCATTTAAAGACGTTTTGATGTGGATGATGTAACCATAAACAGGGATAATCGAGACTTTGTTAATTATCGTAACAACGTTAGTAATGACGATAGAGACTAGCCCAAAATTGAATCGCTAATATCTTTGTTCAGATTGAATTAATTTGACTGAAATTTTCAGCATATTCTCTTTTCATTATCTATTTTTTAAACTTTTATAGTGAGAAGAGTCAGATCATTGTCTAAATCTAACAATGTCCCTTTAATTTTTAAGAGATTTTAACTTTCACGATATATATTGTAGTTCTCATTGGATTCAATATCCCAGAAATGACAATCAGCATTTGTAAGGAAATTAAACTTACAAGATGGATTATGTAAGAGCTAAATATGCCTAAATGACAGGACCACAGTCAACTCTCTAGATAGATGTGAATTGAATGGATTGAAACATTGTCGTCATTTTAATTTAAAACTGGGTAATCAAGACTGTTTTTATTATCGTAACATCGGTAGAAAAGGAGTAATTTGACTGAAATTTTCAAAATAACTTTCCTCAAAATAAAGTAATTTGACTGAAATTTTCAACCATTTCTTTTTTCTTTGTAAATCTATTTTTAAATTATTAGATGAGAACTGTTAGCTCTATATTTAAAGCTTACATAATACAATTTAAATGTACATCTAAACATGCTTAAATAAGATGATTTATGATCTTAAAATACAACCTACTGTACATGCAGCCTTTCTAGGACAATTGAGGAAATTTACTGTCAGTTTCATCAAATTTCCCCATATCGTGTTTGATTTCACATCCTTATAGATGAAGATGTTTCCTCATTTAGGGTTAATTTGACCCAGTCATCCGTACATACAAATTTCAAGATATGAAATACCTCCTTTAAAGGGACAGAGAGAGAGAAATGAGGTTTAACGTCCACTCGACACAAACTAGGTCATTTTGGGACTAACATTTTAAAATTTTATTTCAATAATTCGCTTGCGCATAGGGGTCTTTAGCAGTGGGACAGGCGACCCTACTCCTTGCCACGTACAATCGCAAATTCAAAACCACGCCAGTTGACTCAGTGACAGGCTTGAATGATACAGCATGCGAACGCCTAACCATTCGACCATCCACCCCAACCCCCCTTTAAAGGAGCTAAATCGTTGACTCAATAGTTTGCATAATATTCAGAATTAAAAACATGAATTAGAATTCAATATTGATCATTCTTAATCAATATTGAAGTTGTTATATTGCTGTGAAACTATAATAGATTCCTAACATCCAGTGTATCATTAGACACAATTAATATTTTATAATCAGAACACAAGTCGTGTACCCTATAGTTTCATCGTTTTGGGTACCATTTTGTAATGAAAAATTAGAAATATATCCTAGACCACAATGTGATTCACAAACAAAAAATTAATAATTTAAAAAAAAACATGTAGAATCCACTAAGCAGACGTAAACGACTGCTGTTCAATTTGAACTGTTCGTGTATTTCACCGAACATTATTTATTAGAAATTACAATATTTTTTCACAAAATTGAATAATAAACCACTTTACATACATTCATACACCATTTAATGTCATGTCATGCTTCAACAACCTGCTATTGAAGACTAGTAACAATCCAAACTTTTTTTGTCCTATTCCTATTCAAATGAAACTTAATTAATACATGTATATGCACATCAAATCTCAACTTCTTGTTATAACATATATTATGCAAAAGCTAAATCTGCCTATTATGGGTCATTTTTTAGGCCTTAAATAATTAAACATTTATTAACATGACTACATTATCATCTGATTGCTTACATTAGTGGAATGAAGAAGTTGTTTATTTGTTTGGTTTTTTTCAAGCTAATTGTTACATCAAAACATATAAATTTAATAGTTAACTGATTTCATCAGTAATTATAGTGAGAAGTTTACACCAGTGGTACTAATTAATTAGAACAGACTATAGTCGTGCATCCACAGTCTAGTAACCTCATAATCCTTTATCAAAAAAATCAAATGTGGATAAAGTTAGGTTAAACCGCATGTAATGCCCTTTAATTGGCTTTTAATACAGCTTGGGGTTTGTTAACCCTTTAACCTTCAGATGTTCCAATTGAATGTAATTAGGGGGCAATTTTGCAGGCTATGACCTATAAATAAACATGACAAAAAATGATAAAAAAATTCATACATCTGAGTAGAGGAATTCAAATCTTTCCAATTTTAACAATATACATGTACACATTTGTATGATTTATTCTTAAATTTAAAGAGTAACAGGATATATTCTTAAGTATATGCTATTCTTAGAGTCAAAACCCCAAAACAATTTAAGGGTTAAACAGTTAATTTCAATGAATTATTTAAGAAATACACTTGTATTACACAACAAACAGATTTATATTTGTGTTTCTAATGAACTGTTGATCCACTGTTATTTTATATCACACAACATGTGTATAATATACATGTTCTAAATAATAAATTCAAATTCAGTTTGAAGCATTGGATAATGAGAGGATGAGTCCTATTTGTTTTGCATGGCAACCACTTTTTATACGCCCACATTTTCATGTGGACGTATTATGTCGTCGCCCCTGTCCGTCCGGACGTCCGTCCGTCCGTCCACAATTTGTTTGTGGACTCTCTACAGGTCACAATTCTTATCCGATTTTGACGAAACTTGAAATATAGGTTTATCCCCAAAAGATCTCGGCTGCTTTAGATATTGGCATGTATCGGATCAAAACTTCATGGATTATGGCCCCTGATTGTACGAAAAATCACGTTTTTAGCTTGTGGACCCTATAGAGGTCACAATTTTGAACCGATTTTGATGAAACTTGACATGCATGTTTGTAACCCAAAGATCTTGGTTCCTTTCGATATTTGCGGCTATCGGAATGTAATTTCCTGAATTATGGCCCCTGATTGTCCGAAAAATCACCCTTTTTAGCTTGTGGTCCCTCTGGAGGTCACAATTATTATTCGATTTAAAAAACCGTTTGATTATATCACCGTTACACCCTAAGGAAGGTTGAGTTCGAATTTCGGGAAAATCGGACGAAAATTGCCATACAAAATGGCCGCCGTTTGTACGCGAATACTGTTAAAGAATGGTATATCAAGGTTGTGGACCCTGTGGAGGTCACAATTTTGATTCGATTTTGATGAAACTTGAAATTCATGGTTATAACCCAAAGATCTTGCTTCCTTTCGATATTTGCGCATATCGGATCGTAACTTCCTGAATTATGGCCCCTGATTATACGCAAAATCGCCTTTTTTTCTAGCTTGGAGGTCACAATTATTATTCGATTTAAAAAACCGTTTGATTATATTACCGTCACACCCTAAGGAAGGTTGAGTTCGAATTTCGGGAAAATCGGACGAAAATTGCCATACAAAATGGCCGCCGTTTGTACGCGAATACTGTTAAAAAATGGTATATCAAGGTTGTGGACCCTGTGGAGGTCACAATTTTGATTTGATTTTGATGAAATTTGAAATTTATGGTTATAACCCAAAGATCTTGCTTCCTTTCGATATTTGCGCATATCGGATCGTAACTTCCTGAATTATGGCCCCTGATTATACGCAAAATCGCCTTTTTTTTAGCTTGGAGGTCACAATTATGATCCGATTTAAAAAAACGTTTGATTATATTACCATTACACCATAAGGAAGGTTGAGTTTGAATTTCGGAAAAATCAGACCAAAATTGCCATACAAAATGGCCGCTGTTTGTATGCGAATACTGTTAAAAAATGGTATATCAAGGGTGTGGACCCTGTAAAGGTCACAATTTTAATTCGATTTTGATGAAACTTGAAATTCATCGTTATAACCCAAAGATCTTGGTTCTTTTCAATATTTGCGCATATCGGATCGTAACTTCCTGAATTATGGCCCCTGGTTATACGCAAAATCCCCCTTTCTTTAGCTTGTGGTCCCTCTGGAGGTCACAATTATTATCCAATTTAAAAAAACGTTTGATTATATCACCGTTACACTGTAAGGAAGGTTGAGTTTGAATTTCGGGAAAATCGGACCAAAATTGACAGACAAAATGGCCGCCGTTTGTACGCGAATACTGTTAAAAAAATGATATATCATGGTTGTGGACCCTGTATAGGTCACAATTTTAATTCAATTTTGATGAGGAAGGTTGAGTTCTTATTTTGTGAAAATCGTACCAAAATTGCCGGACGAAATGGTCGCATTTTGTACGCGAATAGTGTAAAAATATGGTATATCATGGTTGTGGACTCGCTACAGGTCACAATTCTTATCCGATTTTGATGAAAAGTCACATTTCTAGGTTGTGTACCGTCACACCATAATCATTGTCGGTTTCGAGTTTCATTAATATCAGACTGGAACTGACCAACTAAATGGCTGCTCCCAATACAGTATGAAATACAGGACTTAAAGATGTAGGAAAAATCACTTTCGGTATTGCTTGTTCTCTGTCCATCTCTCGAAAATGTGGGCGTATCCTGCCTGGCAGTGCCAGCCTATCTTTCTTTATTTTTCAGTTTGGACGGCAAAGTAGATTAACAGATTTCAAGTTTAAAAGTTGTGGAAATAAATCTCAGGATTTGTTTGTGATAAGTTCACTGAATATCAGTCCAGATCCTGTCCAGTTTCCAGGAACATTTACAATTAGTTTTTCTGGAGTGGCTAAGAAACTAATCAGCTCACCACTTCCTGTAAGTTACATGTATAATCTGATTTTATGTGCTTACGTTGAATGCGGGTATAAAATTTCTTCACCTCTGTCGGTTAATATCTGATTGACATTTTCCGATAATTACTGCAAGAGTTATGTCAATTGATCGCTTTTAGAATTTTTGAGGATGTTCTGGAGACCAAGCTTATCAATCATCTGATTGACTTTAAATTATAGACAGTGTTTAAGGTTACAAGAAGAAGATACCTACAGATTTTCAATAATATGTGTAAAAAAACATGAATACAAACCAAATACAGGAAATGAAATAAAATGGGGTCTAATGAAGAGTAGGCACTGCTTGGGTGCAATTCCCGTCCTACATTTGTACCACACAGCATTGCATTAGCCAGTCTTCATTTTCCCAGTTGTTGCAGCAATTTAGAAGGCTAAATGACATTACATTTCATTTTTATACGCCCACTCTGAACTTTGGTCATATACATGTATTGTTTTCATCTGTCCATCATCCAAAATTGCTTGTGGAGGCTCTAGACAGTGGTGTGCATATCAATTTTGTTTGTTGGGGTGTTATGCAAAAATAGAGACCGACTGATGTACAGACCCCTAAAACGAGTGACGCAACCATGAGCCGAGCACCACAGGTGCAAGCTTTCTAAGGGTGTGGTAACAAAGGAATGTACATGTATCTAATTTATTAAGTTATGTGTTGCTGTTGTGACGAGGAATATGTCTTTATATTATGTGTTACTGTGGTAACAACAATATCTTTACTATGGTAACAGAGGAATATCTTCAAACTTATGTTGCTGTGGTAACAGAGGAATGTATCTTCAAATCTTATGTTACAGAAGAATATGTTTAAATCCTGTATTAACAAAGGAATAAATTTGTAAATTTTGTATAACTCTGTATATTTCAGGCTGAAGTTAAAATTGCTAAGAAAATAGGAGACAAATATTTACCCTTACCATGTATTCAGGGAATTGGAACTTGTAATTATGAAGATCTTTGCGCTCTTCTAGCTCCAATTGGACCACAGTGTCCACAGCCTCTGATAGCTGCTGGAATACCATGCCAGTGTCCTTTCAAAGCAGTAAGTAATATTTTTCAGAGTGTTAACAACAGCCTTTAAAGATGCATTATGTACAATGTAACATTTAGATAAACAGCTGGCCGTTGATGCAATCATAGTTCAAAAATAGATATCATTTAAAATTTCATTCAAATTACTTTATTGTAATCAAAGTTATTTGTGTCGATTAATTATTATTGTAACAATGGTTTAGGCCAAAGTCTCGATTATCCATTTTATTATAATTTATATACTGTAACATATGAAGCCAAATAAAGAACTGCAATAGGCAGATTTACCTCTTATATATTGTATCTTTAAACTTTACTTCTGTCCACTAAAGGGGGGTTGGGAAGGCCAAGTGGTCTAGAGTGCCGCGCTTCGACCTCTAGTTGGCCGGTCACCTCTGGCTTGCGGCCGTGGTTTCGAGCCTTGGTGTGAGCGTATGTGGCATGGAGATAGGGGCGCCTTCTCAACCTCGTTGGTTTCCTCCGGCAAGCAAATTATTGAAATAAAATGAAACCATATGTTAGTCCCAAAATGACCCAGTTTGTGTCAAGTGGACGTTAAAACCCCATTTCTCTTCTCTCTCTTCTCTCTGTCCACTAAAATGAATACAAATATATTTCCAACCAGTTATTACATGTAGGCCTATATTTCGTTTTGATCTATGACCAACACATGCTGCTCCTTCCATCTCTGTGTTAGTGGTGCAACACAAAGAACCTGGCAAAGGACAACATATAGTCCTTACGTCCAGTATGCACAATGGCATGCGCGTGAAAGAACTTTTGACAATTGAAATTCCATTGCTGTCCAAAAAACTAAAGTTTCCTCATGGCAAACTGTAAGGTGTATGTATTCACGTCTTTGTTAGCCCAATTGGTGCAGAAAAGTAGGACTTAAACCCTATTTCATTCATTAATACCAAATTCACATGGAAACACATTTTAGAGTTACCTCCGACAGAGGAAATATCATATGATTGTCGACCTACTTCATCAATTAAAATGTTTTTATTTTTAAAAAGAATAAAAATAGATCACGTACATGTAGCTCTTTTTTTTACAAAGTACACATCAGTATTTGAAAAAATATTTGTTTATATGACCTATGATAATATACAAGCTGATATAATTGAATTATGAACCTACTGCATTTAATAAAAAAAAGTTTTTTCTCATTAAATGATATACTTACATGATGTAAGTGATCATTATTCTAAACGAATGTTTAGTATAGACAGTGATTAGAAACTATATAGTAGTCCCTTTGCTCGAAATGTTAACTAAAGATAAAATCCGAGTTTTAGTAGATAACTTCAATTTTGGTTGGCTATGCACTAAAATCAGTCTAATATTATCCAATCAAATTATTAAAATTTGGATTTTATCTTAGTTAAAATTTTGTGAAACAGGCCCCAGGTGTGTTGTAAGTTACTTGTAACTAGCAATAAGAGATAAGAGTGGCTATGAAGGCCTGGTTATTTTTGTATTACAATACTTATTATAACTAGCTGTAATAGTGAATATTTATTAAAGAGGTGAAATCCAAAGAATTTCTTTGGGGTTTGGGGATTGAATTTGACTGCTGACAAGATGTCATGGGTGGGTGGGGGGGGGGTTGCTTGTACAGATTCCACTGCTATTAGTAATTTCATGCCATGTTTTATTTTTATAATTTCAGGGAAGCTACAAACTTGATTCAGCAACATTTGATGTCGGAAGTGCTGTGTTGCCTACTGGAGATTATATGGCCAGCATTAATGTCACCACCTCCTCAAATGTTCCTGTTGGCTGCTATAGCATTTACCTCACATTGTCCTGTAAGTCATTATCTAGTCTTTCAGCATAAGCGATATAAACTGCTATTCATCTGACTGTAGGGATTTTGAACAGTAGTGCCAGCAAATCAAAGAGCACTCTATTATTTTTTTGAAAAACAAGGATGGACCAATATGGAATTCTAATCTCAAATATTATGGACAATATTGAGATATTGGATTTAAGGAGAAAATGCCAGTTAGACAGCGAATGTGATATATCTATAAATAACTATCCTGTGATCTGTTTAAACTAATCATCATGGTCATTATATCATTTAATTGCTGGGGGGTTAGGTCACCAAAAGGTTTAATGCAGTGGTTCACGAATCCAGCATCTGATTGTTATCCCTCAAAGAACATTGTCACCAAAGAAATCATCCAAATCCTGATATAAATACTAGGTGAATTCCCTAAAACTATTTTCACTTTCCAAATTGAAATGTTGTAATGGGATTATGAAAGACTGGGTCAGGTGATTAGGAAAGGCGATTAGCTATCTTGGCAAGTGGTGTATAGATCAGAGATTTTTTTCATAATTTTCAGAGTAGTCTGCCACGATTCCATGTAAAGTACTCAGTAGGGTTGCGACCCATTGGTCGAGGAACCAAGGATTTGTAACGGTTAAACCCAACTTCTCTCTCCTTTAATTCCTTAAATCTTCTGTTTTTGTTACAGAAATGGAAGAAGAATCTGGAAGCTGGTAGAGACTCAAGATCTTCATTTCATGTCTCCTGCTTTTATTTTTGTATCACCATTCCTTCAAATTTTATACTTCATTTTTAAAATTTTGATATTTATAGACTAAGCATGTCACAAATTAGCTAACAGAACTTTCAACAAAATTTGTCTTTTTTTTTAAAATTGATTTTTGGTCAACAAATTGTATTGGCACAAACATTCAGAATGTTTAACTCTTAGATCAGAATTTCCTGGGCTTTTCAATCTGGATAAGGCTCAGTGGACTGGAGCTTCTCAAAATGACAAACAAGAGTTATCCCCCTTTACAGATTGCATTTGGCAGGCTGGAATACTGCTGCCCACACATGTGTTCCTTGAACTTTCTTCCTTCAAGATGAATTATTTATGAGCTAAATCTAACTATTGCAGGTCTTTTTTTCTAATTTCAAATGTCATATAAATTCGGAAATTTATTCACATATAATCAATCCTCTAGTTTTGTATGGTGTAGATCTGAAGTTTTGCTATATCTTTTAAGAATTTTTTTTGATAAAAAAACCTGTATATAGTGTGTTTATATTCACGGGAGAATAGTCATCACTTTTATTCACCTGTTTACTGTGTCCAGTAAATTCATCAATGGGCTGTGAGAGGTCCATATGAATAAACCAGTACTTCAGTTTTTTTTAAGTAAGAAATGGTATGTCATAAATATTATAAATTCATCAGTTGTGTATATATAGAAGTCCATAAGAATAAAAAGTACCTGTATTAACAGTTACCTGTTGACCCCCCAAAATACGGTCGGTGGGTCAGAAAATGTTTTTTTTTTCCGGGGGGTGGGGGGGATAATGTCTCTTTCTTGGCATTCCTAGCTAAATTACTGAGTAAGTTATTGAGAATTATATTGATGATTTAATGTTGGAATTTGTCTAGAGACAATCATACCAAGACCCAGTTATAGGGGACTTAGGAAGTGAGAAAAAAGGTTACATCACTGATTTTGGCTCAAACAAATAGGGTGGGTCGGTAATGATAAACTCCAGGTATATCAGCCTTATTTGAAATAAGAAATAGTATGTTACAAATTCACCATATTACCAACACATTTATATAAATATTAATATATATATGTATAGAAAGAGATTGATATATACAGTGTTGATATATTTCATGCTATATAAAATTTGTTCATCAGGATCTTCCGGTGTGGTTCTTCTTTATCAGTGGTGTAGGACACCTGAGGGTCTGGCAAGAAACCATATATAGTTGTTCGAATGGGATGAAAAACTGGGGTCCGAGGTACACATTGGTGTGCACATTAAAGGTCCCTTGGCAGCTGGAATTCGATATAAGAGTAGGCAAAATTTCATAGCCCACTGTATTGTGTAAGTCAGTCTTCATTCACCCACTCTTCATCAGCCCAGTCGGAGCAGAACAGTAGGACATTAAACCCCATTTCATTTTAAATAAAGATGTAAACAAATCATTATACTAAATGTACAAAATACTTATGTAAAATCTGTAATATTAGATCTGTAACATTAGGGTCTTCAACAGAATTTGTGTTAATTGTAAACAAAAACAAGCCCAACTCTTGTCTAGAACAGTCAGGAGAAGTTAATAGAAGGTCTCAGGCTTGCTTACAGGAACTTTAAATTATTTACTTCAAGTTGGCTTCACTTTGTCTTTATTTGATTTTAAGTCACGGGAAAACCTAATTCTAAATATGTGTTTATTTAACGGGAGGTCGGGAACCCTCATATAGCTCTGGCCTAAGTTGGCATATGTGGGAACCGAGCTACAATATTGTACCCGCGTCCTCTCTTATCCACAACTACAATTGATACACTATCGAGGATTTACGCTAGTAAAAACTGCGGACAAAATGGCCGCCCCTCATACGCAAATAGTGTAAACATCTGGTAAATCATGGTTGTGGATCATCTAGAGGTCACAATTTTGAGCCGATTTCGATGAAACTTGAAATACATGTTTATATAGCCCAAAGATATTGGTTCCTTTCGATATTCGCGCATATTGGATCGTAACGTCCTGAATTATGGTTCTTGATTGAATTAAAAAGTCTCGTTTTTAGCTTGTGGTCCCTGTAGAGGTCACACTTGTATCCGATTTAAAAAGAAAACGTGTAAATATATCACCGTTAGACGCTTAGAACTTGGTTCCTTAAAGCGTTTAAATACATCACCATTCCACCACAATCAAGGTTAAATTCGAATTTCGAGAAAATCGAAATGAAACTGTCGGGCAAAATGACCGCTCTTTGTGCGCAAACTGTGTAGAAGTGTGTAATGCGGTGGTTGTGGATCCTATAGAGGTCACAATTTTTATCCGATTTTGATAAAACTTAAAACCTATATCTTTATATCCCAAAGATCTCAGTCTTTTCTTAAATTTGCACTTTTCAGGTCATATCTTTCTGGATAATTGCCCCTGAGTGTACAAAAACTTTTGGTTTTATTTCATTTCAATAATTCGCTTGTGCGTAGGGGGTCTTTAACAGTGGGAGGAAACCGGAGGACCCAGAGTAAACCCACGAAGTAGGACAGGAGACCCTTCTACTTGCCACGTACAGCCGGGGATTCAAAACCACGCCAGTTGACTCAATGACAGGCTTTATGATACATCTCAGACGTGCTAACTATTAGTATTCGCCCCCCCCCCCCCATTATGTCTGAGAGATTTTGAGAACCTTACAGTTACTAATTAATCAACGGTTATATATATGTGGCCATAACATTATCCATGCTAAACTCAACAAATATAATAAATTATAACGCCAATAGGCCTACAAGTACATTCAGAATGACAATTACGCTCTGTGGCTGCATGATAGTACCTCGCCGGGACGAAGTCGGGGGGCGCTCTGTAATCACTATAGTTCGAACGCTGGTTGTCATATAATTGGTTTATTGTCGTTTCAATCATGTAAACAATACAGGACAGCTTACAAAATAGTCTGCGACATAGGAAATTACACAAACAACACAGACAACACAGGTGAAAACAATATACGGACGTCAGGCGCCCACCATCGTGCATAACCGCATCATAGAAATATAGACTAGAATAGCAATCACGTGACTTTTGACGTCCGATGACGCGACTATCAGGCGCCATCTTGGAAGGTGTAATCCATGGAGGTGTATATACAGCTCTATGGTGTAATCACAAACTGATCCCGCAGTGAATATTCGCTTGGCCGCTACAATCACTGATAAGCATGACATCGACGAGGCTTAATGAGTACGGCAAATTAACTTTTTAACTCCGACAAATTAAATTCTCAAACATTTTTTTGAGGTAAAAGAAAAATAAATAAAGACGTTTGAAGTATTTGTAGTTAAAAATTATTTCCTATTTAGTGTAAATGGGTATTAAAAAGAGTAAAATGCATCATTTTGCCCGAAACAGTTAGGTGTTAAGTAAACATTGCACGAGCCGTTGAGCCAATGACTAACTGCGCGTGCAGTCAACGCACCTGTTGTGGATTGTCGTCTGTTACAGAGATATTTCGTAAGTAATTCTCTGTGAAACAGATTGGTGTAATCAGTGTAAACAATATTGGTAAGCATTTTTTTCCGTCCACCGGAGCCAGGTCTTATGACGTCATATGAGGATTGTGGGTTAGGATAAGGGTTAGGATAAGGGTCATGATTAGACGGGCCCGGCATCTAAACACTAAACTACATAGGGGATTTATACCAAACTGGCAGGATAGTGGAGTAAGGGAGGGTCACGATCAGACGGACTCGGCATCTAAACACTATTCCGCCAAAAAACAGACACTAAACAGAATAGGATAGTGGAGTAAGGGGAGGTCACGATAAGACGGGCCTGGCACCTAAACACAAATCCCACAGATGACATCTACCAAACTAAGCAGGATAGTGGAGTAAGTGGGAGTTTCGGTCAGACGTACCCGGCACCTAAACACTATTTCGTAAATAAAACTGATACCAAACCCATAGAGTGGGATAGTGGAGTAAGGGGAGGCCACGATAAGACGGGTCTGGCACCTAAACACTAACCCCAAACGATGACACCAACCAACCCAGAAGCAAACGAGATCATCTACCAAATGATATGTTTTTTAATAAATAAAGGGAAGAACTTCCCACTAAACCCAATCCATGGCTTAAAGCCAAATAGAAAGATTGCAAAATCATATTCTAAAAAACAGGAATCAGCTTCGGCTCTCCTAAGTCTTGTCTGCGATATCACTTATGTGGAAGCAGACGTTAAACACTAAGTAGTAGTAGTAGTACTGTGGCCTGCAGATTTCGTCACAGTCTTGGGATGTAGACAGGGCTAGCCCTAACCCTAACCCAAACCTAACCCTTATCCTAACCCACAATCCACATATGACGTCATAAGACCAGGCTCCGGTGGACGGTAAAAAACGTTTACCAAACAATATGGCGAGTCACTCGTATCCCTCCACTCAGCCACACGCGAAAAACGATCTGCGTGGACCACGGTGTTTTGCTTTTTGGTGTTTTCTCTACAAAAATCCCTCGACGATAGCACAGGGTGTTAGTTTTTACAAGTAAGTATGAACATTTAATTAATTTGGTTTGGAAAAGCCTATTACTAGGCCTACTCTAGTAGTATTAGTCATAGTATACTATTACTATTAGTATTAATTATTCATTAGCCTATACAGTCATTATACTATAAATATTATTAGTGTCACTCACAAGGACAAGGCCTAGGCCTAGTGCAATTTTACCGTGCAATCGTATTAATTAGTTGGATTATTTTCTAAATAAATCTTAACAGATAGCATTGCTAACTCTATACATCTCGGCCTATTATATATTATGCGAGGTTTCACATGCTGGTACCGCCATACAATAGCGTTTATCATGAAATTAGGAATAGGCCCAATGAATATCGATTATGAAGTTACGCTTAAATTTTAAATTTAGGGAATTCCCTTTGAAGTGTTGCCTAGTAGTTATACGGTGGTAGGGCCTACTACTAACGGAGTCTATTCTTAACTCTAGCTTTTTCTATGTTAGGCCTATTATGCCTTGGCCTATAGCCTACTATTTTAATTTTAAGTAATAAGAGAACAAACTTGGCAAACTAATCTATATAGATGAACACAACTTCTACTTTTATTTAATAAAATAATTTATAATGTCACGTTCTTTTTATTGTCGCAAATAGTAATTTTATTTCCTTACAACACCCACCCCACCTCCTCACTCCAATTTGAATAAGATCAGACATCTTAAACAAAAAATTTTGTTTATATTTTGTAGAAAACCACTGGTCAGTCTATGGCACCTGAATAACAGATCGACCAACAGACATAATTTTTATTCAGAAAAGAGATGGGTTTGTTCGTAGTAAACATTTCCACAATTGATTCGACAACCAAATCATAAAATCAGTTGTAGCCTATTCAACGGCGGCCCGGTACTGACACAACAGATTGAAAATGGAAAAACTGACATACTCACAGCACCGCAAATCAAGAGGAAGACCCTCTCCATCGCAGATGTAAGAGAGGGGTAGACGTTCACAAATTGACAAGGCTAGGGCGGCCTTTTTGTCTGCTGTACAGAACATTGACAAATTCCTCACAGAAATAGAAACTCGTCTGGATGAATTAAAAGTCCTGATAGAACTTAACGTCCACAGAATTGAATTTACTGAAAGTTTGAGTAAAATTGAATATCTAACACTTGAAGACGAGACCGTTCTTAACGAAGACACTACGCTGTATGATATTACTGAGGAAAGAATATTCCATGCGTACACGCTGTGCAGCGAAGCCACATGGAATTAACCATCTGTGTCGTACTTTTGGTTTTGACCCCTCTGACTTTGTACCGTTGATTACAGATTAAACATCCATAAGTGTACAAATGTGTTGTTATTTATGTGTTCCCATTTGAATATTGTTCACAATAAGAAGCAAAATAAATAAGATATGTTTATAGGATCATTTTGTTATAAAAAAACTAAGTGATGCGTTTTCTATGGCGCTCAGTATATTTGTCAAAACACGAACCCCCAAACTGCAAATAAAAGCCAATGTAAAACAAACTTCGAATAATTGTCCAATTGGAATTTCGGTTTTGGCCGGCAGAAAAATATCGCTAAATTTGATTCTGGGTGCTGGAAATGTGATTTGTGTATATAATGACAAGTAAATATTTTTGTCCGCGTGAAAAAAATCCTTATTTTTATTGCATATAATGACAAACTAGGTAGCACACTAATAAAAAGTAATACATGGTGTCCGTTGAGGTTATCGATCCAACCATTATTCTATAAAGTATGCAATATGCAAATAAGATGATTTGATTCGTGCATGCATGCTGTCAACCAATAGTAACGGTACATTTTCCCGCGGTTAAACGCCTCTGACCAATGAAAAAAATAGTTGTTCGATCGAGTTTCCCGTGCGATATTCTATAATTAGCTGTATGATTCCCGACTTGAAGATTTATGCAATTCCATAATCCGAATTGATGTGGATTCCGCTAAGTAAAAGCATGCGTCTCAAATTATGCTTTAAATTTAATTTACAGGTCTATGAACTGCCGTTGAGAAATATGTAGACTTTGGATTCTAAAATATTTAAAGAAGCCTCCTCAATATTGCAAATATGAACAAATTATATGTGCATACCTCGAGAACGCCACACCTCGCACCAACCTTTTATTTGGACTGTAGCTGGCTATATATTCCATATTCCTGTCTTAACATAATGGACAGTCTGGGGCTTTTATCAAACTTAAAATATAGCACCATAGAGATACAAAATAATGGATAGTTTTCTAAAAGCAAAAAGCGATAAAAAACATAATGGATGGATTCGTAAAACATGCACACGAACGCATGCGACAAAATACCCCAGTCATATGTCTTCAAGTGAAGACACCATGTTTATAACACAGTCGAATATTAATGGTGAGAATATTGATACGGATTACATGTGGTGATGAACTCGATGTGGAGGGAGACTAGCCGTAAAATTTGGGATGTTCTTGATAGGGGGCATAATAGTCGTCAAAGTTGTGATGGAGAGGGTTCTCGCGAAAATGATATCGATATTGATAATATTCCTAGTACTGTGGTTAATATAGAGGGTTTTTAGCCGTCCAAATGTTAATTTGAAATTTCATATATACTCTGATATAAGTAACAGACTCACAGGGTGAAGGACGCAAACGAATTCACGAAATTCAAAGTCAACCGTCATTATGGTGTAACAGTGATATATTTGAACGATTTTTAGAATCGGGTAAAATTGTGACCTGTATAGGTTCCACGAGTTATAAACGCGATTTTTGTTCAATCAGGGGCCGTAATCCAGAAAGTTACCGTTCGATATGTACCAATATCGCAAGGTCATAATTCATATCGAAAGGAACCGAGATCGTTGGGATATTTAAAACTTATATTTCAAGTTATGACCTGTAGAGTGTTCACAAACACAATATGAACGGACGGACGTCCGGGTGGACATAGGTGGCGTTAATATCAGTGACATGCAACAGGCTGATTTATGTTGAATCCATTTTGTAGAAAAAAAACAACTAAAATTCGCTGACAACAAAATAGACAATATGGAAACCGTCAATTCTACAAATTTACAAACATGTGAAATCAAGATATGGTTATCTGACATTTAGATAACTATAATTGTTTTATAAATAATAGACGATTGTTAATTTAAAGAATCTTGGTTTAAAACATCAAAGGGTGGCGTCATATCTATGTTTTAATGTATTTTAATGTTCTTTTTACATTTTGATGGCACCATGCTCCCTTATTTTAACGATCTTCTAAGTCGTATATAAAATCTGTTCCATGGATTTATTGTGTTTTAATGTAGCCCACTGTGAACATTTTGATCAAACCATGTTTTCCTATTTTAACGATATTCGAATTCGCATATAAAATATATTTAGTGATATTCACGTATTTTAATGTTCATATTATATATAATGGTGACACCTTGCTTCCTTGTTACAATATGCTAAATTAAACTGCATCAAACATCAAAAATAAATTATTGACCAAAAACAGCATACTCGGTCATCCGACCGAATACAACACACTCGGTCATCCGACCAAAAACAACCACAAATTCTGCGCCAAATGTTGAAATAAGCGTACGTGCAAGATAATATAAATTATTTGCCACTATTTAATCAATTACATTCATTAGAAATTGTAACGTCAATGTGAAAACAAAATTGCCGCACGATCAAAGTTCAAGATAATAGGTTGCACTATCATAAAGACGCAAAGAATAGAAAGCTCCTCGCACTTTGTAGCGCGACTTGCAGTGTTTACTTTTCACGTCATACAACTTCCAATATGGCCGACTTATGACGTCGTTGTAAAACACGTCATTGCTATTCTAGGGTAAACGTTTTTTTCCGTCCATCTGAGCCTGGTCTTATGACGTTATATGTGGATTGTGGGTTAGGATAAGGGTTAGGCTTGGCCCAGGGTTAGGGTTAGGGCTAGCCCTGTCTACATCTCGAGACTGTGACGAAATCTGCAGGCCACAGCCCTTATCCTAACCCTTATCCTAACCCACAATCCACATATGACGTCATAAGACCAGGCTCCGGTGGACGGTAAAAAATGCTTACCCTATTCTAGTCTCTATGAACCGCATGGCCTCTATCTAATCCATAATAATCAGTTTCTATGACAATTATACAGACAAATCAAACGGACACATCGATGCGGCGCCCATCGGCAGCATTCAGTGCTCTTCGTACCTTTTTACACAAAATACTAATTTTGGGCATAACATACCGGCCCCTATCGAATGAATATGAGATATACAAATTGACATATGACCAAAATTTACAAGATTAACATGTACAACTAAATATGCTTATTCTTTCCCGAGAATATAAAATTAATGTCTACACTCTTCTTTTGATAACTATTAACTACACCCATAATCAACATTCATTATAATCATAATATCAAAACAATAGAAACATTCAAATACGGAATTCACAAATCGAAGTTATCTATCTCACAGTGTAATAAGCGAATACGGAATCCACAAAATTACAGTTCTAGTTCTAATGGGTAGGGTTCATGGATTCTAGTGTGATGGCGAATGCGGAATTCACAAATTACAGTTCACGACATGAGCCTACTAAATTTCACAGTTCACATTTCACAGTGTAGCGGATACACATTAGTTCACGATTCACGGTGTAGCGGATACACACTAAAATAAAAACTTCAGTTACTAAATTTCACATTTAGAGTCTATCTCCATTTTCTTGTTCTAAGATTAAGCATAACTTTGATATTGGTCTCACTAACGTTGTCGATTTAGTCTTTAATTTCACGCTTCTAACATTACCGTGTTTATCTTTATATGTTTCGATTATTAATCCAAGCAGCCATGAGCCTCGCGGAAGAGATTCGTCTACAATTAAAGCTACATCACCAATCTGAAAATTTCTTAAAGGTTTAAGCCATTTCTGTCGACGTTGGAGGAGGGGTAAATATTCCCTGGTCCACCTTTTCCAGAACAGATCTGAAAAATACTGCATTTGTCTCCATCTGCGGCGAGAATACTGATCCTCGGGAGAGAAAACACCACACGGAATAGTAGTTGAAGGCTGTAGCAACAACAAACTATTGGGAGTTATCACACTAAAATCATTAATATCATCTGAAACTTTAACTAAGGGTCTACTATTTACGTCAGATTCAACTTCACACATGAATGTTCTTAATTGTTCGTCTGTCTGAGAGGTTTTGAGAAACTGCTCATTTAATAAGGATTGGAGAACTTTTCTAACAGTTCTGATTTGGCGCTCCCACACGCCTCCGTGGTGGGATGCCGCTGGTGGGTTAAAATGCCATTTAAAGCCACACTTTATTCCGAAGTTGTTTAGTTCAGTCAAATTCAAGTCCTTGATCGATGATCTCAATTCGTTGTTCGCACCAACGAGATTTGTTCCGTTATCGGAATATAAATCACATATTGGTCCATGACGTGCTATGAAACGGCGCAAAGCACCAATGCATGAACTTGTGTCTAACGAGTCACCTATCTCGATATGGATAGCACGAGAAGACATACACGTAAATAAAATACCATATCTTTTCTTAAGGGATCTGCCACATTTCACTTGAAATGGTCCGAAATAATCTAGTCCAACTCTTGTAAATGCTGGATCATCTGGTTTGACGCGGAAGGATGGCAAATCTGACATTTTCTGCTCTCCTTGGCGCTTTTGATACTTTCTACAAAGCACGCAGTTTCTGACTAATTTCTTGATTAAAACACCGCCTTTCACAATCCAAAATTTTTCACGAACATCAGCAAGGGTATGATTTTTTCCTTGGTGACCTACTTTTGAATGTGAATGTCTAATTATCAATAAAGTCACGTGAGCATCTTTTGGCAAAATAATGGGGTGTTTAGCATTATGTGGAATCACAGCATTACGGAGTCTACCACCTACTTTCATAAGTCCGTCATCAATTATCGGATCTAAATTTACAATATTACTGTTACTCTTGATTATTTCACGACTCTTTAAGGCACTGAATTCATTTGGAAATGATTGTTCTTGTACAAATTTCAAAATTACTGTTTCAGAAGAATGCACTTCTTCTATACTTAAATGTTTCTTCTTTAAAGAATCTGGAACTTCTAGATTTTTCGATCTAAGGCGAAGTATTTGTTTAAGACGGATCCACCATGAAATAGATCGCTTTAGTCTTAACCAGTCTGAATAATAAGAAAGGAGTTTATTTACAGTTTCTACTGAATTATCAGGTTTCACAAAGTTCACCACTATTTCACTTGGGTCATCTGCTTTCACCGAAAAGTTTTTGGGCCAATCAGTGATCGGGCGATTCAGGAACTCGGGGGCTTTCAACCAATTTCTAGTTATTAATTCACGAACACTAAGACTTCTTGATGCGTGATCAGCTGGGTTTTGAGCAGACGGAACGTAGCGCCACTGATCATCAGTCGAACCATCATGTATAATCGCGAGTCTATTCGCAACGAATACTTGGTGTCTGGTTGTCTCGTTTCTAATGTACTTAAGAACTGTTTGACTATCAGTCCAGAAGAAACACTTGTCTATCGGAATAGAAAGTTCTTGTTGCAGCATATTGTTGACTCTCACTATAGTTGTTGCTGCAGAAAGTTCAAGCTTCACTATCGTATGCAGTTTGATCGGGGCCACCCGGGATCTGCCAATCAAGAATGATGTATGAATTACACCGGCTTCATTTTCTAGTCGTACATAAGCCACTGATCCATATCCGAGCTGGCTCGCGTCAGCAAAATGATGTAACTGTGTGCTAACAACAGCTCCAAAGTCATTAGGTTTAATACATCTTGAAAGTTTCACGGTTTCTAAGTTCTTCAAATCATCAATCCACTTATTCCATTCGCGACAATGGTGAAGAGGAATGGACTCATCCCAAGAAACCTTCTCTCTGCATAATGATTGTAGGATAATTTTGGCTTTCAGGATGAAAGAGGAGCAATCCCAAAAGGGTCATACACCGAGCTCATGATGGACAAAATATTGCGTTTCGTCGCTGTAGAATTCAAATTACTCCTGTTGACACTAAATTCTATCATATCAGTTTCAACTGACCACTGTACGCCAAGAGCACGTTTAACAGGAAGACTGTCTGTATCAAAGTCTAGATTCTTAAATCCTTCTTCTCGCTTTTCTAATGGAATGGTCTGAAGTAATTCTTTACTGTTACTGATCCACTTAGTAAGGTTAAATCCGGCTTTTGACAGAATTTCGCAAAGTTCTTTTACAAGATTTACACTCTCTGTTACAGTAGGTAGGGATTTCAGGAAATCGTCTACATAAAAATCCTTTTCTATACAGCGAGTTACTTCATGTCTATAAAGATGCTGATACTCGAAGGCAACTTTACGCAGCGCGTAATTAGAACAACTGGGGGAACTGACGGCTCCGAAAAGATGTACCAACATTCTATATTCTGTTAAGGGTTGACTTAAGTCACTGTTGGGCCACCATAGAAATCTCAACATGTCAATGTCTGATTTGTTCACACGGACCTGATAAAACATGGCTTCAATATCCGCCATAAAAGCTATAAAATCCTCACGCCATCTTAAGAGGACTCCTAAAAGGGTATTTGTAAGGTCGGGACCTTGTAATAAAAGAGTATTCAATGATATTCCATTAAAGGTGACAGGGCAGTTGAAGACAACTCTAACCTTGTTGGGTTTCTTTGGGTGTGTTACAGGATGGTGAGGAATGTACCATACCCTTCCATCATTCCTGGCTAATTCTTTAAGCGGAATCTTCTCACAATAGTTCTTGTTCTCCAGGTTGTCCATAAAATCTGCATATTGTTGAAGTAATGAACTGTTCATCATCAGACGACGCTTTAGTCGAAAAGCATACATCTCAGCCTGTAGCGTATTGTTCGGAACAAGTTGACTTGGATTCCGAAAAGGAAGTCTTGTCACAATTTGTACAAACTGCTTATCTTCAACAGACAAGTTCAGTGTGTTGTCACACAAACGTTCGCCAAATTCAAGGTTGAAGTATCGTTTGACTTGGTCTTCTAATCTAGCATCAAGACTACAAAAGTTAACTTTCACATGGTTCACTTCCACATCTTTTATCTTTTTAAATCCATAGAACAGCCACCCAAGGGGCGACCTTATTCCATAGGGTTCACCTAATTTACCTGTTGCGAGTTCTAAGGGTGTGGTCGCAGCTGGCACGTTGATTCCAATCATGATGGAAACTTCAGGGATCTGAATTTCATGAACATCAGGAACAGAAATTCCTTGGAAATGTTGATATCTTTCTATGTCATTCTTAGATGGGGCATCAGACACTGTAACTGGCATCTTGCCTTGCAGGTAAGGTGACGGTAAGTCAATAAAATGAGTACCATTCAAGTCTCCAATTTGTAACACATCGGTCACAATTTCAGTCTTAACAGTTTGTTCTCTGTTCAAAGTTTTCATGTAAAGGGTTGTAGGTATACACCGAACTTTCAAAGCGGTTGTGATATCTGATGTCACGAATTCTGCACTGGAACCATTATCAACAAATGCGTAAGTTGTCACGCTATCACCAGTTACCTTGGATCTTATACGTACAGGCGTAATAGTCATTAGTGGATCACCGTTAGAGGCAATTTCTGCACCACTGGTACTACATGTTACTGTCAAAGAACAACTGGAAGTCACATTAGTCTTCGGTTGGGTCTCATTATTTATCTGTTGATGTCTTCTTTCATCATGGAGAATTGTGGGATGGGATCTCTGACACTTTGTGCATCTTGCAGATTCAGGAAATATACAGTTCTGTTTCCTATGCCCACTGTTCAAGCATAAAAAACAAAGTCCCGCTTTAAAACAAAAAGACGATCTATCTTCTGGCGATAAGGCACCAAATCTACGGCATTATAAAAGGAAGTGCTTACTTTCTCGACCACAGTAAGTACAAGGTGGTTTCTTAGCTAAATTCTCAGGTTTAGTATTCTGGGTACCGGAACTATTCTCCCTTGTCACAGAAGCCATAACTCGTTTAGGTCGAACTGAGTGAGTAGGATAGCTTCTCTGGGCTAGTTGTGTATCGGCTCGACGTTGGTATCCAAGACCTGCCACGCGTGGGTCGTTCTCGTTTCTGGATAACTGACCAACAAACGACTCAAAATCTTCCAATGTTGGAGAGCGGTTTTCAACTTCACGTAATCTTCCAACAGTATTAATCCAGCTTTGTTGCCAGGATACTGGCAGCTTTAATGCCAATAATTTCAAATACTCAAAACTGTCCATGCTTTTCATTTCCGGGTTTCCAATCTTCGAATTACAGCAGTTGAGGATGAACACAGCAAATTTCCTCATGGCGAGTTTGTCTCCTATATTAATCTTGGGCCACTCTTCAGCCTTACTCCGGTATGCAGCTGCCAATATTGGGGCTTGTCCATACTCTCGCTTCAATAACATCCAGGCACGATCATAACCGTGTTCTGGTGGGTCAATGAGTGGGCATTGCTTGATTAATTCACGAGCTTCGCCTCTGGTATACTTAATCAAGTATTCTAATTTTTTTTTAAACAAATGGAAACGAAAGTGTTGGTTTACTAAAAATTACTACTTTTATATAAATCGGAATGTAAAATAAATAGAAGAGACTGGGCCAGTCTAACCTCTAGTATTCTCCCATGGGATACATTTAGTCTTGGTCCTCGAGTAGCTTCGTTGCAATACAAATGGCACTCGAAAGCATTCTAACACACGATTCATGTGGCAATCTTAAAATTTTTCATTTTGTCTTAAATATTGGATATAAGAAGAGTAAGAACATCTTTTCACCGTAATATCACAACATCGCTGTTGATTAAACTGAATATTTACATTGTTGAAGACTGTAGATGATAGGCCTATTGAGTTAAAGACTGGCCTCCTTTAGATAATGGGGGCCGGGGGTGTGAGCGTTGTATCAACTGACGTCATTTTGGAACTAACACATGGTTCAATTTTCTATCAACAATTCGTTTGCGCATATATAGTGGTCTTTTAGCAGTGGGTGGAAACAGGTAGGACACGCGACCTTACTTTTTATCAAAAACTAAACGGTGAATAGAATCAAAACCACGCCACTGAATGAAAGACCTTATTAATATGACCTTGACTGAATGAAAGATCTTATGAATCACGCGAACGCGTTAAGCCACTAGCCCTCACTCCTACATAGGATAAAACAATAGACCGTACATAGGTGGCCAGGTGACAAGTTCTTTTGGTTGGATTCTCTGCCGCTCGGGCGAGACGCGACGAGATCTCAATGTCGACAGTAAATCATGCGAAATAATTCTTGACATTGCGGGATTTTATACAGATTAATTTCTCGAAGCCCTCCTTAGATTTTACGGTATTCTAAACCTGCATTTCCTTTAGTACGGATCCGGTCCGGTTGCGGATACGGAAAAAAACACTTTCATAGAATTTTAGTAAAGCTGTATTTCCTTTAATACGGGTCCGGTCTGGTTTCGGATACGGAAAAAAACACTTTCATAGAATTTTAGTAAGGGTGTTTCCTTATGTGCGGGTGCGGATACGGTTCTTTATACGGCGTCCGGTACGGTTTTTCGAAACGGACCATGTCGCGTTCGATATGGAAACGCATGCGGAACCGTGTCCGTTAACACACATAACGCACATAAGGAAACACAGTTTAGGTAGCCCGCACGGCAAAAAGCTAGAAATAGGTAGGGAAATTCCAATTTTCGCTCTTTCTTAGACACTTGCCATATTGAAAAGAGAGCCCTTCTGCTTGAATAACCGCATATTAGGATACACAACCTGCCGTGTGCCATGTCTGTTCCCGGACGTTGCCTGTCCATCTATACACGGTGCATGATAAGAAAACCTATGTAATTGTAATAATACCAAACAGATAAATTACATAAAGGCACTGTAAAATTTTGAAACGCCTAAGATATCTTAAAGACGTTATTATCCAATTGTAGCTTTTATTTTGCTATTCCAGTGACAGTCAAAGGCGGACAGGTGAACTAATGTGGGCATATAGATACCGTGCATATTATTCTGCTCACACCTTAGGTCACACATTGGTGATCGTACCTTTCCTCCAAAAAAAAAAGAAAGAAAAGAAAAAAAGGGGGCGGAGGTATTTATTTTTTTGTAAAAAAAACGAGGATATTGAACAACCAATACTTTCAGGAATGAAGCTTGATGTCATTACAAAACATTATACAATAACATGCAGTTGCAGGCAACCCCGTCCCATTCAAAATTGGGCCGAAACGTACAATGTATCTGTTCCGCGATATCTATGTTTTCTCGTGCACAATAATTATTGGAATTATTTTTTTATACACAGGGATATTGTCATTTTATTGTTTCGGATATGGATAGTATAAAAGTAACATATGGTTTAATATCTTACTTTTGTCCTTTGTATTGTTTAATTGTCATTGTTGGAATGGTGTAGTTATTAAAAACTAACAAATATGACATTTTTATAGCTAATAATTGTTCAATAATAGTCTAAAATTTACAAATTAAACGAGCTTACCTTTAGGGAAGTGAAGTTTGATTTTAATTCTACGAGTCATGTTCTGGAACGGAGAATTCATGTGAGATGCGCACGCGTCATCGCCAGTCAATCTTTAAAGAGTATACTTATATTATCAGAACGGAGAATTCAAAAAAGGGTGGGTTCCAGTAGAATACTATTCCCAGGGAGGGACATGAATTCTCCGTTCCAGAACATGACTCGTAGAATTAAAATCAAACTTGACTTAGCTAAAGGTAAGATCGTTTAATTTGTAAATTCTACTTCATCATTGTTCTGGACTACAAAACCATGTGAGACTTGAGAGCAATATAAGTATTACGCAAGTTCAAATAAAAGCACAACTTAAACACATGTATAAACTTCACATGTCTTTATTATTATTAAATAAGAAAGTGCAAATAATGAACAATATGAACTGTTGAGTCACTTTTTATCAATACCTATGATAAATTGTAACAAGTCAAATACACTTTTTAAAAAAAATTTTTTTTTAAAACTTACAAAACACTGTTTATCAACACTTTAGATAAACTTAAAAATCACTGTTTATCAGCACTTTAGATAAACTTTAACAAACACTGTTTATCAACACTTTAGATAAACTTATAAACCTGAGATAAACTTAAAATAAACTAAACAAAACACATTTTTCATGTTAATTTAAGTTCTTAATGAGTTCACTCCCAAAATTTAAACTATTATCATTGTTATGGGTATCTTTCCCTTTAAAATAAAACTTATAAAGAGTAGAATCTCTGCTCCAGCCAGCTGCTTTCATTATTAATGAAATAGGCAAATTAGAAAGTTTAGCTTTCGAAGTTGCAGCTGACCGAACACTATGTGATGAAAACAAGGTGGTATCAATACCAGACTCTTTCAATGCTAATTTTATCCATCTAGATATAGTATTTACAGACACAGCCTTATGTGGCTTTAAATAACTAATTAATAATTGAGACGTTGCTCCTCTTAGTGTTTTAGTCCTTGCTATATATTCATTTAAAATCGTTACAACACAAACATTTTGATTTTCTTTATATGTCTCAAATTCTAAGGGTTGTATATGATGCCCAGGTCGAGTTTGTTTCAATGGCATCATTATATGAAAAATAATTTTGTTTTCACTTATATCAATATGATCAAGATCGAGATATTTTAATGTTTGACACCTTTGTGCACTAAGCATTGCAAGCAAACAAGCCAATTTATGAGTTAAATCTTTCAGTGAAAGTTCTGATGCTGGTGGTTGATTCCTAAAATGTGATAATACGAGATTTACATCCCATATTTTATTATATCGAGGTAAAGAAGGGTTTAAATTAAAGACTCCTTTAATAAATCTAACAAAACTTTTCCCCTTGCAAGTTAACTGAATCACAGAAGACAAAGCACTACGTGCAGTGTTAATAGCGCTATAACCTAATCTAGAGTCATGTAGTTCTGCCAGAAAATTAATTCCCTGTTCTACAGTACAATGAACCGGATTAGACCCTGTGGAATGGCAATACTGTTCCCACTTTGATAAATAACACCTGTATTGTTTTTTAGTTCCACTTCTCCACGACTGCATGGTGGTATCTGAAGCTGAGACTGATAATCCTTTATTTTGGCATTCATCCCTGATATATGGCATATCATTAGTTTCAAAACTTTTTGCATTGGATGATGAAGGTTTGGAGAAGTCTTTAAAAACAGTAGATTCTGTCTTGGAGAAATTAGTATTGGATCTGAGATTAACATCCTCATCAACTTTGGAAACCACGGCTGAGTTGTCCAATATGGAGCCACTAATACACCAGTTGCCCTGTCTTTCAATACCTTTTGGAGACATCTTAGAATGACACTAACAGGTGGAAAAGCATAAAAATCATAATGTGTCCATGATATTGTAAAAGAATTCACAGCAAAACAGTCTGGGTCACACATATAAGAAACATAAGGTTTCAACTGATAATTTAGCCTACTGGCAAATAAATCTATATTTGGCTTAAAGTTCAAAATATTCATAGATTCGAGAAATATATTAACATTTAACATCCATTCTAGATCTATTCTAGATTTTCTTGACTCAAAGTCAGCCTGAACATTAGTGACGCCTGGTATGTAAGAGGCAGACAACCAAATATTATGCTGTTTAGCCCATAACCAAATTTCACGGGTAAACTGATTACATTTCTCAGAATGACTAGTACCCATATGGTTAATGCAGAAAACTGCAGTAGTACTGTCTATCAATACTTTAACATGACTATTTACAATCATAGATTTAAAGCTTTTTAAATCCAGAAAAACAGCATATATTTCAAAGTAATTAATGTGCTCAAGTTTTTCTTCTAAAGACCACCCCCCCCCCCCAATACAATGATCATTCATAACAGCTCCCCATCCAATAGTAGAGGAGGCATCAGTTGAAATAATGTGTGAGGGGTTAGATAGTTGTATAAAAATATCAGATTCATCAATATTATGAATCCACCATAGAATATCAGAAACACTCTTTTAGGAAATTGACATAAGTTCATCAAAATTTCCATATTTAATCTTTAAGCGACGAGTTTTTTCAGTTTCTAATTGTCTATCATATAATTGACCATGCATGACACCTGGCATGCTAGATGTCATTAAACCTAAAACCCTAGCAACAGATCTTATAGTCATAAATGTTTGATCAAGCAACTGTTCACAAGCCTGTTTCAATTTAAGTTTCTTTGCAGGTGTCAATCGTACAGTCATATTAACAGAGTTAATTATAAACCCCCAAAAAGTAATAGAATTTGAGGGAAAAAATACAGATTTATCTGGATGTACAGTAAATCCCAAACTATCAAATAATTCAGTGGTATCTTTAACATTTTGAGCACAATCAGAAAAATCTGACCGCATTAAAAATATATCATCTATATATGCAGATGAAATATGTCCCCTTTTTCTCAAACTAGCTAAAGGCATATTCCTGAAGCAATGGCGCGAGAAATCCCTCTCTTACCATTGCTGGATAGAAGTCATATTCTTGAAATTGGGCGGGGCGTGTCTCTTTTTAACGTCCAATCAAATCCCTCCTCTCTTCTCGCATTCGGCATAATTTTCAAAATGGCTGACGAAGAAAACATGTTGGCACTGGATAATTGAGCATAATAAATTTCGCGGGTTATGACGTAAACAAGTCGCGATTGTCACTAGATACATTGCGGTAACATATTTTGAGGTCTGGTTAACCCCGATATTGTTTGTTACAATGCAGGTCATTGGTTGGTAATGGCACTACTGACCAATAATAATTTAGCACAACAATGTTCACTCAAGATAGCAGTGTGGAGTGGATTAGTTCTAATCAAACGAAACACTGCGTAGGAGTATGGCTAAAGGAGGCTTCAATAACTTTGTGAACTTTCTTGGGCAAATACAAAGACCATTAGGAATGCATGTGTAATAATAACATTGACCTTTTCAGCAACATTTTAAATATTTCCTATAATTTTGATCAACATTAACATTATAGTAAGCATCTTTAAGATCAATTGATGCCATAAAACAATTTTGCTCTACAAGACTTAAAACTGAAGCAAGAGTATCCATTTTAAAATGGTTGTATTCAATAATAGAATTAAGTTTCTTTAAATTTAATATCTTTCTTTTCTCTGACAAAAATAGGAGATAGTATATCATTCTTGTGTTTACTAGTTTTTATTAGCACTTCTTTAGATAGAAGCTTTTCAATTTCATGATCAATTGCTTTAGTTTCTGTTTCATTAAAGTGATTTAAGTAATGCTGATTTTTCTCTGGCCTTTCTGTGAAAGTTATTTTTGCACCCTTAACTAATTCTAGAATTTCATAATCAGACGTCAATGATTTCCAGTTGTCTAAATAGTTCGTTAAACAACCAGCTTTAAACTGTAATGCTTTACTAACTAATATTAGTTTTAATTCAGCACAATAATTTTTAAAAGAGTTCACCTCTTGAGCATTTGTGGTTTCTGTACATGTAGCAATTATTGTTTTGCTGGATTTTTGTAAATCTTCTGTTTTGTCTGTTGATTGGATTTTCCTGTTGACCTCTGTCTGGGGTAGTTCTGTCTGGGGTAGTTTCCCCTCCCCTTTTTGTCTAAAAAATGACTGGTAGATGTATTCGTGTATGGACGATATGATGATGAGGGTCGATAAGAGGATGAGGGTCGATCATCTCTTCTTGGTGTGTATGATGATGAAACTCTGGAACTTAAACGGCAGGTTTACCTGATTTCTTTCAAGTGTTTATGTAAATCGTCACTAAAAAGATATTCAGGAGTAACATGTACATTAGTCGAACAAAGACCTCCAAATTCAGGACTGAGACCGGGTTTTATTAATTCGCGCCTTTTAAGAGAAAGGTCGTATGAAGCATGGCCCAATAAAGCAACTGAGTCAATTAATTTCCTAGCCACAACTGACTTATCATTTATCTTGTCATCAAGTATTTCATCTGCACATACTGTAATTGCAGAGGCAGCTTTAGAAATAGCTTTCTGTATATAACTTAATCTAAGGTCTTGCCTTTTAATGTTATTTGATAACTGTTTCCAAATTTCGTTATTGACATTTGGAATACTTAGACCAGAACAATTCCTTGGTCTGAGATATTTGGAAAAAGTCTTTTTCAGAACATCATCTGTTAGTCTATTTTGAAATCTTTTGTTAATTATCTCTGTAAGTTTGTCTGTTACCTCTGACCCGGTTTGTTCTGGTTCTTCAAAGGACTGATTTATGTCTTGTAAGACATTATCATTGCTGATGCTAGCACCTGTATCTAAAGGTTTGGTTTGTTTAGATGTAAGAAGTAAATCGTCTATGTCATCAGTGACATCAGTATTGGAAGGCCCATCAATAGGCCTATGCCTAGATCTGTCTTGCTTGAAACGTGCATCCTTACTACACGTATATGAACCAGAGGACTGACTGTCTGAATCTCTATTACTCATAGAGTGTGATACTCTTCGCCTTTTAGGGGAAATAGATGGCGACAAAATTGACCTCCTCTTTTTATTGGGTGATATAGATAATGATCTCCTTTTCGGGATCCTAAAACTGGACCGTGACCAGATCTCGAACTTCTTCCTTCCGCTATCTTACCCATAGCCTCACTCAATTTTTCCAATGATTGAGACATAATTGCCATTGTGTCCTGAACGGATACTAAAATGGTATCAGTCTTGAGATCAGGAGTTACCAGTACAGGTTTTCCTATAATGTTTTGAAGACTAGACTGTGATGCCGTAATAGTACTACTAGTAGCAGCAATACCGACGGTTGTCGTAATCTCTATCGACTTCGACGCCATATTAAAAAAAAAAACACACTTAAAACTAGTCAAATACAAAACTGTACAACAGTCAAACACGGGCCGATAAATTACAAATTTAAAGTACCAAGAGAGTCTCTGGGTACTAACAAGTATTATGCAGAGTCTGCTAATACTAAAAACCTTTATTAAAGTAATAAATCGGTAAAATGAAAGAACTGTGAGTTACAGACTTCCTGACTTCGGCAAACGCACGAGCTAATTAACTGGCGATGACGCATGCGCATCTCACATGGTTTTGTAGTCCAGAACAATGATGAAGTAGAAGTCTTGTTTATACGTCCACATTATACGTCGCCAATTTTCTTTTTGTATATCTGTGTGTCGCTTACAGGCCAGATTTCTTAATCAATCGTCTTAAAAAATTTTCAATGAATTCCTTATACCATAAGGATGATCTCATTTGTTGTTGCCGCATGCCGGATCCCCAGGGGCAGCGCCCACTTCTTTTATTTGTTGTTTGTCGTCTACAGGCCGCATTTCTTAACGTATCATCTTGAAACTTGTGCATACTCATTTTTTGTACCTAAGGGACAACCCTATCGTTTTGGGTGCATGCCCAATCCCCAGTGGCAGAGCCACGCTAATTTTCTTTTTGTGTGTCTGTGTGCCGCCTACAGGCGGCCACAATTCTTAATCAATCACCTTGAATTTCTTATACACTAATAAGGATGGTCTCTAGTCAATTCAAAAACTACCATATATCAATCGAGGCAGGAATGTGGACGTATATTGCAGCTTTAACGATGTTCCTGTATTATATTGTCTTTGTAATTGGATTTAAAGGTACCGGTACGACGATTCGTCCAATAATACTATACCCCAATATTACCAAATACAAGCATATACAAACTCACCATTTTGACAAATAATGATAGAATACTTCAAAAATATAAAACAAATTCGCGGAATTAGAAACCATTGTACCACAAAATGAAAGTATTAAAATTAGTATTTTTATACGCCCACATGTTCATGTGGACGTATATTGTCGTCGCCCCTGTTCGTCCGTCCGGACGTCCGTCCGTCCACAATTGTTTGTGAACAGTCTACAGGTCAAAATTTTTATCTGATTTTGATGAAACTTAAATTGTAGTTTTATCACCCAAAGATCTCGGTTCCTTTCGATGTTGGCATGTATCGGACTGTAATTTCATGGTTTATGGCCCCTGATTGTACGAAAAATCACGTTTTTAGCTTGTGAACAGTGTGGAGGTCACAATTTTGAACCGATTTGGATGAAACTTGAAATGCATATTTATAACCCAAAGATCTTAGTTCCTTTCGATATTTGCGCCCATCGGATCGTAACTTCCTGAATTATGGCCCCTGATTGTCCGAAAAATCGCCCTTTTTAGCTTGTTGTTCCTCTGGAGGTCGAAATTGTTATCCGATTTACAAAACCGTTTGATTGTATCACCGTTACATGGTTATGGAGATTGTGTTCGTGAAAATCAGAGCAAAATTGACAAACAAAATGGCCGCCGGTTGTACGCGAATAGTGTGAAAATATGTTATATCAAGGTTGTGAACCCTACAGAGGTCACAATTTTAAACCGATTTTGATGAAACTTGACGTGTATGTTTATTACCCAAATATCTTAGTTCCTGTCGATATTTGCGCCTATCATTATTTATTATTATTTATTATTATTTACATTTATATAGCGCTATTTTCCACAATAAAATATGTAATAAAAAAAAATATATTATACAAAGATAGGCTGGCACTGCCAGGCAGGATACGCCCACATTTTCGAGAGATGGACAGAGAACAAGCAATACCGAAAGTGATTTTTCCTACATCTTTAAGTCCTGTATTTCATACTGTATTGGGAGCAGCCATTTAGTTGGTCAGTTCCAGTCTGATATTAATGAAACTCGAAACCGACAATGATTATGGTGTGACGGTACACAACCTAGAAATGTGACTTTTCATCAAAATCGGATAAGAATTGTGACCTGTAGCGAGTCCACAACCATGATATACCATATTTTTTACACTATTCGCGTACAAACGGCGACCATTTCGTCCGGCAATTTTGGTACGATTTTCACGAAATTAGAACTCAACCTTCCTCATCAAAATCGAATTAAAATTGTGACCTATACAGGATCCACAACCATGATATATCATTTTTTTAACAGTATTCGCGTACAAACGGCGGCCATTTTGTCTGTCAATTTTGGTCCGATTTTCCCGAAATTCAAACTCAACCTTCCTTACAGTATAACGGTGATATAATCAAACGTTTTTTTTAAATTGGATAATAATTGTGACCTCCAAGCTAAAAAAAAGGCGATTTTGCGTATAATCAGGGGACATAATTCTGGAAGTTACGATCCGATATGCGCAAATATCGAAAGGAAGCAAGATCTTTGGGTTATAACCATGAATTTTAAATTTCATCAAAATCGAATCAAAATTGTGACCTCCACAGGGTCCACAACCTTGATATACCATTTTTTAACAGTATTCGCGTGCAAACGGCGGCCATTTTGTATGGCAATTTTCGTCCGATTTTCCCGAAATTCGAACTCAACCTCCCTTAGGGTGTGAAGGTAATATAATCAAACGGTTTTTTAAATCGAATAATAATTGTGACCTCCAAGCTAAAAAAAAAGGCGATTTTGCGTATAATCAGGGGCCATAATTCAGGAAGTTACGATCCGATATGCGCAAATATCGAAAGGAAGCAAGATCTTTGGGTTATAACCATGAATTTCAAGTTTCATCAAAATCAAATAAAAAATGTGACTTCTACAGGGTCCACAACCTTGATATACCATTTTTTAACAGTATTCGCGGACAAACGGTGGCCATTTTGTATGGCAATTTTCGTCCGATTTTCCCGAAATTCGAACTCAACCTTCCTTAGGGTGTAACGGTGATATAATCAAACGGTTTTTTAAATCGAATAATAATTGTGACCTCCAGAGGGACCACAAGCTAAAAAGGGTGATTTTTCGGACAATCAGGGGCCATAATTCAGGAAATTACATTCCGATAGCCGCAAATATCGAAAGGAACCAAGATCTTTGGGTTACAAACATGCATGTCAAGTTTCATCAAAATCGGTTCAAAATTTGTGACCTCTATAGGGTCCACATGCTAAAAACGTGATTTTTCGTACAATCAGGGGCCATAATCCATGAAGTTTTGATCCGATACATGCCAATATCGAAAGCAGCCGAGATCTTTTGGGGATAAACCTATATTTCAAGTTTCGTCAAAATCGGATAAGAATTGTGACCTGTAGAGAGTCCAAACAAATTGTGGACGGACGGACGTCCGGACGGACAGGGGCAACGACATAATACGTCCACATGAAAATGTGGACGTATAAAAACTATAGAAGTAAAACATAAGAGGGTAGCTTAAAATAAAATATGATATCACAAATGGGTTTTAAAAAAATCATAAGTGAAAGGCTTTCTTAAACAAAAATGTTTTAAGAAGTGACTTAAAAGAGATTAAATTTGTGCAGCATCTTATATTAAAAGGTAAAGAATTCCATAATTTGGGTGCCTGGACGGTAAAAGATCGATTTCCGAAAGATAAAAGTCTTGCCGATTTATTTACAAGTAAAAAGTAAAAAATGATCAGATGAAGAACGGAGAGTGCGACTCGGTGTGTACATTTATACATTTAAAAGTTAAAGGGAGGATTTTAAGTTCAATTCTAAAAATAATCGGTAACCAATGGAGTTTCTGTAAAATGGGGGTATTACAGTGCCAACCAGTAAAGAGTTACACTGATCATAGCGAGAGGTGATGAGAGAATGAACAAGAGTTTTGACAGATGAAGTGGGGAGATTCTTCCGGATGCGGGCTATTTGGCGAATATTAAAATAACATAATTTACAAGTATTATTTACATGAGGCTCCATGGTTACGTATTTATCAAATATAACTCCAATTTTTCTAGCAGACAGGACTGGTGATATTTCATGGGATCCTATAGATAAAGATACGTTGTGATTGACTTTGCTAATAAGATTATTTGAACCTAACAGAATATATTCAGTTTTATCTTCATTCAATTTAAGAAAATTATTACTCATCCAACACCGAATTTCTTCAACACAACATTCGAGTTTGGCCTTACAGAAATTAAAACTGTTATTTACAGTAGGTTTAAAAGACAAATATAGTTGAGTATCGTCTGCATACAAATGGAATTCCAGACCATGCCTGCGAACAATTTGGGATAGCGGAGTAGTATAAATGCTAAATAAAATTGGACCTAACACTGACCGCTGCGGCACTCCATACCGAAGACCTTTGTGAGATGATGTTTTATTATTTACGATGACAGATTGTGACCTATTGGTTAAATATGATTTTAATAAATATAAAGCTAGATCAGTAATTTTAAAATCAGTGGATAAAAGGTTGAATAAAACAGCATGGTCGATGGTATCAAATGCGGCAGACAGGTCAAGAAGTATTAAAATAATGCAATTTTGTTGATCAAGGGACATTAAGATATCGTTTTGAACTTTAAGTAGTGCTGTTTCTGTACTATGGTATTTACGATATGCGCTTTGATGAGTACTTAAAAGATTATTAGCAGATATATAGTCGATAAGTTGAGTTGCTATACATTTCTCGAGAACTTTTGAGATGAAACTTAAAATTAGAAACAGGTCTATAATTTTTGTCTATATTCGGATCTAGGGAAGATTTCTTTATGAGGGGGGTAACAAGGGCATGTTTATAAATATCTGGAAAGCAACCAGTAGTAATTGAGGTATTAATAATGTCACAGATTTGCTGGTAGTAATTCAGTCAGGTGTTTTTTGAGAAGCCATGTTGGAATAACATTAAGTGAACATGATTTAGTTGCCATAGTCCGTATTACAGTGGTTATTTCAGAAACAGGAAGGGGTTTAAAACAGTCCAGGACACAATTTGTGTTGTCACTACTGACAGGCTTCGTGTAATTCGGGTTAGTCACCATGTTATTTCTGATTTTAGCGATTTTAGATTCAAAGTATCAAAGTAGTCCGAGAAACGCGTTGGTAGATCATCATTGTCAACTGTAGGTAAAATCTTTACACCATGGTTATTATCTAACAGGGTATTTACCACTTTATAAAGTTCGTTTTGGTTATTTTCACTATTCTCGATTTTATTCACATAAAAATCATTTTTAGAATCTTCAATTAGACGGGTAACTTTGAGTTTGGTACTCTTGTATATATCTCTGTGAACCGACAATCCAGAATTCCTCCACGCACGCTCGGCTTTAGTCGGCACTAGGTCGAAGTCGAAAAACATTCGTTTGGATTGGTGCGAGATCATCAATGATATTTTGAACGCATTTGTTAAAGTATGCTGCTTTCGAATTGACGTCATTAATTTGGTATATGCTATTTAGTTTTGAAGAACAGAGAGAAGAGCTCAGATCAGCATCGTTCAGCGATTTGAATTTTCGAAAAGAAATTTGTCTCGTTTCAAATTGTTCTTTCCTTATGTTTAGATTATAGGAAAATGGTCCGATATAAGTTTATCTCTAACAGATAAATTATTTATTAAATGTTTTTGTCGGGTTATCACAAGATCTAAGGTATGTCCTCGATTGTGGGTAGGGGTATTAACATGTTGAATTAATGAATGAACTTATAACAGCTCGCAAAACTGAAGAGAGAACTTGTCATTAATGTTGTCCACATGACAATTAAAATCACCCAGTATAACCAGTTCTAGGCTGCATTTTGACAATTGATTGATCAAATCAGAAAATTCATCGATAAACTTTGACTTTTATCCGTTGTCAGGGGGTCTGTATAGAACAACAATACGAAATGCTGAACTTAAAGAGTCGACAATACAATCAAGATATCGGATCATAACTTCATTATTTATGTCCCCTGATTGTCCGAAAAATCGCCTTTTTTAACTTGTGGTTCCTCTGGAGGTCAAAATTATTATCCAATTTAAAAAAAACGTTTGATTTTATCACTGTTACATGGTAATGATGGATGAGTCTGAATTTCGTGAAAATTGGACCAAAATTGTCGCACAAAATGGCCGCCGTTTGTACGCGAATGGTGTAAAAATATGGTATATCAAGGTTGTGGACCCTATAGAGGTCACAATGTTAATTCGATTTTGATGAAACTTGAAATACATGATTATAACCTAAAGATCTTGGTTCCATTGCATATTTGCGCATATCGGATCATAACTTCCTGAATTATGGCCCCTGATTGTACGAAAAATCGCCTTTATTAGCTTGTGGTCCCTCTGGAGGTAACAATTATTACCTGATTTTAAAAAAAAGTTTGATTATATCAAGGTTGTGGACCCGGTAGAGGTCATAATTTTAATCCGATTTTGAGGGAATTTGAAATGTAAGTTTATAATCCAAAGATTGCGGTTCCTTTGGATAATCGGGCACATTGGGCCATAACTTCCTGAATTATGGTCCCTGATTGTATGAAAAATCATGTTTTTTTACCTTGTGGACCCTAATGGAGGTCACAATTTTATTCTGAATTAAAAGAAACGTTTGTGAATTTCTTGAATATCGATAATTGAACGGCTAAATCCATAATATTAAATGTTTCATATACTTAACGTTAGCATGGGGCAGAACTTTATAAAAACCAATCAAATTCTAATGATTTTCTGATAATTACATAATATGCGACAACTCTTATTGACTGCCCGGACGATTTAGCTGCTGTGTGGGCGTATGTTTCGTTGTCTGACAACCTATTTTTTTATTATTGTTGTTTACATTTAAAATTCAAAACATGGAAAGGGGAATGAACTGTATTACTGTATTTAGTCATTTCAAGTAGAATAATCGGATTGATTGATCTGGATTTCTATTTGCAATTTGCTCATTAGTAAGTTCATGAATCAGCAGGTTAATTAGTCTGAAGGTTCAATCTGTAGATATATTCAATTGTAGGTCCATTAGTATGTACGTATGTTCATTAGTCTGTAGGTTCATTCATTAGTCTGTAGGTTCATTTGTGTTCGCGTGTATGATCCCTGCACTAGCCGATAAAGTTTATCGAAATTTTCTGACGTGGTGTCTCCATGTCAGTGAAAAGGACAAGTCTAGTCGTTCGAATGGGACGAAAACCAAGGTCTCGTGTTGACATTGGCTTTACGTAAAAGATCCTTTGGCAGTTGGAATTTGATATAAGAGTAGGCCATGGTGCCGTTACCCGGCCAAAATTTCCCTCATAGCACATTGTATGACGTATACCTGATTTCATTAGTCTAGCAAGGAGCAAAACAGTAGGACATTAAACCCTATTTCATTTCATTAGTGTTCATTAGTATGAAGATTCTTAAGTCTGTGGGTACATTAGTCAGCAAGTTCATTATTTTGAAAGTTCGTTGCTCTCAAAGTTCAAATATCTGAAGATACAATTAAATTTGTCTGTAGGTTCATTAGTCTGTAGTAGGTTCACTAGTCTTCATGAGCCAGTACTGTAGGTTCATATTAGCCCAAAGGTAGGGTCCATAGCCTAAAAGGGTCTCATTAGCTCAAAGGTATATAGAACAGTGTTTGAAGTTTTGTCAATATTCAAGATTTTGAGGAGTCCCTGTGGCTTAATGTCAGTGATGCAGGAATGGTTGCCTGGATTGTACAAAAAGCCGAGGTACACATTTACGTGTACGCAAAAGAACACACGACAGATGGAATTTGAAATAAGAATATGCTGTAGTGTAGTTTATTCGAAAAAATTCTTCTCATAGCACACGGTATGACATTCATTTCCCTTTAAGTCTTCATAAAACACGTGACGCATCGACACCTGTTCATGCACTCTGTGCGGCTTCGCAGTTGGACAAATTTAAACCGTTCAAAATGGAAGTATTAAAACTATTGGCACTGACGTGAGTAGTGTATTTATTAATTTTGTTTCGACATTTCCATATATACCAAAATAATGTGATGTATTTAGTCTGTTCTTTTCAGTAACGCTGTGTCATTTGCATTGTTCGCTAAAAATATATAATATATTTCTCACAATTTACTCCGCGCTTATGTGTAGTCAAATTGATTATTTAACATTTAACTAAAGGACCAGTATGTCAGATTAGATTAAGAACTGATAGTTTTCGTTATAATTAATTTAAAAAAATAGAAAAGGAAATATGTTGAAAATTTCATCAAATTACTGCACTCTGAGCAAGTTATCGCCGTTCCAAGAACAGAATAGTTTCCATTGTCATCGCAACCTTTGGTACGATAATAAACAAAGACTCAATTATTCATTTTAAAATTAAATCATTATCCGCAAATACATGTAGTATTTTAATCTGTTGAAAATCGAGAGTATCCAAGAGTTTCCAATGGCATTGAGAGTTCGTTATGGTCTTGGTAAATTTATTAATGTCTAATTAATAATTTACATCATATTCAAGGCATAAAGAATTACCGGCAATCGGTAGATTTAGCTCTTGCATAATCCCCGTTTAACAAACCAAATTCTAAATACCAACACCAAATAATCCCCAGACTTGGTTGGTTTGAAATCGTACTAGATATAACAAATTACAGCAAATTGGCTTAGGTCTTTTTTTACATATCGAGTAGCATAAGTACTAAACAGAATAAAACTATTTTGGATTGATGTTCCTAGAAACCCATCTTTCACAATATTGGTGTATCCAGGAAATCATATTGCGCTAAAATGAAGCAATGAAACTTTAAATATCCGAGTAGTCTGTAGATTGGTTCATCTGAATTGTCATTAGTCTGTCGGTTCATTGAACTGCTGGTTCGTCATTATGTAGATTATGTCTGTTGGTTCATTTGTCTGTAGGTTAATTATTAGTCTGTAGGTTCACTGGTATGTTGTTCATTGGTCTGCTAGCTCTTTGGTCTGTTGGTTTATTGGTCTGCTAGTTCATTAGTCTGTAAGTTCATTTGTTGGCTGGTTCACTGGTCCGTTGGTTCATTAGACTGTTGGTTCATTGGTCTGTTGGTTCATTCATCTGGATTGTTATTGATCTGTTGGTTCATTGGTCTGTAGGTTCAAGGGTCTATTTGAGAAAGATCTGTTGGTTCATTATTACGTAGATTGATTCATCTGAATTTTCATTAGTTTGTCGCCTCGGAAGTTAACCAGTGTGCACGTAACTCATCCAGTCAACAAATACTCTATCTCATTCTCAAGTTTGACTTCCCAGTCAACAAGTCGCAAAACCATAGGTTTTCCGGTGATTTGACCTACCGTACTAATAATGAGTGTCACATGTTCGGGCACTTCTTGATAGATTGTTCAAAATGATCCCTTATTTATATAGCGCGATAATACTAAACCAGAAGTTTCAATTGTATTTTTCAAGTTTTCTATATTGATGTTTGGAAACGTTTTTTTGTAAACTGGAACATTTTTAGTTGAGGTTTAAATGTATTTAAGGAGTCGTTAGTTCCAATGTCGTAAGGCAATGCATTCCTTGGGCAACGCTTGCATTTATTCTAAAACGGTACTTAAAACACCCAAAATGTTTTGGTAAGCAATTATTGATTTGGAATATAAATTCCCATGTGTGGGCGAATCACCGTCTCCTGTAAAGTTCCAAAAAATATTACACAGTGGGCCTCTCATACAATATAATTGAAACAACAAACACACCAGTATGTCAAAAGCAGCCAAGTGTATTGAACTTTGACGAAACGTGGAATAGTAAATATGACGAAAACACTGTAGGCTATAGCCCAGCAAACTGAGACTGACTATGATTTTAGCAAAAGTTTCGCAGTTAATGAAAAGCAACTCCATGTAGAGCAAATTAGTAAAAATATCTTGCACATCTTTTTGCTTATCTTGCCTCCCTCATCTTCCACAGCAGCGGTTTATGTGTGTATCCCCCACCCCCTATAGTATGCACATGCCAAATATAGCAATACGCGAGGAAGTAGTGCAGTCAGTGGCGGATTAAGCTCCACCAAGGCCTGAGGAGGGCCTATTTAATAAGGCGTGGGCCTAATTAATTTCGGGTCAGGGCCTATGTTGATTCCCGTTGGGCCTACCCCCCCCCCCCCCTAACATTCATTGTCAATGCGTTTTAAATCGTATCAGACAGGTCTAAAAAAAAATTGATAATCCGCTACTGAGTGCAGTGTTACGAATATTGGTAAATCTCGGTTATATATAGAGGCCACATGTTTTGAGGGCGGCACACCATCTTTAATAGAAGACTTGATCTCGCTTTGACTCCGTACATCTTAGCAAGGTCTTCACGTAATACTCTACGTTTTTCGTCACTAATTTCAATTAGTTTTAGACCCAGCTCAAGACCTCCCCGATTCCTCAATAGAAAATATCATCGCGAATACCAAGCCGCGCGTCTTGCAAATGACCTGTCTAGCTGTGATAATCGAGTTGCAACGTTCAAGGTTCTTAAAGTGTAAAGTTTACACTTTACCCCTAGGATTATGATATGATCTACTCCTCATCTTGGTCCAAACCTTTCTAATTAGCCCACGTTTATGTTCTCCCATTATGCTAGTAAGATTGTTTTTCAACAAAAAGCTTTTAGCGACTGTAATCGAATCTATACCGTTATGTGTTTGTATTACAGTCGGCGGTAAAGGGAATTAACGTACCCAAAGTTCGAGAATTTCAGTACTATTTTAGCAACGACTACATATTGTAAAACTGGCAGCCATTGCTTCAGGAACAAGGGCCACCCGGAAATGGTATAATGCTATATTATTGTAGCAGGGTTTATAGTCAAAGATGAACAAACACCAGGCCGTAGGTTCAGATTTTATTGGTGAATTATATACATATGAATAACTCTGAAATACATAAAGACATGTATAAAGAACAGGAATATCAATAGATAACATATATATATATTTAAAATAATGGCGGGAAATCATGGATTTAAACAAAGGAATGTAGAAGCGTCTATGAAATAACAATGAACTCTTAAGTAATAAATACATACAAATACATACCCTATAAAATAGGAGTTTTAAAAAGGTTGCTTATTTTTATATGACTACCATACATGTACAAACACCGTAATACAAGACTGAAATTAACAATATGAAAAGATTAATCTAAGTATGATATTCTAAAAATGCAAATACAATTATATGACTACTATAGAAATATACTAATAACCTAATTATTTCTTATATAAAATATATACTAATTATATTACCATATAAATAGATAAAATATTAAAGTCAGTCAAATAAATATAAAACTTACCAAGTGATATTATGTGCTCCTTTTTGTAACAAAGTTAAGATGGAAGTGAGGTTTGAAATAGAAGCTGAGATGTGATTAGTTTAGTGAGTTAAAAGTGAGTTGAGTTTAGACTTGCTATTGAAAAGAGACCAGCTTAAAGATGTACAATTAAAGGGACAATACAACCAACACCAAATATACTATCAATAACAATTATATTAAAGAGACAATAATACAACAAATACTCACTATACAATAAATACAAATATACACTACCACATTATGTTGAAGCTGTGCAGAGTAAAGCCTCTTCGTAAATTTGGGTAATTCTTTGTCGCAGGTTGTGGAAGATAGGGGTAGACCTATATGGACCAGTTAACACCGTTGTCTTCATATGGAAGAATGAACCTTCGTACTACGACAAGATTATGACGTTTATGAAATTTATCCATTTGATTGCATACCAGTTCAATATCTCACATTTTTATTTGTTTATGGTAATGCATATCAACGACGAACATAAAGAAAATTGTTAGAGCTCAGAAGGAAATTAATAATTTACGATACAAAGGGGAAACCACGCCGATGTATATGCCGCCACCCGTACCCCTACCACACATACACACAAACCAACATAGGTGGAGTCTATATGCAGGGTTAAATCCGTAGAGACCCTAGATTTGTGCATATTGAAACCTTAACACTTAAAGGATTTGTTGCCCCCAAAATGAGCATTTCGTATACAGATCTTGTATCATGACTCCAACTCGTTTTGCTCTGATTTGGATTTTTTCTTTTCAAGGGAGGAGGAGATGTTTGTTAAAGTTACAATTTCATATTTTGAAATTATATTTTTAAAATGTATTAAAATAAAACCTTAAAATAGAATGGTATCTATAAACAGTCCTACCTTGTTAAAGAATAACCCTATTAATCCTATAATTCACTATTGCCAGTTGAGAAATTGAGAAAAATACCATTTTCCGGTTTCTTAACTTTAAATTCAAACGTGTGAAGATAGCTATTGCATGGGGGTGGGGGTAGATAAACAAAGGAGGTAATTGTGTCATTATTTACGGTGTGAGTGACTTTCGAGTGTTGAAAATGATGCCAATGATCGTATAATAGTGAGTTGACAACCTATGGAGCAAAAGACATAGAAATAATTTTGTTTTGACTTTCTTAGAAAATATGAAATTCTCGCTTTAAATGGGCATTTGGTATGACTTAAACGAAGAGGTGACAATTCTTGCTAAAAGCTAAAACAAATAGATATTGAAAGCAGAATGTGCTGAAAATTTCAGTCTAATTGTTTCACTCTGAACTGAGATATCAGCGAATCCAATTTTAGGCTACCGTCGATCGTCTTTACTACCGTTTGTACAATAACAAATAAAGTCACTATTATCCATTTTTACTTTAAATCATCCATCACAAAACGTATTCAAATCCATTAAATATCACATACTAGAGATGGCATCGAGAGTCGATTATGGTCTTGATACGATCATAAAATTAATTTTCTTATTAATAATTTATGTAACATTTAAGACCTAAAGAGTTAGCTCTCGCATAATGCATCTTTAAATACATCTGAATAATAAAATAATTTAATTTTCAAACATCCAGCATTTCAAGCATTAAACCACCACCGTGTCACCGCATACATCTTTTTAGTCAATTACAGGATTTCGATTTAACAGCTGATGCAATAATTGTGTGCGCAATATATCAATATAGGTACTGTTTTGTTGAAATGAACATTGGATCATACTGGTTACTTTTTCAATATGAAAATTAACCATACAAATATTGTTTTTGTTAACATATAATATGTAGTATAGAGCTGATAAAATATTGACATTAATAAATATAAGCACACCAAATGAACCACACTATTGTTTTCAATCGAGTAAGAGCAGAATTATGATACGGGCGCTCAATAATTATATATATTTATATTGTAAATTGACGCCACGATAGCTTAGTGATTAGGACATTGGTGCTAGCCGAGAGGTCTCGTTTCGATCAAGTTGGTGGACGAAAAAGTTCATAGGGATTTTCTGGTGTGGTTCTCACATGCCAGGGGTATAGGACGAAGGGCTTGACAACAAACCTTTGACAGTTGGAATCCGAAATAAGAGTAGAATTTTATACAAATCGGACAATAAATAATTAACCTTGAACCTGTAATCTGAATTAGTCGTTGGCGGCTAAGGAAAATTATCGAGACAAAAATTGTTCACATTTTTGCTCAAATCAAAGGACCCTTTAACTTTGTGTAAAATGCCATAAAATATTCATAAATCAAAAAAAACTTTGTCAAAATTTAAATTTGAAAAAAAAAGCAACATTACGGCAATATTAAAAAAACCCCGACAACTTCGATTATACCGGACATTTCGCATTGTAGCAACACGTTCGAAATAGCTTCAATTTCTAAGTCTCGCCCACTCTTCTCGTAAAGCCGAAGACATCGGATCGATCCGACAAGTATGACCAAAGCGTAAAAAATAATAAGAGGAACAGGGAGAGAGCGAGAGAGAGAGAGAGAGAGAGGAGAGAGGGGGTCTTTAGCAGTGGGAGGAAACCGGAGTGCCCGGAGGAAACCCACGAGGTTGAGAAGGCGCCCCTATCTCCATGCCACACCAGGGACCGAAACCACAGCCGCAAGCCAGAGGTGACCGGCCAGCTAGAGGTCGAAGCGCGGCACTCAATAAGAGGAACAACAATCTTAACAAAAAACTAATGCTTCACATAAGCTACGCGTTAGCGCTAATCTCAAACCTAACCCTAACCCTGAACCAAGCCCAAACATTTACCTGAGTCCTAACCTACAATCTCGCCAACCATCACGTGCCATAACCTTATTTACATCTCAGCGACCTTGAAGAAATCTTGAGTTAGCCTTAAGAAATAGGTGTAGTCGTGAATGGACCCGGCAGCTACTGGATAAATACGGACATATACTTCAACGGAGTATACTGCGGTGGATTATGTAAGGTAATAATTTGATTTCCTTGCAGGAGAGTTGGATTTTGCCTGCACTTGCCCAATAATCTGGCGGATTATTTTAATTGAAAGCGACATGTATTATGTATATTTAATGAGAGGCGTATGGGTGATTGTTCGTGATCCGAACGACTTTAGCTGTCCCGTGCCAGACACTCTGCCTTGCACCGCAAGGGGAACCACATCGAACACGGGACCTCCGGCTCCAGGTAAGCCAGCAAACGTCTTACTCCCTGAGCTACCGTGGCTCCCTATTGTGGACATACGACACTGTATCATCAAATATAAACATAAAAATTCTTACCCCACTTTACCAAGCATGTCATTACTTTATTTTCAAAGATATCGGATCAGGGGCAATTTGGGGGCATATCTGATTATATTCTCTGTCAAATAATATATTTTATAAATCGATTAACTTAGGCCAAATATGCAATTTGGGGGCATATCTGATTATATTCTCTGTCAAATAATATATTTTATAAATCGATTAGCTTAGGCCAAAACCCCGACGTGCAAGTAATTTACAACCAGTAACCTGTGAAATTATCATATCGTCATATTATTAATTAACGTATTTTCATTATCATTGTATCGTCAAGAGAATTTAACTGGTTAAAAAATGGGAATAGTTGAGAAAATTTTGACCTTTTGATTAACCAGTTAGGAATATTGAATAAGTAGGAATATTTTCATTGAAAAATATCCCATTTTTATTGCCGGGAGCGCTAGTTGATTCCTCTTGTGATTGAAGGCCATGAGACACATTGGTACAGAGTGTCGAAAGTGAAATTCATAAAAGCTGCTTTTTGAATTTTGGATTCTGGCGTACAGGTGCAGGTGACTTAATAATAAGTAAATTGTCGGGCGACAGTGTCGAGTGTATCCGATGAAATTTTAGAATGAAATTCAGAATCCCCATTGCAGGATTCCGAATTCTGGCCCACGCCCAGCACACCCGGCCCTGAAAGTCTATAGCAGCCAATTCCAGACTCCAGTGATGGCGTGGCGGCCAGTTAAAGCCACCGGCCACATACAACATGATCATCATCGCTCCATGGTCGGTCCAATACCCCTCTCCCCATAAAATATTCAGCAGAAAAGGGTTTGGGTTTTTTAGACGAATTGGACAAAATTATTTTTTTCATTTTTGTCCGACCGGCCCTTCGGGCGATCGCGGCCCAATCCGCCCCTGTATCGGATAGGTTATAATACACTGAACGATACAGTCATGAACAATTATATTGCCTCACTTTATTTTAGTCTGAATCAAAATTTTTTTAGGCACCTCTATTGTCAGGACGATTTACCCAGTACTACCAAATACCACCCAATACTTACTAAATACTAACCATTACCACCAAATATTACCTTATTATTGTGAAAAACTAACATAATGGTTTAATTAAATAAAATAAACAGAGTTTATTCGCGGAATTACAAAAAACTGTTACAGTGAATTGTAGATCAAGCGTCTAAAAAAGACTAGCCAAATGTGATCAAATATCTTCCAATTCTATCGCAACTTATATAATGTTTACAAAATATATTGTACCTTATTATTATTCAAAACTAACATTATTTTAGTATATTAAGACCACATGAAATATCATAATATGGCAAACATAAAACATTACTAAAAGTATCATTCTAAATATTCGACCACAATTTCATCTCCTTAACACAATTTACGAAGAAAACTTCCATGGACACAATCTGAATCATGTCCATATTTGTTTATTCGGCTGATATCCCCCGCCACTGTGAAGTTTCTAGTTGTTTCGTCGTACCGGACGGATGCTTCAAATTCTCCTGATCCGGGCGTCAGTGATACGGCTACTTGAAAAATATGTTCTGAATATACACGTTCTTCGTTATCCGACACCATTCCTCTTCTGACATCAGTCCGTCTTTTTTTCTAATTTTGAAAGTCTGTCGTTATATTTTATGATGTGGACCGATTTCGTACGTCCTAATTTTAAGGGCCAACATATGTCCGTAACGTTATTTAACACAAATTGTTGATTTATATAAGTTATTAAATAATTGACGCTCATATTATAAAACTGATCATTGGTAGATAACTCTTGCTGTGACATACAAGTACACCAATGAGGTAATATACCAGCATGGTCACATGATCTAGACACAGGAATTTCTTCAAATAGACTTATCCCCCTTTGTGTAACGTCTACCCCACCTTTGAGATCACCAGTAAAATGCGAAACATCCTTTAAAGTTTCGTAAATATCAAAAGGTGTCGTTAATCGATTTCGGTTTATTTTTAAATTGTGTGATATTTGGGGATATTTTTTATAAAACCAATTTGGAAAAGCCAAAAACATCATTGGTAGTCTTTCTTCAAGGTTTCCCATGTACGATCCTCTGAACTGTCCTAATCTTATTCCGTGATCACTGAAAAATATTAGCACAGTGTTATTAAGTAAGCCCTGATTGTGAATATCCCTGAACATTTTTGAATAGAGAATGTCAGCAGAGGCCGTGTTCGATATTGAATCGTGAGTTAATCGGGTTAGAAAGACGAAACCAAAATAGGGATCTCTATGATACAGTTTCATGAACTCTGTCGTGTAATTAAGAACCATGCCAGTTTCAAATCGATCCCCAACACAATGATGATCCGACATCCATACAGAGTTATCTCCCTCTACAGCCAGAGCAAATGGACGATAGTAGTGATCGGCGGGTGGAACGTGAAATCCACTTTTTTGCAAATTAAAACAGCCAACCCGAGGATGATCCTCGGCGTACAAATTAGAGTAGCCACTTGATGAAAAATTCTTCCAGATGAAATTATATTGATCAAAAGGTTCTCCACTTTTCTGTTCATTCCATGGCAACTCTTCCACAAAACGTCCGGTTGTCATGGGAACGATATTAACAAAAGTATTATCAGCGACTTTGTTGTAACCTTGTAATTCTATAGCATTCAGATGACGTAACAGATAATCACGCGTTTTAGGCATAGTTCTGATATGATTTAATCTCAAAACAGAATCGACACCAATCATAACAATATTTAAGGTTTCCCGCGGTTTGTTCTCTTCCTTGTGCTTACTAAAGCGAGTCTTTAATTGTTGAAGACTGGTTGGTTGTGGTAAGATAAAGGCGTGGTAATTAGAATATATAACACTGCGTGATTTATCATAACATTTAACACGTATAAACTGTTCAGTAACTACAATATCCTTTTTAAATATCGTACCATTAGGTGTATATTGGTATTTATTATCATCCATGTTATTTCCACGATTTATACCATGATATTCGCAATAAGAAAAATTTCCTTTGTAAGTAGTATTGATCACATCCATGTTTAACCTTAACCTTTCACCTTCTTGAACGTATCGAATGGATCCACATTGGGAATATGACAAACTTCTGTGTCGACAAGAAATTCTGGAATGGCTGTTGAAGAGTGAATTAATCGATTTGTTATCATTTTAATGGTAGCCATGTACATGGACAAAACGATCAGAAGCATCATAAAAAAGACATAGTTCTTCCATTTGGTTGCTCTTCTTAATAACCTGAAACAATATCACTTTATATTAAACATATATTATTTATGTGTTCCAACAACGAAATATCAAGGCTTGCAAGAAAATAAAATCAGATTTCATATCATAAGAACTTCTAGTCTCGGTCACCCAGACCCCCCTAGTCTTCAACGCACGGAGGGTCTGGGTCGGTTCTCAATTATTGACGAAAATTACTGGATAATCTACCACATAAAAAAACAAACTCCCGGTTACGCATGGGCAATGGAACCCTTTGGCTAAAGTCTTGGTAAGTGATAGATATTATGAAGCCGGGCCGATTTTGATAGATTCTATAAGGCGAGGATAAAATATATCCCACAATTTACTTGGCACATCTATTATTAGAAACAAAATAGAGACGATACAACAGCATGAATCGTGATTAAGGAGATTGTGAGAAGCCATACGTTTGATTCATGACGAGAGAAAATTACCATTTCAATTAAAAACTTTAAAACAAAATTTTAGAGAGTGTCATTGTTGACAAGCGAGATGTTTTGATAGATTCAGCACGTGGTAACTTAAAAGAATGGATAATCCAGACAGTGACCGACTTTCTGTCAAATTTTGAGGACCCATCCAGACTAATATTCGTAGAATATTTGTTTGGATGATAAGAGACTAAAGAACTTCTTGATTTCCGCATTACTGCTAGAACCTGTATCAATAGTCAACTAAAGACTGCATGTACTAATAGTCAATCCAGTGTTTGACCCATGACCTTACTAACAGAAGAACATATTAATCATGGAACTTATTATCTCTCACTCAAGAGGGACGACCAGGAACAAGATTCGATAGTCTGTTGATTAATTAGTCTGTAGATTCATTAGTCTCTGTATGTGCATTGGTCAGAATGTTATTTAGTATGTAGCTTTTTTAGTTTGTAGTCGGTAAGTTCGTTAGTTTGTAGGTTCTTTAGTCTGTAGGTGAATTAGTCCGAAGTTTCTTTAGTCGGTAGTTTAATTAGTACATGTATGAAAGCGCAATAGTTTGTAGGTTACTTAGTATGAAAGTGCATTAGTTTAGTAGGTTTTTTAGTTTGAAGGTTTAGTAGTTTCAAGAGGTTCATCAGAAAAATAGTTCCATTAATCTCAAGGTTCACTTAAAACAACGTAACAAAGAAAAGACGTTAAATAAAAATACACATTTTAGATTATACTCACATTATCCAATATTTTGCGACCTCCATTTTCAACAATATTAATATCCGCTTTATTTTATATCTTTGTTTAAAATATAAATTAATCATCACTCGATCATGTCCAGCGTAGTTTACAAACAAGCACAATATAATTCTATCACAAATTTGAGCGAATGCTTAGTTATTTGAAAAAAACCCACGGAGGTCCCCAGAAACAAAAGATAAGTTGCCAGGCAACGAAACATACGCCCACAACAGCTAAGTCGTGCGGGCAGTCAACAAGGGTTGTCGCATATTGTTTCTTTTATCAGTAAGGAGAACATTTACAACACATGATAATCTTATTACGAGTAATAGCCCATTAAATAATTATCAGAAATGATTAGAATAGTTTTGATGGTTTGTCTCAAGGCCTTTGTCAAAGTGATCAACTGCCAGAAATTATCAGAAATTATCACTGAAAATCAAATAGGATTCTTCGTATCATGACCGTAAATAGTGTGTATAAATTTAAAGTCAATCGGATATTAACTTTAGATTTTTCAAAGTGATCAAGGGTCATAACTCTGGCAGTAATTATCGGATATGCTGAAAATCAATAGGCTTCTTTGTATCATGACTTTAAACACCGTGTATAAATTTAAATTCAATCGGATATTAACTTTAGCCTCTAGAGCATTCACAAGATTTTTCAAAGTGATCAAGGGTCATAACTCGGGCAGGAATTATCGGATATTGCTGAAAATCAACAGGCTTCTTCTTATCGTGACCTTACACACTGTGTATAAATTTAAAGTCAATCAGATATTAACTTTTGCCTCTAGAGCGTTCACAAGATTTTTCAAAGTGATCAAGGGTCATAACTCTGGTAGTAATTATCGGATATCACCGAAAATCAATAGGCTTCTTCGTCTCATGACCTTAAACACTGTGTATAAATTTAAAGTCAATCGGATATTAACTTTAGCCTCTAAAGCGTTCACAAGATTTTTCAAAGTGATCAAGGGTCATAACTCTGGCAGTAATTATCAGATATCCCCGAAAATCTAAAGGCTTCTTCGTCTCATGACCTTAAACACTGTGTATAAATTTAAAGTCAATCGGATATTAACTATAGCCTCTAGAGTGTTCACAAGATTTTTTAAAGTGATCAAGGGTCATAACTCTGGTAGTAATTATCGAATATCACCGAAAATCAATAGGCTTCTTCGTGGGCGTATAAAAAGGAATAGTATACTTTATGCTGTCTTGAATACGTTGTCTAAAAGTTTTAAAACAGTGTGATGAGCTTGGTAAAGCCAGGAGCAACAATTCAACTTTAACCCGACTCTGTTCTTGGTATATGTGATTATTTCCCCAAACTGTTCCAAATTGTTGATGTGAAAGTCTCATTTATTCAATGTGAAAGATGGCATGAACTCGTGGTCACCTTTAGTTTTGTAAATATTAAATGAATATAACTACCAATAAAATCGCCTAATACATATATAATTATATTTCCAGGTCATTAGCAAGCACCGAAGGCTATAAAACAAACTGTAAAAACATCCACACGCATGATGCTATATAACATCATTATTTAAGCTACTTGAATTTGTTTAAGACCGTAAATTATAACCATAAGCATTCAGTTTCATAAGCAACCATGTAATATTCAAGTTAATCTGTTAAAATATCATGAATTTGTTCGTTTACATTGGCGTATCAATATTGGTCTGGCCTAAACAGTCACTCTTACATATTTTAGGTTTATTTTATGCGAATTATTTATTTTTTAATTTACTGTAACTATGATATAATGGAATTCAATTATTGTTTAATAAAACGCCTGATGAGCCGCTATCGCGGTGAAAACGTTAGCATAAAAATGTAGTTTTATTTTGTGATCAAATATCTTCCAATTCTATCGCAACTTATATAATGTTTACAAAATATATTGTACCTTATTATTATTCAAAACTAACATTATTTTAGCATATTAAGACCACATGAAATATCATAATATGGCAAACATAAAACATTACTAAAAGTATCATTCTAAATATTCGACCACAATTTCATCTACAGTAACACAATTTACGAAGAAAACTTCCATGGACACAATCTGAATCATGTCCATATTTGTTTATTCGGCTGATATCCCCCGCCATTGTGAAGTTTCCAGTTGTTTCGTCGTACCGGACGGATGCTTCAAATTCTCCTGATCCAGGCGTCAGTGATACGGCTACTTGAAAAATATGTTCTGAATATACACGTTCTTCGTTATCCGACACCATTCCTTTTCTGACATCCGTCCTTCTTTTTACTAATTTTGAAAGTCTGTCGTTATATTTTATGATGTTGACCGATTTCGTACGTCCTAATTTTAAGGGCCAACATATGTCCGTAACGTTATTTAACACAAATTGTTGATTTATATAAGTTATTAAATAATTGACGCTCATATTATAAAACTGATCATTGGTAGATAACTCTTGCTGTGACATACAAGTACACCAATGAGGTAATATACCAGCATGGTCACATGATCTAGACACAGGAATTTCTTCAAATAGACTTATCCCCCTTTGTGTAACGTCTAGCCCACCTTTGAGATCACCAGTAAAATGCAAAACATCCCTTAAAGTTTCGTAAATATCAAAAGGTGTCGTTAATCGATTTCGGTTTATTCTTAAATTGTGTAATATTTGGGGATATTTTTTATAAAACCATTTTGGAAAAGCCAAAAACATCATTGGTAGTCGTTCTTCAAGGTTTCCCTTGTACGATCCTCTGAACTGTCCTAATCTTATTCCGTGATCACTGAAAAATATTAGCACAGTGTTGTTGAGTAAGCCCTGATTGTGAATATCCCTGAACATGTTTGAATAGGGAATGTCAGCAGAGGCCGTGTTCGATATTGAATCGTGAGTTAATCGGGTTAGAAAGGCGAAACCAAAATAGGGATCTCTCTGATACAATTTCACGAACTCTGTCGTGTAATTAAGAACCATGTTAGTTTCAAATCGATCTCCAACACAATGATGATCCGACATCCATACAGAGTTATCTCCCTCTACAGCCAGAGCAAATGGACGATAGTAGTGATCGACGGGAGGAACGTGAAATCCACTTTTTTGCAAATTAAAACAGCCAATCCGAGGATGATCCTCGGCGTACAAAGTAGAGTAGCCACTGGATGAAAAATTCTTCCAGATGAAATTATATTGATCAAAAGGTTCTCCACTTTTCTGTTCATTCCATGGCAACTCTTCCACAAAACGTCCGGTCGTCATGGGAACGATATTAACAAAAGTATTATCAGCGACTTTGTTGTAACCTTGTAATTCTATAGCATTCAGTTGACGTAACAGATAATCACGTGTTTTAGGCATAGTTCTGATATGATTTAATCTCGAAACAGAATCGACACCAATCATAAGAACGTTCAAGGTTTCCCGCGGTTTGTTCTCTTCCTTGTGCTTACTAAAGCGAGTCTTTAATTGTTGAAGTCTGGGTGGTTGTGGTAAGATAAAGGCGTGGTAATTAGAATATATAACATTGTGTGATTTATCATAACATTTAACACGTATAAACTGTTCAGTAACAACAATATCCTTATTAAATATCGTACCATTAGGTGTATATTGGTATTTATTATCATCCGTGTTATTGCCACGATTTATACCATGATATTCGCAATAAGAAAAATTTCCATTGTAAGTAGTATTTATCACATCCATGTTTAACCTTAACCTTTCACCTTCTTGAAAGGTCATTGACCTCACACCTGTACATTTGATCAATTCCTTGTTTCTAACCAATAAGTTGATGAACGAATCGAATGGATCCACATTGGGAATATGACAAACTTCTGTGTCGACAAGAAAATCTGGAATGGCTGTTGAAGAGTGAATTAATTGATTTGTTATCATTTTAATGGTAGCGAAGTACATGGACAAAACGATCAGAAGCATCATAAAAAAGACATAGTTCTTCCATTTGGTTGCTCTTCTTAATAACCTGAAACAATATAAGAATCAAATTTACACCAGATTCATTCGCACGTGGATTTAAGTTATATCAACTTTTTATTGTAAATAATACCCGAAATGTTGCGTATTGGACAACTTAGTAGATTTGTAATTTCTATGGTTCACCCTTCAGGACGCGAAACGGTAATAGAATCAAATAGAAACCATTACTTTATATTAAACATATTCTTTATGTGTTCCAACAATGAAATATCAAGGCTTGCAAGAAAATAAATTCAGATTTTATATGCTAAGAACTTCTTGATTTCCGCATTACTGCTAGAAATGTGAATTATTTTTTTTCAACCAAATTCTGAATTGGCTAATTGACTGCGCAACTAAAGAACTTATGTATCAATATTGTCAACTAAAGACTGCATGTACTAATAGTCAATCCAGTGTTTGGCCCATGACCCATGACCTTACTAACAGAATAACATATTAAACATGGTACTTATTATCTCTCACTCAAGAGGGACGACTAGGAACAAGATTCGATAGTCTGTTGATTAATTAGTCTGTAGATTCATTAGTCTCTGTATGTGCATTGGTCAGCAGGTTATTTAGTATGTAGCTTCTTTAGTTTGTAGTCGGTAAGTTCGTTAGTTTGTAGGTTCTTTAGTTTGTAGGTTAATTAGTCTGAAGTTTCTTTAGTCGATAGTTTAATTAGTACATGTATGACAGCGCAATAGTTTGTAGGTTACTTAGTTTAGTAGGTTGTTTAGTTTGAAGGTTTAGTAGTTTCAAGAGGTTCATCAGAAAAATAGTTCCATTAATCTCAAGGTTCAATTAAAACAACGTAACAAAGAAAATACACATTTTAGATTATACTCACATTATCCAATATTTTGTGACCTCCATTTTCAACAATCTTAATATCCGCTTTATTTTATATCTGTGTTTAAAATATAAATTAATAATCACTCGATCATGTCCAGCGTAGTTTACAAACAAGCACAATATAATTATATCACAAAAGTGACCTAAAGCTTAGTTATTTGGGAAAAAACCCACGGAGGTCCCCAGGAACAAAAAGCAAAAGTATACTTTAGCCTGTCTTGAATACGTTGTCTGAAAGTTTTAAAACAGTGTGATGAGCTTGGTAAAGCCAGGAGCAACAATTCAACTTTAACCCGGCTCTGTTCTCGGTATGTGTGATTATTTTCCCAAATTGTTCCAAATTGTTGATGTGAAAGTCTCGTTTATTCAACGTGAAACATGGCATGAACTCGCGGTCACTTTTAGTTTTGTAAGTATTAAATGAATATAGCTGCCAATAAAATCGCCTAATACATATATAATTATATTTCCAGGTCATTAGCAAGCACTGAAGGCTATAAAATAAACTGTAAAAACATCCCCACTCATGATGCGATATATATAAACATCATTATTTAAGCTACTTAAATTTGTTTAAGACCGTAAATTATAACCATAAGCATTCAGTTTCATAAGCAACCATGTAATATCAAAGTTAATCGTTAAAATATCATGAATTGGTCTGGCCTAAATTGCCACTCTTACATATTTTAGGTTTATGCGAATTATTTATTTTATAATTTACTGTAACAATGATATATATATATATATATATATATATATATATATATATATATATATATATATATATATATATGTTAGCTTCCAATCTGTTTTAAAATGGTTCACTGATTTCATAAATAGTTTCAAAACTTGTTTTAGAATTTTATGGGCAGTATATAGAAGCCGATACAGAGGTCTGGATAAGTTAATTAATTTCTAATTAATAATTTAGATAACATTTAATCTTAGTTTTCTGGGGTTGTAGTTTGATGCCAGGAGTGTCCCGTCCTCGTGCATTGTTTTAAGGTTGGGATGCTGTGGTTTATGCGTAGCGACGAAGGTAATGATATTATCCGATTTGTTTTATGCTTTAGTACCCCTCAATGTTTGGATATCAATTGACAAAGCATTATTTATCCCAACTTCTATGACCTCGAGGGGATAATGCTGTAATCTGACAACCCGGAGGTCTTCATCTATCACAATGCTTCATATTGTTCTAGCTAAAGAAATGGGTCTAATATTTCTTGGTATGGCGTGGGTAACATGATATATATGAAAGATAGTTATTGGAATCCGTTTCTTTAGAACGTCCAAGAACGCCATTTGCAGATGGTTCGTTTCAATTATGAATTTGATATTTGGAGATTGTTCGTTTCAATTATGAATTTGATATATATTTATTCATTATTGGTTGCAAATCTGCAACGTTGCTAATTTATTCATTCCAAATACAGAATATATCGGCTAGGGTTCGAGTTAACTGATTTTCTTAATATAATCTGTAATCCACGCCATGTTCAACTACTACAACACAGTATAAAGCCAGGCTGACACTTGCACGACTTTTGGCCACGATTTTGTCATGCCCATCAGTGTCCACATTGACACGAACTGGCACGACGAGTTCACGCATAGTTCACGCATAGTTTGCGCATTGTTTACGCACGATGAGTTTGCGCAAATTGGACGGTGTCGTGCCGACTCGAGTCGTGCCAATGCGTGCCACGGAATCGTGCAAGTGTCAGCCTGGCTTTAGTTATTTAATTGAGGTGTTGCCTTGGTGCCCATCGCTATACCAAGAACCTGTTTGTAATTTGTGGATGAAGTTGATTGAAATGCTCTCACGCGGCTGCATTCAGGATGTTTATCCAACCAATAATCCATTTCTTGAAAGCATAGGTCATGGGAAATGTTGCCATTACAAAATGACTTGTGCCCGTCTCTGATGACCTCAAATCTACAATATGCAGACGCGATGAAATGTTTGAGCCATTCAAGGGAAAGAACTCTGGAAATCGTAACGCCAGAATCATCTGGATACAAAAAAGTTCTCTGCAATAAGCCGGTAGGTATTTTGTCATGATGTGCGGCGATTTTAATATTGGTGTTGCAAAAATGTATTTTACCATTAATTAACACGTGTTCTGACGAGCGGGAGCAGTCCAAAAACATTTTTTGGTATGTTAAATGTGATTATGTGTTCTGTTACAGACGAAAAGGCCAAACACAAAACGGCCGAAAGATCTGGACAGACGATTTGTCAAGACGACCAGAGACTAATGAAAATAGCCATAAAAAACAACTATTGATAAAATATGTTATTTAATAAGAATCCAGTGATATATATTTAAATAAATTTTAACCCACGTTTTTGGTAGTTTTCACGCAGGTCAATGTCGTTTTGACCTTATCCAGTTTTTTTTCGCCTACAGGAGGATACATTTTGCAATATTTTCATTGATGAGATTTTGAAAGTGATTAACAATCGCTCTAATAAGTTCAGGCATGACAGGGGGATAGAATGGTTGTATTAATAGTTTAGTTTGGTTCATGTTGTATTTATGTAGATGTTTTATATACCTGATGTAAATAACTGACCTCAGTTATCACTGAATGAAGGTCTCTCGCATCGTCCCCACTCGTCAGCAAACTCATGCTTTTATAGTCTCCGACAATAGGGAAAATAGATAGGACGTATAATGATGCATCTAATTGGCTATTTATAACGTCATGGTATGCTTACTGACCAGTGCGTATACCTTTGAAGTCATGTGGTGCTTGTACACAGATCTTGTAGTTTGTAAATGACATATGGGATTAATTGTTTAATTAATGTTTTATTAGATCGTAACCCGTTCGTGCCTTAACAGAAGTTTATACAGAATTGAAAAGTCGATATCCTATAGCTGGTGGAACTATGCAAATATTATTTTAGTGATCAGTATTAATTCCTCAAATATATAATTCATCATTTTGCCCACCAGGACTAAAAAAATCGCGAGAAAAAAAAAATAACAACAAAATTTACTGTCCCGAAACTTTTGTTTTATCAACACGCGTCGCTATATTTGTCACGCTGGTTTATTGTCCGAGTTTATGACCTAATCACCACAAACATCCGTCATACAAATGTCCAATGGCGACATTTATAAACAAGACTATACGTAACCATCGATATCCTTTTAATTTTAAGGTAAGTACAAAACGATGTATTGATTTTACCCTCAACATCACAACGCCATTTTCAGAAAATCTTAAAAAAATTTTGGACACATCTGAAGTTTCTAATAGTTTTTAATGAAAAGATTTGGTTTGGCTACGTTTCAGACCAGCGGGGTAATACCTTGTCGGTAGGATATATTTTTACACCATTTCTCAACCCGGTAACGATCAACACCATAACACTTCATATTGTAAAATTCGTTATGGTCATGAGAAATGTGTTATTGTGTTGGGAATGAAAACTCTTTAGAAATAATTAATTCTCATTAAAATGTTTATTTTTTTCTTTCAGACTACGAATATTCATTATGCCACCTACGGCTTAGGAAAGAATAAGTTCCCCGGCGCCTTCGTTCCAGGACAGAGTTGTATCAAGTGCCCTATCACATTTGGTCAAAGGTTATGAAAAAAAAGCCGAGACTACGCAGGCTAATAAAACATTAGTATTAAAATTAAATATTACAAGGAGACTTCATTGTTCACTTCATTAGTTTTTATTATAACAAAATGTTTGTTGTATTTTGTTTTTATGTTATTTCAATAAAGCTTAGTTTAATGGTTTGCTTTATTTGATCGGTTGACCGAAAAAGTTCCAGGGATTTCACAGACATCGTGATGAGGAACAGGGTCTAGTAGTCCCGATGAGAAGAAAACGAAGGCCCTGTGTACACCTTGGTGAGTATGTAAAAAAAAACCTCCTTGTCAGCTGAAATTTAATTGCTGTCTAGAAAACTTCCCTCAGAGCATCCGTCTTCATTAAGCCAGTTTTAACAGAACAGTAGGGCGTTCAACCCTCTTCATTCGTTTATTATCTAACAATCTATATTGTTCAACAGAACAGTGGTGTTATCGGTGCGTCTAACTGAATACTCAACACCGTCACATAATTATCAACACCAAAACAACATTTTAACACCATAACGAACCCATATTCCCGAAGCAATGGCCCGAGAAATCTCTCTCTGGTCATTGCTGGATTGGCTTCTTATACTTGAACTTTTGAGGGAGTGTATCTATTCTTCCCTTTCGATCAAATCTATCACAAATATAGCAACATGACAGTCCTACGTTTAATCTGGCTCTTCCCTAAAACTTTGGACAGTGATTTAAGGTATTAAAAACGGCGAGGGTATGTTCGTTTCCAAACAGTATTGTTTACATTTTATCCAATTTGATAGCCTCGTTTGTCACGCAATTAGTTTTACTGCCATATTATGCTATGCACTGGTTAATTGGTAATTGGCCATAATAAATTCTTGAGCCATGACCCTACGTTATGTTAACATATTTGGTCCTATTTGGCGCTCTGTTTTAAGCGTAATTCTTTTGTAACACGATTATCTATTGGTTGTTAATCGTGCTATTGACCAATCATAATTTAGAAAAAATAGTTTTTTCTCTCTTAACAGCAGTGAGTAGTGGGATTATCTATAATCAAACGAAACACTGTGAGGAGTATGTAACGAACCAGATTTTTTCTAAAAAAAATACAAGAGTTTTTGTTAAATTAAGTTTCAATACCTTTTGTATGTGATACTAAAGTTGTATAATTTCTTTATTTGGTATCATTAGCTATAATTCACATATATTTATAATAAAAACAGAAAATAACAACATGCATTGTAGGCAAAAACTAAAAAAAACGGTATTGTGCTCTTGTATTTAAAGTTAATTTATTCACAAAAATAGAGGAAAAGTTGATATTCAATAAAGAAAATGGTCATCTGATTGTAGAAACTATAAAACTAATATTTGTGATTTTGACTCTGAGGGATTATTGAAATATTCTTGATGTGAAGGTGTTGAGAAATTAGAACGAAATGCTACAAATTATTTTTTAAAAATGTGTAAAAGTGTAACTTAAAAATTTCTCCAATGTCTATTTCTTTTCAAGAAAGATTGGAAAATAAATCCATACAATTTATTTAATGTCGATTTCTGTAGCAGAAAGATTGGAAAATAAATTCATACAATTTATCTTATAATGATAAACCAGGTTTTATATTTTAATAATTTAGATGCGAAATTGTACAGCATTGGAGAAAGGCCCATGTCCGTCTTCATTAGCCCAGAGCAGAGAAGTAGGACGTTAAATCTCATTTCATTTCATTTATGGTGCACATATTAATCTAATTAAATACAATTAGGGTGACGTGGAAGGCTACCCATATGAAGCACTTACCAAATGTGGTAGCATCCGACCTATGACTCCCAAGGTTTATTCAGACGTTTGGTATTCTTAGAAAGAACTTTCCCATAGAGACATCATGTGGGGTTTTAGGACATGTCCCCACAGCTTCTGGCTCGGAGCTGGGTTAAGACATGATGCCGGGCTTTTATCTAAAGGCATACATTTAGCTGCCTCGCTTAGAGGACTTGGGAGATTACTATGTAAACTTTAGCTTATATTTTATGTCATACCTGTGTATATATTTTCCTGTATATATCCTTGTATTATGGATGTTATATATAGAGAGAGTCCAGTTTATTTTACTTTATCGACGAGTTAAATATTTTATTTATCACCCAATCCCTTCTTACATGCACAAATGAATAAATATAATTCTTTGCTATAGATTTCACTTTAACTGAACCTGTTTACATTACGACGTAGTGATACATCATTTTTTGACAGCAATTCAACCATACAGACTCCTTTTTATTGACCATTGTTTCAATCAAGGTCCATTAAAGAAAAAGGAAATGTTCTTTGAAAATAAAAAAAAAATTCTTTAAACTGACCAATTGAATTCATGTAAAGATGTGTCCCTTTTTATCACCCAGAAATACATTCTACAGTAGACATCTATTGCGTGATAAATTTCATAATCTATTGCGATATCTCCTAACTCCTTATCACACAAGCTCCATAGGAGATATCGCAGTAGATTATGAAATTTATCACACAAGTGATATCTACTGTGATAAAAAGACATATTAACATAGTACTAGCAACACAGTGTCCCAGAGGAAACTGAGCATTGAGTAAAAAGTACACTAAGTCCTGATTTGATATTTGTCCCCAGAGTGTCACATATTGACTTTGAATTACCTATTGCTATAACTTAGATTGGTTGCTAGGGAAACTGAATATTTGTAGATTATTATGTTATCCCTGGTGTAAAACTATTTAAGTAGCTTAAATAATGATTTTGTTATAGTGTGTTTATTAAAACAAACCGAAACGTGACCTTTATATGACGTTAAACATCCTACGTGTCTGTACCGAATTGGCTAATGAGGCAGGGCGGATCCAGGAATTTTAGCAGGAAGGGGTTTGCCAGACTCAAGTCGGCAAACCTAAGCAGATTCCAGTACCCAACATCTAGCCTCGGCTGTATGACGAAGTCCGCCATTAGAACTACTTTCAAGTTCTCGGTTACCAACGGCGTTGCCAATGGCGACGCCTTTGAAGAATGTTTTATCTTACAAAGTTTTCAAACTTTGAAGTTATTTTTCTTTCAAGTTTATCCGATTTTCTTTAGACAAGGACAAGTTTGCACTGAAAATTCTACACACCCTTCGAACGACGCAATTTTGAGAACTTCTTTCTAAAAGCGGAAAGTTTTCCTAAAAAGTAAACCGGCGCCGCATCGCCGAGGCTAGATGTAGGTTCCGGAATCTGCCGAGGTTTGTCGAGTGGCTAGGTTCCTGTTAAAAAAATCCTGACAATTGACAATGTATAATCACATTGTGATTTGATTTCATTAATGTAAGACAATAAGAAAAAAAATATGGATCCGCCTTAGTCGATGAGTCAACGTCGCTCACTGCTACCCCCCCCCCCCGACCCCCGAAGTAAACAAAGACGATGCGTTGATACATTTACATTCCAATCATCAGTTAGTTGTCTATCGTAGAGTCGCAAAAAAAAAGTAGCAAGATTAATAAAAATATTATGAATTGATTTCTGTTTCTAAGCTTTTAAACTTAATACTGGTAATTACGCGAGGGGAGGTAATTTTATTTTAGTCACGATTATCAGAATTCTAAAGGCTTCATGTACGTTGCCGGTGCACCTATACACGGTCCATGATAAATCTATAATATACACATGACACCATGTGTGTGATTTTATTAATCTATATTCTACACAAACATTGTTGAGCATGGAGGTTTTGAGCTATTTGATTTTGTGAGTAAAGTTTATAGTATTGTTTTTTTAATGGATTTTAATTTTAATTATTTTATTTTTGGGGGGTGTGGGGTAAAGGTAGGCAAAACTGTACACCGTGTATCAATTTTGAATGTCTTACATTATTACAAAATTGTTCTTTTACAATTAAATATAAATTGAGCCAGTTTTGAAAAAATGTAAGAAATCGGCCATCAAGGCATGTCCAACGAATTTATGAGTTCTATTCGTAGGTACAAATACGTAATTTAATAGGCCTTTACATCAATAATAGTGATTTTTATCTAAATAATAATAATAATAATAATAATAATGTCCTAAAATCCAACCGAAGCTGCTCTTTGGTAACATTATGGTCAGTTAAAAGAAAACACTAGTTAAAAGGAGTATGCGATCAACAATTAAAAGGAAACGTTTCTAAAAAGATGGGTTTTGAGATTCCTTTTAAAACTGTCAATTGATGCACAGTACTTGAGTTCTATGGGAAAATCATTTGAATTCCACAGTTCTGCTGCCGCAAAAGCAAAGGAGCGTCTACCGAAAGAAGAGTTTGCAATTACTGATTTAATAAGGTACTTAGATTCAGAACGAAGATTTCTGGTAGGGTGGTAGGGTTGAATTAATTCTTTAATATATAGAGGAGAGTCATCACATGACAAAGCACAGAAAGTCAGCATGAGAATTTTAAAATCAATTCTGGTCTTAATCGGTAGCCAGTGGAGTTCTTTCAAAACGGGAGTAATATTGGTGTATAATTTAGTTCTTGTAACAATTCTTGCAGCTTTGTTTTGAATCTTCTGTAGTCGATTAATTTGATATGCTGGTAAGTTGTAGAGTAACGAGTTGCAGTAGTCGAGACGTGAGGTCACCAAAGAGTTGATTAAAAGTTTTGTAGAGTCAATGTCGAAGAAATTGCGGATCCGTCCAATTTTGTGAAGTTGGAAGTTGGAAGCTTTACAGATTGAGGAGATGTGAGCATTCATGTTCATATTCTTATCCAAAATTACACCAAGATTTCGAACGCTATTAACTGGGTTAACAACAAAATTACCGATAGAGATATTACTAACAGATATTTTGGATAAAAGATGATTAGAACCGATTTGCACAAACTCTGTTTTTTCATCATTGAGCTTTAAGAAGTTCTTTTTCACCCAGCACTTAATAGCATCAATGCACGATTCAAGTTTAGACGCTCGCAGGGATTCATTTTCGGATTTAATTGAAATGTAGAGTTGAGTATCATCAGCATAGATATGATAATTCAGATTGAATGATTTCAAAATACGCCCCAGAGGAGTGGTATAAGCGGTAAAGAGCAACGGTCCGAGTACCGATCCCTGTGGCACGCCGAATTCAAGTTCTACAGATGCAGACTTAACATTATTGATGACAACAGATTGGTGACGGGATGTGAGATATGACCGGAACCAATTCAGCACATTACCCTCAAGTCCGAAAACGTCGTGAAGCCGTTCTAACAGGAGAGACTGGTCGATTGTGTCGAAGGCGGCACTTAAATCAAGAAGAACCAGTAACACAACATTTTTATTGTCAAGGCTAGTAAGGATATCATTATTCACACGAGTTAATGCTGTTTATGTACATATGTTTGCTTCTGTATGCTGATTGGAAGGGTTCGTTAAGATTATGCAACTTCAGATGGGCTTTGAAACGTACTGCTACAACCTTTTCAATAAGTTTGGAGATGAACGACAGGTTTGAGACAGGTCTGTAGTTTTTCAAGACATTGTGATCTAATGTACTCTTCTTGAGAAGTGGAAAGACCAATGCTTCTTTCAACACATCAGGAAAGTTTTCAGTAGATACGGATGTATTCACAATGCTACAAAGAATAGGACAATGTTCTGTAGAACAGCTTTTAACAAGATGGGTTGGGAATACATCTAGCTCACAAGAAGAGGAAGAGGATGTAGAAATAATTGATTTGATTTCATCTACAGCAGCTAAATAAAAGGCTTGTATGTGATGGCGTCCTTATGTCAAGCACTGGATACATGATTACAAAGGTTTAAACAATTGTCTCTCCCTAAAGAACCCAATGCGTATCGGATCTCAAAAGAATCTATAAGAAGAGCTCATGTCGAACTCTTGAAATACGCCCGGATTTCTACTTTTAATTATTCAAACACAAACAAATTAGCATTGAATCCAGGGACCTCGTGTATTGCTATTAACAGAATGTATTGATAAAGTAATTGCATTTTAACAGGAAATCCATACCAAACGTTATTATTCATATATAGCATGAACCACTAAATTTTATTACTAGTTGACAACAATAACTAGGGGCCCGAATTCTGAATTTCGTCTTTGTTTTCTCCTGGTTTTATTTCATTTCTTTTCTATTTATGGGGAATTTGATTACCTACTATCACATGACCCTATCCTTTCAATGGCCATACATATTTACATATATAACTCTTATCAAAACAGAACTGTTATTGATCGCCCCTACACGCAGACTACATAAGAGCGACATAACCCATTTAAAAATTGAACAATCTTACATCAATCCATCAAAATCCTCGGTGTTATTATGGATACGAATTTGTCTATGGAAAACCACATCAGTTTTCTGTGTAAAACATGTCACTACCACCTTCGGAATATTGGCTCAATACGTCACTTTATAACATCAGATGCTGCAGCAACCCTCGTCCGATGTCTTATCCTCTCTCGCCTCGACTATTGCAACAGTGTGTTATCTGGGATTACCAATGAGCAAACAAAACGCCTCCAACGTATACAAAACTCAGCAGCCAGATTAGTCTCAAGAACCAAAGTCCGTGACCACATATCTCCAGTTTTATCCTCTCTTCATTGGCTTCGTATTAATGAACGTATAGAATTCAAATTGTTGTGCCTAACTTATCAAGCTGTTTATAAGACTGCACCTGTTTATCTTCAAGAACTTGTTAACGAACATTTACCAGTCAAAAACCTTCGATCTAGTAACACTTGTCAACTACAATTACCAACATACAATTTAAAAACTTTTGGAGCAAGAACATTTTCATATCAAGCTGCCTTCCATTGGAATAAACTCCCAACTTCCTTAAAACAGTGTCCGTCCCTAGCAAGTTTTAAATCATCACTGAAGACACATCTGTTCCGTCGCTATATGTAATGAGATGACACAGAATATTGTTCAGACTTTGCAGAATTGACTTGAGCGCTATGAGCATACTACACGGTGTGGAATAGCGCTATATAAATGTTATTATTATTATTATTATTATTATCAATGAAATGGGGTTTCACGTGCTACTAAGCTAATGAAGACGGGCATGCGCCACTCAGTGTACTATGAGGGAAATTTTGACCGGAGTCTGGCACCATGACAACAGTATCCAGTTGGATCTGTAGTTCTGTAGATCCCCCCCTCGCCTTTCGAATGAAGCATGGGACTATTAAAATGGGTTCGTCCGTCTGTCTGTCTGCCCGTCTGTCTGTCCGTCACACTTTCTAGGACACAATAACTCTCTTTCTAATTGAACCAGAATGTTCAAACTTGGTGAAGGCTAAGTGAGAGTGATGAAACTTGGTGTATAGCTTCATTACACGAATGCCTTGACTAAGTTCGATAATGAGCATTTTCTGCTCAGGGTAAGCTTATAATTAGCAATAAGCAATGGCCGAGATTTTTGAACACAACAACTCTGATTCTAATTGAGCTAGAATGTTTAAACTTGTTGTAGGTGTTCAATAAGTAATGCATTGTTGGAGTTCTAAGGTGAGCATTTTCTGCTTAGGGTAAGAAAAGATAAGCAATTTGATTAGTTAATGCTTTAGGACACTATAGCGTAAGTTCTAATTAAAGATACATTATGTAATATTTAGATAAAGAACTAGCCATTCTTGTTATACTAGTTCGAAAGTAGATAATGTAAAATGAATAATTTGAAAATTTTATTCAAACTACTCTATTGCAAGCGAATATATTAGCCTTTAAAGATTTGACAGACGTGTGCAATAATTTCAATCACCGTACTGGTTGATCGAAGCCAAGTCTCGTTCCTCCATGTTTGATTAAATCAAAGTATCGCTGAACCGTTTCAATCTATTTAATATTGGAGAAACCTGATGCCATCGAGAGTTGATGAAGGCCTGTTAATTAATGTCTAATTAATACTTTAGAAAATATTTCAGGCCTACAGAAAGACCTGCAATAGGCAGATTTAGCTCTTGCATAATGTATGATTAAGGGTGAGTCATGAAACGCGGTGTATAGTTTCATTACATCAATACCTTGACTAAGTTCGATAATGAACATTTTTCTGCTTTGGGTTACTGCCAAGGGTTAAAATTTGCACGGCGATGTGTACATGTTACCCCTTTTTCTCCGATCCGAACGACTATACGTAACCTCATGTCAGATCCTACGTCCAGCACCACTCCGGAAAATTCCGGGGTATTTTACTCGGACATCACCGGTATCAACATGGGTTACAGAGCCAACGTCTTTGCTTACAGATGCAGATATTGAAAAAGTATTAGTTCGAGGAATTTGCGGGTTCTCAAGAGAGATGCATTGAATACCTGGGGGTTTTCCAATCTCACAGTTAATTAGCATGCATCTGTTCTTCCCTATCCAGTGGCTCTGCGATAGGGTTCTTAAGAAGAATTACACTCTTAATCAGAACTGGTGCTAAAAATCCAATAGGGTTTATCGCAGACAGGATGTCCGTCTAGTAAATCACATACATGGTGACGACGCACGGAAGGTGAATGTGCCCGACGGTAGGTGCGAAGCATGGCCCAAGGTCTTAAGTTCTTGAGGTCCTTGTGGCGGTAATCCGGAAGAAGACTTTCATAACTCTTGAACAACCTAAGGAAAGCTTGTACAGAAGCAGATTTTCATTTAAAAGTAATGACGGTCGGGTGAGTTTCATCAAGTAATAATCGGCATGACTTGTAGGGAGTTATGAAAGTTCATCGTTGATATAAAAGATGCGTTCGGCCAATTCTTGATCCATATTTAGCCTGACCTTCCTGTGCTGGGCTTTTACCAAACACGTTCGTTGTTGAAGAAGTCATTCTTACGATACCATAGAAACCGCAAGTAGTTACGGTGGTCTACTCCAACGTAAAAGCAATGGAATAACTGTTGAATATCCGCTGTGATCGCGATAGCTCTCTTCTTAATCCGAAGCCAAACTCCAAGACTATCCTCTGTACAGACATTGATTATTGATATTATTGCTGACGCCTTGGAACACCAAGTGGGCTTAGTACTAAAGAAATGCCCTCAAACATGAACAAAAGTTGACTAATTGCTACATTGTTCAAAATATGGATGTAATAGGCGCCTTGCCAACTGGATTTGGCAAATTTATAAGATTTGAAATGATTTCATTAGTTTTAGATGAGGTAAGGATTTTCCTTCAAACGTTAACAAACATGAATGAATGAATTAATTTTTAAGAATTTTATAATTAAATGTGTTAATAAGTGAATGAATTTGATGTCTTCCAATACGATTTAACGGCTTATATTAGTATTACCAAGAAACCTGGTGAATAAGGACCGTTTGGTACATGGCTTGCTAGTTGTGAACGATTGCCACAGTTGCAACATTCATCAATTTTGGACAAAGTCTAATTTTAGTTTCGATTCAATAGAACAAAGACCCGTGAAAAGTAAAATAATGGGAGGGGTAAATACGTCGCGATGTACATCATTAGACATGGCCGGGCGTACGGGCTCGATGACAGTTAGGGGGGCAGAACCCGAATTGCCCGAAAAATATTTCGGGTTAACAGAATGATGCCCCCCTCCCCCTCAAGAAAATTTTGGAATATTTGACGGCCACAAACGCGTTTTACTGCCATTCCAGCCCGTAAAATTAGTGTTTTATTAGATTTCGCGGGGAACTTTATTTGCCTAGTATATCTCACTTTACCTGTCTGCCCGAAAAGTCAGCTTGCCCGAAAGTTAGGGGGCAGCTGCCCCCCCCCCTGCCCTCATGGCTCGTACGCCTATGTCTTTAGAAGATCGCTTTGAAAATGTGGAACGTCTTAACACAAAGAAAAACTGTAATTATTTAAGTAGCCTACGTGTACTTTATAATATACAAACTGTGCTGTGCCGAGAATAGTGCGTTTGAAGCTATTTAACTTGCGCAGTCTCGAAGAGTGTCTCAATTAATAGCGGCGGACAAGACAAGTACGCCCGCTACAATATTGCGTTACCGCATCCTCCGACCACCGTCCTAAACCACTAGCATGAGATACCACGCTGTAAAAATCCTTGGCAACATTCTCCACCAACACTGGGATTGACCCCAAATATCAATCAGCTATCGACTTACTAAGCCGCCGCGGACTCCCCGATTTCAAATGAAATACAATATTATTAATAAATATTATCAACGTAGCGTATGCTTAAGATAATTCAACCTTGACTTATGTGTGAGGTGAATTATTTTCACTACTTAACTCAAGTCACCCGGGAAGTCAATAATATTTGATACATGGTACAGCGTGACTGAGAACAATATAAGCAAATACTTGCACGCAATAATCAATAAATCCCACCTTTTGTCATATTTTATTGAAATATAATTACATACAGCCTTACCTAGAGTGGGCGTCGTATTACACATTTCTGCGACACCATTCATTATAATTGCCACAGCTACGTGGCTGCCATTAGGCACACATTTAATTAACAAAGGGGGTTGGGATGGCCTAGTGGTCTAGAGTGCCGCGCTTCGACCTCTAGCTGGCCGGTCACCTCTGGCTTGCGGCTGTGGTTTCGAGCCCTGGTGTTAGCGTATGTGGCATGGAGATAGGGGCGCCTTCTCAACCTTGTGGGTTTCCTCCGGGCACTGTGGTTTCTTCCCACTGCTAAAGACCGAATAATTAAAATAAAAAATGAAACCATATGTTAGTCCCAAAATGACCTGGTTTGTGTCGAGTGGACGTTAAACCCTATTACTTTCTCTCTCTCTTTTTAATTAACAAGATTTGCAAGAAGCATTATGAATTTTTTAAAAGAATAATTCCGTTTTAATGTTTTCTTGAAACAATGGGGTTTAACATCCTACTATTCTGCCTTAACCAAACCAGTGACAAGAACAGCAGAGCAAAACGCGTCGGGTCGTCGAGGGTATCTTTAGTGGGTGGGAAGGGCAACGACTCCGCTAATAAAGACGGGCATTCGCCATACAGTGTGCTGTGAGTAGAAAGCGGCGTTGCGGCCCAAAATTATATTGAATTCCAACTGCCAAGGGTTACTTGCACCGCAATGTGTACACGTGGCCTCCATTTTCTCCCAATCAAACGACTATACGTGGTCCCTTGTCGAGCACTAAACGTGGTCCCACGTTGAGCACCACGTCGGAAAATCCAGAGGAACTTTCTCGACACCAGGATTAAACACGAGACCTCCGAGTTAGAGGGTCAACTTCTTTTGTGTCTTTTAAATGCGAGTCAATATCTTACTAACTCAATCTGATAAACACAGATCCTATTTCGTTTAGTTTAGTATATTTCAAAATATCATTTTACTTGTATTTATTACATTAGAATCTGGAAGACTTCTTATCATTCACATGTTCTTAATAATGTGGGGGATTAGGTAATGAAGGACTATGTGACGACGACTTCTTTGCCTTTTAATGCACGGAACTGTGGGTAAACCACTGGAAACGTCAACGGTGGTGGTCAAAAGTCACTCGTTTGACCATTCACGAACTACCACTATAACTTGTCAGATCTTTATGTTGTGTAGGTCATCTTAAGTATAAAATAACGAAACGTACTCTTTTATTCCTTCAGACAATTTGCTTATTTCTTGCCAAAATTGGCCTACCATGGGACTATACAAGTAAAAGCTCTCTACTATGATGAATATAAAATAAATCATGTGAGTTTATGAATACGTATCTGTCACCATCTGGCAATAAGTTGTATATATTTTTGGATAAAATTAATAGGATTTAAAAGATTTATTAGATTGTTACATATGGAGGTCGTACAATACTCGTCAATATAAGTAGAATCTGGCAATAAGTTGTATATATTTTTGGATAAAATTAATAGGATTTAAAAGATTGTTACATATGGAGGTCGTACAATACTCGTCAATGTAAGTAGAATCTGGCAATAAGTTGTATATATTTTTGGATAAAATTAATAGGATTTAAAAGATTTATTAGATTGTTACATATGGAGGTCGTACAATACTCGTCAATGTAAGTAGAATCTTTTTGTAAGGTTTACCCTTTGAAGTTTTATATGCCTTCACGCTAACGATCGATTTCCCCATTTATGAACCCTTTTTACACGCAGACTAATGAACCAACAAACTAATGAACCTTTAATACTAATGAACCTACAAAATGTTGTTTTATATGAACCTAAAAAATGAAATGAAATGGGGTTTAACGTCCTACTCTTATGACCCGAACATGCACCTACATACTAATGAACCTTCAGATTAGCGAAACTTCGGGTCTATTAAATCCGCCAGTTACTTGCACTAGAAGAATCAAAGAATCCACAAAATAAACTAGATTGTTTTCTTTGGGAATTTTCGGATCACCTTATTAAAGCTGAACTCCGGTTACAAAAATACCGAAATAATGTAATAAAAAAAAAGTTAACGCCCGCAAGCCGCCATACTTGTTTCCAACTTGTGAAATAAGTATGGCGGACATGGAGGCTTATGACCTTGAAAGGTTAGCCGATCTCACTTCCAGTTTGTTTCTCGTCAGCTAGCTATACACATCCGGCTTTATTCTCTTCACACAGTTCACTGATTGCTGTATTTTTCCCCAACAGTATACCAAATTATTGAAGATTGAACATGTCTGATCAGGTAAGACTGTAAATAATTATATGAACTGCGTCTACTACAATATAAATTTCTTACACTTTGGTAAAATGGAGAAAAAAACCATAACATCAATAAATTTAGCACTGTCAAACACTCCCCAATGAGAGCCGTCCCAAACATGTAGTTATGTCCCTTGGTCGTTTTCATGAACACTATTCAACATGAACACACGAAGAAGGCAATACTAATAGTTTGTATAGGTGATTTGTTTTGTTTGAAAAACAGGTTGGGTAAGACATCTGGTTGCATCTTTTGTTTTGGAGTAAAGCTTAGGCTATATTGTAGTAGACGCAGTTCATATAATTATTTACAGGCCTACCTGATCAGAAATTTTGCAATCTTCAATAATTTGGTATACTGTCGGGGGAAATACAGCAATCAGTGAACCGTGTGAAGAGAATAAAGCCGGATGTGTATAGCTAGCTGACGAGAAACAAACTGGAAGTGAGATCGGCTAACCTTTCCAGGTCATAAGCCTCCATGTCCGCCATACTTATTTCACAAATTGGAAACAAGTATGGCGGCTTGCGGGCGTTAACTTGTTTTTTATTACATTATTTCAGTATTTTTGTAACCGGAGTTCAGCTTTAAGAACAAATGTGACATCTCTAGTTTAAAGTACGGGTCCAAAACCCAAGAACATCTTTTTCTTGATTAAATCCGGAGTATTGTATGATACTCTAGATAAAGGAAATTACAAAATGGACCCATGGATGTACTGACATGGTTTGTTTTGTCTCTGCTATATACGACGCAGCACAGCATCAGTCTATCTTATATATTACACGTACATCTTCCAGACATTGTCGGTGGTCACTGCACATGGTTTCTGAGAATACATTAATATATATTGTATTATAATGCTTAAAGCTGCATTTCCTTCAGAACGGACATGTTCCGTATCCGGTCCGGCTCCGATCCGGGAGGAGACATGGCACACGACAGGTTGTGTATCCTTATATGCGGTTATGGAAGCGGAAGGCCTCTCTTTTCAACATGACACGTGTCTAAGAAAGGGCGAAAATTGGAATTCCCCTACCTATTTATTTTTAGCCTATTTCCGTGCGGGCTACTCAAACTGTGTTTCCTTATGTTCGTTATGTGCTTTTACGGACACGGTTCCGCGTTTCCGAAGTTGCCGTACCCATCGAGACATGGTCTGTTTCGAAAAACCGTACCGGACGCCGCATAGAGAACCGTATCCGCATCCACACCTAAAGAAACACTCTTACTAAAATTCTATGATCGTGATTTTTTTCCGTATCCGCAACCAGACCGGATCCGTACTAAAGGAAATGCAGCTCTATATAGCAGGTTAAGATGCATGTCTGTAATTATTACATGAGCTTGTAATTTGCTCTCAAATTAGTTCTATCAGCTTGAAAATGGCATATTCTCACAACCTTGAAACGACATATCACACTTATATATATGTTGGTATGTAAGGCATAGTGTTCGAGCCAATTTGTCGCCATTTTGGAGCAACAATTTGTGAGATGAATCAGAAACTGCCCAAATGGGTCCAGTGACCAACTAATCCTATAAAAATATATATTATACGGGTTATTTCGCCAACAATGTTTTCAAGGTTAACTGCAGACCATGTTAGGCCGCCCTTTTGGGGGAGCAAACTACAAATATTTTCACTAGTGTCCATTCTATCAGAAACAAATCATCAAACCTTGTCCCCCGAGAGGGGGTTGTGGATATGGATGGTTGTGACTCGACTAAATGACACAGCCCTTATATTAATACACACTTATTTGTTTATATCCAATGCATGGGATGAGTTGATATTTTAAAGTCGGTGTGCTAGTTGGTTTTTTAAAGAACAGGGGCCGGTTGCTCAAAACTAAGTTATTTTAACGATCCGTTAAACTAACGGATCGTTATCTTTCATGTGTCCTTTATTAACGGTCCCTTAAATTTCTGTTGCTGGAAAGTCAATTTCATTATCCATTAAAGTTAATGGGCCTTCCAGCAACAAAACGTTTCTCTCCGTTAAAGTTAACGATCCGTTTACTCCATTTGCTTATAATCATGTTCTCCCGGTTATAATTTGTTTACCGTCAACAAGTTTTGTAGCCAGCCGTATTAGCATTTAATGATTCTTTAAAATTTCAAACTCTGAAACACTACTTGGCTGAAAGTTATATTTCTAAATGTTATTACACTGGTGTACATGCAACATAATTACTCAACAAATAATGATCATGCCCTCCGGGAATACTAATGCCCCATTCATAATATTCAGATTTGCATTTTAAAGATGACATCTTTAGTTACAAGGTATTATTTAAAGAGCATAGCTGGAATCATATCATTAATAAATCAATATCGATTAGCTCAACATGACGGAATACCCATTACTCATTTTTAACAACAATACAAATGAAATGAAATGGGGTTTAACGTCCTAATCTTCTTAATAACAATACAAACAACAAGTTCGCGCAACTTCCAATGTATAGAGTGGTGCATGCAAGGGCAAACGACTGTTGTTAAATTTTGATAGAAGGTTGTTGATTACACTAGCAATTGTTAAAAATAGTGTCTATCACTTTATATACAATCATATTATATTAATGTGTGCTTTAGACTCATTTTTAGGCGCTGGTTAACGCAATAGAGACTACAATTTTTGACAGACTTTCCGATTGCCACTTATGTTAAACTCTTTGTGAACGCGGTAGAGACTACAATTTTGGGTTTATTGGTGTCATGAAAGGAAGAGCGGTATAAGTCTTTTCCACCTTTATCTTGTTAAATTTCCAAACTTGGTGCGAAGCACTGTAGTCATGAAAGGACAAACAGTAACTCTCCTTTGCCGAAAACGTCGTGGACACGGTAGAAGGTGTTTTCTTTCAAATTTAGTATAAAGCATTGAACCATGTGAGGGTTATGCCTCTTTTCCAAAACCATCGTGAAAGCGGTGAAGCTGTAGTTTTTAGTGGATTATTTTTCACGTTTGGTTTGAAGCATCTGAATCTGGAAGGAACGTACTGCGACTCTCCGTTACGGAGTCACCCACTCTTTTAAGAATGCGATAAAGGCTACGTTTTTTAAATGGAGATTCCATCAAATTTTGCGGCTATATTCCACGTTCCATGACTTTCTATTTGGGAGTTATGTCTTCTTCGCCCGAAACCTTGTTACCACGTTAGAGACTATTAACGGATTTCTTTCAAATTAGGCCGGAAGCATTGGGGTGGTGAGAGTATACATCCTATAAATAACAAGAAATTTCCAATTTTTCGTTCTGGAATCATCAAATCTGATCAACATACTAGCTTTTGCTTTCGGATAAGCTGTAGTCGAGAGAAAGCTTTACATGGCTATCTTTTGTATATACAGTTCGACATTTATGTAGGTATGTGTGTTACATTACATTATGTTGTGTGGATGATTTGGTTGCGTTTGTGGATGTGTTGTAGTAACATTGGGTGTACGTGCAATTTTAGTTCTTTTGTGTGCTATGTGGTTGACAATCGCAGATTAAATTTTGACGATTTGGTTGCGTTTGTGGATGTGTGGTAGTAACGTTAGGTGTTCGTGCAACTTTAGTTCTTTTGTGTGCTATGTGGTTGACAATCGCAGATTAAATTTGTGATTATCACTGATCCACTTTCTAAAATATTGACCTTAATATATTGACTCACATTATCTCTCTACGTCTAACGAGTCATTTATTGTCGTATTAATTTAAAACTATCTCTAAGCCCTTAGCCACTACATAAACTTACATCGTAGGCCTTAAAACGTAGCCATACTTGTCTAAGCATTAAAGGGACTATCCCCATTTGAACAGTCTTCAAAATAAAAGTCCAAGTACGTATGTAATTTAACGGCCAAAATATAAGAGAATGGTATATTTACCGTGTCTCAAAATTTCAACTCAAACAATTGAGTCGGTTGGACGTCAACATCAAAACTTCTTTGGGTGACCTGATAATCTATTCCCGTTCCTTTAGAAGTCTATACAATGAATGGCCCATGAGCTGTACTTGATACCGAAAGGCAATTTTGACCCACACATTATATATGTAAAATAAAAGTCTGGTTTTATCCAGACACCGTATAATACAGCTTATGACACCGATCCCCATTTCAAGATGAAGACTTGGGTTAAAGTTGTTTGAAAACGCATTAAATATATTGAGTTATTGGCTCGGCCCTGAGGTAAAGGATTTTCAGGGGTTTTAACATAAAATTAAGCAGTTTTGTAAGCAAAATATTATCAGGATTGGCCCTTTATTATATAATAAGAAAAACACACAAATAACACACACATATACTACAATATGAATCCTAACTCCACAAGTCTTCAAAAATAACGAGCGCAGCAGCAGATGAATTCATACTCTCTTTTGTTCCCAATGATCATGTTTGTATTGATAGACATTCAATCAAATCACAAACTTAAAGGGCCAATCCCGATAACTTTCTGAGGAATAAAACTGCTTAATTTTGTGTTAAAATCCCTTAAAACCCATTACCTAAGGCCGACCAACTAACACGATATTTGTGATACGCTTGTAAATAACTTAAATCTGACAGTCTTCATCTGGAAATGGAGACCGTTGTATTATACAGTATCTGGATAAAACCAGACTTTTTTCTATAAAAATAATATGTAGGGGAAATTTACCTTTTGTTATCAAGTACAGTACATGGGTCATTCACTGTATAGACCTCTCAAGAAATGTGAATCGATTATTAGGTCACCCAATGAAAAAATTGACCCGAAATCTTAAAAGGGTTACGTGTCCGGATAAGCAGTGTTGATGTTCACGTCCAAACGACTCAATATTTTGAGCTGAAATTTTGAGACAAGATAAATACACCATGCCTCTACATTTTGGTCCATAAATTTCATAAACTCTCGGACTTTAATTTTTGAGACTCTGTTCTTATCGGGATTGTTCCTTTAACCGATATGAACACAGACTGCGATCACACCATATACTAGACTGCATTCTTTTTTTTGCAGTGTATTCGACTACAGAAGACTTCCACTGCCACTTGTAATCTCTACCCTGCCCCTTAAAAAGTCAAATCCAAAAGAAGCCACCAAGCACAAATATAGCTTATATTTAATTTCTGTCGATGTCGTGTTGTCGACGTTTCGAATTAAGCGTTCTGAAGAGACGAAATAACGAATGCTTCCATGGGCTATTGACATGTCCATTTGTTGATATGACTTAAATCCACATTTGTGTGAATGAATCTGGTGTAACTTTTATTCTTATTCCATTTCAGTTTATTTAAAAAAACAAGGAAGAAAAAGAAGTATGTTATTTTGATGATGCTTCTAATCGTTTTGGCCATGTACATGGCTACCATTAAAATGATGAAAACTCGAGTAATTCACTCTCCAACAGTCACGTCTCATTTTCTGGTCGACACGGAAGTTTGTCGAATGCCCAATGTGGATCCATTCGATTCGTCCATTAAATCTTTGGTAAAGTACAAGAACTTCATCAAATGTAGAGGTGTGACGTCATTGACCTTTCAAGAAGGTCAAATATTACGGTTAAACATGGGTGTGATAAATACTAAATATAAGAGACAGTTTTCTTACTGTGAATATCATGGCATAAATCGTGGCAATAACATGGATGATAATAAATACCAATATACACCTAATGGGACGATATTTAAAAAGGATATTGTTGTTACTGAACAGTTTATACGTGTTAAATGTTATGATAAATCACACAGTGTTATATATTCTAATTACCATGCCTTTATCTTACAACAACCAACCAGACTTCAACAATTAAAGACTCGCTTTAGTAAGCACAAGGAAGAGAACAAACCGCGAGAAACCTTGAACGTTGTTATGATTGGTGTCGATTCTGTTTCAAGATTAAATCTTATTAGAAATATGCCTACAACACGTGACTACCTATTACGTCATCTTGGTGCTATAGAATTACAAGGTTACAACAAAGTCGCTGATAATACTTTTGTTAACATCGTTCCCATAACAACCGGACGTTTTGTGGAAGAGTTACCGTGGGATGAACAGAAACGAGGAGAACCGATGGATAAATATAATTTCATCTGGAAGAATTTTTCATCTTGTGGCTACACTACTTTGTACGCTGAGGATTATCCTAAGACTGGCATATTTAATTATCTTAAACGTGGATTTCACGTTCCACCCGCCGATCACTACTATCGTCCATTTGCTCTGGCTGTAGAGGGGGATAAATCTGTATGGATGTCGGATCATCATTGTGTTGGGGATCGATTTGAAACTGACATGATTCTGAATTACACTAAAGATCTCATGAAATTGTATAACAGAGTACCATATTTTGGTTTCAACTTTCTGTCCCGATTAACTCACGATTCAATATCGAACACGGCCTCAGCTGACATTCTCTATTCAAACATGTTCAGAGATATTCACAATCAAGGCCTACTTAACAACACCGTGTTGATATTTTTCAGTGATCATGGAATGAGATTTGGAGCCATCCGACAAACCTACATAGGTAAATTGGAAGAACGGCTGCCGATGATGTTTCTTGTTTTTCCAAAATGGTTTTATAAAAAATATCCCCAAATAACACAAAATTTAAAAATAAACCAAAATCGATTGACGACACCTTTTGATATATACGAAACTTTAAAGGATATTTTATATTTTACTGGTGATGTTAAAGGAGACGTGGACGTTAAACAAAGGGGGATAAGTCTATTCGAAGAAATTCCTGTGTCTAGATCATGTGACCATGCTGGTATATTACCTCATTGGTGTACTTGTATGTCACAACAAGAGTTATCTACCAATGATCAGTTTTATAATATGAGCGTCAATTATTTGATAAACTATATAAATCAACACTTTGTGTTAAATAACGTTACGGACATTTGTTGGCCCTTAAAATTAGGACGTACAAAATCGGTGCACATCATAAAAAATAACGATAAACTTTTAAAGTTCAAGCAAAGTCTGAATGACGTCATCAATAGAACTGTGTTTTATAATGAAAAACGTGTACATTCAACATATATTTTTCAAGTAGCCGTATCACTGATGCCCGGATCAGGAGAATTTGAAGCAGCCGTCCGGTACGACGAAACATCCAGAAACTTCACAATGGCGGGCGACATTAGTCGAGTAAACAAATATGGACATGATTCAGATTGTGTCCAAGGGAATTTGCTTCGTAAATTATGTTTCTGTAAATAAAATTGAAATCATGGGGAGATGCTTCCTTTTTAAATTCTTTTAATTGTTTATTGTGTTCCTTCTGATAGAAGAAAATATAGAAATCATGTGGAAATGTTTCCTCCGTAAATTGGGGCAGCGCAGTGGGACATTAAACCAATTTTTATTTATTTACTTTACTGGGCTAATAAAGACTGGCATACCCACACAATGTGCTATAGGAGACAATTTGCCCGGGCAGCGGCGCTACGGCCTACCCTTATATCGAAGTCCGACTGCCAAGGGATCTTTTACGTGCACGCCAAAGTGGGCGTTACACCTCCAGGAGCGAAGAAAGGTCAAGGCATTGCTGGCGGAGCAAGATACCATTTATACCATACTGCATGGCGTATATATGCGTTGAAACCCGATGGATTTTATTTTATTGGGAGTTTTGTTTGGTTTTATTAGAAAAAGACTCGAGCAGGTGGGTGTTTTTTGCGAAGTTTGTACATGTGATAATCTTGTTTGGGGATTTAAGGCTTTCTTATTTGGCTGATGCAATGTCGTACTTTTGTGCCGGAATTGAGGTCGAGTCGTTTCAACAATCTCCCATTCATTTATAGAGAATAAAAATATTTCATTCCACTGGTTATTTGATTCCGCTTTTAGATAATAAGTTTCCCCAACGGCTAACTCCCGAAATCCCTAGTGCTTTATTCCAGTAAAATCGACTGGGAAGCCAAATATTTTGGCCAATGATTCAATAGCACGGCCCCTGAACGCACAGGGCGAGTGTAATGAGACCTACGTTCAGAGCTGAACTAGGTTTGAGCACTCGGTAAATCTCGACAGATTCCGGGACGTTCCGGAACTACATCTAGTCTCGGCTGTATGGCAGTAAGTGATATGTACCTACGCCCATGCATTTGCGATGCGGCTACCGGTTTACTTTAACAGGAAAACTTGGCGCTATTACAAACAAACAAGACACCATGGGCGCAGCCATGTTTCATCCGGGACCTTTAATGTAGTTCCAAGACACCATGGGCGCAGCCATGTTTCATCCGGGACCTTTAAAGTAGTTCCAACATGGCGGAATTCGTCAAACAGCCGAGACTAGATGTAGATTCCGTAATCTGTCGAGGATTGCCGAGTGAGGTTTGAGGTGGCGTATGATGATGCATTGAACATTTCAAAAACAAGCAAATATCACACAGTGATAGACCGCATTACCTACTAATTGGACCGCTAATCAGCAAGGCCCGGGGAGGGACTTCGTAGGTGGTTTGAACAGTGTACTGATCTCTCTGGATTGCCCCTTTGCCCTGTAGATATAAGTATTGGAGGTATAGTGCGCTAACCCTCCTACCACTATCGACAAGTAATATACAACAAAACAACATATTTTCAACACTAATTTAATCCCATCACACATTTAAATTATCCCATCACACATTTAAATTTAGCCATAACATGTTTATTTAATGCCACGGTAACACATGTGATAGTGTTAAAAACTCCCGACCAGGTATTTAACTACACAACATACTGTATATTCATTATCTATAATCTCCTCAAACTGTTCATAAATACATCGACCCCTTTATTATTCAAGTGTAATCCATCACGTAAATGATTTACCGAGATATCATGTTTTACAAATTTCCAATTATTTTCTCTGCACAGCCTTTCATACAGTTCATTTAACATTAAAATCCCCTTGTTAACGTTTTTGTTCATCGTAACCAATACCTGCGATATAAAAACCAAACAGCCAAATCTATTTTTCAAGTCGGACAAACATCTCTTTAACAGCTTAACACTTGCTTCGCAATTTTCAATAACAGTCGATTGGGTTAAATTTGACACATTTAAATCATTTGAGCCAACATGGACCAGAACATAAACCGGTTTATAACGAGAGACGAATTCATTCAGCACTCTGACTATATCCCTTATCTGCCCCCCACTAACAGACCTTACGGCCCATTGTACCTTATCTTTTAATACCCGTACAATCGAATCGCCAATAATAACTTTCGAATGCGGTAAAACTGCAGGGGGTTCGTAACGGATACATTTACTAAGCCGTGTAGGATATATGTGGAAAACTAACAAATTCCATGGCAAACCTTTCTTATCACGTATATACCCCTTCTTAGATGGATACAATAAAATATCTTTATCCCCTTTCACTCCTAACGTAACGCACAGACTGCTAGAATAAACTAAATTTGGCCACCATGACTGTTTGACAGGGAAATCCGGTACAATTAAAGTGCAGGATAAGTTTTGTTGTAAAATAAAAGCTAAAACTTAACGTCCTTAAATATGAGGCCACTGTTAAATTAAGACTATGGTAAACGAAAGCTGAATTTTTCCACCCAAAAGGAATGGTATTACATACATAGTACACCTCATTCCACGAAAATCCTAACAATGGCTTTGAATTGTCGGAAATTAACACGTGGTCATACCCAGATTTATCATCTAATTTTGACATAAATGTATCTTTCTCTATAATTCTAGGTACATTATTAAGAGTGTCCAATGTAAAAGGCGTATCTTTCATCCAGCAGTTCAAAAATCTGAGGTCTAAGCATAACCGGGGCTTCGTAGGCTCTACCGTTAATGGCGAAATTAGATACGGTTTATCACTTGAACTACAAATCGAAATTGCTCCCGTTTTCAATCGGTTTTTTATCTCTCCACTGATGAAAACCCGAAATTGTTCGCAGCTTTTAGCATTAGGAAATTGTTTAGACGGTGGAAAATTTTCTTGATATTCCTGCCCGGCGAAAGTTCCACAAAAAGGTCGTATATATTCCAGAATATTGACACGATTTTTAATGACATCCAAAACATCAATGTTATCTATGCGATTGTTCTCGACAATTTTTTCCCACTATTGAAAACAGTTATGAATATTACCGGCCCTAAATCTGTCGGTTCTTCTAAAGGGGATTAAATGCAAATCTGGATGTAATCCTTTGTCAATTACGTCCTCTGCCCGTGGATGTTCTGTACACAATAATGCATTACAGTCATAAGATATCCGGGAGACCAAGTTGTCTTTGTAAACTCCAACATTCGACTAAAAAATAAAATATTTTCATTGGGGTGAACACATTTTTTGAAACAATTTCTAGCAAAATGCCCAAATTCATTACAATTATAACATCTTGGACCTGATCTTTCTGGTGTAGGTCTGTACCCATTACGGGTCGGTTCCGGAACAAAACCACCATGCATTTGTGAGACTCGTTAGCTGTTGACAGCATGGCTACGGTTAAGCTCCCTACTCGAGGATGAAACTTATTATGATTAAAGCGTTGTAAAACGAACGAGAAGGATTCACTTTCAGGATGATTTGTCTTCCTAGCTCTTTGTTCCAAAGTAATTAGCTTCTGCAGAAAGACGTCTGGGTTAAAATCAAATGTTCGACTACCGTATTCTTTCACCTGACGTAAAGCGGATTCGACCGATTCTTCATTTTGAATTTTCTGCTGTTGATCAAGTACCCTTTTTAACTCCGCAACCTCCTTCTCAATTTCAGTCTGAAATAACAAAATTATATTAAGTATCTCGCTACTCACACTAAATCACTTTCAAGTTGAACCAATTATTCAAATCAGAACTCATTTCTGACACCTCATTTGTTCTATCGTCACAAACCAACTCCTTCGACAGCATCGCTGCCGATGCCTTATTCTCGACCAACGACATCACAGATGTATATTTTTGTAACATTTGTGATGACTTCCAACCAACATGAGCTTGAATATTTTGATCAGAAACGCCCAATAACTTTAATGTCATAACACATGCGCCTCTTGCACCGTGAGGCGTTTCACCAGCCCACAGGCCTGCATTATGCAAATGTTTCTTTAGACGCATATTCATACCAGACGATGAAACCGGTTTATTTTTACTTACATCGACAAGAGAACGACATGAGCGAAATAAAAAACCCGGTCTTAGGTTAAATTTTAGAATCGCAGAATGACAAATAGTCCTGCAAACCAACAATAGGACACAATTCTCTATTCTCATTAAACATTAACACAAAAACTCTCGGCGTCCCCTGGATAGTTTTCCCTTCAACCATATGCACTAATACCCCTCCGTTATCAGGTAAGTATCTTACATTTTCTGCTCTCAATCTCCCCAGATCACCAGCTCTATCCCCTGAAAAGCCTATGAACCTAAAGTAGGCATCATCCCTATGTAATAAATATTGTTCCTTTAAAGATAAATTAGGGTTAGACAGGAGGAACTTTAAATATCGAGAAAGCTTCAATATCTTCTCTAAAAACAAGGGTTTCGCCTGTTTCGGGACAACCATAGCAACACTTTGCTCAATTTTCGTTGCTTCCAAATGTTGTTTAATAGCCAAAGATGCCATAGGATTCCCTAAACCAAGTTGCTCATTCCAAATTGAGCCCCTACCTCGATCTCTAAAAATTGCCCTTAACTGTCCTATCAAACTGTCAAGTGAGGAGGCTGCCCGGCGGAGAGGGCAACTACACTTCTTTTCGAATCCACTACCTTTAAAGACACACTCAGGAATATGAACTTGAGTTTTGCATCCAACATCCTTAACTACTAAAAATTCTCTCATAGGCAAAATCGAGACGGATTCTATTGTCTGAGAAGGAACTAACGCGGCTAGAAAGTACTCTAATTCTTTCTCGAGTTTCTTTTTCTGACGTATGTATTTTCTACAACCAACAATTTCATCCAAATATGAAATTCTCTCTTTTATTTCATTTCTATTGACACCGATGCTAGCCGGGGAACTATTACCTAGAAGACAAATATAGGCTAGTAAACAGAGGGAATGATTCGGTCTACTGGCCCAATTGACCTAAATATATACCACGGTTTTATCACCCAATCTCTAAAAATTCTTTTTACCGTTTTCAGTTCAAATTTGCCACTTTATCCAGTTTCCTACACCTATCTCTTATTTACTTATATCTCCCTGCTCCCGTTTTTATATCTCATGCTCTATTTACCTTTCATCGTCAGTTCATCTCTTCTGTCCCTTATCCCCCCTATGTTCACTTATTTCTTTCACAAACTTTTAAGGTATATTTGTAATCCAATACTCATCTCATTGCTCTATCTCTCCGACCCCCACCCCATCTTTTAAAACATCCTATGTTTTCAAATTCTCTCGACCTCTCCTGTTCTCTCTCTAATCTCAACATGATCTAACCTATCCTACTCTGCCACCTTTACCTTCTTACTCATTTCCCTCACTAAAACCGCTATATAATATAGTTTTACTTAATCATATCCTCTTACAAATTCTCCAATAGCATTTCAAAGTTAACAAGCTGTCTAAATACGTGAAATAAAATATCAAATAAAACTTGCGCCATTTAATTGACCACATGTAAAAAATATACTTTCACAGTCTACGCAAAACATGCGCCATTTAATTGACCACATGTAAAATTATACTATCACAGTCTACGTAAAACATGTGTCATTTAATTGACCACATGTAAAAATTACTCACAATCTACCTAAATATGTGCTAAATAACTGGTCCCATGCTTGCGAGTTGGTCATGACCAATATCCACCAACGTGAGCCATTTTCAAAAGATTCTCATAACCGTATTCAATATACTCATTTAGATTCTAATAAAATGTTTAGCATATCGTCAAGAACTGGTATTACGCAACCTGTAGTAGGTTACCCCTTTCCCCGGGAATCCGTCGATATGAACTATGCGAGTTCAACTAATAGTCATGATAGAGCTTTAACTATTTATTTTAGATTCTGACTGATAAAACGTTCTTAAAATTAAATTATATTGAGAAATGAACGCCTGTACTCATCTCCAAACATACGCGTAAATCAACTCATGTGATTACTAACTAACCTGGCCTAGATTTATTCCGTTTACCAATGTGTACTCGTAAAGACGCCCAGCCAGTCCCGCTCATTTATGACACTCGGCGCCTCAAACAATAAATACATTTATAGTCAACGTCTCGAAGAATATATACCTTTGCCGGTTCCTTAGTACGTTTTTTCTTTCGGGCGGGCTCCTCATCAGATTCATCTAACTGCGCTTCTTCTTCTTCCTCATTAGCCACTAAAATTGCCGCCATAGCCAGAAGGACAAGGTTTTCTCTTTTTATTTCAATGCCTAAAATGTCACACAACTCGGTGGTATTCAATTTCATCTCTGTTTCCAAATAATTCTTTAATTTCTGCATTGATAAGGTCTCTGTATTCTTTCCTGCTTCAAAATTGACAACAGTATTGGGTGGATTACCATTTACTCTGTATTTCTTCAAAACTGATAATTCTTGCACTTTCTTATTGCCATTCCAAATAGCACGATCCATCTTGAAAGACTGAACTTTACTTGTTGTCACCTCAAAATCACCTGGCCAAGTGTTGAATGCACGTGCATGGTCGCTTATACTAGCAGTCAAAGGGGGACAATCCAGAGAGTGAACAGGCATCTTAATCGGTACATTCAGATTTAAAAAGGAACCCGATTCATAAGGATCACGGAAAGAAACTTCTGGAATGTGTGATTTCATATTGTTCCCAGGTGTGCGTATACTCACAAGATGCCAATCATATTTTCCGGACACCTATTGAAGTCAAAACTTGGGCAGGAGTATCCGATTTTCACATAAGGTCTCGTCTGTGATAAATGGTATATATGCATTTTACTATATTGCTTCAGTTGTCAAGTAATTTGAAGAATGAATGTCCGAATATCGGGGAAGAAGTAAAAGATATTTTTTTTTATTTGGCATATGTTCGAAATTAATCTATAGAAGATTTTCACTTCCGAACAGCCTTGGGTATGTGTTCAATGAACATGCAAACAATATGCCGTGGATTCTTTTCCCTGACGCGACTTCACCAGAGGTGTGAGGAGCGACGTATTATAAGAAGAATCAAAATATTGATCGGATGACAATCAGAATGCTTTTTTTTCGACAAGATATTTGCATTAATTGTTTTTGTCGTAACCACGGTACTGGTATATTAGAGTCTTGGTCTCGTTTTTCCATTTTAAAATTATATCATTACATGGCTGGACCGCTCTAATCTAGTCAAAATCTCTAGCATCTGATGACACGAGTTATGCTTTGGTCATGTTAAGGCCCAAAGAAAGACCCACAATCGTCAAATTTACTTGAAAAATGTAAAAACTTTGGAATTAAACTTTATTTAATTTATTTTCAGGGTTGTGCTTTATCAAATACCACACACCTGTGCCTATTATTTTGCACACTGAGAAGGGCATTTTTCTCCGTCTATCTCATGTATAACCGACATGAAGGAAATTGTGATAAAAGGGGTTTATGCTGCTAATCGGTAGCGTATCAGTCCCTGTGAACGCCTGACCAATGTAACTGAACATCTTATTGAGAACAGAAGACCTTGCTTACCTCGCTAAAACCAGTATGAGGACACAATACGCTGTTAAAAAATACGTCCCCGTCTCCTAACCGATTTGACAGATTTCGTTGAAAGGGCACCGCACAAATTTACGTACTTGGGCATATAAGATGAAACGAACTTTAGGTAAGTCTGTAATTAGGCTAGGCAACGCAATAAATGACTGCTTTTCAAAGATTTCAATTTTTTCTCCAAGACTTACCTATTCAATAGCCCGGTCCAAGAACGTACGTTCAGAGCCGAACTATTTCATAAAGGTACCGTCCCAATTATTTCCAAAGCATTTTGCTTAAATCTCACCAAACGAGCGAAAAGCTTCGACAACCTTTGGTCTGACTCGGCAAACCTCAGCAGATTCCAATACCCTGCATCGGCTGTATGACGCAGTCCGCCATTAGAACCACTTTCAAGTTAACGGATTACCAAAGGCGTTACCAACGACGACGCTTTTAAAGAATGTTTTATCTTTCAAAGTTTGAAGCTGTTTTCTTTCAAGTTTATCCGATTTTATTTGGACAAAGACAAGTTTGCACTGAAAACTCCACACACGGCATGGAAACGATCCTGAACTGCTCTACGTTCGAATTGGTATTAATTATTCTTGTTAGTTTTTAAGAAACTTATGTTAAACTGATTTTCCGTCCGCATGTAACCCTATGTTGGATGGCAGCTGCATATATTGTATCGGTTGCTGATTGAATTTCAAGGTCATTAACCATTCTTTCAAACCAAATTTGTATTCTTATCAAATATTTTATCTTACTTTACTACATTGATGTAATAATAATGCATAGTCAATTAGTTGTGTTTTCACCGTATCTGTCCACACACATTGACATGAACAATATTTGTGTCAAGCTTAGACCCAATTTCCAAGAATGAGTTTTATTTCCATTGTAAGTGAAGACTAAGACAAAGAAAAATCTATGTTAGTTGACATAGTATGTTTACCTCTGGGTCTCGGGAGGATGTACTATAGGGGTTATTTAAAGTGCTAATCCCGAATTTCATAGAATCTGAAAATTACAAGTTCGTATACGTATGAAATTTTAACGCCAAAATACAGAGGAATTGTGTATTTACCTTGTCTGAAAAGTTCAGTTCAAAATATTCAGTCGTTTGGACGTGAACGTCAAAATCGCACCACAATCAAATATCCGGACACTAGACTTTTTAAATAGCTGAACTTGATAAATGCGACTACATGCGATACCTATTGTACACTTCATAAATAGAGAGCTTGCGGCACGCAGCACTCAGCATGTAGACGCGTATTATCCAGGCACTTTTTAGGATGCAACCAAGACGCCGGTCTTCAAACACAGAGCAATACCGACAATTGGAAATTTTTTGAAAACGTATCACAACGCTTGAGGTAGTTACTAGGGGCTAAGTTATAAGTTATTAAAGGCCTTTCATACAAAATTAAGCAATTTTAAGCCCCAAAATGTAACTGGGATTATTCCTTTAAAGGAGCGAAATCGCTAATATTTGGGACCTAGAAATTGACACAAATGGGTCGCAACGCATATAATAATGTAATTTTAATGTATATAGACTGATGTACATTCCGTTTTTACTCTAATTTCAAATCAGTTATGTTCGACCAAATACGCCAGCAGTCTCAACCGAAAGACAACCTATAGCGTCTGGTTATTTAAGTCTACACCGATATTTTCAGCGCATTCTATCTAGATAAGAATATGGCGCCACCGTTTGACATGGCTTGTAGATTAGTCTAGCCTCGTTCTTCGAGTCCCGATAACTTTTTGGGGACTAAAACTGCTTAATTTTGTGTTAAAATCCCTTAAAACCCATTACCTAAGGCCGACCAACTAACCCGATATTTGTGATACGCTTGTAAATAACTTGAACATGACAGTCTTCATCTGGAAATGGAGACCGTTGTATTATACAGTATCTTGATAAAACCAAATTTTTTCTATAAAAATAATATGTAGGTGAAATTTACCTTTTGTTATCAAGAACAGTACATGGGTCATTCACTGTATAGACCTCTCATGAAACGTTAATCGATTATCAGGTCACCAAATGAAAAAACTGATCCAAAATCTTAAAAGGGTTACGTGTCCGGATAAGCAGTGTTGACGTTCACGTTAAAACGACTCAATATTTTGAGCTGAAATTTTAAAACCAGATAAATACATCATGTCTCTATATTTTGGTCCATAAATTTCATAAATACTCGGACTTTAATTTTTGAGACTCTGTTCTTATCGGGATAGTCCCTTTAACTAATGTTATAACTTAGATTGGGGGTTAGATGGCCAAATAGTTAGCACGTGCTTACAAAAAAAAAAAAAAAAAAATGGTCGCCTGTCCAACCTCGTGGATCTTCTCCGGGTCATCTGGCGTCCTCCCACTACTAAAGACCCCTACGCGCAAGCGAATTATTGAATTAAGATTGAACCTTTAGTCCTAATATAACCTAGTTTGTGTCGAATGGGTGTTAAACCCAAATTCTTTGTCTCTATAACATAGACTGGTTGTTGGGGAAACTGAATATTTGTAGTTTGTTATGTTATCGCTTAACTAATGATTTTATTATACAGTAGTGTATTCATCGAAACAAACCCATACGTGGCCTTTGCAAGTGGAAATGCTATAACGTTAAACGTCCTACTTTCCTGCACAGACTGGGCTAATGAAGACGGGTGTACAATGAGGGAGATTTGCCTACTCTTATTTCGAATTTCAGCGGTCAAGGGTATCATTACGTGCACGCCATGTATACACGGGATCTTGGATTTTAGTCTCATAAAGATGAGCTTTTTCGGCCAACGCATGGATCGAACATGGGACCTCCTGGTTAGCGGGCCAATGATCTTATTCACTTCACTGTTTCTATCATAACCTTTGGTCGAGAAGATTCTACAGTTTGTGTTGCAGCTTTCAGGCTATTTGACATCTATTAACATACCCTTTTTATCGGATATTCTGTAAATTTTGGATTGTTCATTTAAGTTCATTTGTTCCTCATGGCCTTCCATAGGATTTTCAAAATAAATTCCCAATTGCTTTGGTGATAAGAATATGCTTGTTAGTGATTTAGACTTTATATCATCCGGGTTATTATTAATCTGTATTTTATACAAAAGAACACAGATATTAAGATTGTTGAAAATGGAGATCGCAAAGTATTGGACAATGTGAGTAAAGTTTATTGTATCGTTTTTAAATAGATTTTATTTTAAATATTTTTGGGTGGACATTCGTTCCTTAACTGATTACTATCGTCGAATAGGCGAGAAGTATGGAAGTGTATCGCTGCCAATATTAAATGCTCTGCAAAAATGTAATTTCCATTGATTACGTGTAAAAAGTACCATGTTCAAAGTCTTAATACCGGTAATGATAAAGTCAAAATACCCCGAAGGGCAAAGCTAAACGTAAAACGTCAAATGCAATGTGTCAAATGTTTTATTTGAAAATGCTGTTTCCCTCATTACATTTTACATTTGCACACTGCCGTATCTCATGTATCCGTCACGCTTTCTACATAGCATCTTAAGTTTGATATGCAAATGTAGGATGTCATGTGACTTAACATATATGGAAACGAGGCCGAGATCAACCTGGCACACTATACGATATGTAAACTGTCTGCGATATCACCTCGATGGAAGCGGACGTTACTTACCACAAGTTATTTACCACACGATATTGAGGCAATCAATATGGCAAACTACAAGAAATTCGCTGGACGACGTACCGCGCCTACAATAAAATCATGTGAATGGTATGGTTAATCCGAGCCGTTGGCAAATATCATAAATTGAAAGTATATAGTCTATATTTAGTAATTAGGTTACTTTCGGACAGCTTCACGTTTCTATCGACAAAATAAGAAGGGATTTTTTTCTTTCTAAAGTACGTAATTATGAATGTGCCAGGAAACTGATAGGTTCAAAGAGCCATAGAAACATACTTTCCACAGATTTATAAGACGACTGGAATTTCTAGACATAAAAAAGGAGCTGGGAAGCTCATGGCAGAACGAGGACATGTCACAATGGAGGCAGACTTGAATTAGGACGATGGCCGCAATGACTACAATATGATATGTTATGTTGCTGTATTGATTATTATGCATGTAATGTTTTTTAATGTTTGTTACTATATTGTTGACATATAGAAGTCCAACCCACACTCATCGTTATCTGCCTTATCAATTATTAAGTGATATGAACACAAACTCTGATCCACCATGCAAATGCTTGACTGATATGAATAAAAACTGTAATCACACCATATACTTGTTTGATCTAAACAATAAATGGGTCAATACAGGCATTGTATGAACTTTTGTGCAGTGTATTCTACCATGGAAGTATATAACTACTTTTCGCCTTTTTCGATATCCCCAAAAACGCCCCCAATACTAATTAAATACTTCCAAGTACCACCACATACTAACTCAATATTGTGAAAAACTAACATAATGCTTCGATTATATAAATATGAATAATTCGCGGAAGTAGAATTTTATTTATAAACTGGAAAAGTCTTTTTTGTAGTAACAGTACCCGCTAGCTTAAGCGACTGAAGGGCTAATCCAAAATGACCAAATATGCCCATATTCTTTCCCAGTACTACAAAATGCAACCCGCAACACCTTAGTGTTATCCAAAACTGACAGAATACTGCAATTACTTCAATATCAAGGGCCAATCTCGATTGTATTTTGGAGAAAAAAAACGTTTAATTTTGTGGGACAATCCTTAAAACCACTACCCTAACTCCAACAACTTAAAGTTGGTAAGTCTCTAACTCAATCTCATCCAAAGTCTCCAACATTGAAATCACGAATTATTTGTCAATTTAAATCAACATTGATATTGTGATCTTACCGGGAAAAGCTGGGCTTCTGATAAGCAATTACCATTGGTGCACGAATGGAAGAACGTGGCTAGGCAAATTCCACAAATCATGTCAACCGGTGAACCATTTTATTATCTGGAGAGCATGCGCAATAAATACTTATAAGTGTATACTGGAATAACCAGATGCTAGAGATTGCCATTCGATTGAAACTTCTGGCGTATTTCAGCGAACATAAACTGAATAGAAATTATAGTAAAGGCAGAAACGAATGAATGTATATCAGTTTATATACACCCACATTACATTATTATATGCGTTGCGACCCATTTGAGTCAATATCTAGGTCCCAAATGTTAGTAATTTACCTCCTTTGAAACCCACCAGTCTTCATCTGGAAATGGAAACCGGTGGCCCAAGCTGTATTATATGATGTCTGGATAAAACATGGGCCCTGTGTCCCCAAAATTTAAGCTAAAATCCCTAAAATAGATTTTAACTAAAATCAAAATGAAATTTTATGCGTTTCACGAAGACAGATTGTAACTTTAAATGCAATTTTAATATATTTTAGTTAAAATCGTTTGTGCCCGCTGTGGGTACTTACGGTGTGAAAGCAAATACGCTTCAAAACTAAAAACTCTTGACAGACTGAATTAAAGGTTACAATATCAACGGGGAGAGTTTCATACCTAGTAGCAAGGTTTGCACATGATCAGAAAGTCGTAGAGCGGTTAATAAATGAGATTATTGCGTATAATCTGTTTCGAAATGTCAAAAGTTCAATATCAAGGGAGGTAAATGGAACATCACAACATTTGCCATCAACTGACCACCATTAACTTCCCCCCCCCCCATTGACTTCAATGTTAATTCTGTCCTCTTTGCCCACCTCCAATTTTTCCCAAAATTTTCGTTAGGCTGAATGCTTTTCACTACATACATACGAACACATTGTCATGCCCTTGCACCAAAATTTTGTGATACACAAACGTGAAGAAGCATACATATCACCGTAGCCAACCTGGTAACCCCATTATTCTTCCGCCTCAAAATAATGAATATTTACCAAAACCTGGCAGAAAATGCTAATTCAAACCCGCTTCGTTCATTTTAGACCCCCCTAAAAATCAATAAAAAATTGACATGCAAAAGGGGAAAAAAGACAGAGAGATAATTGCTATAAATAGACGAACTACAATTTGTTAAACATAACTAACCTCACAACTTTTGTATCCTTCCGCCTCAATATCATGAATAGTGACCAAAGCCTTTTTTTCAATTCTACACCAAAAAGTCAGCAAAAATCGCCATGCAAAAGTGGGGAAAAGGGGAAAGGGAGAGAAAAACTTAAAATAACCTTGGCCCCTGGTGAGCGATGACCGATGTAGGGGTGAAACTGCAGGTATCACAAAAAGGCCTTTTTTATTTGCTTCCCATGTGTTCTGGCAACATAACGGTGAAAGGAAATCAAAATCAAAGAATAACTGCATAAATGATGGTCCTTTCAGTATACATGCTGCTTTATGTACAGTGGTGCATCTCAGGTCCATGGGCCTTTTGTGCTAAAATTTAAAAATCTTTCTTATTAGAGGCAGTATTTGAGTTCTGTGGAAAAGTTAGACAAGTTGCAAACAAACTGCACAGAAAACATTCATAATTTGTTACTGCCATGTCATGACAAATGTACAAAATTTACGTGTAGCATCTTTCAAAATACCAATAATTTTCCATTTATTTAAAATATACAGACTGGCAAGCAGGCCCGTAGCCAGCTTGCTTGTTGCGGAGGGGCAGTGAAGTTTGGTTTTTTTTGGAGGGGTGGGGGCACAGTCTACAGTAGCTATTTTAGAGTTATGGTCGGATATTATGATACTTATCAGGTTGTGAACCCTGTAGAGGTCACAATTTTAATCTGTAGTCACACGAATCAATATTAATTTTACGACAGTGCATGTTATTTGAGTTATAGGATATTATGTATTGTATTATTGATGTATTATGTGAATTGGCATTTTGGGTGAAGATAAGGCATTATTTTGCCTTAATAAAAGAATGAAGTGTGACGTAAGTTTGTTTATTTCATTAACTAAACTGATTTTGATGGCATGTTTATACCCAAAGATTTTGCTTCCTCTCAATATGAGGGACCTTTAGCCGTTTAAGTATCTTCTAACACGCGGTTTCACAGTCCAACCTACCATAATAGCTAGATGGCGTTAATTTCCAGTCTTTGAACTTCTCAGTCAAGACAAAGATTTCAATCGACGTTTTTGTAAACGTACAACAAATCAAGTAGAAAATTGCATTTGGGCACATTCTACAAATCATACACATGTCTACTAGAATCCAGCTAAGACGCGGAACGTTTTTCACTGGCAACTCATTAAGGATTGACGTTATAAGTACACACGAATCGATGACGTTTTAGTTATTCGTTTTCGTTCCATAATCGCGCATATCCGAACGTAACTGCCTGGATTATGTCCCCTGATTGTGGACCTCCTAGAAATCACAATTTGAATTCAATTTTTAAAAATGTTTAAGTATATCACCGTTACACATCAATGAAAGTTTAATTCGAATTTCGTAAATCTATGCAATACGAAGGATGTGGACCCTCTAGAGGTCACCATTTTTATGTCCCAAAGATCTCAGTCCTTTCCCATATTTGCGCACTTCAGACCAGGATAATGCCTCCTAATTGTATGAGAAATCTGTTTTTATTTAGTTTGTTCTCTATCCATATCTTGGAAAATGTGGACTATCGTATTTGGCAGCCGCTGGTTTTATACGCCCACAAATTATGCTGTCGGCCCTGTCCGTCCGCCCAAAATTTATTTGTGGACAATATACAGGTCGCAATCAATTTTTATCCGATTTTGACCTAACTTTAAATATATCGGTTTCTTTCGATATTGGCATGTATCGGACCATAACTTCATGGATAATATGGCCCCTGATTGTATGAAGAATCACATTTTTAGCTTGGACTTAAAGAGGTCGCTTGTGGACCCTCTAGAGGTCACAATTTTAATTTGATTTTAATATATCTTGAAACGCATGTGAATAACTAAAAGATCTTGGTTCCTTTCGATATTCACTCATATCGGATGATAACTTCCTTATTATGGCCCTTGATTGTACGAATGGTCACAATTTTGTCTGATTTAAAAAAAAAACGTTTGAATGTTTCACCGCTACACCATAACGACAGTTGAGTGTGAATTTCAGAAAATTGAACCAAAACTGCCGGACAAAATGACCACCCCTCAACTAGTGTAAAATTATAATACATCATGGTCGTGGATCCTAAAGAGGTGATAATGTTGATTCTATTTTGATGAAACTTTATTTCACACAGATCTTGGTTCCTTTCGATAATCGCACATATCCGAACGTAACTTTCTGGATTATAGTCCCTGACTATTCGAAAAATCCCAGAACTTTTCAGTACACATCGAAATGCGAAAAATCGGGCGTGGACACACTAGCGATAACACGTGCACGGAAAGCGGGCATGAAAGTGATAATTTATGCCTTATTTGTAATACTATATGCAATATAGAGTTTATCTAAAGGCGCTAAATCGCTCATATTTGAGGCCCAGAAATTGACACAAACTCTTATTTCAAATCAGTTCTTTTCGGTGAATACCCCAGAAGTATCAACCGAATGGCAACCTCTAGCGTGTGGCTTTTCTTGCCTACACTGATAGTTTTTATTGCGCATGCTCCCCAGATACAAATATGAGGTCACCCTTTGACATCGCTTGTAGTGTCTGGTGCTGAAACGCATTATGATAGAGGATTCGTGTACCAATGGTTAAATGTTATTTTTTCCTAAATATTGGATATTAGAAGAAACATTTATGAATAAATTAAAGAGCGCCATTAACGTTGTGTTCGAAATCATTCGATAGTGCATCATACGGCATTCCTAGTGGGACGTGTGCTGACTCGGCCTTGTGGTCGGGATACAGACATCATCCGAGATTGGGATAGAAAGAAACATGAGTTGATTTATCAAGGATCGAGTGGCTCTTGTAACCTTTTAAAGTCTCCAAGGTATACCCAGACATCATTTGATATGCTCACACACCCTCCTTGGCTTTGGGGCTAGGATAGAGACATCATACGCTGTTCTTAGAATGCTGTACCCTCACCCCTGCCTCGGGGCTGGGTTAAGACAGCATGTCTTAGAAAAACATAACTTTATCCCCCTCGGCGTAAAGGTCGGGGGAGATCATCATGTAACTAGCTTATATTTAATAGCATAGCTGTAAGCTGTGGGTGTAGTTTCCGGTATATATCCTTTGTATTATGGATGTTATAAAGATATATGAACATAGTTATAACAACGGTGTTCCAGAGTTAATTGATCTTTGGGGTGCAAAGTACAGAACATAGAAGTCCTGATTGGATAAGTGTCCATGGGGTGTCACATATTGACTGTGTATTAACTAATGTTATAACCTTACTTTTCGTGTGGGTGGCCGAATGGTTAGCAAGTGCGCTATATCACAAGGTCTGTATGTAACAAGGAGTGGGGTCGCCTGCCCAGCCTCGTGGGATTTCTCCAGGTCATCCGGTTTCCTCTGACTGCTATTCGAAATAAAAGTGAACCATATATATTAGTCCCGAAATGGCCTAGCTTGTGTCGAGTGGATGTTAAACTCCCTCTCTCATTCACTGAATATTTGTAGTTTATGTTATCGCTTTTCTTATAATTGTATTCTATTCTAGTGTATTCATTGAAACGAATCTAAACGTGACCTTTGCAAGTGGAAATGCAATAACGTTAAGCGCTTATGAGAACGGATGGTATACAATGAGGGAGATTTATTTACTATTATTTAGAATTTCAGTGTTCAAGGGTATTATTGCGCGCACCCCATGTATACACGGGATCTTGGATTTTAGTACCATCAAGATGAGCTTTCTCGGCCAACGCAAGGATCGAAGACGTGACCTAGTTCGCGAGCCAATGGTCTTACTTGCTGAGCCACCGTGGCTTCTGCGTGGAAGACTTCACAGTTTATGTTACAAACTTTGGTCAGGAAGATTCCACAGTTCGTGTTGCACCTTTCAGACAATTTGACATTTATTACAACTTTGGATTGTTCCTTAAAAGTGTATTTGTCCCTCGTGGTCCTCCATAGATTTTTTTCAAATAAAAACTTATTTGCTTGGTGAAAAGAATTATATTATACTTGTACGTGATTAAGACTTGACACCATCCGGGTTATCATTAAGCGATATTTTATACAAAGATAAAAGAACACAGATATTATGATTGTTGAGAATGGAGATCGCAAAGTATAGGACAATGTGAGTAAAGTTTATTGTATTGTTTTAAAATGGATTTTATTTTAAATATTTTTGCGGGGTGATATATGTTTCTAGTCACTCTAAAGAGGCATTACTATACATCGTAGATCAATTTTGAATATCTTACATAATTCAGGCCCGGCGGAGTTGGGGGGGGGGGCGAATACTCTTTTCTCTAGGTTATTTATTTTAACTTGGAAGTGAGTAGTTCAAGTAAGACTTCTAGAACGCAGATTTTCAGAAGAAGAAACGCCTGCTATGCACTATATAGATATCTGGGTTAAGATAAGTCCGTCTCATGTCTGTTAACCTGTAATCTATGAAATAATGTGTGCTTTTATACCATTTAGATATAAATTGGGTCAGTTTTGACAAAACGCTAGAATCAACTATAAATACATGTCCAACGTTTTACAAGAGCATCGATATATGACAGGTCTAATCATAAGTACAAATACTAAATTTAATAGTCCTATAGATCAATATTAATGAAAATGAACCGGTTTTTAGCTAGGAATGCATGGACGTGTTTCTCTTTTTCTGGTGTCCGTCCTGACTCAATTTTTGTGAAATAGGCGATGTGTGCCTTCGTTTATTTGTCAAGTTAATTTATCCACAGTATTCATAGTGTAGTATTCATACCCAATGATTTTCTACCATAATGACCACAACCTTATGTTGATTGTTGAAACCATTTTTCATGCGAGATTACCTATTTAATATCCAATCAGATTTTCGTAAATTTTTCTTGTTTTGAAGGTAGTTTACTGTAGCACTACAGTCGGTCGGATATGCGAAGCGGTGCCATCAAATCGTTTACCACATCCGAGGTGTGACACATTCTCATGCTACACACCTGATGATTGTCTAGAGTTGTCACTGGCGTATAATTTTTTATTACTCTGTTACTTAATCCTCATGACGTAACGACAATTTCTCCCTCACGTGTATTTCAAACAATAACAAATTAGCCCTGATACCCCAGGGACCCGATATCTGAATTTCAAGTTTGCCTACTTCCGGTTGTTTTTTTTTTGGGGGGGGGGGGGTACATTTGGGGAATTTACTAATCTGCTGTCACGTGACCTTAGATATGATAACCCTTATCTGTAGTAATACCAAAGAGTTTGATCTTGAAGTATAGGATCTACACTTTACAGCTCATTATGATCCTTTCGATCCCCCTTGTCATTCAGGCTCCCACACTTCAGTTGGCCAAGAGTAGGCTTACAAACGAACGAAGAAAGCACTGCGACGCCTTACCGAAGAAAGTAGAAGTAAGCAATCTAAAATGTGGGTTAACGTCATACTGTTTTGCTCTGACTGGGCTAATGAAGACGGGCATACGCTGATTTTAATTTCATTTCCTCCCGGAAAGTTCAGTATTTTTATTCAACAACTGGGCTAATGAACAGTGTGTTATGAGAGAAATCCTGTCCGAGCAGCGGCGCGCGACGTCCTACACTTATATCGAAGTCCAACTGTCAACGGTTCTTTTACATCCACGCCAACGTGTTCACCACCCGGACGACTATACACCACTGACATGGCGAAACCCCGATGGGAAATCGCTAGCAATATTCACAATCATCACCGGGGTGAAACCTGACATCTTGATTTGTTTTTCACCAACTTAATCATTGACCTACCGCGGCTCCCCATTTCAAATGAACTTAAATATTGTTTATAAAATAAAAAAAACCAACATGTTGCCAATAGTAATGTAACATATGGTCAAGACATTCGGTCTTTATTAACTTCACAGATTATAAAACGTTCGTGAACTCAAGTAGTAATAATCAATAAATTCCGCCTGGATTCAAATTTTAAATATAAACTATTCTGTTCTTTAAGAAATAAAACCTGTGCGTAGTTTACCATGGTCACAACAGCCTGCAAAAATTAATCAACCCGAATGTGAGGATACATAACTTTCTTTTATACAGGTCGGACAAATACACAGTTCATATAGGACTCAAACTGATTTAAGGATATTAGCCCAGTATCTGCAAAATGTATCAGTTTTTTTTCCATACAGGTCGGACAAATACACAGTTCATATAGGACCCAAACTGATTTGAGGATTGTAGCCCAGTATCTGCAAACTGTAAAAGTTTTTTTTTTTTAAATCGGAGGTGGACCGAACCTCCGGCTATTAATGCTAAAATCAGAGGTGGACCGTGCTGTTTGGCGTGTTCGGGTGCCCCAAATGGAAAACAAATTGACAAATATGTTTTTTTTTAAAAATATAGATAAAATTCATGACAAAATACGCTAAAACCAATATTAAGCGACTATTTGCAAAATTTATACTTTAGATCTTATTGTTACTTGTTACTATAGTTACTACATTGTAATAGTGCCTAATTTAACGAATCTTGGGGTTATCAATTATGATCCATCGGCATTGTACTAAAGCAACGAGGATCCCCCAAACCCTACCACTGTAAATCATAATAGAATGCAATTGAAAATTAGGTCGTTGAATCCTAGTTCATTTCATAATACAATAAATTAATGTTTATCTACATTTAGGCTATGGTTTTTACAGATATCACTGCATTTATCCTCATTGAGGGTTAGAGTGTCTAGTGGTCTGACACTTGCCTTAGCCAGAGAGTCCAGGTTAACCTTGGGAAATCTACATGGGACTGGGTATGACAAACCTCAGTGTAGTTTACTATCGGAGTGGACCATAGAAATCCCCCGATAATTAGATATCTCAAACGTTCAGTTAAAGGTGCAGGGATGGTAAGAACACTGTACGATAAAGATCCCCTGATGTGTTACCACCGGCGAAGAATTTCTCGCAATGCACACAACATTCCATCATTTCAAGGTATCGACACTGTTCTGTCTAACCCATTACACATTGAGGGACATAAAACCCTTCATTCAATTTTATTTGTGCAATTGCTATATGGACTTGTTTATTGCGAATCTCGTCATGAATTTTATCTATTTCAAAAAAACATATTTGTTTAATATCAACAAAAACAGCATGACGCGAGATACTTGTCATGCAATAAATAAAAGGGGCTAAAGTTTCAAAATTAACATAGATTAACCAATTGAATATTACATTGGCCTACAATGGATCGAAAATGAAATTTGCAAGTCTAATATCTGGCTCGGGTAACTTATTGTGGAGCGGTACGAGAAGTGGTATCAGGTGTTCTAGAATGTCTACAAATATCACAACTGTGTAGAAAACCCACAATACCGTATAGCTAACTGGAGTGATAGTTAAATCGAAGCTCCTGGATAGAAGGTAACCTTGAAACGAAGGCCGCCAGTAAAGACATAAACCCAGTGGTTTAAAGCGGGAATTTCATATTTTCTAAGAAAGTCAAAACATAATTGTTCCTATGTCTTTTGCTCAAAAGGGTGTCAATTCACTATTATACGACCATGGGCAATATTTTACAGGCAATAATATCACTGACAATGAAAATAATAACACAATTACCTCCCTTGTTTTCCCATTCCCCTCAATGCAATGGCGATCTTCAAACGTTTGAATTTGAAGTTGAAAATGATATTTTTGCCAATTACTCAACTGGCAATAGTGAATTATAGAATTAATAGGATTATTCTTTAACAAGGTAGGACTGTTTATAGATACAATCTATTTTAGGTCTTTAATACATTTTAAAAATTTAACTTAAAAATATGAAATTGGAACTTTAAATGAGCTAAATCGCTAATATTTGTGATTTTCACTGAATCGATTTTTTACTCTAATTTCTAATAAGTTATGCTCCGAGAAATAATAAGTGTCAATCGAATGGCAATCTCTAGCGTCTGGATATTCCGATCTACATCGCTTGTGTGTACTACGCATGGTTTGACATGAATTGTGGAAGTGTTTCCGACTACTCTTCTTAGAACTCCAATTGTTCCCAACTCGTCCCGATCTAAAGGGAGAATGTGTAAAAGGCTTAAATTAGACCAATGATGTGGTTTGAAGCATGTGCCGTAGTGCTATTTTATGACGCTTGTAGGCTACAGCTAGTTCCAACACAAACGCCGATACAAAGATAAATTATTTACAATAGTACGTTTAATAAACGGGTGTCTTACTAACGATCACAATAACGATCGGTCCCGCTAGGGCGAGCGGGTCACCAGACTAAAATTACAGTAAACTATAGAAACATATATATAAGTTAAGGATTAAACATGAAGCATAAACTGAAACAGTTACAAGACTTGAGAGATATCATTTCATTAATTAAGAGCTGGCAGTTATCGCTATACCTATACTCGTTACATAATATACAATATGGTGAAAATTTTATCCAAATTACTTCACTATATGAGTATGAGTGAAATAGTTCTATTGAACTCCCACTTCCAAGGTGATTGGCGGAAAAAGTGAACAGAAATGGAATGGGGGTTAACGTCCTACTAAAAGTGAACAGATTAGTGAAATATTTACAAAAATATGTAGATATAAGAACGGATGAAACATTTATTGACGGGTTGATATACAATAAAACATTCAGGCGTGGACATTTGTTTAACAGGTGCTATAATGGATGTGCAAATAACAGAGGCATTTTACACACAAACTGAACAAAGCGACAAAACAAACATAGTCAAATATATGTGTGTATACAACCATAGATTCGAACCAATGGGATTAATAAACGGTTTAATACAAGATCACAAAAATGAACAATAAACAGGATTATTTCCGGAAATTCGAATAAAAAACAAGTCAGATTTATGGTCTTTCAAAAATCAAGGAGTCTGTTTAAACACCAAAATGCCGGATTCATCAGTATTTTTCAACCAGACGATCTCCCTTTCAGGCCAATAATTGGCGGTCCATGCTGCCCCACTAACAGGCTATCAAATCTTATTGATATCTTACTTAAGCCGCACGTGCCAAATGTGAAGTCTGTTATTCGGGATGACATAGATTTTGTTAATACATTACCCCAAAATCTAAATGATGGCGACTTCTTCGTAACCATGGATGTTTGTAACATGTATGACAATATTTCCCATGACCTATGCCTTCAGGCCGTAGAATATTGGTTGTATATAAATTTCCTGAATGCAGTCATGAGAGAATTTAAAAAAACTTTATCCTAAAAGCCATACGTATAATCCTGACTAACAACACTTTTATATTTGGCGAAAAACATTACAAACATATTTTTGGTATAGCGATGGGTACCAAGGCGGCAACACAATTAAGTAATTTAACAATGGGATTACTTGAAGAAAAATTATACTCAATTGTGGCAATTGAACATGGCGTAGATTACAGATTATATTTAGAAAATCAGTGGAACGGTTCCTAGACGATGTATTTGGAATGGACGATTTGATCTGCAAATCGCATTCTTGGACGTTCTAGTGAAACATGCGTATTGTTAAGAAACGGATACCAAAAACTATCTCTCTCATAAACCATGTCATCCACGCCATACCAAAAATAATATACCCTTTTCCTTAGAAAGAAAAATATGCACAATTGTGATAGGTGAAGACCCGCGTGTTGTTAGATTAGGTGAGCTGAAAAGAAAATTATTTAAGCAGCATTACCCCCCCCCCCCCCCCGAGGTAATACAAGTTGGAATAAATAAGGCTTTGGCAATTCATATCAAAACACTGAGGGCTACTAAAGCAAAAGGCAGTTCGGATAATATCATTACCTTTGTCGCTACTCATAACCCTCAACATCTTTAAAACAATGTACGAGAGCAGGTCACTCCTTGCATCAAACGACAACCTCAAAACGAAATTTGATAATGTTCAATTCATTAAATCACAAAGACAGCCACCTTATCTGAAACGCCTCCTAACCATAGCAAAATTCAATTCATTTATCACATGACCGGTTTTTATGGATCTAAATGCCAGGATCTTCGATGTAAATGTTGCTACCATATAACATCAAATAACAAATATAATTTTCGTAACTTTATGTTTAGCGTCAACGACAATATGAATTGTGACACAAAACATCTCATATATGTCTTGACGTGTCTGGGTTGTGATTCTTTTCTATATAGGCGAGACATCTACTCATCTACGGGATAGAGTACGCAACCATCGACGGGATTGTAATAATGAAAATGGGCCCTTATTTGTAAATAGACATAACTCTAAATGTGCGCAACACCTCGAGATAAAATTCCAAATCTTCCCTTTTTTATAAAATGAAAGTCGATGAAACCTTAAAAAGGAAATAAATGGAAAATCATTTTATTAAAATAACTTCTTCGACTTAATAGTCAATTGGCAATTAGCCTCATTAATTTTCTTAAATCTATCCAATAATTATCTTCCACCCATTGTTCCTAAATTGAACCCATACACTATTGATTAACACAAGTGTGTACACAATCTCGAAACCAGAAAATTTTTTGAAGAAATTTCTCTGGTGAATCGGGGTAGCCATTTTCCCGAAAGTGACGAATCACATGACTGTCAAGTGACATGTATTGATTTTACGTGCTGGATGACCGAATAACTTAAATATACCCACGCGTAGAAAATAGATCTTCAAAAACTTGAATTTGTACGTTTAGGATCCAATTTTTTATGTCAGCGAGTTGACTTTGAAACGACGATCCGACCTCTAGTTTTCAGAAATCAGCCCAAAAAGATTGAACAGAGGTCAGAATGGGCGGGGCTTAGGTTTGGTAAAAATGGCCGGTCAAAGGAACCAGGGGCCTCCGGCCCCGCGGCTGCCTCTGGGAACGAGATTGTTGTGTACATATTTTCTATACACTATGTAACATCACACTCCGCGCGGCGTTTCGTTTGATTAGAGGTAATCCCACTACACACTGCTATTATGAGTGGATATTGTCGTTTTAAATTTTTATTGGTCAGTAGTCCGTCTACCAACCAATCACTAGCTGCCCTACAAAAGCTTTACATTTAAAACTAGTGCTAATATTGGACCAAATATGTTTACATAACGTTACGTCATGGCTCACGATTTTATTATGCCTAATTAACCCGTGCATAGCAGAATACTGCAGTAAAACTAATTGCGTGACAAACGAGGCTATCAAATCGAATGAAATGTAAACAATACCGTTTGGAAACGAACATACTTTCACTGTTTTAATACCTTAAATCACTGTCCTAAGTTTTAGGGAAGACCCAGATTAAACGAAGGACTGTCATGTTGCTGTACTTAGGTGATAGCTTTCATTGAATGGAAAGAATAGACACACTCCCGCATAAGTTCAAGAAACACGCTATTCCAGCAATGGCCAGATAGGGATTTCTCGGGCCATTGCTTCAGGAATATGTGTAACCAAGGACAATGGTAACTATAGCCAAATAAAACCACAGTGGTACTATGTAAATATGTATAAATATACTTTACTGTCCATCTTTATACAATAACATTATTTCTGAATAGTCCCAATACGGACGAAAAGTACTTTAAAATGCTATTAAACCAGTGTTGAAATAAGTTTGTGTCGGCATACCTTTTATCTTTTTATCATTTACCGTGAAACAAAAGTAGTGCAGCTTTGCGGTTGTACTAATAATATATATGTGCGCATGTCATGTGTGTCGGTTGCATAGCAGGGCGATGCAACTCTTCCCTGAATCTTGGTGGTGAATGTGTGGCCCGGTCCCTTCTTCCTTCGTATTCTTGTCCTGTATGTTTGTTAATTTTCTGTTCCTTTGTTGTTTATCTCTGAAGGAAGAATCCAGCACCTGGAAAGAGAGAAAAAAGAGAGTATGTTCTTACAGTGGTTTTGTTATCCCGCGCCGACCGAAGTTAGGGAGGGATATTGAAACGGGGTCCGTCCGTCCGTCCAGAAATCGTTTCCGGAGCATATCTCATAAACCGCTCGAGATATATTTCTGAAACTGTGTACACACATCAGCCTATTACAGTAGTTGTGCCTTTTACCATTTAGGAATTTCTGGGATTTATATTTTGTGTGTTTACATGGAAACAAATTAGCTTTTGTGTATAATTTTGTTTCCGGAGCATGTCTCATCATAAAACGTTCAAGATATCTTTTTGAAACGTTGTACACACATCAACTTATTATAGTAGTTGTGTTTTTTGCTATTTAGGAATTTCTGGAATTTACATTTTTTGTGTTTCCATAGTTTATGGTATATAATTTCCGGAGCATATCTCATAAACCGTTAAAGATATCTTTCTGAAACTTTGTACACAAATCAACCTGTTACAGTAGATATACCTTTTGCTATTTAGGAATTTGTGGGATTTATAACAATTTTGACTTAGTTTTTGGAGTACAATTTTGATTCCGGTGCATATTTCATAAACCATGCAAGATATCTTCGTGAAACTTTGTACATACATCGACATATTACTGTAGCTGTGCATCATAAAGCTAAATCAGTTACTCATCATTAAAAAATCTTGCTTGAAATAAAAATATTTATACATGTGAGGATTGTACTAAATCATTCACATGCCAGTGTAAATGTCTGCAGTACAATTCTAATGATACTTTGCATAAATTAGAGTATATGTGGTGCCTGCTTTAGGTTATTTTCAATTGTACTTTTTTTCACTGATTGGCTCAAAACTTTATAACAATACAAAAAGCTATTGATTACATAAAAGTCATATATATATATTCATGTGCTATGTAGACATGTCTAATTTTAAAAAAACAGAGCTAACTCATAAATTATCTCAAATCTTCTAGTAAATAGCAATCAGTCATTATTTTACAGAAGTAGAGAGCTATATGTACTAAATAGGGCCACAGTATTAGGACCATTGACACAATGTGCGAAATATGATACATAATTGTTATATTGATTACCAACAGCGTAAACAGGTTATTTTCCTTATTTATTCGAAACAAGTGCAAGGGCGCGGGATGTTTGTTGATTAGTCATCTTGTTTCACCCGATAAGGCTAAGATATTTACATTGTCTGCGATATCACTCGGTGGAGGAAGCAGATGTTAAACAAAGTCATTTCGCACATAGGATAACCACACGATGTTGAGGCAATCGACATGGAAAACTACAAGAAATTCCCTGGACGTCCCTGCCTGCAATAACATCATGTGATTGGTATGGCTAATCCGAGCCTTTGACAAATAACATAAATTGAAAGTATATAGTCTATGTTTTAGTAATTAGGTTACTGTCGGGCAGCGACATATAAAAGTAAGAAGGGTATTTCTTTCTTTAAAAAACGTAATTATGAATGTGCCTGGAAATATAGTCCGGTAGCAGGTCGACAAACTTGGAAATATAGTCCACCTAATGTTTTTTGATGGATTATAATAATCTTCAGTATCCTGATCCGGATGATGGGGAAATTTAAATATTCAAGCTGACGGCCATGAGGCACTTTCTGATTCTTTAATGGGGTAAAATTCGTGACTGATTATCTTTGACCTCGCCTTGAAGATGTGTATTTCTCCCAAGGGTGACGGCTTATTCCACTAGGAGGCTAAATTCAAAATGAGGATTCCCTAATTAATGTGTAGATCCGGATGATGCCCCCCTGACACCCTTGGGGAAATTTAATTATTCAAGATGGCCGCTCTGAGACCTTTTCTGTTTATTTAGTGGGGTAGAATTTTTGACAGATTTTCTCGGACATCGGTCTGACGGTGGTTTCCACAAGGCTTTGTCAAGCTGAATCCCGCGAGCTTGGGTATTCCTCCTAAAAGTGACGGCCAATTCCACTCGGAGGCCAAATTCAAAATGAGGGCTAATTTTGACCGGACAATTATAAAGTTTCCTAAAATGTGTGTAATTAATATATTGAAATGTTGGTGTCAATTTTGCGGATATAGACATGAAAACATGTTCCGACTAAAAGATATTCCAGGTTGAGCCCAATATTTGACGAGACATAACGATGTTAGTAATGTGGTAGTGTAATACGTCAAACTATAGGTATTCGTGTTCGCCGATTTCATATATGACTGGCGAAATGTGTCATGACCGAACGAAACACTAATATGATACCCAAATTCGACAAAATGGCTAAATTTTGGAAATCAGGGAAGAGAAATAGTAAAAAAACTGCAGAAGACACTCTACTCTAGTGGTTCTCCAGCAGATTTACCTAATTATTGTGCTTCGAAATTTTGAACGGATCAATAAGAAAATTTCTCACTAAAGAAGCCAGCTAAGTTCAAGCTGTGTTTTCTTTATTTAAAATAGCATTATGCAAGAGCAAAATCTGCTTATAACAGGTCTTATCTTTAGGCCTGAAATGTTATCTAAATAATCAATTAGACATTAATTAACTTTTCCAGACCATAATAAACTCTTGATATCAAGGGTAGCCCACGATATTCGCGGATTAAATTCCTATATGCCACTTAACGGCCATTGATAATTAAATCAATCAAGTGGATAATCGAGACTATTCTGTTTATATTAATGATTTTAGTAATGATGACCGAGTCTATGTACATATTTCACTAGCTTCCTTCTCGGCTAATAGTGGATCAATTCGACTAAAATTTTCAGCAAATTACCTTTACACCATCTTGTTTTTAACTATTATAGTGATAACTGACATCTCTTTATCTTATCTCCCATAATGTATCTTTGAGTTGAGTTATTCTATAAATATATTGTGTCTACGCATGTGTGCCGTCTATTGATCTATTGACATTTAATTAACATATTCAATTCTGTATGGTTCTATTGTCAAATTATACCAGGAAGTCTATGAAAAGATTAAAGTTACATTCCCGGGTACAAACTGGATGATTTGATGATATTTATTACTAAAACCAAATTCAAACTAATTAATTTATCATAATTTTGCTTCAAATCCTTCCCAAAACATTGTAATTGCCAAGAATACCCTGCTCTAAAAATCAAAAGAGGCCATGTTTGCGTCATGGGATTACCCCTCTCCGTACCTATAGCAACGGCGGGCGGAAACAGTGAGAATTCATTGCATACACAAGACGAGGTTGTCTGTAATCGCTGACTATTTATTACAAATATTGAATCCTAGTTAAATTCTCGGATTATCAACTGCCCGCGTCTTTTTCCGCGATTTTTATCTCAGAGAGTGTTGTACGTTCAACTCTTCATAAAGTTTATCAACATGTACTCGTGCAGCCTTCGACGTATTGCACGCGGATAGTCCTTATAGTCGGGCTGTTAATTAGGGGAACCCTTACATTTTTATCCTGTATACGCCCCAGAAGTGTTTTTCGGGGAATCCAGTATTTTTCTAGTAAGATTGGATATCTCTACTTTCCATACATACCAAAATTGGCATACTTTTATTGACAATAACCACCCGATAAATACTTTCCCGGGAACACATCTTTAAGTTTTATTATAACCAGATTACTTAATTGATCTATGAACATTTATTTCATCTCATTATTTCTGAAATTGAAAATGTTAAACTATACCAGGACGACAATGAAGATTAATGCCATGTTATGAATTATATATTAATGGAGTAGCTAAATTGTTGCATACTATTGTAATTATTTTGAAATGTTTAATTTAGGTTTAAATTTGCCAATATAATATTGTTCCTTCAATCTCATTTCATGGGGTCTGAATACAGTATCTTGAAGAAAGGGTATATTTTGAACTCGCCCTTATCGCAGATATTAAGGTGCTCACTTAAAGGGATCTTCCTTAAATTTGGTTCCGTGATATGTTGTTTATGAACCGTTGCTTCCGGTTTCCTCCCACTGCTAAAGACCCCTACGCGCAAGCGAATTATTGAAATAAAATTAAACCATGTTAGTCCCGAAATGACCTAGTTTGTGTTGAGTGGACGTTAAACCCCATTTCTCTCTCTCTCTGAACCGTTGCTCTGTTTTTAACTTGTTAGCGCAACCGATAAACAGTTCGACACAGCCACTAAATTTTATGACATATAACACATAAATTGTTGCTTTAGAGTTCATACTTTCATTGATAAAAAATATTTTCCACTGTCAAATATCAATGATTTACCTTCAATTGCCGCAATTATCTCTTCCACATTTTACAACTTCCTTAATTAGACTGAAGGATTCAAAATATACCCTATTCTTGTTAGGCCATAAGTCCTGCATCACCGACAACGGAAAACCATGCCGGAAATCGAGATGAACTTTATCGGCCAATGCAGGAATCGAACACTCGACCCCCAGGGTAGCGAGCCACAAAGAGATTGAGAACCACTGCTACTCCTTGTATTCTTATAAGACCACAAACGCTTCGCAGTCAAACACAATCCACCATTGGACCATAGTTGAAAGCAAATGTTTCTAAAAGTTATCTAGTGCTTACTTCGGATGTAATACTGCAACTACACATTCATTCTTGGGCAGGTGAACGTTTCTGGCTATTTTGTGACTCAACAGTGAGTCAAAATGTAGGAATAGTACCATATAACAATTGACATGGAAATACCTTGGTGCAATATTCTTGTCCCGCCAAATATGGTCGGTTTTTTTTAAACGTGAGCTCAGTCTGGAATAATTTTGGTCAGGATAAGTTTTTATATTTATATCTGAAGTAAGTGGCACACAAAACCCTATATTTCAATATATTGCACACCTTTTTAGAGAATTTTACTGGTTTCCTGCCAAAATGAGCCTCCATTTTGAATTTGAGCGTCTAACGGAATTAGTCGTCACCTTAGGAAGAATACCCAAGCTCACTGGATTGAGCAAGTCGATTTCTTATAGAGACACTCTACAATCCGAGGAAGGAGAGAATCTGTCACAAAATTTACCTCACTAAATAATCAGAAAATACCCATCTTGAGTATTTGAATTTCCTCAAGGGTTTCAGGGTGGCATCATCCGGATTCTGAATCTATCATTACTGAAGAAAAATAATCCACCAAAAACCTATTTTTTTCAATATATTACACATCTGTTTTAGGGAACTCTTGGAACTTTATGACTTTCGCACCAAAATGAGCCTCTATTTTGAATTTGGTCCCCTAACGGGATTAGCCGACACTATTTGGAGGAATACCCAAGCTCATTGGATTCAGTGGGTCGAATACTTATAGAAACCACCTACAAACCGGGGTTCGAGAGAATCTGTCATGAATTTTTACCCTACTAAATAACCAAAGCGGCCATCTTGAATATTTAAATAGGGTGGCATCATTCGGATTCTGAATCTACACAAATTGAAGATATATTATCCATCAAAATGATATTTTAATCTTAAAATGTTTTTGTGCTAAACCGTATTTGCTACTTTCATTTTATTCTGAAATGCTAGACTATATTTGGATTCAAGGGATATAACTCTCAATTAATTGTATTAACCCATTAATTGGCACCGATGGAACCAAAAAAGTGTGTAGAAAACAATTATCCTCTAATCTGCATCATTTTGATGCATCCGGTGCTGTAATCACGAAGAACAGCTACTTGGTGTATTAAGTCCATCCCAGGGGAGTATTTTTGTTTTCCACTTGCTATTTATTGCATATTTACAAAAAAAAAAAAAAAACACTTTTTGGTAATGTTCAAAAAATGTCGGTATTGTTAGTAGGAAGTTCTCATGTTCAAAGATTAGGAGAACATGTCGCAACCAAGTGTAGATTACACAATTTCAATATTCAAGAGTGTAATGTTAAATGCGTTGGAATAAGTGGAGGCCAGATAATGAAATCTGGACATACGCGGTTATTAGAGAATAGTATCAAATTTCATGCTCCAAGTCACGTGATCGTCCACGTCGGCGGGAACGACTTAGATAGTCGAGAATATGGGTCAGCCGAACCCGCTGTATTGGAACTAATGGATAAGTTGATACTACTAATAGCTACTATGGTGAAACGATATAACATCAAACAAGCGGTTATATGTCAATTATTACCTCGATTTAGGACTCGAATTGTACCAGTTGACAGATACAATAAATTAGTAACTCTGTTTAACCGTAAATTGAAGGAATCGGTAATGCCATTTCATATCAAATATTGGAATTTAAAAGGGCTTTCCAACTCCCCGAACGTTTATTATGATGGTGTTCACCTTAACGCAACAGGATTGCATAAATATTATCGAAATTTAAGAGGAGCTATCCTTCATTGTTTAAAGCAAAGTAAGTGTGATATTTCCTTTTTCCCAGCAGATAGCAAATCGATATTACCGTAATATAGGATAGGCAACAACAACCGGTCTCGGATCGCGAATGTATGCCAGAGCAATTTGCAGTTGTTATACATTGCATGGATTTACAGTGCAATCAACTGTTGTTTCTATATACACGGAATAATATTTAGGTAATATGTGCAATCAGATTAACTGTGCGTAATCAGAGTTTATATATTGCATGGATGTAATAAGTGCAATCAGCTGTTTATATTGCATGGATGTGATAAGTGCAATCAGCTGTTTATATTGCATGGATGTGATAAGTGCAATCAGCTGTTTATATTGCATGGATGTGATAAGTGCAATCAGCTGTTTATATTGCATGGATGTGATAAGTGCAATCAGCTGTTTATATTGCATGGATGTGATAAGTGCAATCAGCTGTTTATATTGCATGGATGAAATAAGTGCAATCAGCTGTTTATATTGAATGGATGTGATAAGTACACCCAGCTAGTTATATAATGTATGGATGTGATACGTGCAATGAGCTGTTTATTACATAGATGAAATAAGTTTAATCAGCCGTTCATATATTGCATGGATGAATCAAGACCAATCAACTGTGTGTAAGTGCAATCAGCGGTTGCTATATTGCATTGATTAAAACATGCAATCAGCTGTTTAGAAATTGCATGGATGCAATTAAATATATTGTATAAATGGTGGTTGTATGTTATTATTATTTACTTGGGGGTATTTTAAATCATTTCAGATCATGGAGTCTAATATCACATCAAATATGAATACAAGTAGGCGAAAATCCAAACGATTAGCTCCAACACGACAACAAAAATCTAACAAAAAGCCACGCAATGAGAAAAGTAGCCCAGAACAAACAATTACGTCCGTCTCTGTGCCCAGTCTTGCGCCAGTGGATACAACATCTACTGTCATCTCTGCTAATGCAATGCCTGAAACTTCTCCTGTGTTTACAGGTAACTCTAATAATGAAACTCTTAATATTCAGATAAAACAATGTATTCAGGACTCCATTCCAGACATTGTTAAGTTGATCACAGAATCATTGTCCAAAAACATTCATAATGCCGCAACAGATCCTGAGCTGAACAGTCGACCTATTACAGTCACAACGCCAGCTGCCAATTTAAACAGTTCTACAGGTATAGGAATTCCCATAAATCCCACGGCTCAGTTATTGAACGAGCTAATGCCATCTACATCTACAACACAATCCTTATCAGGTACTCACAATAACTTGTCTGTTTCATATGCATGTATGAATAATGCTATTGATAATTCTCCAACCGTCATGTCGCATTTATCCAAACCTTTAGCTCTAGGAGTAGATGTTGCTATAAAATCAAAAATCTGGGCTAGAGAATATATAGAGCTAAGTTGTTTGGTTAAAAACAACAATATAATGGATAAATATGTCATGACTGAGGGGAAAGAAGGTGTTGTATTTGTCAAACAAAAGAATACTGGTGAAAAAATTGATACATTAGCAAAGTGGCATGCAGCTTTTCATATCTATATAGGCATTTATTGCGAACGTCATCCTTCTGAAGTCGTTCCTATTATGAAATATGTTCTAACTATAGAGAAATTAGCAAATCAAGCTAGTGATCTCGCGGCCATAAATTATGACAAAGGGTTTAGGCAATGGCGAGAAACTTGCCCTGCAGAATTGCCTTGGAATCAGGTTAATATAGAATTATATCAAGAAGCTCTGGCCTCAATTTTACAACCAAAAATCAAACAAAATACTGCTTCGTCCTTTCGCAGCTTTCGATTTCGCAAATATTGCTATGACTACAACAACACTGGATGCACAAAGACCCAGTGCCAATTTGCACATATATGCCAACGTTGTCGCGGACCACATAACAAACGGGCATGCCCGAGACCAAAATTTGACAGAGATTCAACATCAAACAGACCTAAGGGTCAAAAACCTAATAACTGAACTCAATAGCACGACACCTGCCTATGCTCCAAATAAGCATAACATTATCACACCAATTAAAGCAAGTCAACTCGATTTTTATCTTCAAAGTTATGATTCAACTAAAGCTAGTTTCCTTATCGAGGGTTTTACGCATGGATTTAGCATTCCTTATATAGGAATTCGCAGATTACGTTTCTCTTCCAATCTAAAATCTGCCAAAATGGCTATGAATGTTGTTAAAGAAAAAATTGCAAAAGCATGTTGCGTTGGGCATCTTGCTGGTCCATTTCAAACTCTGCCATTTCCAAATTTCCCCATTAGGTCTGATTCCGAAGAAAGCTCCAGGAGAGTACCGTATCATTCATCATTTGTCATATCCTGAAGGTTCATCTATAAATGACGGTATTCCTGACCATCTGTGTACAATTTCTTATCAGACAATTGATGATGCTGTTCGATTGTTGAAACAATTTGGTACAGGGTCTCTTCTTGCAAAAACAGACATTGAAAATGCATTTAAATTGATGCCGATACATCCAAAAGATCACGAACTTTTGGGATTTTCTTTAGATAACGAATATTATTATGACAGAACATTACCTATGGGCTTAAGCTATTCATGTTGGCTTTTTGAACAGTTTAGTACTGCTATTCACTGGATAATGGAACATAAATTTAACTCTCCTTGTGTTCATGTGTTAGATGACTTCTTGTTCATAGGACCTCCAAATGACAATGTCTGTCTAAATAGTTTGACAAACTTTTATGTTCTAGCTAAGGATATTGGCATACCTATTAAACATGAAAAAACAATATTTCCAACCACGCTTATCACATTTCTGGGCATTGAAATAGATTCTTCATCAATGCAACTCAGATTACCCAATGATAAATTACTCAAGTGTCAGTCCGAAGTCGATAACATGTTAATGAAAAAGAAAGCGACATTAAAAGAACTACAATCTATTATAGGTTTGTTAAACTTTGCTTGTGCAGTCATTGTTCCAGGTAGAACATTTTTACGTAGGCTCATAGATCTGACAATTGGCCTGAAAAAACCTCACCATCATCGCCGGCTTAATAAACAAGCAAAATCTGACTTACACTGCTGGGCAACCTTTCTTAAAGATTTTCATGGCAATGGTCATATCCTAGGTGACAGGTGGATTAATTCACAAACAATTAACCTTAGTACAGATGCTAGTAATAAAGGATTTGGAGGAATGCTTCAAAATTCTTGGTTTTTTGGTGAATGGCCCATTAACTTTCATACACAACATATAACAGTCAAAGAACTGTTTCCAATCGTTTTAGCCACAGAACTTTGGGCACCTTTGTTAACAAATCAATGTATCCACTTCCATTGCGATAACATAGCGGTTGTTCACATTATTAATAAACAAACTTCAAAAGATCATAATATTATGAAATTATTGAGACGGTTTATTCTTCAAACCCTTCACTTCAATATTCTTTTTAAAGCAGTTCATTTACCAGGCAAAAGTAATACTGGTCCTGATTTTCTTTCTCGCTTACAGATTCAGAAATTCCACGATCATTTTCCATCAATGAATCCAGCACCAACTCTAATACCATGCCATCTCATGAATTTTTAAAAACTACAGCAGAAAGCATGTTAGCTCAGTCATTAGTGCCAGCTACAAAAGATAACTATAGAAACGCAATAGCCAAATATCACCTATTTATGAATATGTATTATCCAGGACGTCAAATATTTCCCGCTACAACCGAACATTTGGCTCTATTTATTGCTTATTGTTCACATAAAGGATTATCACAAGGATCCATAGCAACTTATTTATCCGCAATCAGTTTTATTCATAAAATAACTAATCTTTCAGATCCGACCCACCATTTTACAATACGTAAACAACTACACGGTTACAAAACTCAACATAAGTCACTTGACTCACGCCTTCCTATCACACCTACTATTCTACTCAAGTTGATTACATCACTTGACCATATATGTGATTCACATTACTCAAAAACGTTACTCAAAGCAATGTTCTTGTTAGCATTCAATGCCTTTTTGAGAATTAGCGAAATGACTCGTTCAACAATGAACAAACATAACATTCAACTGCAAAGTGTTACATTTCAGCTAGATCCTTTGACAGATAATCCTACTCATTGTCAAATTGATATGCAATCTTTTAAACATAATAATCATCAAGTATCAACTATAATTTTACAACGAAATAATTTAAATACTATCATTTGTCCCGTTCTTGCTTTATGGACATATCGTCAAATGAGAGGTACGATTCCGGGAGCATTATTTGCGTTCCCCAATGGAACAGCTATTTCGAGATCATATTTTAACTCTCACTTACAGAGAGCATTGCTATGGACTGGGCTTGACACCCACAGATATAAATCACATAGTTTCAGAATTGGCGCTGCTACACATAAAGCTATGTTAGGATTTTCTGATGAAGAAATAAGAATAATGGGGAGATGGCATTCAAATGCTTTTCAAAAATATATTCGTATTCCTATCTTAGAATTGTGAATACCAATTCATATTATGCAGTTATTAACAACCACGACATGTGGTGGGGCACGGATAGATTACTCATCTTATAGTGAATTAGTTTATTTAGTAGTTCTCTTACTTTTACTCCAATAAATCAATGTTAGTGTTATATTATTTTCAACTCAAATGGTAATATGGTTTTAGAAATTTATCATTTTTATGTTATATTATTTTGAGGTCGGTTAGTGATTTAGGTTTAGAGATCTCGCTTGTTATTTTACTAATACTATTTTGAACTCGATTTGAAACTCTTGCATTCGATTGCGAATTTACATCTCAGTTTTTAACAATACAACAATGCGGTAACAGGTAATTTGAAATTAGGGATTTCAATTACTATCGTATTTTGATATTATATAAAACCTTGGGATTATGCATCCCAATTCATAATATGCTAAGTAGTAATTTGGGATTAGGGATCTCAACTGCTAATGTCTTGATGTTGAATAGAAATTTCAAATTAATATCTAAGTTTCTAATCCGACGATTTAAACAGTAATTTGGGATTGGGGATCTCAATTGCTAATGGTTGCATAATTCGAATTCGATTGGACACTTGGGATTAGGGATCTCAGTTCTAATCTATAAAGATTTCACAATACTTTTGCAGTATGGGTCAAATATTCAACACATTATCTTGGATGGGGGATATTGCTTGTAACAAGGTTGTAGCAAAGTTACAGCAATATTGTGGCGGTTTTTTGATCCCCATCTTTGATCATTACAGTATAAGATAATTTGTATTATTATTAGATATGTTATCGTAGTTCAAATTGTATTAGAAATCATTCAATAATCATTATAATCATTTTTATATATTTTTGTACCTTGTCATTTATTAATAAGATATATTAATAAATGGCCATTTTCAATTCATTTACTGTGTTGTAGTATTTATACGTGCTTTGATCAAACTGAGCAAGATACTGTGTTGGCATAAATGATATTTTAATCTTAAAATGTTTTTGTGCTAAACCGTATTTGCTACTTTCATTTTATTCTGAAATGCTAGACTATATTTGGATTCAAGGGATATAACTCTCAATTAATTGTATTAACCCATTAATTGGCACCGATGGAACCAAAAAAGTGTGTAGAAAACACCCACACCTCCCTCCCATATTGATCATGGTACGAGCAATACAACACTTTTTATGGTTATTATATAACTGTACATAATATATATTGTTTATTCAAATTTACATGTAGCATTAAAACAAATTGTTAATTAGTATTAGTTTCCCTTTAGTTTTATAGATCGGCGGTTTTTTGATCCCCATCTTTGATCATTACAGTATAAGATAATTTGTATTATTATTAGATATGTTATCGTAGTTCAAATTGTATTAGAAATCATTCAATAATCATTATAATCATTTTTATATATTTTTGTACCTTGTCATTTATTAATAAGATATATTAATAAATGGCCATTTTCAATTCATTTACTGTGTTGTAGTATTTATACGTGCTTTGATCAAACTGAGCAAGATACTGTGTTGGCATAAAAACGTTAGGTGGACGAAAGTTGAAATAAACACATGGCAATAATGGCTTTTATTTTGGCTTGCTTTCGTGCTGTCGACTTTTCGAATTTCGCGTTCAAAACAACTGAAAAATAGACATTGCGAATGCTTCCATAATTCTGCTTAGTTTTTGAATACGCAATAATTTGTGCTTTTTTGAGATTTCCAGATGATATGACTTACATCCATATTTGTGTGAACGAATCTGGTGTAACTTTAATTATTATATCGTTTCAGGTTATTAAGAAGAGCAACCAAATGGAGGAACTATGTTATTTTAATGATGCTTCTGATCATTTTGTCCATGTACATGACTACCATTAAAATGATAAGAAATCGAGTAATTCACACTTCAACAGTCACATCTCATTTTCTTGTCGACACAGAAGTTTGTCATATTCCCAAAGTGGATCCATTCGATTTATCCATCTACACTTTAATAAAGGACAAGAACTTCATCAAATGTAGCAATGTGACGTCATTGACCTTTCAAGACGGCCAAGGTTTGAGGTTAAACGTGGATGTGATAAATACTACTTACAATGGAAATTTTTCTTATTGCGAATATCATGGTATAAATCGTGGCAATAACACGGATGATAATAAATACCAATATACACCTAATGGTACGATATTTAATAAGGATATTGTAGTTACTGAACAGTTTATACGTGTTAAATGTTATGATAAATCACACAGTGTTATATATTCTAATTACCACGCCTTTATCTTACCACAACCAACCAGACTTCAACAATTAAAGACTCGCTTTAGTAAGCACAAGGAAGAGAACAAACCGCGAGAAACATTGAACATTGTTATGATTGGTGTCGATTCTGTTTCAAGATTAAATCATATCAGAAATATGCCTAAAACACGTGACTACCTATTACGTCATCTTGATGCTATAGAATTACAAGGTTACAATAAAGTCGCTGATAATACTTTTGTTAATATCGTTCCCATGACAACCGGACGCTTTGTGGAAGAGTTGCCATGGAATGAACAGAAAAGTGGAGAACCTTTTGATAAATATAATTTCATCTGGAAGAATTTTTCTTCTAGTGGCTACTCAACTTTGTACGTCGAGGACGACCCCGGGCTTGGCATCTTTAATTATCTTAAAAGTGGATTTCACGTTCCACCTGCCGATTACTATTATCGTCCATTAGGTCTGGCTGTAGAGGGGGATAACTCTGTTTGGACGTCGGGTCATCAATGTGTTGGTGATCGATTTGAAACTGACATGATTCTGAATTACACAAAAGATTTTCTGAAATTGTATCACAAGGTCCCATATTTTGGTTTCAACTTCCTAAGCCGATTAACTCACGATTCAATATCGAACACGGCCTCAGCTGATACTCCCTACTCAAACATGTTCAGGGATATTCATAATCAGGGGTTACTTGACAACACAGTGTTGATATTTTTCAGTGATCATGGAATGAGATTTGGAGAGATTCGACAAACCTACATCGGTAAATTGGAAGAACGGCTGCCAATGATGTTTCTTGTTTTTCCAAAATGGTTTTATAAAAAATATCCCCAAATAACACAAAATTTAAAAATAAACCAAAATCGATTGACGACACCTTTTGATATATACGAAACTTTAAAGGATATTTTATATTTTACTGGTGATGTTAAAGGAGACATGGACGTTAAACAACGGGGGATAAGTCTATTCGAAGAAATTCCTGTGTCGAGATCATGTGACCATGCTGGTATATTACCTCATTGGTGTACTTGTATGTCACAACAAGAGTTATCTACCAATGATCAGTTTTATAATATGAGCGTCAATTATTTGATAAACTATATAAATCAACACTTTGTGTTAAATAACGTTACGGACATTTGTTGGCCCTTAAAATTAGGACGTACAAAATCGGTGCACATCATAAAAAATAACGATAAACTTTTAAAGTTCAAGCAAAGTCTGAATGACGTCATAAATAGAACTGTGTCATATGATGAAAAACGTGTACATTCAACATATATTTTTCAAGTAGCCGTATCACTGACGCCCGGATCTGGTGTATTTGAAGCAGCCGTCCGATACGACGAAACAACCAGAAACTTCACAATGGCGGGGGATATCAGCCGAATAAACAAATATGGACATGATTCGGATTGTGTCAATGGGAATTTTCTTCGTAAATTATGTTTCTGTAGATAATATAAAAATCATGGGGAAATGATTCCCCCGTAATTTTTATACGCCCACATTTTCATGTGGACGTATATTGTCGTCGCTCGCCCCTGTTCGTCCGTCCGTCCGGACGTCCGTCCACAATTGTTTGTGAACAGTCTACAGGTCACAATTTTTATCCGATTTCAATGAAACTTAAAATATAGGTTTATCATCCTAAGATCTCGGTTCCTTTCGATATTGGCATGTATCGGACTGTAACTTCATGGGTTATGACCCCTGATTGTATGAAAAATCACGTTTTTTAGCTTGTGAACAGTCTAGAGGTCACAATTTTGAACCAATTTGAATGAAACTTGAAATGCATGTTTATAACCTAAAGATCTTGGTTTCTTTCGATATTTGCGCCAATCGGATCGTCCTGATTGTCCGAAAAATCGCCCTTTTTAGCTTGTGGTCCCTCTGGAGGTCAAAATTGTTATCCGATTTAAAAAACCGTTCCATGGTTATGAAGGTTGTGTTCGAATTTCGTGAAAATCGGATCAAAATTGACGGACAAAATGGCCGCCGTTTGTACGCGAATAGTGTGAAAATATGTTATATCAAGGTTGTGGACCTTATAGAGGTCACAATTTTGAACCGATTTTGATGAAACTTGACATGTATGTTTATAACCCAAAGATCTTGGTTCCTTGCGATATTTGCGCCCATCGGATCGTAACTTCCTGAATTATGGCCCCTGATTGTCCGAAAAATTGCCCTTTTTAGCTTGAGGTCCCTCTGGAGGTCAAAATTGTTATCCGATTTTAAAAAAACGTTTGATTATATCACCGTTCCATGGTTATGAAGGTTGAGTTCGAATTTCGTGAAAATCGGATTCAAATTGACGGACAAAATGGCTGCCGTTTGTACGCGAATAGTGTGAAAATATGTTATATTAAGGTTGTGGACCTTATAGAGGTCACAATTTTGAACCGATCTGAATGAAACTTGACATGCATGTTTATAACCCAAAGATCTTGGTTCCTTGCGATATTTGCGCCCATCGGGTGTTAACTTCCTGAATTATGGCCCCTGATTGTCCGAAAAATTGCCCTTTTTAGCTTGTGGTCCCTCTGGAGGTCAAAATTGTTATCGGATTTAAAAAACCGTTTGATTATATCACCATTCCATGGTTATGAAGGTTGAGTTCGAATTTTGTGAAAATCGGACCAAAATTGACGGACAAAATGGCCGCCGTTTGTACGCGAATAGTGTGAAAATATGTTATATAAAGGTTGTGGACCTTATAGAGGACACAATTTTGAACCGATTTTGATGAAACTTGACATGTATGTTTATAACCCAAAGATCTTGGTTCCTTTCGATATTTGCGCCCATTGGATCATAACTTCCTGAATTATGTCCCCAGATTGTCCGAAAAATCGCTTTTGTTAGCTTTTGGTCCCTCTGGAGGTCAAAATTATTATCTGATTTAAAAAAAACGTTTGACTATATCACCGTTACATGGTAATGAAGAGAGAGTGTGAATTACGTGAAAATCGGACTAGAATTGACAGACAAAATGGCCGCCGTTTGTACACGAATAGTGTGAAAATATGTTATATGAAGGTTGTGGACCCTATAGAGGTCACAATGTTGAATCGATTTTGATGAAACTTGACATGTATGTTTATAACCCAAAGATCTTGGTTCCTTTCGATATTTGCGCCCATCGGGTCATTACTTCCTGAATTATGTCCCCTGATTGTACGAAAAATCACCCTGTTTAGCTTGATTATAAAAACCAAACAAATTCTAATGATTTTCTGATAATTCCTTAATATGCGACAACTCTTGTTGACTGCTCGGACGATTTGGCTGCTGTGTGGGCGTATGTTTCGTTGCCTGGCAACCTATTTTTTCTAATTTTTTATTATGTTGCCTTCTGACACCATAAAAATATATTGAAAACAGTAAAAGAGTATTAATTTTTAGTTATATCAGGAACCGGTCCTCATTGCTCTTATTGTCGTTTTTTGTATGTTTCTTGTTGTTGATGTTATTGTCCACGGCCTTTCGTAGAAAGCAGGGGACTATTAAATGGGTTCGTCCGTTTGTCTGTCCGTCACACCTTCTGGGACACAATACCTTTCTTTCTAATTTAGCTAAAATGTTCAAATTTGTTGTGGGTGTTTATTAGGTCGATGCCTTGATGGAGTTCGAAGTTGAGCATTTTTTGCTTAGGGTACGCAGAGATAAGCAATTTGGTGGATTGATGCTTTGGGGCACGATAACTTTAGTTCTAATTAAGTGAGAGTGATATAGTTTCGGTGTATAGTTTCAATACATCAATAGTGATAAGCAATTTGACTGGCCGAGACTTTGGAACACAATAACTCTCCTCCTAATTGAGCTAGAATGTTTAGACGTGGTGTAGATTTGTTCAATAGGTAAATACCTTGATGGAGGTCGGAGATGAGCATTTTCTGCTAACGGTAAGCAGAGATAAGCAATTTGATTTGTTGATGCTTATGGACACGATAACTTAAGTTCTAATTAAGTGGGATAAAACTTGTTGTATAGTTTCATTACATCAATGCCTTGACTAAGTTCAAGAGCATTTTCTGCTATGGGTAAGCAGCGCGATAAGCAATTCGAGACTTTGGAACATGATAAGTCTCCTTCTAATTGAGATAGAATGTTCAATTGCGGTGTAGACGTTCATTAGGTCTATGCCTCGATGGAGTAGGTTTGTCTGTCCAACCTCGTGGGTTTCCTCCGGTTCATCTGATTTCCCCATACTGCTAAAGCCCCACCCTCCAGTCCCATGCGCAAGCTAACTATCCCATCCTCCGTAATCTATCCCCTCCCTCAATTGCACCGACAATGCATGTGCGATTGGCATGAAATTTGGCTTGCGTCTCCATTGTACAATTTCGCATCGGTTGACGTACTTCGGATTTGATATGGCGATATTCCATGTGTGCCACCAGCAACACGTTAAAGTTTCGCTAACAGTTTAAAATATTAATGAGTAGTCCTATGTCCGCACACTATGTGTTGTATGTCCGTCTTCATTAGCCCAATCGGGTCAGAACTGTAGGACATTATACCCCATTTCCTTTCCTTTGACTGCTATATCAAGCTCTGTGGAAAAGAAGGTTAAAGGTTAAGCCATAAGGAACGAGCGAAAGGTCTCGCCGCTGGTCGCAGAGCAAAATGCTATTCATACACCACTGTATGACGAACCAAATTTAATTATCTAGAGATACTTACAAATCAATGTGATATTGACAATTCTGTTTCTTTGTTAACCTCTATATTGCACGATGCAGCCCAAAGCATGGTCATACGACCTAACTGTACACGATTGAGAGAGACTCAGCCGATCTGGTGGGACAGTCAATGTGAAATACTAAAAATAGACAAATATAAGCTATTATACTTGTTTCGGAACAGCAAGGAGAATGAAGATTTGTTGAAATATAAAAAATGCCGAAGTAAATTTAAACTGCACTGTGATACAAGGAAACGTGCGACGGCAAGGACGCGATCGGAAGCTGTTCTTAACCGATCTGACAACACAGCAAACCTTTGGCAGAAAGTCAACAGATGTTTGAGAAAAGAAAGGGACGTACAAACAATACAAGTGACCGAGTGGTTCACTTTCTTCGAAGAACTGTTAAATAATAAATTCGAGACAGACGATGACTTCGAGCGAGACGTGTTTGACCTAGTGAATAACTGTATGGACCAAAACAATGAATGGATGATAGTCTAGATATAGAAATAAGCATAAAAGAAATCCTTTCGGCAGTCAACAGTTTACCGAATTCAAAAGCACCTGGGCCGGACGGAATTGTTAATGAGATAATTAAAAATTCAATCGATGTAATATTGCCTTATTTGCATGTTATTTTCAACCAAATCTTAAGTAGTGGGACCTTTCCAAAGAGCTGGGGGGGATGCCATCATTCATCCAGTACACAAAAAGGGCAATCCTATGGACCCAAATAACTATAGGGGGATTTCGCTTGTGTCAGCAATAAGTAAGCTTTTCACCAAAATCATTAACCGTCGTCTAACCCTATGGTGTGAGGCTAATCAAAAGTTATATGAATGTCAAGGTGGTTTTAGAAAGGGTTATAGCACAGTGGATGAAATCTTTACCCTCCAGTCCCTTATACAAAAATACCTTACAAAAAAGGGAGGTCGTATATATTGTCTATTCTTAGATTTCTCTAAAGCTTTTGACAGCGTCCAACATCATTTTATATTATATGTATTATACAAAAACGAAATCAGAGGAAATGTCTTCAGGGTCATAAGATCGATGTACTCAAATCTTAGATCATGTGTACATGCCAGCAAAATGCGACTTTCAGATTATTTTGATTGTACAGTGGGAACCCGACAGGGCTGCATGATAAGCCCGCTATTGTTTGTTCTTTACCTTAATGAGTTAAAAGAAATGTTAGATAATTACAATTGTAAAGGAATTTTTGTTGATCAAGTTATCGATAATATTGTATCTTTAATGTATGCTGATGATATTTCATGTATAGTGGATACGGTGCCCAGACTGCAGTCACAAATTGATTGTATAAATGACTTCTGCAAAAAATTTGGCATGCGAGTAAACTTAAATAAAACTAAAGTTGTAGTATTTAGGAGGGGTGGAATTGTGAAAGCAAATGAACAGTGGCGGTTTGACGGCATTAAAATCGACACCGTATCCTCCTATAAATATCTAGGTGTCATGTTTAGTCCAAAATTGTGCTGGTCCTTGGCTATAAATACTCTTGTACAGCAAGCTAGAAAAGCTTCAAATATGCTTCTATGTTTCATACGTAAAGAAAAAATTAATACCACTGATGCTTTGTTTCTTTTCGATAGAATGATAGTTCCAATTGCATGCTATGGCTCGGAAATATGGGGATATAAACGCCGTGACGCGTTAGAAATACTACAAACTCAATTTTGTAAATCAATACTAAATGTAAACTCAAGTACTTGTAATGCAGCCGTATATGGTGAGCCCCATTGTTAATAAATTATTTGTTTAAATGTATTAAATACTGGTTTAAGTTGTTATATATGTCAAATGATAGATTTCCGAAAGCTTTGTTATAATATGCTTGTAAAATTGGATAATAATGGCAGAGTCACATGGGCTACAAACAACAAATGTATATTATATAAATATGGATACGGGTTCGTCTGGGATCTACAATACGTTGGAAATGTTCAGATGTTTCTGCAAAGCTTTAAGCAAAGATTAATATATTGCTGTTCACAACAGTGGTCACACGATGTATCTTCCAATTCTAAACTTGAACAGTACAGCCATTTTAAGTCCATACTCGAACCTGAGAAATATTTGTCCGCGATTAATAATACTAAATATCGAATAGCATTAACCAGATTTAGATGTGGGAATCATAACTTAGCAATAGAAACTGGAAGATGGTATAATATAGATAAATCTGACAGAACATGTAAATATTGTCTGGATAATCTAGGCTGCTCGACTGTCGAAGATGAAATTCATTTCATTGTATCTTGTCAAATGTATAAAGACGTTCGATTACAACTTATGCCATGGATTGACTCATCCTATTGTAATGACAATTACTTGTATATAAAAGCTATGTCAGATATAAACATTGTAAATAGTGTAGCAGAATATATATTTAAAGCTAACAGCATTAGAACAAGTTATTTGATGTAATATAGTTATGTTTCTTACAGTTGATATATTTATTTATTATAATGCACTAGTATGTACTATGGGCCAGAGGCCTTAAATACTGAATAAAGATTTGATTGATTGATTGTATGACGTGTATCATATTTTTATGGTTAAGAAAAGTAAATGTCAGGCTTCCTTTCCTTTAACTTTATTTCAAGGGAGTTTTGTTGGGTTTTATGGGGAGAAATAAAATCGAGTATATTTATCAACTCATATTCATTTGACTATCTGTAATATTTTACTCATGTAACGGAATTGAGGGCGAGTCGGTTACAGCAAATATTTGGTTAAAGTAAGGTATTTGTTGGGAATTAATTCGTTCAGTTGATAAATAGATATAAATTATTTGCATTTTTTTGTTAGTAAAGAAGTAACAACATGTTGACCCCGGGTTAAAGGTTATATCTATTCGTTATATACTCCATTATAACTGATAATATACTATACCCCACCACCCTCCCCATATCTGTTAATGTACTATATCCCATTTCCTTCCCCTCAAATGTTACAAGACTACAACTGCCCCGCCCCTTCCCTTGAACTGTTTATATTCTACAGCCCCAACCGCACACCCGCGAACAGTTAATATACTACACCCCTCCCATAACTGTTAATGCACTATGCCCCCTCTTCATCAGGTGAGTCTGGGATGTACAATATCCCACCCCCTTTCGCCGAACTGTTAAAAAAAACCTCCCCCCAAATTGTTAATACACTACACCCCCACCTCTCCACTAACTATTAATATACTACACCGCCATCTGCATCCGAACTTTTTATATTCTACACCCCGCCCTTTCCTCCGAACTTTTAATATACTACGCCCCGCCAAACTTCTCCCAATCTGCTGCAAGGGTAGATTGGTCAAAATACGCCCACTTTAGTTTTAAAGACGTTGAAAGGCAAAACTAATGGCCCGATTATCCATTTAGCTATGATCAAGATTTATATACGTAGTATTTGATGGCCTAGTGGTCTAGAGTACCGCGCGTCGACCTCTAACTGGCCGGTCACCTCTGGCTTGCGGCTGTGGTTTCGATTCCCGGTGTAAGCGTATGTGGCATGGAAATAGGGACTCCTTCTCAACCTCGTGGGTTTCCTCCGGGCAGTCTGGTTTCCTCCCACAGTTAAAAACCACAACAACAAATTAGTCCGTGTTTTTAAAATGAAATGAAATGGTATTAAACGTCCCTGTGCTCTGCACCGACTGCAATAGTTAAGACAGGCGTGCGCCATAAAGTGTAATATGAGGGAAACTGATGTGCTCTACGACCTACACGTATATTGAAGTCGAACTACCAACCGTTCTGTTGCACCCACGCCAATTCCATGTAAAATTAAACATTGTTATTAAAATAGATAAAACACACCTAGCATATGGTCAACAGAATTTAATAGTTAGTGGCTTTATTATTTTCATATACAACTGGTAGTAGTTTTTTTCTTTGATGTCCATAGCAGTTATATCTTATAACAACCTCTCGTGACGTCATCAGAGGTTGATATATTCGGTTCATATCAACCGCTGATGACGTCCTGAGAGGTTGATATTTCATATCAACCGCTGATGACGTCATTACAGGTCGATATATTCGGCTCATATCAACCGCTCTTGACGTAGATGATCCAAATAATACAAAGAACACAGAAATAAAATTTTATTTTTTTGACAATAAAATTGTTTTGGTACAGTTTGTAGCATTCAGGACCTTAATAGAGGGCGTACTTATCGGCTTATTTAAATCGGTTATCCACACTCCAGTCCATGTCTAAGATATCTTTCAGAATTTTCTTTCTGACCAAATCATTTCTCCACACATCCCAAGACGTGAAAGTATTTATCACCCAAGAGTTCCTTTGTAAATTATTTTTGGCTACGGCTACAATCCACTCAAAACAGTCGGTCAAATCTTTCTCTGAACATACCGAAAAGTAACCTTCAGTCACGGTTCATTGTCAGAATTATCGGAAAAGATTGCCTTTTGATCCAAATTTTCTTCAGGCTTTGTATAGATCCTCATCATAGTTGCATTCACATCTATTCTATCGTCAATATGATGACTAAAAAGGATTGGTTATTCGTCTGACTTCGTTTTACTATCCATTTTGTTTTAGCTTTCTTCAGTTCAATTACTACAAAATGGCGACGTATAAACAAACACGTCACGTGCTGTCGAGCAATTAACCAATCACTGTTGCCTTTTTTTTAGAAGAGTCCATTAAATTTAAGGGTGAACGTTGTATATGTCAGATATAAACCTACTCTCCCTCGGATTGATATGATAGAGAACACTTGGGCTGCGCCCGCGTGTTCTCTATCATATCAACCTCGGGTAGGTTAATATCCTATACATAGATTATGGTACATTCGTTAACACAAGTCGTGCGTGAAGTCAATATTTGATACACTGTACAGCGTCTGTAATCAATAAACCCACCTCGCTTCAGTTTTTAAATATAGTTTACCATGATCGAAGTCACAACAGCCTGCAAAACTAATTCAACCCAAAAGTAAGGAAACATATGAACATTCCTATAACACACAGTTCATATGGTACCCAAAACTGGGTTGAGATTCTTCACCGCGATGGTGGCATATACGGACCAGTGGTCCTAGGACCCAGAGCTATCTAGTCAGATCCTAGTTAAAATCAGGGGCATAACTTTCGAAATACACACCCACTTTCCTGATTGATTTGAGGAGTTTGTTGAGTCCCTGGGATATAACAAAAATGAATAAAATTAAGAAGAAAAATCCGTACCAAAATTATGCTAATTAACGCTGACGATCAAATAATAAGAGAAGCCAAATCATGCTGACAACCAAACAAATAAAAGCTATTTCACGTCACCCGTACGAAACTGCTTGGCATGTTTCAATGATCTGATAACCATGCGCAGGTAGCTCGTCGAATTAAAGTTGCGAGGTCTTACGTCATTCTATTATATATTGCAATTAAAGGGCTAATGCCGATAATTTTTTGGAGAATAAAACTGCTTTATTTGGGGTTAAAATCGCTTAAAATCCTCTACCTAAGGACAGAGAAACTATCAAGCCATCAACGAACAAATAGACCCGAATTCTTAAAAGGGTTACGTGTCCGGATAAGCAGTTTTGACGTTCACACCCAAACGACTCAATATTTTGAGAAGAAATTTTGAGACAAGGTAAATACACAAGTCTTCGATATTTTGGCGTTAAATTTCATACGTACTTTTTTTGAAACTCTGTTTAAAACGGGATAGCCCCTTTAAACAAGAAATACTATTCAGTTGATTTGTAATTATATATTGCACACTGTGGTTTCAATATGTCTATTTGTCAACAGCTAGCCTGGAGGTCGAGTGTTGGATCCTTGCATTGACCGAGAAAGTTCACCTCGAGTTTCCGGCGCAAATTCCCCTTGTTAGTGATGTATAAGGTAGTATAGTAGGGTGAATTACGGCCCAATAGTAAATGTTTAATACGTCGTGCTAATCCGCACAGTATTACGTAATTTTGAAGGCCATATTTTAATGGATCTTCTCCCATTTATATACATTTATATTGTCTTATATATCTCATTAATCACATGTCTCCAGTATTCTTTGTTTTACACTTTATATCTATCTTATTAATTGTAATTATAGAATTTTAGTTGCCACCGTGTACTGTTTGTAGACAATAGATTTATAAGATTAATGCCCTAGGCAATGCATATATAGACCCAATTGGCAGAATTAGCAGAGACCTTGCTACAACGTGTCTTGGGAGATCAGCTTAGATCGCATGCCTAAGAACAGACCTGTATTTGGATATTTGGAGACATAAGTTTATGTCATTTCCCATATCCATATTGGAGCTTATGTACTGTTAAGCATTTAGCCAATAATTGTTATAATAATTGTTATATTAATTATCTGCTATTAAGTATTGTTCACTAAAGAATATATCGAATTATTAACAACCAACAAGAGTCCTGTCTTCATTTAATCTACAACGAGATTCCAGAAAATACACGAGAAACGCACTTCTACAAATGGGGAGATTGCTTTGAGTGGTAAGATTTCGTCGTACCTCAAACAGCCAAGCGAGAAGTCTACAACGAGCTAGAACAGCACCAACAAGATAAATATTCAAAAAAGTGGAATTGGATATCAACAGTCGTGAGAAAGAAGAAACCCAGCTACACCTGCCCAGAAACGCATAAGCGGGAAGAAAGCGAAAATGTACCGGTCATGTAATCAAAGATATCCAGACCATGGTGGAAATCTGTATAAACAAGACGGTGTCCGTGGAATATTCAAGCAGACTTTACAACATGGAAATTTCGACAACATACAACAAAGAGGTATGTGGTCTTTTTATCAGGGTAATCGCCATGCGCCATCCAGTTATTGTCAGTTTAATAATCAACATCATAGTCCTCGTGCCCCTAAACATGGGAGTAAAGTCAAACGATCTGTTTCTCTAATCTTTCAAAGAAATAAAAATAAAACATCGGCTAAAACTGAGCGCGACATTAAAAGAAAACATGAGTATGAAACGCGAAAATTCTTCATGAGACAACTTCCATTTTCACAAATTGGCATACGAGCGTTTCATGAAATTCAAAATTTAAATGGCGTGATAAAGCAACAATTAAAAGCAGTGATGAAAAAATTAGACGTTACACATACAATTAGGAACACGCCTGTTCAAAATCTAAGCCATGATAAACGTAACATGGAAGCTAACAAATTAAATATGAAAATCTCTGAATTAAAATCGGAACTTGAAAGCGTGCATAAATATAAACAAGAAATGCATCATGATCTTGATGAATTATTGTGTGCAAAGGACCACTTAGAAAAGAACCTTGAAGACGCGAAGATCGAAATTCAGAGATTGGGCGCGAGAGAAAACATTTTAGAATCTAGCAAGAGTGACATAATATGCGAGCTTATTGAACATCAGAAACAGATCGAAGACCTTCAAGAAGAAAATGAACATTTAAAACAAGATTTTAACGAATGTTACGACTATGATGAAAACGAATTTTATGATGGTCCACCCAATACTTGGCCTTGTAACGACGATTTTTTTGATGGCCCACCCAAATGGGCTCATATAATAATGGTGGCAACAATTCTAATGATGGACCTCCCAATACTTGGAAGTATGATAATGGAGACGATTGCTATGAGGGTCCATCCAATATGTGTCCATAATATGCTAATAGAGGAAACTTTTTTAATAATGGCCCACCAAATAATAGGCCAAAATAACAGTGGATCATTACATAAAAAGAAATTTAGGAACAAATCTTTTAACAAGCGATTTTAATTATTTTATTTAATTACGTGATGAAAACTGACAATACAATTACCTTGATAAACCACATACCTATTCCAATTTATATTTTGTATTCCATATATTGAATGTGTATTTTATTATGACTTTTTATATTGTTGTTTTATGATTTTTATTAAAAGGGGGAGGGCATCCATATCTATGTTGATTCCCATCTGCTACACAGAATTGATTAATTTTTATATTTGTACATATATATATATATATTAATATATTATGCTTGTTTTTATATGTTACCGATTAATATTCGGGACGAATATTTTTTTAAAATCTGAGAGTATTATAGTAGGGTGAATTACGGCCCAATAGTAAATGTTTAATACGTCGTGCTAATCCGCACAGTATTACTTAATTTTGAAGGCCATATTTTAAAGTTCCAATAGCATATTTTCTAATAAAGTCAAAACATAATTATTTCTATTTCTTTTGCTCAAAATGTTGTCAACTCAATATTATACGATCATGGGCAAAATTTCATGGGGGTTAAAATGGTTGAGACAGGCTTATTGAGGAGATAGTAACTCAATTACCTCCCTTGTTTTCCCATTCCTCTCCATGGACGGCCATCTTCAAACGTTTGAATTTGAAGTTGAAAATGATATTTGTGCCAATTTCTCAACTGGCAATAGTGAATTATAGGATTAATAGGATTATTCTTTAACAAGGTAGGACTGTTTATAGGTACAATCTATTTTAGGGCTTTATTTTAATACATTTTAAAAATATAACCTAAAAATATGCTATTGGCACTTTAATGGATCTTCTCCCATTTATATTGTCTTATATATCTCATTAATCACATGTCTCCAGTATTCTTTGTTTTACACTTTAAATCTATCTTATTAATTGTAATTAACGTCTACGGGCTATAGAATTTTAGTTGCCACCGTGTACTGTTTGTAGACAATAGATTTATAAGATTAATGCCCTAGGCAATGCATGGGTATATATAGACCCAATTGGCAGAATTAGCAGAGACCTTGCTACAACGTGTCTTGGGAGATCAGCTTAGATCGCATGCCTAAGAACAGACCTCTATTTGGATATTTGGAGACATAAGTTTATGTCATTTCCCATATCCATATTGGAGCTTATGTACTGTTAAGCATTTAGCCAATAATTGTTATAATAATTGTTATATTAATTATCTGCTATTAAGTATTGTTCACTAAAGAATATATCGAATTATTAACAACCAACAAGAGTCCTGTCTTCATTTAATCTACAACGAGATTCCAGAAAATACACGAGAAACGCACTTCTACAGTAGGGCCTGACAAGGAGCGCTTTTTGGTCGTTCGGAACGAAAAACCTAGGTCCCGTGTACACATTGGCGTTACGTAAAAGATATCCTGGCAGTTGGAATTCGATATAAGAGTAGGCCGTAACGCCGCTGCCCGGGCAAAATTTCCCTCATAGCACACTGTATGACGTATGCCCGACTTCATTAGTCCAGATTAGGTGCAGAAGAGAAGGACGTTAAACCCCATTTCATTTCATTTATTTTTCAACAATCCACTAGAGTCGACAACCTGTCCTCCATTTCACCAAATGGATATCTAATGCAAGTAAACTAGAAATTATATTCAATTGCATTGTAATTATGTTGCACTATATATGGTGGCTTATCAACGCCTTTCTTTAAATTTTTGCCATCCCGCTTCATCTGGTCTATCGCGCGATCAGCTGATGAAGACTTGGCATACCGTGTGCTATGACATTTTGTCCAGCAATCGGCTTTACGCCCCCTCTTATATCGGATTCCAGCTGCCAAGGGTTCTAATATATTTACGCCAATGTGTACACGAGACCACGGTCTTCGTCTCATCAGAACGACTATATGTGGTCCAGGAGCGGATTGGGGCCGGGAACCAGTCCGGGCTCCCGTGTCGGAGCGGCCCCTTTTACTGACCGTGGAGCCAGGCCGGTTTGCTCTCCCCCTTGAAATTTTTGAGAAATGAATCCCAAATATGCGATTTACTTTTTTTGAAACTCTGTTTAAAACGGGATAGCCCCTTTAAACAAGAAATACTATTCAGTTGATTTGTAATTATATATTGCACACTGTGGTTTCAATATGTCTATTTGTCAACAGCTAGCCTGGAGGTCGAGTGTTGGATCCTTGCATTGACCGAGAAAGTTCACCTCGAGTTTCCGGCGCAAATTCCCCTTGTTAGTGATGTATAAGGTAGTATAGTAGGGTGAATTACGGCCCAATAGTAAATGTTTAATCCGTCGTGCTAATCCGCACAGTATTACTTAATTTTGAAGGCCATATTTTAATGGATCTTCTCCCATTTATATACATTTATATTGTCTTATATATCTCATTAATCACATGTCTCCAGTATTCTTTGTTTTACACTTTATATCTATCTTATTAATTGTAATTATAGAATTTTAGTTGCCACCGTGTACTGTTTGTAGACAATAGATTTATAAGATTAATGCCCTAGGCAATGCATATATAGACCCAATTGGCAGAATTAGCAGAGACCTTGCTACAACGTGTCTTGGGAGATCAGCTTAGATCGCATGCCTAAGAACAGACCTGTATTTGGATATTTGGAGACATAAGTTTATGTCATTTCCCATATCCATATTGGAGCTTATGTACTGTTAAGCATTTAGCCAATAATTGTTATAATAATTGTTATATTAATTATCTGCTATTAAGTATTGTTCACTAAAGAATATATCGAATTATTAACAACCAACAAGAGTCCTGTCTTCATTTAATCTACAACGAGATTCCAGAAAATACACGAGAAACGCACTTCTACAAATGGGGAGATTGCTTTGAGTGGTAAGATTTCGTCGTACCTCAAACAGCCAAGCGAGAAGTCTACAACGAGCTAGAACAGCACCAACAAGATAAATATTCAAAAAAGTGGAATTGGATATCAACAGTCGTGAGAAAGAAGAAACCCAGCTACACCTGCCCAGAAACGCATAAGCGGGAAGAAAGCGAAAATGTACCGGTCATGTAATCAAAGATATCCAGACCATGGTGGAAATCTGTATAAACAAGACGGTGTCCGTGGAATATTCAAGCAGACTTTACAACATGGAAATTTCGACAACATACAACAAAGAGGTATGTGGTCTTTTTATCAGGGTAATCGCCATGCGCCATCCAGTTATTGTCAGTTTAATAATCAACATCATAGTCCTCGTGCCCCTAAACATGAGAGTAAAGTCAAACGATCTGTTTCTCTAATCTTTCAAAGAAATAAAAATAAAACATCGGCTAAAACTGAGCGCGACATTAAAAGAAAACATGAGTATGAAACGCGAAAATTCTTCATGAGACAACTTCCATTTTCACAAATTGGCATACGAGCGTTTCATGAAATTCAAAATTTAAATGGCGTGATAAAGCAACAATTAAAAGCAGTGATGAAAAAATTAGACGTTACACATACAATTAGGAACACGCCTGTTCAAAATCTAAGCCATGATAAACGTAACATGGAAGCTAACAAATTAAATATGAAAATCTCTGAATTAAAATCGGAACTTGAAAGCGTGCATAAATATAAACAAGAAATGCATCATGATCTTGATGAATTATTGTGTGCAAAGGACCACTTAGAAAAGAACCTTGAAGACGCGAAGATCGAAATTCAGAGATTGGGCGCGAGAGAAAACATTTTAGAATCTAGCAAGAGTGACATAATATGCGAGCTTATTGAACATCAGAAACAGATCGAAGACCTTCAAGAAGAAAATGAACATTTAAAACAAGATTTTAACGAATGTTACGACTATGATGAAAACGAATTTTATGATGGTCCACCCAATACTTGGCCTTGTAACGACGATTTTTTTGATGGCCCACCCAAATGGGCTCATATAATAATGGTGGCAACAATTCTAATGATGGACCTCCCAATACTTGGAAGTATGATAATGGAGACGATTGCTATGAGGGTCCATCCAATATGTGTCCATAATATGCTAATAGAGGAAACTTTTTTAATAATGGCCCACCAAATAATAGGCCAAAATAACAGTGGATCATTACATAAAAAGAAATTTAGGAACAAATCTTTTAACAAGCGATTTTAATTATTTTATTTAATTACGTGATGAAAACTGACAATACAATTACCTTGATAAACCACATACCTATTCCAATTTATATTTTGTATTCCATATATTGAATGTGTATTTTATTATGACTTTTTATATTGTTGTTTTATGATTTTTATTAAAAGGGGGAGGGCATCCATATCTATGTTGATTCCCATCTGCTACACAGAATTGATTAATTTTTATATTTGTACATATATATATATATATTAATATATTATGCTTGTTTTTATATGTTACCGATTAATATTCGGGACGAATATTTTTTTAAAATCTGAGAGTATTATAGTAGGGTGAATTACGGCCCAATAGTAAATGTTTAATACGTCGTGCTAATCCGCACAGTATTACTTAATTTTGAAGGCCATATTTTAATGGATCTTCTCCCATTTATATTGTCTTATATATCTCATTAATCACATGTCTCCAGTATTCTTTGTTTTACACTTTAAATCTATCTTATTAATTGTAATTAACGTCTACGGGCTATAGAATTTTAGTTGCCACCGTGTACTGTTTGTAGACAATAGATTTATAAGATTAATGCCCTAGGCAATGCGGTGTCTTCCCATAACGCCGACTCACCAGAGTTTGGAAAGTCGACCACGGCACTCTTTGATGGGTTAAGAACGGATTAAAGGCGTTAATGAGGTAGGGACCAGTCATTATTAATATAGTTCACTTAAATTTAACTCACTTACTATAGTTTTCTTAATCTATACTTTACTTTGTTCAGATTATTAATATATTAATATAGTTCATTTAAATTCAAGTCACTCATTAATTAATAAAATAATATACGACAGTTCAACAAGAAGGTGACAAGTGATCGAAATTCAGTTCATTGTGATTATTTCTCAAAATATGTATAAATACATAAATAATCCCATTTCATTCTACGATGGCTAATTCACAGTTACAATCTAAGTTTCTTCCCACAGCAAGAGGTGTCAGTTACCTATGTGTTGCTGGTTTTAAGTATAGACTGAATAAAAGAAAGAATAAAGACTTAGTGATATGGTTACCCAATGGTTAGATCGTCAAATTACTCAAGTACAATGGAACCAGAACCAAATCACACGAAGAACCAACAATTCTTTAGAGGCGTGGCACGGGCGTCTAAAAGAATTAATTGGAAAAGCTCATCCGAATATTTTTGAAGTGATGGCATTTTTGAAAGAAGAGCAAAAGACGATCGAAATTCAGTTGTTGCAGTATTCGAGTGGCCAGCGACTACCACCTAAAAGGAAAAAAATACACAGATATCAACAGAAAGATTGAAGATGCAAAACATAGATATGAAGAAGGAGGATTGTTAGAATTTTTGGACTATGTTGGACATTTTATGCGAGCCAAAAGTTAAAATTATTTGTAATGTTATGTGTTAAAGGTTGTTATAAATTTTTAAAAGAATAAATGCTCCCAAAATTATCGGCCTAATTAGTTTTATCCCCCAGCTTGGGTCTATTGTTCTTGGTCAGTCGACCCCTTAACACCGACCAAAATTTTTCACCTAAAACTCGGTGGGTCGGCGTTATGGGAATAAACCGGCAATGCATGGGTATATATAGACCCAATTGGCAGAATTAGCAGAGACCTTGCTACAACGTATCTTGGGAGATCAGCTTAGATCGCATGCCTAAGAACAGACCTCTATTTGGATATTTGGAGACATAAGTTTATGTCATTTCCCATATCCATATTGGAGCTTATGTACTGTTAAGCATTTAGCCAATAATTGTTATAATAATTGTTATATTAATTATCTGCTATTAAGTATTGTTCACTAAAGAATATATCGAATTATTAACAACCAACAAGAGTCCTGTCTTCATTTAATCTACAACGAGATTCCAGAAAATACACGAGAAACGCACTTCTACAGTAGGGCCTGACAAGGAGCGCTTTTTGGTCGTTCGGAACGAAAAACCTAGGTCCCGTGTACACATTGGCGTTACGTAAAAGATATCCTGGCAGTTGGAATTCGATATAAGAGTAGGCCGTAACGCCGCTGCCCGGGCAAAATTTCCCTCATAGCACACTGTATGACGTATGCCCGACTTCATTAGTCCAGATTAGGTGCAGAAGAGAAGGACGTTAAACCCCATTTCATTTCATTTATTTTTCAACAATCCACTAGAGTCGACAACCTGTCCTCCATTTCACCAAATGGATATCTAATGCAAGTAAACTAGAAATTATATTCAATTGCATTGTAATTATGTTGCACTATATATGGTGGCTTATCAACGCCTTTCTTTAAATTTTTGCCATCCCGCTTCATCTGGTCTATCGCGCGATCAGCTGATGAAGACTTGGCATACCGTGTGCTATGACATTTTGTCCAGCAATCGGCTTTACGCCCCCTCTTATATCGGATTCCAGCTGCCAAGGGTTCTAATATATTTACGCCAATGTGTACACGAGACCACGGTCTTCGTCTCATCAGAACGACTATATGTGGTCCAGGAGCGGATTGGGGCCGGGAACCAGTCCGGGCTCCCGTGTCGGAGCGGCCCCTTTTACTGACCGTGGAGCCAGGCCGGTTTGCTCTCCCCCTTGAAATTTTTGAGAAATGAATCCCAAATATGCGATTTGGTGGCATATCTGATTATAATCTGTGTCAAATAATATATTTCATAAGTCGAATAACTTAGGCCAAAACTCCGACGTGCAAGTAATTTACAACCATCAACGTGTGAGATTATCATATCGTCATATTATGAAATAAGGTATTATCATTGTATCGTCAAGACTCAAGAGAATTTAACTGGTTAAAAAATGGGACTAGTTGAGAAAATTTTAACCATTTGATTAACCAGGTAGGAATATTGAATAAGTAGGAATATTTTCATTAAAAATATTTTTGTTGCCGGGAGCGCTAGTTGATTCCTCCTGTGATGGAAGGTCACGAGACACATTGGTACAGAGTGACGAAAGTGAAATTCATAAAAGCTCCTTTTTGAATTTTGGATTCTGGCGTATCCCTACAAACAAGATGCAGGTGACTTAATAATTAGTAAATTGTCGGGTTAATGCGATGAAATTTTTGGGTGAAATTCAGAATCCCCATTGCAGGATTCCGAATTCTGGCCCAGGCCCAGCATTCCCGGCCCAGAAAGTCTATTATAGCAGCCCAATACAGACTCCAGTGATGGCGTGGCGGCCCGTTATAGGCTTTTTTTACGACGCAATCCGCCCCGGATGTGGTCCCGTGTCGGGTCAGTGACCGTATATTGGGCGTCCCATAAATGGCAGAATAAGAATCTATGTATTTTGATCATTTAGTACCATATTTTAACTTTCAGATAATCTGGCTTATTCTGTGAAATCGGGATTGTTTATTTGCCCCTCGTAGCCTTCCGTACTCTTTTCCAAATTAAAAACTCCTCAACTGTGATGACTAGAAATAAATTATGTGAGTTTATTACAACAATTGCCACCATCTGGTAATACTCAGTTTATTTTATACCAAGATAAAAAAAATACTAGGATTTAAATTGTTAAACATGGAGGTCGCACAATATTCGTCAATGTAAGTAGAATCTTTTTTGTTGTCAACGTCACTTGATTCAATGGCAGGCCGTATGATACAGCGCGCACACGCTAACCATTCGCCCACCCCCTCCCAAAACTCGATAATTTTAGAGTGACGACACTTGGCGTATAGATTTAATACATCAATGCCTCGACTAAGTTCGAAAATGAACATTTTCTGCTGAGGGTAAGCAAAGCGATAAGCAAATTGATCGGACGAGACTTTGGAACACAATAACTCTCCTTCTATTTGAGGTAGAATGTTCAATCTTGGTGTAGGTGTTTATTAGGTAAATGCCTTGACGGAGTTCGAAGATGGGCATTTTCTTTTAGGGTTAGCAGAAATAAGCAATCTGATTGGTTGATGCTTTGGGGCACGATAACTTAAGTTCTAATAAGTGAGAGTGGCCAACAGTTATTTTGACACCAAAAGAATATTTTTATTTAATAGGAAATTGATAAAGCACACAATTCAAACTAATGAACGTGAATGATGATACTCCGAATACAGATTCATTATATCATTACCATGACTTAGTTTATGGTAAGAATTTTCTGCTTAGGCTAAGGAACGATAAGCAATTTGATTGGCCAAGACTTTTGGAACATAACTCTGCTTTTAATTTGGGTTAGAATGTTTAAACTTGATGTAAGATGATCATTAGGTGAGTGTCTTGACTAATTTCAATGATTGGTTCGAAAACCCGTCGACATCGATCTTGAGCTTTCCGAATGAATGGGCGCACTTTTTGGAGCCTGTTGCGATCTTCATTTTGGCCATTTAATGTTCGAAAAGGAACTTCATGATCAGCAGACGTTTGTCTCGAGTCATTACTTTACTGAACAAGTTTTTTTGAGGGAGGTGGGTTGGATGACCGAATGGTTAGCGCGTGCAACTTGTATCATAAAGTCTTTCACTGAGTCAACTGGCGTGGTTTCAATTCCCACGTTGTACGAGGCACGTTGGGTCGTCTGCCCAACCCCACGGATTTTCTCCGGATCCTCCGATTTCCTCCCTTACGAGTAAGCTTATTATTGAAAGAAAATTAGAGCCATACAGTAGTTCCGAAAACGTAGAACAATATCATCTATTATAGACATCTTGAAAAAGTCATGCAGTGTTTGTGATTATGCTCTGACTAGTAGTCCACCCTTATACGAAAAGACTATATTACTTGTAACAAAATAACTCTTTTCAGTTTCCGTCCAGACCCATGGATTGAGTTTATGACCACGATCACGAGGGGGGCTGTTAGCCGTTCAGCATTTTATTCTTGACAAAACATAATCAATACTACTATATGTATGCTTTCGGGGTATCCTTCATTCTAGATTCAAGTTGTTTATTTTCAAACTAATGCTGAAGAGTTACTGGCAATAATTGCTTTTAAAATACAGATGTGGCGTCCACTTTTGATGTTGGCGTACCATTATTTCCATCGTACATTATCTATACTAAATGAAATATTGGACTCGCGTGACGTATTTCATTGAAAAGCGCGCACGGAATAGTCTGAATTTTAAGTTGTTAAATTATATCCACAAAGTCCGTAATGTGTTTTTAAAATTCAAGATGGCCACCAGGTCATGTGACCAAAGCAAGTCAAGATAATGATATAAAGAATCTATATTCGGAGTTTCGTCGCTTTCATTTCATTATAACCAAAGTTATCGTGTCCCAAAGCATTAACCAATCAGATTGCTTATCTAGGCTTACCCTAAGCAGAAAATGCTCATCTTCGAACTCCATCAAGGCAATGACCTAATAAACACATACGCCACGTTTTGAACATTTTAACTCAATTCGAAGGCGTGCTATTGTGTTCCAAAATCTCGACCAATCAATTTAGATAGGGCATCCGTATCATGTTTTTATGGAAGCCGATAAGTACCCACTCCCTTCATCTTGCCTTCGTGTCAAGGCGAAACCAAGAAGCCGCGACAAAGGTCCCAATCTCGCTCCTCTCTGCATTCGCTTCGTCACGGATTTTCTTCCATGGTGATCGATCCTTGGTCACGGCAACCATATTGAATGTGTAGCATATCTGGTCGAATTTGTAAGTTAAACCACCATCAAATCTGACGCGTAACACTATTCAGCTACACATGTTTTTGTCACTAATCGTCAAGATATGAATGCCGTGTTTACTATTGCAGTTCTCCAACGCCGGACTTGTTCTTGCAGTTATAGTCCGAATTTGTTTGACTTAGAATGGGAAATAGACTTACCAACTGAGAATATGACTTAATATATCTCCAGAATTACTTCGGAACCGTGAACACATAGTTCATTTAATGGCTTTCATTCTATCAATCACATTAACAAATTGGCAACATTCTTGATTGAGTCGTAACACCTGAAGATTCCACTCTGATCAATGAAATATCTGTCACAGACAAGCAATTATCAGATCAATATTTTATACTAATTCAGTTGTCTCCCTCAAGACCGGGTAACGAGAAAAGGGTTGTGCTGTGTAGAAATTTGAAAGGGATTGATGTCGATTCGTTTCGCTCCGATCATACTTGAACAGCATGTTCCAATCACCCAAAAAACTGTAACAGTTAGACTAAAGTATAATGAACAAGTACACCTTCAAAGGCGACTCGTCGGTGCGCAATGTCAGATACAAAACAACCTGTGCCATTCGTCAAGCTAAACGTGATTATTGCTTGTTGAAACTTGAAGAATGTAATAATGATCCGAAAAAATACCCACCAATTCATGCACTCAAAAAATATAACACTAAACTACCAGCATCTGAAAATTCTAAAACCTTGGCTGACTCTTTTAATAAATTCTTCGTTAACAAGATCGATAAGATTCGATCTGATCTAAAAAAAAATCTCTTCTGCAATCACCGTGGATGATACCGCTACCTTTTGCGGTGAACCACTCCTTGAATTCACAGTCTTCACTAATAAGGAGAAATAATACTTTCCTCCAAACCCACAACTTGTATGAAAGATCCTATACCAACACGTATAGTTATTCAACATTTAGATATTCTTCTTCCAGTTAGCACAACAATAATAAATATTAGTATAAAACGTGGAATCTTTCCTGACATCGTCAAACAAGCATTTCTTCGACCCCTGCTGAAGAAAGACAATTTAGATTCAAATTTACTTAAAAACTTTCGACGAGTATCGAATCTTCCCTTTCTCTCAAAAATATTAGAGAAGGCTGTTAACCTTAGACTGCGAGAAGATTTATCTTCTAATTCTCTGTTTGATAAATTTCACACTACAGGCATTACTTAGGGTAGTTAGTGATATACGTTGCGGTAAAGTGATTTCCCTGGTGTTACTTGATTTATCCGCAGCCTTCGATACGATTGACCATAACTTTATGTTGAAAACTCTCGAGACCCAAGACGGTATTCATGGACCCTGTCTAAAATGGTTCGCATGCATCATACTTAAATAATCGAATGCAGTCAAATGTCATTGCAGATGCGAAGTCAGACGCAGTTGAATTAAATTAGTGAGTTCCCAAAGGCTCGGTGCTTGGACCTGTTCTGTTTATTCTCTACACAACAAGTGTATCTCATATTATCCGCCAACACAGCCTATTACACCGTTCTTAATGCAGATGGCACTCAGATTATTGATAGTTTTCATCCTTGTGACTTTGGCCAATCATTTCAACGTACATCAAAATGCACCAAATCTTTAAAAGGCTGGGTGTCCACCAATATGTTGAAATTAAATGATGATAAAACTGAAGCTATCATGATAGGATCAAAACACTCATTATCAAAAAATGATGCATCAACTTTGAAAATAGCTGACTCAAAAATAAAACCGGTCAACGAAGTTAAAAATCTGGGTGTTTACATCGATTCAGAACTCTCCATGGAAGTTCAGATTAATTATATCTGTAAAACCTGTTTTTTTCACCTCCGCCCCATCAGAAATATCCGTCATCTAATATCAAAAGACGCGGCTCATACTCTGGTTCGATCGCTCGGCTTATCAAGATTAGACTATTGTAATAGTTTACTAGCTGGAATTCCCCACAAACTCATATCAAAACTCCAAACCGCTCAAAATGCTACCGCTCGAATCATCAATCTTGAAGATCTTCATGGGCTTCCTATTAAATCAAGAATAGATTTTAAGCTCTTGTGCCTTGCGTATAAGTGTTCACATGGATCTGGGCCTTCCTATCTAGCAGACCTGCTATTACCATACTTTCCAAGACGTCCACTTCGTTCTCAACAAGAACATCTTCTTATAATCCCAAATTATAACTTTGGATACAGATCGTTTGTTCACATTGTGCTTATTCTGTGGAATTCATTATCGCTGAACATTCAACTGTCATCAAGCCTAGAAACATTCAAAACAAATTTTAAAAACTCATCTGTTTACGGCCTATTATGGCACCTAGTCTGTGTAGCGCCTTGAGCGTGCATACTAGCATGGGGCTGTGCGTGATATAAATGTACGTATTATTATAATACACATGTGGGTCTACTATACTGTATTTACAAAAGTGGTCCCTTAAGTGTTATACTATCTTCATTAAAGGTGAAGTAATTATTATTCTTTGTAAATATTTTATTAAAGTCGCTCACAAAATATGTTTTAAAATATTTGAGCTGGTGCTTAACAAGGGATTTAAACATTTTTTCAATATTTATGATAATTCCAGAGTCAAGAAGGACTTATCTCCTTTTATAAATAGATAGTCTTGCTAGAGATAAAATAACATTTTATAAAATAGCGCTCTGATATCAGACACTGGATCGTGTATTCCTAGTATGAAGTACTGTCTAGATCTTTGCCAGAGAAATCTAGTGGTCTTAAGTCAATGAATAAACTTCGAAATATTTCAACTAAATATTCATTATATGGACAACTAAATAACATATGGCAAATTGTTTCAAATATCATCCTCCGTTTTCTTTTTTTTTTTTATACGCCAATATTTTCATGTGGACGTATTATGCCTTCGCCGCTGTCCGTCCGTAAAAATATGATATATCAAGGTTGTGGACTCTAGAGGTCATAATTTTGAAGTCACAATTTTAATCTGAATTTGATGAAATTTGAGAGAGAGAAATGGGGGTTAACGTCCACTCGACACAAACTAGGTCATTTCGGGACTAACATATGGTTTAATTTTATTTCATTAATTCGCTTGCGCGTAGGGGTCTTTAGCAGTGGGAGGAAACCGGAGGTTGAGAAGGCGCCCCTATCTCCATGCCACATACGCTCACACCAGGGCTCGAAACCACAGCCGCAAGCCAGAGGTGACCGGCCAGGTAGAGGTCGAAGCGCGGCACTCTAGACCACTAGGCCATCCCAACCCCCCGATGAAATTTGAAATATAAGTTCGCGGTTCCTTTCGGTATTCGGGCACATTGGACCATATCTTCCTGAATTATGGCCCCTGATTGTACGAAAAATCATGTTTTTTACCCTGTAGACCGTATGGAGGTCACAATTTTATTTCGAATTAAAAAAAACGTTTGACTATATCCCCGTTAAACATTAATGATGGGTGTATGTTTCGTTGCCTGGCAACCTATTTTTTCTATAAGGGAGGGTGATCAGATCAATTCTACCCAATATATAGGAATACTATCTAAGATTTTTTCATATAACTGTGGCACATTTTAAATTTGGAAACATTTCCAGAACCTTTTCTTCTATTGTTTCTGCTGTATAGAAACCCGGAATAATTTCATAGCTAATATCTGCTACCGTTAATAGAAAAAAAATATCACTATTCTTAATGGATTTGCCGTTTATTAATTTCAGATTAAAAATAATGACTGTTTCATAATTTCATCAATATTTCGGGGTGTACATTTGAATTCACCTCAAAATGTACCCCAATCTATCAATAATTCTGCGTAAAATTTGGGCAGTTTTTTCAAACCGGATTTTTTAAAGATAGAAAATCCCCTCTTTAAGATTTAGGTTTTTCATTATCTACATACTTTTTGAGCAGTTTTAGATGCACAGAACATTTTTTGAGACTCAAATATTAAGGCCACCTTTACCCTAATAATTGTAGAACATTTAATTTTGGGTGGTTTCCTGTTCCATAGAAATTATGTGACAATCTTTTTGAATTCGGTGTTAACCCAATCCGGGACTGGGATTACACACGTAAGAAACCATAAGAGATTAAAGTATCTATTATGACTGCTTTCCTCATTAGGGTTAGCTTATGTTGTGACCAAATATTTAATGTAGTTTTTATCTTGGTTAATTTTTCTTTTCAAGTTAATACTTCACATTTGTCTTTGTGCAATTCTTATTAATAGGAATATCTATATCACTGATCGCAATTAAATCAGACTGAATATTCCCAATACCAAGAACGACTGTCTATCCTATATTGACCTTTCCACCCGATGCTCTGCTATAGCGCGAAATAAAATTGAAGCACTGGATGACCAAACATCGTCTACTACCGTTTCGGTGGTATCGTCTGCATGTTGATAGAGAAGTGGTATTGAACCTTTTACTTTTATACCTGTAATTAATTTATTATCTTTTATACACATATAAAGGGTTACCGATATTATAACGAATAGTAGAGCCGGCACCGGACAGCCCTGTCGCAGAAATCTTTTTACATTGAAGAAGTGTGAAATATGTCCATTGCACTTAATGCAACTTTTATATTTGAATATTATACCTTAATATAATTGACGAATTTTGCACCGAAGCCAAAGCTATTTAATATTTTCGTTAAGTACTCGTGGTTCATCTGGACAATATATGCAGAAGACATGTCGTGAATTATCAATGATGTCACGGATTGACATAATATTATCTGTGATACCTCTTCCCGAAATTGAACCGGCTTGCTCAACTGAAGTAATGGCTGACCAAGCTAATGTTTAATGTTACTCGGCGACGAAAGGCCTGTCAATCGAGAGTTCAATTGCTACTGAGAACGATCGCCAATTCTCGTCGACGTTGTAGAAGCAGTTAATGCCTATTTCTAGTCAAAACTTCAAACACTGATAATAACTCCGTTCAGAATAAATTAATTTGAATGAAATTTTCAAGATTTTCTTCTTTTATCATCTATTTTTGAATTATTGTAGCAAAAATGGCCAACTCTTTATTAAACTCTAACTAATTGATAAACTAAAATATAGCCCTTATTAAAACTTTAGTTGTTTTAATGAACCATATACATTAATAAGATGTTATGTTTCTGGATCAAAGACATTTCTCAGTGTACACATTTAAAGGGACAGCGGCCTCGCTTCGTAGGCTTTATCACGTGATAGAACTTACGAAGCGAGGCCGCTGTCGAGCGAGACTTGATCACCCAGTTCCTATGCACATATCGAGTAATGATAGGTTTATAAAGGGACTGAGTGATACAGACTTCTTTTGACCTTATTTCGGGTTTCTTCCGGGCTCGGGAAGTTGAATATCGGTAAATGATAGCTTTTTAAGTTTGATTTGTTATTAATAACGCTGTAAAAGGACAAATTTAATTACATCGGAAGGTGAATAATGATCAAATAAAGTCTCGTTGGCAATAAAAATGACATGAAGTGTCAGAACTAGTGAGTAATGTGAGATGACACCAGACAATATATCATAAAAAAGTCAGAACAAAGATGGCGTCTGCCATCCCTTTATCATATAGTTATAGTCAAGCAGTAGTAAGAAGTTTTATTTTAATCCCTTCAAGTCCCTGTGTTGGAATATTCTAAAATAATACAATTTGTTGACCAGAATGAAGATTGGGACATATTTTTCAGTTACAACAAGAGTGTTATTGGGGCTTTAAAGTTGAGTAAATTTTTAAGTCTGAGAATGCTTTGAGAACATGGGGCCAAGTTTTCTATATCCCTGGCATCAAGATATTATTAATTGGTTGGTTGATATACCTAAAAACGCTAAAAATATTATCGCCAAATATGGATTATGCTCTTAATCGACATCCGACCGTGACGCTAGTTACGTCACATATACTTCTGCAAAACGTCATGCTTTAGTTATAAATTCTAGACAAATTAATTCCGTTTTAAATAACAGAGGACATGTTTGTAAGGCGGTTATAACATTATAATTCAATACGGTATCAGTCCCCAATTAAATTACATTTAGAAATTTAGCCTGTCCAACACTTTTAGCCCTGTTCAAGGCTAAATTGGCGAGTGCGGAAGTAAATCAGTCTTTAGTTGACAGTTGGTCCATAAGTTCTGTAGTGCGGAAGGCAATTAGTTCAAACAGTCTATTGTTGGGAATTGGTCCGTGAGTTCTTAGAATCTGAAATCTCAATTTATAAAATAATTTATTTTATTCTATCCCTTTTATATTCGAGCACCATATAATGATCATTTTTGTATTGATAGAATTTTATTCAAACCACACAATTAAACAAAACTGTAATCACACCATATACTTATTTTGGCTTGATCTCGTTCTGAAGGGGCAAAAAGTAATAATTACGAATGCTATAATAAAACTACTAAGCTTTCGAATGCCCAGAAGCTGGTGTATTATTGGCATTAAACTATTTATATCACTTACATCCATATTTGTGCGAATGAATCTGGTGTAACTTTGATTCTTATATCGTTTCAGGTTATTAAGAAGAGTAACGAAATGGAGGAACTATGTTATTTTAATGATGCTTCTGGTCATTTTGGCCATGTACGTGGCTACCATTAAAATGTTAAAAACTCGCGAAATTTATTCTTCAACAGTCAGATCTCATTTTCTGGTCGACACGGAAGTTTGTCATATTCCCAATGTGGATCCATTCGATTTATCCATCAACACTTTGGTAAATGACAAGAACTTCATCAAATGTAGCAATGTGACGTCATTGACCTTTCAAGACGGCCAAGGTTTGAGGTTAAACGTGGGTGTGATAAATACTACTTACAATGGAAATTTTTCTTATTGCCAATATCATGGTATAAATCGTGGAAATAACATGGATGATAATAAATACCAATATACACCTAATGGTACGATATTTAATAAGGATATTGTAGTTACTGAACAGTTTATACGTGTTAAATGTTATGATAAATCACACAGTGTTATATATTCTAATTACCACGCCTTTATCTTACCACAACCAACCAGACTTCAACAATTAAAGACTCGCTTTAGTAAGCACAGGGAAGAGAACAAACCGCGAGAAACCCTGAACGTTGTTATGATTGGTGTCGATTCTGTTTCGAGATTAAATCTAATCAGAAATATGCCCAAAACACGTGACTACCTATTACGTCATTTGGATGCTATAGAATTACAAGGTTATAACAAAGTAGCTGATAACACTTTTGTTAATATCGTTCCCATGACAACCGGACGTTTTGCGGAAGAGTTACCGTGGAATGAACAGAAAAGTGAAGAACCTTTTGATAAATATAATTTCATCTGGAAGAATTTTTCTTCTAGTGGGTACTCTACTTTGTACGCTGAGGATGCCACCCGGCTTAGCATATTCAATTATATGAAAGGTGGATTTCACGTTCCACCCGCCGATCACTATTATCGTCCATTTGCTCTGGCTGTTGAGGGAGATAAATCTGTGTGGACGTCGCGGCATCATTGTGTTGGCGATCGATCTGAAACTGGCATGGTTCTTAATTACACGACAGATTTCATGAAATTATATCACAGGGTGCCATATTTTGGCTTCAGTTTTCTAAGCAAATTAACTCACGATTCAATATCGAACGCGGCCTCTGTTGATTCTCCCTACTCAGACATGTTCAGGGATATTCACAATCGGGGCCTACTTAACAACACAGTGTTGATATTTTTCAGTGATCATGGAATGAGATTTGGAAAGATCCGACAAACCTACATCGGTAAATTAGAAGAACGGCTGCCGATGATGTTTTTAGTTTTTCCGAAATGGTTTTATAAGACGTATCCCCAAATAACACAAAATTTAAAAATAAATCAAAATCGATTGACGACACCTTTTGATATTTACGAAACTTTAAAGGATATTTTATATTTTACTGGTGACGTTAAAGGAGACGTGGACGTTAAACAAAGGGGGATAAGTCTATTCGAAGAAATTCCTGTATCTAGATCATGTGACCATGCTGGTATATTACCTCATTGGTGTACTTGTATGTCACAACAAGAGTTATCTACCAATGATCAGTTTTATAATATGAGCGTCAATTATTTAATAAATTATATAAATCAACAATTTGTGTTAAATAGCGTTACGGACATATGTTGGCCCTTAAAATTAGGACGTACGAAGTCGGTGCACGTCATAAAAAGTAACGATAGACTTTTGAAGTACAAGCACAGTCAGAATGACGTCATAAAGAGAACTGTGTTTTTTAATGACAAACGTGTACATTCAACATATATTTTTCAAGTAGCCGTATCACTGATTCCCGGATCAGGAGAATTTGAAGCATCCGTCCGGTACGACGAAACAAATGGAAACTTCACAATAGCCGGGGATATCAGCCGAATAAACAAATATGGACATGATTCAGATTGTGTCCATGGGAGTTTGCTTAGTAAATTATGTTTCTGTAGATAATATTGAAATCATGGGGCGATGCTTCCTTTTTATATTCTTTTAATTGTTTAGTGAGTTTCCTTCTGATACAACAAAATATAGAAATCATGTGAAAATGTTTCCTACGTAAATTGGTCTAATTTTTATACGCCCACATTTTCATGTGAAAGTATATTGTCGTCGCCCCTGTTCGTCCGTCCGTCCTCAATTATTTTTTGTGAATAGTCTACAGGTCACAATTTTTATCCGATTTCAATGAAACTTGAAATATAGGTTTTTCACCCCGAGATCTCGGTTCCTGTCGATAATGAGATGTATTTGACTGTAACTTCATGGATTATGGCCCCTGATTGTACGAAAAATCACGTTTTCAGCTTGTGGACACTGTAGGGGTCACAATTTTGAACCGATTGTGATGAAACTTGAAATGTATGTTTATAATCCAAAGATCTTGGTTCCGGTCCATATTTACGCATATTGAATTGTAACTTTATGAATTATGGTCGACTGATTGTGGGAAAAATTACTTTTTTAGCTTGTTCTCTGCCCATCTCTCGAAAATGTGGGCGTATCCTGCCTGGAAGCCGCTGGTTTATTGTGTTTCCTTCTGACATGAAAAAAAAAAACATTGAATTTTTGAAAACAATAACGGGGTAATCCTGTTAAGTTGTACTGGGAATTGGTTACAAAGCCCTTCGTCTTGTTGTTTGTTGTGTTTTTGTTATGTGAATTCATACCAATCGTACTCATTCATATAGATAGCATGGATCGCCTCGATCAACCTTTGCATTTTGATCAGTCAATTTTGATCAGTGAGATTTCGAAGCTTGTCTGACAACGAATGCGACAATCCATTAAATTGAAATGAACATTCTTTTAATCTGATTGATACATTTATAATATCATTAAATGAGCAATCTTTTAATATGATTTGTTATGATTTAGCAAATGTTTGTTCGCTTTTCTAGTCCGCTGTTGTTATTATTTCGTTTATTGGGGTGAAGCCTGCCTTTGCTGCAGAAGTTGATGCAGTTCTAGTGCTGTGTGGTTTGAATTTGATACCGACTCCTGCTTTGAGTATTCCTATTCTAGTCCAGCAAGAGATAGTATCTCGTGATATTCTATGGTGATGTTTAATAAATGAAATGAATAGTCTTGATTCACCATTCCTCAATGACTGAGTTCTCATAATGTTATCACACACATTCTCCTGTCGGGGACATATACTTTGAAACGGACTATTAACGGTTTTCAGCCCGGTTTAGCTTGTTTTAAGTGCTCTGTAATGTGGAATTTACATTTAGAGTTGCTGGTGTGCATATTGTCAAGATTGAAACAATGAATGGTTTGTCCTCTGTGTGCTGATATCAGGAGCATCAGCATGACTAGTTTCATTGTCAGATTCTTAAGGGATAGAGAAGGAACGGGCGATTAAGTTTTCAAGAAGCGGAACACTTTGTTGACGTCCCAAACATCATCACATCTTGGTCGATTGGGTCTACTCAAAATATTCCTTTCACGAATTTGCTATCTGAAAGGTTGTGATCCAACAGTGTGCCCATCAATGCCAATCATAGTGGATAGTGCCTGTGAGCATAGCACTATAACCTAATCCTTGGTAACATAAGGTTAACAAAAAAAAACCACTTGTGGTAAAGGTGGGCGAGTGAAATAAATTTGTCGTTGAATACAACATGTGGACCATTTCTGCATGTAATATCCATTCTGTTTTCTGGTGGAATCCTTCCATGAGGATTATAAGGATGTTGCTAGCCTGCTCTGATATTCCTCTGTCTCGGAACGCCGGCCGGGCACTAAAAAGGCTGTCAACTTTAAACGATTCCACAGGGGGTGGTTCTGATACTCTACAGACACTAGGGTTGTTGATTATGGCATTATCACTGGCCTGAAACATACAATAGACAATAGATTAGAAAACTAACTCTGAATAGGCCACAAAGGGGCATGTTGATGATACCATGCGAATGGTCGGATATGATTTTCTGTATACATTTTTGTGTGAAACAAATGAGTTCATTTCCCCAATCAATGGAGAAAGCATCAACGAAAGTCGCATTTGGGTCTGGTTTCCATGATGCGTAGCGACGAATTTTAAAATTGAGCCTGGAGGCAAACAGGTCTATTGATGGCATAAAATCAAAAAAATAACTCGTTATATCATTGAAGGTGTGGGCCCCAGAGGACCACGCAGTTCGAATTGATGATACCTCCTTGGAGGCTTTTATATGCACCTTTATTGAGTGTTCCTGACATGTGTGAAATTGAAAGCCAATTTTGATGATTTTCGCACCATTGTCAAATTTCCGCTGCGATATTGTTACAGACTGGGCTTTTTGTACCTCCCATACTTTTGACATAGCTTGCGGCAGTTGTGTTGTCGGACTGAATATTATGAACATTTTTTAAATGATGAATGTTTGATAAAGTATGTAGAGCCATTAAGATAGCCTTTGTTTCAAGAATATTAATATGTAATTTTTATACGCCCACATTTTCATGTGGACGTACTAGGTCGTCGCCCCTGTCCGTCCGTCCAAAATTTGTTTGTGGACTCTCTACAGGTCACAATTCTTATCCGAAAATGGATCAAAGTAATACCATCATTTTCTATTGTACCAGAAAATGAACTTTTAGGCAAAATGCAATGAAGTTTTGGTTGATCAAATGCTCTATAAACAGGCGCAGTTGTGTTCTCTGTAGTACTAGGAGTACCAGTATTGTTAACATGTACATCACTGTGTGAAGCTAAAGCAGGTTGTGTAATCTGAATGTTACTATTTTTAGACGCGTCTGTATTTTCATCAGCAGGCGTAACTTTTGCAGATGTGTTATTGTTAGATTGACTTAAAGGGGAAGACCAACGATTTTCAACAAGGTTTCCATAAATCTTAAATATATATTCAGAAAGAATTCCCTCTGTAACAAACGTAAATAAATTTTTGTAAACGAGAAATTAATTTTTATTTAAACCGGAAGTGACATAGTTGGTTCAACACGCTCACTGGGCTCTATAGAAAGCATACAAATTTGGCATAAGTTCACTGCTGTATTGTGTTCACGCCTCATCCTTGGGCCAAAAATCTTATGAAATGGACTGTTTGTTAGGATATTATAAACACGAATTTATGGTGTTTTAACGTTTAGTACACAAAGCCGTCGCGTAAATTCACTCACACTGAACAGTACGCTGTGGCCCAATTCACCCCGCATGGCTAAATATTTACATCACGTGGTTTGATTGTCAGCTTACAAGTGACATATATATCGTCTGCTTCGATGTTTTTGTGCTTGATGACAGCGTTTTTCAACATAAACAGACCAAAATTATGGGCATGTGAGACATATATTATAGTGCATTATGGCACATAATGTCGACATGAGCTGCTTTTCCTTTTTTCTTCTATTTCCTCTTGAGAATGAGTGGGCTCGAATGTTTAGTGTTCATTTCACCCACAGTTTGTATTACCTCAGCTAATTTTTGTTCGGTTGAATCATTTTGCTTGTTTTGTTGTTGAGCATCCATGGCTGCTTGATATTCTGCGTTTGGTAGATTAACTTGATTTTGGGAGATTTGTATTTCTGGATCTTCGTTTTCACTAGTAATAAAAGGGATCTTTTGCATCGATACCAAAACGAACACCAAAACGAACATATTATTATGTTCGTTTACGTTTTCGTATTCCCTAACAAGCGATCTCGCAATCCGACGTACGATAATAGCTTGATGGCGTTAATTTCACTACATGAACTTCTCTATCCTGCGTTGTTTTCAGTCGATATTTTGGTATTCATTTGTAGATGTACAACAAATCAAACAGAATATTCCATTTGAGCATATCTACACACTCTACATAATCAACAATATACACAAGGCCTCGAAAAATTATGGAAAATTCAATATATGAGAAAAAACACATTTTCGTTAGCATATCTACGTGATTAATACAACTCCATGCGCGTAACGTTTTTCACTGGCCGAACACTCATTACGGATTGAAGTCACAAGTACACACACATCGATGACGTGTTCGTTTTCGTGTTCGTTTTCGTATCGATGCGAAAGGTCCCTAATGTCAGTGTCAGACATTTTCACAGGTAGGCCTACGTCTAGCCTTCCTACACTTTGACTTACATTAATAATTAATTATACATCTGAAGTCTGAATGTTCACTTGTAGGTCATCACTGTCACACAAAATACCGTGGAATACAAAACCTGACACGAATGTTAATAACAATGTTAGCAACTTCATCAAAAGTTCACAATAAATCCATTGAAATCAATGGATCCCATCCTCGTCGCCATTTTGTCACCGGCCGGGTGTATCGTTCATCACATTACAGTTATACAAATGCTAAACAGACTAATTATTTCATTGCCTCGAAACTTTATACAACTTCTTAAAATGTATTAATTACATATCAGCATATATATCTACATGTAATGTATAGGTCATTAGGAGTTTCATATGGCTAACCGCCCCACAACTTCATTTATAAACTTCATGGCTGACCGCCGAGCTAACCGCTCTAACATGTGTTCTTGCACGCCCCAAAACTCACGTCATGCATATAATTAACCGAGAAAATCCCCACACAGTTAAAGGGAGGCAACTACATTTAATAATTCTTTAGACTTCCTTATAGATTTCAAATTGTCATTATCAAACGCCTTGATTTCTGTTTTCAACTTACATTGCTGCACAATTATTCACAATTATAGCCAGGCCTATTGCACATTAGGCACATCTTAGGGGTCTATGAAGTATTATATTTGATAGGCAATATGTTTATTTTCTCAAATCTATAATATAGGCCCTTGCGCTATTTAGGCCTATTATTACTGTCATAGTCGATCAGTATTTTCATGTACATCTGTTATAATTTGATAGTTATTAATTACCGGGAATTCTCGTATTTAAGCCCTGGGCTTAATTTCGAATTTGACCATGTCAGTGATAAAAACATTTCTTCTGAAATTAAGCCCAGGGCTAAAATTCGAAAGTGGAAAAAACGACAAACATTTTGGTTCTTTTTACAATTGTCGCATTAAGTGTCTAAAATAACGGCCCTCCTTGATTTATCCATACCGGCGCATACCGGCTGACCACAGTTTATTGCCGATGTGGTCAGTCGGTATGCGCCGGTATGGATAAATCAAGCAGGTTCCCTCAGTACGGATAGTCCCCTGGATCTTCTGCACAAAGTCTGGTTTGACATTACCCTCGTTTTTGCCAAAAGAGGATCCAAGAACTAGAGTCAATTTACCCCCAAATCTTTTTAGATTAACACTGATGATGTTGGTTTTCGTTACATTGAAATCACAAAAAAACAGGTGAGATATTTCAGATTGGTGGAGAGAAATAAACGAATATATGCTGCTGAAGATGAGATAAATATATCTTGATTATGTCCTGCAAATCCAACCTTTTTCAGTTCCCTAGAACATCTGTCACACTCTGTGATGACAAACCAATGGTGGACAATACAGTGAAAAGCATTATGAAGAAATAGTTCGAGGTCCGCCGGAACAAGCCTTCCTCACATTAATCACTGTGTCCGAGCCACTGCTGCCAATCTTTTATCCCATGCCGAATTGAATAAAGGGAAATTTGTAAAATAACTGGCCACAAAAATGAATAAAGGGTATTATGCTGTGGTATAATGATTTATATTTAAGTATATATTGAAATAATATTTAGCTATGTTATCTGACTTGTATGATGTAAATGGAGAGTATACATTAATTATGGGATTGAAGCTAAGAATAGTCAATGAACTTGTTGTGACAGGGTGTGATTTTATGATAATCAATGAATTGGAAGTAATATCCTTTGAAATAGCCCAAAAGTGTAAATATATTAAATACAAATCTTGAATTGGTCATGCTTTTAATGAAAAACTACAAACCACGAATCAAGAGATAATATACGTACCGTATGTACACGGGGAAGCAAAGTAGTCTATGTTTTATGACATGACATGAAATTTTCGGCGCCGGATGGGCTAATTTAGGCAGCTATTAGCCATTAGTGTACTATGAGAGGAAACTGTGCACTGTGGCCTACATTTATATTGAAGTCCAATTGACAACGGTTCTTTTGCATCCTTGCCAACGTGTAGGCGGTACGTCGCTGTTTCGTGCAAACCGACCGACTCGACACCGCCCTTGGGAAAACCCCCTGACATGCATGTGGAAACAGGCTGGAAAATTCCTGGGAACGTTCTCAACCAATGCTACCAACTTACTCACTGAGACCTCACCCCCATCCCCGCCGAAATAATGAAGAATGAAATTAAATATTGTCGATAGAATTTAAACAATGTTGCTGATCGATAAAAGAAGTAACGTAGCATATGGTTGGGGTAATTTAATCTTTGGTGACTTCATTATTTTCACAAACTACAAAGCATTCGTTAACTCAAAGCGTTCCAGAAGTCAATATTTGATACAATAATGTACAACGCAAATGAGAAAAGTATGCACAGACCTTCCGTGAATAATCAATAAATCTCGCCTTGCTTCAAATTTTAAAGATAATTTATTCCGGGTTTTTTTTTCTAGAAATTAACCTGTGCGTAATTTAATATGATCTATGCTGTGACAGCCTGTACAATTAAACCAAGTGGAGTTCAACTGGGGGTGGCATCGTAGACATATGGCAGAACTTTCGGAATACACACCAACTTTTCCGATTGATTTGAAAAGTTATTTATTTAGTTCCTAAATACTGCTTTTTTACGCTGACGATCAAACAAAAGAAGGGTCGATCTGCATGAAACAGTTTAGTACGATTCAATCATGCGTGGATTGCTTCTTTTATGAATACAGAGCCGAGTTATGGTTGCAGCCGGGGCATAGTTCGCGCAAGAGGTCTTCCATTAAACTATTATCCATTATAATATATCGAACACTGTAACAGCAAATGCAAGATCTAAATAGATGGTCGATATATCCACATTCTTCCTCATCTTGTCTTTCCTGGGGTCAGTATCGTTCGTTCGTTCGTTTCTTCGGGGGTTAACGTTGCACCTTGTTGAAATCGCAGACAATGGGGTCAGCTTCGTTTAAAACGAATCTGCGCACACAGCATTACCTAGAATTGGCACCGTATAGCTTTGTGACACCGAGTAGCTGTGCGAGTTTCACTTGGGCGCTAGAAGTTTATTAATTCATTATGACAATCACAACATTGTGGCACCATTAGGCACACGTTAAAATATAACAAGATTCACAAGAAACGGCATAACTGTTGAATAAGGCATTGTTTTAAAGTCCATTTAAAGTGGCTATCTCTCTATCTCAATATCATCCGAAATCTTCGACAATGAAAACACGAATTATTTGTCAATTTAAATCAACATTGATGTTGTGATCTTACCGGGAAAAGATGGTCTTCTGATATCCAATATTTAAGACAAAATAAAAAATTTACCTTTGGTACACGAATCGTGTACCATAATGCGTTTCAGGCCTATTTTTAACAAGGGACCTGAAGAAAGAACCTACACGGTGACGCATATTCTTATCTGGAGAGATTCAATAATGTAGACTGGAATAACCAGGCGCTAAAGATTGGCATGCGGTTGAGACTTCAGGCGTATTTCGCCGAACATAACTGATTTGAAATTAGAGTAAAGACGGAAATGATTGAATGTAAATCAGTTTATAAACATTCATATTGCATTATTGTATGCGTTGTGACCAATTTGGGCCAATTTCTAGGTCCCAAATGTTAGCGATTTAGCTCCTGTAATTTTTATATTTTAGCTGAAATGAAATGGGCTTATCGTCATCAATAGAGCTAATTATGATGAAAGTCATTTGTGAGAAATCGTTTCACCTGATGATAGCGGCTGGAGAGGAAAAGACTTCAAAGCCCCCGGATAATCTTGTTTATTCGACACTTTTTGGGTTTGCATTTGTTAATACAGCTTTATTAGTGGATATTCTGTGAAATAGGAGTTGTTCATTTGTCCCGCGTGGCTTTCCGTACGGTTTTCGCCACATTTGCCACCATCTGGTAATGCTTAGATATTTTACACCTGAATATATCATAAAATTTATAGAATTTAGACGGTTAAACATGGAGGTCGCACAATATTCGTCAATGTAAGTAGAAATTGTTTGCATTTGCTTTATGCAAGGTTTGTCCTTTAATGTTTTATAAACCTTCATACTAACGACTAATTTCCTGATTTGTAAACCATTTTTCTCATGAAACCGACTATTGGACCAACAATTTAACCTACGGACTAATGAACCTTCAAACTAATGAATCTACGGACTAATGATTAAATCAAGAATGAAGTTTGGGTAGGAAATCGGATCATAATCCAATAAAAACAGACTATTGTTGACATCGAGATTATGGTATGGATAAATTAATTAATGTATAATTACTAATTGAGATGTATAGGATAACATGCAATAATTTACACATTATAACCTTCCCCAGCCCAACTAAATAGGACTAATTTGTTCCTTATTTTTTAACACTTCAAGTACCATTTAATAACCGAGCTTGTCTTTATTCGGTATTTGTAGGCTATAACCCGGTTTACATTACAAATTTTATGCGAGCCAGGAACGGTACCGAGCACGGCAAGGTTTTTTTTATTTTTTTTTTATTTTTTTATTTTTTTTTTGAGTAAACCGGTCAAACATAAGCCTGTCGTAGTGAGTACCGTGCCAATCTGGCCTATTGAAATGAGTTCGCTTCGACACGGTACCAGGCACGACACGGTTAAATATTCATGGTGTAAACGCTATCCAGTCTGAGCACGGTTTCAGTACGGATTACTGCGCATGTGCGAAAGAACATTGGCCTTTTCCCCGCTAATTTTGACAGTACGGTTCTTTCACAAAGCTGGGGAGGTCGAAAAAATTCATACTAATTATCTCATAAGAATTCTGTGGACACGTAATTCTACGAATACCTGTATGTTATAATTCGAACTATGTTTTAAAGATATGATTATAAATGACAACCCGTGGGTATTAAATGTAAAAAAAATGAATTATTTAAATTAGGTCTTGGTATGTGGGAAAAGACATTTCATATGATTCGTAAATCCGATATTTTCATCATTAAAGGGGGACTACTCGACATATCTAGACAAGAGTGCTACGGGCAAATAAGTCAATTAAGTAAGGGAGTTATATATAAACAAATCATTGATACATTTTTCCTGCAATATTACTTAACAAAACAAATAAATATTAAATATATTTGTATGAATGTGGCTTGTGTAAGTTTGATTTTGATACCGTTTCAGGTTATTAAGCAGAGCAGCCAAACTGAAGACCTGTTTTATTTTTATGATGATTCTAGTCGTTTTGTCCATATACATGACTACCATTCAAATGGCAAAAACTAGGGTAGTTAACTCTTCAACGGTCACATCCCATTATCTTGTCGACACAGAAGTTTGTCGTATTCCCAACGTGGACCCATTCGATTTATCCATCTACGAATTAGTAAGGTACAAGAAATTCATCAAATGTCAAGGTATGACGTCATTGACCTTTCAAGAAGGTGACAGGTTAAGGCTAAACATGGATGTGATAAATACTAAATATAAGATACAGTTTTCTTATTGTGAATATTATGGTATAAACCGTGGCAATAACACGGATGATAATAAATACCAATATACACCTAATGGTACGATATTTAATAAGGATATTGTAGTTACTGAACAGTTTATACGTGTTAAATGTTATGATAAATCACACAGTGTTATATATTCTAATTACCACGCCTTTATCTTACCACAACCAACCAGACTTCAACAATTAAAGACTCGCTTTAGTAAGCACAAGGAAGAGAAAAAACCGCAGGAAGCCTTAAATATTGTTATGATTGGTGTCGATTCTGTTTCAAGATTAAATCATATTAGAAATATGCCTAAAACACGTGACTACCTATTACGTCATTTGGATGCTATAGAATTACAAGGCTATACCAAAGTCGCTGATTGTACCATGGTTAATATCATTCCCATGACAACTGGCCGTTTTGCGGAAGAGTTGCCATGGGATGAAAATAAAAGTAGAGAACCTTTCGATAAATATAACTTCATTTGGAAGAATTTTTCATCTAGTGGATACTCTACTTTGTATGCTGAAGATTATCCTTGGATTAACGGATTTAATTATTTTAAAAGTGGTTTTCACGTTCCACCCGCCGATCACTATTATCGTCCATTTGCTCTGGCCGTAGAGGGAGACAACTCTGTATGGACGTCGAAACATCACTGTGTTGGTGATCGATTTGAAACGACCATGATTCTTAATTACACCACAGATTTTATGAAATTATACCATAAGGTCCCATATTTTGGTTTCAGTTTTCTAAGCAGATTAACTCACGATTTAATATCGTACACGGCCTCTGCTGACATTCCCTATTCAAACATGTTCAGGGATATTCACAATCAGGGGTTACTTAACAACACAGTGTTGATATTTTTCAGTGATCACGGAATAAGATTTGGAAAGATCCGACAAACCTACATCGGTAAATTAGAAGAACGGCTCCCAATGATGTTTCTTGTTTTTCCAAAATGGTTTTATAAGAAATATCCCCAAATAACACAAAATTTAAAAATAAATCAAAATCGATTGACGACACCTTTTGATATTTACGAAACTTTAAAGGATATTTTATATTTTACTGGTGACGTTAAAGGAGACGTGGGCGTTAAACAAAGGGGGATAAGTCTATTCGAAGAAATTCCTGTATCTAGATCATGTGACCATGCTGGTATATTACCGCATTGGTGTACTTGTATGTCACAACAAGAGTTATCTGTCAATGATCAGTTTTATAATATGAGCGTCAATTATTTGATAACTTATATAAATCAACAATTCGTATTAAATAACGTTACAGACATATGTTGGTCATTAAAATTAGGACGTACGAAATCGGTGCACATCATAAAAAATAACGACAAACTTTTGAAGTTCAAGAAAACTCGGAATGAAGTCATCAACAGAATTGTGTCGTATAATGAAAAACGTGTACATTCAAAATTTATTTTTCAAGTAGCCATATCACTGATGCCCGGGTCGGGAGAATTTGAAGCAGCCGTCCTGTACGATGAAACAACTGGAAAGTTCACAATGGCGGGGGATATTAGCCGAATAAACAAATATGGGCATGATTCAGATTGTGTCCATGGGAATTTGCTTCGTAAATTATGTTTCTGTAGAAAATATAGAAATCATTGAAATTTGAAAACAATTAATGGGTATAAATTTTTAGTTGTACGGGGAAGCTTGTCCGAAAGCTCTTTCTCGTTTGACAATCTATAATATTTTATATATGTGGCGGAATTCCGGGCAATTCGTTAAAAACAACAGACGAAATATAAACATAGAGATGATGGCTGTCCACAACGAAAAATGTTTGGTCAAAGTTTATAAATTAGGTATTTGTCTGTTCGTTCAATTAATAAATAATTTTGAAAGTAAAGAAGTTTGGCATTGTTCTTGAAGAAAAGACCGACCGCGAGTTTACAAATAAGATGTACAGAGATCAACCCTTCTATCGAAGATGGTAAAGAAGTAATAGCACATTTTACTAGGTTAAATGACATATCTATTCCTTATATACTCCATCGGAACTGTACCCCCCCCTCCCTTACCCAATTTCCGAACTGTTTATAAACTGCATATTGCAATTTGGTCAAAATCTTTTTTTGGAATAGCATGGCATTGTGATAGATAGTCGAAAATGGAGAGAAATTCGTGAAGATACTGCCATTCAAGTTTCAGAGGACAGTTCGTAGTAAACTTTTTGCAATGATAATTATGTGTCTGGGTGATATTGTAGTTTTCTCCAAGGATTTTACTCCAAACATAATATTTTCACTAGAATGAAAGATGGAAACCGGAAACTGTCATATCATATCCAATGGGGGAGTAAAACATGACCGACACAAAGTTCAGGTTGTTGGATACTACTGTGTATCGAAACATGTCAAAGTTTTCCTAGGCCTCACCGGTTATTACAACCATTTCAATAAAGGTCACGCAGAAGTCAGCAAACGCACAGTGGCACAGGCAGGTTTCTTCATCTACAACAATATCTAATTAGAGAGCCAATCCTCGGTGCTCCTGATTTTAAGAAACTATTTGAGATACAGTCATACAGTATGCATCAAGGTCACTATCTAAAGCTGAACAGAATTATTCAACAATTCAAAGGGAATGTCTCGTCTGTATAGTTTAACGATATCTACTTGGAAGACTTCAGTCGCAGACCATAGTAAATAAGTTCATATTCACACTTTACCCCTACAGATTGAGAAAGTGGTATAAACAAAGCGGACGAGGGATGTTGGGTAGCAGTTCAACGCCTATGACCAAATAGCTTTTGTTGGAAATAAATTATCAAACTATTATGAAACTATCAAATTTCAGTATAAATCAGAATCTAAAAAAAATGTATTACTAGTTTCCACTATACTACTGTATGCGAAATAAATAGTTTAATAAAAAAACGAATATTTGGAGAAAAGATAGAGCCGATCTAAAAGACGAGAGTTAACATTAAAGTCAATGGGGAAATCATTAGTGATCTGTGGTCAAATACTAGTCCTGGTATGGCGGCAGGCCACCATTAAATTTCAACATCTCGGTACACAAATTGTAGTTCGTCTATTTATAGTAATTCCCTCTGTGTCCCTTTTCTACCCCTTTGCATTCCCGTTTTTGTTGATTTTTTTGGTCTAGAATGGAAGAAAAGGATTTGAATTAAGATTTTCAGTTAAGTTTTGAAAAATATTCAAGATTGTGACGCGAAAGGATAACGGGGTTATCAGGTCGGCTTCGGTGATATGTACGGCAAATAGTTACATGTTTTTAGTAAGTGTGGGGGGGGGCGAATGGTTAGCGTGCGCGCGCTGCAGCATATGGCCTGCCATTGAGTCAACTGGCATGGTTTCGAATCACCGGTTGTACGTGACAAGGAGTAGGGTCGCCTGTCCAGCCTCGTGGGTTTTCTCCGGGTACTCCGGTTTCCCCCAACAGAATTATTGAAATAAAATGAAACCATATGTTAGTCCCGAAATGACCTAGTTTATGTCGAGTGGACGTTAAACCACATATCTCTCTCTCTCTGCAGTGAAAAACATTCAGCCCAACGAAAATTTGGTGAAAAGTTGGAGGTGGGCAAAGGGGCCAGAATTAACATTGAAGTTAGGGGGGAAATTTATGGTGGCCTGCTTCCTATAATACAATACGAGTTGTTTCCCTTGTATTATTATTGTATGTCACAATAATCCTGACGTAAATTTCGAATTGATCGAGTCGCTAATAAACTAAGATAGGAGAACTAGTTATGAACGGCAACTAGTTACATGTTTTTAGTATGCTTCTTTAAGTTTAAGTTGTGTATCTAATAATTTTGGTGGTCATACAAATTTTAGTGCAAAGACATGACCATTTGTTCCCTTGTCTATAGTGAAAAGCATTCAGTCCAACGAAAATTTGGGGAAAAGTTTAAGGTGGGCAAAGGGGCCAGAACTAACATAATTGAAGTCCGGGGAAAATTAATGGTGGGCTGCTTCCTGTATTACAATAGGAGTTGTTTTCCTTGTATTATTATTGTATAATCTTGACGTATATTTCGAGTTGCTAATAAACTAAGATAGGAGAATTAATTTTAAATCGTGTCCACATTTCCGACACACCAAACAATCCATCACTACACAACGATGCTAGCTATTTTAGTAGGAGAGAGGGGGAAGGGGGAAGAAATTGGGGTGTAACGCCCACTCGACACAAACCACGCCAGCAGTTGACTCCATGGCATATTGCAAAATGTCAAGGCAAAATAAGAACACTGCACAGTAATACAAAAAATAATTTTTATACAAAACAAAAGCAATATTTTCTAAGATGTGATTCGTCTATACAATCACCTTGGTTACCATAGCGATTGATTCTACTTACGTCACCAGCTAGACTAAACATGCGCGTCATTTCATCATATTTTATTGTAGCCTCGAACACACTAGCCCCTGGTACAAGAACTACTGCCACCTGAAACAAGGTAACCATGTTTGTTCTTTTTCCATAGACAACAGTCCTGTTGATGACGTCATTACTACTGTGGTCGAACCGCAATAGCTGGTCATTATTTTTTAAAATATGTACAGATTTGATATGCCCTAAAACTAACGGTGCACATCGATCGTGATAATGGAATATTTGTCTATTAATTTCTGAAATTAAATATTTTACACTGAGTCTAGAAAACCTATGATCTACCGGAAGTTGTTCCTGCATCATACACACGCACCAATGAGGTAAGATACCGGCATGATCACATGATCTGGATGTCGGAATTTCTTCAAACAGACTTATCCCCCTTTGTTTAACGTCTACGTCACCTTTGACGTGACCAGTAAAATATAAAATATCCTTTAAAGTTTCGTAAATATCAAAAGGTGTCGTTAATCGATTTTGGTTTATTTTTAAATTTTGTGTTATTTTGGGATATTTTTTATAAAACCATTTTGGAAAAATTAAAAACATCATCGGAAGTCGTTCTTCGAGTTTTCCAATATACGATTCTCTGAAACTACCAAACCGTTGTCCATGATCACTAAAAAGTATCACTACACTGTTGTTGAAGAGGCCATCTTTATAAAACTGTCCTAACTGTTTGTAATAAACATCGTCCGCTAATCCAGCGTTTGACAGGACGTCATGGGTTAGCCGCGTAATAAACGCAAAAGTAAAATAAGGATGATTTTTGTTCATTTTAGCGAAATCTCGTGAATAGTCTAACAAAATGTCGGTTTCTAAACGATCACCAACGCACTGGTGCCCGTGATTCCACACAGACGGATGTTTCTCCATGGCAACTGAAAAGGGGCGGTTGTAATAGTCTGTAGGGGGATTATGAAAACCTTTCTTTAGATAGGTAAAAATTGCCATTTTAGGGGCGTCTTCGGCGTACATTGTACTATAACCATTGGAAGCGAAGTTCTTCCAAATAAAATTGTATTTATCAAACGGTTCCATGCGTTTTGTTTCATTCCATGGCAACTCCTCAACAAATTTTCCGGTTGTCATGGGAACGATATTAACAAAAGTATTATCAGCGACTTTGGTATAACCTTGTAATTCTATAGCATCCAGATGACGTAATAGGTAGTCACGTGTTTTAGGCATATTTCTAACATGATTTAATCTCGAAACAGAATCGACACCAATCATAACAACGTTCAAGATTTCCCGTGGTTTCCGTGTGCTGACGTGTCGCCTAAGACTTTTCTTCAATTCTTTTAGTCTCGTATGATTGGGAATTATCAACGCATGAAAATTTGTGTAAATTTTTCCTCCGGATGTACTGAAACAGTATACACGAATAAACTCTTCCGCCATTTTAACATCTGCGTGGAACTCTTCACTTAATTCCGTGTAAATGAAATGTTCGTCTGACATTTTTTCACCTCGCCTGATACCCTGATATTTGCAATGCGAGAAATCACCTTTGTAAGACTGATAAATAGTTGTCCAATTCAATCGCAGCATATCGCCATCTTGAAACGTAATGGAGGGTTTAGCAAAGCACTGGATACCTTTGGCCAATCGAATATGTTCTTCTATTGATGAATCAAACGGATCCAAGTCGGGAATACGGCAAGCCTCGGTGTCGACCAAAAAATCGCCCGTCTCTTGCTTGGAATCGTGAATATATTGCGGAATGTGGATCTTTCTGGTTATCCAATGAGCAAACAATGATGACGTCATAACAACGCCAAATAATAAAATTGCTACCTTCTTCAGTTTCACGTGACTTTTCCTGAAAAATAAGAAATAATAATTTAATGCAGTCTGTCATTGGCGATAGGGTTCCTTCTTGACAATCGTGTATAATTATAACAAATTTCCCGTAGTCCGTCCCATTTACCCCACCCGTAGCATCAGGGGGGGGGCGCTAGGGGGGGGGGCTTAGGCCCCCCAAAAATCGAATTTGCCCCCCCCCCCCCAAAAAAAACCATTCCGCCCACCCAACGTCGTCCCCTCCTTACTCTAATATCAATTCAGGTCATTTAAGCATTGTGTGCTTCAACTAGTCCACAACTTCCCTGGCCAATGACGTATTCCTTTAGGACAGAATTAGGCGCGCGCAAGATGGCAGTAAATCCATATTTGAGTTAAACCGCTTAACCAGCCGGACGCATTTAAAGAGTTACATGTACATTCCCATTAGGATAATTTTACCTGGACAGCGACGTTTTTGCTTGCGCTTCTTCGAATTTGAAACTCCTTTGTTTGGCATAAAGTCCATGTCCTTGTGTAGGTGTGGGGATGCGGGATGTGTACACAAGGCCATGACTGTTCGTCATATCCTAACAAATAGACAAACGTTCCTAGTAATTCCCACAGACACATTGGACACCATCACTAGGCAAGAGAGATCCAGACTTGGGCAATCAAAAGGCTCAACCGTGATGGCTCCGTGAGTTAAACATTGACTCTGTTAGCCCAGAAAGTTCCTCGGGACTTTTAGAGCAATTTTCTCTTACCAGTGGTACTGAGCGAATTAAGGGCCTGTCAAATACAGTTGTCTAACGTAACAGATCCCTTGACACTGTAAGCCTATGACGCAAGTCAGTCTCCATTAGCCCAGTCGATGCAGACACGTAGGACGTTAAATCCCATTTCAATTGATTCAACCCATTCTGATTTGATTTCAATCCGGGGCATGTATCTAAGCCCATAACTAACGGCGCCCGCTAGCAGTAACCCCTCAATTATGGCAGAATATTCTGGGACTAAGTGTGTTTTCTCGGGGAGGTTGGGTGACCGAATGGTTTAACGCTTTAAATTATAAGGTCTGCCATTGATTCAAGTAACGCGGTTTCATTTACCCGCTTGTGTGTGACAAAGAGTAGGTTCACTTTTCCAACCTAGTGGATTTTCTCAGCCCCCCCCCCCCCACTAAGCGTATCATTGAAAATACTTGAACCATGTGTTCCCATCTCTCCCTCGCGCTCCCTCTCTCTGGAGGTAAGGTAGCGGAACAGGGGGGCGTTAAAACCATTACACAACCCCCTCCCACGCGCTCTCTCTCCCTCCCCTCTCTATCTCTCTCTCTCTCTCTCCGATAGTTATCTTTATATATTTTATGTTTGCCAATTAGCAAGTGCCATTTAACCAACATATAGTATTACTGTGTTAATTAACAATGTTCGTGATAGTAGAATAAAATATGGTAATTTAAAATACGGTTGTCATAATGTCCGGACTAAATAATTAACAAAATAGTAGGTCAGTCTAATCACTCACAGATATTTTGTCCAATATAATTGGAAAATATTGATTTTGCAATTGATAATGCGATTCGATTGAAACGGTTATCATTTTTTAACATAGACATCTCTGGACTGGGGGTGAGGTGGATGTGGGGTTATTATATCCAGCTTTTATATGATGTATTGTATGATTACATCCACCAAGGACAGCATTCAAATCATGTCACTCTATGTATGAGTCACAATCCACTAAGGTCAACCTTCTCAGAACATATTGGGATCCTCTTGATTTTAGTGCTACCATAGCATTACCTTGCATTATCCTACCGGGGAACTAAGTTGGATTTCGGTGTTAATCGAGAAAGGTACTCCCCGGATTTTCCAGCGTGGTTTTTGTTTCGGGTGTGGTGCACGACAAATAACCTTAAGATAATAATGAACATTGAATTGGGAGAGAGAGAGAGAGAGAGAGAGAGAGAGAGAGAGAGAAAATGGGTTTAACGTCCATTGGACACAAACTAGGTCATTTCGGGACTAACATTTAGTGGGAGGAAACCGGAGGAAACCCACGAGGTTGAGAACGCGCCCCTATCTCCATTCCGCATACGCTAACACCAGGGATCGAAACCACAGCCGCAAGCCAGAGGTGACCGGCCAACTAGAGGTCGAAGTGCTGCACTCTAGACCACTAGGCCATCCCCCCCCCCCCAAATCAGTCGAACAAAGGGTTACCACCGCCAACTCTATTCCCCGAAAACTCCTTCTCTTTGTTGTTTGTTTCAATTTGACCTTATAAACATAACACTCTTATCAACCGACATTTGATTAATTACCCATATGTTTTACAAGAGACATATAAATCATTACATGACAAATATTTGAACCACAGATGTTCTCAATAAAAGGTGAACCTCTCGGGCATTATCTATTATGTTTGTGATGAAATGGTATCTGCTTGTAATACGACCCCCCACCCCAAGAGTCAAATGATCTTTTAAGTACACGCCAATGTGTACACGGGACCTCGGCTTTTCGTCGCATCCTCTGTGCTTCCTCTGTCCAGCATCACTGACAAGGGTTACCCACTCCGCAAGATCGGCTAATGCATGGATCGAACACGGGATCTCCAAGTTTTAGCGTGTCCAAGTCCTACTCGATATCCATCGTGACTCCCAATCGACTTCGAGATGAAACTAACTTCATCTATGATATAAATTCTAAATTTAAAGTACATTTTTTTCCAAACTGGCTAAATGCCATACACATGATAAGTTGATCGAGTTCCATAACCTGAGGATGGTGTGGATGGACTGTGCCTTTAGTGGGGATATACATGTATGTGTGGGGGGAGGGATAGAAGGGGAAGCTTAAATTGTTGAAAACAGAATATTTCATTACATTAACACTAAATTAAACTCAACTATGAAAATTCACCACTTTCTCATATTATATTCATTAGAAGTGAAATTGTAATTGTTCCGATCACGGACGGTCATAAGACTTCGACGTTTCAAATTAAAACATCCCGCCCCATTTACGCAAATTTCAAGTATATTTATGTACAAATTTGTCTTGACATTAAGAAATTTGATAATGAACAAATGGGAGCATTATTTTAAGAGCAGATGCAATGCTTATCGGACATTTACAGCTGGGGGATTTAAGATGTTCCAGACCTTCTATTGCTTCATATTACAATTACCTTGCACGTGCAACATGGTAGTATAATCATTTCGAGATAACAGTTGATCTTTTTTCTCAAGACCCTGGACCCCTTTCTGCACCAAGTTGGCTCACTGTCAGTGGGTCTTTTACATGCATGTCAGGGCGTTTACAGAACCTCAGCTCTTTGTTTGTCCCATCCTAATGACTAGACACCCTGTTTCTTGGCAGGCCCTCCGTCCTGCGCCATAAACAATGGGAACTCACACTGCAGAGTCAACGCACCCAACCCCCAAAACAAAAAGAAATACCTAATGATATTATATTATACATCACAACATGTAGGCTACATCTACAACAATAGGCGTATTGTGAACTTCTTTGTGGTCTAATCAGCCACATTTGACAATGATTAAATCTAATGCCATTTAGATAACTTGTAGCCGTGGTGAATATATTTATCACCGTTTAAACTTAATAAACTTCACCAGACTGAGACATTTACTGAAATTTAACGTGAAATAAAATGGGAGTACCATGCTAGAATAGCCCGATTCAGCGACACGATCTCTTCATATCAAATTACACTGTAATCGCGAAGTTTATTTCTGGTGTTATATATAACACAAGGAGTTTAAAATACCGTGAAGACAAGAATATAACTTCGACTGTTTTACCAGACCATAAAACAAACCTTTTTTAAACTTATCGCTCACCTCATCCTGATGCCCGAGTCAAAATATACTTTTGTAAACTTTTCTGTGTATTCTTTAATCTCCCAAGTTTTCGACTTCCAACAAAACTACATTCAGGCGTCTTATGAAGGTATAATAACCTTCTTCTCTCCAACGCACTCGTGCTCTTCTTACCACTGCGGAACTATTGGTTACCATGGAAACTGACATATGGCGGTGTATGTTTGTGTATGCCAATTTGATAGATATCGTCTGCGTTTGATAGGAACTGTGATTTTAAATGACAAAGAGTTGTTTTTAAAATATATTTTATCGCCAATCGCTATGATAACAGAATAGTCTAGATTATACATAACAAATATATTTGATTTACAAAATCAACAGTTCGAGATAAATCTCAAAAAGGTCAGACGGGCAGAAATCACTAAAAAATACTTATTAAAATATTATATCAAAAAAATGAAATGAAATGAAATGGTGTTCAAACGACAATTTGATTAAATTAACGTCCCATTGTTCAAATATAAGAAACATAAGGAATTTTAAGTTTTCTTTGGACATAGGGTATGAAATAGGTGCCGACACGCTTTGGGTTTAGTTTTTGATCTTCATCGCTTCGTGATCATAATGCATTACCCGTGTCAACATATATCCACATTGATCAGCAGTGTATATTCGCTTGGTCGCTACAATAAGACTTCCGTAATCCTATGAAATGAAATGAAATGGGGTTTAACGTCCTACTCTTTTGCGCCTAACCTAGGCTAATGGAAGACGGGCATACGCCATACAATGTGCTAATGCATCACTGACAAGGGGAAATCAGACCGGAAAATCGAGATGAACTTTCTCGGCCAATGCAGGGATCGAACACCCGACCTCCAGGCTAGCGAACCAGCGCCTTATCCACTTAGCTACCGTGACCCCCGTATTCCAATGAGAAACAGATTGACATATATCTTGGCTCATACAGGCTTACAAATTTATTCAGCACGCTCGTCGTAGTCCAAATTGTTCAGAGAGACCCACTTAAATTCAATACAAAATAATGGAAGCCTTATAGATGGTCATAACTTCCGTTGGGATCAAACCATTTCCATAATTTGAGGACCAACATGCTTAAACAAAATAATTAATTCGTCTACACCAAATAATTAATTCGATTAAACGGGATAATTGATGTTTGTTTAAACACATTAATTAATTCGAGTAAATGAATAAATTTTTCGTTTAAACGAATATATTATTTCGTTTAAACAAAAAATTATTTCGTTCCAAGGCTTACAAGTAAAAAAACAGAACAGATTATTTTTCCATCGCACTGGCAAGCGGAAACCACGCTTACCCAAATCCTAGACCTAAACCTAACCGACAATCTTGTCAACATCCACTTGCCCTAACTGTATTTGCATCACGCGACCTATGATTTAATCTGGAGTGGGCCATAACTTGGGCTAATCGTCAAAATTCTAAATAAAAGAAGGGAGATAACTTCGATATTTGAAATGTGGATAGAAATGAAGTGTTTTTTTCAGGCCCGTAGCTAGAGGGGTGGCAAGGGGGCAGTCCCCCCCCCCCCCTTTCGACACATTTGGCCAAAAATCGTCTCTCCCAGCCCCTTCCATTGGACGCAATACGAAACCAACGACCAACGTGCCCTTGGGGGTCACATTAAGACATAAAGCCGTCTTAATGGATATTGAAATGAAGTGATTTTTTCAGGCCCGTGGCTAGAGGGGTGGCAAGGGGGCAGCCCCCCCCCCCATGAAACATTTGGCAAAAAATCGTCACTGTCCGCCCCTTCCATTGTACGCAATACGAAGCCAACGACCAACGTGCCCTTATCAATATGGGGGTAACATTAAGACATAAAGCCGTGGCCATATCGGTATGGGCGCCGCATAAAGCCGAGTGACATTGGTTGGGCACCCAAGATGAAATGGATTTATAAGCGCCTCGCCAATCATTTCGTTATATATGAGGCGTACCCGAAATGATGAGGCGCCTCATAATGACTGACACGATTAACGCCATAACTTGACTGATGGGGCGTTCAAAAATGGGGTGCCTTATTCCGGAGGGGCGCTCATAATGACAATCATGATTGGTGGGGCGCCTAATAATGACATGATTGGTGGGGAGCCTAATAATGACATGATTGGTGGGGTACTTTATAATGTCAATATGATTGTCGGGCCGCACATAATACACAATGCCGATCGATTGGTTGGGTGCTCACGACGAAATTGGCGAGGCGCCCAATCAATGTCGCTTGAATTTATTGGCGCCTCGCCAATCATGTCGTTATATATGAGGCGCCCCCCCCCCCCCCGAATATCAGTTATGTGGAAGCGGACGTAAAATCACCAATAGTGAGGCGCTTCATAATGACTCACGAGATTAACACCACAACTTGATTGATGGGACGGCCAAAACGGCTTGATCTGTGGGGTACCTAGCTTATCCCGGAGGGGCGCCCATAATGACATGATTGTCGGGCACATATTGCACAATGTCGAGTACGACTGGTTGGGCGCCTGCGATTTGATAAATGGTGCGCCCAAATTGTTAGGGGCAAAGGCTTCTGTGGGCGCTGATGAGTTAGCAAAAACTCTCTTGTCGATTCGTGTCGGTACAAACAGTTTTTTTTTTAAAGATATTATGACTGATTAAGGCTCACGTGTAACCTGAGAATATCATTGAACAGACTCATTCAAATCTTAGAACAAACAAGCGCATAAATATTGGTAGCCTAAATTTAAAAACTAAACAGGGTAAAGTGAGGGAAATGCAAAAAGAAATCATTTATTTGTTGTGACAAACTTAACATTTGGATAGCATAAAAGGGAGGAGCTGGTGGGGCGAAAAGAATTTTCGTGGTTGTACAAGGTCCAATCGTGTGCACATTTGTAACATTATTACTGATTACAGAGATCAGTTTCGTGCAAATAGGATTTATTTACACCGGGGACAGAATATGAATCAGCTACGAATACAACAGGAACATACATAGATTGGGAACCTAAACTAAACATGAACACGGTATATAGGCGTACGTCAAAAGTTTAATATAACCATACTGTCCATGTGTAACGACAGCGGCTGAGCACATTTTATTAACCTACCTTTAAACATGTGACAAAATGGATACCCGCATTTCATAGGGTACGGGGTCCGGGCCCGTTGCCAGCTCTTAAAATTATTTTGGCGAAATAGTTGGGGGGGGGGCTAATTTTTTTTTTTTTGGGGGGGGGGCTAAGCCCCCCATAGCCTCCCCCCCCCCTCGTGGATACGGGCCCGACGGGGTCTACATACAATTGGATGCTCGTCAAAAAAACCTTGACAGTAAGTTGGAAATCTAAAAAAGGGAAATGCCGCATTCTGTGACCCCCCACCCCACTCCACCCCACCGCATTTATGATTGTAATGTTGAAAACCGCATTGAATACATGTGTTTTTTGCCATTTGTGGGGGGGGGGAGCAAAAACCAAAAAACATGACGCAAAGCTCGTCATATTCCAATTAATTGATGACACAAATTTCATCTTAACACACCTAATTTTAGAAATATTAAACTACATGTACATGTAAATGATTTGCGCTGAAAGGCATAACGTAAACCTTTTCAAATGTGACATGGATTTTAAAATATTTTCGAATCCTCTGCACAAGTAAAATAGGATGTAATGGATAATTTACACAACTGGTAGGACACTAAAAACATCTAGTACTTAGAATACGGCTATAATATATTTTCTGGGGCTGCCAAGCAAGCAAGAGTGTTATTGTCCCTTTTGCGATCACTCTATATTATAGGCCTACACCAATACAAATCGAAAATGCTTCTACCGGCGTTTCTAAAAGTGTTTGTTGTTTTGATTTGTTTTTCTCATTTTTTTTTTTTTTTTTTTTTTTTTAACCATTCCGCACAGTAAAAGTAACTAAGTCCAACGCATGTATACGTGAGTTTCAGCCCCGCAAAGCGCGATTGTCGCTAACGGAAATAACCGGAGAGTCACGAATGAGTGAACTCCGGTTATAACAAAGATGGCGGCCTCATGAATTTTTTGTCAGCCGTGCAAGATTAAAGAAAATGCCTATTTCCGAAGGTAATGCTTCTAATTGGTTCACTTAAATGACATATTTTTAAAGTATGCATCTGCCGTTTTGTGTTGGATACATCAGTTAATATCAAATAGTCGTACAAATGGTATAAATCGTCGATCGATTTTGCAATTTTGTCATTTTGGATTGAACGAAATTTGATTCTCTGGCTCTGTCAAGAGCGGGGGGTTTTGCGAAGTACTTCTTGTAACCTAGAATACAAATATATTTACGTCAAATCACAGTGATAATTTCAGCACACACATATGATATACATAATATTTTTATCATTTTTCCCAGTTAAATACCTGCTATATCAATATCTTGCTCAAGTCTAGACACTAGCCTAGTGCAGTGAAATTGACCTTACATTGCCATTCATTCATTCATTCATTTGACATTTTTGTGTATTGATGGAGCTGGGACATAAAAGTTATTGTTGCTCGCTGATAACCATCTACTTTTTAAATAGGCATTAATTGAGTTATTTTTCAGACCATACAACTTAACTTGGTGTTACCCCAGATAAAACTGTTATTTTATTTTTTAGCGTTCTTCATAATTTTCTTCCAAACTACCAAAGCGCAAAGTGACCAAAGTTCGTCCACATGTAAGTGAATGTTGATCTGTTAACAGACAATAGGCACGTCTCAGACCCATATATGGTGGTTCTCGCATTTAGTATGGTAAATGCTGTGCGATCTCTAGTTCGATTTCGTTATTGGCTCAAAAAGTTCTTTTGAATTTTTTGTTGTGGTTTCCCCTTATCATTGATGTAGAAAAGAAGGCCTGGCAAGGAACAGCATCTGAATTTTTGGATGGTTCAAAAAAATAAGGTCCTGTGTACCTGTTAGTGTGCATGCAAAAGTACTTTGACAGAATTTGAAATCGTACAGGCCAGACAAAGTTTACCTCATAGCCCCGACTTTTGACGCAGAAAAGTAGGAAGTTAACAACCTGTTTATTCCAGCAAGTTCATACTTGATCACCCCAAATAAAGGTTTTGGATAAATTCACCTGTACTAAAAACATTACCGCAAAAATATACACATGTCACGATTTCACACAATAAAAAGGCATGCTCGGTAGCAAATTATGTTCATGATTTAGTAAGCTGTCTCAAAAAGCTAAGTAATAAGCTGCCTGATTACATGTACACATGTAAGTAAAAAAGAAAAATGAATAAGTAAAAATACATTCAAGTAACACAAATCAAAGGTTGACACAAACAAATGGGGGGGGGGTGAGTGATGTAATATTGCATTTATGCTTTAGATCATATGGTCTGCCATTGAGTCAAATACGGTGGATTTGATCCCAAATTGGCACATGCGAGGAGTATGGTCTAGTGCTCAACTGTGTGGTGGGTTTTTCAGTATCTTCAGCTTTCCTGCCAATGCTATGTAAAAGACCCTACGAAAGCCCAAGTTAATTATTAAATCAAATTTGTGTCTGTCCCGAAATTATCTATTAAGTGCCAAGTGGCCATTAAATCCTACTTTTCTCTCTCTTGAGGGGTTTAGATAATAGGCAGTTGAAAAGCTCCATAATGATAATATGGCTGCAAAGAAGATAATCAACATTTAATTTATTCTCTAATGTTAGATATTGGGTGTATCATCAAAATTATTACTTTCACAGTTTGTAAAGCTAAAACACACATTTCACATGACGCTGTGTTATTTAAAGACATAAACTGCTTGAAAAAATGAGGGCGGGGAAAGAAAACTTAAGAAAGTTGAGATTTTTTTCCTGCTTCATTGTATGAATGATAAACATGTCTTTCAGCCACCATGACCATACACATCCACAAGTAAATGTAACATTTTACTCTTTAGATGTGAAAAAAATACCCAGTGATTATATACATGTTTGTACACCATTAGGCCTTCATTACATATGGCTCTACAGATGTATTGTAACTTGATAATAGGCAATGATATTGATAATATACATTACATGTACTTCAGTGGTTCGTATTAAATTTAGATATTTTTTTAATTTTAGTTTGTTTATTGTACTGTATGCTGAAATGTTATAACTATCAGTATAAATAATGATTCCCGGTTTCATTCCACATGTAGATGTGGCATTTTATCGAACAGACTTTTTTGTATTTCGTTATTTGTTGACTTATAGTTTTTAATTTTTAAGCTTTTTTCAGTTTTTGCTGGATGATAATTTGGTAACGGTACCGTTAATAGTATTTGTGTATTCATATACAATTGCATTTTCTTAAAATCTACCTAAATTGATCATTTAACAAGGAAAACAAAATCTGACATTGATTTTGGAGCCATGGTAAGATGCTGGCTCGCTTGCCTGGAGGTCACATGTTCGATTCCAGTTTTGGCCAAGAAGGTTCATCAGGATTTCCGGGCATGATTTCCCCTTGTCAGTCGTGCAGGACAGATGGCCTGACAAGCACAACTGTCTGGTCGTTCATATGCAATGATACTCTGAGTTCCAGTGTACACATTGGCATACACGTAAAAGATTCCTTAGCAGTTGGAATTCAATATAAGACTATGAGTAGACAGCAGTGCCGATGTCCGGACAAAATTTCCCCCATTGCATACTGTATGGCCTATGTCTGTCTTCATTTCATTTAGATTAAAAAGAGGCTCATCAAGAGATCTCAAATCAGTGTTGGGTTTGCGACTACTTTACTGTCACAACTCACAAACAGTGTTGAGTAATTAATTCTCAAAGAATTTTAACAATGTGCAAACAATGGTTTGAATCTAAACCTTAAACACCTGTACCATACAGAAACTGATTGTAAGAACCCAGTATTTATTTTATGGTGGTTGAACAAATTTTTTACAATGTGTCAACAATGATCTGAATCTATTCTAAACATTAAATTCAGAAACTCCTGCTATGAAAGCACTTTACACGATACCAAAGTTGTAGTGTGCGTTGTTCATAGTCTTTTACAACTAAGCTGATTGTATATGTATGTTTTAATTTACAGGTTTGGAGAATGAGGATTGACATCAATTTGGCTACAGTTATTAAACTACAGACATTGACTGGAATTGGGTTGAAAAAAGCTGAAACAATCGTTGAATACAGACAGGTGATAACATTAAATCAGTGATATTATGATTTAAACTAAACTACTGAGAGGTGGGGTGGGCGAGTTTTCTAACGCATGCACTCAGCTAGATCATAAGGTTTGTCTTTGAGTCAAGTGGAAGGGTTTTTTATATCCTACTCCTACGCATGTTTGTGATCAGGATTAAAGTCACCTATCCATCCCCATGGGTTTTTACCCGGTGTTTTCCAGTTTCCTCTTATAGCTATAAATTCTTACAAGCAAGTGAATTATTGAAATAAAAGTTACTGTATATTAGTTCTGAAATGACTACATGTAGTTTGTGTCCATTTGACATTAAACCCCATCTCTCTCTTTCTCTATTGATCATTTTAAACATTAAATTTCTGTGCACCCCGACTACCGATACTGACACCTATAGAGAGCATTTTATATATTAGATTTCTGAGCACCCTGACTGCCAGTAATGATACTTATAGAGAGCATTTTATACATAAGATTTCTGAGCACCCCGACTACCGGTACTGACACTTATAGAGAGCATTTTATACATTAGATTTCTGTGCACCCCGACTACCGGTACTGATACTTATATATAGAGAGTATTTTATACATTAGATTTCTGTGCACCCCGACTACCGGTACTGACACTTATAGAGAGTATTTTATACATTAGATTTCTGTGCACCCCGACTACCGATACTGACACCTATAGAGAGCATTTTATATATTAAATTTCCGAGCACCCCGACTGCCAGTAATGATACTTATAGAGAGCATTTTATATATTAGATTTCTGAGCACCCTGACTGCCAGTAATGATACTTATAGAGAGCATTTTATACATTAGATTTCTGAGCACCCCGACTACCGGTACTGACACTTATAGAGAGTATTTTATACATTAGATTTCTGTGCATCCGACTACCGGTACTTATACTTATAGAGAGCATTTTATACATTAGATTTCTGTGCACCCCAACTACCGGTACTGATACTTATAGAGAGTATTTTATACATTAGATTTCTGTGCACCCCGACTACCGGTACTGATACTTATAGAGAGCATTTTAATTATACATTAGATTTCTGTGCACCCCGACTACCGGTACTGATACTTATAGAGAGCATTTTACACATTAGATTTCTGAGCACCTTGACTACCGGTACTGACACTTAAATGTATAGAGAGCATTTTATACATTAGATTTCTGTGCACCCCGACTACTGGTACTGACACTTACCTGTATAGAGAGCTTTGTTGTGGTCTGTCTGTAATTTCAAACAAGTAGATTGTTCAAGTTAATTTTTTTTTGTAGAAAATTGGTGGATTTGAAAGTGTAGATTCTCTATCTGAAGTTCCTGGTATTGGCACAAGCATCGTTGATCAGAATCGACAAATCTTGATCTGTAAAAAGATCAAACAACCTGCCAGGTAATTATTTACTAACTTTATACAGTACTGGATCGCGGACGACCAAGGCAAGTGCTAATAGTAAGTGGAGGAGGACAGCACTACACGAAAAACAAAAATCTACAAGATAAACCTGCGGACAAGACAGAAAACAGACATTGTAAAAAAATAAACAAATATCAAATCAAGTGAATGATTTGTAGTAATGATTGATTATTATATTTCAGAGTTCGACAAACTAAAAGTAGTTCCTCTGCCGACGTTGGTAATTATGGGAAGAAGCGTGGAAAACGAGCAACATCGTGTAGTAATATCGTAGATAGTAAACCGGACCCAGAGTCTGCAACATCTGCAACATGTAAAAAAACGAATACTGTCGTCAAAAACAGACGAACTCGTGAACCATTTTACCCTAGTCGAATTACTCGATCCAGCGGACTTAAAAAGGATTTAACAGAAGATGGCTTGACTTGTTCTTCCTCAGGACTGACCAAGTCTACAGTATCAAATGGATCGTCCAGTCCTCAAGATGGTGTACACAGTGAACAGGATGGAACGCAGAGCAGTTCTTCGACTGCGAGTTTACCTTTGGAGAGATCAGTTGGGAATCGAGATGTAAATAAGAATTGTACAGTTAATAAGAATGAAGTACGTCGAGACCGAGATGTTCATTCGGACTCGTTTCACGGTCCCCATAGTGGGGGTTTTGGTGATTGGGGAATGGAGGTCGGGGATGAGGGAGATGAATCGTCGATGGACACACTACAGTCTCAATCTGTTGATACAAGTGACACAGACGGGGACAAGGACGATGGGGAGGGGCTCGACGATGACGAAGATGATTTGTGTGGATCTTGCTGCTGTAAACATGAAACTTCTTCCTGTAAACACCAGTTGGTGAGTTGTCTCCCTTTTATAACATGCATACATGTACGTAAACTACACATTACATTGAAATTTGCCTGTGTGTCTGTTAATGCTCGTGACGTTAGTATAGCAAATTAAATAGAAGAATAACCTGTGTTTCCTTTTTCTTTCATCACTTCCATTTCTTGAAAGCTTCATTACGCATCTATCTTAGCAAGGATCTCTGTGTTAAGTTTATATTTCAAAAATATTTAACCAGTTCTTTCACAAATGTGATAATGACTGACACCAATATTGTCCTTTAATGATGGACATCCAAGGGTAGTGAGATTAAATTTAAAAGTTCAGTTGAAATTAAAAATTTAATTCCAACTATCAAAGGTTCATTTTTCATAATTTACACAGAACCTCAGTTTCTTGTCCCATCCAAACTACTTGTACTATATTATGTTATCCATCCTTCACCACTGATTAGCTTTCTTGGTCAATATACAAGTTTAGAATGACTATGAAGCTTTACGTCTCAAAATGTACATGTATTTACATATAAATTGGAGGAAATCCGCTTATACGATGTGAATGCACTACTATAAATTGGAGTAAAGTCGCAAAGTTGATATAATTCTTTTTCTGTAAACAGGTTAAAAGGTGTAATAACTATAAAAATATATATTTTGTTTTTTATTAGATAAAGAGAAAATCTACATTAAAAGAAGATTACTGTCCTGTTAAACGTATTTGTAGATTTCCTTGTCATAGGTGTGTATTATTTTATGACCTATATATGATTATTTTTTACGACCCATATAAATAATTATTTTCTTTTATGACCTATAAGTAATTATTTTCTTTTATGACCTATAAGTAATTATTTTCTTTTATGACCTATAAATAATTATTTATTGTTATGACTAATCAATAATATTTTTAATTTATGACCTATAAATAATATATTTATTTGCTAAATTGGGGCACAAAACAATTTGGATTTTTGTTATTCAAGAACAAGAAATAAAAATTAGCTTTTATAGAGATATCATATTGTAGGGATGATTCAAAGAAGGGATTCTTATCCCATTTCGTGGGTATTAGATTATAAGGCCTGTCAAGGAGTAGGGTTGCCTGTCCAATGGCATGGGTTTTCTCAGGGTCCTTCAGTTTCTTCTCACAGCTAAAGGCCTCTAAATGCACATAAAATCGAATTATTGAAATAGAATCGAACCATGTTTATGACCTATAAACTCCTGGCGTTGGCTGAGAATGCATTAGGATTTTTCGGTGTGGTTTCCCCCTTGTCACTGGTGCAGGACGGAGGTCCCATGCACTTAAAAAAAAAAAAACCTTTGCAGTTGGAATTCCCTATAATAAGAGTAGGCTGTAGTGCCTCTGTCCGGGCAAAATCTCTCTCTTAGTACACTGTATGGTGTATGTCCGTCTTAATTAGCCCCGTTGGAACAGAACAGTAGGACGTTAAACCTCATTTCATTTCATATTCATGTCCTCTCTTAGAAGTCCCAATATTAAATTTTAATGAAATTTGCAAAAAGATCAAACATCAGTATCTTTGTATTGATTTATGTATTCCAGTTGTTTAAGCTGTGGTCATGGGTCCAGTGCCTTGTCTACTTGGATACGATGTCCGATATCTCGACAGCGAATTCCATCTAAAGAAAATCCTCCCGCGGGTCTTCAACAATGGCTTGATACCTTCAAGGTTAGTTTTAGATTCAACCATACTCATTGAGCTACCCCCCCAAAAAATATGTATTGAAGAGATGCATTATCTACTTCGCTCGGAAAAAAACGCCAGATTCCGGTACCCTACATCTAACCCTGGGTGTATGATGGTAAGTGATGTAGCTACTTCGATACAATTGTGATGCAACTACCGGTTAGTTTTTAGAAAGTAGTTTTCAAAATGACATCGTTTGAAGAGTTTGTAGAGTTTTCATTGTAAACTTGCCCTTTGTTTAAAGAAAAATGGACATTGAAAGCCTTACAGACATTGTTGCTTATGGATTTTATTAAAATTAATAGAATTTTGAAATTACAGAGGAATGAATTGTGTTTTGTTTTAAATGTTGTATATATTTAATTATAGATTAATAGCTTGATCGTGTTTTGTTGTAAACTTGATAATAGGATTTGAAAATACGGAGGAATTAATGGCGTCTTGTTGTAAATATTGAATATATTTAATTTTAGAATTGGACCAACGCGGAGCGATTAATGGCGCTAGATCAGATGATTGAATTATGTGAACCAACACAAGTTCGGCACATGATGCAGGCTATCGAACCCCAATTCCAGCGAGACTTTATTTCACTTCTTCCAAAAGAGGTAAGTTAACCCTTCCTGAGCTAACCACTTCATTCAGTAGAGGGCTATGCAAATATTGAGTTAAAATCAAACTTTATCATTTTTATTTTTTGCATATTTGTAGTTTACCGGTAGCTGTTATGGTTGCCTTGGCTACCAGTAGGTTTCAAAATGGCTGCCATATTATTGTTATAAATTTGTTTTCTGGTGCCCACGATTTGTAGTTCCCTGATTATTCTTTTTCTTTTGTTTCATCTGCTTTTGCATTGCAGTTTTTGTTAATTCTTTAGTCTAGATTCGAAGAAAAGTATTTGAATTTCAAATTTTTGCCAGGCTTTGATGAATATTCATGATTCTGCAGTGGAAGAATTAGGAAGTAAATGTTAATTGGGATGATCACCTACTAAATGATTCCCTGCCTTAAGATTTCTTTTTAAGAAAATGTTGTTGGCCAAGACATGTCATGGATTTAAATAAATGTAGAGAGAATAACCAGATGATAACCCAAGGTCCACATGTAAAATAAAGATTTACTTGCCCCAAATCATTTTTTTCTAGACAAATATTTTACAGTAAAACTTCTGTTGCAATGATTTGTCTGAAACTTTCATTCATTGAAATTGGAGTTATCCCCCTTATAGCTTTATTGATTGGGATACTGGGTTGAATGTTCTGGATTTGAGTTCTCTATCCCCACATTTGTGACAATCAAGTGCAGATGGGGATTTCAGGCTACAAGGCCTGCGCAGAATGCATAAGAATATATCTCAACCAACCATGACAGCAGAAACAGATTTATTGTGATTAATTCTACTCACACCACCTCCGTAGTCAGGACTGACAAAACTATGACAAGGCTGAATTCTGCATCACTCGATTCCACTTCTTCAATTCAGGACATTCTCGACTGAAATTTGGGCATCAAAAGATATATATGTACTCCTATCACATTTGTCATTGAGTGAATGTTCTGTCTATAATTTTGGTGTCATTTTTTATATATTTTCAGCTTGCCTTACACGTTTTATCATTCCTTGACGCTAAAGATTTACTTCAAGCTGCTCAAACTTGCCGTTATTGGCACATACTGACAGAAGATAACCTTTTATGGCGAGAGAAATGTCGAGAAGAGTGTATCGACAAATCAGCATTCTCTAAACGTAAAAATGGTAGTCTTTGTAGTCAGTGGAAAGCTTTATATTTACGACAGTATCAAATTGAACAAAACTGGCGTTCCGGTGCTATACGACCAAATAAGGTAAGACTCAAGAAAACTGAAATGATTAATCATGTGAAATTAAGCTATTAGTGGTAGCCAGTTTCAGTAGTATTTCATTTTAAATCTTTTCAATTTTTGACTTGATTCAACATTTCTATTTTAACTCATGCATCACTTACAAAAGATGAAGATTTGTCTTCTTTTTTCACTCATGTTTTCATTTTAAAGGAATGTAAGCATTGTCAGCATTTTTTGGTCAAGTGCAATTATCTCAAGGACTTATTTTTGATTTCCAACTGTCTGGCAATCTTTAATATACTGCAAATGGTGGACATTGGGTAGTGGTTTTTCATCTCCCCCAAATATCTAGACACGTTTCCTTGCCACACTATCTGTCAGGCATTAGGATTTTCCAGCATGGTTCCCATTTATCAGGGGTGCACGACGGAGGGCTTGACAAAGGACATCGCACAGTCATTCAGATGAGAAGAAAAATTGAGGTAATGTGTACAAATTAGCGTGCATGTATAATATCGCTTGACAGTTGACATCCAAAAACAAGAGTAGGCCATAGCGCTGGTGTCTGGGCAAAATTTCTCTCATAGCACACTGCATGTCGTATGCCTGTCTTCATTAGCCTAGAGGGAATAGAACAGTAGGACATTAAACATTTCATTTGGAGGCAGAGAGTAGAAAGTATAAATATATTCACATATTTTGATTTTGAACTTTCAGGTTTTAAAAGGCCATGATGACCATGTGATAACTTGTTTAGAATATTGTAATAATAAAATAGTTAGTGGTTCTGATGATAATACTCTTAAAGTCTGGTCTGTAGTTACAGGCAAGGTAAGTTAAAACCTCTTATAATAGACCGGTCTGTAGTTACAGGCAAGATAGGTTAATACCTCTTATCAGGTTTATACCTGTTATCATAGACCGGCCTGCTGTTACATGAAGGTAGGTTTAAAACTCTGATTATAGACAGGTCTATATTCACAGGAAGGTAGGGTTAATTCTCTGACAGGTCTATAGAAGTTAGTTTTAAACCTCTGTGAGTACACAGATAACTGGTGCTTGTGGGCATTACATCACTGCCCTGTGAATACCTTATACAACAGGATTTTAGTAGTGTACTTCTTTCCTTGGATAGGTTAGAAATTATATTATCGTTAATATATTGTTGTCTCTTATTTCAGTGCCTTCGTACGTTAGTTGGTCATACAGGAGGTGTCTGGTCGTCCCAGATGGTGGGTAATACAATAATAAGTGGTTCAACAGACCGGACGCTTCGTGTGTGGAATGCAGACACAGGCCAATGTCAACATGTTTTATATGGACATTCATCAACAGTTCGCTGTATGAGTTTACATTCTAACAAGTAAGAACATTTAGAATTTTCCAATCATGACAGTCCACTTGTCTGAAGTAAGGGAAAGGGTGATGAAATTTTTTGAATGGATGAAAAACTGTATCGTTATGCCCTAAATGCTATTGAGCCAGGAGACTTTGACAAAGTAATAGCTACTATATATAAATCATCTGTCCATCAGATTCATTGAAGGAATGTCTGTGAACCAGAATAGAGTTTTTGTATGGCCTAACATTGTGATGTTGTATAACCTTACACTGTAATTGTTATTTGTGTAGCCCTGCATTGTAATTTTGTGTGCCCTTGCATTGTAATTGTGTATCGCCTTAACATTGACCTGTAAGCTGATAGACTTATAAACATGGCCTTTTAGTAATGACAATTTTTGTCATGAAATCATATAATGTTTAGTTAGTATGTATAGAAAGTGGTTAGAATTTATACAGTTGTTATTAATTAACAGGTGTGTAACTAGTTGTAAAAGATATCACTACCGGTGTAAAAGCGTTACTAATTATAACACCCATCACTATTAGATACACAAACCTGAACAATAGTGGAGAGAAAGAGAGGGAGGAATGGGGTTTAACGTCCACTCAACACAAACTAGGTCATTTCGGGACTAACATATGGTTTAATTTTTTATTTCAATAATTCGCTTGCGCGTAGGGGTCTCTAGCAGTGGGAGGAAACCAGAGGAAACCCACGAGGTTGAGAAGGCGCCCCTATCTCCATGCCACATACGCTCACACCAGGGCTCGAAACCACAGCCGCAAGCCAGAGGTGACCGGCCCGCTAGAGTTCAAAGCGCGGCATTCTAGATCACTAGGCCATCCCAACCCCCCGAACAATAGTGGTGTATATCATTCAGTAGTCACGGTTTTAACATCTTAGTGGCGTAACACCTACTTAATGACTACTGCCTGATTACTAAACATTTTAAACACGTCTTTGTTGATCTGTTACTGTTGTCTATTTTCATTTATAAAAATTATTTGTTGCAGTGATTATGACTATGTGTATGGCCTTGCAATGTAATTTTTTTATACCCTTACATTGTAATTGTGTATGGCATTGCATTTTAATTGTTACATTGTAAATTGTTTGGCCTTGCATTGCAATTTTGTGTGGCTTAGCATTACAATTTCGTGTGACCTAGCAGTCTAATTTTTTGATGTTATTATTTTTATTGTGTAATTACAGAGTCGTGAGTGGGTCTCGGGATGCTACGTTACGTATGTGGGATATAGAGAACGGGGACTGCTTACATGTATTAATGGGCCACGTAGCAGCCGTACGTTGTGTGCAGTATGATGGTAGACGTGTGGTTAGTGGGGCGTATGATTACACTGTACGTGTGTGGGATCCTGATACTGAAGCCTGTATTCATACGCTACAAGGTCACACAAACAGAGTTTATTCCTTACAGGTACGTGTAAATAGGGTTTATATACTTGCATCGATATCAATAATGGGATATTTCAGGAGTACAGGTAGCCACAGTGGGTAAGTGGGTAAGACGCTGGCTCGGAGCTCGAGTGTTCCATCACTGTTTTGGCAGAGAAAGTTGATCAAAATTTTCCAAAGTGGTTTCCTTTTGTCAGTGGTGCAGGGCAGAGTGCCAGACATGGACAGTTGTCCTCTGTATACACTGGCGTGCTCGTAAGATCCCTTGGCAGTTGGAATTCAGTATAAGAGTAGGCCATATTGCTGCTGCCCGGGTAATTTTCCCTCATAGCACTGTATGCCCATCTTCATTAGCCCAGTCAGAGCAGAACAGTAGGTCTAAAATTGAAATAAAATTAACCCTATTTTAGTTCTGAAATGTCCTAGTTTGTGTCAAGTGGAGTTAAACCCCATCTCCATCTCTCTTATTTTATTTCTATCTAGCTATGTTACTTCATATACATTTACACATGAGACAATAAATTAATCATGAAAGATTATTTGGCATGAACATCTAGTAGATCAAACTGCAGATCAAGCTCCTTCTCTGTTTAATTCATATTCATCTGTGTCAATTTCTTGAATGATTTTGTTATTTTGTAGTTTGATGGTGTACATATAGTGAGTGGTTCATTGGATACATCTATACGAGTCTGGGACGTAGAAACAGGAAATTGCTTACATACGTTAATAGGTCATCAGTCGTTAACAAGTGGTTTAGAATTAAAAGATAATATATTGGTATCTGGTAACGCTGATTCAACGGTTAAAGTATGGGATATAACAAGTGGACAGTGTTTACAGACATTACAAGGTATGGGATTCTCATTTAATGCTAAAAACACAAGATTAAATGATTTCACTATCATCGACTCACCCCACAAAATAATGAATTATTTCAGTATATTCCTTGACCACCAAAACAAATGTTTGGACACCAAAATTAGCAGCCTGGTCTAAATACTATGGGAGTTATAGGGGATTATATGAAATGGAGGTCGACATGACCGAAATTCACCCGGCAGATTCTGAAAGAGGAAACCCTCGGCTACTAAAATCACTCATAAAAAACTTTATATATAAAATAAAACCAAGTACGAACAATCCAAACCATTAGGCATAAATCGAAGTCCTAAAGAACGTAATAGGCAAAATAGTTAGGCAAAGTAGTGTAATCAGCAAATGGACTGTTCATCGTGTACGAAATACACAACAAACAGTGGTAACAGGTGTCCGGAAGAGTAAGCTTACCCTGCCTGGCGCGCCACACCCGCCATGGCTGCATCCTTTCCAGGTTCAGCCATAGTTCTGCCATAAATTTAGTATTTGGACAATAGATCTGTAATATCCTACTGATATTCAGTCCCTGTAGTAAACTTATGTATTTTATTTTCAGGACCTCACAAACATCAGAGTGCTGTCACTTGTTTACAGTTCAGTAAAAAATTTGTAATAACATCGTCCGACGATGGAACCGTTAAAATCTGGGATCTTAAAACAGGCGACTTTCTCAGGAACTTGGTTTCTCTTGACAGTGGCGGAAGCGGTGGGGTTGTGTGGCGTCTTCGGTGTAGTAATACAAAACTAGTGTGTGCAGTTGGCAGTCGCAATGGCACAGAGGAAACAAAACTGCTGGTTTTAGATTTTGATTTAGACGATAAAAAATTGTGATTAACAAATATGGTCCATATTATTACAGTAAGAGAGTGCTGATAGATTTACTAATAAGGAAAAAGAATTTTTTTTTTTTTATTTTTTTTTTTTTTGAAAAAAGGGGGGCATTATGGGACTAGAACATAATACTTGTTGACGTGAATGTCGTTATAATTGTACAGTGATTGACGTTTTGTTTGATGTGAATGTATGGCCAGTGTTTAGTGGATAAATTATCGCGATGATGTTTGCAGATATTTGATTACAGTTTGTCGTTGTGGACGACAACATACATTTTGTTTGAAAAAGAAAACCAAAAATATTCGTCTGATTGGATGAAGATAGAATCCCAACAGATTTCACAAATACAAGGAACAAGCAGATTTGACAGAGGAAAATAATTGGTATATTTCTGTAAATTTAAATTAATCTGGACTATGAGTGTTTTATTACAAAAGTCCAAAATTGATATGTTACCATGGAAATCTGTAAAGTTGTACATCTGTCAGTTGGAAAGTTTGTGTTCAGTAGAATCACACCGGTAGTCCAGGTAGGTAACACAAAATGACTTTCATCATCCAGGTGACACAGAATTACTTCCGCAGTCCAGGTACATTGTAACACAGAATTACTTCCGTAGGCCAGGTTGATTGTTACACAGAATTACTTCAGTAGTCCAGGTTACATTGTAACACAGAATTACTTTTGTAGCCCAGGTTACACAGTATCTTTTCTCTCCGAGTTCTATGAATTCAAGTCATGTGAATAGAATTTGTATGTAAGAATTGATTAGTAGGATGTTATACAAACAGCTCAAGTTTAGTATGATGTTACTTGACAGGTCTGCTGAAGACACGACGTGGATTCTCAATCTGAAGAAACCAGTAGTAAGCCATCCCAATCTGTTCGTTTTATTGGAAGATACAGCAAGGACAATAATTATTTTTTATATATAAGGACAGTCGATGAAACTAATGTACAGAATACTGAACCCATATGTAATCTTGTTAAACTTTTGTGTTCGTTCTTTGAAACTCATTCTTGCTACATACACGCTCATCCTGTTCCTGCTTCACATGTAGATTTCATTCATTTTGATGTTGTGACATCTGCATCTATAAAACAAAAAACAGGCCTGGAAATAACAGCTTAATATGAAACTGACAAAATGTCAGGCACTAATGAAATACTACCTGACATTTTTAATTTAGTGCCGGACATGTATTAATAATATCATTAAAAAAGACAAATCAGTGCCGGACAAAATGACAGGCACCAGAGGTTTAGTGCCTGATAAAGCCTGAATCTGTGCCTGACATTCATTGTCAGTGGCAGGTGCCTTATTTACAGGCTTGACAAATACATGTAGTTTTGATGTTTATTATACATTTAGTTAATGATACATTATGTAAGATTTAGATAAAAAGCTAACCGTTCTTGCTACAATAGTTAAAAACAAAGATAATGAAAAATGGAATATATTGAAAATTTAATTCCAGTGATATCATTAAATTTTTCAGTGCCGTGGGTGCTTAAGCTTCAAATGCGTTTTAATTGATGCAAGATTCCAAGCTAGAAAAAAAGCTTGCTTATAGGCAGATTTATCTCTTACGTAATATATCTTTAAACTATCAGAAAATAAATCCATTGATGAACTCGACGTAATCAAGTCGGACTGGAGTTGGCATGTTCACAAGAGGATGGGTTTCAAAGAATGATATTTGTTATGTATATAAATTTATTATAAAGGCAATTAAAAATGGCATCATTGGTATGAAGTAAATATGTACATTTATCGTGAAGTAACTTAAGAGTCATGAAACTTTCTCAAATTTATATGATGGAATTAAATCATTTATGAACTGATATTCCTTCTGGAGATTCATCTTTCACAATATTGTAGTTTGAAAGGAATTCGGATTCTCTGAAAGAAGCAATCTGATTAAAATACAGACCTATGTTTCGTTTCATTTTTTTATACTTTTGATGGCTTCTACTACTTGAAGATCAGGGGCCTATTTCACGAAATTTTAACTAAGATAAGATCCCAATTTTTGTAATTTGATTGGATAATATTAGATTGATTTTAGTGCTTAGTAAATCTAAATTGAAGTATCTACTAAAATTGGATTTTATCTTAAGTTAAAATTTCGTGAAACAGGGCCCTGACCAGTTGTAGTGGGAGGTAATGTCAGGGTTTGTACGAGTGGCTTTTGACCCAATGATGTCAGACCTTTGATTAACCAATCAGCATTGATGTTTTTGGCTCATCCCTCACATCAAACGAAACACAGGTTATATAACAACTTTTCCAAATGGTAGTGTAGTAAGACAAGTAAAACGAAATTTGAACTACATGTGAAACGAAATATAATTTGTGTTTTAATCAGAATGTGAAGAAGTGTCAGAGGTTTTAAATGATTTAAATTTTCTCAATTTTACCAACAGAATTGAATCATTTAATATGAACTGATTTTCCTTTTAGAGATTCATTTCTCACAATATTGTAGTTTACAAACAATTTAAATTCTCTGAAAGAAGTATCAGTAGCTTTTAAATGATTGAAATATTGTAAGATATAAGAGAAAGTGTTGTGTAATATGACTGGTTATTTGTAATAATATTGTATATAAATAAATACGTATTAAAATAATGTATTAAGCTACACTTGTTGCGGAAGAAATCATTTAAGTCAATCAGTTTCTTCTGGACTTAAAACTTTAGAACTTGGTACATTTAAATATTGACTTCTGACTACCCCAGCTATTTGAAGAAAGTTAGATACTGTAGATTAATACCAGTATATCCCTGGGCAGACCGAAACACTCCAAAACTGCTGTTCCGTAGACCACCTCAACCCCTGAGAATAGCTTTCTGTATTGTCAGACCATCTTACATGTGTCACAGCTGTACATGTGAAATAATGGGTTCGTGTGGACCTTGGTCTAAAGAGCCCTTCAGCGTTTTTTTGGCTGTCTACATGTACATGTAGTAAAATGCTAAAGAGCTGCTGATATAGATTTTTATCAGTTCACTTTACAGTCAGACCAAGTTTTTAAACTCAATTTACTTAGTTCTACAAGGCCAGTTTCTGGACTCAATTTAGTTGTACCAGGCCACTTGCGAGGATTTCTATGTTGGTCACAAATATTAGCTGTTTATCATTGAAAAGGTCTGGTCTTCCCAGGGGTCTTGCACATACGGTATCAATAGTGGCCTCGTATGATCAGCATTCAAAGTTGTATGTTCGGTATCAGTAGTGATCTCCTAAGTTCGATATCAATAGTGGTCTCGTTCGGAAGAGACCACCGAGGACGAGGTCATTGTTGATGCCGAGGATGAGAGAGTATATTGTTTAAGATGGAGTAGTATTGTCATATATTATTATTATTATGGTGTATACAACAATGTATTATAACAGCAGGTGTGTGTTATTGTTTATATACCACAACAACCCAGCTGGTCTGATATTATTTCTAATAAACAACTAGGGCATTTAATATCATTATCCTCACATTATTTTTGTTGATTTTTATATGCCCACATTGAAATGTGGTTGTACATGTACACTGTCGTTGGCCCAAGCCCATGAAATAAAGAAACCTGTTGATTTTCTGTAATCACTGCCAGGGTTATGGCCCTTGATCATTTTGAAAAACCTTGTGGTCGTTCTAGTTGGTGGGTAGAGTGTAAAACAACGTTCAGTGTGTCTTCCATACTCTGAATTCTGCAGTTTGATAGTGCGGAAATGAAATGGGCCAAAGGAGACATGCCTTGTGTGCTATGAATAACTTTTGCCTGGGCAGAATCAAAGTAAACTGAAAATCATAATGGCGCACCATGTGTATTTTGAGTATGTGAACTATCAAGGGTCGTACGTTTCTTTATGTCATACCCATATTCCTGAAGCAATGGCCCGAGAAATCCCTCTCTGACCATTGCTGGAATAGCGTCTGTTTCTTGAACTTATGCGGGAGTGTGTCTATTCTTTCCGTTCAATGAAAGCTATCACTTAAGTACAGCAACATGACAGTCCTTCGTTTTATCTGGGTCTTCCCTAAAACTTTGGACAGTGATTTAAGGTATTAAAACGGTGAAAGTATGTTCGTTTCCAAACAGTATTGTTTACATTTCGTTCGACTTGATAGCCTCGTTTGTCACGCAATTAGTTTTACTGCAGTATTCTGCTATGCACGGGTTAATTAGGCATACTAAAATCGTGAGTCATGACGTATACGTTATGTAAACATATTTGGTCCATTATTGGCACTCGTTTTAAATGTAAAGCTTTTATAGGGCAGCTAGTGATTGGTTGGTAGACAGACTACTGACCAATCAAAATTTAAAACAACAATATCCACTCATAATAACAGTGTGTAGTGGGATTACCTCTAATCAAACGAAACGCTGCGCGGAGTATGAGGTACGGGTGAAATGATATACTTATCGCTCACAGTTACTAATACTTAGATGCAATGTGGATACGGGACCTCGGGTTTCCGTCCCATACGAACGACTAGACACTGTATTACGAAGGACTGTCATGTTGCTGTACTTAAGTGATAGCTTTCATTGAACGGAAAGAATAGACACACTCCCGCATAGGTTCAAGAAACGGACGCTATTCCAGCAATGGCCAGAGAGGGATTTCTCGGGCCATTGCTTCAGGAATATGCCCGTACCTGAACTCCAAACCAACTGTGAGATCGCGTAGGTTAAAATACAACTAACGGTGTCTAACGAACTCTACCTAGGCGCCTTCTACAATCCCAAAACCAAGTATGTAATAAACCTAACAAACTTGTCACTATTGGAGGAGACTTTAACTTCACAGACTAGGATTGGAAGACGAGAACAGTGAAACTAAACACACCACTTGCATATCTCCATTACAAGCTATGAGATATCCTTGATGACAACGGGCTAACAGAGGCGTACTACAGTTAGGGGGGGGGGGCAGAACCCGAAATGCCCGAAAAAATTACGGAGCGGAGCCGGTCTTCCTCGAGAGGCGAAGAAGCGGGGCTTACCTTGTATGCGCCCCCCCCCCACCTCTGAAAAGAAAGTTTTGGAATATTTGACGGCTGCAAACACGTTTTCCAACCATTTTTTTCAGACCGTGAACAAACCAACTTGAAAGTGGTCTAATATAGCCTAATAAGGTGGCTGACTCGAATTCCAATCAATCGTTTACAATCCACGAAGACGACCGTTTGACGAAAGTTTTGAAAAATGTAACTGCCGCAAACGTGTTTTTCTGCTATTCCAGCCTGTGAATATAGCAACTTCAATGTAGCCTACTTGACTGACCCGAATTCCAAACAATCAATCAATCGTCGCTAGGTTTGGGGGTCTTACCCTCCCAGACAAAATATTGAAAATTTAACCACCGCAAATGCTTTTCTGCTATATAGCCCACGTTAGAAACTCCAAAAGTATCCAATGGTTTTGTAACCGAAACCCCGCTCTGAATTCCAACCACCCAATCATACCGTCGCAGCTGCATTAACAAATAATAATCGATGCTCCAGACAAAATTTTGTAATCCATAGGCAACACAGTACAAATTCGTGGTATTCAATTATAACAAAAGTAAAATTAGTGTTATATTAGGGCTGGATGACAATTAGGGAAGCAAAAGTAGAAATGCCCGGGTTTACAGACAGCGGTGTCGGTTTTCTTCGAGGGGCGAAGTAGCGGAACTGACCTTGTATGGAATATTTGACGACCGCAAACGCGTTTTCCTGCTATTTCAGCCCGTAAAATTAATGATTTATTAGATTTCAGGCACTTTATTTTGCCATGTAGATGAAATATAATATTTTTTCACTTTACACGTCTGCATGCCCGAAAAGTCAGCTTGCCCGAAAGTTAAGCGGTGGGGCGCCCCCTGGCTCGTACGCCTATAGATGTGGTCTAACACAGATAGTTCAAGAAGCTACCCGAGAGAACTATAACTGACAATCCTTTAAAAGCCACGTGAACGGACAGTTATAAGGGGTAAAACGTCTAAATGTACAAACGATCAAACTACTACTATAGTTCCATACGATAAAGTTGACTTTACTTTAATCAGCAAACAATCATTAACATCAACATGGTTATATACTGTAACAACTTTAGACGTATTGGTTGTATAGTTGAGAGTGTGTGTGTGGTGTGTGAGTGATTTCTGAAATATAAAAATAAAACTTATTCTTAATAGAATTAAACTGACGTGCATCAAGTATTCAATCATCACATGGAAATCTTGACAGAGTTTGTTTACAATTTTATATGTGTGAAACAAACATATTTATAGTTAAAGCTACATATATGGATTAATCATTTTTACGAATATAATAATAAAACATGAAATTCTCCCAAATTCTATATAAAACACAGCAAACATAATTCACTTGACCACCATCAAACTTTAAATTCTTAACAAGTGGAATAACTCTAACTTACGAATTATGCAATGTCTGCATGTCAGGTTCTTAAATGAAATTATCAATTAAATGGAAACAAATCTGCTTATCATGTCCAATTTAGAATCGACAAGAACAGCATCCTTGATCTGGTAGCTACTAACAGACTAGTTCAGCTCTGAACGTAGGTCTCATTACACTCGCCATTACTACGTTCAGATCTGGTGCCATTCAATCAATGTCGAAACTGTAATCTGTCCCAGTCAATTTTACTGGGCAACTTTTCACGGCTAAACGGTCGCGTGTCATTCCCCGTGAACGCCTGAACGGTCACGGTCATATTCAGAGCATCACTTTCTCGGAGTGAAGTACAAGTAGACTGGAGGAGAGCCAATGTTACACCCAAGGAGAGAAATACATCGCCGAAAACTATCGGCATGTGTCCCTAACATGCATCTCCAGCTACATCACCCTATACCCACTATAGCATGGGTTCAGACGCGCTCGTTCGTGTGAGTCCCAACTAATCGAGTTTGAGGAAAACGTCACCAGCAATATGGAAGAGGGAAAACGGACAGATTTCATAGTGCTCGACTTCACCAAGGCCTTCAACAAAGTGAGCCATAGCTTTCTTATACACTACGGAATTCGTAGCCAAATCAAATAACTGGATAAGTGCCTTCCTATCAGACAGAGAGCAAGCGGTCATGGTGAATGGCGAGATCTCAGACACCACAGGTGTCACATCGGTAGTACCACAGGGTCCAGTCCTTGGCCCGAGTCTGTTCTTATTCTATATAAACCACCTACCAGAGGGAATAAAGTCGAATATACGACTATTTGCCGACGACACCATGGTTTATCTCACGATCACAAATGACGACGATGCCCAACGACCACAAGAGGACTTGCTGAAACTAGCAACTTGGGAGAGGACATGGAGGATGGTTTTTCATCCACAGAAATGTCAGGTCATCTTTATCACCAAGAACAGACGAAAGATCAGGTACCCCTATGTACTACACGGCCACATATTATTACAATCTGTCTACCGTGCCAAATACCGTGCATAAAGCCAACAAGACCATAGGTTTCTTAAAAAGGAATCTCAACATCAGATCTGCCAAAGATTAAAGAGAGAACATATATGACTCTGGCGAGGCCCTCAGTTGAGTATGCCAGTGCAGCTTGAGATCCCCACCTACAGAATGATATCAAAAGAATCGATATGGTCCAACGTCGAGTCGCAAGATATGTCGTCAACAACAAACAGCTAGTGTAACAGAAATAATAAGTCATTTAGCATGGACTCCTCTGGACATCAGACGTAAACAAGCAAGGCTGATTATGCTTTATAAGATCTTCAACAACCCCATTAACATTACAACATACAAGCTAATCCCACCAAATAGGACAACTGTGAAGGACACATATATATATAAACTAACAAGAAACAAAATGGTGGTTTGTTTATACATGCAATTAATCATTCCTCGATTAACTAATCACCATTTTATAATGCATGAATTCATTGATCTACTATTAACACTACTCTATTGTTTTTAATGATCACGATTTATCTGCTTTGGGTCGGAGTTTGAATAACAGCCTTGGTCATCCAGAGGTCAGCCATTGTTCTTGTATTTATCAGCATTGTGTTGTTTTAATCTGTGTAATAAAGATGTAAATCTAATATGCGGTTTTAAAACGGATTACGGTTATTAATTTCTGTATCGCAAGTAGCATATGATTTACAGGATAATAGGTCTATACTGGTGATCACAGTCGGTTAGTCTCTTGTGGATTCCATATTTGAAGGTTTCTCGGAAAATAATCGCTCCGCAGCCAATATCAGACGTTCCAGTTAAACTGTTTATGAAACAGACGACGCAAATAACATAACCCCAACCTTGCATCAGAAAGTGTGTTTTATTTCTAAGCAGGCTTACCATGGCCATTTGAACGGGTTTTATTTTATTTTATTTCAGTATGTGATGGGAAATATATAAAATTCGAATTGGGCCATGCATCCAATATCAAACTCGATACACAGATTAGCTTTTAAAATTTCTACTAGAAAAATACCCCCCCATATCTAGACGATTATCCAGGACCAGCTCCAAATCAGATCTTAATCGGCCAAATATGGTGTCCTTAAATATTTTTAATATCGTTTAAAATTGAACTAACATTATCAAAAAGCTTTTAACAAAAAATATTTTTATATTAGAAAAGTGGGCCTCATCGCTCGTCGATTACCCACATAATCTAAATATTAATGGCTTTAGTGTATTTTTCAGTCTGATTAAAAAACAGATCCTAATTCGTTTCGTTTTTGATAGTTTAAAATTTCGTTTTACTTGTCTTTACTACACTAGGAAGATCTGAAAGAGTTGTTATATTCCCCTCGTTCTGATTTAAGTGAGTGATTAGCCAATTAAACGGTCTGTTACGGCGAGTTCTTGGCGTGCGATTCACGGAACCGTGGGTAAACCACTAAAAACGTCATTGCTGATTGATTCATACACGTCAGACGCTATAAGGTCAAAGGCCGCTCGTACGACCCTTTCAGTATAACCGGTCAGATCTTCATGAATCATGTAGTGTTGGTCATCGAAAGTATAATAAACGAAACGAAATATAGATCTGGGGCCTATTTCACGATATTTTAACTAAGATAAGATCTCAATTTTAGTAATTTGATTGGATAATATTAGATTGATTTGAGTGCTTAGCCAATCAAAATTGAAGTATCTACTAAAATTGGATTTTATCTTAAGTTAAAATTTCGTGAAACAGGGCCCAGTATTTCAATAAGATTGTATTTTCTGATTTTTTTTATTTTATATACAATGTTGGAATAATCAAATTTATGTGAATGTATTGAATGAAAAGAAATTTTAATATTGAAAATGCAAATTCCTATTAATCGAAAAGAAATGATCAGACGTTTTGAAAACTTTGATGTAAGTATTTTCATTGTAATGGCACATTTCTATGAATAAGCGGAGTCACTTCTAACCAGATGAACTTCTTTTAGTTTTTAAAGCAAGATAATAGAATGTTTTTAATATTTTTAACCTTCGATGCCATGTCTTTGAAAATAACTAATAAATATCATGATTGAGTGTGTCTTGTCTAGACTGACTTCTTTATAAACCACAGAAACCATGTACACAAATATACTCTTCAAAAAAAAAGAAACGCGTGGTGACATTTAGCTGTCGGTAAATCCTCGGTATACCCTCGCTCTACCATTGCCTCGTCGCCTAATCAAACTGTTCAACTGCGTTGCTTTGTCATACCCCGTGTATCTGAACCCATTGAAGTCGGTTTTAAAGGTGTCGGCGTCCTTCAAAAAAACCCAGCTCTAATGGGACCTCTGGCTCGTAATCCGGTTTCATATAGGCGTTTATGGGCTATCTTGTCTGGTCTGAGATCCTACGTCGTCCAGGAATTGCTGCTGCAGTAGACGTCGCCGTTGTAAACGTTTCCACAAATGCCGTAATCGGATGTCACGATTAAGGGTAGGTGGGGTCACTCTTGTTTGGTCTGGGCTTGGGCGGTCACTTTGTCGGTACCTATCTCAAATGCGAGAAATGGTACTCTTGGAAACATTTAGCAGCCAGGCTACATCTGCCTGGTATTCACCTGCGTATAACCAACCGATAACGTTGTAGCGTTGGTCTTCATTCAGACGTGGCATCACTTGGCTTGTTGAGTATTTACATGTGCATCTGATTTTGATTTTCAGCAAAAAGAATGTCCAGTCACAATAAGTGACCCAACATTTAAAACCAATTATGGATTTCTTCTATTCTTAGATAATGGCATTAAAAACAAGTAAGATTTATGGAAACAAATCTCAACAGATCTCATTCAAATAAAAAAAAAACCAGACAAAATGTTTGAAAATTTTTATAAATCTTATTTTTCTTCTATGATTTACGATCTGTGATCTGATATATCACGGACAGGATAACTTTCAGAAATTCGAGGCAAGACGAATCATATTGTTATTTATTATAGTTGATTCGATATGACCACCATGTTGTATTAACACCGTAACTTATATATAAACAATGAACACTTTACATCAACTTAAATCAACTATCCATGTAAATTATGGCGTATACAGCTTCTTCGGTGATATAAAAAAGATACACAGACTTGGTACAGAATCGCGTAATGTTTCCGTGGATATCTGGTCAACTGGTATGGAAAGTAGTGCTGTTAATCTTAGATTTGTTATCAATGCGGTAGTTCGGGTCCCCTGTCGCCCCCCCCCCCCCCCAGGGTTACTTAGTATTGCTGAAGATTTACTTAAATCAACTGCTCATGTAAATATGACGTATACTTTTAAAAAAAACAAAAAAACAATCTCTCTATAGTTCCTCTCACACAAGGCGTTAAACAAACCTCGAGAGATGGCCAAGCCTCTTCAATATTTTTATTCAAATCATTGTGACATTAACAGAACACAGTTTTTATGGGTTACAATCACTAGTTTTATTCTAAAAGCACGACGTTTCGACAAGTATCCTCTTATCGTTATCAAGCACAATGACATTTAGTAAACTTGAGATCAATATATACAAAATTACTCTTATATATTTATCTTCAAGTTTACTAATCTGACGAACACACTTAATTGCCACATCCCCATATTGACGTTGAACATAATCTTTAAGTGGCATTTAGCGATTAGTAAACTTGAAGATAAATATATAAGAGTAATTTTGTATATATTGATCTCAAGTTTACTAAATGTCATTGTGCTTGATAACGATAAGAGGATACTTGTCGAAACGTCGTGCTTTTAGAATAAAACTAGTGATTGTAACCCATAAAAACTGTGTTCTTTTAATGTGTTTACCGATCGCTAAATGCCACTTAAAGATTATGTTCAACGTCAATATGGGGATGTGGCAATTAAGTGTGTTCGTCAGATTAGTAAACTTGAAGATAAATATATAAGAGTAATTTTGTATATATTGATCTCAAGTTTACTAAATGTCATTGTGCTTGATAACGATAAGAGGATACTTGTCGAAACGTCGTGCTTTTAGAATAAAACTAGTGATTGTAACCCATAAAAACTGTGTTCTGTTAATGTGTTTACCGATCGCTAAATGCCACTTAAAGATTATGTTCAACGTCAATATGGGGATGTGGCAATTAAGTGTGTTCGTCAGATTAGTAAACTTGAAGATAAATATATAAGAGTAATTTTGTATATATTGATCTCAAGTTTACTAAATGTCATTGTGCTTGATAACGATAAGAGGATACTTGTCGAAACGTCGTGCTTTTAGAATAAAACTAGTGATTGTAACCCATAAAAACTGTGTTCTGTTAATGTGTTTACCGATCGCTAAATGCCACTTAAAGATTATATTCAACGTCAATATGGGGATGTGGCAATTAAGTGTGTTCGTCAGATTAGTAAACTTGAAGATAAATATATAAGAGTAATTTTGTATATATTGATCTCAAGTTTACTAAATGTCATTGTGCTTGATAACGATAAGAGGATACTTGTCGAAACGTCGTGCTTTTAGAATAAAACTAGTGATTGTAACCCATAAAAACTGTGTTCTGTTAATGTGTTTACCGATCGCTAAATGCCACTTAAAGATTATGTTCAACGTCAATATGGGGATGTGGCAATTAAGTGTGTTCGTCAGATTAGTAAACTTGAAGATAAATATATGAGAGTAATTTTGTATATATTGATCTCAAGTTTACTAAATGTCATTGTGCTTGATAACGATAAGAGGATACTTGTCGAAACGTCGTGCTTTTAGAATAAAACTAGTGATTGTAACCCATAAAAACTGTGTTCTGTTAATGTGTTTACCGATCGCTAAATGCCACTTAAAGATTATGTTCAACGTCAATATGGGGATGTGGCAATTAAGTGTGTTCGTCAGATTAGTAAACTTGAAGATAAATATATAAGAGTAATTTTGTATATATTGATCTCAAGTTTACTAAATGTCATTGTGCTTGATAACGATAAGAGGATACTTGTCGAAACGTCGTGCTTTTAGAATAAAACTAGTGATTGTAACCCATAAAAACTGTGTTCTGTTAATGTGTTTACCGATCGCTAAATGCCACTTAAAGATTATGTTCAACGTCAATATGGGGATGTGGCAATTAAGTGTGTTCGTCAGATTAGTAAACTTGAAGATAAATATATAAGAGTAATTTTGTATATATTGATCTCAAGTTTACTAAATGTCATTGTGCTTGATAGCGATAAGAGGATACTTGTCGAAACGTCGTGCTTTTAGAATAAAACTAGTGATTGTAACCCATAAAAACTGTGTTCTGTTAATGTGTTTACCGATCGCTAAATGCCACTTAAAGATTATGTTCAACGTCAATATGGGGATGTGGCAATTAAGTGTGTTCGTCAGATTAGTAAACTTGAAGATAAATATATAAGAGTAATTTTGTATATATTGATCTCAAGTTTACTAAATGTCATTGTGCTTGATAACGATAAGAGGATACTTGTCGAAACGTCGTGCTTTTAGAATAAAACTAGTGATTGTAACCCATAAAAACTGTGTTCTGTTAATGTGTTTACCGATCGCTAAATGCCACTTAAAGATTATGTTCAACGTCAATATGGGGATGTGGCAATTAAGTGTGTTCGTCAGATTAGTAAACTTGAAGATAAATATATAAGAGTAATTTTGTATATATTGATCTCAAGTTTACTAAATGTCATTGTGCTTGATAACGATAAGAGGATACTTGTCGAAACGTCGTGCTTTTAGAATAAAACTAGTGATTGTAACCCATAAAAACTGTGTTCTGTTAATGTGTTTACCGATCGCTAAATGCCACTTAAAGATTATGTTCAACGTCAATATGGGGATGTGGCAATTAAGTGTGTTCGTCAGATTAGTAAACTTGAAGATAAATATATAAGAGTAATTTTGTATATATTGATCTCAAGTTTACTAAATGTCATTGTGCTTGATAACGATAAGAGGATACTTGTCGAAACGTCGTGCTTTTAGAATAAAACTAGTGATTGTAACCCATAAAAACTGTGTTCTGTTAATGTGTTTACCGATCGCTAAATGCCACTTAAAGATTATGTTCAACGTCAATATGGGGATGTGGCAATTAAGTGTGTTCGTCAGATTAGTAAACTTGAAGATAAATATATAAGAGTAATTTTGTATATATTGATCTCAAGTTTACTAAATGTCATTGTGCTTGATAACGATAAGAGGATACTTGTCGAAACGTCGTGCTTTTAGAATAAAACTAGTGATTGTAACCCATAAAAACTGTGTTCTGTTAATGTGTTTACCGATCGCTAAATGCCACTTAAAGATTATGTTCAACGTCAATATGGGGATGTGGCAATTAAGTGTGTTCGTCAGATTAGTAAACTTGAAGATAAATATATAAGAGTAATTTTGTATATATTGATCTCAAGTTTACTAAATGTCATTGTGCTTGATAACGATAAGAGGATACTTGTCGAAACGTCGTGTTTTTAGAATAAAACTAGTGATTGTAACCCATAAAAACTGTGTTCTGTTAATGTGTTTACCGATCGCTAAATGCCACTTAAAGATCATTGTGACATGTTGGCCTCTTACAGATTGTAAGGATTAAGATAAGTTCAATTTTCTAAACAATTTAATAGGCCAAGACATGTCATGGATTTAACATGGAGAGAATAACCAGTCTGAGTAAGTCAATATAACCACGTTTATTAAAGTTCACGTTAATTAAAGAGCTAAATGTTATATAAATGATTTGAGTTGACATTTATTAACACGGCAAGACCATTACTCTCGATGACTTCGGATGCTCGAGATTTTCAACGGATTGAAATCTGATTGGTGGTTAATGGTATAATATACAATTGGTCAATCGAAGCTTTGTTTACTATCGCGAGAACGGTAAAAATTATGACCCCGCTATTCCCCAAAAACACAAACGTCGCCCGGAATAAAGATATCTTCATTTGATTGTCTACTTTTAAACCATTAAAGCTAGAGCTGTCAGCCCTTTATCATTAATTAAGTCAAGATAATTTGTGGTCTGTCTCATATTGGTCATCATTAACAAAGAATGGTTTTACATAATTTCCCGTTACGGTACATTCGTTCAGGAAGACGAAACACCTACGTCCGTGTACATGTAAAAGAACCCATGACAGTGGAATCTTATATTAGAATAGGCCATGGTGCCGTTTTCCGGGCAATATTTTTCCATAACAATTGGTATGGCGTATGCCTGTTTTCTTGATATAAGAGGTGATTGCCACAGAGTATGAACAAAGTCATTAAGACCTGTAGTCTATTTAAATATGGTCGCCACAATATGCCCAAATAGGGTCAGTAATTATCACAAAGACAACAATAACAGACTAAATGAAGCAGCAACAACAATCAAGTAAAAAGTTGAAAACTCCGAGGGTGATAAGAAAGTAATGTCTAATCCGAATCAGTCTCGAGTAGATTGGATGGTTTCTTCAGAAACGTGGTAAATGGCTCAACACAAAACCACATCATCATTAAAACGCGTCTTATCTCACGCGAGAACAGAACTATCGTCTGATGTTGGCCAGGAACAAAACGTTGATCTAACCGCTATTGTTGTTGTTGTTATTGTGTGTGGTAATCTGCTAGTCAACAGACATCCTATCTTTCATACCTGATTACACTCTATATAACCTCGACTTCAACACCAATATACACTTCAATAGGGGCTGCTGATTGGCTATATAGTACACGTATTCATGGCGGTGATTCAGTTCTATTCTCGCGTCAGTACCCGAACTGATTTATAAACCTTCGATAACAGGCCTCTGCGATATTACCTCAGTGGAAGCAGACGTGACATATAACTAACTCACCACAGGATCCCATACAATCTTTCACAATGAAATGAAACGGGGATTAACGTCATACTCTTCTGTCCCGACTTGGCTAATGAAGACGGGCATACGTCACACAGTGTGCTATAAGGGAAATTTTGCCCGGGCAACGGCGCAATGACCAACTCTTATATCGAATTCCAACTGCCAAGGGATATTTTACGTACACGCCAATGTATATACGGGACCTCGGTTTTTCGTTCCATCCGAACCATTAGACAGCTCTCCTTGTAATGTCAGGCCCTCTGTATTGCACCACTGACAGGGGGAAACCACATCGGAAAACCCGATGAACACAATCTTTCGAACCTCTCAATTAATGTTTATGACGTCAATAGGGATTTTTTTAACGCCTGGTGTGGTTCAGTAATTAGGACGTTAGCTCTCAAACCTGAAGGCTCCATGTTCGTTCTCGGTTTTGACCAAGAAAGTACCTTGCTTTTTCAGGCGTGGCTACCCTAGTCAAGTAGAGAGGACAGAAGCCTGGGAAGGGACAACGTATAGTCGTTCAGATCCCGTGTATACATTGGTTTGCACGTAAAAAAAAATCACTTGGTAGTTGGAATTCTATATAAGAGTAGCCCGGCTGCCCGAGTATGGTTTTCTCATAGCATACTGCGTGGCTTGTGCCCGTCTTCATTGGCCCAGTCGGAACAGAAGAACATTCTTTCATAGACAACGGCAAATATTGGGTACCCTGTCCTTCCTAAGCTCGGTTGTTGGAGAAATTTTGGACCTTAAATCTTATTTCAGTTTATTTCATAACGCAGCGTCCGACAGTTGTGATTTCTTCCCCTTATATATAATACAGTCAATATTCTCCTTGTCTGTGGAAAACACGGTACAAACCTAGTCGATATTCTGCGTACAGAGAACTATTTACTTTGAGAATAGATCTATGCCCTGGATGGCCGCCATATTTAAATGTTAGTATACTATGGTGTAATGTTGTTCTATTCCATTTTACATTTGTCATACTTCATACTTCGGCAATGGCCGTCATATCCAAAAATTAGTATCTTTTGCAATGCGGTTCTACTCCGTTTCACTTCAGTTCAGTTTTATGAAACGGAAGCAGAAAAAATACATCACCAAATTATCGTAATATTCTTAGTGTTTTCGACTAATGTCGTCGATTTAGGAATTAGAATGTCGGCTAATTAGCTTCGTTTTCAAGCAGACCTAATTGACAGCGTAACTTTCGTTTGCCTATAGTCGGAACAGGAAGTGGTATCAAAATATGACCATTGCCTGCAACGTGAACAAAACCACGAATAGATATTTGTTTAACAACTAGAAATAGAACAACAGTCGGGACCGGTAGTCGTTAAAATGATCAATGACTGCCACACTTCACTCTGATAAATATGCAAATTGTATTCCTGCGCTTCCCATCTACACAACCCATTTCTCTTGGATTCTCTGCTAAACGTCTTCATGTTTGAATTTGTTTTTTTACTAGATTGTTAATGTTGCAATTTCATATTTTTAAGGTATATTTTTAAAATGTATTAAATGTAAGCCCTAAAATAGATTGTATCTATAAACAGACCTACCTTGTTAAAGAATAATCCTATTTATCCTATAATTCACTATTGCCAGTTGAGAAATTGGCAAAAATATCATTTTCAACTTCAAATTCCTATGTTTGAAGATCGCCATTGCATGGAGGGTAATGGGAAAACAAGGGAGCTAATTATGTTATTATTTTCTGTGTCAGTGACTTTAATGCCTGTGAAATATTGCCCATGGTCGTATTATAGTGAGTTGACAACCTTTTGAGCAGAAGACATAGAAATAATTATGTTTTGAGATATCTAAGAAAATGTGAAATTCCCGCTTTAATACATCAAGTTGTGTCCAGTTGTGCTTCACAAACCAATATTTTTAGATTTCTCTGAGTTAATATATTGCATTTAATTACTACCCTTTCATCAGTTTGTTAATATATCAAGCTGGTTTCTTCATTAAACGTGTTTGGTTTTTGATTTTGATTTCAATGTTTTTTTGTTTTATATTCTTAGCAGATTATTAAATAATTCCAAGATTGTGACGAATATAAAGTAGTAGCAGTGGATGGAAGAATCCCTGGAAACGTGCAGGTTAGTCCGTGTATCTTGGTGATGCTGTAGCAGCGAAAGGGAAGTTATCCAGGTGATAAAGGGCTGTCACCTGAAATAAAAATAAAGTAAAAACTTGTACCACGGTCTTGTCGGTGTGTTGCTAGGGGTTTATACATTTAGATTGTTAAATACGTAATTTTACTTCACATGTCCCCACTTGCACAAACCGTTCTTCTTGTATTGATTTCTAAACCCATCCGTACTCGAATATGTATTTTTATTGTTTTTTACCAGATTATGTATATATTGATTTAAATAAGGATTATTTTCATATTCAATATATAATTATTACAGTATCAAATGATAAAACAGTAACATAACGGGTATAAAGTAGTTCGGTTAATATTTGATTAAATTAGTTGAAGAGAGTGAGAAAGAGATATCATTTAATTAATAGAGAAGAGTTATCAATGTTTCTCAGGCACACAAATCTATAAAACTTTTCTTTAATGATATGTAAAGTTCAGTCAACCATGTAATCATATGGGCGGATTAGAAAAACTCGTTCAAGAAGATGTATTCCTGAAATAGAAACCATTTATAGAAATTGTTTAACCACATTTGTATACATTCAAAATTTTTGACGAATCGTGCACCATGAGGTGTGTACCTTTAACTTTTATTATGTGGGGATGTATCTTTAACCATATGTGGATATGTACCTTTAACTCGAGCCATGTTTTTGGGTGTGCACCTTTAACTCGTATCGTGTATCGGATGTGCCCGTTTTAATTCGTATCGTGTTGTTAATATGCACCTATAACCCGTATCGTGTTTTGGATCTGTACCTTTAAATGGTATCGCGTCGGTGTGTATTTAACTCCTATCCTGTTGTGGATATGTACCTTTAACCGGTATCACATGTGCACCTTTAACTGTAGTTACGTGGATATGAGAGTGAAATATAAATCTGATTAATATCATTCACCTTTCAACGATTCTTGAATCCAGTAAATTTCCTGTTTCAACATTTTATCCACGTCTATTATAGTGTTTTATTAAGATACTGAAATATACTTCAACTATCAATATCCGTTCATTTATACTCCTCTTATCTCCCCTTTAACACTGACAATATATCTTCTCTTTTTACCACGTTCTATAACTATTCAAATAAATAATGGTATTAGGATCAGGTCTATTTATATGCCAATAAAATGTCTTTTAGTTTTTATTCTGTAATACGAGTTGTCTTCACATCACGCTATGTTTATTCCATTTAATCCTAGAACATCGTTAGGTTTATTTGACGTTTTACTGGTGGACTGATTTTGGCATCGAGTAGACTTCATTTTATACGTTAACTTTTATTTTATTCTGTGCCATTTACCAAAAAAATATATTAGATTTTTTGAGTATTTAAATGGTTTTTATTATGATATATAGGGTGCGCAGCAATTATTGATTTGGATTCTTTCTCAAATGTACACGTGGTATAGCGGAGCAGACTGAGCACGCCATCTAAACATATAAATAGAGGCTTTTGGCAAAAGTAAATTCCTGGTCCGGCTGATCACGTGACGATAAAGATACTTGATACGGACGGTAAAAATTCCCCTTGTATATTAACACAAACCCTGGCGGTTGTGTTTCAAAATGGAGGAAATGGAAGTGGTACAATTTGTACACGACTAAAGAATTGTTATATAATCCGCGTTCGGGATGATGTGAGGGATCGGCCAATCAACGGATCCGTTATGACGAGTTTTTGACGTGAGGTTTACAGAATCGTGGGTAACCCACTAGGCGCATCAACGCTGATTAATTAATCAAATGTCTGACGCCATAGGACCAAAAGTTGCTCGTATGACCTCTGACACGACCCTCCAATACTACTAGCCAGATCTACGTGTAGTGCAGACCATCGAAACTATTAAAAAACGAAACAAAATATAGATTTGTATTTTAATCAGTTTTACATACTTCCACAGAAATGTGATACGGTACGTAGCCTTTCTAAGATTTGGACAAGGAACTGAAGGAACTGAACTTCACGTGCTATTCACCTTGCTATTCTTGGGAAGAGAGGTGGGGCCGAATGATTCCCCACTTGTACATGACAAGGACTAGGTCCAACCCCTTTGGGTTTTTCCCGGGTGACCCGGTTTCCTGCCACAACTTAAAACTGAAACATATGTCAAGGTGGCGTGAAACCCCATTTCTCGGTCTATTGTTACATGCAAGACAGCAGACCCTCCCAGTGTCTACTTGGTGGCCATTTTGATTTTTAATTTCATAACAGTCACACGATAGTGATACATTGATGTTCTGAGAGCCCGCCCCTCTATTTCCCCTCCTCTCGTTCCTTGGATAATTTCGCATGTTGGATATGGCGTCACATGGCTGTGGTGACTTTATTATACTCGGTACTTATCACGTGATAGAGCCTACGAAGCGAGGCCGCTGTTGAGCGAGACTTGGTCACCCAGTTCCTATGCACATATCGAGTAACCGGGCTCGGCAAGTTGAATATCGATAAGTGATAGCTTTTTAAGTTTGATTTGTTATTAATAACGCTGTAAAAGGACCAATTTAATTACATCGGAAGGTGAATAACGATCAAATAAAGTCTCGTTGGCAATAAAAATGACATGAAGTGTTAGAACTAGTGAGTATTGTGAGATAACACCAGACGATATATCATAAAAAAAGTCATAACAAAGATGGCGTCTGACATCCCTTTATCATATAGTAATACTATACTATTATAGTCAAGCAGTAGTAAGAAGTTTTATTTTAATCCCTTCAAGTCCCTGTGTTTGGACACTACATTTTACAGCTGAGCTGTTGTAGTGTGTCTTTATTCAAGTGAGGTTGGATGGCCAAAATGTTAGCATCTGCGCGCTGTATTATAAGGTTTGTCATTAAGTCAACTGGTGTGCTTCCGATTCCCCGGTTGTACGTGACAAGGAGTAGCCTGTCCAACCTTGTGGGTTTCCGTTGGGTCCTCCGGTATCTCCCCACTTCTAAATACCCCCTACACGCAAGCAAATTATTGAACTAAAATTTAACCATGTGTTAGTCCCGAAATGAGTCAGTTTGTGTCGAGTGGACATTAAACCCCATACCCCCCCCACTCTCTCTTCGCCTGTTTGTCTGTTATCACTCGTTAGTTCAGTCAGTTATATAGAAGGACAACCCGTATTAGTCATGTTTGACGTCACTTCCCGTATATTTAAGAGATTGTTACACATCTCCCGTAGCAATCATCTCTGTGTTAAAATTATATTTTGAATGTATTTTACCAGTTCCATCATATATGTAATAATGACTGGCACCAATATTGTCCTTTAATTCAACTACGATTGTGTAAAGACTGATAGTCTAATATTGTGTCTTTATTTGACTCGTGTAAACACAGAAACAAAATTAACCAACTTTTGATTCTATCGCTAATTGACTCATACATTGTATCTTTATTTAACTCATGTAAACACAGAAATAAAATTAACAACTCCCCCACCCCCACCCGCTACAAAACAAACATATGTAAATAGTGTTTTCTACTGAGAAATACTTTTGGTTGTGTGTAGTCTTAGAATCGAAAATTTACTTTTAAGATACTATAAATAATCTTTTGTCAGTATTAAAAGTAAGTAACGATTTTAGTATACAGAACTTGTCTTAGAATATAACACTTATGTTAGAAAATTATAAAAATATTAATAATGTTTTTTTTTGTTTTTTGGGGTTTTTTTTTTTAGCAACAATACAGTTTAGAAATTAAATTTAAAGTTTTCCTTAACACTCATAAACATCAGAATGTAATTGTACTATATATGTAACGGGCGTTTTATCAGTGTTAGTCTATTGACAATGTTGGTATAAGTCTCGGTTACCCAGAACCCCCTAGTCTTCAACGCACGGAGGGTCTGGGTCGGTTCTCAATTTTTGACGAAAATTACTGGATAATCTACCACATAAAAAACCAAACATTTGGTTACGCATGGGCAATGGATCCTTTTGGCTAAAGTCTCGGTATGTGCTAGATCTTATGAAGCCGGGCCGATTTTGATAGATTCTATAAAGCATGGTTGAAATATATCCCACAATTCACTTGGCACATCTATTATTAGAAACAAAATAGAGACGAGCATGAATCGCGATGAAGAATTAAGAAGATTGTGAGAAGCCATACGTCTGATTCATGACGAGAGAAAATTACCATCAATTGAAACCTTACAAACAAAATTTTAAAGAGTGTCATCTTTGACAAACGAGCTGTTTTGATAGATTCAGTACGTAGTAACTTAAAAGACTGGATAATCCAGACAATGACCTATTTTCCGTCAAATTTTGAGGACCCATCCAGACTAATATTCGTAGAATATTTGTATGGATGATAGAGACTATGTTGGTATAAGCTTCGTGGCCGGGGGTGTGGGGGGACTGTTGAACCGTTCATTTTGGGTGTAACACCAGGAATGGAGGACATTTTAATGTGTTTTGCTTAGCATTATATTGTAAATCCATTGAATAAATGTGTAAATAATTAAAAATTAACAATCATCACAGCTTTGTGGAAAATTCGTTTTAGTTAATCATTAATTCATTCTGAAAATTCGTGTGACAAAGAAAATTTTTTGAGCAAATAGCCGTGCCCAAAATTAATCAATAAATTAAAATTACATATAACTTTTTACTATTTATATCTGTGCGGCGTGGGTGACTGCTGAAGCGGTGCGTGCTTTCGATCAGGATAAAAAGCAAAATAGACCCAATCAACACAACTCAAACATTCAAAATAAATTGTACTGGTTATAAAGGAGAGTCTGGTTTTAAAAAGATAATTAAATAAGAAAAACTGGTTTTTATGGTAATTGGTTAAAATCAACTGGTTTTTATGCGTGTATAATTTGGTCAAGTCTGGTAGATCGTAAATTGATCTTTGATAATGACTCTAATGAGTTTAGTTGTGAGTGTGATTTAAGACTTGATGAACTATAAAAGAGACGTCATCAATCAAACTTGGGGTATCGGTGTTAATTTGTGTAGTACCGTGTTGTATAATAGGCGTAGTAATACATCTATAAACAAGAAATCAAGTTAATATGAGTTGGTAAATGGCGTGATAGGGCTACTTATACCCCAGTTAAATTTATCAACTATCATTTTAAAACGTCACTAACTTTGATAGAATATACGTTATCCCGTCAAATATATTGAAAACACGAGTTTTATTAATTGACGTCCAGGATAATAGCCATTATTTAATATGGCTATTTACGATATATGTCGGCGTCTTTGATCTAAGACGGATTAAAGAAATCTATTAATTACATTGCGATCATACGTTCAAACTGATTATTCATCAACCGGAATAAAATGCAGTGGGGTTTAGCGTCCTACTGTCCTGCTCTGATTATGGTAATGAAGACGACCATGTCATACAGTGAGCCACGAGGACAATTTTGCCTTGACGGTGGAGCTGCGGCCCACTCGTATAACCAAATCCAAATGCCAATGGTTCTTTTACGTGCACATCAATTTGTACACGGAACCTCGGTTTTGATCGATCCGAACGAGTTTATGTTGCCTTTTGTCAGACCTTTCGTCGTGCAATACTGACTACTGGGAACCACGCACGAAAATTCCGACGAGCTTTCCCAGACAACACATGGATCGAAGACAGAACCTTCAGGTTAGCCAACATCGTACCCACTGTCCGACACTGACTCCCTATGCACCAACAAGCTGCAAACTGTGTTTATTAGCTCGTCCTCAAAAAATTCTCCCTTGCCTGTTTGAGGTGCGAAATCTTACCACCCAAGGCATCTCAACATTTATAAAACCACGATTCTTGTATAAATTTTTCGATTCAGTGAAATAGTTTCATAAGTAAATCAATAAAAAGACGATGGACATAAAACAAACAACATGAATTGTTGGTTGTTAATATTTTTTATGTTCTTGTTTAGCAGCAGAATAACACAAGCTACACGATAAATTGTTGGTTGTTAATAACATTTTTATACGCCCACATTTTCATGTGGACGTATATTGTCGTCGCCCCTGTTCGTCCGTCCGTCCGTCCGTCCGTCCGTCTGGACGTCCGTCCGGACGTCCGTCCGTTCACAATTGTTTGTGAACAGTCTACAGGTCACAATTTTTATCCGATTTCAATGAAACTTAAAACATAGGTTTATCACCCTAAGATCTCGGTTCCTTTCGATATTGGCATGTATCGGAGTGTAACTTCATGGGTTATGGCCCCTGATTGTATGAAAAATCACGTTTTTTAGCTTGTGAACAGTTTAGAGGTCACAATTTTGAACCGATTTGGATGAAACTTGAAATGCATGTTTATAAACCAAAGATCTTGGTTCCTTTCGATATTTGCACCAATCGGATCGTAACTTCCTGAATTATGGCCCCTGATTGTCCGAAAAATCGCCCTTTTTAGCTTGTGGTCCCTCTGGATGTCAAAATTGTTATCCGATTTAAAAAAACGTTTGATTATATCACCGTTCCATGGTTATGAAGGTCGGGTTCGAATTTCGTGAAAATCGGACCAAAATTGACGGACAAAATGGCCGCCATTTGTACGCGAATAGTGTGAAAATATGTTATATCAAGGTTGTGAACAGTGTAGAGGACACAATTTTGAACCGATTTGGATGAAACTTGAAATGCATGTTTATAACCCAAAGATCTTGATTCCTTTCGATATTTGCGCCAATTGGATCGTAACTTCCTGAATTATGGCCCCTGATTGTCCGAAAAATTGCCCTTTTTAGCTTGTGGTCCCTCTGGAGGTCAAAATTATTATCCGATTTAAAAAAACGTTTGACTATATCACCGTTACATGGTAATGAAGAGAGAGTTTGAATTACGTGAAAACCGAACTAGAATTGACGGACAAAATGGCCGCCGTTTGTACACGAATAGTGTGAAAATATGTTATATCAAGGTTGTGGACCCTATAGAGGTCACAATTTTCAATCGATTTTGATGAAACTTGACAGGTATGTTTTAAACCCAAAGATCTTGGTTCCTTTCGATATTTGCGCCCATCGGGTCATTACTTCCTGAATTATGTCCCCTGATTGTACGAAAAATCACCCTTTTTAGCTTGTGGTGCCTCTGGAGGTCACAATTATTATATGATTTAAAAAAAAATGTTTGATTATAAAAACCAAACAAATTCTAATGATTTTCTGATAATTCCTTAATATGCGACAATTTTTGTTGACTGCCCGGACGATTTGGCTGCTGTGGGGGCGTATGTTTCGTTGCCTGGCAACCTATTTTTTATGTTCTTGCATGCTTAACAGCAGAATACCATAAGCTACACGATAAATTATTGGTTGTTAATATTTTCATGTTCTTGGTAAAAGAGCAGATTAATATAAATAACAACGTCTATTATGTAAAATAATATAAAATTTAACCATCATGGTAGAAACGCTTACCAATACGTTATTGGAGATTAGATAAAGAGCTGGCAATTCTCACTATAATAGTAAAAAAAGCTACATGTAGATAATGTAATGGGAATTTGCTGATCATCAATACTAAAGTCGATAGGATAAAAAAAAACATAGTTTCGGCTATCCATTTTTTGATTATGAATGGAAGTCGAACAGCAAATCGGAACGTAATTCAATAAGCACCACAGACTAGCGTTGACATCGTGAGTTGAATATGGTCTGGATATAAGTTAATTAATTTCTAATTAATACTTGAGATAATATTTTAGGCCTAACGAAAGACCTGCTTTAAGTAGATTTAGCTTTTTCATAATACATGTTTAATGGTTGAGGGGGGGGGGAGTGGCCGAATGGTTGTAAGGCCTGTCATTGAGTCAAGTAGCGGTTTCATATCTGTTGAATTTAAAATAAGGTCTATCAGTTGGCATTGGGAGTTAATTATGGTCTTGTCATGTTAATAATAAATGTCTAATTGATAGTTTATATAAGACACAAAGAAAGACCTTCAATTTAGCTCTTGCATAATGTACGTGATCGTGACCTTTCAACTCTGTATAAACTTCTGTTAAGGCACGAATTGGCTATATGATCTAGTTAATCATGTAATTAATCCCATTTGTCATTTACAAACTACAATATTATGCTCTGTGTACAAGATCAACATGACTTCAAAGGAATATGCCTGGGAGAAAAAAAAATGAAATCTTTAGAATCTTCACAGTTATTTATTGTTTTGCCTAGCCCAATTTTAAAAAATCACAATCCCCCACCCCCAGGCTTACCTAAATTTCATTACATCTTATGTGGCTGAGTTCGTAAATCCCATTTTTTCCCCAGGCTTACCTAAATTTCGTTTCATCTTATTTGGCCGAGTTCGTAAATTTGTACGTTACCCTATACTTAGATTTCAATGAAGTCGGTCAACTTGGTTAAAAGGCGGGGACTTATTTGTAATAGCGTGTTGTGGCGCTCATACTGGTTCCAGCGAGGTAAGCAAGGTCTTATTTTCTCCCTTGGATGTGCAGTTACATTTTTTAGGCGTTCACATGAACTGACATGCGAGCGCTTACCAGTAAAAAGTTGCCCAGTAAAATTGACTGGAAAGCGATTTAATTTTCGTCAAGGATTCAATTGGACAGTTCCTGAACGTACACGGCGAGTGTAATGAGACCTGCGTTCAGAGCTGAACAACTGGTCAGTAAGTATACCATGACGTGACAAAGAGACAGTTGCATGTATCATCATGAGTCTTATCTATTGTCCGGCGCTATATAACCAGGGGTTTACTTACAGTTAGGTGACGACTAGAGACGGCTGGAGAGGAGGAGAGTCGCATGGATTCACTCGCTGCCTTGGCAGAGGGGCAGAATGGTGGATTTAATATAGTTATTTGTGTTCCTGTCGTAGTCTAGTTCCTGTATAGTTCTATAGGTGGACTCTTTAGTTCTTTTAGATAATATATATGTGACTTCCTGGTAATATGGAGGGGGGTGGGTGGATGGCCCCCAAATGGTTAGCGTGCGCGCGCTGTAGAATACGGCCGCCTGCCATTGAGTCAACTGACGTGGTTTCGAATCCCCAACTGTACGTGACAAGGAGTTGGGTGGCTTGTCCAACCTTGCGAGTTTTCTCCGGGTACCTCCGGTTTCCTTTCACAGGTAAAGACCCCTACACACAAGCGAATAATTGAAATAAAATTAAAAAACATATGTTAGTACCGAATTGACTTAGTTTGTGTCGAGTGGACGTTAAACCCCATTTCTCTCTTTCTCTCTCTCTCTCTCTCTCTCTCTCTCTCTCTCTATTGGTAATATCTTGCTCGAATTTCGTCTTGATATAAATGATATCTGTTCAAAAAGCATACGAATGATTTCAGACTTATAAATATGAGACGGTTTTAAAATAAATATCAGACACGGTTTCATTCATTTACTTATGTGTCTGTGTATTTGTTTTCTTTCGACCATAAATATCAAATGGATTTTTAGTGTATAGAATTCAACCAAGTACAATGAAAGGGAAACAAATTTAAGTCTATCTCAAACAATTGAATGTTTTCAGTTACAATTAGATATCGTCGTGATATTTGCAACAGTCTGGTCAATAAAAATTTTACAAAAAATGTAGAACAGCACTCGTCACAATCCTAAGAGTGCGTTAAGGACAATGTTGATGTCAAGTCATTATCACATATATGATAGAACTCGTTCAACACGTTTCAAATATAGTTTTAGCAAAGAGACCATTGCCTCGGTAGATTTGAAGAAACGGGAAGTGACGCAAAATGGAGTTTTCCTTACGCATAACTGGTTGAAAGAACGCGCGATAAGAGATCGAATCTCAGTTCACTGATAATTCTGTTGCAGTCAAAACCTTGTTTTATGAGACAGTGAGAGGATATCTGACAATTTAAAAAAAAACATAATTGACTGTCACTAGATAAGACGAAGGGGCCATTTCAATTTCATGTCAAACGGACCGGTCTTTGTAACGTGTCCCCTCAGGCTATTATATATAAAACAATATATAAGCACATACAAATTTATGTGAAGCTGCAAAGTTATGACTCTAGCATTAATCTTGACTGAGATAGGCCTTTTGAATAGATGCATCCTTTCACAAGTTTTGAAACTACTATTCTGTGGTGTACCGGTTTTATATCTTCTAGTTAGACAAAGTTCTTGAAATGATGGTGTTTGTAAGAGAATATAATATTATAAAGTTAAGAATTCACTGTCGAATTTTGCAAAAAAAAGTATCGTCAACTGGGTATGGAGTGCCTTAAATGCCAAAGTGGGAGAGGGATTCCACGCATAGGCTAAGTCTGTTCCCCAATCCCATTAAGACACCCTGAATAACAAATTGTTTATAACCCAAACCATTGATACTTTTAAAATTTTAAAAGACTATGTCAGTAGTTGTCACTTTTCACGTGTATCATAATGTATCAATAGGTATTCTTTGAGCAAAGATTTTAAAAGGAATGTCGGTTCCTTGTAGACTTAGCTTTGAAGACTCACATAGGAAAATAACTAAAATCAATGTTTTTCAATCACTAACCATGTATAGGAGCCTCCCCTGGAAAAAATCTGAAATTCTGGGAAAATGTTGCATGTACACGTGTCTATCAATGATGAAAGGCCATCTTTGATTTTTTACTGACTCTTTTTTTTTATTTTCCTTAAATTTGAACAATAAATTACGACTTTTTTTCATACTTTGCCGATTTGAATGGATTAACTATAACACTTTAAATTAACTGATCATCATGAAACAATGTTTAAAATGTTTATATATGTAGATTTTTTGCCCATATGAAAGGGTATCACGTCCAATACTTTGATTATCATAAAATCACAGCTTGTAACAGCAAGTTCATATATAAGTATATATTTTAAAAAAAACATATTCTTTCATTTCTAAAAAACTAATCCTTTAAAATCTTTCCATCTTATTACGAGATCATTTGATAATTTCGGTGACTTCGCATCTTCACCCTGTTATATCCCTTGAATGAATGAGATGCGGGGGGGGGGAGGGGTGAGGAAATACATAATTAGGGAGACCGGTAAACGTCTACTCGACACAAATTAGGTCATTTCGGGAGTAACTTATGGATCAATATTACTTCTATACTTGGTTTGCATGTAGGGGTCTTTAGCAGTGGTACGAAATCGGGGCATCCGGAGAAAACACTACATGAAGGTCTGACAAGTTAAAATGGAGTCACGTCAGGGGTCAAATGAGTGGCTTTTGATCCGATGGCGTCACACATTGAATAATCAATCAGCGTTGACGTTTCTAGGGGTTTACCCACAGTTCCCCGCAAAGAACGCCAATAGGTCGCCGTGACAGACCGTTTCATTGGCCAATTTCTCACTTCAACCAGAACGTCGGTGATATAACAACTATTCTAGATCCTAGAGTAGAAAAAAAACTAGTATAACGTAATTTTGAAGTACCGAAACGAAATAGGATCTTTGTTTTAATCAGATTGGAGGATACCCAGATTCAAATGGTCATAATATATCAGTGAAAATTAATGCTAGATTCATATGATTTTGTAGTTTTACACAAGACTGTATGGACTCCATCATATATTTATTTAAATAATTTTCTGGGAGGGGCACTTTACAGCTTTCTGAGAATTCGGTCCATTTGACATGGAATGGCCCAAAACAAGAAAAATAGAAAAGGCCATGTATTCACTTGTTTTCATTCATTTCTAATCATTACATGGTAATGCACGGGCTTTTCTCTTTCTTTCGTGTTAAAATTACACTTGGAACGTGTTTAACATATGTGATAATGGCTGACACCAATATTGTCCTTTAAAGTGCTGTGATATTTTTATAGAACAGGGTCTACGAGTATGGTGGTGGAGTACGGCAACATGACGGGTGAAAACTGCTGGGATTATTCAATGCGACACTGGAATGATTCTATGGTTCGTATCCTTTCAGCCTACCACAGTTGGCGATTATATGTCTCCTGGAAGAATGTATTCTGAACAAAATATTGAATTAATTTGACAATTAATTATTTGTTCCCAGTAAACTCTGAGCTCGAGGCGAATCACAACCCCAAACTGTCAATAAAATATTGTACGACCAATCCTGTAGCGCTATTAAACTCCAAGAGCGTAATTACAGTACAAATTAGCGTAATAGTGTACTTCACGATAACGACAAAATAAGTACAGGAAGACCGCACCACACACAGATGAAAAGACAAAACAAAAATATGGACACCTTAAACAACAAACGCACATAACAGATCAAGTGAATAGATCCGGGAGCAACGTACCCCTCAGCGCCTGGGACCTGTTGTGGTTCAGACTTATCTTAAAATAATGTAACAGCATGTTGGAGTAGTCAGATATCGAGCTGTGGTCTCCATGGTCGTCAATGATCGCCGTGTCACGGCGTTTGTTTTGTACATGTTCAAAACAAACGCCAATGCGCTGCGATCTGATCTGGTAAGCGCGCCTTTTTTAAGTATGTATTAGATTGTTTAAGACATTTTCTCCCGTTATGTTCACGTTCGCCGGCGACCTTGTGCAATTTTTGGTCGCCGTACGATCGCAGCAGCGCAGTAAGAACGCCACTCCTTTCTGACTGGTGTATGAGTGTATAAGCATACTGCACTACCTTACATTCAACACTACTATAATAACACATAATTTTATGTTTATTAACAGTTTCCCCACGTGTTTGATTGACACTAATAACATACTCGCTAGAAATGTGCACGGATTCAAATAAAACTGGTGAAACTAAATGCTGGTTTGTCAAACAGTTTTACGCTTAATTATTAGTTTGAGTGAATATACAAAAGGATGCCGAGTTGTTCTTTCTTTATATTACCCCCGATAAAAAAAATATATTAAAGATGCATTGTAGTGGGTCCTATACAGTATCGGGAATCAAATATTTTACGGAAGAATCCAACGACTGACAAAAAATTTTGTTACTCTTTGTCGTTTTCATCGAATGCACATCTAAAAAATTCCACCGAGAGAATAAAAAGTATCACATTTTTCTAAGGCTAATTTACAACTGTAAGAGCAGTTTCCATGATGGTTTGCCATGCCATTATACTTGTTATTGTTGCAGTTTTCTATGGAGCTGTTCAATGGCGTGGTTTTGATTCCAAGGTTATACGTGACAAGGAGTAGGTCGCCTGTGGGGATTTTTGCGGGTCGTCCGGTTTCCTACCATTGCTGAAGACCCCTATTGAAATAAAATTGAACCATATGTTACTTCCGAAATGACTCCTTATTCAACTTGCTATTCGAAATTCTAATAAATGTGAAGCTAGACAGATGTCAAGTAGCTGTTTGTTATTCGCGTTTCACTTCGTTAATCAGGATTCACGTAGTTCACATATGAAGGTGTTCAGCTATCTTTAATGGGGATATTTCGGGATTTAATAATCTAGCTACACACCAAATAATCTCTTGCCGAATAGAATAAATATAGATTTTTTATCTTTTATTTATCATCGTTGGATTTCTACAATACATACCAGAGTGAGATAACTAACTTATCAAATTAATAAATACGTACCACATCATGTTATGTTTACGAATCAAGTAAATTGGACTGTACATCCAAATATGGCGAATCAAATGACTGACGAGTGATGTCACCCGGCCAAAAGATGCTCGACCTATCGCTACAATCTGTCAGATCTTCATGTAGTGTAAACCATGGAGAATGCTAGATCGAGACGGTCCTACGCATATTATGACGTCATATGTGTGATTGCGGGTTAGGGTAAGGGTTAGGCTTAGCCAAGGGTTAGGGTTAGGGTTTGCCCTATTTACATTTCGAGACTTTGGCGAAATCTATAGGTTCTAGCCCTTACCCTAACCCTAACCCACATTCTATAAATGACGTCATATGTGCTAAAGTGCGTAGGACCGTCTTCGATCTAGCGTTCTCCGTAAACCATTGATAATATTAAAAAAAACGAAACGAAATATAGATCTGTATTTTAATCAGACAGGAAACGTGTTGTGTTGCTCGTAATTAGACGGGTTATGTAATAGAAAAGCAAGTAGTACATGTCAGAAAATCGCGTACACAATTATCCAGACAGGAGGGAAACACCCTTGTCAACGGTTAAAGGAACTTGACACCCCGAAATAGCTAGTCGAGCGCGAATAATCCGAATATAGAAAATATAATTCCAAAACACTATAAGTATGGAAAAGTGCGTGGCATTTGTTTTTTTTTACCATGTGTTAAGTGTTCTGTTTTATATCAAATTAATCAAAATGTTTAACAAGCCTTCAAAAATCTCATCAAACGGAAACGTTTGGGATGTTCACTGAATATCAATTCGTACTGTGAATGGGGAAGGTTGTTGTTGTACAAAAAGCTTTAGATTCCACACAGCAACATGCCATACTAAACAATGTTAACTGAAGCAAACATTTGATATGATGCAATGCTATCATCATTATATTCTGGACACTACGTACCGTAGCTACAAGAAAATAGCTTAAAACGTTGAGATATCCTGATGTGGTTGTTTTAGCTATGGTTGGATGCCTTTAGTTTCACCAGATTAACTTTATTAAAAAGGAATTATTCAAGAGCTAAAACGGCCTATTTGCAGATCTTTCTTTGTGCCATAAAATGTTATATAAATTATTAAGTAGTCATTGATGCACTTACCAAGACCATAAAAAACTCTCAATGCCATCAAACACTTTCGATTTAACTATGATTTGCGGTTATTGATTTATGGTAAAATTGACAACCGAGACTTATCGCAACAACGGTGCCAATGTCAATAGAGGCTGCTCTATTATTATAACAGAGTGATGGAATTTGACTGAAATTTTCGTTATATTCCCCAATTTTTTTAACTATTATAGCAAAAAATGCCAGCTCTTATCTAAGATTACTTAATACCCCTTTGCATGTAACACCTTAAAAATAAGATGATTCGATTCTAATGCCCAATTTAGTGAAACAAATTTCTGAAAATATTAATCAAATGATGTTTTTAACTGACTTCAAACAATCTTTCCTGTACTTGCGATTTTCCCTTTGTATAAGTCGCGAATATTGATTGGCAGTTGTTCAGGCTGGAATTCGATATAAGAATAGGCCATAATGCTGCTGATCTGGCAAAATTTCCCCTTACAGCACACTGTATGGCGTATGCCCGTCTTCGTTAGCGCAGTTAGGTGCAGAACAGTAGGACGTTCAACTCCATTTCATGACGTTAAAGCATCAGACCTCTCACTATTGTTTGTTTGTCTGTTCAGGGTTGGCGCATACACTATGGCTGACACGAGGCTATAATTTAGTGTAAAAAGGTAGTCCGGGTCGGAGAGTACCTAAGACTGATACCCAAGGACTACCTGGTTTCGGAGTTATGCTACTTCCAGTTCATGGCTTTGTCCAAGCTACCCCTTGTAACAAATAATACGAACAAATAATTCATTACAGAAAAATCATACACGTTCAGGTGTTCATGAAATAAATAAAATAGGATTTAACGATCTCCCATCTGGGCTGGGGAAGACGAACTTCGGATAATTTCATTGTTTGAATCACGCTGATATGGTCTGTTGTGCTTTGTTACAAGGACAGAATATACCATAGCTAACATTTATATGGTTCAATTTTTTTTAAATAATTCGCTTGTGTTTAGGTGTGTTTACCTACGGGGGGAAACCTATAGGAGACTTATACTACGTCACTGGCAACATTCTTTCATACTGAAACAATAAACCTAAACATATATTTTTAAAATAGAAACTTATTTCAATATTTGGTTAAGCACCTATTTCAATATTTGGCTAAGCACCAATTTCAATATTTAGATTTACATTAACAGAATGATGTTGTCTGTTTTGTCTGTATTTAATTATGTAGTTCTCCAACATTGTCAACAGAATTTTAGCTTTGATAAAACATTCATTATATATAAAGTATAATTTATTCTCTGGTGTTTATTGAGCGCCAGGGGAAACTTTAAATAGTAGGGGGGGGGGGGGGGGTAGAGAGAGAAAGAGGGAGAGAGCGTGTGAGATGGGGTTTAACGTCCACTCGACACAAACTAGGGACTAACGTATGGTTTAATTTTATTTCAATAATTCGCTTGCACGTAGGGTCTTTAGCAGTGGGAGGAAACCGAAGGACCCGGAGACACCCCACGAGGTCACGTACAACAGGGTATTCGAAACCACGCCAGTATAGACTCAATGACAGGCTTTATGATACAGCACGCACGTGCTAACCACTCAGCCATCCACCCCTCCCCCTTTATTATTAGAGTCTAAAAATAAAAACTTTGAATTTCGAGTCTAAGATTATACACAATCAATGTACTTTTACTAAAATAATTCTTTACTTTAAGCACTGTGAAAATGTTATTAATATGTTTTTTTAGAAGTTGATTTTAGATTTTAAGACTACACCAAACATTGTTTGCATTATTATCATATAATCTTTGTTTCCTTTAGTTAATTTTGTTTCTGTGTTTACATGAGTTAACTAAATAGACCAAATGCATTTAATTAAAATAACAAAAACTTTTAACACTGACATAATTAGTGGTTAATTATAGTTGATTATTATTTCTATGTTTATTTAAGTTTAAAAATTAAAAACAACGGTACATGTATATTTAAGTGTTTGCATAAGTTTTAAAAATAACATAATCTACAATGTATGAAATATCTATTGCTAAAATAATAAAGTGGCAAATAAATAAACGTCAAAGTGGTGAACTGTTATAAAGAACTAAATAAATGTAACCTTAAAGATTCATTAAGGGAAATTAGATAAAAAAAAAACTTGCAGTTCTCACTAATCTCACTGTAATAGTAAAAAAAAAATAAACTAGATGATGTACATGTAAAGGCAATTTGCTGAAAATTTCAGTCAAATTGGTCCACTCTGAACCGGGAATTTAGCGATTGAATTTTCGGCCTTGCTTGGATCATCATTACTACAGTCAGTATTTAAAATTCATAGTATCGATTATCCATTTTATGGATAAATCATAAATGAAAGGTGAGCAGCAAATCGGATCCTAATCCAGTAAATATCACATGCTATCGATGACATCCAGAGTTGGTTATGGTCTGGATAAGTTAATAAATGTCTAATTAAAAATTTATATAACATTTTAGGCCTAAAGAAAGACCTGCAATAGGCAGATTTAGCTCTTGTATAATGTATGTTTTTCACATAAAACCAGTGGATTCTTTTCCGCACGGATTGTTTTTTTTTATGATCCCAAGCACCAACCAGCAGGGCCATTTGTCTTTAAGTTGATTTAACTACGGAAATGGGAGAGATGACCAAACATCTGTTCTCACAACAGCGATTTTTAGCAAGCATTGTGCTTTAAAGTTTTAAAGTGACATTTTGATATTGAAGAACTTTTTATGTGTCTTCCCGTCAATTTATTATTACTTCTTTACATGTAACTAACTTAATTAAATCAACCTGTCCATAATACTATGTATGATATATTGAACGTTAAATTTGTTATAAACAACAACAACAACAATAAATAAATCAATACGCTGCCAATAGTCAGGGTCAGATTAAAATTGTCAAGACCCCTGGCTGAAAATGTCACTGGGTCCTCTGTATCAATAGTAAAGTGGGGACATATGTTCGTCGTTATCTGTCGCACTGATACAAATGCAATTTGTATGTGAGTATGATAGATAAATAAATTTGGCATAAACATAATATACAGCATGATCAATAATATATATATTTATGGCACTAAATTGTTTTATAACTAATTTGGAGGATCTTTAATATTGGGACCCCTGGTCCCAGCCGGGTCAGCCCCTTTCTCTCCTCCAACCCGATTTTATCCCGCAACGTCTGCGATGGCACCAGAAACAGTTATTATTACATGTAAGAATGTCTACTTATTGCACAACTGAGATGATAAACGGCGTACGCTTTAGATCATAACGCATAATACACGTTCCCTGTGCTTTCGGGTGCATTTTAACAACCAAGTGGGCTTAATAGAGGAAAGCATATACCATACCATGTGGCCAGTGTGCTATATTGAATATTGCCCCGAGAAGCCTCCCCTTTAAATAATCACTTCTTACACAATATGTTAACAAGTACTGCCGTATGTCGAAAGTCGTATGTCGAATGTATGATAACACCGAAATGCAGATTATTCATGAATAGCATACCACATATTAGATTATATCATATTCAAATAAAAACCAAACCTCTGATTTTATTAGTTACACAACACGTTAGCAAGTACGGTCGTATGTCGAATATATGATAACACTGAAGTGTAGTTTATATATTAATCATACGTTATGCTGTAGATTTGATTATATCCATATTTACATATACCCCCCCCCTCCCTGTTACTGCTCTCTAGAGTTTAAAAATATTTATATAGAGTCATTAGTTTGGATCCGATCCCAAATGGCACATCTTCTAAAGGTTGAAAAAAAAATCATAAAAATACTCAAGAAAATTGTAAATGTTTGTGGTTTTTTTACTCAGAGATAAATTGCGGGAAGGCTTTTCAATGTGTTTGAAAGTGTCATGACCCTGCTCCGTCGGAGATAATGAGTATTTTAGGTTGTTTTTGTGTTAACATTGGGTTGTGAGTGCAGGTTGTGATATAAATCAATGAATATCAACATCAACTTCTGTAAACAGATTGAATGACTCGTCCCGGTTCTTATCTTCACTGATATTATCCCGCCAATACTTTACTGCCAATACGTCACAGTTATTTCAAAGTTTGTTTACCGGGTTAGAAGTGAACACAAAAACATTTTCAAATAATCTTTGACATAATTTCCAAATCATGTTATTCTTCCACTAAATGCTTATAAATTTATAAATGAGCACATTGTTTGTCAATTTAAAGGAGCTAAATCGCTAATATTTGGGACCTAGAAATTGACACAAATGGATCGGAAAACATATAATCATGTAATGTGAATGTACAACTGTATATAAACTGGTTTATATTCAATCGTTTATGTTTATACACTTATTTCAAATCAGTTGTGTTCGCCGAAATATGCCAGGCTTGAGGCTCTGGTTATTCTCGTCTATTGTGCATGCTCTCACCGTTTGTTATGATTAAAATTTGTGAAATGTCTAGCCTCGTTCTTCGAGTCCCTTGTTACAAATGGTGCTGTTACGAATTATAGTACACGATTCGTGTACCAACGATAAAATGTTTATTTTGTCTTAAATATTGGATATCAGAAGCCCACCCAAAGTATCAATGTTGATTTAAATTGACTAATTTTCCGTGCGTTCAATGTCGAAGGCTTTGGGTTAGATTGAGTTAGAGACTTAGCTAGTTTAAGTCGACTTGAGGGTGGTCGACATTTTAAGTCCTAAATCGACGAAAAGTATATATTCTGCTTTCGTATGATAAAATTGAAAAGGTTTAATTAGTCGTTTTGTGTATACATGTGAGCCGGTGTCTACAATTAGATCCGCTTGAGAACCGACACTCGGCGATTTCAATAACTTCGTTAAAGATACATTATGTAAGATTTAGATAAAGAGCTGGCCATTCCTGCTATGATGCCTCAAATAGATAATGTAAAGTGAAAATATTGAAGAGGTCATTCAAATTACTACATTCTGTGCCAAGTTATCACTATTTTGCCAAGGTGTGTGCATGGTGGTAATCAGGACCTGGTATATTCGAGACTTAGCCTCGCTTTTCCATTTTTGAATTAAAATTTTAAATGGCAAACCATTCTAATCTAGTTAAAATCTCGAATATCCGATGTGCCATCGAGAGTTGAATATAGTCTTGGTTTGTTAAAAGAATCTCTAGTTCATAGTTTATATAACATTTCAGGCCTAAAGAAAGAAAGAGAGAGAGAGAGAGAGAGAGAGAGAGAGAGAGATAGAGCTGAGGATTAACTGTGATCAAATCATCGGCTAATTGTCCTTGAAATGAAAATGAAATAAGATGAAATGGGTTTAGAGTCCTACTATTCTGCTCCGAATGCAGGCTAATGAAGACGGACATAGTCATACAGCCTGCCATGAGCCAAATTTTGTCCGAACTGCGGCGCTGCGGCCAAATCTTATATCGAATTCCAAATGACGCAGGGATTTCCTACGTGATACGCGAACACCGACGTGTACACGGAACCTAAAGGTTAGCGAGCCAGTGTCTTACCCAATAACAGGTGAGGACGTATCTTGAATCAATTACTAACACCAGTTTGTCAGATCGATTGGCTGTTCTGTTTGTACCCTACTGACCCCTGATCTTCCAACCAACGACGATAAAAGATTTAATGAAATCAGAACAACTTGATAACCGTGATGTTAATATTGACGACCCTGACTTCCAGTGTCTCTCTACAGATACTGATTACTTTAATATCTGACAACAGTTGTACTTAGAGACAGAATTAATTCCGTAAACTGCTCAACTTAAACACATCACAGATTTCTAGATCTGTCTACAATGGGATGATCTTCAACCCATCTTAATATCAATGTCATCATTTCTCCCACGCAATAAACAATTATTCAACAAATCAGATCGGACGCAAACAAAAAGTTACAGTGTGCAACCTTCTTTCAGTAAATATCGTATTAATTTCAGTTTTTACAAACGGTGTACAATTTGTAAAAAAAGAACTGTAAATATTCATTCAACAGCTCAACAGGTTATTATATCCTTACAAACTCTCAGCAGATTACGCACCAAAAATGTTCACATGATTTCTGTTTTTACAAACAATGTATAAATTGTAACATTCATCTTACAAAATAAAAATAACTACCTTAAATCCTTGAAAAAGTAATATTAGTTTTAACAAGCGTTGTACAATATGTAACAGACTTCTAAGAAAAAAAAAACGTGCAAAAATTATTTTCAAGTAATTTCAGTCTGATTAAGATGAATAAATGATTAATAAGATAATCAATGATTAATGATAATCAATGATTAATGTTAATCAATGATTAATGTTAATCAATGATTAATGTTAATCAATGATTAATAATACTAGCGATTAATATCAATTAATTATTAACATCAATCAATTATTAATATCAATTGATTATTAATATCAATTAATTATTAATATAATTAATTATTAATATCAATTAATTATTAATATCAATTAATTATTAATATCAATTAATTATTAATATCAATTAATTATTAATATCAATTAATTATTAATATCAATTAATTATTAATATCAATTAATTATGAATATCAATTAATTATTATTACCAATTAATTATTAATACCAATTAACTGTAAATATCAATTAATTGTTGATATCAATTAATTATCGATATCAATTAATTATTGATATCAATTAGTTATTGATTATTGATATCAATTAGTTGTTGATTATTGATATCAATTATTTATTAATATCATAATTCATTAATATCAATTAATTATTGACATCAATTAATTATTAATATCAATTAATTATTAATGTCACTTAATTATTAATGTCAATTAATTATTATTATCAGTTAATTATTGATATCAATGAATAATAAACATTTTAATATTTATACAAACTAATTATTAATATACATAATAAACAAGTGTGATTAATATACATGATTAATATACATTTATTTTAATTATTAATATAAATTATAATACTAAAAATGATTAACATAAATCAATTATTAACACAAATCAATGATTAATATAAATCAATTATTAATACAATATAAATTAATAATACAAATAATAAATTAATATAAATGATTAATATAAATGACCGATATAAATGATTAATATAAACACAAAAGATTCACAATAAAAATAGTTACATACTGTAATCCTATTTCAAAAATTATTAAAACTAAATGTTACGATAAAATTTGCTAAATTGAAATAAGGGGTAAACAGCTGTTGATCAATGTCAATTATAATGTTGTAGACGAAAAAAAGGTAGAATATTACGAGAGCAACACCTATTTTAATGTACACTATCATAAGAATTTAATTTAGATTAATAAGAAAAAGTAATCAAATATTATATAAAACACAAAACAGTACACAATAAGAGCTAAATTTAATTCATTAAGAAAATATCATTAAAATATTATAAGAATCGTAAAAACAAGCAACTAATTGTACAAAAACATTATGGAACAGTCTGACATACTCGATCGCCATGCTGCATACAAATAACTTTAAAGATACATTATGGGAGATTTTGACAAGGAGTTAGCCATTCTTGCTATAAAAGTTCAAAAATAGATGTTGAAACAAGAATATATTGAAAATTTCAGTCAAATAACTTTATCCTGAACAAAGTTGTTACCACTATAATTTTTTACTAGAAATGGTAGTTAAAATTCATCGACACCCTTTTCCCACTATGGCCGATTGTTGATTGACAGGCGTTAACTCCACCTACATAGTCTCGATCATCAAGTAATGTTTAAACGGTATCTAATGAAGCTTGTGTATAGCCGCGGTCATCACTGTCTTTTATGAATAATTTCCGGAAGTATGATGACGTCAACGTCACGGAGAAACCCCACCCACGACGCCATAGTGATTAAATCAGTCGACGAAATCCTGTTTTAATCCGAGCCCAATCCAAGCCATCCGTGGGTCTACAGTGTTCATTTTGGGCTTGTTGTTTAAATAAAGATCTAATTTATAATTTCTATGACATCTGAGGCTCAAAGGAAGACCAACAAAAGTCAGTTTTTGCTCTTCCATAATGTATGTTTAATCTGTCTAATGTAACTTATTGAATACTCGATTCAACGTTACGTTTCAATCTTGATGAATGTCTCAATGGAGTAAAGAAGATAGTTCCAGGCCTTAACTGAATATGATTTTACCGAAACCTTATCACAATGACTGAAACGTTTTCTTACGCCACGTCTTGGATGACATTACGAACTATGTCGCACGATCGTATTTGTCAATTCGGAACGTTCCAAACTGACAACCGAGTACCTTCGTATTAATTACTTGACACCGTATAGAAAACGTATGGTTGTAATAAAATAACTATTTTGCGATATCACTAATGTAGAAGCAGACATGAAACCACAAGGGGAAGACAAAAACAAGTCTCAATGCTTTAAAAATCTAATTTAAGTTTTTCAGTAAGTTACAAAGAATAAAATAAAAGTTAACGTATAAAATGCAGTCTACTCGATGCCAAAATCATTTCACCAGTAAAACGTCAAATAAACCTAACGATGTTCTAGGATTAAACGAGATTCGATCACAAACGTGATTAGTTGTGGAGGGACAATAAACATAGCGTGATGTGAAGACAACTCGTATTACAGAATAAAAACTAAAAGACATTTTATTGGCATATAAATAGACCTGATCCTAATACCATTATTTATTTGAATAGTTATAGAACGTGGTAAAAAGAGAAGATATATTGTCAGTGTTAAAGGGGAGATAAGAGGAGTATAAATGAACGGATATTGATAGTTGAAGTATATTTCAGTATCTTAATAAAACACTATAATAGACGTGGATAAAATGTTGAAACAGGAAATTTACTGGATTCAAGAATCGTTGAAAGGTGAATGATATTAATCAGATTTATATTTCGCTCTCATATATCCACGTAACTACAGTTAAAGGTGCACATCCATATTATACGTGCTAAAGGTTCATATCCACATTATACGAGTTAAAGGAACATATCCACATTATACGGGTTGAAGGTACATACTCACATGACAAGAGTTGTAGATACAGATCCACATGCTAGCAGATAATTGTACACATCCACAACACATAGGAGTTAAAGGTTTTGGCTTACTGTATGATATTACATGATAAAGGCACGCACCCACAACAAATACATCAACATGATGCGAGTTAAGATACACACCCACGGGATGCGAGTTAAAGGTACACACCCGCATGATACGAGTTGAAAGTACAAACCTACCTGATGTGAGTTAAAGGTACACACCGACATGATACTGGTTAAATGTACATATTATCCACATTATACCAGTTAAAGGTACACAGCCACAGTGAAGACATTCCTATGATACAAGTTATCCACATGACGGCCAAGATAAGATAACTTTTAAAAAAATTATTTTCAAAGACAGGTATTATGGAAACCTATAACTGTCATTCGTAATTTTTACTTTTCGTCCCCTCTCGGCGAACCTCGGCACCCAACATCGGCTGTGTGACTGTAAGTGATATGTGGTTAGCCCCTTGCAGTTGTTGTGCAGCGATCCTTTTACTTATTAGGAAAACTAACCGCTTTTAAAATGAAGTTCCTTAAATGGCGTCGTTCGAAGAGTATGTAGAGTTTTCATTGCAAAGTTGTTCATTTTTTAAAAATCGAAAAAACTTGAAAGTACATAACAAACAACAATATTATGTAGTTTCTTGAGATAAATCACGTCTTCGTGGGCACCAGCGATTTTTAATCCGGGAACTTGAAAGTATTTTCAATGGCGGAATTCGTCACACAGTCGAGCTACCGGAGTCTGCCGAGGTTTGTCGAATGACTTATGCAGGTGCTTTTAGAAAAATATAACTTATTAAGATTTATAGATGCATGTGCCTGGTAAAAGTTGATAACTTTTCTCTATTAATTAAATGATATCTCTCTCTCTCGTCCTCTTTAACTAATTTAATCAAATATTGACCGAACTACTTTATACCCGGTATGTTACTGTTTTATCATTTGATACTGAGGTAATTGCATGTTAGATTGGAGATCATCCCTGTTTACACAAATACAACTAGATTTATTAACCGTCTGGTAAAAAGACAACGAAAAAAATAAAAATGCACACCCAAAAAGGAGGACTTTTAGTAAAGAATACAGGGGGATTTGTTCAAGAATTTGGGTAGAGGGTAGTCGGTGTTGGAGAAAACGTAAGTTTGGCGTGAAGTCTGGGCGATGTTTTATGTTGTGAAATAAAAAGTCCCGAGACAATATTTTGATGGACGAAAAATGCACTGCGCGAGCAGGGGAGAGAACCGGTCCGATGAATGACCCCACCCATCCTAAATCTGCTGGCCAGATAAAAGAGAAGGTAAAGATTACGATCAGTTTATATATTTATGCAAGTGAATTGAATGTAAATGTTCTGGTTGTTCTGTTTATGGTTTTGTTCATTTGACAGCCAATAGATCCCGGGTCATATCTTGTTGTATTAAACACTTTTGTAAATACAAATGTTATTTAAACTTAGAGTCACAGTGGCTCAGTGAGTAATTTTCAGGCGTGGTTTTCCCTTGCCAGTGGAGTATGGCAGGTGGCCTGATAAGTAACAGTGTCTAGTCGTACGGATGGAATGTAAATTCACTGTACAAATTGGCATGCATGTAAAGAACCTGACATTGGAAATTCGCAAAACGCTTAATTTCCATAATAGCACACTGCATGACTCATGACCGTCTCCATCATCTCAATCGATGCAGAAATTTATTTAAACTTTAAAATAAACCGCTGGTTATTCCCAACGCTGCTTTGTCTTTAAAACTTTTGTCATAAATAAATTATACACATCTATAGTTACTGCATTGTTACACTTTATCTTTACCTTTGCCCATTGTTACGCCTTGTCTTGGTTCATGGTTACGTCTTGCGTAAAGTCAATGCAGTGTTTGGTTAATAGAGGTGAATTTACGAACTTGGTAACATAATTTTTGGCTGAATATTATGTGTAAAATATACGCATTCATAAAGGCGGTCAAACAGTAAATGGTCACAAAATACGGCTGCTTAAGACTTAATCCCGTTTGGGAGTATTCCATTATTGTGGTTTGAAAAGGAGTCTCATGTCCATACGATGCTCGGGTGGCATATTGATAACTGTAGCCTATTATAAGTTGCATGTACCAACAACTCGCGCGCAGTCTCATGTCCATACGATGCTCGGGTGGCATGTTGATAACTGTAGCCTATTATAAGTTGCATGCACCAACAACTCGCGCGCAATCTGGACGTGAAGGTCGATTTCACAGTAAGAATCTGGAATTGGCTGTAATTGTTGGCTGAAATATGTGTAAAATATGCGCATTCACAAGGGCGGTCAAACAGTAAATGGCCACAACGTACGGCTGCTTAAGACTTAATCCCGTTTGGGAGTATTCAAATATTGTGGTTTGAAAAGGAGTCTCATGTCCATACGATGCTCGGGTGGCATATTGATAACTGTAGCCTATTATAAGTTGCATGTACCAACAACTCGCGCGCAGTCTGGACGTGAAGGTCGATATGACAAAGAATCTGGAATTGGCAGTGATGTAACTCATAAAGCATTCATAAAACGTTTCAAATAATTACACTATTTTTAGTACCATGACAGGCCCGGGACTGTACAGCGCAGTGGACGCTTACAGCTTGGCCCCGGAACCATGCACTTGATTTGATATTTGTTTAGTTTGTGCAATGTTTATTTTCTATTTTGTCCTTCGGTGTATCTTGTAGATTTTTGTTTTGTTTTGCGTGTAGTGTGGTCCTCCTGCACTTACTAATAGAAGAATAATGGCGAATAAATTAATTAATGTGCCTTTATTTATCTGCGAGTCAAATACTCTGATACCGGGATTGAAACAACCACCGCAAGCCAGATGTGACCGGCCAGCTAGAGTACGAAGATCTAGACAACCTGGAGACTTGTCCACTCCCATAACCCTCTGAGAATAACTGTTATATATCGTTATACATCTGTGGCAGAAAAGAAGAATGCTAAACCCCATTTCATTTCATTTGAACTCATTTGATTTTTTGTAGACTTATAGCATACATAGGTTACAACAACAGAATAGTGGCATGCAGCGGGTTGGTGACGCCTGTGGCCAACTACTTGATTGTATGCCCCTAGGTATAGGTCCTACTACTCAGACATGCGGAAATGGAAGACATTCTAAATATATCAAAATAGGTGAAATAAATACATTATTCAAATTAAGAAGAACAACAAAGTAAAGAAGATAATTTCTAATTTCATAAATTTCTTTCTTTGATTGGATGCCCCACTGAACTGGGTGTCAGGGCCGTCGCCACATCTGCTTGCGCCATGCAGTGTGATATGAAGGTTATTTTGCTCTAGGGCCTACTCGTTTATCGAATTCCAGGGGATAAAATCCCGATGAACTTTCTTGGCCACGGGACCTGCAGGTTAGCGAGTCAAAGTCTTACTTACTGAACCGCCGTGGCTTCCGTCACAAGAGACAACCATACTACTGACCTCGATCCTTTTATAATGAAAACAATTGATCAGACATAAAACAACTTTGGTCCATATTACTTTCGGTCAAGACAATGAGTTAAATTGAGTTATTTCTATTCATAGTACTGAAATGATGTAGTAAGTGTTACGTGGACGTTAAATCGTATTTTTCTCCCTCTTCAGCAATACTAGCAACGGGAGAGTTCAATAGGGAATCGCGGTGATTACAAATCTAAGATTAACAACACTGTTTTTCATACCAGTTGACCAGACATCCACGGAAACATTACATGATCCTGTACCAAGTCTGTGTATCTTTACTATATCACCAAAGAAGCTGTGTGCGTCATATTTACATGGGTAGTTGATTTAAGTTGATGTAAAGTGTTCATTATTTATATATAAGTTACGGTGTTAATACAACATGGTGGTCATATCGAATCAAGTCTAAGTGGTTTAATACATTTAAACATATTGATGACATCTCTATAATAAATGACGATATGACAACACGACAACTCAAACCATTAACACGTAGCCAATATTACAAACTTGTTGGCGTCGCTATGTGAAACATTTTTACACCACATAACGCAAATATTGATATATCTTTATATAATCACACCAACTCTTTGATTCGTCTTGCCTCGAATTTCTGAAAGTTATCCTGTCCGTGATATATCAGATCACAGATCGTAAATCATAGAAGAAAAATAAGATTTATAAAAATGTTCAAACATTTTCTCTCTTTCTTGCCGATGGTTTATGAATATGAAGAAGTCGATCGACGTCAGTTTGACATAATAGTAACTACAAATGGTATTCCCTTCATAAAGGTTTATTTATTTATTTTTTGGGGGGAGGGAGGGTTGTTTTTGGCGGGGGGGCGGGGGTCAAATAAGTAATCATACTGAATACCCAACGACGTCACACCCACGTTTGAGAATAACTGACACCATCCATTCTATGACATCATCCGCGTGTAAACGTCACAGTTAATCACGCTAAATGGAATCGGCTTTTTTTTATAAACACTACCTATCCTCTATTCATTAAAATATTTAGTATTTTTATTAATCAGAAAACGGCATTATAGAATATTAAGTATTTTTATTAATTAAAATATTAAGTACTTCCATTAATTAAAATATTAAGTATTTTTATTAATTAAAATATTATGTACTTTTATTAATTAAAATATTATGTACTTTTATTAATTAAAATATTAAGTATTTTTATTAATTAAAATGTACTTTCATTAATTTAAATATTAAGTATTTTTATTAATTAAAATATTAAGTAGTTTTATTTATTAAAATATAAAGTATTTTTATTTATCAAAATATTAAGTATTCGTGAAAATACTAATTATTTTTATTCACGAAATTACTAATTAATTTTATTCATGAAAATACTTAGTATTCATTAGTATTCTTTTTATTATTCATTAAGACATTATTTTTATTCATTAAAATATTTATTATTTTTAATTATTAGGAGATATATTACTTTTTATTCATTAAAATATTGAATATTTCTATACGGTAGACTAATGGTTACATTAAACGTTTAATTATACATGAAATGTTTAATTATACATTAAAAGTTTAATTATACATTAAACGTTTAACAATACATTAACCGTTTAATTATTTTTATGCATGAAAATGTTAATTAACATATAAATTACTTTTATTCATTAAAATATAACTGTTGATTATTCTTTTAAATTTTAATTATTCATTTGAATGTTTATTATCTATTAGAATGCGAATTAAAATATTAATTAAAATTATTAAATATTAAGATATTTATTATTGTATTCATTAATGATAATTATTAATTTAAATGATAATTATTCATTAAAATGACATTTATTTATCTAAATGACATTTATTTATCTAAATGATATTTATTTATCTAAATGATGATCGTTGATAATTACTTATTAGTCATCAAAACGTTAATTAATCCGTGAAACGTTAATTAGCCATAAAAAATTAATTAGTCATTAAATCGTTAATTAGTCATTAAATCGTTAATTAAATCGTTAATTAGTCATTAAATCGTTAATAAGTCATTAAATCGTTAATTAGTCATTAAAAATAGTTATTCTTTTAGATAGATCTTATTACCGAATCGTGAGGATTCTTGTGTTCCAAGCTGATCTCAGTTTTTCAGTGCAATAGTCACTCTTGCCAATGTGTTATTTTTTGGTCATTTGCGTTTCTCTTAAAATATTTATTTTATGACAAAAATGCACTCAAAATTGATTATTTAACATTTAATTAAGACAACAAAATAAAAATATCGATAGCAGATAATCTGGTTACTGTCGAATTAACAATAAGCCCACTGGCTTGTTTATATCGCCTGTTGCGGATGACGTAAATACTGTAATTGGGTATTTTCAAATTCTTTCTATCTTTGTTAATACAGAACGGCACTGGTCCACTATTGGACTAGTATTCCCTTTATAGATTTAATTCTAACACATTATATTTTTGGACCGATATTGCCTTCAGAGATTCATATTTCAAAATATTGTTGTTTGCAAGTGATTCAAGTGATTTGCGTATCTTGTTAATAAATAACTTTCACATTGTTTAAATTGTAAGTTTACCATGATCTTATTCCTGTGGAGTTAGTTAGCTAAATCGGAGTTATCAGGTTCGCGTCCCCCTGATTGTTCAGAGTGGTTTCACCTTGTCAGTGGTGCCGGACGATGGATCTGACAAGGAACATATTCTTATTGGCCTGCGGGTAAACAAACAGCCTCGATAGTTGGAATTGAAAATAAAAGTAAGCCATTGTACCTCTGTCCGGGCACCCCCCCCCCTCCCCCCAATAGCGCACTTCATTTCTCGTCAGTAATTATAACAACACCGAAGATCAACCGCTAACTGATTGCATTTTGAAACATATCCACACATAGAAACCGCGTCCAAAAAACAAATAATTGTGGAAACTTGGCCAAGAAAAAAATAGATGTGCTTACGGCTACTCGGTCGGTAACTCGGTCCATCGGAAATTCTATTGTCTTTTTTTTTCATGGAAGTTTTTATTATCTATTTCCTAGAATTTCTAGTTTGATTATTGAGTAGGGTTCTTGAAAATAGTACCAAAACCATAGGGTGTGCGATTTTAACTAAAAAAGAGAGAGTCGTTCGGGTAACAATAAACACGAGTATTTTTTATTATTTTGGCTTTATATCAAATAGTATATCGCTGACTGGTATTCTGCGACCGAGGACATATTTTGTGCTTGAAAACAATAAGATACCGCTATTACAAAAAGTCAAACAATAAGTTAAATGAACTAGTGATTGTATTATTATATGTAAACGATCTTTCTGTCTACATAATGCAATGGGAATATGTAATTCTAACCTTTCGATAAACTATTTTATTACATTGTTTGGGGTGGTACTTGGGTGTTTCATCCATAGTTACAACCTTGAATATTTTCTTTGACTGTGTAATCTTGATTTTACGTAAGGTTTGTTTCATCTAAGGGTGATTGTGTTATTATTTTCGTTTGTGTTTTAAAAAAAAACCAAAACACACAATCTGACATGAGTCACCGTATTGGCTATTTTTGTGAAACAATATATACAGATGATAAGTGACCATATGTTTAGGTTCGTAGTCTTTAACGACCGCTTCCATCGAGGTTTATATCGCAGACGAAGTGTCTTATTTCATTATCATTGACAGGAAACAAGAGTACCCAGAGTAAACCCACGTAGCTGACCCGGCGCCTCCATATTCAAGTCACATCAGCTCACACCAGGGAACGAAACCAGACCGCAAGCCAGAAGCCAGAGGTGACTGACCATGCTCTAGCTCAAAGCGCAATACTCTGTGTCACCTTTAATGAACGCCTTGGCAATAAAGTAATTTGTATGAATTTTATTATTTTCTCATTAAACATTTTTACCTCTATCATAGCAAGAATGGTCAGCCCTTTATGTAAATCTTACATGTGGCATCTTTAATGGCATTCATGTCCGACATTGTTTGTATGTATTGTCATTTTATCTGCTCATCACGATTCATCTTTCATCCGGCAGGTTGTTTAACATTGATACCAGTAAAACAATGCACTACCTTTAACTTGTATACCTGGTATTAAAACATGGTCGATATTTATATCCTGTTCCTGTTTTAAACAAAAACATCCTGTTCCTGTTTTAAACAAAAACAAACAGAAAACACATAATATGGAATGCAATTACTATTTCAATTAAACTGACGTTTCGTTGGTGTTCTCATTTTGGGACTAACATGTGGTTCAGTTCTATTTCGCTGGCTTGTAGGGGTCGTTAAATGTGGGAAGAAACCGTAGAACCTCAGAAAAACCCATGAAGTTGAACGGACGACCATATCTCTTTTCACATACAAGCAGGGAATCGAAACCACGTCATTTGATTTCTCTGGCAAATCCTACGATCTGACGCACTAAAATACGGCTTTGAAATATGTTGATCTCTAAGATCAGTATAGGCCCTTATGTGGCGCAGTTGGTAGGACGTTGACTCGCTAATCTAGAGATTTCATAGTCCGATCCCTCCGTTGACCGAGAAGTTTCATCGGGGTTTTCCGACGTGGTTGAGGACCGACGTTCTGGCAAGAGGCAACGTATTATATATAGTCGGTCGAATTGGACGAAAGACCGAGGCCCCGTGTACACATTGGTGTACACGTTAAAGATCCCTTAGCAGACATTTCGTCGCTGTCCGGTCAAAATTTCCCATTGGCCCGTCTTTGATAATAACTAAATCCAAATCGCATGACTATATTTCCTTGTTTTCTTATTTGTTCAATAATCAATTTAGGTTCATTCAGAGTGTTAAATACATTGACAGAAACTAAATTAAGACATAAACTGTGCTAATTGTTGTCTATTACAAAATAGTCTATCGAGTCATTCCGACCTGCAAGCATAAAAGAAGGTGATAAGTATACGACACGGTTATCTCGGCCTTCGTGATTAAGATGAGGACGTAATTAGCTTAAGTGGATGCTGTCGTGGTCTCGTTTATCACATATGAAACGATTACCACTCGTCGTAGCGCTGTGTTTCACATAACAGGATTGAAGGGATTATATAAATACCTATATAATATAATTTTATTTGTAAAACCTTGGGTGACGCTAATTGTGTTTGTTTGTTACATGTACCACATTATATAGAAGTATTTTATATTTTCATTTCACCACCAATCTGCCACCAAAAATCAATGACGTTTTCGTAATCCACAATTCCAGATGGTTTAGATCTAAACTGGATCTACAATTTAACGGCCCTATTTATCGTGGATATAAATCTAAGCCGAGTCTAAAATCGAAAATGGTCTTCTTGTCATAGATTTTGATCTAAGCCGTGTCTAAAGTTTAAAGGATCTTCATACCACAGATTTCTATCTACAACTGGCCCAAAGGAACTCCTTATCATGAAACTATTTCAAACCCATCCGGTAATGCTTCCAAAACCCAATATAACGCCTTATCGCAATTTTAGATAAAAACCGATAATTCCATCTGAACCTAAAGAAAACGCGTTATCGTGGATCTAAGCCATGTTTTTGTTTATTCTACCAGAGCGTAAAGTAACACTTTATCATGGATCTAGATTTAATCCGATTTGATGGCCCCACCAGAGTCTAAAGAAGCGATTTATCATGGCTCTACATCTAGTCTGATGATTCCATCAGAGCATTAAGCATTATTATGGATCTAAGCTAAGCTTTTTTATTTATTCTTCCAGAGCCTATCTAAAGTAATGTCTTATCTAGAATCTAGATCTAAGCCTATTTGGTTGTTCTAAAGTAACGCCTTATCATGGATCAAGATCTAATACAAAGTACCCCCTTGAAACGTTCATCAAACAGTAATTAGATGGTTTGCATTGTACCCAAATCAACTACCCAGTGATAATAATAATAATAATATTGTAGTTTTGTTTGTAAAACAAGATACGTTTTTAGTTATTCTGGGTCTTGATAAATAAAAAGCCACATTTGAGAGGGTGTCTATAGGCTTCTGTCTGTTCTCCAATCCAGTTTATGTGAATAAATATTGTTTAGAAAAGCAAACCATTATTATTTTTTTTTAGTTCTTCGTAGTCTTGGTAAATAAAAAACCCAACCACTTGAGCCCAATAAAAATGTTTTTGTTCAAAATTGTAAAACTCAAACATGTGGAACTAAAAGCCATTTCGAAGAGAAAAACAAAATTTCTTAAATTAAATTGTTCCCCCACAGGAAACAAGGAACAAAAATATAAAGGCCTTCGTGCAAGAACTTTATATATAAAGAGTAAACCGTTATGAACCACCTCAAGAGATTTTTAAAATTCTCAACCGGAAAATACAAGAGGATAAAATCTTACAATGTCCTACCAAGAGGGACCGTGTGGATATGCCTTGATGTACATCAATCATGTATAATTAAATGATCGCATTGTCTTGAACGACTTGTCCTTTGTTCTCAGAGTATCGCATCGTTTCCAGTCATAGCTGCGTTCCCCTTTAACATTAATGAATGATAGATAACTCCGCATTATTTTACAAAAGTAAGTCTTTCGTGTTTTTATCTTTATTTGTGATCAACAAAGGTTTTAAGTCTCACGACACTATTAAAATACATTGACATTATCCTTTTTTAATGTTCTTTTTTAAATTCATTGGATCTGGTGGGTAGGTAGGTAAGGCGCTGGCTCTCTAGACTGGAGGTCGCGTGTTGCACCCCTGCATTGGCCGAGAAAGTTCATCGGGAATTTTCGACGTGGTTTCCCAATGTTATTGGTGCAGGACGCAGGGCCTGACAAGGAAGTTGTCAAGTCGTTCAGATGGGGCAAAAAACCTAGATATACACTCACATAATGCCGCTGCCATGTCAAAATTTCCCTCGTAGCAGAACAGCAGGGCGCTAATTTCATTTCATTTCTATCGATCTAGTTCTATCCATATTACCATTGTTGCAAGGCAAACAAATGTAACCAAATTTTGAAAACTGTATATCATTTTACAAAAATGGATATTATTCCACAGTTTCGTATCCAATTTAAACTTGCATGACAAGCTAAAGATGATATTTTCGTACTTCTTATTTTAGTTTAACAAAGTACGAGAAGATTTCCTATTTATTGTATATTTTAAGCGATCTATTCATGGAATCACGAAGGCCCTTTTTGTAGCAGACGTCAAAGGGATTAACCTTATTCATTACTAGATAATATTTTTCTATTCTGAATGAAGAGAAGTGGAGTGATTCTAGACATCTTTCAGACGCTCCATTCCACAAGCTGACAGTTTAAAAGGCAGAATGGATGAACGCGGTCGTATGGATTGTCAACTTACACGCAACACACTTTATACTTTTTAATTCATTTTATTTGTTGGGTTTATTTTTACAATACAATGTTCACTTGCTTTCTCGGTTATCAGTGACACAGTGCGCAGGGCCCTGACTCACATACAATTGGGGTTTTGTTTGATCTTGGCGTTGTTACTAAGAATGTTATTCGGCATTTTCAGCAATGTTTTCCTTGTCAGCGGTGCAGGGCGATAAACAGAATCTAGTCGTTCGAATAGGACGTTAAGCGAGGTAGGAATTCGATGAAGAACAGGTTGAAGCGCCACAGTCTTGGCAATGTCGCATGTCCACTTTCATTTACCCAATTCAGTTGATTGATATAAGAATGAAATCGGTAGTTTACGTTGTAACAAATTTACAAGATTTAATTTCCGGCCCGGATACAGTTACATTTTAGCCGCCAGTCGTCATTTTGTATTTTTCCAAACAAGAAAACTAATCCACCCTAAATGTATTCAAATTGATTATGTAACATTTAATTAAGAAAGCAAAATTAATATATTAAGGGCAGATTACAAAGAGGCCGATCAAACTGAAAATGAAATAAAACGCCATACAGTGTAATACGAAAGAAAAATGATACCGATTGCCAACTGCGGAAGAGGCCAATCAAAAGATTTTAGCGGTGAATATAGGTGTCGCTGGCTTGTTTTGACCATATCCCGTATAAATCGTTCACAGAAGATGACGAATGTTGACAAATTTATCGACATGAAATTGAACCATGTGTTGGTCCCGAAATGACCCAGTTTGCACCCTGTGAACGTTACACCGCATTTCTCCCCCTGTCTTCTAAGTTTAGGCACCTGTCCTTGATGTGGTTCTGACCCTACACCTGTACCTTACAAACAGTAGGTCGACTGCTTAACATCATGTTTATTAAGGTCTGTTGGTTTCCTGCCACTGCTGAAGATCGCAACGTGTAATCGAATTATTGAAATAAAATAAAATATTCGAATCTTGAAATCACCTAGTTTATATTTGGTTGACGTTGAACCTCCTTCTCTCTTCTCTATCCCCCCCCCAACACACACACACCTCTCAGCGCCATATATTCACTTAGGCCTAATGAGTCCCAAGGGAGTAACCTGTTAATAGATAAATACGTCTTAAAAGTGTCTTTTAGATGGACAGATTATCGGAATTTTATTATTAAGAAAATATTTTTCAGCTTCTTTGACGTCATGCAATAAATAATTACACATAAACCCTTGATACTACTGTAGCGGAAATGGCGACTTTGTATGTGGAAAAAGACTAAAAGCAAACGCACGCGTAATGAACGCGCACAATGGACCAATTGAGTTCAAAGCATAAAAAGAAATGTAAGAGATATTTTTATTATCCCCAAGAGAATGGAATCAATACGCAACTAGTCATATAGTTCCGTTCGTTGAATATTAACCGGAGATCTCATCCTTCGTTTCACAATATTTCATTTTTTTACTGATATCGAATTTTATTTTACCTTCGCTCGAGAGCCTCGTTGTCGCCTGTTTAACAAGTTCACTATTCCAGGACTCAGAAATAACACCCGGTTACGGATACAACCATGCATTCGGAAACCCAAAACAACTTAACCACACAATGGAACTTAGCAACCAGACGGAAATATAATAACTGAAATCTTTGGTATAAACTAATTTCGCGATTTTATTAATTCCTTTTTTCCCATGAAACGGTTTTAGGCTATTTATGGAATTATAGGACACTGTATTCGCCGTGTGCTTCCTTTTGTTGGAGTCCTTTTAAATATTTCAGACATTCAAAAACGATTTATGTTCCACTTAGAATACAAATATGTGACATGTTGTGACCTTAAAATCAATTCTGGATTAAAAGAGAGGCAAATATAGGGTTTAGCGTCCACCCGACACAAACTAGGTCATTTCGGAACTAACATGTGATTCACTCTTATTTCAAAAATTCGCTTCCGCGTAGGGGTCTGTAGCAGTGGGGGGTAACCAGAATATTAACCCTACTTGATTCAATGGAGGACCTTCTGATACAACGTGCATACGTTACCCCCCACACCTTTACACCATTTTATTTACCCATCGACTCTAATATTAATTCTCTGCTCTTGACCGGCTCTAGTTTTCCAAATGTTCATTTGATTGAATTAATGCTTTCTACCACCGATGGAGCAACATGTGACATCGTATCCCTAAAAATATATAAGGTTTCACCAAAGCCGGTCAGTAAATGTAACATTCAAACCTTCGAATCTACACCAAAATGTCATTAAAACAAATCGTCATGCAAAAGGCGGAAAGTGAAAGACAGTCTATTAACAAAAGGGATTACATTTCCAGTTGCAGGAATTGTTTGTGTTCTGTGTGTTTCGTTTAAAGCTTCTGGTAGCTTTTTAAAAACATAATCAAGTAAAAAACTATTAATGGATAATCATTACTATAATGGTTTATTTCACTACGACGTTTCGACAAGATTTCATTAGTCGTAACAACGTGTAAAACGCCATGTGAAATAGGGGTTTATTTGATTATGTTGGGTTGATTATGTTTCAATTAAATGCCATTCAAAGAATATTTTAAATTTTAAAAACATAAATTATGTCCAGCAGATCATTGACCTACAGATTTCAGTAGATTTTTCAAGGGATTGTGCAGCCATTTACACTTTATCGTGATTAAAATACAACTGCTATTTTATTGACCTGTTTGGACTGATACATAAACCTGGTTGCGAAATATGCATATTGTTTAATATCCGTATACAAGTTAAAAACTATGATCCTTCAATCTTTGTTACCAGTACAGTAAAAGTATGGAAGAGTTGTACATTTTTGGACAGTAAGTATGTCGAAGTTCTGTGATATACACCGTGACTATAACACATGATTGTCTGACTAGGCAAGGGATCGTTAAAATAGAAATGTTGACAGGTGTTCTCTTTCAGCCACTTCCCGTCGCACATCGCCCTTCAAAAATGCGACGCGTGACTTAAAATTCGTGTGGATCTTCATTTTTTTCAATGTCAAGCTATAAGGAAAAAAAGCGACGTCGATTTTTTAACACGACGTCGACCTTCAAACGTGGCTGAAATTGAACACCGTAATAAAGGTGTGGTTGCGTTCACTTTTTAGATAAGACAGTTTATAGTCCCTCTATACAGAAGGTCTTGAAATGCTGAACTCTCAAGACTACCAATTTCAAAGACCAATTCAAGATAGTACTATTTTTGTCAGATCCAATATACAATGAGTTTTTGTGGAAATGTTTTACAAAAATTTAGTCAAAACATAATAGCTGTTGGAAAAAAGGAAGTGTTATTTTTAACAAATGTAATATACGTTGTCCCTCGTCCTGCACCACTGACAAAGACGAATCGCGCAAGAAAACAAATCCCAGTGAACTTTCTCGGCCAGTGCGATACCTCCAAGTTGACTCCACTTTAAATAAAAAGCTGACATAATACATCTTTTAAGATGATTAAGAAAATTGTCTGCCATAGAATTGAATACATTAAATTGGTCAATAAGAGTATAATATGTAGTTCACTGTAAGTTAATATGCTAATGGCAGAAAATAGCATATTATTATAAATATTAATCAATATTTGCTAATGGTAGAATATTAAAAATAGCATATTATTATAAATGTTAATCAATATTTGCCCAAACAAATACGTATTAGTATAACTTCTTATTATCGCTGTAGCCTAATCTGTCATTTTTCAAAGTTGTCTTTTAATACTCTATCTGGTTTGGTAATTAATTTGCTATATTTCACCCACCTCCACAAACTTGGATTTAGACCTCAGCATAGAGCTTAAGGATACCCAATGTAAGATAGATAAAAAGCGGTTCGTTCTGGCAATAATAGTTCAAAAATAGATAATGCAACAGGAATATATTCAAAAATTTTATTCAAATGACTTTATTCTGAGGAAATATGTGTATTGGCGAATAGGTTTGACAAGATGTGTGCATTGATTGTAACCACCGTACTGGTTGTCCGAAGTCTAGCCTCGCTTCACCATTTTTAGATTAAATGGTTGAACCGTTGTAATCTACATAAAATCGGACCTATCGAGACTTATGGTCTTATGGTCTTGTATATATTAATTAATAATTTAGATAACATCTAAGACCTAAGGAAAGACCTGCAATAGGCAGCTGTAGCTCTTAAATAATGCATGTTTGATTAACGTCTAGTCGGCCATATATGTGGTCAAATGTAAGAAACGCCGGGGTCTAAAGACGTGGCAGCACAATAAAAACCTCCATACCCTTTGGGGAGCCTCTGTGGCTCAGTGTGTGAGATGCTGTCTCGCTTGCCTGGAGATCTCGTTGGCCGAGAAAGTTGCGTGGTACAACGTATAGTCTTTCGGGTTGGATTAAGTCCCATTTCATTTATTATTTCGTTACCACTGGGTTTGCACTATTTCAGCTTTGTACTTTAACGTTCTAAGACTGTGTTCTATACGACCCCTAGTTAATGACATAAAAAAACGACATTAAATCATATTTTATTTCATTATTTTCGCTTACCTTTGTGAAATTATGCCTACACCAGTCAGATGAATATTGCACGTAACAAGGAATAGGATCTCCTGTCCAACCTACTGTGTTTTTGCCGGGCTCTCCCACCCCATTCAAATAAAAATAATTTAATCGTATGCTAGTGCTTTAAACGTTAAACCTTCGCTCTCTGTCTCGGAGAAGAAAATCAATGTCCTTGGATTGTTTGGGCTATTCCAGCTCTGTGCCTTTTATACGCCTACTTTAGTTAATGGCATAATAACCTATATTATGTAAATTCCACACATTAACTCATTTAAAACAGCGTCATTTGAATCACGTCACTTCGTTCTTTCATATACACTGACATTTCGCTAGCCTTTAAAACTAAGTAATGTTTGCAAATAAATCAATAGAAGAATTTCTAGATACGTAAAGATAGAAATTGGAGGGTTTTATTTTTTTAAAAAAAAGTTGTTTGTGTAAATATTGACAAGTGCTGAGATAAACATGGCTAAAGTTGTCTTTAATTCTGATAAATAAGATATTTAAAGGAGCTAAATCGCCAACATGTGCGACTTAGAAATTGACAAAATGTCGGTCGCAACGCATATATTACTGTAATATGAATGTATACAAACTGATTAACATTCACCGGCTTCCGCTTTTACTCTAACTTCAAATCAGTTATGTTCGAAGAAATAAGCCAACAGTCTCAATCGAATGCAAATAGCGTCTGGTTATTTCAGTCTACATACGTCGTTTGATTTGGTGCAATGTTTCTAGCCTTGTTCCTCTCGTCTCTTGCTAGAACTGGGCCTGAAACGCATTATGGTACACGATTCGTGTACCAATGGTAAAATGTTTATTTTGTCTTAAATATTGGATATCAGAAGCCCATCTTTTTCCGGTAAGATCACACCATCAATATTGATTTAAATTGACAAATAATTCGTGTTTTCAATGTTGAAGATTTCGGATGATATTTAGTTAGAGACTTAGCTGCTTTAATCTTAGCTGAAAGCCTGAATTCGTGTGTGTTTGTGTATATGTTATTTATCATAATTCATTGTATTATCTCTGTTATAAAACTTATTATTCATAATATAACAATAGACTAAATAGTGACAACATTATGGTTACAATAATTTCCACAACATCGCCAACTGCCTAATAATTGCTCATTGATTCAACCAACGAAAAAAATACTCTCCGTATGCGATTGACTTCCATCATGTGGTGGGTTGTCCATTAGCTGCTACAATGAACGAGAGTAATTGAACATTATTTGCTTGATAAAGACGAGAAGACAGCCGTCGAAACATCGCCAGAAACGAATGTCTTAATAACTTGTTTTCCAGATAATTGTGTCATTCAGTTACTAAATTTCGCTTAAACAATTTATTATGTTGTATGTTAACAAAGATTAAACAATATGTAGGACATTTTAATGATTTAAAGGACGTTACATAATTCATCAGTTGTTTCTCTTTTTTCTCTTCTCTAACGGCTTCTTTTACTGCTTTCTGCACATTTTGCATCCTCTAAACTTGTTTCTATGTCATGAAAGAAATTGATTAATAATTAGAGATACTGTATTTGGGAACATCAAAAGGTCCATTCGTCATTTAGCGCTATATGAAAGCCTTCCAAACTATGATGTTGTGAAGATGAATATGTAATAGGAATATCACTATCTGTCAAAAAAAAATGGTTCAATTCCGGCCAGTATTTACAAAGATATGTGAAATTTAAAGTTAATCCATCTATGATCTTTGCTATGTAAAGCCCACCGCCATTTTATTGTCCACAGTGTAATGTTAGACCTGTTTAAAATCCGGTGGAATCCAAGCAGGGAATTTATCTAGCGTTGGAATTTTGTTTTTGATTTCTTAATTAACTGTTAAATAATCAATCAAGATACACATTAACTTTGATTAAGCTGTTAGAAATTCGATCGCGGGTCTGTTATCGCTCGTTACTTCAGTCAGTTATATAAAAGGATAAATCGTGTTTGTCATGTTTGTCGTCACTTCCCGTTTTTTCAAGAGTTTGCCACACATCTCCCGCAATGATCACTATTTTAAAATTATATTTGGAATGTATTTAACCAGTTCTACCACATATGTAATAATGACTGACACCAATATTGTCCTTTAACTTGGGTAATAGGTCAGCTGCAGAGAGAGAGAGAGAGAGAGAGATGGGATTTAACGTCCACTCGACACAAACTAGGTCATCGGGACTAACATATGGTTTAATTTTATTTCAATAATTCCCTTGCGCGGAGGGGTCTTTAGCATTGGGATGAAACCGGAGTACCCGGAGAAAACCCACGAGGTTGGACAGGCGACCTTAATTCCTTGCCACGTACAACCGGGGATTCGAAACCGCGCCAGTTGACTCGATGGCAGGCCGTATAGCTGCAGAGAGTAAATGGTTGGGTATTCTACTTATTGTATACCTGTGCAGAGAGTAATATCCTGGGGTTTTCTAGTTGGATAATGAAGACGGGCGCTGAAGAACATTTGGCCTCGGCAGCGATTGAATTCAACCGCGGCCCCTTTGTATCAAGAAAATGGAATGAAGACGGGGTACGCCACGCAGTGAGATATGGGTGGAATTTTGCCCTGAAAGCGGCGCTATGGCCTACTCTTATTTTCAATTCCAACTGACGGAACATCGGTTTTTCGTACCATCCAAACGACTAGGCCACTGTATCGAGAGTAAGTGGTTGGTATCATACTCGTTGGTAATTTTAGATAATGATATAAATGATGGCGGGAGCGGACGGATGGTAAAAATAACGCGTGACGTGGTGTCGATTCCACGCTCGTACATGACAAATAGTAGGGTGTTCCGATTTCCTCACACAGACAAAGAATACTACGCGCAAGCGAAGCATTGTAATATATCGAACCATATATTTTTCCTGAAATGACCTCGTTTGTGTCGAGTGGACGTTAAGCCCCATTTCTCCCTGTCTTTGATAAATGATTAGTTTATCTCCTACTGCTAAAACCTTTACGTACACGCAGTTTATTGCAATAAAATTAAACCATTTGTTAGTCCCATATGTCGCGTGGACGCTAAACCCTGTTTTCTCTTCTAAAGGATTAGTTTTATAAATGATTTGCGTGTTGTTTTCATTTTTTTTTTATATATATATATTCTTATTTGGTTTAATTTATTGGTCTGGTTGTATTTAAAGGTAATAAATATAAAACTGTCTGATGAGAAGACAACATGGTGACACTGCAACACAGAAGATATTAATATTGTGTGAGTCACGTGGTTGATTGGTTTGATTATCCAGATATAGTCGTATATGTATATCTACACTATACCGACACTATTTAAAATTAACTGAATTAAAAAAAAGTTTCCATTTATCAAATTTTTAAATACGTTAATATTTCGTATCTCTTCTCTGTCGAGTTTCCGTTTCGGATAATTCAGGTAAACGAGAATTTGTAAAGATGCTTTAACGCACTTACTTAATTCCACCGTTTTTGAGTTGTCAGAGATATCTATAGGTTGCATTCCAAACCAATTAAAAGAACAAACAAACTGCACGCTGCCGCTTTGTAAGGTGATGGACTCTCTCTCTCTCTCTCTCTGACTCTTTCTCTCTCGAGTTGACGTAAATGCCTCTCCCAACCCTGCTCAATCTGTAGTACAAACGGTTTCAGCGCTGCTCAACCTGTAGCACATATAGTTTCGTGTTTAATTAATGTCTGATCTCTATCCCCCAGAAAAATATTCTAAGAATATTGGTTGTAATGCGTTAAAAATCCATTTGATTGCATAGCCGGTTCAACACCCAACACTCATAATATCTTTATTGCAAAATTTGGTTCTTCACGGGCTGTATCTATTTTTTTCCAAATAATCGCTACGATTCTTGTTTGTTTATAATAATGCAAGAATTGTAGGATTTATTGCGGGAAGGGTCGCTTCCCTTCCATCAGCATCACTTGACCAAAGATACTGAACAATCAACCAAATAGAAAACCAAACTCCCGATTACGCACGGGCAATGGAACTTTTCGTCAAATATTGACAACGGTCCCAGAATCTCTGTACGTTGAAAACCAGGAAGTTCTGGGTGATCGAGACTTCTTCAAAGCGTGGAAAAAAAAAATTCGTAATTCGGTGAAAAGCGTTAGTTATGCTTGTTGAGTACATGTAACTTAAAATTAACCAATTTCGTGGACCAGAATTACGACCCGGAAATGGTTAAAGGGCCAATCCCGATAACTTTCTGAGGAATAAAACTGCTTAATTTTGTGTTAAAATCCCTTAAAACCCATTACCTAAGGCCGACCAACTAACACGATATTTGTGATACGCTTGTAAATAACTTAAATCTGACAGTCTTCATCTGGAAATGGAGACCGTTGTGTTATACAGTATCTGGATAAAACCAGACTTTTTTCTATGAAAATAATATGTAGGTGAAATTTACCTTTTGTTATCAAGTACAATACATGGGTCATTCACTGTATAGACCTCTCAAGAAATGTGAATCGATTATCAGGTCACCCAATGAAAAAATTGACCCTAAATCTTAAAAGGGTTACGTGTCCGGATAAGCAGTGTTGACGTTCACGTCCAAACGACTCAATATTTTGAGCTGAAATTTTGAGACAAGATACACCATGCCTCTATATTTTGGTCCATAAATTTTATAAACTCTCGGACTTTAATTTTTGAGACTCTGTTCTTATCGGGACTGTCCCTTTAAGACAGGGCAATGACCCCTATCAAACGTGAAACGCAATGTTTTGCCTCTGGTACATCATCCAAAGAAATTGAATATTTTCATATAGTTTAAAACACGGTGCCAAGAAGAAGATAACAACATTTCCATCTTAACTTTCTTGGTCTACATCAGTTGCTTAAAGACCTGGCACACGCAAACTGTGTAGGGTCATGCATGCTTTGACCAACCTGGTGCACCCACGTGGATACAACTGTAGTGTCGTCAAGAGGCATCTCCAACGATATGCCAGAATGCCATGCATTCTCAGGCGACACGGCGTACACGGTTGTTGAAAATACGTTGGGGTCTTGGCATCTGCCTATCATATTGGGTTTGATCATCTAAGGGTCATCTCCCACCAAGAAGTAAGGCATGCCCCGGTAATTCCCGGACAATAATTAGTTCTGGAGGAGGAAGATCAAGCTCGTCCTTTTCTAGTGCAGAACAGCGACTTGACATGTTGAATACCCGACATTCCGACGCTGAACCATTAGCACCAGCACTCACCAAAAGAACTTGTATTGGGCATCCACAAAAACCAAGAGTATTATCGAAAAGAAGCCTTTGTAATTGTAGCACTATGATCATGACCCACTCTTCTCGGGCCTGTGGAAACCTTAGCTGCTACCTCGAGTCGTATGTCGGCAGATGTTATTTAACGCCACACACAATGAAAACTCAAGTGATTTGCAACTATTCCTTGTAACCAGGAATCAGATTGTAAAAGAGTTTCAGTCGAGCTCAAAAGTACGACATAGGATGTGATACTGGACGTAAAGCCATCGCCGTTTAATCCATTATTCCTGTATTAGAAAATCTCAAAAAGTATATCGTGCCGGTTTTGTGCACTGATTGCACGCCACATACAGAGTGGCATGTACGTCTGGCTTGCGGGCCGCAACTTTGGTAGATCTAATGGACTGGACCAATAAAAAGACTAAGGTATGTTGGTATTAAACCCATCAGAGTAGCAGTGGCAGATACCATTAGTTATGGTAGGACGGTATCGCACCCACCAGAGTAGCAGTGGTAGACATCGTTAGCTAAGGTAGACTGCCATCAACACCACCAGACAAGCAGTGAAAGGCAACATTCGCTAAAGTACATCTGTGTATCAAACCATCAGAGTTGCCGCGACAGACACCACTGGGTAAAATGGGATGGTAGCAAACCCACCAGAGTGTGAAAGGTAGACACCATTAGCTAAGGTAGGGTGGTATCAAGCTAATCAGGGTAGCCGTGGCAGACACCATTAGCTGGGGTAGGCTGGTGTCAAACACAACAGAGTATACGCGCCAGACACCATTAGCCAAGGTAAGCTAGTATCAAACACACTAGAGTAGCAGTAATAGGCCCCATTATATATATGCTTGAAACAAACCCTACGTCAATGTGTAATCTGTACACAGGATCTCGGTCATTCGTCGAATCCGAACGACTAAACGCTGTAAAATCGTGAATCAGATGATACTCTAGCAAAGGATACAAATGAAACAGCTAGCGAGTTGGAAATATAATCGTCTCTTTTTTACTACCCCTTCCCCGCGGATCAATCATTGTTTATGAAGTCCAGATAATATTTTTGTTCGAGTCATTTAGTGAATTATAGATTTATTGCAAAGTAAGCCTTATAACGGATATTAATATGTTAAATGGACCATTATTGGAAATTTGTAATAATTTCCTATTTCTTGTCAAACGTTTTTATTTGGTTGGAGTATAATGCCGTCACCTAATACCATGTAATATAAATAGCTACTGTGAGATATTAACTATAACACACAACAATTGATATCCGGATCAAAATGGAAATGACTAAATTAAAATTTAACGGATTTTCCTCCACAAATCGGCGATTCGTTAAAATTATGTAGACTGTAAAACATTAATTTATTGTACAAAGGGGTTTAACGTCCACTCGACCCAATCTAGCCCATAAATGAGTTGTGACTAATGGCCTTTGTAACCTATAATAATATAAAATATATTTGCCGTCATGGTGGCGGGTTAATCCGCCTCAAAAAATCAAATTAAAGAAGTCTCTGCTGATAAGCGCGTCTGTAATGATTTCTTTTCTTTTACTTGTGGCTTTAATGCGTTTCGTTTGCAATACGTTGGCCGTATTGTGTTTTATATGTAACCGTGCCGTACGAGTTTATCTGTAATTCATGTATCCGTACTGAGTTTTATTTGCAGTACTTGTATCTGCACTGAAATTTTATTGTGTAGTTGCACTGGGTTTTATTGATATGTGTAGCTGTACTGAGTTTTATTTGTACTACGTGTAGCTGTACTGGGTTATATTTGTTATACGTGTAGATTTTATATTTGTAATAGGTATAGCTGTACTGGGTTTTATTTGTAATGCGTTCTAATACGTGTAGCTCTACTGGGTTTTATTAATAGTTTTAAAAAATCGACTGTCGCTTTAAACTATGATACATGGTCTTACTGCAAATTAGTCTGGATATTAATTAAGAGGCAGGATGTTAAACCAAATTTCATTTCATTCATTAGGACGGAATTGTATTGACCTGTTCATGTGACCTATTACAATATAATTAAAAACCCGCAAATACTATCTCTTTTCAATTATCCCGTAGTGCCATCTATATACCCGTATTGTCTCATGATTTTAAATAGATATGGAATGCAATGTAATGGGGTATACAATGTAATGCCCATATCGTTAATGCTTGAATATGCTTAATTTAATTTTAATAAAATTTAATATCTGTATTTGTTGATATTCTTGAAGTACAGCGGTGATATTGATGATAAACAGATATATTTTGAGATGTATATTAAGAAGTTCATACAAGGACTCGTTCCCTGTGTGTATGATTAATAAATAGCTCGTACCAAAATTGCACGGTTTATAAAACAGCGATAATAACAGAACCATCAACTTTTTTAAAATCAACCACACAACAGAAAGTTCTTCAGAGGCAAATGAACGAATATAAAAGCAAACACCAACGTAGTGTCTGGCTGCTAACAACACCAAGAGACCAAAAGGAGATCCTACATTTTTTGTAATCTATGAAATAAGATTTTCCAAGCTAGTAAATTTAATAAGCGAGTGTTAGGGGAATCTGTACTTGTTCGCTTCGTGGCTGTGTTGAACCGTATAAACACGTTGTCCGCAAATAATCACAGTTTATTGCCTCGTTCAGAGCTCTGCTAATTCTATCCCTTCACTCATTTAAACATCAGTAAGACTAACAGCAGCCATTGATAGTCGACTCCCAACGCCCTCGTCCCTACAACCGCGGTGGATAATAAGCATTCATTCCTTGTCATCGATAAAGAAAAAACCAATAAGTTTACACGTAAAGCCAAACATTGTCATTGTAAGCAGCATACAGATAAAAACCAATTGTACAGGGAATAACATATCTTGTGACTAGATGTACGAACATTACAAGTCAATTATTTGCATGGTCTACCGTCGAATAGATTAACGGTGAATTATACAATTATAAGGTAATTCGCCGTGGGGTGGTGCACGCATTCTACTACAGCATAAGTTTATACAGATATTCTGTCTCTCCTACGAACATTCCTATTCTTTACTGATTGATCACCGAGCATTGATACTACATCGTTACTCATTGGATGGATTTCAACCTTTATAAGTCATGTGATTTGATTGCACGGGGGATGACGTAGGGTAGTAACTGACGCCTACAATTTCATATCTTATAAGCAACGTGAGACACTCGCGTTCGGCCATTTACGAGATACCGACGTAAACATACAGGTAAGAATTGTTCCCTTTTTAATTTCAATTTCTTTCATATTTTTTTTTTACTGAATTATGTGTAAAATATGGTTAACTGTGAAAAACAAATGCCATTTCTCACCAAGCACACACACGCGAAAAGCGTACAAACTTTTGTTTTCAGAAGTTTTTCAATTCCGACGTAAAGTTTTTAAACTTCATAACTTTCAAACGCAATCGTGTTGTCACTGGTAAAACGTCTGCTTTTATTTTATTTTATTTAATTATTAGCGTTAAAGTGTTGATTAAATTAAGAGATTTCTTGCCGCCCGAAAGTATGTCTGCGAACGAGTCTAAAAGTATGTCTGCGAAAGGGTCTAAAACAAAAATAGAAAGCTCAAATGAAAGCCAAAACGTTAAAAGATAATCTGAAAAGGTTTAATGCTTAAAGCGATACTAGATCTGCGACTGTGGGCTGTGGAGTGTTAAGACTTAAATGCCAATCTATTTCTCTGTTCTTCGATTTGCTCAAATAAGTATAGACGTCTTTATGATAGACCGACGGGTTGTGAGACAGGACTTTTTTTTAAACTGAAGCCCACTCGTCTGTTTTTTGTCTATTAATTTATACACAGAGAAAGACCAAAAACACGATATCGACGTTATATTTTTGCAGTGGAACGGTTGTTAATTGATTGATTGATTGATTGATTGATTATCTTTATTTCCTCAAAGATGAGATTACATAGGAATGAAAAGAAAAAGAAAATATATATATATATAAAGTATGAAAGGTCGTTACATATAAAACATTAGTCTATTTACACTTCAATTAAACAGTTCGTCACGTGAGTCCACATTTCACTGAGTCCTTTACTGACTATACACATAAAACTTGTCCATTCCGCAGCTGATATCTGATCAGGGGCGCATAAGGTCTGTCCGGGATCCTAGTAGGGTTTCTATTAGGATATCTTCACCACTGTTCCACAGATCATTAAATAAATTGATATCTATCTCATTTAAGATGTTTTCATACAGACTATCTCTTTCTTTAAATAGCTTAATAATACAGTTCAGCATAAAATGTTTTGTCATATCATCACACATTTTGTTACACAGTTTACACATGACGTCTCCGTCAGTTTTTAAGATGGCCAGCCTAGTTATGATATTAATACAGTGTCTATATTGTCTATTTTGGTTACATATTTTCCATAAATCACACAATGTTACGTCTTGATGAATGTTACCAATCCTTGTCAGATCTCCCTCCGAGGTTATTTTTGTCCACCACTTATTTTCTGCATCTCGAAGCGTCTTGTCGATTAATTTCTTCCATACAGGTTGTTGATTAGTTGTCTTTTAATTAACGATAGTTAAAGAGCCGTCGTGCCAAAAAACGCGCCTTGGAATATGTTAGTCTGGAAATATAGGAGGTTTGTTAATTTGCAGATTGTGTTAATTTTTGCCTGAAAGGAACAAACTGCATTGACAAAATACCATCTTGGAATATGTTAGTCAAGAGACATTTTGTTAATTTGTAGATGATGTTAATGTTTTGATTATAGACTTTGTTTTCAAACGATTGTTTTTTGCGTTTGGAATGGGTTGTTTTTTTTTTGTTTAGGGTTTTTTTGTCAATAAATATCGAAGACCGCATTCATGTATTTGTCGTTATTCTGGATATCTATTGGGAAATCAACCATCTGCGGGACAAAACGAAACATTACCTGATGAATGCTGTTTAAACGCTGCATCAAATTGTAAATGAATAAAAACATTTTTAAGTGAGTTACACCAGACTTTCTTTGCACCTTTCAAGGAAAGAAACGGATAGTTTAATCATTTTTACACGTTTACAGTTCGTGGCGAAAGTAGGAGACAATTCAAGATTTGAAAATAAAATCATCTAAGTATTGCTGTTAAGGTGTCCAAAAACATTTGCATAGACGTGCTGATAGTTCGAGTGTGTTTGAGCATTAAGTTATTCATAGTTTTATTTAGTATAAATGGAGTTTATTTTGACTTGTCGGGTTGTAACGAGAAACAACAGATCTGCATGTTTAAACGTAGGGTGCGTCATTTGCATATTAAGTTAAAATATCAAATTTATCACGGCTTAATCAACGCCTATTCGACACTTAATTTAAAAAACGAGATCAAAATACCAAAGCCACTTGACTAAATGGCAGATCATAAGATCTACAGCGCACGCGTTACGCAACTAGACCCCGAATGCATACATTAGTTGTCAGAAGAAACCCATTCAACACAGTTCAGCATGCAATATGCAAGAGCTAAATTTGCCTATTGTGGGTCTTTCTTTTGGCCTGAAATGTTATCAACATTATTAATTAACTTATCAAGATATTTTGTAGGTTTGAATACGTTTTGTGGTGAAATCGTGACAACAGTAGTAATGATGATCGAGGCTAGTCTAAACCTGAATCGCTAATATCTAGGTTCAGTGTGAAGCAATTAGACTCAGATTTTCAGAATATTCCCTTTCCATTATCTGTATTTTAACTATTATAACAAGAACTCTCAGCTCTTTATCTAATCTTACGTAATACCCCTTTAACTAAACTGTGACAAACAAGAAAACAATAACGTATCATTAATTATAACAACGGAAGACGAGAAGAAAAAGAAAACACAATTTGTCCTGGAATAAACTGAGCAGGCGTAGTGGTTAAATTAATCAAAGTTTTTACATTGTTATTAAACTAGTGACAAATTAACGTCGTTAAAACTGACTTCGCGGAAATTGTTTTTACTGTCAGTAACTACGTTTTGGTTTTCAACAATTATTAAGATTAATAATTCCGACCTTCTCTGATTCACAGCGTTGCCTCCTACACCCCAATGTGATGTATTCCTTACCTTGTATACCAACATGTACAAGAAACCTCAGTTTATGTACCATTGGGACGATTAGATGTTGTTCTTTGTCGTTGTTTCTTGCAAATAATAGTGCTGCATAAGATATGGTTAGTAAGAGATGAGGGAGGGGGTAACGTCCACTTGAAGTAAACTAGCCTATGTACTAGTTCATTTTTGGACTTTTGGACCAATATATGGTTCAATTTTATTTCAACAATTCCTGGAGGTACACGAGGGAACGGGAGAAATACCAAGAGGTTGGACACTTGATTCAATGACAAACCGCATGATCGAAAGTGCACGATTTAAACTGCCAGACCACCATACGCTCCGCGTTCCATTAGTACAATCATTAACGCCGGTGTCTTAATATAGAGCACTTCCAGTTCTTTATTCCGATAATAAAAGTACATTACTTGAAATGAAAATAACATGATGAAATTAAATATTATCAAATTTAAATTTATCACGTCCTTGGATTTATATAAGTCTAGGCTGGGTGTCGGATTTTTTTTTGCACGACGAGAATATGTTCACATGTAAAAGGTCTATCAGCGTCGAATAAATAAAATTCGTTGTATTTATAAATAGCTGAAACACAATGATGATTATAGAACTGTTGTAGGACAGCAGGACGGATTTAAATGTTTAGAGTCAAAATGCATTAGATACATATGCTCGTATTCTTTATGCACAATCTTGTTTTATCAACAACAAAGGGAAAAAAAACTCAAAAGTGACAGAAAATTCTTTTTTAATGTGACTGTATTCCGACAACAATATCGGGGCGGTTGTTGGTGAAACGTGTCTCCTATTATGAACCAATATCTTACTAGTTCATTTTGGTGCTCTAATATTCTAATAGTCATTTGGAAGCCAGATTGACTCGTGGAAGGGTGCGGGCTCTTGGCTCTATAACCAGGATGTTCCGGTTTCGTCCCCGGAACTGGCCACACCCAAATCTCTCCATCTTCAGCCTACCCGTGTTAGTGGAACAGGTCGGTGAAATAGTCCGGGGGTTCTGGTTGTTCGGGCCTCTGTACAAGCTGGTGTGTGGAACCAGAAGATCGCCATTGAATGGGCTATGTCCGCATTTATTAGCCACGTCGGTGCCGAACCGTGGGACGTTAAACCCTATAAATTTAAGTTAAATGAAGTTCCGATATTCCAAAAACCACAAGTGGCCTTCCTTGTCTGCTATCCATTTGGTTTGCACGCACTATATTGGCTTCTAAACCATTGATATTCTAAAATTTCTTCATGCGACAAGCAAAGCCATTAAGTGAAAATATGACATTGTTTCGTTTAGAGTTAGTCTTGCATCAGTGAAGGGAGTTTTAGTTGAATAACAATACACTTTTCTCTGAGGAAAATATTAACTTAAAAGTTTCTACAAAAAAAAACTTCTATTTGATTATCACGCTAGGAAGCTCATAATACACTGAAAGCTTTTCATGTTTATTTAAAAGAGAAAGGCTACAGTCTGTAGATTTTATAAGATAATCAAATATTACGCGTTTTAAGTTGATAATGTTTGATATCGTTACCAAAAATACAGAAAATGAGCCGAATATATGGTAATTTTTTACATATAAAATGGGTTGGGCATGGTTTACTTATTCATCATTGAGCCGTTCTTGTGTAGCATGTGTGTGCAGGGCGGAATCCTTTTTCATCTGGATGAGTATCCCCTTCAGATGCACGAGGAAATATATTGTACGTGTTCGGAGAACACAGTTTATGTTGTATTCATCAATGAGCAGGTCTATTTTAGTGTGTGACGGGCGGGGGGGGGGGGGCTTTCGTGTGTGGGAATATTGTGTACGTTTTTAAGGCAATATATTTTAGGTGTGGAGGACAAAGAATTAAAGTCCTATTCACTTTGTGTTTAATTCATCAGTGAGCAGGCCTCTTGTAGTGTGTGTGGGTGTGTCATTTTAGTCTGACTGGAAATCCCTTTTAGCACTGTGTGGAGATATCTTGAAAGTGCAATATATTTTAGGTGTGGAGGTTAAACCCTTAAGGGTGTGGGATGGCGTAAATATATTTCGGGTGACTGTGGAAAATCTTATTTAGGTGTGGAAGGCAACACTGTCTAAGAGTGGGAGGAATATCTTTGGGGATTTCATTGTTTGTAGGAGAAAGTCTCTTGTGGGTGTGTGGGGAGTAGGCGTATACAACATTCTCGGACAACACCTTGTACGAACCAGGGACGACATGGTTATAGAGGCAGTGTCATATTATTCTATTCTCCGATTCATCGTGCCTGTCTCAAGTGACATTTTCGTAAAACTATATTTAAAAGTAAGTACCAGAAAGACGCACCCTAACAAGCAAAACAAACCGATAAGACATACCTGCGGACTAGACAAACTACATGTACATAGACATTGAAAGATATCAACAACAAATATCAAGCTAAGGGAATGGAACCACTCGTTACCGTACTGTACCGTCTAGGGTCTGTAATTTTATATGTAATAAAAGGTTAACGCCAATTTAGTAATTCAATAGAGTTGATTAGGTTTGCAATTCAGTGTAAATTTCACCTGTTGACAGTATAATCTGTCTAATAAATTTGACTGATCAGTACGGTAAATATATTGTATTTGCTCGGTGTTAATTGATTATTAATCTGTTCTGTTAGAATCTGTTTGATATGAATGTTGTATGTTGATTTACACCGTGTTCGTCCTGATCTCGTTAAACTCCCTATATTATTCCATGTTTAAAGCTGGATTCTGTACGGGTCGGACCGTTAGTTTGTCCGGTCAGTGGCGCTTCCCGTCTATTCCTCATCGAATTACAACTGCCAAGCCTTTTAAGGTTGTTAAAATAATCCGGAAAGCAAAGCTTTGTAGATTTACACATTAACTGGAAGCACGTGATTTCGAGTTTAAAACTGGATTTTGAAACGTTCTCATAGTTTTAATATCCTAACATTTGATTTCCCATTTGCTAAATCAAGTGTACGTTTACGTGTTTGGTTTTTGTATAATTCTTATAAGCTATCTAAATACATTTGATTGAAATAGTGTTGAAATGGATTTTTTTTCTAGTGGTTAAAAATCGTGAGTACGACACGTTTTAATGTTCAGGTTTGATATTTAAGTAGCTGGCGGTCGTTAAAAAAATAAATGTTTGTTGAATTCAACAGTAACCAGGAAATATAATCATCTCTTTAATAATTCACAATTTACCACAGGCTTCTATAATGAGACTGTCACTTTAGAATCCCGCGATATACCTAATAATGGCAGCCGTTGGAATTTAGTAAGTATAGTCGACATGTCGGAACCCAGGCGCAATATATGCACTACTTTAATAACCCCTTTGGTTTGTCGTAGGCGTCTGTCATGTTAAGTAGAACGAATCTGTAAAATCATGTAGTTCACACGTCAATGGGAACGGCATGTATTCGTGGCTTTAATATTCCCTTCGGTTTATCGAACGCGACTGCTGCTTTAAGACGAGTGGTCCGTGGGGACATAACGGTATAACCCGAAGGCCATCAATATAGCTCTAGTGGTATTTAATTAACGTGTTTATGCTGAGTAAATAGACGGTTTGATTAACATTTTGTTTAACTGACGTTGATTGGGTATAAAACAAGCGCTTAATCACCTTTATATATAATTGTAAGAACTAACGAAATTACATATTAAACAATCATTTTTAGTTACTATGCTTAGTCTAAATGTATCTCCGGTGTAAACTACCTTCAGAGGGGTAGAGGTTTATGTGAGTTAACAAACATTGGTGTCGATATAATTAAATCTGATTTGTTTCGCGAAAGGAATAAGTATCTTGTTTTTATATGTTGATCCACAAATAAAGCCACTGTTGAAAAATAACTTATATTTCTGTTCAAAATTCGACAGTAAAGACCAAAAAAACCTCTCGAAACAAAGAAATTTATCTATTTTAAGTATACACACTCGCAAGTTTCAAATTTTGACGTGGGCTGATAAGTAGCGAATGGCTTCTCTTGTAACGAAAAATACAGTCATAAAGAAAGTATAAAAACGAAACAGGCTGTACTTTAGAAAATAAAGTACACTGTCTCTTACATTCGTTTCATTCTTAAGTTTAGAATTATGTTTTTTTAAAGATATTTTTTGATCTTTTATTTTCGTATTCAAGATTTTTTAAACCAATGATTTAACAAAACAAAATAGAAAATGTGTGATATTTTTAAACTTCTATAATGATACTTTTAGTACCCAAACACGGATGCGTTTCAAAAATGATTCTAATTATTTTAGATATCAAGATTAGCAATTTCACGAATATTTTACAATTGTAGTTTCGCTGATTTTTTTTTTACTGTATACAAAAAAAAATCAAAAAAAAACAGATTTTATGCAGTCGAAATATCCTGGACAATTAAAGATAGCTATGGTAACACTTCACCCGAAAGCTAACGGGACATGCAAAAGCGCCTTGGAGTTCTTTGGCGGAAGTTTTGAACAAATAAAAACAATTTTCACTGTACACATATAAATAAATTATATCTATTTGAAATATCCTGGAATATTGATGGATAGTTTAAACCCCCTATAACTGATCAGTTCTGATCTAGTGGTTCTTCACTTTGGCTGTGTGGTACTATAAAGCCTTCAATCTTTCTGAACGAATGGGTACTGAGCTATTTCGTAGTTGCAGAGACATTGAAGAAATATTATTATTTTATTTTGGATGTAAACAAATTTTGTTATTTAGTATTTAATTAGGACCCTTATTAACATACTATTGCGATGATTTCCGGTACCAGCTTCATCCGGGGTAGATATGATGTATTGATATAAATATAATTTTCAACAACATTGCTACTTTAAATGTGTCGAGCGAATCCATCCTGTATGAAAACTCTAGTGTTAAGCATGATTGGAGGTGATGTATATCCTACACACTTCAATTAACAATGATGGGTCGGACAGGAATCTTACTTGAGGAAATTGATTCTGTAAAAATTGGGCAGTGATTAGAAAACATTGTCTGTTGACTGTCGTATATTTATCGATGTAGACAGTCTTCTTGTCATAGGAAACGCTTGAACAATTGAAGTTGACTGGGCCAACTTTTATTATCTTTAATTGGTTTAATTGAGAGTCATTGAATTTATCAGTTGACACTGCTATACATAGACACGGCATCGACTCCCAACACTCGACAAGATTTTACAATGTCATTTTGATCAGTTATCGAATACCGCCGGGGGCCGAGAACACTTGAAGGATTTTCAAATCGAGTCCGTATTAGCAAGGATGGATTATAACGTTGTTCAGTCGTGAGGAAAACCGGAAATGAGATGTAAATTGTGGCTGCGCATGTCAGCTCAAACATGTTAGTCCTGAAATGCCATTCTGCAAGCGTTACTTATAGATATTGACGGATGTGGTTGCATGAAGTTACAACATACTATACCATGGCCATCTACAGACTAAGTATATTAAAGACAACTTTTGAAAACTTAAATTAGTTGACAATCAAAATAACCTTCAAATGCGTGATAGATAAACAAAGAACACCATTGGAGAATGATACCAGAATTTAAACTAGAAAATATCAAAGTTCATATTGGGCAGTAGGTATGATTATAAACTAGGGCGAAAACTCGAGTTCGCGTGTACACATTGGTATGCACGTGTAAATGGCCCTCTTGAAAGCTGGAATTCGATATAAGATTAGACCGTAACGCCGCTGTCTGGTCAACCAAAGTTTTTCCCCAAAGCACACCGTATGTCGCATGTCCATCTTTATTAGCCCAGTTATTGTGAAAAAATTGGACGTTAAACCCCCATTTGATTTCATTTCATTATTAAAGCTGATTAACGAAGGCAAGTTTTTCTGATTTTTATAGAATTGTTGCCACGTGAATGGTTTTAACTAGCTTCATATGGCGACTCAATCAGTTATTAGCTGTTACCTTTCCAATTGATACCAAATCCGTGTTTCTATTTGGCCGTTGATGTTTTGATGAATAATATTTTTTAGATATAATTAGTCTGTGATTGATGCAATAAGAGTTGAGGTGGAATGAAGTTATAAGAGGTTTTGTGCTCCGCGGTCACTGTCTCTATAGTGATTAGAGAAGATACCAATTAATCTTAGTGTTGATACAAGAGATTGCACTAATTAATTTCAGAAATCCTTGTTTCTGCTTCGCTCATCTTCTCATAGGCTGTATAAACAACAGAATCACGTCACCATTAGAGAAATCTTAATGACAGGATTTGCCCAGATTAATCTTTAACTTCTCCTCAATCATTTTCACCTTAATTAGAGAAGCTACAGGCATCGTATCGCCTTTAAAACCTCGAATGTCTGAAATATCAGATATCTTGCCCACGGAAATAGGCGAGTGTCTAGTTTCATGGATTGGTTATCTCCAGCCACCCCCCCCACACACACACACACACGCACACACACACTGCTCATGTCTTCGACGCACACGTAAGTTACCGTATATTTCCGCAATGACCCTAGTACCTGGACGTTATTTAGTAATTAACGTTATTGCTTCTTGACGTCATTTTTCATAGAATGTAATTTTATCTCGAACGTTATTGTACTTTTTAACGTTTTGTATCTGTACATCTTTAACATAATTTTACCGTGGGCAGCATTGTACCTTGATTGACATTGTACCTTGGTCACCGTTCTATCTTAAACATCGTTGTAGCTTTAACACAATTTTACCGTGAACGACAGTGTACCTTGGGCGACATTGTATCCTGAACATAATTTAATCTGGAATGTTATTGTATGTTTAACGTTATTGTACGTTGATCGTCATAGTATCTTGAACATCGTTGTGTATCTAACATAATTTTACCTTGAACGACATTGTACCTTGGTCGTCGTGAGAGAGAGAGAGAAATGGGGTTTAACGTCCACTCAACACAAACTAGGTCATTTCGGGACTAACATATGGTTCAATTTTATTTCAATAATTCGCTTGCGCGTAGGGGTCTTTAGCAGTGGGAAGAAACCAGAGTGCCCGGAGGAAACCCACGAGGTTGAGAAGGCGCCCCTATCTCCATGCCACATACGCTCACACCAGGGCTCGAAACCACAGCCACAAGCCAGAGGTGACCGGCCAGCTAGAGGACGAAGCGCGGCACTCTAGACCACTAGGCCATCCCAACCCCCTCTTTGGTCGTCGTCGTTGTACCATAAACGCCATTTTACCTCGAACGGTATTTTACTTTTAACGCAATAACCAGGTTTTATTTAGGCGGCCAATCACCATCGATGGAAACGGACGTTAAATACTAATAGAAGAAGAATGTAACTAGGGAATGACATAAATCTGCTCGCGATTGACCTATTTCATCAGCGTAGCCTAAATTAATTATCATCTAAATAATAGTCAATGAGCACGGACGTGGGTCATCGCGTGACCGATACCGTTCGCTTTTATTGCTTTTAACTTTTTTTTCTTATAGTAGTCTAGAGATTTACTATAACGTACATTTACACAATATGATTTCTCCGCGAGGGGGCGCGTGACAACACACCATTGCCCTTTCCAGACAGTTTAAGTTACTGTATGTAGCCTAAGCCGTGTCTATAATAAACCAGAACTTCCATTATTTAAAGCGATAAACGCCAAGGGTCAGAAAAGATGTAATCCAGATACAACTACTAGGTGCAATGGAATGAAATTTAACACCCACTTTGGGGCACCAATCATCCTAATACAAACCGTTATACGTGTCACGTGATAGAAATGATATGGGGTTTAACGTCATATGGTCCTGGGATCCGTTTCACGAAATCTTGACAACGATCAAATTCAAATTTTAGTAATGTGATTGGATGATATTAGATGGATTTTATTTAGTGCTTAGCCAAACAAAATTGAAGTATTTACTTAAATTTGGATTTATCTTTAGTTAAGATTTCAGGAAACGGGGCCCGGCTTCTACTGGGCTAATGAAGACGGGCCTACGCCATGCAGCGTGGAACGAAGGATATTGTGCCCGGACAGCGAGGCTATGGCCTACCCTTACATCGAATTCCAACTTCCGATATGATAAACAATTCCTGCTGGACACTCCATCCGGTATAACAGACAAGGGGTGGAAACCAGGCTAGAAATCCCCGAGGAGCTTTCTCGGTCAAAATCTCCACCGTGGCCACACAGAATGTATGAAGAATAGAAGTCATATATCAGAGAGAGATAGAGAGAGCATTACCCTTCTCTCGATACAAACTTAGCCATTTCGGGACTAATATATGGTTCAATTTCATTTCAATGATTCGCTTGGGCGTAGGGTTGTTAAGCAGTTGGAGGAAACCCGAGCACACAGAAAGCACCCACGGGGTTGGACAGGCGGTCCCAGTACTTGTGTCATGGACCAGACTTTATTCACAATACATTTTTTTCCGAACCAGGGTCTACATACGATTTTTAGAAACCCCCTTACTTATTTTCAAAGTTTTGTGGTTAACAACCTGCGTGATGTAAAATAATATAAATACTTTTTTTCTGGATTTGCTCCGTAACAATCTTTTGACATCCATTCAAATAAGGCACGATCTTTGAATTATAAAGTTTAGTGACTATTTCCTGTTACCAGAATAGGGGAAAGAGCGGAGCATACCAAATCAGCCAATACAAAGGCATGATACTTCTGATCACGACACTGTGACGTTTTATATAATCGAATCTTCCCTAGCAACCAACTTTATAAATCCAACTTTCGCTACACGCCATTTTAATTTTTTGACCAATAAAGATTCATTTCCGGGAACAAATGAATGTCAATGTCAATAAACGTTTTTTTCGGGAACGGGTTAACTTCAACTACATATAGATCATTTAATAGCCGAGTTTTAACATTATACTAATCTCTTACAATCAAAGGTACCGGTAATCATTGACCGTATTCATTCTTCTGAATTTATTTCTAATTGAAATCTACAAGTGCAGTGGATGGTAATGAAACGGTCTACATGTCTGCACCGACCGAATAACTTATGTGGTATGCCAAATTTAACCGCAGGGGCATCCGGGCTTATATTTGAAATGCTTTTCTGCATTAATCGGGTTGCCTAATGAAACCTGACATACATCATGCAGGTTGCAATGAGGTAATTCGCCCTGAAAGTGGGGTTCCACGGCAACACGATTGATGTCAAATCCGAATGATAGAGCCTGCTGCTTACCAGATCGTAGCATCTTCTGGTATCAGACAAATGTGCGGTCACCTTGGTATAGTGACGATGACATCAAGAGGCAACCCTGATCAATAAATGGCACGTAACTAATGTAAACTGTCATAAACCGATCGTCATTAACACAAATAACTGTCTGGTCATTTTGTACTATAACTTATAATGGCGTCAAATACACTATAATGGGTCTTTGAATGGATAAAGAAAGGACACTATTCAATATCAAACACAGCAAGTAACAATAGTAATACCAGACATCGTCGTAACCCTTGTGGAAACATAAATAGGTTTTTGGATGCATGATTCTATTAAAATACGATCATCTAGAGAGCTTCATTTATAGACTGAAGAATAATCAATCATAGTACAAAAAATATTTGAGGGAATGAAAGTGAATATAGAAGTATTATGGTATTTTTGAAACCACCAAAATTAATTCCTAAGACTAAACTGGAGATTCCGTGTTTGATTCTGGTATCGGTCTAGAATCATACGACCGTCTTATACATTTTCTCTATTCACAATAACATTTACCAGTATATGTATGCATCCTGGTTCCAGAGTCACACTTGGGAAATTGATTCGTTAAACTAGATCATGTAGCTTATTTTGCTCGAGTTCTTCCGGTTCGCCAACCCTTTAATTTAGAAGAAGTCAGGTCAGAGGAACTAATCCAACGCAAATACTTTGTGTATTTTAGTATTTTTCCGTAAACGTACAATACACAATCTTCCCGGGGTCTACCATATTCAAACGCAACACTGCGCGGAGTATGGGGGTCTACAAGCACAATTATTGATGTCTTGAAATTCTTGAAATTCATCATTTGATTCTTTAGAGCACTAACAGTAAATTGACATAAGTGATGGTGTCAATCGGGGAATTTAAAACAAATTGCAAGAAAATCTTCAAATGTGGTTATAATCCGATTGATTATTGACTTGTGGGAAGCGTATCGACTTGACTTTAACTCGATATAGAATATTTTATAATGTTAATGCCGTCTTTAGGCCCACAGGGGAGAACAAAAAACCCAATCCAATAAGCCTACTGGAATACCATCATTGACACCCCCATATATCATAGGTTTAGAATTCTCAATGAAATCAGTTGTAAACTATACAATCAAGATAAACAACAGGCCCGGATCCAGGAATTTGTCGAAGGGGGGACACATTGGAGCAAAGGGTAATAATATGTTGCAACCTTGGATTGTTTTGGCGGAGACAATGCGTAAATCATGTTTATATCACCTATCAAAGGAACAGATAAGTGAACTACAACAGTAACAAAGCAAATGAAAATCAACTATGTCGATGCCCCCCCCCCTCCGGATCCGCGCCTGAACAGGCCATTGAATAGAAATAAAAACCACAACGAAAAACACTGCTTGAGAAAACATGAGACCGGGACAACAATAAAGATCTACAAAACGAATTACTTGAGTCAATATGAGACTAAGATATGGTGTTTCTGTACCATTGGCCGAGAAAGTTCATCGGAGTTTTTCGGGGTAGTTTCCCCTTGTAAGTGGTGCAGGACCAAGGGTCTGACAAGGACAGCTGTCTCGTCGTTCGAATGGGACGTAAAATAGAAGACCCGTGTATACATTGGCGTGTACGTTAAAGATACCTTGGTAGTTGGAATTTGATATAAGAATAGGGCATATTGCCGCTGCCCAGCCAAATTTACTCTCATGTATGGTGTATCACGTGCTCATTATCCCAGACGAAACAGAACAGTAGTGCACACCATGATAACCTGATATTCGTTAAACTGGAAATAATGTGAAACGTGTTAGCCCCCCCTCTCTCTCTCTCTATCTTTCTCTCTCTCTCTCTCTCTCTCTCTCGTCTATTAATATTGTCATCATGTACATTCTTAGTCTCGTACAAACAGTCTGCTTGACTATGATTGTGTGGGTATAAAATTATATCGATCTAATTAACAACGTCACCGTTAACAATAGAATCGAGCATTTGAAAATATAATACACAGGCAGATGAATCCAATTGAAGATAAGGGCCGATCGCCAGAACTAATTATTCTAATAAGTTAGATATTCAACCATGATTTTTTTTTTATTTGATCTGTAAAATTATTTTATTCATTGTCTCGCGACATGTTCTACAGTTTCGTATATCACTCCTTCGTGGATTTCAATTCTTTGTAAGTTTTTCGGTGTCTATTTTCTCGTTGTTTTGTATAGCTTCTTTTATTGTAGGAATCTACATTCATTCAGACTGCTTGTGATTAGTTTGTTTTGTTGTAAACGTCCGTCTTGTTGATGTGATGTGAACGTATCAAGTGTTGAAATAAATTGGTTGAACCTAGGACTATGATTTTATGGGCATTGATTTGTCCTTATCTATATCTTTTTGAATGAATCAATTGAAATCCATTGAAATGATGTGTTACTTCTCACTTGTCTACATAACACAGCGTGTAACGAGAGAAAATGTGCCGTGGCAGTGGCACCACGTCGTACTCTTTTCTCGAATTCCAACTCTCAATGATTCTTTTACGTGCTCACCAATATGTACGCGGATGCTTGGATTTTCCGAACGACTAGCAGGATGATTCGGTAAGTAAGGCACGGACTCAATATGGATGGGATATTCCGAATTCGATCCCGGTGGTATTCCAGAAAGTTATTTGAGATTTTTCCAACCATCAGATTGGGGATTAAACAGTGCGGATCTGACGAATCGTGGCTGCTTTAAATTTGGTCTCCCCTTTAAGATTCATTGTCTACTTTTTTTTGTATGTGGTTACCCGAACAACTCACTTTTTACAAGTAAATTTTATTGCCTGGAAGTGCCGAGTTGATTTTTAGATTAAAAGAGATAAGATTGAGAGCCGAGGTTCACGACATGAGTCAGATTGTGAAATATTAACCGGTTAACCAATTGATTACCAGATCTTTCCCATTCATATAACCGTCAATCAGCTGTTTAAAGCGACGGTGCCCCGTATCCAGCATACCCATGTACTCATTATTCGGCCATTTAAAGCGACGGCATCCTACATCCAATATACCTGGGTATACCAATACTACATATTCCGCTATTTAAAGCGATCGACAACCAAAGTAGACCTGTCTGCGTTGACCAGCACTCCAACAATCTGTCAACCAACTATTCAAAGCGACGGTCTCGCAAATCTAATATACATGGGTATACCGAAATTTATTATAAATGTTTTTTGTGGAATTCTATTAAATTCAGAAATCTCAAAATATCTTCCACCTTTTGTCAATTACTAAACGGCAGCTTTTTGGAATGTTATATTCTATAAAAATGGGGTGACTTTTAAATAAATATTCGACGAACGATGAACATTAAAATTGTAGAAACGAAGCATTTTCTCTCTCGTACATGACACACGTGACCAGTTTTTGCCTACGGAAGACAAAACTCAATATTTAATAGTTGGTTATCTTTCAACTGAGAATAGAAGACGTGATATTTTCTCTACTGAAAGGCAATCATCCATAGTTGACAATCTAGATAGTTCTGTTTGGATTATTGGATTACGTGACGTCATAATCCAATGAGCGTTAGTAGCGTTCTCAATCCGTTGTGTAAAAGAAACTGTCTGTGTTTTTACGACCACAATTTGTCAATAATACCAGTAATATCTGTAGTTCCGGCTGTAATAATATAGAACGAAATTTCTTAAAGGGATATTTCTGAATCCCGTCTTTATTAGCCGATTCTGTACAGACTAGTTGAGTGTTAATACCAATTTCACTTGATTTCTTTTTTTGAATTGCATTTAAAGGCCGATGCATTTTTTAGTTTACAAAAAGTAGAAACACAGAGGAAAGTAAAACAAATCTTTTGAAAAATCGCCTAACGAATATGAACCCATCTCACCTGATGTGAGCGATATATCTCAATACATATTGTGATCTTTTTAACACCGTTTTGGGAAATCGACTAAACCTGAAGTACCCCCCCCCCTCCACTGGTGGTTTTGTTGTGATCATGTATCTTTATAAATGTATCTCAATGCACATATTTATTACTTATAAGAACATCTCGGGTCAATTATGGTTTAGAGTGTTCTAAACGAATTGTGTTCCCTTGGATGAGTGGGCGAAAGGTTGGACATGGATTTCAGCAGCCGAGACAGCTTCATAGAACGTAACCTTTGAGGGATGAGTCACCACCATACTAAAATCTTTCTAAATTTAACTGAAAACTAGTTATTGGACGATACAATTACTAAGTTGTCCATTGTAATTAGTGTTCGTCAAATATACATACGACCACCGGATACGATGACCATATACTGAATCTAAATATACCCCCGTCCATCTTAAAACTCTAATTCTCCTCATTTATTATTAAAATATCTAAATTGTCAGATGTTGGCATTTTTAGATAGTTTCTGATTTGTCTTCTTGTCGTCTACTCTCCAAGGCTATCCCTTGAGCAGGAGCAGTTTCGTATATTTTCAGATTTCCAATTTTAGTTTAGTTTCATATTTACAGGCAAAATATTCCGACAAGCTGCCCAATTGGTGACGTATTGTATTACTTATCTGGAGAAGTTCAGTTTACTTCGTATTTATACACAAAATTATTTACCCTCGATTTCTAATTTCCGGTATACGGCCTTTCACGGCACAAGCGCAAGTTTTCGCAGTTGAGGTCGGTGGGATCGAAACCCTGACCAACCGCACCAAACCGCATAGTCCAGCACTATACGTCTGGCGATATTCCCTTTGAAGCAAATGGGTGTCGGGATTATTTTCATTTTGTGACAAAGATTTGCTTTACGTTTTGTTGTAAGCCACTATAGGAAGTATAGTCCCGGGGAGCACTGTGCTGAGATACACGCGTCACACAGTTTAACATATCATAAGATTTTATTAACGATTGGATATCATCGATTTATATTTTGTCTATGAAAAATAGCCCTCGGAAATTTCACAGTTATGTTTTAGTTTTCTAAACGAGGAGATTCACTGATGATTTCAATGTGAATTGTCAACTGACGTTTTATAGCAACAATATAAATATTGAGACAAATAACTGTATGTAGGTGTCACATGTCTTTTCATTCCCTTTTTAAGTTAAAAAAACCGACATGTTTGTAAAACCGGATTTCTGATTTTTTCAACTGTAAAATAAATCGGCCTACCAGGTATTCAGCTCCTTTTGCTTGGGGCTAGACTCGATATCCACCAGAATGTTCAAAATACACCCTTTTTTAATATGACAATGTTAGACAATAGTTTTCTTTAAACCGATAGGACTCTAACATTGTGGGAAGTTTATTTCAACACATGCAATATTTACAACAATAATGAAAAAGACAGTAAATCACATCCGTTAAACGCTGTTAACCGATTTCTTTCAAAAGCTTTTATTCTAGGAATCGTTTTTTTAAAAAAAACAAACTATATATATTAATGGAGAATCTTAAATGAATGGCTATCTATAATATGTATGTTATTGATATAGTAGTTTGTTCAATAGATATATTCTGAAAAAAAAAACGAAACTACTGCTATTTCACTATATAAATTGAAAGTGGGCTAAATCCATAAAATATGGTGTTATAAGTTAATAAGCGTGTAACACAAACCCATAAATAAGGCTACACTAAACCAATGAATCTTCTTTATTATTAGACTATAACACATACTTATGGAAAAACAGCTACTGATTTCTTTAAGCGGCGCTTCGAAGAGTTCTCTCTCAACGTTATCAAGTGTCGCCTAAATAAATCAGTAGCTTTTTTTCCCACAAGTACATGTATGTGTTAGAGTTTATACCACTTAAAAAATACATTATTATTATTATTTATTAGTGTAAAATTTATATAGCAACAATTTAGATTCTAGGATGGGGAAGCTCTTAAAAATAAATGTGTTTTTAAATTGTCCCGAAAGTATTTCTTGGATGGTTATTTCCAATAAAAGTATGTCAAATTTGGTATATATGGAATACTCATGAGAAAAGCACTGGGCCAAAATATCAGGGTACCAACCCGACGTTGAGTAAGATAATGACTCATTGGCCTGGATGTCTCGGTTCGCTTCCGGTGTCATCTTGTTCAGAGTTAAAAGAAGAATTTCGCATTATCACTGTAAACCACTTTCCAGGTAAGAATGGGGGTTTTCGTCTGGTTTCCTTGTACATGTATATTGTAGCCCTATCAGAAAACAATAAAAACTTAGCTTTGTCCGCCATATAGGGCTGAGTAAGTAAGATGTTGACTGTGGACTCGTTCGCCTGGGAGTCTCTGGTTCGCTCCTGGCGTTAGCCGAGAACGCGCCTTTGCTTTTGCTTTTCCCACATGAGTTCACTTTGTCAGTTGTGCACGGACAGTTGTCGAGTTCGAATGGGACGAAAACCTATGTGCATATCGGCGTGCACGTAAAAGACCAATTGGCAGTTGGGATTTGATGTAAGAGAAAACCGTTAGCACTGCTGACAGAGCAAAATTACAGACTCCATCGTGTTTGAAAGTGGAGTGGGGTATACAAACTATACAGCAAGCAACCAACATAAACTAGTAAACCACGAAACCGATTTAAATAGCAGAGAATTATTAAATTAAATGAATGGACCCCACTCCACATTTAGCACCATTTCCCTCACAGCAAACTGCATCAGGCTCGATGAGGCAGAAAAGTACGGTGATAAACCCTACTTCATTTTATTTCACATAACGATCGTTAGTTACACGCTTCAATATAAAAAAAAATACAGTAATATGTTATTTAGTAGAAAGACATTCAGATGGTCATAACTAACGTTAGGATTATAATCTTTAAATGACATTTAGCGATTGAGAAACCCATTAACTTTAGGATTAGCCGGTTTGCAACCAAACAAGTGAAATAATTAGACAAAGAAAAAGGACAGGTTGCTATTTTCGACTTACTGTTAACAACAAATCGTGGCATGGTGGTGTTGATCACATGGGTCAGTTCCTTCCATCTTATTTTCATACCCCTAACAATAACCCTACAATAAGCTGATGAGTAATTTATTATCGTATCACTGAATTAACTTAACAATGATATGCATGTGGCTTATCCATATCATATTCCTAAACAACCGTGATTACAAGATTATCCCATTGTTTGATATAAATGTAGACTTTTTTATTATTAGTTCCTAAATGCAAAGTTTAATTTACGTGTTTTGTTATTTATGTCACCATTTAAACTTTGAATACAGCTCGCCATTATTTGTCTCTAGGCTGGATTTCTCTTTAATTAAACAACAATCAACTGCCACGCATTGTTATTAGTAGTGTTCAATGTTGTTGTTAACAGTGTTCCCACCGCAAGTGATATCGCAGTCTTATGTTACTTTATTCGGGGCAGGACTTTTTTCTGCGAGAGTAAACCCACGAGGTTCAGAAAGCTTCCTTATTCACTAACCACGTAAGCTTACACCAGGTATGAAAACCACGACAGCAACCCAGAGTAGATCGACCACCCAGAACTCGAAGCACAAGACCCCCGACCACTGTTTGTAAGAGGGCAAACATGGAACCCTATTCAATTCGATTTTAGAAATGACAGTGTTGAAGTTGTCATAGCATGATACATTTCGATTGGTGGAAAATAAGGTTACGGTAGTTTAAGGCGGGAAATTAAGGTATTTTATCAGAAATGAGCAGACAGATTATCGTGAATGACAGATGATTTAAAATTGTTGTAAGTTTCTGCAAGTCGAACAGATTAGTTTGCTGACAAACAGAATCCATCAGGTATTAATACGTCAGACAATTGTTATCAATATACTACTTCCCATTCGCAGAAATCACATGGTTAATAAAAATGTTTGGAAGAGGGAGGACTTCGGGCGCTACTCTTCTTGTAGTTCTCCGCCGATGGAAATAGAAGCGACACGGTTTCATACAGCAAGCATGAACGTGAGAGAGAGAGAAATGAGGTTTAACGTCCACTCAACACAACTAGGTCATTTCGGGACTAACATATGGTTCAATTTTATTTCAATAATTCGCTTGCGCGTAGGGGTCTTTAGCAGTGGGAGGAAACCGGAGTGCCCGGAGGAAACCCACGAGGTTGAGAAGGCGCCCCTATCTCCATGCCACATACGCTCACACCAGGGCTCGAAACCACAGCCGCAAGCCAGAGGTGACCGGCCAGCTAGAGGTCGAAGCGCGGCACTCTAGACCACTAGGCCATCCCAACCCCCCAAGCATGAACGTACTATAGAGCAGGATCCGTCCATCATGACATCGCAGTCTTCTTGAAATTATGAAGTCATATTAAAAGTCCGTCATTTGATGAGCATATATGACATCATAATTTCAAGAAGACAGTCGTGATAGTCGGATCCTGGTCTGCAGTACGTTCATGCTTTGCTGTATGTTAATGGTTAGATTCTACTATATAGTCATCTAAATAGTGGTAGGACATGCAAAGATAAAACAAAACTGGCGAGGGAGGATTGGTTGTCCTTTACAAGTAAGCAAATTAACTAAAGATAAACGATACGTGTGTTATCTTTATTGTTAATCATAGCTAAATATTTTAGTGATGTTTAACCGGTGCTATAGTCAGACAACACACGTTTTAAGTCTAGCATACGTCACTTCCGGTCATTATCAATAACACGTCACCATCTGGCGTTCCATGGTGGGTTTAAAGTTGTTACACATAAAATGCTAATTGAAATAGTTCGATAGAGGAGGAATTTGACGACCGTTCAATATCATTTTTAGAATTAGCATATGGCAATAATTCCCTTGTGCACGGGCCTTTTAGAAGTGGTAGGAAATCGGTGGACCCAAGAAAAAAATTCGGTGTTATATAGGGAATCCTAGCCGTGCAACATACACATGTAGGCTCGGATGATACAACTTATGTTCTACAACACACAATTTTGAACACTGTGCTCCTTCTATGTCTAAGGTGAAAACGGTAGACATACGACTCGATTCCTTGTCACGTACACATGTAGGCTCGGATGCGTGTATACATAATATAACTTATGTTCTACAACCTACACATTTGACCACACCGCTGTCGACCCCGACCCATCACAACAGAATCACTTTCTATCTGTTTGGAAACACTAACTGAATTTCATACGCTATTAGTATTGGGCGCCGTGGTAGCTTGGTGAGTCAGACAATGACTCGCTAACCTTGAGGCCGCGAGTTCGGTCCCTGTGTCGGCCGAGAAAGTTCGTCAGAATTTTCCAGCGTTGTGTCCTTTTGTCAGTGGCAAAGGGCAAAGGACCTGACAAGGGACAAGGGACGAACAGTCAGTAGCCCGTCTCCACAATGAAATGCACTTTAAAGATCCCTTGGCAGTTGAAATTTGATGTAATAGTGGGCCGTAGTACCGCTGTCTGGATAAAACTTCCCCCATAGCACACTGTATGGCATATGCTCGTCTTCATTAGCCTAATTTTATTTATTGTGTATGCAGTGATGATACATTCAGTATAAAGCAACACTACATAACATGTTCTTAATATATGTTGTACAAACCCTGTTGATCAAGAAAATGTTTCGTATCCCCCTGTGGCTCATATTAATAAATAGACGCTTGAGAACAAAGCTAGTGATCGTGTCACTATCCTTGATTTTCCTATCCTCGAGGAGATTGGAAATTGACCAAAAAAGTAGTCCTTCCTTAATTACAAAAGCAAGTAAAGTGACCTTAGTTTACTGTACAAGTTATTACGCAACACGTGCCGAAGGGGTTAGAAGTTAAAAGAACTATTTCGTTCCATTCTGAGCGTTAATATGGCTCTAGATTTGATTAGGAGCAAAGAAATTAACCGGTGATTCAATAATAATTCTATGACTGTACTCCGACTTACTGATGGTCTTTTTGATTTGTGTAATTGGGTTTCGATGGCGGTGCTACTATTGTTGTGTACAACTCTATGATTGTATAGACTTGTGGTCTACTGCAGGCTATACCATTTCCTTGTATCTTTCATCTTGTTTGTCTCATCTTCATTAACCCGCGTGTGCCGTGTCATCTTCATTAATCCGCATGAATCTGTCGTCAATAACCCGACTTTTTCTGCATAAGCCGGGCTAATGAAGACGGTCTTACGTCATATATTGCGCTCAAAAGGAAAACCTGTGATCCCGTTTCCTTTTCTGCAAATTCCAACTGCCAACGATTCTTTGGCATGTATACTAACGTGTACATGCTATCTTGGTTTGTCGATCAATCCGAAAAGAGGATAACTCCGCCGTAACCACGTTCCAGGTTTGATGACTATGAAGATGAGTGTGTGTTAACGACGTTGTGTGTTCAAAGAAGAAAGGGAGATATAAATGTTAACGGTTCATCTATCCAGATTGCTATCTCATCAAACTTTAAGCTGGGGGACATATCCCCTGACATGCCACAGCCTAACACACCATGAACATGTAGAAGTTGACCAGAAACCACATCAATATATTGGTCAGCTTGATTGCCGTGTAAATTGAAATCAATGCCGTAAGATTAGATTGTTGAGTATCGGTGATAGTTTCATCGTATCGTTTAATCTGTACGGAGTTCACATGGTATCAATTGACATCTGATTCCTGCTACTCTCAGACACAAACCAGTAATTGTCACTTGAAACACTTCTCAGCGTTTTAAATTAAATTCTTAAAACCACCAACCAATGGTGTTCTATGATCACAAACGCGTGCTTCTGATTAAATTTTTATAGTCTTCGTTGCACAGAGTCGATAGCATCTGAACAATCCAGATGCAAGATGAAAGGAATCCGGGCATACACCATGCTGTCCGTTATGGGTTAAATTTTGCCCGAACAGCAGAAACTCTTCGTCAAAGTTGAACAGCCAATGTTTCTTTTAAGCGCACGCTGACGAGTATGTATGGCCTTGGTTTTTTCGTCCCACTCATTGTTTGGCATCATTTAGAAGGGGAAGCCGCACTGCAATAGTCCAAAGGAAGTTTCTCGGTCAATACTAACCCGAACCCTGGGGTTTCTGATTAATGATTCGTCTACAAGTGTTTTTAAAAGTATTAACAAATTAGGAAATACAGTTTTGTCCTTTTCATTTATTTTTATGTTTTATAATTTGAAATAGGTTTTTAATATACTGGCAAACATTCTGTTTGTTTTATGCATAGATCAAGGAAAGATTTAAATAAACCTAAAGGAATATGTTTTAAAATCGTGACTTCTCATAATTGGTACAAACTTTTATAATACATATTCATATATATTTCTTTTGGTTCTTTAAAATAAACTAATTGTTTATTATAGTACCCGCCATTTTTTCCGCCCTCCTCGTCTTTTTCATCAAAGCAGTCGTGCTTAGCTCATTAAATAGCTATGATTGGTTCTTTAAAAACATGCTCTCTTTCTCGTATTAATTCTTCAAACATATTTTGATCCCACTATTAATGGATCCAGAAAGAACGGGTAGAAACCATGGGGGTTGGCGGAAGCCGCATTACAATTATCATATTTGAAGTTGTCGACCGGCCAGTGTTTGAAGTCCATAAAATAAAAGAATATTGTAATTATAATATATTGTTCTTGTACAAAATACCGATAAATTGAACAAAATATAATTGACTTATTCCATATTATATTATATATATATTAAAATAGATAAAGTATAAGTAGTTCTGTCTTTCGGTAGATAAATACACCATCATTATAGGTCCAGGTAAAAAAGAAATCAGCACTTATTCATTCTATAAAATTATAAAAATAATCATTAGAATGTAGAGACATGAAAGTTATATTAAAAATGTATGTCCTCTTTAAATCGGAAAATTGGATAACTGAATATTAATAATGTTAGATGTTATATTTTATTATCTGGAATTGTACTTGTACTGAATATTAATAATGTTAGATGTTATATTTTATTATCTGGAATTGTACTTAATTAAATTGATTTTTTTTCATGTTTCGTAACTATTAAAATATGGCCTGAAGATATTCAAGAAAACCAAAACAGTTAGTCAAGACAAGTAAAACAGTTAGCCAAAAACGTGTGCGTTTCTTTTTCCGACGTAACATTGCTCTCTCTCCCTCCCCCTCTCCCCCCTCTCCCTCTCTCTCTCTCTCTCTCTGTTTACAGGTAATTGCCTACTTATTTGCGTATTGTATATCTAGATGTATAGTTTGCAGAATGTTCCTTTAACTTAGCTGATTGTCTTGTATGCGTATTATATATCTAGATGTGGAGGATGCAGATTTAACTCATTGAGTGTGGGAAACGACCCGGGAGAATGTGCTAATAACTTGGTAACTAGATAATCTACCAAAAGATAGATGGAAATGTGAGCTATAATATGACGTGGTGGTGAGTTGTATATATTGGAGAAAAGTTTTACAAGGCGGGAGAATTCCCCTTTAACCAAAACGGGGGAGTGTTAACGCCATTGAAGTTATATCAACATTAGGGTAACGTTTTGCAAGATAGGAACCCCCCCCCCCTTTAATGAGAGGCGGACGGTGGTGTTAAAGTAATGACAGATATATCAATTTTAGGCAAACGTTTTAGGGAAAGTTTCCCCTTTAACTAGAGAGGGGAAATTGTTAATCCCACTGAAATTATATCAAAATTATAGAAATGTTTTACAAGACGGAATGGTTCCCCTTTAACCAGAGAAGAGAGAGAGAGTTACCGTCATTAGATTTGTATCTAAATTAAAGACAAGTTCAACAAGACGGAAGAGATCCTCTTTAACTAAGGACGAGAAAATGTTATAAGTCATGAGGATTATGTCAATATCAGAGAAACGTATTACTAAGACAGTTCCCCTTTAATCAAAGACGAACGGGTGTTAGCGCCATTGGCGATATAGGCCTGTAACAATTTTGGGAGAAATTTTACCAGACCGGAGAGTTCCCCTTTATCTAGAGACGGTGCAGATAGTAAGACTGAAGTGCCCCCCTTTAACTAAAGACACGGAAATGCTAAAGTCAAGAAGGTTATATCAATATTAGAGAAAAGTTTTTCAAGAGGTTATAAGGCAGCCTAATAAAGACCTGCATGAATATCAATAACCCGGCAGAGATCGGGGTGAATCTAAAGGTCGATAGAATAGAATTGAATTAGAAATTATTGATAGGAGTTGTTTGCACAAGATAAATTACTTGTTTGGATTCTAATAATCACAACTGACCAGGGCCTTTATTTATGGCGGCTAATTCAACAATCCTCGTCATTAATAGCCAAGACGTCTGCTCACGACATTTCGCGCCATTAACAGGACTGACGTCTGGTGCCTGTCGTCTGCTCGAGTGGCTTTCAATCTTTAATCAATATCAACAGCAAATATTGAGGTAATTTTCAGATAAGTGGGTGAAGTGTTGATTGTCAGCGAATTAAAGGCCCGTAACTTAACGCAATACTTCATCTTAATCTCGTCCATGCTTTATTATTGTGCACGGAAATAGCAATGGTAGCATGTAAATGGAATGATTGGGGTTTTAATGTCCGACTGATCTGCTTCAACCGAGCTAATTAAGACGTATACGCCATGCAGTGTGCTGTGGGAAATTTTTCTCGGGCAGCGGCGCTACGGCCTACTTTTATATCGAATTCCAACTACCAAGGGATCTTTTACGTGCACGCCCATGTGTACATGTGACCTCGGTTTTTCGTCCGATCTCCGTGTCAGGTCCCCCGTCCTGTACCAGAGGAAACCATGCCGGAAAACCCGCGACCTTCAGGCTAGCGAGCTAGCGTCTTACTCAGGCAGCGGAGCTACGGCCAACTTTTATATCGAATTCCAACTACCAAGGGATCTTTTACGTGCACGCCCATGTGTACACGGGACCTCGGTTTTTCGTCCCATCCCCGAGTCAGGTCCTCCGTCCTGCGCTAGAGGAAACCATTCCGGAAAACCCGCGACCTTCAGGCTAGCGAGCAAGCGTCTTACTCACTAAACCACCGCGGCCCCTGTTCCCTTCTGATGAACGTGAAGTTATAAACTGGTGAATTGCTTGTAGGACGTTTGGTAATTGAACCAGCAATACACAGGTCATAATTATGATCAATAGGATCACTGTTTATTACTGAGCAATGATAAGATATAATGAGACATGGCATAATCTCATAGTGTTCTGGCCCAACACAGTGTGTGTAAAACGGGAAATTTGGCCCGGATAGCACGTCCTCCTCATAATTTATCGAAGTTCCGCTCTTAAGGGTTCATTTACGTGCGCGTCAATTATTGTCAATTTGTATTCGAGATCCTGGTCATTCGTCCCATCCTAACAACTATACGCTTTGCTTTTCAAGATTCAGCGACACAGATTTGCACGTAATATAATTCTATTACTGTCATAAAACTAGAGAAACCTAGTCAAAACGGCACTGAGTAACAAACAGTATTTGTATTTATTTTTTAAAGGAAAACTTGTGTCCTGTTCATAATATCATGTACGTTATTGCTAAAGACCTCGATTCCGTCTCTCTCATCGCTTACTGATAAACAGAAAAAGAATTTCATAGAATTATGTCCTGTGTAAGAAAATGGTAAAATTTCAAGTGTTAACTAACAATTTTTGAGTATTATTGTATAAGTTTAGATGATGAAAATTCTACGATTGGATATTTGTTTGTGTAAATTCATGTGGTCAGACTCTAACATTGGAGTAAATGAGATTATTGTCGGATAGTTATTCCGTAGGATGGTATCTCGACACACTTATTACACTCCTGAAAGCTTCTAGCGCCGACCAATCAAATACTACCTCGTACAATTAGTGTCGGCCATTATCGCGCCACCAGTTACAGCCTTTTCGATATAGACCAGGCAGAGAAAATAGAAATAGAAAGAATTAACGGTTTCGCTTAATACCTTGGATACAAAATATGGATATTGACAGGTTGATGAATAATATATATCCACCAAGTGTCAAGCTACATAATTAGGTGTCCTTTAACAAATTTACGTAATAAACAGACCTTGCTTTCTTTTGACATGGGGGTTGGATGGCCGAATGGTTAGCACGTGCGCGCTGTACCATAAAGCCTGTCATTGATTCAACTGGCATGGTTTCGAATCCCCGGCTGTACGTGACAAGTATTAGGGTCTTTAGTCAAACCCCGAGGGTTTTCTCCGAGTCGTCCGATTTCCTCCCACTGCTAAAGACCCCTACGCGCAAGCGAATTATTGAAATAAAATTAAACTATGCGTCAGTCCCGAAATGACCTAGTGGATGTTAAACACACCCTCTCTCTCTCTCTCTCTCTCTCTCTCCTTTTGATATAGGCAGATTGTGTGACTGAATGCTATAACGGCGGCACTTGTCGTGGCGTGGATTCTAATTGCATGTTAGTCTAAAAAACGAATCATTGTGTTGGCACTCCATTCCTTACCATTGTTCATGGACACGCTCTGTAGAAGGCTTGATAATCGAGATTTGGAAAGCCTATAGGAAGTGGTTGCTATGACCGGTCATTACCCAATACCCGACACCGTTTCTTGTACGCAAAAACATGTGTGCTGTTGTTATGTTATTTTATTTCAATTCTAACGACCAATAATAATAGGTATTTTATATCGGGAAGTCAATTGTGTAGCGGTAAATATGTTTATGCATATTCAAATTGCTTTTATGCGAGAAACCCGATACGTTATAAAATCCAGATGCCATCAAATAAGACAATATAATGTTTACGGCTATAATTTAATATTTGTTGTAACCAACTTTACTATGGCAACAAATGAAGAATTTTCATTCGTATTTTTACACGCGATAACTAAATTCTGGTCGTATAAGTCGCCTCCCCGCACAGGCGGATTACCATATATGCAGTGCAGGCAGCTGTCTAGGGCCCAATAGAAAATAGGGCCCATGACATTTTTGACGACTTTTTTAAATTTTATGTTTTACATTATTTAGTTCCTTGGTCTATGACCATCACACGTAAGTCATAAAATGAGGGAGGACTTTACTACAAATTAAAAAATTACAGCTTGTCAGAATATAACAAGTGCCCTTACGACTTCTAAGAAGGTAGTAGGAAAAGAAAAGTATGGGCGTATATCCTCGGAAATTTCATTTCTATTACAGCGGTCTTAGTTTCCCTACGGCAAACCAGTTCCGCAAAGGACCCAGCTGGTCGAGCTGCATAAGGCCCATTAGTCCCTGTGTTGTTCATATAAGTATGGCGAAAACACTTATCTCGCCGTTTTGAAAAATTACTACAATACTGACAGGGTGTTAACGTCCGCGTCTATCTAAGGTAATATCGCCAGTCGAGAACCATGGGTTATCGCCAAAGCAAGTTTCGTGAAATGCGCTAAGTGCCTATAACAGAAACACATGCGATAACCTTTATCGATTGTTTGATGGACTTTTCTGATATAGATCAAAGCATGTGTGTTTCGTAGTTTTGAAACCTATCTTCAAAATATTGATTTTTACAAAAATAAAAAAGTTTTAAAACTATTTTGCAATACAGTAAAAAACAATACAGAAATTTATCGCCTTCATTATTTTCTAAATATACATGACTTTCAGAGATGAAAAAACAACGATTATTCTGAAATGGACACCTTAAAAAATTTCATTCATTGATTTTAAAAACATATAATACACTGCACCGGGGGTAACATTACATCATATCCGGTTCCTGTGTTGACAAGACGGAGGGAATAAATGCTGGTGATTTTAAAACAGGAGTCTTGATGATATTAATACCCGTGGTACTTCCGAGTGTCACCGACGCGAATAATAGAAACGTTGCAAAACAAAGTAAATGAGAAATGATCGTATGAAAGGTTGAGATCTGTAAGTCGATATTTAACGTCTTGTTCTGCTTGCTTTGTAAATATAGTGATTGTTGTTGTTGCATATCACCAGTTTAAAACGAATAAACTCACATCATTGTTTTAATGGCTTGTAAATATCTGGCGGCTATTGTCTTAATATCATAAGATTGGTTCCCAGGCTTTGACTGCAGACTTTTGCTCTTCAAAAAGTTAAAGGTATGTTGGTTTAAACTTGATTTTTGTTGAGTAATAATTGTTGGTTTAAAATTTGCTCCAGTGAATAGTTTGATGACCTAAACTTTGTTTAAGTGAATAGATTGATGGTTTAAACTTTGCTTTAGTACATTAACAGTTTGATGATTTAAACTTTGCTCTAGTGAATAGATTGATGATTTAACCTTTTAGTAATAGGTGATTTAAACTTTCCTCTAGTGAATAGTTTAATGGTTTAACTTTGCTTTAGTGAATATTTTGATGATTTAAATTTTGCTTCGGTGAATATTTTGATGATTTAAACTTTGCTCTAGTGAATAGTTTGACGATTTAAACTTTCCTCTAGTGAACTGATAATTTACACTTTGCTCTAGTGAATAGTTTGATGATTTAACCTTTACTTAAGTGAATAGATTGATGGTTTGAAATGAACTTTAGTCCGCCAAAAGTTTCTTATTTTATGTCGATAACTTGTGATGTTTTGTAAAGTTTAGTGCAAACCGTTGATTACCTTTAAGTAAACATGAGCAAGAAAGGGTTTTTGTACTATAATACTTAGAAATTACATCAGGTTGCCGATGATGGTAAAGTATAAAATAAAATGGCAATGTCGAAGCTGGTTGTGGATGATGGTAAATAGTGTAATGACAAACTAGCAATGTAGATCCTGCTTGTCGATAATGGCAAATATTATAATGACAAAATGACAGTGTTGATGCTGACTGTCGATGATGGTAAAGTTTATGATTAAAACCTGGCAATGTCGATACTGGTTGCCGATGATGGTAAAGTTTCTAATTAAAACCTGACAATGACGATGCTTATTACCGATAATGGTAAGGTAAAAATGACAAACTGACAATGCCAATACCGGATACCGATTTAGCGACAATAATGCCAACAATCATAGATGAGTAGAATCTAAAACGTAACATTAAACTTAGGGACGCTCTTCAATAACTCTCAAGATTCTTTCAGGATGTGCGTGGTACCTGTTATCAATTGTTAATCAACCAATCAAATCCTTATATATATGTGGTCAGTTATTTCAAAGTTCGCATTCATGTATGACTGAAGGTAGTCTTGTATTTTGAAAAGCCCTGAAATACTTAGAACAAAATACAGCTTACTAATAGTTCTATGGAGATCGTCTTGCTCTACTTGATACAATCAACGTGTGAAGGCCACTTAAATTATTAATAATGATATTGGGTTTACCGTCCTACTGTTCCTACTGGGATAATGAACACAGTGTGTCACGACGAAACTCTGGCCCGGGCAGTGACGATACGGCCTAGTCATATCTCGAATACAAACTGTCATGAGTCTTTTACGTGCAGACAGCGAGTCTTTTATGTGACCTACGGTCTATTCTTATCTCGAATTCCAACTGTCATGAGTCTTTTACGTGCATGCCAATGTGTACATCGAAACTCGGTTTTTCTTTCCATCCGCCCTACACCACTGACAAGGTAACCACGCCGGGAAATTCCGATGAACAAATAAGCCCCCCCCCCCTCCTCCTCAGGTTAAAGAGCCCATATCTTACTCACTGAGTCACCACCCCAACCCTCAAGTAATATTAATAATCATTAATTAATTATTACAGGCTTTCTGGACGTCATTTACCGTGAAAGCTGAATCTCTTAAAGGAATATCGGTCTAAATATCTTTCGATTCCATTCAGTGTTTACAAAGATATGATGACTTAAAAAATAATCAACACAGGACGACTTCTCTGAAAACATTATAAAGTCAGTTGTAATCTTCGGTTAAATCTAAGGCTGAACTTCTTTTCGGTACTATTTGAATCCAAACCGGCAGATTAGTTATTTTTATTTTTTTAAATTGTAATCCAATCTTTATAAATAAAATCAATTTGAGTGCAAGGATTAAGCCGTGAAAAATTTGATTTTTCCGAAAAACTTAATGCAAATGGCGGACATCAAACTCTAAGGCTTCTGTTCAGATTTAGACGGCGTACTTTTAAACATCTCGCATTTCCTTTGGCTTCAAGGTAGCTATCGTACTTATCTAAATTCTTAATTCCACAGTGGCTCAGTGATAAGACGCTGGTTTGCTAACCAGGAGGTCCCGTGTTCGCTCCAGGTGATGGCAAAGAAAGACCCCCCGCCCGAGAGTGGTAAAACAAGCAAGACTCTCTCTCTCTCTCTCTCTCTCTCTCTCTTTCCTTTTAATTCTAAAGCGCCCGCCACTCTCTCGCTCTGTCGCTGTCACACAAGTTAGATCAAGCGACAAATTGAATCCCTGGTGTGAGCGTATGTGGCATGGAGATGGGGCACCTTCTTCACCTCGTGGGTTTTCTCCGGACACTCCGGTTTCCTCCCACTGCTAAAGACCCCTACGCGCAAGCGAATTATTGAAATAAATATTTTAAACAAAATGTTAGTCCCGAAATGACCTAGTTTGTGTCGAATGGACGTTAAACCCCATTTGTCTCTCTCTCTCTCAAGCGACAAAATTCTTACACTGTACATGGAAGCAACATCCACAGTGACGGATGGCTGTTATTTACAGTGCGGTCGAACTATTCGACCTGAGTTAATCCGATTAAGGGGTTTGCCATTTAATTCCAATTTGTGTGTAGATCTAATGAGGGTGGAGGTAATTTGTAACCGGTCTGATGTCTGGTTTATTGTAATATATTAGTTGAATGGGATGCTAAATGGCACTATACTGTCAAACCATCGGGATCATCGTTAAAGCGACAAATAAGTATATAAGTAAGTGCAAGAGGGTCACAAAACAAAACTTTAAAATAAATCTGCGGTACAGCAGTCTTCTGTAAGAGGGGATGGGATCGAAAGGTTAACGCGCGCGCTTTGCATCATAAAGTTACATTGAGTCAAGTGCAGGCGTTGTTTTGATTCCCCTCCTGTTCAACCTCGTTGGGTTCCTCCGAGTTCTCTGGTTTCCCCAGTGACCAGCCGTAAACGTAAACGTCCTTGGCGTTGAACAGTCCCGGTCTTCACCAAATGTGAAAAATTAACCCAACAGTACCATCGAAAGATATGAGGGATAATGATACACCTATAGCCAATACATGCATATCTTTTCTATGGATGTCGAATGTTCAAGTCGTCATCTCTCGTAGACACTTAACGGAATTAATTGATTAATATTCCGTCGACTTTTAGTTTTCTGACTTTAACTTAGTTTCTATTGATTTCATTTTACACATCTTATGTCGAGTTGGTTCGGGTTGGTTTTGTTTTCTTGTTATAAAATGCACCGTTAAACCAAATCCCAACAATAACGTTAAAATAACTCAAAGCACCAAAGATTTTCTTTTCTTTTACGATAGAACAGAATGACGTAAAAGCCGAATCATCCACAATAGCTTGGGTTGATTTCTTGTGAACTAATGGTCGTATCATTTGTAATAATAGCACAATAATATTATTACAATATTACAATAATATTATTACATAACACATCTATGAAAGTGGTTCGGATTTTCTGACTAGATAAATAATGGAACAGGAATTGAAGCCGGTCGATATATACTATAATCAGGAAGTCGCGGGTTCAATCCCGATCTTGACCGAAGAATGAAATGGGGTATATCGTCCTATTTTTCTACACCAACTGGGTTAATGAAGAAGGGGTTGGTTGCGAAACTTCCTCGGGATTTTCCAGTGCAAAATGGAAGTCGTTTGCAAAGGAAATGAAATGAAATTGGTTTAACGTCCTACTGTTCTGCCCCGACTGGGATAATAATGGCGGGTATACGTCATACAGAGTGCTATCGAATTCCAAATGCATCTTTTTCCGTGCATGCCAAGGTGTACTCGGGACCTTGGTTTTTCGTACAAATCTCAACAACGAAACAGCTGTCCTTGTCAGGCCCTCAGTCCTGCACCACTGACATGGGAAAGCCACGCCGAAAAAGTCCTGACAAACTTTCTCGACCAACAATGGGATCGAATTCGCGACGTTCAGACTAGTGTGCCGCCGTGGCTCCCCATTTTTAAAGGAGGAACCACCGACGTAACGTGTATACATTGACATGCACGTAAAAGATCCCATGTAAGTTGGAAAGTGGAAATGTCTCCTGATAGCGCACGATAAGACGTTATACCCATTTCATTGCATTTTACTACGGCTCTAAGATAAATAAGATATTTCCAAATGTTTTGAACGGTAAAACGATTGGGTTTTTTTTTTACTAGAGGTATCGACGCGATGTTTAAAAACTCTAATCTACAGAGTTTTAATGATTTAACATTCTCGCATGTATTTCATCTAAAATGTCGGCTTGACGTGCCTACCCTCGGATCGGATAAATCTTCTCTCTTACTTTTAAAGGCAAAAAGAACTATTTTTAAAGGTAATTGAGACAGGAAACATGTTTACCCTGAAATAAATTTCTGATCTGAACCGCCAGTAAATCGTGCCGACCGTCAGATAAATGGCGACCTTTCTCGTGTTGGTGAGACGAGACTGATGATTCAATCTGTTCCACTCGGTGATTTACACTGACCCCTTGCCTGACCCCTCGATTCTGGATCATTTTACATCATTTAATCAGTCTAATATAATGTCTACCCTTTTACTTTTACATCAACGTTTATGATTAAATCACAAATATCTGACATCCGTACATTACGGATACTAGGGTCTAAAGATATATACTTATTTACCCATTAAAATAAGGAGCCACGCGGCTCACAATGAATGAAATGAAATGGGGTTTAACGTCCTACTTTCTTGCACCTAACCTGGGCTAAATTATATCGAATTCCAATTACCAAGGGATCTTTTACGTGCACTCCAATGTGTACACGGGGCCTCGGTTTTTTGTCCCATCCGAGCGACTAGGCAGCTGTCCTTGTCAGGCCCTCCTTCTGCATCACTGACAAGAGGAAATCACGCGGCTCAGTGAGTAAGGTTGCTTGCTCGCAAACCAGGACATCCTGCACCACTGACAGGAGGGAACCACACTGGAAAATTCCGAAATGGAATATTAGGGATCCCGAGGATTTTTCTCTGCCAATACCGGGGTGGAATCCAGGATATCCTGCTTAGCGATCCAAGCATTGCTCGCAGAACCATGACCTTTCCTCTTTTATTACATGCTGTATTCATGATGTGTCATTTTCAAACATCTGTCATCTGAATTCGCATTCGCAACATACCAGGAAGTCTTATTACTAATTGAAACCAATATAATATGCTTACCTTATTGCTTTACATTACGTTTTGCTAAGGTTGCTTTTGCGATAGTAGTTTTGTTTGCCACATTTTTTAAACTGAATAAATCAAAACTAAAGAAAATAAAAGTCACCGATTTTTTCAATTCGTGATAAATGAAATGATTGACATAGAACCCGTGGGAAAGATAATTACAATTTTAAAAACAATGTGAGCCTATAAAAAACGGTAGCTATGGTTAATTGTTGTACTAATATGAACAGGCATGTCGATTAGCTGTACACACAGTCTCATCAATAATGGATACGGTGTAGTAATCTAGATGTATTTTAATCCGGGTATACATTTTAGATAGTATTAGATATAATTAGTACCGCTGGGAATAAGGTTTAACTCCGCGATCATGATCTATTTCTTAACGAACTGTCAGGATCTTCGTGTACTAGGAAGTCTTGAGGTCCAGTCTTCGATACCGGAGTTGGTCGAGAAAGTTCATTGCGGATTTCCGGCGTGCCCCTTTCCCCCTTTGCCAATGGTTCAGGACAGAAAGCCTGGCAAGGGATCTGTATAGTTGTTCCGATGTTACACACTGGCATGAACGTAAAACATTCCTTGACAAATGAAATTTTATATAAGAGTAGGTCGCAGTGCTGCTCTCCGTCCACATTTTCCCCATAGAACACTAATTTATGGCGTATGTCCGTCTTCATTAGCTCAATCGAAGCAAAACAATAGGACGTTGAACCTCATTTCATTTCCTCTAAGGGACTGGATATTCCCTTGCACACTGCAAAAAAAGAAAAACCACGCAAAAATAAAGTCTATATGGAATTTTATTTTGGTATGTTGTGACTTTATATTCTATGATTAACCTTTATCTTGGCTTGAGGTCGATTTAAAGGCGCTAAATCGCTAATAACTGTACCTAAAGATGGACGCAAATAAGTCGCAGCGCATATAATAATGTAATATGAATGTATATAAACTGATTTACATTCAGTCCTTACCGTGTTTATTTTAATTGTAAATCAGTTATGTTCGGTGAAATACAAAACGTCAGAAGTCTCAATCGAATGGCAATCTCTGGCATCTGGTTATCTCAGTCGACGCCGATGGTATTTAATGCGCATGCTCTCCAGATAAGCATATGAGGTTATCGCGGGGTATGTCTGGCTCGTTCTTCGAGTCCCTTGTTACAAATGACGCTGTAACGCGTTATAGTACACGACTCGTGTACCAATGGTAAAATGTTTATTTTGTCTTAATTATTGGATACCCGAAGACCGTCTTTACCCGGTAAGGTCACAACATCATTGTTGATTTAAATTCGTGTTTTCATTGCCGAAGACTTTGGATATGATACTGAGTTAGAAACTTAGCTACTTTAATATATCACTATATTTGATAAAAACCGGGGTAAAAGTCCTAACTTAACACTATTCACGCTTTTTGTTTCAGTTAAATATCATATTTAGATTCTTTATTGCCCCTTTTTTTCTGTATGTTTGAATTGTGACGACAATTAGACTGCAATGATTAGAACGACTAGTAACATGCTGGTTATTTTCTCTCCTGCTGTATCGAACGTTAAATAATATAACTAATGTATATTAAAGGAGTCGTCCTAGCAATATTTCAACGAACAGAAGGTATTAAAGGAATCACACCCTCGGTATTTTAACGAACAGAATGTATTGAAGATGTGTATTGTGGGTCTCTTTGGGTGTGGGAGGGGGCGTCTTGGAAAGTTATATTATTTAGACATTTATTCATATGGCAAGACCATCGGGTGGTCGTGATATTGAATGTACTAAAATACACACGATTGTTAATAATTTAGCGCAAAAATGGATAATTAAGACTCTGATTATTATCGTTGCAATAGTACTTGACATGCGAGACTATGTTGTCAAAAGCTCAAACGCCCATAAGGTTATTTGACGGAAATTCTCAATATCTTAATTTCACATTATTCATATTCGAACTATTATAGTTACAGCTGCCAACTCTTTATCTAAATATTACATAATGCATCTTTAATCCCGTTTTAAAAAATCGTTCGATCATTTTCGAACGTTTTGATATTTTCAGCCAAAGTATTCATAAGGTTGATGGGTGTACCTTCATATCGGGTTTTTCATAAAAATGTTTTATTTCATATAAAATTGGATTGAAGAACATGCTAGACCAATGTTAAACCCCCTCCAGAATCTAAAACATAAAATAAATACACTGTATTTATACAAATGTTTGTTTTTTGGAGCTTATAGTACAGACTTTTATCTATGTCCTATCAAAGGATAGGTCATGGTATCTGTGAATTCCCCTTTAAACATTATAATTACATGTTTACGAATAAACTATAAGACGCCTATATATGTATTTACATATACAATTTTATTCATATATTACAGAAAATTATATATATTATTATTATAACATTTAGAATCTCAGTGTTTTCTTCAAATCGGCTAATATTAAGGGAGATTCAGGAGAAATTGTCGAATTGCGACTTACTTGACATAATAGTTAAACATGAACTTTCAGAGTTAATTTTAAAGTGCTTTCATTAGTGAATAGAGGATTAAACATAGTGCAAATAGAGAATGTTGTACAGTTTAGTAATTTTGTCTCCGAAAACAAATGCTCGTTGCTGTAATATGCACCAATTTACCCGCTGAGCAGTTATTTTGTTTGACTCATGAGCACAAGCTAAAATGTTACATTTTTCTCTTGGTTAGAGTGCACGTTAAAGAATCCTTGACAGTTGGAATTCGAAAAAAAGAGTAGACCGTGTCGCTAGTGTCCGATTAAAATTACCCCCATATGATCGATTTCCGGCTTCATTTGCCCGGATGAAAAGAAAAGTAGAAAGTCGAACCTCAATTCATTTCAACGTCTTCGTTAGCGTAGGCGGTGCCGAAATGTTGGACGTTACACCGTATTTCATTTCATTTTCAATCGAACCGACAACCCCATTTGAATTGCGTGTCATTCGAAGTTCAGTTCCTTTAAGTCGGGTCATTTTAACCGAAAAGTTTACTGAGTCATAAAGAAAGCATACCATATCATTAAAAAAACCGCTGGTATAAATCACACTGTCACAGAAACAGTTTTCAAGCGGCAAAATATATTGTGTGTTTTTAAAGTAATGTTAAAAGGACATGACACAAGGACAAGACGAGGATGATAGTGGTCGGGGGTTTGTATAATATATGAATTACATAGCTTTATGCATGTCTTGATATCAGTCAATCTGATGGGCTTGTTTTTAGCTAAGCTTTAATCTTATAAATTATTAGTTTCGAAAATCTGAGATCCGGTTGGCATGCATGTAAAAGAACCCCTTGACGTAGGAAGCCGTACACTGCATGACGCACCCCCTGCCTTCATTCGTTTAGAAATGGAAGAGGTGAAACTCCATTTGACTTTATATGTATGAAAGACAATTATCAGTTTTCTGCATGTCTTTCTGTCCCTGTCTTTGATAACCCGCATCCTTCTTGTCGCATTCAACGCCCGCTTCAGATATTTTCGGACGGTTTGGACATCTTCTCCAACACTACCGGGACCGTGTTCACAGAACATTCTCAGAGTAAGGTTAAGAATTTACTCAACATTCAATTACTGTTTATAAGGGATATCTTTGAGCCAGAAACACAAAACTTTACACATAGTTACTTTATTATTGATGTATTTTATACCACAAAACATAAGGGGCAATGTATTATTTTTTAAAAAGGAGAACAATTTTGAGTAAATTCTTAACTTAACTCCGAGAATGCTTTGTGAACTCGGGGCCAGATTAAAATATTCTTGACGTCATTTCATCTCATGACGACACCGACGGAAACAACCTCCGGTTCAACTTACTGCTATATGCTGACATTGCTATTGTAAATTTTTCAACCGGCTCACCATCTATAACGACTGGTCGTTTTTACACCAACTGTTTCTAAATAAAAACGACCACTTAATTCACCTAGCAGTGTTGACGAGTATTCCATTGTCACGTTTATGTGGGGATTTTTTTTTATTTTTACGCTAATGGATATTAATTGAGCTATTGAGATTAATTATCCGAGCTGTTTCTGGTTCATCTGTCGACCAATTGTTTATGTACAGATTAAAACAGGATTCAGTTGATAAACCCTTTGTTCCGCCATTATTCATCCCCCGATTCCTGGGAAGTTTAGTCAGTGCGATGGCACCATTCAAGAGCGGATACCGGACCCGCGTGTTTTTAACAAAGATAATTGATAGATTTCCAGCTCTATTCAATGCCTGGTGTAATATTTTATAGTTTCAGTCATGCTAAACTCTATGAAAACGGTAGCTTTCTGCTTTGTCCGCCATGTCCGGTCGGTGAGGTTTCCGCTTACCATCATGCTATGACGGACTTGTTACTAAGTATATATTATAGGTGAACAGAACTTCCGGCGGTTCAGGTCACATATTTCTAACGGAATGCCGGTTGGAAGTTGACGTCAAACAAGAACAAACGCAGACCAGCCTTACGTTATTGCGAAACATAACGTTATGTACAATGTGACGTCAAGAGTTAACACTGTTGATTACGGTATTGTGTTTACTTTAATAAAATTTAATAGTCCAATTAAAAACACATTATGGGCGATTAGATAACGAACACACAGATCTCGCCTAAATAATTCTAAAATAGATAATTAAAGGGGGTATGATGAAAATTAATTTACTCTGGGTCGAGAAAACTTCATTTTAAAAACACCGTAGCCTCGATTGCCATTGTTACACAGTATCGATTATCCATCAATGGTCGCTAAGGAGCAGATCTGAGTCAAATTCAATGAAAATTGAACCCATAAGATGACATCGCGGGTTGATTATGGGCTTTTCGTGTTAATAAATATCTAATTCACTATTTATTCAACATGTCAGGCCTTAAAAAAGACCATTATCTGTGCCGAAATTAAATTCCTTGTATCGAGTGGACGTTACCCCCTTTATCTCTCTCTCTCTCTCTCTCTCTCTCTCTCTCTCTCTCTCTAATTGACTATTTTCACAAATACACCTGGTCAACCCTTGCCGCAATGCAGTAATTATAAAAGTTTAAAGCCAGGTTGATTTTATCTCCTTATTTAATGATCATCTTAATTGTTTCATTAAATCAACTTGAGTTTTCTGTCAATCAATTTACAACATAAGAATCATTAGGGCTAGTCTAATAATTATAAATAACGTAGTAGAATTTAGCATATTATAACATAATATAATCTGATAACATAGCATAAAGTGGCATAACATGTCCGTCCTAATAATATAATATAAAGAAACTAGCATGAAGAAATATATAGTAACACAGCATGAGGTGATGTAACATAAAGTAACATAACAGGGCATAATATATCATAAAGTAACATAGTATGACGTAATGTAACATAACGTAACATAGCATGGAGTAATACAACATAAAGTAACCTAGTCTGACGTAAAGTAACATAACTTTAGTAGCATGGCGTAAAGTAACATAACTTTAGTAGCATGGCGTAATATAACATAAAGTAACCTAGAATGACATAATATAAATACGGTATTACATGAAAGGCTGAAAGCAAGAATACCTCACGTGTGTATCGCATTACGCGCTGCAAAGTTATTCGCTTCTGAATTATAAAATCTTAAAGATTTTAGAAGTCTAAAGTTAACGATAATAGCCATAATAGGTAATAATACATTGATAATGTTCGTGGCGGTGGTATGGATATTGTTTGGTCGGGGCGAGGGACTGTGTGTTGTAAGAGTACTTTTAGTGTGTATTTGCCATTTTAAAAAAATGGCTGCATATGTATATCAGTCGTTTTATAGCATGAAATAACATTTTAGTTGCTCAACGGAATGTTTTGGTATCGGTATATATTTTTTTGCGCGTTTTTCATTCACGATCAAAATCTCGGGGGAAACATAGTTACCAGTATTTCAATTATTTTCTGTTTATGTTTTCCCCAAGAGAGTTGGCTAAACAAAAATAATAGGAAAAAATGTAATAGAAAGTTAAATAAAATGAAATGAAATGAAATAAGGTTAAATGCCCCGCTGTTCAGCACCGACTGGGCTAATGAAGACGGACATACGCCCAGTGTGCTATAAGGGAAATTTTGCCCGGACAGCGCGGCACTACGGCCTACTCTTACCTCGAATTCCAACTACCAATGGATCTTTTACGTGCACGACAATATACACGCGACCTCGGCTTTTCACCCATCCGAACGACTATACACTTTTCCTTGCGAGACCCTCTGTCCTGTTCCACTGACAATGGGGGGGGGGGGCGCCGGAAATATTGATGAACTTTCTCGACCAACGCAAGGATCGAACACATCTTTATCACTGAGCCACCGTGGCTCCGGAAATTAAACAAAGGTGTGTTACAAAACCTTCGATCTTAAAAGGGAATCAAAGGAGAAATATCATTCTTAGCTTGCAGATATTTTCATATTAATAGTCAACTTGTGAACATGTTGGTGGCCTTTGACCTCGTACAAACGGTTGGGTTTTTTTACGTGTAACGTGCATGAAGCAGCATATACGCATACTTTGTCTTGAACACCAGCTACTGCTACTCATTTCTTATCACGTGATCGCAAAACTAACCGGAATTATTAAGATATGCACCCAGGTAAATCCTCCAAGCACTTCCAATCGTAAGATTGTACTGTAGCGTGGTTTCGATTTCTGCTTGTACGTGACAAGGAGTAGGGTTGCCTGTCCAATCTCGTGGATTTCCCTGGGTCCTCCGGTTTACTCCCATTGTTTAAGGCCCCTACGCGCAAGCCAATTAATGAAATAAAATGGAACTCTTTGTTAGTTCCGAAAAGACCATTTTTGTGTCGAGAGTACCCTAAACACATTTTCTCTTTCTTTCTACACTAGTTGTATGTACTAAATGGATCTGCACACGATTGTTATAAACAGATTCTATACTCTCACTTCCTTGGCGGTTCTGAGTGTTGATCAGATTAAAGGATATAGAGACGAATGGCGATCATTTATTTATTTTGGACTGAATCCTAAATGCGTTCCCCTGTCACAGATGGAGAGTTAGTGTCACCATAATCGAGCTTTAAATCAGAATTAGCCAGGTTTAGACGCATCCAAGACAAGGATCGGAATCAATATGGCGACAATAAGACTAGAAATAATGGCAAGCGATTGTCGGAATCTGTTGACGAAGACTAAGAAGCTGTAATTAAATATTAAAATATAGTCTTGTTTGTATTCAAAATACTGCTGTTGATTTCAGGTAATAGATGGGGGTGATAGACCGTGGTAGAATTTAGCGAATTAACATGGTTAAAAGCGAATTATTACGCTCTTGTCATCACGTCGCATTGCACTCACTCCCAACTGATTTCAATAAAAGGATTTTTGACTTCAAAGCAAATTGAAACATTATAGAAAACTTGTATAGACTTTTTTTATTGTTCAAAAATTCATTGGTTACATTATCTTTGCTTTAATTTTTAACCATGATATGCAGCATGAACTCAATTACATCTCCATAGTAACGCCATTACGTCAGACTCTTGGGAATTTCTTTGCCGCCATTTTTAAATTTAAATTGATCCAAAGTAAATTGTAATATCAATAAAGGGCGCGATATAATGGAGTGAACTTAAAACAATCTATTCACTTCAATTCACTTGTATTATTAGGAGAATGGGAGAAAGAAATATCAAAACATAAAATTATGTTTTCTTACGCCTAGAGCCACATTGCAGTCTGTAATAGCCTAGGCCTAGTTTATTATAGAAATATTACAGAAAAAGCTAAGTTTTTATCATTTTCTTATTTGGATTTAAAATATAATCAAACTGAATGATATGTTAGTCCCGAGATGCCATAATCAACTCCCGATGCTATCGGATGTCAGCGATATTTAGAAGACTCAAATACGTTTTGTGGTGGAGACAGTAATAGTGACAATCGAGAATAGCCTAAAATCCTATCGCTAATATCTTGTCTCTGTGAACTTATTTGACTGAAACTTTTAGCATATTCTACTTCCATTTTCTATTTTTTAACTAGCGAGAACTGTCAGCTCTTTATCTAATCTTACCTAAAGCAACTTAATTAAAATCCAATATGAAAGCAAAAACAAAAGGATTATTGATCATAAAATGAATTACAACTTGTAACTTTATGATGTGCTTTTTAATGATTTATAAAACATTTTCTCGCTAGAGATTTAAAACTTCCATTCATTATTACGATACATCACGATATTGTCTCGTGCCGATACAGTATCATATCGTGACACGAATATACAAAATACAATTACTTACGGTACAACAATTAATGTTTATAAAAATGTTTAAAAATCGGCTTGTATATGAAATGAAGTGGAATTTAACGTCCTACGTTTCTGCACCAGGATATACGCCATAAAGTGTGCTATATGAGGGACTTTTTGCCCGTACAAAGGTGCTTCCGCAAACTTTTGCTAGACCCATCCGTACTGCATCCCTTGACAGGGAAAACCACGCTAGAAAATCCCGGGGAACTTTCTCGACCTCCACCAGGATGGCATCCGGACCTACTGGTTAGCGAACCAGCGTCTTACTCACCAAGCAAACGGGGGTTCTTTGTAAAAAATATATCTGGGGGATACGAATCAATGTTGCTGCGCAAGAATGTTGAAGGAATACCCTGGATGGGATTTCTCCGGTGTCCTCTCACTTTTAAAGAACCCCACACGCATGCGAATTATTGAAATAAAATTGAACCATACTGTTGGTCCAGAAATAAGACAATATAAAAAGGTTCAATTGAACGTTCAGGAATAGAATTCTGGAAAATCCCAAAATAGTGACATTCTCTTAAAACGGGTATTTGGGGCTAGAACGCATGCGTCGATTGAATGAGAAAACATTTCTACCAAACCTGACAGCTGGAACATATTCGTTGTGTTTTATTACTCACACCATCTCTGTTGTTGGGACTGACAGAACTGTGACAGGCAGCAATCCGCGTCACGCGATTACAATTCCATCTATTCAGAAGGTTCTGGATTGACAATCGAGCACCGCCAAAGGGGATACTCGATTGAACGTTCTGGAATTGAATTCGCCCTTTTCCCAAAATAGTGAAAATCGAGTGAAAAGGAGTATTTCGAGCTTCAACGTATGCGCCAGCTGCATAAAAAATATATATACCAATCATGATAGCTGAAATATTAATTCCGTAACATTCAATCGTGTATCCCTTAAGACTTGTCTCCGTGCAATATATTTACCCTAAGCTGCAATCTAGTTAAAAGTTTGGTAAAATAGGCCCCGGGTGTCTCATCGGAAGTTTCAGTTATCTTTTTGTCTAGCTATTATAATGTATAAATTTAGTGATAATTTTTTTATCTATATTACATGTAAATTGAACGCATGACTCTGTGATGGCCCGAGGAGTATGGGATGGCTCATCATGTAGGATATCTTGTATGATATTAGTTTTGGCCTAGAAAGTTCAACGAGATTTTCCGGCGTGGCTCCCTTCTTGTCAGTTGTGCAGGACTGTTTCTTATAGGACGAAAAACCATTGACATTTGGAATACGAAAACACAGTAGGCCGTTGGAATTGTCTGCCAAATTCCTCTCATATCACTCTGTGTGACATTTGCTCGTCTTCCCTGCCCTGTTTTGATTTTGCGCGGAGAATAGAACATTGTTTAAAAAATGCTATCGAATGCAACCACGATTCTATACAGCACGTATACACAAAGGTCAAATCTGATTCGTCAACCAACTAATCTAGTAATTAATTAATTAACATTTTGATTAACATGGCTGTTTTATTGATTCATTCTATTTCATTTTTTTTATTATTATTATTATTTCTGCTGACTTATTGTTAAATTCCGTGTATTCCACAATAAAAGGTCGCCATCCTAAACTACCCAATAAATAAAGTGCCTCGTACAATTTTCTTTCTTATTGTTCTAGAAAAACATTTTTAAGCGGATTAAACGCGATGAGACTTAAGAGATTGCAACAAATTTGTTTCAATAGCAATTAGTGATTAATTGGACTGTAAAGATACGGGTCAAAATTCTATGGAATACAATTACCGGTTATTATAGGGCGATGTTTCGCTCAATAATAAACAGTAATTGTATTCCATAGAATTGTATCCCGTGTATTTGATAAACACAAACAGAACCACAGGGTAATAGTAATTGTATTCCAAAGAACTATACCTTGTGTATCTGATTAAGACGAGATGTCCTTATAGCCTAAAGGCCCATTAGTACTAAACAGTAATTATTGTATTCCATATAAGTGTTGTCCTGTGTATATCTGATAACGACTGCATGGTCCTATAGTCCAAAGTAATGATAAGTAATTGTATTCCATACAGTAATGCCCCGTATATTTGATCAAGACCTAAAGAACCGACTAGTTAAAACGACACATCAGTAATATTGTATTCTTGTATTCAATAGAATTATGTCCTGTCTTGTGTATAATATATATGAACCAATTTTCGTGAAATACCAACAACGGTAGGGGGTGGGGGTGGGATGGCCTGTGGTCTTTAGTGCCGCGCGTTGAACTCTAGCTAGCCGGTCACCTCTGGCGTACGGCTGTGGTTTCGAGCCCTGGTGTGAGCGTATGTGGCATGGAGATAAGGGCGCCTTCTCAACCTCGTGGGTTTCCTCCGGTTTCCTCCCACTGCTAAAGACCCCTACGCGCAAGCGATTTATTGAAATAAAATTAAACCATATGTTAGTCTCGAAATGACCTAGTTTGTGTTGAGTGGAAGTTAAACCCCATTTCTCTCTCTCTCCCCAACGGTAGTGTACTGTGAACGAACATTGCTTAGATGACTGTTAAAAGTTTGGGTTGGTGACTCCGACGCCCTTTAAATTATGTTTTTTGTAGAGCTTCGAACGTATACAAAAATTTAGCGAATGACAATACCAGAGTGGACCATAAAGGGTCCCCAAAGTACTGGAGACCATTTGCTTCTTTAGGCGGGATGCTAAACTTGCAGGCGCTTTCCCAGTCCATCTACGGAAGCACATGTTTATCAGTTACACACTGAATGATATGACCTTTAGTGAATTGATGTTCTATGATGAATAAGGCACTTGAACCATCTCGAAGGTATCCACCGATTTACCCATATTCCGGAATCGCATCTGTAACAAGAGAAAGGCATCCACCCGTGTGCGCATTTGTGTGCATGTAAAAGAACCCTTGGCAGCTGAAATTCGACAAAGATTCACCGGAATCGCCGATGTCCATGTAATAATTCTTCCAATGCACACTACATGCTGGATTTCAGTCTTTATTAGCCCAGTTGGTGCAGAAAAGTAGGACGTTAAACCCTATTTCATTTTGTATGATATATTTAAAACGATTCTTTTTGCTTTTTTTTTCAGACCGACCACGATGACCCAGTTTGGTGAAAATATATGGAACTTTATAACCCTTTTGTTACTTGCTGTTGTATATTGTTTAGGTCAGTATTATAAATATTTACTTCTTAAAGAGGCATGATAATAAAAATAATAATAATAATAGGGCCTAATTGATATATAATCCAAGGTTTTGTTACTCTATGGCGCTATTACATTATGATAAAAATACAAAAAAGAAATATAAATAAAAAAACAATCCCCAAATTTGTATTTGAATCCACACTGTTGTCATTATACCGAAATACATTCAGAATATCAGCTGTTAGTCGGCTAACATCGGCTGTGTAATGTATATTTCCATGGGTGAGTGCGCCATGTTTCGGTGAATTGAGTGTATATTTCCGTGGGTGAGTGCGTGGCGTCTCAGTGAATTGAGTGTATATTTACACGAGTGAGTGCACGGTGTCTCGGTGTGATTGGAACAGCTGCACCAAACTGATCCCGCAGTGAATATTCGCTTGGCCGCTACAATCACTGATAAGCATGACATCGACGAGGCTTAGTGAGTACGGCATATTAACTTTTTTACTCCGACAAATTAAATTCTCAAACATTTTTTGAGGTAAAAGAAAAATAAATAAAGACGTTTGAAGCATTAATTTGTAGTTAAAAAATATTTCATATTTAGTGTAAATGGGTATGAAAATGAGTAAAATGTATCATTTTGCCCGAAGCAGTCAGGTGTTAAGTAAACATTGCACGAGCCGTTGAGCCAATGACTACCGGCGCGTGCAGTCAACGCACGTGTTATGGACAGTCATGTGTTACAGAGATAATTCGTAAGTAATTCTCTGTAAAACAGATTGCAGCTGCACATCTGCATATAATTACAACCAAAGGTGGTAAAATAAAACTAAATACGGAATATAAAACGAAAAACGAACTGCAAAACTAAAGTGAAAAGATTTTGAATGCTGCAGTTTCTAAATTTGCCCTTTTTGTTTTCTGCTTTCAAATTACACCCTTTGTTGTTTAATAGAGTGAATTTGACAGTGATATAAATGGCCTTGCTGGACCACCATACGATGATTTGAGACTCTGTATCTGTTGAAAGGGCTGAATGGTTTCTGAGTTAAACTGTTTGATTTATCAATCTGAACGATTTCTTTTTTCATTACGCTGAAGAGCGATGTTTCTGTAGGAGTCTTTTAACAGTCGGTGGCGTGTCATTCAAGCGGACGTCATCAAAGTGTTAGATTAACTAATGAAGTAGCATGTGCTAGAAAAGTTCTAATCTGAATATTACCAGAATTTTATTTCTAATTCATTTCCTTTGGACAAACACAAGTTAAAAAAAAGTATCTTTCTTTATTGACTAAAAAAACGCCGTCAGCCGGATTTTCACTTTTTCTAATTTCCTAAAATTCCGATCATCAAAATATTTTCCAAAAACTGGTTATAATACGTGGAAGGAAATGAAACGGGTGTTTTACATCATATTTTGCTGTGCCGATTGGATAATAAAGACGGGCTAATGCCATACAATGTGCGTACTACGAGGAATATTTTGCCTGCACAGCGGCGCGATGGTCTACTCTTATTTCGAATTCCATCTGCCAAGTCTCTTTATCGAATTTTCTACCCACCTGACAGACTAGAAACTGGCCTTGCTTGCCAGGCCCTTCTACTGGCAACTGGATCCCACACAAGAAAATCTTAACAAGACTTCTCGGGCAACACCAGTTTGAAGCAAGCAAATGTAACTACATATAATTAAATAATTGCTTCAATTAATTGCTCGTATCCGGATTCGGACAAACATTTTTCGTTGTCGTATTGTAAATGCAATTTAGGACCTGTGGTGGCTCGGTGATTAATTTCAATTACATGTAATTTAACCGTGGTCCTGCTGGTGCCTTGTGAGACTACATTCGGAATGCAAAACATATTATTTTACTCGTCGAGCTGAGGGTAGTCACGGTGGATCGCTGAGTATGATCATGACTTACTAATTTGATCAGAAAATCTCTGGCGTGGTTACCCATTGCCAGTGGTGTAGGGCGTTCGAGTGTAATAGAACCATTGACAGTTGAGATCACAGACGAAATGCAGCTGGCCATGCACAATTTCCCGCATAGCATAGCGTATACAACTGTCTTTAATTACTCCAGTTAGGGAAGAAAAATTGGACGTTCAATACCATTTCACCTCACGGCATACACACAATGCTGGGGCAGTTATTCGTCATCAGTAATGGCGGCTGTCATTTGTTGTAATGGTATCTATAGACATGCTCAGATGGGTGTATGGTGTTGGTTACACCCATCAATCACACCGTGACGTGATAACTGATTAAAGTAAAATAGATTCATTAATTAAACTTGTATATTTTGACATGAACAGATAAAACGTTTTATATATTTGTTACGTACACGTTGTGGTGACAGCCTTTCATTAAACGGTCATCAAGCGACGGAAAAGACCGAGAAAATCACTGACTAACGAATGAAAATACATGTAATCGGCCGGTTTTGGCAAAAACCGACTTCTGTTGTGTACTTGGTGCACCTAAAAAGAGAGAGATACAGAAATGGGGTTTAACGTCGACTCGACACAAACTAGGTTATTTCGGGACTGACATATAGTTCAATTCATTTCCATAATTTATTTGCGCGTAGGGGTCTTTATCAGTGGGAGGAAACCAGAGGACCCAGAGAAAACCCCACTACTTGTCACGTACAACTGCGGAATCGAAACCACACCAGTTGACTCAGTGACAGATCTTATGATACAGTGAGCACATGCCAACCATTCGGACACCCAACCCCCTGTGCACGTAAAAGAATCCTTGACAGTTGGAACTTTCCTCATAATATGTTGTATGGTGTGATCCCGTATTGGTTCAGTTAAAACCCGCGCACTTCATTTCATTCTGGGTCCTAAAATCAAATGGCTCGTTTGTTTCGTTTAAGAGTGCGCAAACATCAAGTGACACTGCCCTTTAATTATGTATATTACTACAATGACCGTGTCAGTAGTAACTGTTATGTATTATGTATCGTAATTACCACGGACATAACAAACGATCCCACGTAATCTACACCACACACATATATATGCTATACACCACACACCTTGTTTAATTACAAACTACATACCCTCAACTCAATCATTTCCATTGATTTACTTGACGGGATTCAATCATCAACAATACAACCCGAACAATTCACTAACAATACCTCGACCAATCAGTAGGCGTGTAATTCAACTTCTGATATCTATTTCAAACATTTCAACCTTATTAACTCACGACAAATACTCATTAACTTCAATCTTCCATAAGTTCCCCAACAGTACAATCTAATCACAGAAAATATAATTTGGAATGTAATCCGGGTTCAAACGGAATTTCGCATGTTTTGTATTTTTTTTATACCGTATGATAATCTCCAAGGAACATGTTTTATTTTGAGAATGATTCGAACAGCTATCAGTTTTCACACTAAATACATGTATTATTTCGTTTTATTTATGAAAATGAATTCATTAGATATGGCATTGTTTGAACAGTGCAAATAAGTCAACGCCTGAAGCCCTATTCATATTGGAAGCCGTGGTGGCTTGGTGCGTAAGACGTTGACTCGCTAATCATCAGGCCCCCTGTTGTGTCGACCGAAAAGTTCATCGGTTTTTCGGCGGGAGTCTTCCTTATCAGTGAGGCAAGGGACAAAGTATGCTCGTTCGGATGAGACAAATACCCAAGTCCCTTGAAAACATAGTCGTGCACGTAAAAGAACCCTTGACAATTTGAATTTGATAGGTCGTAGCACCGTTGTCATGGCAAACATTCACTCATAGCATGTTCAGAACAGTAGGAAGTTAAATCCTATTTCACGTATTAGTTCAAATCTTGTACATTCACGAAATTTGAGAATTTGGGATGTTTTATTTATAATGCGAGTAGTCGTATCGAGTTTTATATCTCATCGTTCTAATAAAATATGCTTAATGTAGGTTTACTTCAAATTAGTTTGGACTTACATTTTATTTGACGATTAATTAATTCCAGATTGTCACGCATGTCAAGATATTTGTTGTCCAAATTAATCCATCTGTTTAGCAGATTTCGATGTCAATTACGTCTTCTGATAAGTGAACCCGAGTCACTGTAGCCCCATAGAAAAACGGCACATGAATACAGTACAGGCCAAACATAACGTGGAAGCTGAATACAGTACATACTATCTTAACATATTATGAACCTAACAGTACATGGATGCAGCACATACAGTCTCAACATAACATGGAACAAACAGTTGAGAAATACAAAACATACAGTCTCAACATAACATGGACCAAACAGTATACGAATAGAGCACAGACAGTTTGAACATAACATGGAACAAACAGTATATGAATATAGCACACACCGTTTCAACATAACATGGAACAAACAGTGCACCAATACAACACAAACAGTTTAAACATAACATGGAACAAACAGTGCACCAATACAACACAGACAGTTTGAACATAACCTATATATGATTCCCTGCTTCTTAAATCGAAAATCCAGAAGTCACGTGTGTCGTGTATATGGCAGCCCATACTGTTTAGCACACCCGATACTATTTCCGCCCGAGGAGTCCATACAGCTAGCACATTTTGCTTGAACCCTGGCTTTCTGATTGACATATTTTTAGCGAGAGAGTAAGAAATGTTTGCGTGCGAGGTTGTGTTTGATAGAGAGACACGAGTCTGGCAGGTAAAATCCTCGACATATAAAAACTCTTGTCTCAAGAAACACTGTAACAACTGAACAACTCAGACCAATTCAACATATCAAAAATAATCAAGCTCCACTTAACGTAGACACGAAACGGGGTTTCATATGACCGCTAATTATATTGTCAGAAAGGAGAGGGGGTGGAGAAGAAAGATAAATGGGGTTTAACGTCCACTCGACACAAACTATATAGGTCATTTCGGGACCAACATATTGTTTCATTTTTTTTTTCAATAATTCGTTTGCGCGTAGGGTTCTTTAGCAAAGGGAGGGGGTGGTGGACCCGGGGTAAACCCACGAGGTTGGTCAGGTTGTCAGAAAGGACGTCTCCTATTATTTATCATATAACAATATTATTATTAACAATATGATTGAGGGGTGGGGAGGGGCGTTATCGGGTGTGGTGGGGAAGATGTGTGGTTGGGATGGAATCAGATTTCTACTAATTATATTATGTAATAGGATATGGCCTAGTATTAAAACATGAGTGGGGAGGGGATAGATTCTGGTCCCTACGTATTAAGGGTGTTGGGAGGGATGTGGAGGGAATCCCTACTACTATTAGGGGTGTCGACGGGGGGGGGGGGGGGCGTGGAATGGATTAAGTTTCCTACTGGGCTACTATTTATAAATTTATATGATGGATATCAATCATGAGAGAGAGAGGGTTTAAGGTCCACTTGACACAAACTGGGCCATTTCGGGACTAACATATGGTTCAATTTTATTTCAATAATTCGCATGCGCGTAAGGGTCTTTAACAGTGGGAGGTAACTGGATGACCCGGAGAGCCGACCCCACTTCTTGTCACGTACAACCAGGGATTGTCAATTATGTGCTATGGTTATTGGCTGTTGGGGTGTAAAGGGGAGAGGCGTGGCTAACAAGATTCGTGTTTTAGTGGATGTAGGGTTGACGGTGATTGTTTATGGATTGTTTCGCGGTAAGATGAAATTGACAATTAATTAAGCGTCTATTCGATTATTCCGTGGTATTTATATATGTATATTGCAGGTTCGCCGTCAAATACATAAATCAATTTTAAAAGGTCCGTTTCATAATGGGAGTGGTAAATAGCATTAAACTGCCAAGCATAAAAAAGAGCCAAAAGGTTTTCAGGAAGTCGTCGATGTTCCTATCTGATCTTTCACCACATAATCCACACTAAAATCTCCCAAATTCGATTATTTGCCGGAAACGGTTAATAATCTTTGGACTCAAACAGAGACCTATCAAAATATTTTACCCAAAATTTGCAGGTGACCCTGGCTTGTTTATGTCGTCTTCAGTGATTGCCGATAAATTTTCAATTTATCGTATCTTTAAGAAATCACAATAGTTTGTTATGGCAGAAAAATAGTGCTGTGAGGGCCAAAATCTCGATTGTCATGACAGAAAAGTCATAAAGTTTAATACGTCATCAGCGTTGGTTTATTTGAGACTGTTTATTTTCAATTCATCTTATTTTCATAAATACAGAAAGGAACGGAACCATTTCTGGGTTGATATTTGATTTGTTTTAAAGAGGTTGTAAGATAGCGTATATATATTTACTTACCCTACAACCCAGTATGTAAACGATTGTTTATGTTTTATAGGATCTGTTGTCATGGTAACAGGTTGACAAGTAAACAATACACCATGTTCTTTAACATCAACCAGATTATCATCAGGATAAAAAAACGACTATTTCCCATCTGTCGCTAATTTCTGGAAAACATTCGTTTTAAACATTACATTAGAGGTGTAGCATTGACTATATTGTTGTTTGCAAGTGGTTCATTTTAATTAAAAAAAATAAAGCGGGAGTAAAAAAAAGAATAAAATTTTACAAAAATGCCTGACTCGCTAAACAGTAAGTTTCAGTTTTACTCGCGGTGTTGACCGAAAACAATGTCTGGCAATGGTGCTCGAGAAAACCGTGGTCCCGTGTACACGTAAAACAGCTCTTGACAGTCGGGATTCGAAATAAGAATAGGCCCGTCTTTATTAACCCTGTCAGTTATATTTATTCTTTATTGATTAAGTGGGATATTCGTTGAAGAGACATCAGTCGTGTGATTAAGAATTAACTTGTTAGCTCTTGGGGCAGCAACTATTGCTGACAGCGATCATTGCGTTTCTACGGGTGTAGCTTTTAATTTGATCGGGCCAGCTGCTTTTTAATCCGGTCACCACAATTTCAAATTATTGATTTAATTATACAAGTCAGAAAATAGGCAAAGCAGATGTTTCGGAAGATTTGTGTCGGAAACGCCCCGAGTTACAATACGCGTTTCGCGTTGTGTAGTTTTCAATACACTTGAGGAATAGTGAAGATTGGCCAACGTTATGCAATGAGTTGTAAGGAATATCTGATAAGAACAATTATTGAAATAAAATGTGTGTTGAATGAATGGGCAAGTACATTGCCGATTCACCGCTTGTACGTGACAAGGAGTAGGGTGACCTTTCCAGTCTTGTAGTATTTCTCCTGGTTCATGCATGGGTTTCCTCTGGCGGCAAGCGAATTGTTGAAATAAAATTGAACCATATAAGTCCCGACACTGCGCCTAGTCGTCATGGTGATACAAAAACAGCTGAGGTCCTGTGTAAACCTTACAGTGCACGTAAAAGAACTTTTGTCAGTTGCCGGCGAGCAAAAGTTTCCCTGGTAGCACACTGTATGTCACATACCCTTAAGATTAGATTAGTTGCTACATAAAACCGTGCGGAGGACCTGGAAACTTACATGTATGGACGGCACCTCTCTCTCTCTCTTTCTCACTCTCTCTCTCTATCTCTCTCTCTCTCTCTCTCTCTGATCTATTTTTTGCAACATATAATTCTAGCCTCGATCGCAAATGACTTCTTCTTCCTGTTCTACTGACAATCCACCGGAAGTGCTTAAAGAAACACAATCATACACACCTGTTCGAGTTCTTGACTGAAATCGCTTTCCGGTTTCCAGTAAAAGAAATGAACATGTCGTTGTGATAAAAGTGTAATTTTATCGCAACCATGGCACTATTAGTTTAAATCACACAAAACATGATGCCGTAATCACGTGCTCATTTTGCTTAAGATCAAATCCAACCAAGATTGTTATAGTTTCCTTAGTTCCCTTTTCGTTATTTGGAGGAATTTAAATACCTTACAAACTATCGTGTACGTTGGATCTCTTGAGTATTTATTTGTTTACAAATATTTGACGAGTTGCAAATTGTTCAAAATTTTGGATGCCATGCAGATGAAATGAAACAGGAAATAGCCCAAACATGCAGTCGTTAAGTACAATTTTTTGTGAAAACCTTTAAATCTGACTGAATCCAGCTCGGAAGTCTATCTAACCATTATTTATTTTAAAGATAAGCTGTCAATGATGTATGACATGTATGTATGTGCTGTATTAGTAGGTGCAGAGGTACTACAATTTTAGACAAAAACACATATATGGACAAGACATCCTACCCAGGGATCACAAACAAAACAATTCAAAAAGAGTGAATGGATCCGGGAACTAGTCGTAGGCGTCTACTGCGCTGTACAGTCCTGACCCTGTGGTGACACAGACTTTACTCGCATATTTGAAAACAATTGGGAATGTATGTATGTATGTATGTATGTATGTGTGTGTGTGTATGTGTGTATTTGTGTATGTATGTATGGGCGGATGGATGGATGGATGGGTGTTCGCCCACAACACATTAGGCCATCGAATTTGGGCCCCCGAGAGAATTTGGGCCCCTGAACGAGTTTTTTACTACTCGGGTGTGGTTCGTGCGGATGGGGTCAAATAGGTCGTAAGGAATGCCGCTGGGTAATGTGGCGTGTACCTGGTAAGGGGTGTAGTAGTCTGTCCAACCTCGTGGTTCTTCTTCAGGTCTTCTGGGCCCCTCCCACTGGTAAAGACCCCTACGCACAAAAAATGGCCTTGTATGAAGATAGGTTGCCAATTAGCGGCGTCTGGTGTCAACTCAAACTGTAGCTGTTAAGAACAATTGTACTAGAAACAGTTGTTTTGCTATGGATATATTAATTAATCTATATATATGAATTGTTTTATATTATGTCACTACTCATATCACACTATTTCTACTTATAAAATATCGCACACACCTGGGGCTTGCCATTAATTGTATTTGGCTGTGTGTATATCTGAAGGCTTGCTAGTCTGTTATAGTTAAACTGTAGGGAACCCAGACCAACGTCTCACTACTCTTGGTGGCAGATCTGAAGGCTGGGCCGTTTATTAGTCTGTAGGCAACTCAGAACGACTAGCCGGTACTTTTGAGAGTGCAGAACAAAGATTATTAGGCTGAAAATGAAATGAAGTGGGATTTAACGTCCTACTTTTCTGAACGGACTGGGTTAATGAAATCGGGCTATAAGAGATATTTTGCCGGATAGCGGCGCACTGCGGCATACCCCTATTACGAATTCCAACTGCCAAATGTTTATTACGTGCATACCAATGTAGCGTTGATAGTCTAGATTGTCAAGTACCCTTGCTACGATAATAAAAAAAAGTCTGAATTACGTAAACTTTTAAATAGCACACTTGTTCTAATCCGTTTAATATTTTGACCACCCGATGGTCTAGAGAGTTGATTATAACGGCGTGTAATGTGAATAAATGTCTAAATAAAGATTTTTATGAAGCCAGAAATGTTTACTTTTCATTTAAAATTTGTATTTCTTTTATCGTTTCAGCTGAAGACTCGAACCAACAGGCAGTCGATCATGAACTCGGTAAAAGAGAGGCCATAAACGTCGACACCAGAAGTAACCCAAAGTTTGGCCACAGATTCGTAGGAAAAAGATTTCCAGAAGACGATGACATCGACATAGACACAAGAATAAGTCCTAAATTTGGTCATCGATTCGTCGGTAAAAGATTAGCTGAAGATGAAGAGCTCGAAAAACGGGGTCCAAAATTCGGACACCGATTCGTAGGAAAACGATACAACCACAAATTTGGTCACCGATTCGTTGGGAAAAGGTTAGCAGAAGGTGATGACCTAGCGGAAGTAGAAGATGGATTACAAATGGAGGACACCGAAGACGTTGAGAAAAGGAGAAGCCCCCGCTTTGGACACCGATTTGTGGGTAAAAGACTATCAAACTACATTGCCAGGAGGTATTCCCCACGATTTGGACATCGGTTTGTTGGTAAAAGATTATCTCAGGCTCTCCAACTTCGTTACAGTCCTCGATTCGGTCACAGATTCGTTGGAAAACGCAGAAACCCTAAATTTGGACATAGATTTGTTGGCAAGCGTGAATACTTAACGGGCGAGGAAGGTGAATCTTTGAACGACGAGGATTTGGCAGCACTAACAAATAATGAAGACGACAGTAACGCGGCATTATGGAACCCAGAATTGCTCGGAGTGGAAGATCAGTTATTATAAGAATGTTTTGTGGTGTGTGGCTATTGCCATGACGACTCTAATGCAATATTAATTCATATATTTTAAGTTGTTCTCTTGTTATGATCATTAGCTAAATACATCAATACAAATTCCTCAACATGCATAATGCGTAACTTAAAACAACAAAGCCCAAAGAATGTATCATAAAAGGTAATTAAATTAGTAAAGCGCTCAGAGTCACAAAATGCGCAACGTAACTCACAACTTCGCGAAATTCAATTACAATAATGTGCGTTATAATTACAATAATGTGTTTTATAACTACAATAATGTGCATCATAATAACAGTAATGCGCAGTATAATTACAATAATACACCATATAATTACAATAATGCGCAATATAATTACAACAGAGTGACAATGAATTGAAGAATATTAGTGGACTGTAAAAATAGAGATTAAGTGTTGTTTAAAAAGAAGTAAAATGGTTTCAATATTTTCAACATTTCTAGGGGTTATAAATAAGTATGCTATATTTTTTGCGTTTTTGTCTCTGGAAAAATAAATGGGTTAAAATAAAATTTAATTTATTTTTAGCGTCAGTGTTTCATGACCTCCAAGAAAAGATCTCACATGTCGATTGGGAAAGCAGTGAGCGTGCCGCAAAATGTCGGCATCTTCATCAAGTTTTAAATCATGCGAATGGGTATACCCAATTATATACCCAAAACCTCTGTTTTACTGCTTATTCACAAACTATTTGTCCTTATTCATAGACCCTTCGTCCTTGGTTTTTATTTACAGACCCTTCGCCCTCGGCTCTTATTCACGAAAACATAAGTTACCAGCTACTGTAAGTTAAAATCGATTGTAACTTAAATTCGACTGGAACTTAAAATCTTGGGAAAATGGGTGAATGTGATCATCTTAAACATACATTATGCAAGAGCTAAATCTGTCTATTGCAGGTCTTTCTTTAGGCCTGGAATGTTTTTCTAAATTATTAATTAGACATTAAATAAATAATCCAGGAAATAATCAACCCTCGATGGCATCGGATTTCTTCGATATTAAATAGAGTAGAACGATTCAGATGTATTTTGATTTAATCTAAAAATGGAGAAGCTTCGAACAATCAGTGCGGTGGTTGTCAAACTTCCAAGGCTAATATCTTCGCATGCAATAGAGTAATGTGAATGAAATTATTCATTTTACATTATCTATTTTCGAACTACAAAAGCAAGAATGGCTCGCTCTTTTATCTCAATCTTACATAATGTATCTTTAAGTTAAGGTCAAAGCTACACTTAATTTTAAGAGAGATTTAAGTTGTTGAGACTATAATTGTCAAGGAGAAACCTTCCTGGATCGGAACACGTATAACTACAATTATTGCCAATGACAACTCCAAGTCCATAACTTCAGAAGAACTAACGAATATGCTAATTTATGATCGGAGATACCAAAAGAACTAAGCATAACTTGGCAAGTAATTCACCACTATAAGCAATGGAAATTCCAAGTCCATAAATTTGACTAGGAAACATACATGTACTACCGTAGGATCAGGGAATTCAAAATTTGCACAGCTTGCAAGAAGAAACCTGTCAGGAATGGAAAACGTGAATAGTATTACCCATAAATTAAGAATAATGAAACCTCCCAGTCCATAAATACAGCTTGAATAGACAAATATGCTAACCTAGCGTTGGATCAGAGATTCCAAGAGAAGTAAATATATTTATTAGGTTTACATCCACTGTGAGCAGTCGAAACACCAAGTCCATAAACTTGACTCAGAAAACATACAAACGTAGGATCAGGGGGTATTCACAACAATTATAAAACCCACATACGGAGGGGGGGGGACTATATTTGTGGTGAACCAAATCTCGAAATGAGGCGGAGGGAGCTTCAAGGTCAGTTTTACCCACCCAACCGCCCCTAAAGCAATAATGACCAAAGTTGTTCGGAGGCGGGCGTTCGGCTTTCTCCATAATATTTCATCAGCTGCCTGATTTTAAGGTAGGTATAAAGTTCAGACAAACTAGAACAACGACTATGATAAGACAAGACGTGTTGAAATGGGGTTTTACGTCCTACTTTGCTAGTTAATACTGGCATACGTCATACAGAGTGTTTCCTGAGAAATATTACTGGAACAGCGGCGCCGTTTCGAAATAAGTTTACGTGCGCACTGACCCCCCCCCACCCCCCACCCTCGACACACACTGCTGCACCACTGAAAAACACATCGGAAAATCTCGAGGAGCGAGCTCGAGACCTCCTGGTTGGCAATACAATGACTTACTCACTAAGCCACCGCTTACATGAGTTGACTAGACTGCCATGTTAGTTCGGTGGTTAGAGGAGGTTAAAGCCCGCTTCTAACGAGGATAATATGACAGAAAAATATTTCCAATGAAACCTGTCTATTTTATATATATCGCGAATCACTAACCAAGACGTTCCGGGTTCGAACCCCTTGGTTGATGTTGGAAGGACACCACGGGGGCGTTGAGACGTTGGCGTGCAGTAGGCGTGTACCAGTTTTCGTTATCGCGGATAAGTGACGAAAAAAACCGACATTACATTTCATTTTCATTCATATATATATATAATAATATACACAGGGATTATAATTGTTCTACAGACAACGACCCGTCTTGTAGATGTCTTCTCTTCTATTTCTAGACAGATAATATTATGTTTTCTTAATTAAATAAATGGAAAGTGTCACAAATCTAAAACGTTGTATATTACTAATAATCTTTCTTGTGTCATCAAACTCCCCAGAGACACGTCCAACATGGTGTAGACGGTAGAAAATGTCGTCTGCTAGACGGCTTTCACATTATATAAACAAATTTGATTTCTTCTAGCTAAAATTATGGAGTTCGGGTACCGCAATTTGTGTTTTGTGATATTTATTGTTGGGGTTGATTACATGTACTTCCTTATACACAGGTCACAATTCTATGGAATACAAATTGTGATTATTACATAACAACTGAACTATGGTCCGTGTCTCTGTAATAAATAATATTGTATTCTATAGAATAGTGTCATGTGTCACAGTAATAAACAGTAATTATAGTCGATAGAATAGAGTCCTGTGTATTAATAGTATGGTATAAATATAAAACAATTCCTAATATAGTATGCATATGAAACAATTCCTAATATAGAATGAATATAACGTGATTCCCTATACAGTGTGAATTTAAAACAATTCCTAATATAAATATTAAAAAATTCGTAATGTGGTATGAATATAATGTAAATCCTAATATAATATGAATTTAAAGCAAATCCTAATACAATATGAATGTAAAACAAATCCTAATATAGTATGAATATAAAACTATTCCCACTAGTGAAATATTGAAACTATGCACTTTTAAAAAATGGAGTAAGCGGGGGTTCTGTTCGGAGCAATACGTTTGTCACTTGGGAAGTACGGTGACTCAATTATAAGGCGTTGACTCTCTAACCAATTGTCCATGTAAGGTACTGACTCTCTAACCAAGCAGTGCAAGGTTCGATCGTGGTAAGGCCATTGGGAATCTTTAGCGTTGCTTCCTCTTGTCATTATAAATGAAATAAAATGAGGTTTAAAGTCCCCCTGTTCTGATTCTCCGATTGGGCTAATGAAGACGGTATTATGCCATGCTGTGTGACGTGAAAAGAAAAATTAAACAAACACAATTTAGATGAATACCGATTATAAATCAAATCGATAATGCTGCTGAGCAATTCGCAATAATTTAGTTACAAACTAGCGATGACCCAAAGAACGGAACAAAATATTTTTAAATTCTTCGTAGTCTGAGATTCAAGACTTCAGAGCATGCATTTAAAATATCTTTATAAGTAGGGCCCCATTACATAGACACTCCACAGTTAGCTGTGGTCGTAAATCTGAAGAACAGACGTGAACAATGAAGTCGGTTGCACTGTGATATAGGGTAAATTGTGAGGTAAATTTCGATTTTTTAATTTATTAATGGCGTTAATACGAGTGTTTAATGGATGATAAAGAGGAAGAATTAAAATCATAATTGCTTTGTTGTCAAATCAATAATATCCCAGACGTCCACGCGCTTATTGCACGTTCTGGATAATAGTATCGTAGGTTGTCTTCCCCTGGGCGACACATGAAGCACAGTTTTTGCCCGCACTCGAAATCCCAATCTACATTTACAAACTGAAATGTGAGTTAGCCTCTCACTATTGTGTGCCTTCTCGCTCAACGAAAACGGGCATACATGCAGTGTGCTATCAGGGAAATTTATCTTACAGGACAATATTGGTTTGTCATTATGAAATATGTGATAGAACTGGTTAATCACATTCCAAATGTAATTTTAACACAGAAATCATTGCTACCATAGATACGTAATGAAGGTTTCATGAATCGGAAAATGTTCCAATTTTCTCCTATGTTCATGATTCCTGTGGTGGTATTGAACAACTTCAACGCACTTTTAAGCGGGACTGATTTCTGCTAATTTAGCCTCGCTTTGGTCTAGTTTGGGGGCAAAGCATTTTGGGCGTGGAATACCACACCACCCGGCAGACTTACATTCTGATAATACCAGATATACATGAATTGATACCATATAGGTGAAAATTGGTTGACCCCCTTGGGCTCCCGCTCTACTTACCAGTTCTAGCCAGATTGGGCAGTTCTTTAACGGAATCTTATATAATACGCTATATAACCCGGGGGCTGCGATGGCTCAGTGATTAAGACACTCGCTGGCTTGCGAAGGGGTCTTGTTTCGCTTCCGGTGTTGGCCGAGCAAGTTCCTAGGGACCTTTCGGCGTTGTCCACATTACCACGGGTACAGGGCGGAGGACGGGGGGGGGGGCGTCTTGTCATGCGAATGTGACGGAAACCAATGTCCAAGAACCCTTGGCGGGTGGAATTCAATATAAGAATAGGCCGTATATCCGCTGTCCATGCAAAGAACAAGAAAAATGGATGTTAAACCCGAATTCATTTTATTACCTAAAAAATGAGAGAATAGGATAGGCGGTAGCGCTACTTGCCGTGCAAAATATTTCCCCTTAAAACACTGTATTGTGTACAGAAAAGTACTGAGCAGAAACGTAGAAATGTAATGAAATGTGGATTAACGTCCTACTCTTCTGCCCGACTGGGATATTGAAGACGGAAATACGTCATACAGTGTGCTGTGCGGGAAATTATGCACGGGCAGTGACACTATAGCCTACTCTTATATATCGAATTCTAACCGTCAAGGGATAATTTACCTTTACACCAATGTATAAACAGGACCTAGTTTTTCCATACCATCCGAACGACTAGATAGGTGCACTTGTCAGGCCCTTGATCTGCACCACTGACAAGAAGAAACCACGCCGGAAAATCCCATTGAAATTTCATGGTCAATGCAGGGTCTTACCTATTTAGCCGCCGTGGCTCCCAGAACTCCATTTAATTACCCGTAACATTAGAGAATATCAGTGCAAGCTTGGCGTAGCCATTACATCTTACCCAGATAGATAAAGGGAGATAATTGTCATGTAATTTCCAGACTTGGAACCAGACTTGTTATTCTCTTCAGACATTAACTTGTTTATATAATATTCCCAACTCAACATATAACACAATTTTGAATGAGTTTGGCCTGCTCCGATTCGTTACCACGACGGGAGGTCGCAAATATTAAATTTCAGACGGATTTTCCCCGAACGCAAATCTGTATAATATTTTCTGACCAAACGCTGACACGACAGGTTCAACGTATTACAGGTCGACATCACCATTTAAAACCCACCGATCGGTGTGTACCACTTTGGCTCCATCTGAGAATGTAAACCTTTTGATTAAAATCTGACACCTAAACTCATTACAAAAGGAAGTTTCCTCTACATTGTGTTTTGCACAAATCTGCTTAATTAGATTTCAACCTGGTACCAGTAAGAAATTTTTGAGGTTGTTTTCATCTTGCACAATAGTCAATGGATACCCAATTTAAGACTTGACTCCTGCAAGAGCCCTGTAGACATGTAAAGTAAAAATACGATCTGAAGTAGACCCGATCTAATCAATCAAATAGACAATGTAGCGCGTCCCGCTCAACAAAACATACGGGTTCAATACAACATCCTACAGCCATGTTGCTATTGTGTCCACCATCTTAATGGAAACAAAACACGGGAATGGTCCATGTTTTACAAATCTATGGGGTTGTTTTCTTTGTGTGGGCGATCTCAAGATGACACTAGGGAAGCGTTAACAGTCTGTAAGTTGCCATGGTAAATACAAAGCTTTATTTTTAAAGACGACAGAAATTACAACATATCATTGATTGGTCAATCAATGGACCTTAATTCACGGCCCTTCGCTCTAGTCATTACATCCCATAAAGAGATGTTCGCAGATCAACAACATCCGTACCCAAAAGCTTCTGACGAATCTTCAATCCCCAAGCCTCTATTGTATTGGTACACTTGGCGGTTGTTAACTTCCGGTATATATTACGTCATATAATATTATTAATATTACATGAAGGAGTGTGTTTACTATATCATCTCACCCACGTTTGATTGGAAATTGATTGAATTATTGATCGGCGGGGTTGCCCGTGAGCGAAGCGCGGGAATGCCTACTCCTTTAATACTATCTGAAATCACCTCTTCTCATTTCTGGGAGCCACGCAGCTAACAGTTCTATGTTGCACATTTTATTAAAACCACTGGGATTTGCTGGTATATTACCTCTATTCCCTTGAATACTGTCTACAGGCGCGGATCCAGGATTTTTTCCAGGGGGGGGGGGGTCCAGGTTTCATAATTGCTGAACTAAGCAAGGCGCTCAACCAATTAAGGGGGTTTGGGGGCCCTCCCCCAGTAAAATTTGGTAAATTAGATTCAATTTGGTGCATTCTGACGTATTTCCGGGAGGTAAATTCCAAAATTACAGGTCTAAAAATCGCCAATAAAATCGCATAGATTTAAGTTTCAAATTTTCAAGCCTGAGCCGGGGGGATCCGCGCCTGGTCTATTCAATACCAGGCAAGTAGAAGGATCGCCTGCCTAAAGGTATTGGTTTTCTCCGTATCCTCCGACATCTTCCATTGTCAAAAAAGACCCCTACGCGCAACATTTGGGTTCTCCGGTTTCTTCCCAATGTTAAAGACCCCTACGCTCAGGCGAATTATTGACCATACATCATGACCACAGGCTTTCTGTCACTGCTAAAAGACCCCTATGCGTAAGCAATTATTGAAATTATTTACCTTTCCGACTCCTCCGGTTTCTTTTCTATGATATTAACCCCACACCCACGCAAATTACTGGAATTATCCCCTATGTATAAACATGTGTCAAATCCATTTCCATTATACTGAAAAACCTGAAATGATAAAATATGCACAATTGGTCTGTAAGAGCCCCGAGCGCATGCCGATGCATTAAAATGAATCTACTTTTGCATCTCCTTGACCGTAGTTGTTCGAATCACACACAAAATCGAAGTACATCTGCGCACTTTCTGACTTGGTTGTGCAGTTGAAGCAGAACATGCCTTATCAGCGTTAAAGTGCAAAAAGAAGTATATAAAAATGTGGAACACGCCAGTTTCTGTGTAAAAAAGAATTTGTCTAAGAATGTTAACAGATAGATGATATAGCAGAAAAAGAGAACGATCGTACAGGTGCCTAGAGTTGATGATTTGAAGGTGGACAGTCAACATGGCAGCGCAATTCATTTAATAATTGTTGGAAAAAGTAGTAATATAATAAAAGAATATACCACTATACCACTGACAAGAAAAAACAGTCTGATTAGCGAGCTAGCACCTTAACCGCTGAGTCATCACACAGTAAGTTATTGAGATCAAATGATTGGACACTACTCCTGACATCCCGGCTTCGATCCCGGTTTTGACCATGGACGCGTTCCTCAATCTTTTTCAATGGCGCTTCCTCTTGTCAGTGGTACAAGACCCTGTAAAGCAACATAGTTCCGAGTAGCCTACAGGTTGAAATTCGATACAATATAGGTGTGAAAAGTGGCTGTCGCCCTGCACTATTTCCCCCATAGCACACTGTGTACCGTATGGTTGGTGCAGAATTCGACTTAAACTAAGACTACATCAGTGCTTTAAATCTCTGTGACCTTCGTAATGGACAATCTGTCATCTTGTCTTATCAGTCCACGGTTGTTTATCTTCGTTCTAAGTCTATATAAATCTAGATAATCCTTATGTAGGAGTGTTTTAATCTTACATTACTTTAACAGGATGGTACCTCTTCTAATAGTTGGTAAGATTTACATATTATATTACTCTAACAGAATGGTAGCTCTTCTAATAATCGGTAAGGTTTTCACGTCTTCTTTTTCTGGTAGTGACGTGTTCACTGTGGATCTACCGTAACTCGGTACTCCCCGACAGTCTCTTTCACACCACGTTTGATCCCTGGGATCACTTGTAGTTCACACTAGTCCTAACGACCCTATCTTCCTCCCAAACAGAGTTACCTCCCCTTGCAGTTCACACTTATCTCTGTTGACAGGAACAACTGGGTCTGTTGAAATGAAAAAAAAATGCCATATGTTTGTTGTGTTGAATTATAGAGGTCACAACTCTATGGAATACAATTACAGCTTATCACTGTGCGACGTTTCGACTAGTCATTAACCAGGTATTGCTGTGTACATGAATATATTATCTTGCTATATTTTCTTATTCTACCATCAGGATCGTATCTCGCGGGGTGCAGGGGTACATTGCACCCCCCCCCCCCCAGAACCCCAGAAAAATAGGGCGCCCCGAGAAATGGACCCCCCCCTCCCCCACTGGCCCAAAAAATTGACATATGATCACACAGTGTTTATCTTAACGCACTGACCAGTCGATCGGTTTTAAGGGCGTACACACGCCAATGGGTACCTAGTTCGTTTGCCCCGATCCAAACTTTCTTATATCATTTATAAGGAGGCGCGGGTCCGAAGGCGGGGGGACACCAGGAGCAAATGCCCCTCCTTAAAAATCGGTCGCCCCTGAAAAAAATCGACGTATAAAATAGAGAATCTTTCGCTGATCCTCGCTCAGTAACTTGGGCATTATATTGGCGCCCTACCACTCTTCTGCACCCCCACTATTAGTCGAAACCTTGCTCAGTAATAAGCACTAATTGTATTCTATAGAATTGCCACCTGTATATTCCAGTTCCTTACTAAATGCCATTGAAACAATTTGTATTAATTGTCTTTATGTATCTCCTAAACAGTGTCCCTCAGATATATAAGATCGGAAAAAGGCCCAGTAACATATTACTTCTGTTCCAGCACTGGTAGTAGCCGGTGTTTCGGGAGAGTTCACAGATCCTCATTGTGATGGTAAACAGGTTATAGTGCATCTGTTTGAATGGAAGTGGACCGATATAGCCCAGGAATGTGAAAGATATCTGGGACCCAAAGGTTACTGTGGTGTTCAGGTTGGTTAGAATTATTATCCAAATCTTAAACTTACAACTCTCGTATACACATTGGCATGCACATTAAAGATCCCTCGGAGGTTAGACTTAGACATAAGAGTAGGCCGAAGTGCCGCTGTCCGGGCAAATTCACCTCCTATTACACTGTATGGCATAATCTCCTCTTCATTAGCCCAATTGGAACATTTAAACTCACCAGGGATTGTGTGGAATTGTTCGTGTTACAATTTTCACCGGGAAACAATAATAATTGGTCCAAATGTCATACGCGTTTGTCTGTACATTTAGCCATTCACAACTTAAGCTAGTCGTTTTGCGGTAAAAAAAAAATATCAATCGCGATTGTTGATGTTGGTTGTATTCGAATAAATGTGCTATAAAATAAAGTATGCAATATCTTTTGAAAATTAATGATCTGGGCGACATTATAGGGATTTCTCGTGTTATGATTGGCAGTGAATATGCGCATACCGTTCATATGACACAAACTGGATTATTTCTGGGTCATTTCGGGGCTAACATTGGTTCATTTCTGGAGTTTAACGCCCACTATCCCCTAAGGCCAATATCGTAGACAAGCATGACTAACATAATATGGTTCAATTTTATTTCAATTGTGTCTCTAGGTGTCACCAGCCAATGAACATGTTATGGTAACTAAAGAATATCCCCGCCCCTGGTGGGAGAGATACCAACCAGTCAGTTATAAACTGACCAGCAGAAGTGGAAACGAGGATCAGTTTAAGGACATGGTACAAAGATGTAACAAGGTTGGGGTCAGGTAAGTACCCATAAACGTCTCCATTTTCTATTCATTTAAAGATCCAACGTGGCGGAATACAAGTTGGAGCCTAGTATGCAAACAAATAATTCACAGACGTCGACCATTGATGGAATAAAGGTTGGGGTCAGGTAAGCACCCATAGTTAAAGATCCAACATTACGGAATAAACTCAGGTAAGGATCTATAGACGTCTCCATTTTCTATTTATTTAATGATCCAACAAGATGAAAATAAGATTGGTGTCCGGTAAACAAAAACGTCACCCATAGAGATCGCTATTTACTACTTATTCAAAGATCGAACATAGCGGAATAAAGTGTAAAATGCAATATAATAATAAATTTTGGACTGAGAACGCGTCTGAGAGTATGGAAGGTTCTGAAACCCTAAATAAGTTTGGGGAACCTTTTAACATTGGGGCCCCCTTTAGTCTTTAATTAATATATAACTAAATCTGTGCATACGCTGGAAACGTGACTTGGCTCAATCAAGTGCATACGGTTCCTAGTCCGTCACTAGCCCATGGCCTATAACATGAAAATTAGACTGATAGATCAATTGTCGATTTCCGTAAATTTTTATTGATTTTCTTTATAATATTTTATTTTTAAGGGTATTTGTCGATGTTGTTGTTAATCACATGGCTGGTCTGGGCAGAAAAGGACAAGGAACAGCTGGCAGTGGTTATGATTCCGATGCATTAAGTTTCCCGGGGGTGCCATTTGGTAGAGACAATTTCAATGATAAGAGCAAATGTCCATCCGGAGACGGAATGGTGAACAACTATGGCGACCCAAACAACGTCCGTAATTGTTATCTTGTCGGTTTGACTGATCTAGATCAGAGCCAAGAATATGTCCGAGATAAAATTGCTGGATTCTTCAACCATATGATCGATATAGGCGTTGCTGGTTTCAGGTTGGTACAGAATTGTTCCTCCATTTTCTACATCATTAGCTATTGTATCCCGGTCTTGGATTCAGTTCCACGTGTGATATCAAGCGCAACTAACAGAGAGTCCCTTCAATATACAGCTTTAGATGCAGTTTCACGTGTGATATATGAGAAATATAAAATATTATTGCTATCTGGGGGCATAACTGGCACCGTACAATTTGGACGTCGTGAGATCAGTGCTGTACAACTACATCTTATTCTTCTATATTCTTGACTCATTTGATTCTATGTTTTTGACCGATTTGTTTCTATTTTCTTGACTTATTTGATTCTATGTTTTTGACCGATTGGTTTCTATTTTCTTGACTTATTGGATTCTATGTTTTTGACCGATTTGTTCCATATTCTTGACTTATTGGATTCTATGTTTTTGACGGATTTGATGTACGTTTTGGACTTGTAAATCACTGAAGAACAATAACCATGTTCAATTCGGCTGCATTTCTACGAGCATCTTCTCAACGTTTTCAAGTCCATACGTATGTGTTATTGTTTATTGTTCTATCCAGTTACTAAATGCCTCCAGGTGATTATCATTTGAATGAATTATCTGTCCCTGATTCTATTCTTTATCTTCCAGAGTGGACGCAGCAAAACATATGTGGCCAGGGGATATTGGAGCAATCCAGGGTAAAATAAAGAATGTGGACGGCGGTGGTAAGCCGTTTTTCTACCATGAAGTTATTGACCAGAACGATGGTGCAATCAAAGTCACAGAATACGAAAGTCTGGGCTACGTTACTGAGTTCAGATATTGTCAGAAGATAGCATGGGGAATCAAAAACTTCGGTCAGCTGGGTGGTGTAGTTGATTACGGATGGGGAATGACCAAATCAAGCAACGCCTTTGTCTTTGTGGATAATCACGACAACCAACGAGGTCACGGTGGTGGTGGCAATCTTCTTACCCACAAACAGCCACGTGATTACAAAATGGCCGTGGCGTTTACCCTAGCTTATAACTACGGCTTCACAAGAGTCATGAGTAGCTACAGTTTCGACAGCACCGATCAAGGACCACCCCATAACAGTGACTATTCCGCCAAAGATGTCACGATAAACCAGGACGGTAGCTGTGGTAACGGCTGGGTTTGCGAACATAGATGGAACCCGATTGGCAACATGGCCGCCTTCAGGAACGCCGTTACTGGCACGGATCTAAATAACTGGTATAATCAGGGTGACGTCGTGGCTTTCGGTAGAGGTAATAAGGGTTTCTTCGCCATGGCTAAACAAGGACATGCACAGATGCAGTTGAAGTCTGGTATGCCTGCTGGATCGTATTGTGATCTAATAACTGACTGTAAGAAGAAGATTAACGTTGACGGAAATGGGATGGTCAGCGTTAATATTGATAATAACGACGAACCAATCATGGCCATTATAGTTGGTAGGTACCATTCGATCATTCCCCAATAGTTGCTCGGTAACAACATGTCACCCCTCAATAGTTGCCAGGTAAAAGTTGCAAAGTAAAAATCTGTCATTACCCAATAGTTGCTAGGTAACAATCCATCATTTTTCGATAGTTGCTAGATAGTGAATTACCATTCCTAAATAGTGGGTGAGGGGCGTTGACTCGGTGAGTATGACGCTGGCTCGCTGGTCCGGTGTTGCCAACTCGGAATTTTCTGGCGTTGTTCCCCTTTGTCAATTGTGCAGGGTGACAAGGACATGGCGTAGTCGCTCGGATGGTACAAAAAATTTGGTACACTCTGGGGTGAACACTGTATGGCGTATTCTGTCTTCATTATGACCATCTCGGTGCACAATATAGGACGTTAAACCCCCATATCATTTCACTCTAAATGCCATGATCTTCATTTAGATTCTTTTAGAATCAGCAGGTTTGTTAATTAGCTTTACTAATAAGGCTATCGTCTAACAACAAATCATTAATAGAGCACCGATTAATAGTCACCAGAGAAGGTGGTCCATTTAAAATGCGCTCTGGTGCCATGATAGTTATCGACTCTACAAGGAACTCATAATTAAAACATATTATCTGTTTTAATTAATCAGACTGATAGGAAATGGGTTTCAATTTTATGAACATTGAATTATAAAAGTCACTAATTACTTTACAAGCATTGATAATTAAATTAAATTTAATTAAAAAAATTCATTCCGCCATGCGATAAATCTGTTTTTGTTTGAATCTAGTTCTGCTCGGATCTTAAACGTTTACTGCTACCGTTCAGGGTAAAATATGAAATTTAAAAAGTATTAATATATTTGGAATATTCTTTGTTTGTTTTTGAAAAATCGAGCTAACTCGACACATGGACAAAAATGGACATCCAGATAAATCAGATTCCCTATCTATCATCTCTATTCTGTTTCGAGGTTGTAGCTGTTTATAATTGAACTTGCTGATGATTTTGAGTTTGTAGTTCCTTAGCCCAGTCGTAGTTACTTTAGTAATGTAAGTTTCTATCGGCTCCTCTCTCTAATACGTCACTGCCAGCTCCTAATGACAACTAATGTGAAAATAAGGTTTTCCCCACCTCCGTTCTAAGACTATTTTGGAATCCTTACCGTCTATTTTTCACCGTGATTCTGCTTTGGTCGCCAAAAGGAATCATTTCTTGCCACACCCGACGCAAATCTACAAAACTCCAACACTATTTTCATGTAGAATTGTGCGATACAAAAACATAAACAACTTTCATTTGAATTGAGCGACCATTATCAAACTAACGCTCGGAAACTATTTCAAATGTAGGAATGGGATTAAATAGCTCCACATCGTCTTTAAACGAACAAAAACCAATACTTCTTCCCTGTAATGCAATCTTTACACTGGCGCAAGATGCCCTTCTATATCCCCACAGGGTTAAATGACCAAGGCTCGTCTAATGTAAAAAGTCTTGTTGAAACCTGTACCGCCAGTAGATAAATCACTTCTCAGATAAACGAGGTTGGTGTATCAATTGGTCAATAGATCAAGCCCCGTAGATCATAAGATCAGTCCTTGGGTCAAGTTGCGTGGTCCCCCTACGGCTAATATTTTTTTAAACTTTCGCTCCGAAATGACTTAGGTTGTGTCGGTTGGATGTTAAACCTCACCTGCCTTTCTCTCTCGTCTTTGCTAAAAATACGTTTCATGGTTTAATTACAATATGAAGTGTTTAAATGTGCTCGTTTTCAATTGAAATAATGAAACAATGATATTTATGAAACGATGGGTGTCTACTACATTAAAATTCAAATGTAATTCAAAAACTCTTACCTCTAAGATGCATTATGTAAGCGCCGAATCTGCCCATTGCATGTTTTTCGTTAGGCCTGAAATTGTGTATAAATGATTATTTAGATATAAATTCACACGACATGCTCGTAATTAGCTTTCTAGGCTATTGGGTGATTGTGATTTTGAAAAGAGTGAAACACGATTGTCATTTTAATAAAGTAATTTGAAAATGGCTATCTACCGTTAACAACGGTAGCAATGAAAATCGAGACTATGCTTATCTTCAAACAATCATAACTCCGTTCAGAGCCAAGTAGCTAAACTGAAATATTCAATAAATTCCTTTTCCGTTTTCTATTTTTAAACTATTATAGCAAGAACGGGTAGCCATTTAGCTAAATCTTACATAATGCATCTTTAAAGTCCTTGGAAAATTTAATTTTACGGACACTTAAAATCTAATCATTCGTAGCCAAAACCCACTTAATATTTTATCAACAGGGGGTCACAGTACCGGAGGGGGCGATAATGGTAACCATGGTACCCAATCACCAGGCGGATCCCACACTGATTCCCCAGTTACCATGCCACCCATAGATACGTCTGGATTTCAACGAACCGTTATCTTCCTGGAAAAACAAACATCGCCAGGACAAGATGTGTTTATCAGAGGTGGAATAGATCACACTCATCTCACAGGTAGGCGAACATTAATATTATATATTATTATTATTATTACAACACCTGACCAGAAGGTGAAAACCACAACTATTATAATCTATAGGACAAAACAACAATTGTTATATTTTATACACATCTGACCAGGTGGGGAGCATAATTGTTATGTTATGTTATACACATGACCAGGTAGGTGAAAGCAACAATTAATGTTATAACCGACCAGGTAGGTCGACTCAACAATTAGGCCACTATATGATGTGCACCTGTTGTTATAATTTATACACCCGATCGACACAACAACGGTTATAATTTATACACCTGGTCGACACAACGATTGTTATAATTTATACACCAGATCGACACAAGGTTCTTAAAATATCACATGACCAGTGAAGCCTATAATTTTTTTTTATCGGTGTTCGCCTGTCTGTTCAGGATTTATACACCAGATCGACACAGGGTTCTTAAAATATCACATGACCAGTGAAGCCTATATTTTTTTTTTATCGGTGTTCGCCTGTCTGTTCAGGATTGGCGGCTACACTACAGTTGTCCCGAGACTGAAAGTCGGTGAACAGGGGTTACTAGGATCGAGGAGGAGCACACGCCTTGGCGTTGGGTTACCACTTCCGGTTTCGGAGTTACGCTACTTTCAACCCGGGAAGCGCCTGATCATCCGCTAGTATTATTATAAATGGATTTGCTAGTAAACTGTATTACAATAAATCGCTTGCGCGTAGGGGTCTTAAGTAGTGGGGTGGAGGCGTATCTAGTTTGAACATGCGATCCTACTTCTTGTCACATACCAGCATCGAAACAACACCCCTTTACTCAATTGCGGATATTATCATCTAAAGAACACGCCATAAATCATTAGGTCACCAAATCCACCTGAGGATTTTATACTTAGATTTAACTCCCGATCTAAGTCCATTGTTGTTATAGGTTGCACCCAGGATGCCACCACGAGTAAATGTGCCATACCAATCAAACATCAAGATCTGGGCTCGAGTTCCTTCTTCTCGAAATATAATGCCTGGAGCGTGGGAGATAAATACCTCGACTTCTATGGTGCTGAGGTAGGTCAGGGTTCATCTGGAGGTCAAGCTGCTCAAGGATCACCGGCTGTGTGGACGTCTAATAAAGCAGGAGACGCTGGATATAATTCTCTCAACAAGTAAGATAGTAACACTTAGTCACGTCATCAATCATAATGCAAAATGTGAGATATTTTCTAACACGATTGATCTGACACTGTAGATTAAATAAGGGAAAGGGGACTGTGTATTGTCATTATCGACTTGCCTCTCATTCACGACCAAAAACGTTAACCCTACTAAAGAACGAACGAATGTACGTCTTATTTGATTAATAGTTTTCCTGTAACGTCTATGGACATATGATCGTTCAAGTTCTTCTTGGTCGATCGCTTGACAGTTGTTTAAGTTTTTACTTCTACGGATAGAGTAGGTGGTCCGTGCCATATAATACTGGAATCAAAGTAATACTGAGATGAAGAGTTATGCTCTAATATGCTACCGCGACTTCAGAGATTTAACATTGAAATGTATGCAGAAAGCAAAGGTGGTCTGTTCCCAGAGATTAATGGCGGTTATCGCCCTTTACTCACGCGACCATTCCTTCGGTTTGTAATTATTTAAATTCAAAATACCAGAATACACAGACGTGAAGTGGGACCCTTCCTGTTTTTTTCGGTCTGCGACAACTAAACTCTTTATAAATGTTTTGTGCTTTTGTTTTGGTTTGCTTTAACGTACGTCAGGCTTCAGTGGCGGATCCAGGAATTTTTTGAGGGGGGTGACAACCCCATGTCTTGTCTCGCCGACCGCGGTTTACGGAGCTTATTTCTGTCGATAGTAACATAGATGCTGATTGTGTGTCTGATAAGATGCGTACCGTGTGCTATATAATATATATACGACCATGCGTGCATGTCTCGGGGGAAGTTTGTAGGACTCGGGATTCCTATACACCGGTGGGGAGGGGGTGACTAGTCACCCTAGTCACCCCCCCCCCCCCCGGATCCGCCCCTGGGCTTGGGTTTGGGTGTTTGAAACAGAAAGTTGACTTGTCGTTCGGATAGGACGAAATAGACACCAACGATAAAAGATAATTATTGAGATCCGCCCCTGGGCTTGGGTTTGGGTGTTTGAAACAGAAAGTTGACTTGTCGTTCGGATAGGACGAAATAGACACCAACGATAAAAGATAATTATTGAGATAGGATTGAACCATATGTTAGTCTCAAAATGACCTACATGTTTCGCCTGAGCTTGTCAAGACATAAAAAAACAAAGACGTGAAGTCATAGAACATTTTATAAGATGGGTGATTTCTAACGATATTTTAACATAATGGTGTATGCTTTATAACGCTAGATATATTTTAACAGATGGGGTATGCACTACTGGATGTTGGATATAATGATGGATTGTGGAAGAACTGAAAACGGTTGGTTTGAAATGAAAGGGATTGTTAGTGGTAACTGGGAAGGCGATATTTTTGGTCAGAAATGTACAGGTACCGGAGCTACTGATCCTGGAGTAGTCTCTAACGATCATATCGCTAGATGTGGATACATGAACGTCTTCCATTGGGGTCGGTCAGAATGTGAAATTGATAACATCCCATAGATCCGTGTCCTTTCAGTTACAATAAAACATTTAAATTCTGTTGAATTGAATAGACTTTGTTATTTATAGAGGTGGTTACCGGTATAGGTCACAGCTTATTCCCATGGTAACTAATATAGATACAACTATTTGGGTGCCGATACAGGACTAGGACCACACCATGCATCACAGTTAATTCCCATGTTAATTAATCTAGAACCATCTTTTCCTTTATATCTGTTGACGATTTGTTTGGCGCGCGTCGGGGGGGTGAACACATATACGGGTTTAAACCTTCTAATTGAGGGTATGACCCGATCCGAGGACGTCAGGATTAGTGGTGGCTATTCAAGTATGTCCAAACGCTCTAAAATAGACAGGAGCCTGTTTCACACATTTTTTAACTAAGATAAAATCAAAATTTTAGTATTAGATTGATTTAAGTGCTTGTCCAATCTACTAAAATTTGGATTTTATCTTTAGTTAAGAATTCGAGAAACAGATCTGTAAAAATCACGTGGCTATTTTCATAAAACGGAACTATACCGTCGGGATGCATCGGCGTGTTTAGTGTTTTAAATCATGAAAAGTCTGACGCAGAAGAAACGTTCTGAACGCCGCCATAAAAGACATATTACCACCCCGAACAAACTTTTAAACAATAACGCTCCTTAATACCTACTAGATATAATTAAAACATTTGAAATCGATACATATAGATGTTGATAACGGGGTTATCAACATTGAAATAATCTAAACAATACTGTATGGAGACGAACTGACTTTCACAGTTTTTTTAATACCTTAAATCACTGTTCAAAGTTTTAAAGAAGGCACAAGTGATAGATTTGATTGAACGAGAAGAAAAGACACACTCCCTTAAAAGTTCAAGTATCAGAAGCCAATCCAGCAATGGCTAGAGAGGGGTTTCTCGGGCCATTGCTTCAGGAATATGCCAGTATCCTAAGTTCCGCCACTGTAAATTCATGCACCACTGCACACGTAAACATCAATGTTGACGTCGCAGGACGGCGCAAATACAGTATCCCAGCCGGTAAATCAGTTTCTCGAAGTTGGTTCCGATTTGGGGAATATGTTTTAAAGGTCAGAAGAATTTTCGATGGAACTGAAAGCGCTAGCCTTGTAATACTGTGTTTCTTTCCTCGATATTTTAATTTCCATATATACAAGCTCAGAGCATATCATCAATAAGAATATATATAATGCACATGCCGAAACGTCGCGTTATATGTATAACAAATCAATAATTATAATAATATTTCAAATATTTATTCGTTTTGTTTCCAATCACTAAATGCCATCTGTGGTATACATATATAAAAGAAATGCGAACTTGCATGGATGGAATTGTTCAGAATAGATATGAACTCAATTAAATTTATTTTACTCCATAGTCCTCGCGGTGTTTCGTTTGATTAGACCTAATGCTACACGGGCCATTGCTTCGGGAATGGGATTTTACTCCAACCTAAACATATTAGATTTGCCATTCAAACTGATAATTGGTTAGGAATGCAATCCGAAATCATTGTGGCCAATAGAAATATCAGCAATAATAAAGACCCCCCCCCATCCTTCAACGCACCCCACACACACTGCAACTGTCACAAAACAGATCAAAGATCTATATCTAATTCTATATATCTATAAAATCGAATGACTGAAAAGTATGATCTGTTGCCGCATGTACACAATAAAAATTGGCCTCAATACGTTTCAGTTCTAATACAATACAATAGACCCCTACGCTGTCAACCGATGAGCATTGAAATCAGGAATGGCGCTTTCTAAAAGCGATATCTCAAAATCCCCTCTCCAAACCCGCCTCCAAATATATAAACTACATACGCCTTCTACACAAAACTGATCGAAGTTCCTGTACAGGTAATGCTATAAACATATTTGTAAAAATATATGTTATGTATATTTCATGTCATAATAAACTTATAAAATGTCAAACTGATATAACATTATATATTTATCTTTGGTTATCGTGAACTTATGAAATTTTTTTACTCAGATATGAAATCTTTCTCCAATATTCTCAGGTGCACTAAGGACCCGGTAGTTAACCTTACCCCTAGAAATGATTGGGCTAGCAATTTCTGTCTCGGATTTGTCTGTCACCAAGTATATGATATAATAGCCTCGAACGAACAGGCGCATTACGTCTCAGACAGGCTGTGTAATGGTACAGATGTGAAGAGGTTTACAGATTAAACAACCATAGTAATATTTGTCCGAGGACTTTCTCTCTGTAAGTAACTCTTGGGCTGTATTAATAGGGACTATGTAACTCAAGCATTGAAATACATCGTAAGTCAGAAATTAAAGGATGGATAGGTCTATTCCCTGGAACCTTAATGGGTGTATGACTAAAATGGGTCTAAAGGCATTAATGTAATGTGAGTTTATATAAATATAAGGGGACGTGTATTCAATTTCTAAACAATATTGCAATTTCTAATCAATTATGTTCTTTGAAATACGTGAATAGTCTAACTAAATTAAACGCCTGCTTACTCCATTCTAGACTGTTTTTGTATTTCTATTTTTTCGTTTGTGAATCACCATGTTTAATTACTTCCGTATTGTCTTCTGTGGGTGTTTCCTTAGTTCATTACAAATGACGACCGAAACTAGTATGTCCATTTAGTACTCAACCTACATGTAAATCCGGCACTAATCGCCTACAAATTTTAGAGTTCCATCCGTCCATACCTCCGGAACACTTGTGTTCATTTTCAGTCATGTCGATGAAACACCATCGTTAATAAATTAAACTAAGTGCAGGAGGCTGTAGTAAGACTGGTTGTTAAAAAATAATTTTAAAGCGAAGTAGGCTGTGATCAGACTGCCCCAATGTTTTGGGGGTTTTTTGGTGGGAGGGGCGGGTGTTAACCAAAAATAGTGGTGTGTAAATTGCAAATCGAAGCAAACAAGCGTGATTCCCTTTCAGAATCAAATTAGTCTTCAGTGCCATAGATAGCAATGATGTCACAGTTGTATGTCTACTACGTCGTCGCATTGCTGTGTTTGAACACGGGAACAGTAACTGGTGATGACCTGACAATGAAAGATAACCAGAAAGGTGAGGATGTTGTAGAAGCAGTAGTTGATCGTATCAGGAGCAACTGTATTTTTCCTTCTGATCATGAGTTCCTCCGACGTCTTGCACTGGTACAGTCACACAACGGTGAAGATCAAAAGACGTATAGCATTCCGGAATATCATGGTGGAATATGGCAGGTACCTACTTTATATTTGCCTCTTTGTTTTATAATTATTTTTTAATTTCTTTATATTGGTTTTATTGTGTCCTATTACTAAATAGTGAAGCGCAATAAAAACCCCACTACCCATTTGACACAATACAGCAAAAATAGGATTTATTTACATGATTATAGGCTGGACAACTAGCAAGGTCATACCAACTTTACTTTGTAATCGGTATATCACTTCTATGGAAGATCAAACAGTTTTTCCTTCAATGTTCTTAATTCTTAGTTCTCAATTCAATTTTAGTGTACATATGTTGAAATACGACAACAAATTGAAGAAATAAGAATTAAGGACTATGAATTAAGAAATAAGAATTAAGGACTATGAATTAAGAAATAAAAACTAAGAACACCAAATAAAGAGCTGTTTGGTCTTCCATACGTGGTTTAGATCCCTGGTGTGAGCGTATAGTGAAATAAGACAATTTGTCTGCTATATCACCATCGGTTAACACGGACATAAAACACTAATAGTAGAACTGAAACGTAGGCACAAAAGCTGAAAATGAGAAGTCAGTAATATGTCAGTGCATTCTACCATTCACTCACACCAGGTAACGTAGTCGTATAGTGGAGGTAAGCCATGGTTGGTCTACCCTGCGCGTAGAATCACGAAGTCTGTCATTGATTCGAGTGGCGTTGTTTCGATTCCTCGCTGGTACGTGACAACATATTGTATGCCACTGCACAATATCCTCATCTTACCTGTTGTTCTAGTTTGTGAACGTAAGAACTTTAGCTTCGATATTAAGTAAGTGATGTGGTTTCGAATTTCGATCACAAGCTGCTATGTGGCAAGGAGTACAGTCGTTTCCACACACACTGCTAAAGAGCTCTACGTACAATAATTGAAATAAAATTGTACCATTAATATGTAACGTTAGTCGCAAAATAACCTGTATTGTGTCGAGTGGACGTTCAAACCCCGTGTTCTCTCGCTCCTATTTTCAGATTGACCAAGATAAATACAATATTACTCGCAGCTGCCTTGGATACATGGCAGCAATGTGTGACCAGATTAATTCAACTTTAAACATCGACTGGCGTCATACTGATTGGACGGATCTGAGAAAACCTCTCTATTCGGGACTAGCAGCTGCTCTTTATACCATGTACGGATATCACAGTGTCGTAATACCGGCAAACCTTCACACACAGGCCAGTATCTGGCAAGCGCTTTTCGCCCGAGGTCAAAATCTCTCTCTATTTACATCAATTAAACCATTCAGCCGTAAGTCGTTTATCTTTTTTCCAGTTTGTGTTATCGTGTGACAATGTCGCACCTGTCCGTTGGCTTGTTCGTCCGCCCAAACGCTTACTTGCATTACTTTTATTGATATTTGAAATCAGGACTACTGGATTAAGACATTTAAATGCCGAAAAAAATGATGATGACTCCATATATACGTATATATAAATATAAAATCAATTTACATGTTTGCTAAATTTAAAATAGTTTTTTTTTCTACATTTTCTTATCGCGCAGAATGTTTGAATTCAACTGCAGATTAGGTAAAATATTAGATAAGAGATTAGAATATTAGATTTATTAAATGCATTTTAACATTTTAGAGATAACACTTCTGTTATTGCAATAAACCTTTGGCAGGTAGATTAATAATACATAGATTAATGATAAGCAAGTTATCGTTTACTATCAAAGTTATCCTCACCACCCTTGACAATCACCTTTTATAACATATTATTATAGTCACCCTTGATAACAATCCTTTACTATATGTTACTCGAGACAAAAAGTCACCCTTTACCACAATATGTATGCACAGTACTATATGTATGTACAGTAAGTACAGTGGTTCAACCTCAACTTTACGTCAGTTTAAGGTGGATACAATGAACGCATGGTACATAGATATAACAAAATATCTACACTAACAGATGGGATGGTCCAAACCGAATGTTATAATAAATTTATGTAATCGATTGTTCTATAAATCACGTTATTACATGGTATCGGGGCTTCTATAAATCATGTTATTACTTGGTATCGAGGGCTTCTATAAATCACGATATTTCACGGTGTCGAGTGTTCTATAAATCGTGCTAATTGTATGAAGTGTTCTATAAGTTATGTTATTAAATTCTGTCGAGTGTTCTATAAATCACGTTATTACTTGGTACCGAGTGTTCTATACATGGTATCGAGGCTTCTATAAATCATGTTATATCGGCTTCTATAAATCATATTACTTCACGGTGGCGAGTGTTCTGTAAAGCATGCTAATTGTATCGAGTTTCCTTTTAATCATGCTATAACATTCTATCGAGTGTTCTACAAATCAAGTTATTACTTGGTATCGAGAGTTCTATAAATCCATCTATAGGCTTGATCTCGCTTTAGCTACGTACATCTTATCAAGGCATTCGCGTAATACCTTGCATATTTCGGCAATAATTTCATTTAGGTACAAGCCCGGCTTATGGGCCTATCAGATTCCGCGATCATCGCGAATACCAAGTCTCGCGCTATCAAGCTAAAATGTCTACCTGTGATATTCGAGTTGCAGAGTTCGAGGTTCGTTCAATGTCAAAGTTTCCGTGAAGGTCGCGATGCCACTACCTCTCATTGGACACGTACGGGAATTGTGAAGTAATCCAGCAACGTCCAGATGTTGTAAAACTCGCAGTCGTTGCTTCAGGAACATGCTATTACATTTTATTTACCAAATGTACCGAATGTTCTATAAATCACGGGGGTCACGGTGGCTAAGAGGATAAGGCGCACGTTCGCTAGCCTGGAGTTCGGGTTTCGATCCGTGCATTGGCCGAGAAAGTTCATCTCGATTTGCCGGCGTGATTTCCCCTTGTCAGTGATGCAAAAGGAGGGCCTGGCAAGGACAGCTGCCTAGTCGTTCGGATGGTACGAAACGAAAAACCGAGGTCCCGTGTACACATTGGAGTGCACGTAAAAGATCCCTTGGCAGTCGGAATTCGATGTAAGAGTAGGCCGTAGCGCCGCTGCACTGTAAAAAAATTTCCATTTTTTATGTCGCCGAATTCCGTAGTTTAACACCTTTTTTCTGTTAATTGATGGATTTTTTTGAGAAATTGTGTTAAAAGAGTGAATTATTTCTTCAAATTACGTGTTTTATGTAATTCTGTGGAATATTCAGTATTAAACAGGAAATTTCCGTGAAATTTAGGGATAGAATATTTTATTCCCTTCTATAACGTACTTAATTCTGTTATTTTACGGAATAAACTGTGGAATGGCAGAAAAGTTACGTAAAATTTAGGGATAAAATGTTTTATTCCATTATATAACGGACTATTTCTGTTTTCAAATGCAACGATAAGAAAGCGTATACATATATAATCATTCCTAATAATTATCATTTTATAGTATTCATTTCAATTTATCAACCACAATATGGAGGATCATATTGTGTAAAGTTTGGTATATTAAAAGTCATGTATTGCTAATTTCCATTATTTATAAGATCTATAAAGTGTACTCCCATTCATCATACGGTAATCAGATTGTAAGTATTTTCATAAATGTGTAAAAACAATTTTCAAAACCAGTGAGTATAGGTTGTATTGTCTGGTAACCAAGCACGCTTCAATCTGGATATTTTAACCGATTGGCCAGTGTAAGTCGCAAACTTACATCTGAAAGCCTCTAAACGGTCCTAACACTGTCCATTAATAGTTGTTCGAGACGCCCTTTTCTCGTTGAGGGTATTCTTATATTAGCGGAAAGGGGTAAATTTCGTCAGCGACAGCACTTCGGCGGAAACAGACGTTAAATAAAGCTATTTCGCATACAAAGTCAATGGTAAATTCAATGAAATTCTTATCATTTTCGAGTCTAGGGAACAAAAATTACCAGGATTTATTTTTCTGTATTTGAAAATGGAATTTATGTTTATTGAGCGAATTTCTGTAAATTACAGGAAAAACAAATACGGATAAAATTTTCCTGGTAATTTTTGTTTCCGGAACTTTTTCCGTTTTTTCACGGATATTTTTGTTACAGTGTGCCCGGGCAAATTTTCCCTCATAGCACACTACATGGCGTGTGCCCGTCTTCCATTAGCCCAGGTTAGGTGCAAAAGAGTAGGACGTTAAACCCAATTTCATTTCATTTTCTATAAATCATTTTGTTACATTACATAATAAATCATTGTAAATTTGTCACCTACACCAGCCACATACCATAGCAGATTGCGTTTCAAATCTTAAATCTAGAACTTCTTATTTTACAAGTACGTGTTATCGCGAGGCCAAAGATTTATTATTGTTATTATTTTTTATTCAGATAATTGTGGTTCCATGAAAATGGATTTGGCTTTCATTGTCGACGATTCTGGAAGCATCAGTTATGGGGATTTTATGAAAGTTCTGAACTTTATGACCAATTTAACAGAAGATTTGCTCATTGGAAAAGATAACACTAGAATTGGTGTGGTGACTTTCACTGGTTACCCTAATCTGGCGTTTAACTTTGAAACGTATTTTACCAAGGTCGAGATAGAATCGGCAATAAGCAATATTTCACACATCGGTGGAAGTACCGGCACAGCCGGGGGGTTAGATCTGGCAAGGACACAGCTATTTAACACATCGGCTGGATCGAGGAAGGACGCTACAAAAGTTGCACTTCTGATTACTGATGGATATTCCAACTCCCACATAAGCACATCAATCGCTGCTGAGGGACTTAGAGATTCGGGGGTGACTATATTCGCTATAGGTGTTGGGAGCTCCTTTATAGGCGAATTAATTAATGTTGCTACTTTCCCTGAGTGTACTCACGTATACAGCATCAATAATTTTGATGATTTCCACACGATCCTGAATGCAATACAGAAAGACTCATGTACAGGTAGGTTATTAAATATGGGAGAGACCTACACTGTCTATGCAATTAACACTAAGCTAGATGACCGATATGTTTATTCTTTTACTCAACAAACACTATGTATATATATATCGAGAATTTTGAGAACTTATTTATTCCACCTCCTTGTAATAAATTTGAAAACGGTTTTTTGCTCTTTATGTGAAGCAGATTAGAACAAGAAAAGTATACTAGTCAGGGAAGATATCTATTCTCAACGCAGGGCAGTATCTAGCGGGGGTGCTTGGGATGGGGGTACATTGCTTCTAGAAAAATAAGGTGCCCCGAGAAATGACGCTCCTCCCCCATGACAATCTTTCAATAATAAAATATTACACATGACTATGATCACACAATGGTGATCAGTCGGTCGGTTTTAAGGGCGCCCTGATTTAAACTTTCTTATATCACTAACATGGAGGATATGCTGCACCCCCACTTTTAAAATCCTACATATAGCCCTTTCTCAAAGTAGATAGCTGTCTCTGTGTGCTGGCGGTCACTAATAGAAAGTGCATACAGGAAAGCCGCAAAACAAAACCGATAAAACAAACCTAAGCACAATACAAACATTACACGAAATAAACGACAAATATCAATTCAAGTACATGTATCAAGGGGCCAGCCCTAATTCGTTATAATGACGACAAGGGCATAAATCACAAAAAATTAAAACGTTTTATATGTGAATAAAATTGACTGAACTTGAAATCATTATAGATTTATACTCTCTTTTTCTTTGTAGCACCACTGATTGTAGAGCGGACAGACCAGACTGGAAATGGTACAAATAGTTCAATCTCAGAAGTTGAAACTAAAATCGATATTCCAAAAAACAATACCAATACAGGTTCAGGTTCCGTGATAGCTTATCCGAAGACATGTAACCAAACCACTATCATTGTACGTCACACACTTTCTCGGCCATCAACATAATCGAGTCCGGGACCTCCCAGTTAGTAACCCAGTGCCATGGTTGGCGACACTCCTGTGACTCCCGGCATCAACAATACATTCCTAATTAGAGCGTCTCACATTAGCAACAGAATTTTTAGAACTTTTTTACAGTTAGGTTTCCAGGGGTTCGATAGGATGCGAGTGGAAGTAGGTGACAACGCAAATATCTATAATTTTGGAGATTATTTTCAAAACATGACATCTTCGATCAAATGTGTAGTATAAACTGTGCTAAATATCTAGTGGTTTTGAAGGCGTCTAGCACCTCTCTGAAAGCATTTCAAATCTTGATTTTGACATGATTATATTTTAAACTTTCCTTTCCCATGGGTGGAAACCAAGCTAATACAAAACCACGACGCTTACACAACAGTTGTTTGCTGAAATTTATTTGTATTTTTGTAGACGGAAACACTTTGTGGCATGGTGGAATTATTTGCATCATTTGAAACAAGTCACCCGGGTAAAGCCTTCTATGAATATAGTGGTGTAGCTATCGACGGTTTGCCGTCCATTATGAAAATAACAGGAGATTCTGCATGTCGGCCATTGTATGTGTCCTATCAAGCCACTTCACTTCTGATTGAAAAATGTAACAATTCAACCGGTCATTACACAACCACTTCTGTCTCTGGTGAACATCCAGGTAATTATCACACGAAAATTTCGCTCTCTCAGATTCGGTAAATTTTTGGCTAAATACAAAAGTTATTTGAGTCTGGAGACTACGACACATTTAAAGTCGGATTTCAAGTCCGGAAAACTGACACAGACATTAGCAGGCACAAATACAGATTTTGTGTCAACCGTAGAGATTGAGTAAATGTTGTTTGAGTCTGAAGGATATGATACATTAATTAAAGGCGCAATCTTTCTAAAAACGCTGAATTTCAAAAGCACCTCTCTACGTTTGTAAATAATCCCTTAAAATCAAAGAACGTTAGTCGATACTAGCCACATCCACAGGTAAAAAAATAACATTCTAACCTAGAAATTTCTACTATGGTTGATAGATTACCACAATTTGAAGATTTCTGAATTGCTGGAAAATAGGGAACCAATGCACCAGGTAGTGAAATTGTTTATTGATTTCACCAGGTAGTGAGATTATTTATTGATTTCACCAGGTAGTGAGATTGTTTTTTTTACCAGGTAGTTAGATTGTTTATTGATTTTACCAGGTAGTGAGATTGTTTATTGATTTTACCTGGTAGTGAGATTGTTTATTCATTTTACCAGGTAGTGAGATTGTTTATTGATTTTATCAGGTAGCGAGATTGTGTGTAGAAAAAATGGCAAGGAGAGAAATTGTACGATGGCAGATTTTCAACTGAGTAACTACAAGGAGTCTCTATGTCCGGGTAAATCTTATTATACAGTATATATATATATATATATATATATATATATATATAGTGCAACTTTGCGGTTGTCCTAATAATTTCGGATATATATATATATATATATATATATATATATATATATATATATATATATATACTTTAAGGCCCGTTTTCAATATACGCTTTTCAGTTCGCGTTTTTGTCCTTTAATTGGTAACGGTCACATTACATTTCCATTAAACCGACTTTTCCTACGCGAAAACGCAGACATGGAAAACCGGCCTGACGTACGTGTAGTTTAAACTTTTCCAATAAATAATTCATGTTATGGATTAGTCGAGTTATCTAGCTCTTTAAACCATACAGTTTGACACTGCGTCGTGAAATGGTCTGGTTTCGACCTCAAGCTTCCAAAGGACAAGAAGTAGGTTTGCATGTCCATTTTTGTGAGCTTTTCCAAGTGTTTCAAGTATTCACTTTCTTTTTTTTTAACAAACATCCTTTACTAAAAACGTCCCTTCTCGAAGGTGGTTATAGGGCCTACTTGATATAGTCCTCATATATATATTGATCTTTTATCATCTTACATACCATGTTCTAAAATATTTTTCAGATCCATGGGGAAATATACCCAATCCATGCACTCCTAAGTCGGCTTCACAAACTGGCGTTAAACTATTTCATCCTCACCCTGTTGACGTCACCAAATTTATTAAATGTGACGATCTTGGAGAAATGTATGTCACCCAATGTCCGCCCGGTAAAGAATACGACGACGAGGTGGCCGAATGCGGAAAGGAAGACGTCGTCAAGGTCGACGGGAAAGACAAGCAGAACCTTCCTGACAATTTGAACCATCTGTGCATTGATAATTTGAGACCAGGAACCCATTTCTACGCCCATCCAACAAACAAACACCAGTATTTAGAATGTGATCTATCTGGGCATGCGTGGGTTTTTGATTGTCCAGCAAATCATATATGGCAACAAGATGGCTTATCTTGTATTGTAGACCCTTTGTATACCACTAATCCGTGCACTTCCTTAGCTCACACTCGTGGTCAAAATTACTTCCCCTTGCCCAACCCCAAGAAATACGTAAGTTGCGACATTCACAATAACATGTATATAAATGAGTGTCCATCAAACACACATTTCTCTGACGTACTACAAACATGTGTCGGGGATGCTGGAATCATAGGATGAGGGTAATTTATGCGTGTTTTGTTGCAGAAGGGGCGGGGGGGGAGGCATTAACTATTAGTGTAAGAAAAATTGATAAAGCTCACAAGCATCTACACCATTTTGATTTGTTTTGTTTTTATTTTATTTCTTTAAACTATATATTTATTCAAATGGAATATGATTGAGGAACATGCTAGGCCTATATCCACACTCTACCTTCAAACAATACTATTCATATTGTATTACTGTATATCGGAGCAGAGGAGCAATTTTAATGTAACAAATGAGGCAGTCAGTAGACTGGGTCCAGTGTACAGTTTGACGTGCACGTTGGAATTAAACTTCTGTCCTGGTATATAATTTATTCTGATCTAAGATCAACATGTTGTGTGAAGTTAAATAAAACAGTATAACTATATACAATATAATGCAGTCCATCTGATACACCGGCGCATTCAAATATTCAAACTCGTGTTGTTTCTGAAAAGACACAAAATAGAATAATCATCGTTTGATGTACAATATTTGAGGAGATAAATGGGAGCTATATTTTGTATTCGCGGCATGAGGAACACTCACGTGGCAGCATGTACATATTTGCGATCGACAATTGAAGTGGTAGAGGGTAGGTCAGAACATGTGTATTACTCATAATTAGTTGTATAATATTGAATATCAAACAGCCCTTTATTCGGTGTTCTTAATTCTTATGATTTATAAATTTAATTGATTGTTTGGATCAAGGTCATATATCATATTCAGGCCCGTATCTAGACACCATTAAGCAAGGGGGCATTACCTTTCGGTAGGGGGGCGAACATTTTGAGGAAATTTTCGGAAAGGTCATTCTAACAGACTGATGTAATCATCATGCTATGTAGTTACCTAGGCGTCTAATAAGCATTTTAAAATAAGTATTCAAACAAAAAAAAATAGATTTTTTAGGTTAATATAAGGACCTGTGTATACTTTAATGATTGTTAGCAATTTCTGAGCGGGGGGGGCGAGCATTTCACGCGGGGGGCCCCCCTGTAGATACGGGCCCGATCATATTGTTTTTATTAGATTTGACAGCCTACTAGTGCCTTAGATATTTGTTTTTGTTTTTGGAAATTTGTAGTTCTGGATGTGTTTTTCTGATGAGATGTAAAAGTTGTTTTTTTTTTATTTTCTAAAATACATTTTATCTCTTTATTAAAATACAATTAAATTAAACAAAGATACGGTTTTACAAATCTGATTTGACTTTATATTAATACGAATCAGAGTAGGTTTGTAAGTATATATATTACCTGCTACACAGCTTGTTCTCAATCTGTGACTCCATTTACCAGTCGCTCGACATTTAGTACCAATGCGTCCAACTAATTTATAACCTGGATAACAACGAACTCGACATCTCTTACCAAATGGTACAGATTTACGGCGACATTTTGGCGGGTGTAATTTACCATTAGCTATGGTGTTTAATCCACGACACTTTATAACTGAAATAAATGTAACATATACAGTAGAACTTGCTCGGGCGTGCACTCCTAATCAGCGAACACTTGCTTCAACGAGCACCAAAAAATCCCCCCGAGCGATTTTTAAGTAATTTAACCTCTACTAAACACGCACCTGTTCAACGCGTGCAACGGGCACCACGATTAATTCCCTCCGTAAAAATTCTACTGTTTCAACGGTCACTCCTCTAACAAAACATCGCCCATTCAACGGCCATTGTATTGTTGAATGATACCATCTTGTCGTTCTTTCTTTGAAACACTCTCGCTAATCCCGTGAGTAGTAGTTAATTAACTGGACCCCCACTGATCAGGTAAAAAGAAATGTAAAAATAACAATCAACCTGGGATTATCTGTTAATTAATCTTTTGTTTTATTAACACTTAACGGAACATTATTTGATACTGATTGAATAAAATGAAAGTACCGAGTTTTTTTTCCATTGCAACTTTGTTGTTAGACTTTTTAGCGCCCCCTATAATATTACATACAGAGTTACACCCCCTGTAAATCGGTGATAAAATCAGCGATGGATTTTTTGTTGATGTGCTTTTTTGATAAAATAAAATTAATTCATCGATTTGTTTTACAAAAATGGATAAATATTATCGAATGCATCACAATGGTAGAAAGTAGTATCGAAGGTTGGTACAAAATGACAAGTTTACAGAAGTTATGTTCGAGATTTGAGTAAAGAATTTTCGTTCGGCGCAAGATTCAACGGCGCTCAAATTTATCGATGCAAGTATTGATGTTCGCTCCCAATGCACCCAAGCGTAATTAATTTATGTCAGCACAAAAAGCGCCGAGATTTTATTAAGTGGTCGCGTAATCGCTAAAATAGTTGGGGTGGGAAATTCTCAAATTCACGGCATTTTGAAACGCTTTTAGACGCTATGAGTATGATGATGAAAGTAAAAGAAATATTGGAGGCCAGAGACCCAGTATTACTAAACAAACACGTATACGCGACTACTTTTAATTCACAACTAGATAAAAAGTACATGTATTGTTATTGTTATACTACATGAATAAAACAATATAGGCAATCTAAATCTTTATTTTTTGTGGGAGGGGTTAGGGCAATATTGGATACCTCTAGTCAAAGAGCACCTCCATTAAGCAAGCATTTTTGAATTTCCCTTGGGTGCTTGCTTAATACAAGTTCTACTGTATAAACATTAATATAACAACAGTTCATTGAAATAAAATAAAATGATATAGGGTTTAACGTCCTACTGTTCTGCACCGGCTGGGATAAAAAAAAACAACAACCAAACACACAGCGGACAGCGGCGCTACCGCCTACTCTTATTCGAATATCGACTGTTCACGTCAACTTGTACACAGGACGTCGATTTTCCGCACGACTAGACGCTATGATTGCTAGGCGCCCGTCCTGCCACAGAGATGAGGTAACATTGCTCCTGGAAAATCGGAGAACGTCATATGTAGACCTAGATGTGGGTTATTGTAAGGGTTAGGACATACATATTTCGTCAAGATCTCGGGATATAGACAGACCTAACCCTAGCCTAACCTTGCCTTAATACACATAGCGTTCTCCTGAAATAGCGGCCGAAACTGTAAACTCCTGGGTAGTGACCACTTACCTTTACATGTGCCCGAAGCACCGGAAAATTTTCCATTTGCTGCACAAGTCCTAATGCGACTTCCGGTTAGTCTGTATCCATGGTGACATCTGACAGAACAGGCGACACCTGGTGTTAGCTTTTTTATACCGACCCCGAGACATTCTGGTGGCCACACGATTCCTTTTTTAGGTTTTTCCAAGGGTTTGCAGTTGTTGCTGCCTATAGTTATATATATGCAAAAAAAGAACATCGTATATCACTAATAAATAAAACGAAAACATGATAAACTTATATGTCATTGATGTTTGGTAAATCCAAATTATGTGGGAGCATAGGACGGTATGTGATTGTTTATGGATATTAATAAATCAAAATTATGTTTGGGGAAGCGGGAGATCGACAAGGGGAAGGTGGTTTTCAAAATATAGTTCAACTACCGATTAAGGACGTGTTTTTAGCATAACCCAAATAATTGCTTGTATTTTCATGTTTATGAATTGGGTGTCAGGGTTTGAATCACCGACTAGGGGCATGGGTAAACAACAATCTGGAGAAAATTGTCTGACACCAGACAGAAAACAAATATCCACAACAGAACACACTTATTTTTCCCATCCAATATAGTATCAAGGCATATAATATTTGCATCCTACCAGCAGTCGAATAGAGGACACTTTAGGAACAGCTTAATTAAACGAAAGGGCGTCAGCTAAGAACAACCTAGTCCTGTTTGGGTTACTGATGCCATTGTTTAGATCAAACGTGGTGCCATTCTTCAATAATTGATATCAAACATATTTTTTATAGCGCACAGTTTAATGGTCCTACCGTAACAAGTTTTTCTGTCTGTCTGTAATCTGGAACCACGTGGACACGAACAGAAATATCTACCCGGTAAATTATAACAGGAATGGGAACAACCACTTATATTCTTATTCTCTTTACTACATTCATCTATATCTATAATATATACAACATATTATACTACATTTATCTATATACTCATATATATCTATAATTATACTACATTGATCTGTAATATACTTCATTCATTTATATCTATAATATATACTACAATCATCTACATCTATAATATATTCATCTATAATATATACTAACAATCATCTACTTTATCTATAATAGATATATAAACACTGGTTTGTCTATAGATAGTGATGTTATTGAGAGAAAACAATGGGCATGATTTGAGATTTCTAAAGTAATACACCTATTTACCAATGAGTGTGATTATAAGTTCATAAATTATAAGTTCTTCACAATCTCTAGAATTAAATATAGATTAAAAATACACTATACCAGTACAAACTTGGCTTTTTGGTGTTTTACGTTCAAAACCTTTCGGACATTTACATTCTAATAAACTAGCAGCTGCCGTTCCCTCGGTTTCTGATCTGGATGGACATCGTTCACATGATGTTATGGGCATTGATGAGTCACGATACGTATTTTTCCGACACGCTGAAATTAATAAGTGAAATAACGAGGGTGTTTTAAAGCATTGGTACACTGGACAGTTGCCCGTCATCAGGTGTTCCATAACATGAGCAAGTCCATCATAATCTATGTATGTCAATAAATAAATACTGTTCTATACTAAACTAAACTATAAATATTTGTTAAATGATTATATCGACCTTTTACACGTTTACTCCTGTAAGTGGCGTGTTGGTGCAATGCTCTTAAGACGAAACTGTTTCGCATAGCACAGTGAATTCGTGTGGTGACATTCCCCGTTGTGTTTTGTCACTCGATGCAGTCACTAATTGTAATACCACAGAATGAGGTTATATATATATATTAATTTTCAGACTGAAGCTCTCCATTTGGCTAAGACATAAGAAGTGGATGTCTTGTTAATCAGATCTCATTTCAAATGACAATCTGAGTCAGTCAGTGGCTGGTGTTGAAATGTTCAAACACAAGCTGACCCAGCCCTGTAATAAACAGCGTAACAGGGCCGTATCTAGCGGGTATCCAGGTGGTACATTGCACCCCAGAAAAATAAGGCGCCCCTCCCCCCTACCCCCTCAAAAGAATTTGAGAGAGAGAGAGAAATGGGGTTTAACGTCCACTCAACACAAACTAGGTCATTTCGGGACTAACATATGGTTTAATTTTATTTCAATAATTCGCTTGCGCGTAGGGGTCTTTGGCAGTGGGAGGAAACAAAAGAATTTGAAATCTTTCAATTATAAAATAATGAACTTGAATATGATCACACAGTGATGCTTTTAAGACACTGATCAGTTGGTATGTTTTAAGGGCGCCCACGCCCCAATGGGTTCGTTTGCCCTGATCCAAAATTTCTTATATCACTTACCTGGAGGCTATGGCGTCCCACCACCAAGCTGCACCCCAACTTTTAAAATCCTTCATACGACCCTGCAGCGTAACAGCTACATCTTACCTACATATGCTGACCCAGCCCTGTAATACCCAGCTTGACAGCTACATCTTACTACACATGCTGCCCCAGCCCTGTAATACCATACGTGACAGCTACATCTTACCTACACATGCTGACCCAGCTCTGTAATACCCAGCGTGACAGCTGCATCTATACGATCCCGGTAGATTGATACACACCTGATCACAGGCGTTGGTAAAATTAGACGCACACTCATCTAAATCTACAAGATACAATATAATATTATATCAAATCAGGTGGGGTTAAGTCCTACTGTTCTGCACTGGCTGGGATAATGAAGAAGGGCTTATGAAGACGTGCAAATAGCATACAATGTGATATGAGTAAAAGTGTGCCGAACAACTATATATACGCTGTGAATAACCAGGTCCCTTGTCCTACACCACTGACAAGCTTGTTCATACCGGAAAATCAAGGTGAACTTTCTCGGCCAGCACAGGATCGAACACGAGACCTCCAGACACGATGCATCGTGTAATGTGCAGTATGGAAGGGGGGGGGGGGCGACAGTTTGCGCTTCAACCTTGTTATTTATATTTCCAACAGTTATGGGTTCCTTATCATGATGTCAAAAATATTGTATCCTGAATCGAATTAATAAATGATCTTACCACTGCATGTATGTGAATCGGCTGAGAGGTTATAATTACCACTACTACATACACATCTGTATGAACCGTGGGTATTCTCACATTTATCTTGACAAGGATTATCTTCTAAACATTCATTTCTATCTGCAGTCAACATGTTATAAACACATTCATTATTCCAAATACATTTATTTTTATCTAAAGTCAAATATCGACATATCTAGAGTCAAATATCAAAATATTTATCACTATCTAGAGTCAAATATCAACACATTCATCACTATCTAGAGTCAAATATCCACACATTTATCAAACGTCACATTCAAACGTCAAATATCAAACATCACATTCAACAAACTTGTCAATTTCGTGTTTTTGTAAAGTTATCAAACTTTTCTGTATAGATAATGTATCGCTTTAAACCTCTATTTGATAAAAATATTTAGAATCAGAATTTGGTGTCAATTTAAATTGCTGATCGTTTTATTTAATCCCTCGTTGCCCCATGGATAGTTTCGTTCAGTCAGGTGATTACTGCTGATATTTTGATTTTGTTTTTCTTAAATATCAAATCAATCAAAGCAAATACGAAATCAATCAAAGCGATTACATGTTAGCTTCGATTAGCTTATAGATAATCGATGAATGTCAAATATTTTGCTTCTAATCAATCAATTTGGGTAATTATAGATAAAATACAATTTGATTAAATTGAATATATGTAATTCTTACCGATACATTGTTTACCATCACCATATAAGGTTAATCCTGGCTGTGTACATTCACATGTATATGACCCTAAAGTATTTACACATTTATCGGTGCATCGTCCATTATCACGTTCACATTCATCTATATCTGTAATACATTATAGCATATAGTAACTATTGTCATGCACAAAGTAAGGTATACTTAATATCAAACCGATCGGGGGGTTTCAATTACAGTACAGAATTGTGTCGAGGCTGATGCGTGGGCGATTTGTTTTCTGTCGTTTAAGGGCAGCAACGGGTCCAGGATTCTGATCAAACCTCAGTTATGTTGTTTTAATAATTCGCTAAAACCTCTTAGGTAGATTATATAAATCAGCATCTTGTGCAGTAAATCTTTGTAAAAGATCACATTGCTAAAATGTCATCTTCTCAACCTCGTGGGTTTCCTCCGGGCACTCCGGTTTCCTCCCACTTCTAAAGACCCCTAAGGGCATGCGAATTATTGAAATAAATGAAAACCATATGTTAGTCCCCAAATGACCTAGTTTGTGTCGAGTGGACGTTAAACCCCATTCCTCTCTCTCTCTCTAAAATGTCATGTAACGACAACGTATCAGTGACGCTACAACATCATGTAACGAAAACGTATCAGTCTGTCATAGACGTTTTATCATCATTTAATGTCAATCTATCAACCAATCAATGACGTTATAACATCGTGATATGTGAATATATCAACCAATCCATTGCGTATAACATCCTGTAACGTCAATATATCAACCAAAGCCCTGTATCTACCAGTCAATGACATTATAACATCTTGTAACATCAGTATACCAACCAGTCATTGACCTTATAAAATCCTGTATACAGCGTATTAGTCTGTCAATGACTTATAACATCATAATATAACGTCAATTTATCCACCAGTCAATGAGGTAATGAAATCCTGTAATAATTACAGTGTATCAGTTTGTCAATGACTTATAACATTATAATATGATAACGTCAATATATCCACCAGTCAATGACATTATCATTTAATAATCACCGAAAGACGTTCTAACGACAGCGCATCAGGAAATCGGTGTATTACAGGAGCGGATCTAGGAATTTTGAAAAGGGGGGGGGGACGCTGCAAAATGAGGGCACTGACTGCGGAGACGGGTCACCTCAAGATTATTATCCGTCATTTCCGTGCATCTGTAGCCATTCCAAGAGCTATTTGGCTGATATTTTCGTCTAAGTAAACGTTCGGAACGGGCATATTTGGGTCTGAGAAAAGGCACTTTCAGTAGTGAAAAAGGTCACTGTTGAAAATTAGGGGGGGGGGGCGCCCCTTGCACCCCCATCGAATCCGCCTCTGTATCAAACAAGTATGAAAGATATTCGGTGTAACTAAGTTTGATTACAAAAATAAATAATCCACCTACCCGAACATGTTTTATTGTCGTACTCTAACCCATAACCAGTATGACACGCGCATCGATAACCATCTCGTATATTCACACATTGGTGTGAACAGGTATGTTGGTTATTCAAACACTCGTTTACGTCTAAAATAAACAGATTTATGTCATCAATTATTCCATTATATACATTACATCCACTGTATTACATACGTATTATACCCGTTGTGAGGTCATAAAAGTAGGACCTTAACCCCCAATTCATTTCATTTCTAGAAAGGAACGACTTAGATGTATGACTACATGAGTTAAACTTAAACCTTGACTGTACCTGTACCGAGACGAGTGCCTTTGAATAAAATGTTGTACCTCTGTGGCTCCATATCTCTACAAATTTACTATTGTGGTTACCATCTAAAGAGTTGTACAGTTCTTACCGTTACAACTGGGGAGCCACATTGTCTCACTGAGTAAGACGTTGGTTAACTAACCTGGAGGTCCCGTTGACCATCCATGTGTCCACCTACAAAGTTCATCGGGGTTTACGGGTGCCGTGGCCCCTAGTCAGCGGTGCGGAATGGAGAGCCTAGCAAGAGACAACTATAGTCGTTGAGACGAAAAACAAGATTCCGTGTAAATCAGTTCATAATGGCGTTCACGTAAAGAACCATTGACAGAATTCCATATACCCCTGCCATTACAACTATCGTTACTAGCCAGGCTATAGTCTACACACCTCTACAACTCTTGCCGTTTCTTGCCAGACTATAATGAGGTGTTCTACAATCACAGCCAAATGAACCTGGTGTATTGTAACAGATCTGTTGACAGCCGCCATTGCTTATTTTACATTCATCAACATCTGGAATATATAAATATTGTGGTTAACTTTCACAATCATAATCTGCTGATTGATTCAGCATAAAAAATCTAATGTCTGATCTCAGTTTTGGCCTTTTATAGCCTGGTTCGTTTGTTGTTGCGCATAGTATTGCAAACACATCAAAGATCTCCAGAAACGGAAATATGAACAGGTCCTTCATAGCCCATAGAAAACTGAATGATGGAAACCTGTCGGTTTTTTCACTTCAGGAACTATAAGATCAGGGATAGAGAGACGGGGTAATGGCGTTTAACATTCACTGGGCACAAACTATGATTCAATTTAATTTAAAGAATTTGTTTGTGGGTAGGGATCTGTGGCATTGAGCGTATGAGGGGAGGGCTGAGAAGGCCCTACTACTTATCGTCATGTAGGGGGGGGGGGGATGGCCTAGTGGTCTAGAGTGCCGCGCTTCGGTCACCTCTGGCTTGCGGCTGTGGTTTCGTAGGTTTCCTCCGGGCACTCCAGTTTCCTCCCACTGCTAAAGACCCCTGCATAAGCGAATTAGTGAAATAAAATTAAACCATATGTTAGTCCCGAAATGACCTAGCTTGTGTTGAGAGGACGTTAAACCCCATTTCTCTCTCTCTATTGTCATGTAGAGCTGGTGGAGAATCTAAGTTACGCAAATTGACTCAATAACGGCTAGTCTGTTTATCTGGTTAGAATCGTTGAAGTGTTGACTAACCAATACAAGTTTTATGGTCGGAATCTAAACGAAACCCTTCTTTACAACCACAGTAAGCACTGCCTATAGCATTGGTACATCTGTGTGAACATCCATAATTGTCTTCTTCCGTACATTCATTGATATCTGAAAAATAAAACCAGCAACATCTGTGTGAGAATAACTGTGTGTTATGTGGGAAATTCCAACTGGCATGGGTTTCATTACGTGCCTGCCAATGTGTACATGGGACCTTGGTTTTTATTTTCTTCCCACCCGAATGACTATACATTTTCTCTTCCCTTGTCGGTAAAATGTTAATTAGATTGTGCGTTACCTTTACATTTTAACTGTCTGCTGGGATCTCCCTTAAATCCTGGTTTACAAAGACATTCTACGACTGATATAGAACCTTCTTCAGCTGTTGTCGCATGGGTAGGACAACTCTTACATACTTTATCCCGAACACCACGATAATAACCTTTAGGGCACGCTGAAACATAACATTGAAACTATTAAAAGCCCATAAAATTCATACTATAATAAGCTAAAGGACCGACAAAAACATAACATTCGCTCGAGCTATAATAACCTCTAGGGTACATTGAAACATAACATTAAAGCTTAGGGCACACTGAAAAACTAAATTAAACTATAGGGCAGGTTGAAACATAACATTCAACCAAAAATAAACTTCATTATAGGCCGAATCATCACATTCAAACTAAAATAGGGCACCTTGAATCATTGCACGTCATAATAATCTTTTAATAGGGGGGACTGAAATATGACATTCAAATTATGGAAATCTCTAGGGCGGACTGAAATAATGACATTAAAACTATATTAATCTTTAGGACAGTCTGAAATATAACTTTCAAATCGTTATAATCTTTAGGGCACGTTGAAACATATCATTCACGCTATAGCAATCTTTAAGGGACACTAAAACGATACGACCAACTGAAACCTAACTTTCACGCTATCATGATCATAAAAATAACATAACAGTAAACAATAATATTTATAAACGTACGTGCACATTTGGTGGCGCCAAGTTTGCGGTAACCAGGGTGACAAGAACATTTATAACTTCCTGGTAGATTGGTACAAAGATGATCACAGACTGTAGTATGGTTGTATTCGCATTCATTGATGTCTGGAATAGAGAAAAAAAACTACGAGGTTAATATCATGGGGGGTCGATGAAATGAAATGAAATGAAATTAGACTTAACGCCCTACCTTTCTGCATCACCTGGGCTAGCGAAAGTGGACATAGGCTTAAACGAATTAATCATTCCGTTCTAACGAATTCATTATAAGTTATAACGAATTAATCATTCCGTTCTAACGACGTAATGTTTCGTTTAAACGTTATAACGAAATAATTAATTCGTTTATACGAAATATTTGACACCTTTCGCATCGGTACAAAAACGAATACGAAAATGAACACGTCATTGATTCGTGTGTACTTGTGACGTCATTTCGTAATGAGTGTTCAGCCAGTGAAAAACGTCACGCGTTTGGAGTGGGATTCACGTAGGTATGCAAACGAAAATATTTTTTGTTTCATATATTGAATTTCGACAATTTTTCGAGGCCTTGTGTATATTGTTGATTGTGAAGAGTTTGTAGAATGTGTTCAAATGCAATATTTTCCTTGATTTGTTGTACATCTACCAAAATATCGATTGAAAACTTTGCCTGGACAGAGAAGCTCATGGAGTGGAAATAAACGCCATCTAGCTATTATCGCACGTCAGATTGCGAAACCGTGTGTTAGAGGATACGAATACGTAAACGAACATATGTTCGTTTTGGTGTTCGTACCGATGCAAAAGGTCCCTATTAATTCGTTATAACGATATAGTTTTTTTGTTAAAACGAATTAACACATTAAGTTGAAAATCCGGCGCTATATAAATTAATTATTATTATTAAACCCCGTTTCATTTTATGTCATATACTATTAAGTAATAATATAAGTATTGATATTTGACTAATGCAGGTGTGACACATGAACAATTATAGAACGATACAATCATGCAAGGACCCCCGTTCATAACATGCTTTACCGTGGTTTTACCAAACAATATACGATAATCAGGAGAAGTTACACTTGTTGCCTTTCAGAAGAATATGTCAGTATTATAAGTGGTTTGATCCATACAAGACAAGTCTCATCAGTTTGCAGTCAGTGTTGATGATAGATTCAAAACAATCATAAAGATTCATTATTACGGGTCTCTTTCTTAGCTTCCAATGTTACATAATTTATTATTTAGATATTTATTCATATGACAAGCCCATAATCAAGTGGACTTTGATTTTAAGTAGATTAGTTATGCCATTTAAGAGTTTAAAGATAAAAACAGATAAACCAGACTTGAACCACTCGTATCATCGCTCAGGAAATGATCACAATTCGTTTTTTCGTCACCTATGTTTTGAACTATCATAGCAAGAACTGTTAGCTCTTTATCTAAATCTTACATAACACATCTCTAAAATGGGTTTTGGAAATAAATTTGGATTGTTTAAAGGGACAATAACATTCTTGCTGGCTTGGTAGCTCCAGAAAATAAATAATACCCTTATTCTAAGTACTAGATGTTTAAATGTCCTACCTGTTGTGTAAATTATCCATTACAACCTATTTTATTTGTCCAGAGGGTTCGAAAATATTTTAAAATTCAAGTCACATTTGAAAAGGTTTACGTTAGACTTTTCAAATCAATTGGTTGAATTTTTCCAATTTTTTAAATTAGGTGTGTTAAGATGAAATTTATATCATCATTTAATTGGAATATTCTAAAATAATACGATTTGTTGACCAGAATGAAGATTGGGACATATTTTTCAGTTACAACAAGAGTGTTATTGGGGCTTTAAGCAATAATTATGTCACTGCCATCGACCGAGTACACAATTGCTTGGATTTTGTAATGGCGAGTCGAAGTGCATGTTTGATATCATTCACAATCTGATTGAAATACAGATCCTATTTCGTTTCGTTTTATACTCAAAATTTCGTTTTACTTGTCTTTTCTACTTAGGATCTGAAGGAGAACGCTAGATCGGAGACGGTCCTACGCAAATTGTGACGTCATATGTGAATTGTGGGTTAGGGTAAGGGTTAGGCTTGATCATGGGTTAGGGTTAGGGCTAGCCCTGTTTATATCTCGGGACTTTGACCAAATCTACAGGTCCTAACCCTTACCCTAACCCTAACCCACAATCTATATATGACGTCATATGTGCTAAAATGCGTAGGACCGTCGCCGATCTAGCGTTCTCCGGATCTGAAAGGCTTGTTATTTAACTCGTGTTCTGCTTGAAATCAAATTGTCTGTCGAATCGAGGGTTGGACCTTTTTTGCGCGGAATTGTGGGTAGGCATTATCAGCGATAGAAATTAAAACAAAGCAACAACGATTCTGATTGATTAATCGAATGACTGAGGTTATAGGTCAAATGTCGCGGGCTTGACATCTGAACTGGATGAACGTGACCTCCCGCTATAACTTGTTAGATCTACATGAAGTGTAGGCCATTGAAATTATAAAAACCGAAACGAAATATAGATCTGAATTTCAATTAGATTGATATCATTCAGTGTCTGCTAGTTTTGAGGTGAAAATGCTGAAAATTCGTTATATATTTCTTTAAAAAATAATGTGGTTATGTTTCCGTAAACACCAAATCCCATCTGATGGGAGACCTAAAATGATCGTCGCTAATCGAATCTTCCCGCTTGGTCAATTGAAAATCCAAGATGGAGGCAATTTTTCAAGATGGCCGCCAAAATTGCTACCCGAAGTTGATGTTTTGATTAGAGCTATTTGTAGTTATCCGATTTGTGTTATCGATCCCTATGTTTTAAAGCCTGCTGAACTACATTTTCCTGTTCAAAATGCACTCCGAGACATATTTTTACAGGAAAAGCATCGTGAGACATATTATATAATATAAATATATACACACAATATACATATTTATTTTAACTTATCAAAAATTTACATTAAAAGCATGATTGTCTGTCTATTTTTCTCACTTCGCATGTTTATTCACGAGTTTCATACTGCAATGTAAGGGGTGTAGTGTTAGTTCTATAGAGTACCTACATAGTAGGTAAATGGTGTACATACATTACATACATATACATTACAGGATGATAAAAGGATAAACTCTCGATCATGAACGTCATCGTGGCCATGGATGCGAACTCTACTAGAAACTTGTGGAAAACATACTGGACTACGTCAGTGTTGCCTTTGTCAGGTGGTAAAGAAAGAAGATCTAAAATCTCCCCAGGTCAAGCCTGCCAGAAGAGGGGATGATGGATATATGAACCTGGCAAAGAATGTCCCTCTGTTTCACTCACTCAATGGCTCCAGGTCCTTGGAATGCCTGTGGACATCCGTTCCTTCCACTTAGTCCGGTATGTTTCCACAAGTTTCCATAAGTCCTGTGCGATCTGTACAACCACGTTATCCTTGGCTCGTCTCTCTCGCGCTGGCACGTCCTGCCCATTCAGGTGCGGATGCCTAACTGATCTGGGGTTGATTATGCAGTATTTGGGATGCTTGTAGATTGCTGTCCACTATGCCAGCATATATTTCCTACTTAGCTGACACCGAACCCCATGCTGGGTTTAATAGCAGTGATATCACCACTGTGCCTTGATAGTGCCCGACAATCACTCCTGAGAAGTTTAAGACCATCATCAATGTGCACTTGGAATTTTCGGACAAATGGCGAAATGTATTCCATTGCATACAGAGACCACCGGTCATAGCGGTTTACCAGTGTGTGACCGATGTTGTACAGTAGCACCTTCTTGGAACCATAGATGAGAGTTGGGCCAGTGGTGACGACCAGTGTCAGTAGTCCATCCAACGGGTTCGGTTGACAGCTGAAACAAAGGTACGGTTTCTATCACTACACAACATACACCCCTAACATACAACTTACATCGCAAAGACATGCAAACGTATGAAACTCATAAATAAACATTCGAAGTGAGAAAATCCTCGGAGTGTGAAGAAAGACAGACAATCGTGTTTTTAATGTTAAGTTGTTATAGAAATCAAAATAGATATGTATATTGTTTGTATATATGCATATATATAAAATATGTCTTAGGGTGCTTTTCCTGTGAAAATATGTCCGGGGTGCATTTTGAATAGGCAAATGTAGTTCAGTAGGCTTTAAAACATAGGAGTCGACACTTAGATCACGCAAATCGGACAACTACAAATATTTCTAAGCAAAACATCAACTTCAGGTGGCAATTTTGGCGACCATCTTGAAAAATTAGGATATTCAATTGGCCGATTGAGCAGATTTGATTAGTATCCATTTGGGTAGAATTGTGCCATATGTGATGCTTGTATCATCATTTGCACGATTCTGCTGTTATCTAGACCCCACTACCCCGGCGCTAATACACTTTCGTACGAGTACAGTATTTCCCGTAGTCGCTAAGGGGTGCTAGCTATGAACTCACATCACATTTCAGCCGAATCGATATTTTACTTTTCAATTTACCGACCTCATAGCTTCTGCCGAGAGATACGTTTATCGGATTGATGCCATTTTGTTTGTTGATTATTTAGACTTGAATAACAAGACTGATTTCGACACAGCGCTTCCTGCCTAACGCTGCAGTTCATAATAATAATAATAACTGTCATATTATAAGCCACCATTTACTACAAACGACTCTTTGGGGTTGACCAGTTGGCATTTATGTGGGAATATCGCCGTACCCTTGACTTTGGCTTCAAATTTCCCATCGAACTTGGGGCTGTCTGCACTTAGATTCAGTTGCTAGTCACAAAAGAAATTAATAATACGGTTTAACAGTTCTTGGCTAATTCATACATTATGAGTGTATAATGACGTAGTGTATAGTGTATGTCATAATCAAGTGGTGACTTTTTTTACATGGACGTATTTTTTTATAATATATCATTTCATTTTTGTATACTAAAAGTTTATATGCATAGTTAAAATTTTTTTAAACTTTAAAATCCTGTGATATTTGTTTTATATGCATATAAATTATTAATTGTGTTATACCTGACTTAATATTTGTCACCATGTTTGGCGCAAAAAAGATCGACTGGGGCTGACGTGCACATCAATTTGCCTACTTTGTACAAACTGATCCCGCAGTGAATATTCGCTTGGCCGCTACAATCACTGATAAGCGTGACATCGACGAGGCTTAATAAGTACGGCATATTAACTTTTTTACTCCGACAAATTAAATTCTCAAACATTTTTTTGAGGTAAAAGAAAAATAAATAAAGACATTTGAAGTATTTGGAGTAAAAAAATATTTCCTATTTAGTGTAAATGGGTATTAAAATGAGTAAAATGCATCATTTTGCCCGAAGTAGTTAGGTGTTAAGTAAACATCGCACGAGTCATTGAGTCAATGACTGGCGCCGTCTGCAGTCAACGCACGTGCTATGGACACTCATCTGTTACAGAGTTAATTCGTAAGTAATTCTCTGTGAAACAGATTGTACTTTGTAGTGTCATCTTATCGGTGATTAGTAGTACTCTTACAGGCCATTACAAAGCACTCAGAACACGCTTCTGTCCCAAAATATAAACTGGGCCAATCTGTGTCATCCTACCCGAAGAACTTATATCCTGTTCAGCATCAGACTCCTTCATACCCAGACTGAAAACATACTTATTTGAAAAAATATTTGTGTTTTGTTATACGCGATGAGCACGACAAATTATGTGGGCTTATTATTATCCAGTATTTATTTTCCTGTCGACATATATATATATCCATCCCACCTGCACATTCTAAACCATCACTGCTGGACGAGTAACCATTCTTATTACACTCGCATTTAAACGATCCTATGGTATTCTGACAACTCTCTCCACACGGATTCTCTCCTTCCATACACTCGTTAATATCTGTAATAATAGACAACTGTATATCAAAACATAGATAAAACAGACAACACCACTATATATATATACATGTTCCTTCCTAATGCAAAACAAATCTATGACGTTAATTGGCGTTTAACGTCCTATTTTTCTGCATGGACTGGGCTAAAGAATATGACGATCTTTATGCGTACACGGGACTTCGGTTTTTCGTCCTATCTGAACGACTAAACACTGATCGTGTACTGATGGCCAAATGATTAAAAAATGCAGTTAAATGATCGGATAGCGACTGCTCACCAATACATGCACTGTTATCCCAGGGTAGCTACTTATACTCACCAATACAAGCACTGTTATCCTAGAATACTCATCAATACAAACACTGTTATCCTAAGCTGGGGTAGTGACTACTCACCAATACAAACACTGTTATCCAAGGATAGTGTAGTGACTACTCACCAATACAAGCACTGATAATACTCACAAGCATTGTTATCCCAGGATGGCGTAGAAACTACTCACCAATACAAGCACTGTTATCCCAGGAAAGTTTAAAACCAGCACTATCACAATTACACAGAAATGAACCTGGTATATTGGTACACGACTGGTTACACGGTGGATCTTCCCATTCACACTCATTTATATCTAATTTATATAACAAAATATATTCTTATATCTTATACAATAACAAAATACAAAACATATTCGTATATATTATACAATAACAAAATATATTCTTATATCTACTCGAATTTTACTTCAGTGTGCTTACATTCATATTTCTTGTAACATATAGCAACGCATCAACATTCCTGATTGTTTTCAAATTTGGGCAACAATTACTGTATTGTGGTTATCGAGTCATCGCAGTTGTTTTCAATACAACTGTTGTGTGTTTATCTTCAAAAATATATCTTACGTAATGAACAGAACGAGAAGTGCAGTTCACATTGTGAACGCGCTTGAAGGAAACGGGGGTTTGTCTTTCTACATTTAAGCAACAACCGAGTTATTAAAAAAGAACATACGCCATGCAATAATGATAATACTAAACCTTTATTTATAAACGGCGCTAATACTATAACAGAAATTTATATAGTGTTTTTCTAGTCTTTTATGTTGGAACCACGAAAAGCTTTTGGCTCAGCTTTAAATGCATTTAAAGGAGTCAATGGTTCCAATGCTGTGAGGCTATGAATTTTATACAGGAGAAGAGACAGGGGGGGGGGTCTCTTGTTTGTAATTTCAAGATTCACTGATGGTTGATGCAGAATACAGGAAGAGGTATAGAGAAGAAAGTGAAATTATTTACCGTCACATAGATTAGTTTTATTGTTGAGTTGATATCCGGTAGGACATACACACCGGTATCCACCGATTGTATTCTCACATCCATAATCACAAGTTACTAGATCAGATATACATTCATTTATATCTAAAACAATAACACAAAGATGTACAATTGTAAAACACATAGATATACACTCACATAAGACTCATAGATATAAAACAATAACGGGTAGAATAAACTCATTTATGTATGTCTACAACACATAAATATACACTCATTTATATCTACAACACATAGATATACACTCATTTATATGTAAAACTCATATATATACATTCAGCTATATCTACAACATACACTCGGTTTATGGATAACGCATATATATATATATACACATTCATTTATATCTAAAACACGTAGATATCCACTCATTTAAATCTACAAAAAATAAACACTTATATATCTTCCAAAAATCTAAACGTAACATAATTTATATGACCTTCATTCGTGTTTAAAAGACATGGAGTGAGTATTCCTACCTTGACAAGTACGGTCGTCATCAGCTAGTTTAAATCCATCACCAGGACAAGAACATCTGTAGGAAGCAGCATAGTTGATACAATCATGACTACAACCACCGTTGTTGGTTAAACATTCGTCCGTGTCTGTGGTTAAAATACAACTACAGTACAGTCAGTCATAACAGTTAATCAAAACCAAACACAACTATAGCGCATTCAGCCCCAACCGTTAGTCAGAACACAACTATAGTACAGTCGTTTATAACAGTTAGTCACAATGGTATAGGTCATAACACTTAACCACAAAATACAACTACGGGACAGTCAGTCTCAGCCGTTAGTCAAAAACACAACGATAGTACAGTCAGTCATACCAGTTAGTCAAAAAATACAACTATAGTACAGTCAGTCATATCAGTTAGTCAAAAAACACAACTATAGTACAGTCAATCATACTAGTTAGTAAAAACACAACTATAGCACAGTCAGTCCCAACGGTTTGATAAAAAAAGGAATAATAGTATAGCCGTCCATAACAGTTAGTCAAAAACACAACTGTTGCACAATCGGCCATTACAGGAAGTCAAAAAACAAGAATACTGGAGAAGATAGAAGATCAAATTGAGCTAGAGGTAAAACTGGTCTGTATAGAAAAAAACCTTATCATTATTATGACCATAGAATAGTTGGCCATCCCCCACCCAAACCCCGACCAATTAATTTAGGTCACATTTTTATTTTCAAAAAGCTAAAGATACCTTTACATATCTCGTCTTCAGTATCCCAGAAGAAACCTCGAGGGCATTCACAATAAGCGCCACCTACTGTATTGATGCAGCTAAATTCGCATTTAACCTGATATCTTTCACATTCATTAATATCTGAAATATACAGCAAATTTCGGATAACATAATATATACAGCAAATTCATGAAAACTTGAAATATACAGCATCTTCCCGATGACTTGAAATATACAGCATCTTCCCTATAACTTGAAACATACAGCAAATTCATGATAACTAGAAATTGCCTTTACAGATTACAGATCATATACCTACATGTATATGACAAAACTATATAGGAGATTCCTGATAAAGTTTTTCATGATAAATTTAACAAATTGAAAGTAGACTGATTGGGTGTTATACTAGCATGAAATACCACATATATACAAATCATAATTTTATAACAAAAAATCAAATAAAGTTGTGGTTGGTCGTCTTACTTTTCCGAATGGCTTCATAAGGCGGGGGTGTATCGTGCGGTATGATATGGGGAACATTTTGCCCGAATAGCAACATTGTCGCTTTACTCTTATTTCGATTTCCAACTTTCAGGGGACCATTAACATGCTGCAATTTAATTCGTCTTACCAACACACGGGACAAACATAGCAGGATTTCCTTCAAATCCCGGATTGCATTCACAGTCTTCTGCCGACAAAGCTGTTCTAGCTAACGACGACTTCTTTTGGGAATTTTCTGGGCATTTGATGCACTTTTTTCTTCTTCTGTTATAAAATTCATCATTGCCACAGGCTAAATAGTGCATAGTAGAATAAATAATATTGGATGAAACTGAAATTTATGTGTGGGTGAACAAAGCTGAGAATGTTTGGGATATCTAGTATCATCAAAACTGAAAATGTCTGAGAATGTTTGTGATGCTTTGTATTAACGAAGATGAGAATGTTTGGGATGTTTAGTGATAATGAAGCTGAGAATGTCTGAGAATGTTTGAGATGCCTTGTATTAATGAAGCTGGGAATGTTTGGGATGTTTAGTATATTAACAAAGCTGGGAATGTTTGGAATGTTTAGCATTGACAAAGCCTTTATAATATGAGTTATGTTACTGCTTAGTTTGAAACACGATAGCTGGATCTGCTGATGACTCATGGTCGTAGTTAAACACTCAGACTATTAACTCTTGACCTTTGAGACTCGAAGTAGCAACAGCTTAGCTAAAGATTGAAATTACAATAAATTAAGACCAAAGAGCACTACTCTTGTCGCTTCGATTACGATATGAATGGAATTTGGCATAACTAAAACAAAGTTGTAACTGAAGATTTACGTAGAAAACATCGTTAAAGAAACTTACCATGACAAGATCTTCTGTCGTCTGCAACAACTTCGCCGAAAGCAGGACAGGAACATCTGTAGGAACCCGGGATATTGATACACCTGGCTTCACAACCTCCATTATCAATCTTGCATTCATCGATATCTATAAATATTTAACAGGGATATTTATATATATAAATCAGTGATACATTCTATGGATATATAACACAACAACATTTCCCAGGGATATATAACACACGGCAATATACCCCAGTGATATATAACACAGCAATATACTTCAGCAATATACCTCGGCTAGACTATCCAACAATTAAAACAAAATATAGCAAGCTCTCGCTGATACGAGCCGTCTGATCCGAACCGTCTCTTACCTTCATAATAATTAGGCGCCAGAGTGGGCCTTTTACGTGAACAATGGGTACGAACTGTCGCTTACCTTTACAATTGAAACCGTTAGACGTCATGGTGAGTCCCTCCTGTGTACAATTACAATGGTACGAACCGTCTGTGTTTACGCACTGATCATCACAACCGCCATTGTTTACATCACACTCATCTATATCTACAAGTCAAAACAAAAATGAAAGTATTTCAAGTCCAATAAAAGTCTACTTAAAGTCAAATAAAAGGAAATATTAAATCCGTTGCCATTAAAAGTCGCATTTAAAGTCCAATTAAATGAACTGTCAAGTCTGTTGTCCCAAAAAAACATATCTTTATCCTCTGCAAAGCGTGGGCATAAAGTCAACAAGGTACCCCACATTTTGCAAGAGGTGGACCATAATCCAGGATTCTAGGTCCGGCATTCGTAAATATCTAAAGGAACCGAGATGTTTGGGAAATAAACATATATTTTAAGTTTCATTAAAATCAGACAAATACTGTGACATCAAGAGATTCCACAACCTTGATATCGCGTACTCTTTTATTTTAGACCCAGATATGTGCGCTATAAACCCACATTTTAAGTTCCATCAAAATTGGATACCAATTGTGACCTCTAGAGTTTCGTCAGAATCGTATAAAAATTGTGACCTGTAAAGTGTCCACAGACTCGGAATGGGCAATGATATAATACGTCCACCTGAAACTGCGACGCATAAAAAGCGACATTGCAAAAAAAAGCGGTGATGCGGTATAGATATGCCTAAAATACAGATGTGACGTCATCCTTTGATGTTGGCGTATCATTATTTCAAATAATGGTAAGGCAAATGTGCCAAGAGTGCATTATTTATAATAATTGCAATTTTAGACTCTTGTGACGTATTTCCTGCAAAGCACGTAATTTAAGTTGTTTAATGGTCTCGAGCTTAAGACATTGCGTAATATATGGAAACAATATATGACTTAATGTCTCGCTCTCGACCATTAAACCACACGTATACTACACATCGTTAAAAAAAAATTAAAAGATTTCAGGTACAATTGAAAAAAGTATGACTATAACAGAAATTTTGACGAGACGAATTTCGTAAAGCAGCCAGTCACCATTATGAACATGCGTCCGTACCTTCACAGAATCTTTCACCTGGTCCAACGTAATATCCTGGTTCACAGACGCATCTATAGTCTCCAATCAGGTTGATGCATTCACCATGTAGACAAATCTTCTTACCATATCGCTCACATTCATTCACATCTAAAATATATATTCATTTATTGAACTTCTCAGTAACAAATCATTTCCTGTATGCTGCGTGGGTAGAAAGGGCAGGATTTGGCCATTTGGGTGTGATTGGAAGGACGGTGATGGGATGGGGTGGGTTAGCATGACATGGAATGGGAACGGTTAGCATGACATGAATGAATGAATGAATGAATGAATGAATGAATGAATGAATGAATGAATGAATGAATCTTACCGACGCATGTATGATTATCGTGTCCAAGTTTCCAACCTTTCTGGTTACATCTACAAGTGTATGAACCACGTGTATTCTCACACGAATCATCACAGCCGCCATTTTCTTTCTTACACTCGTTCACATCTGTATAAATTATAGAGAATGTCAATAAATAAAAACACGTCCACAATATTTAATTATTAATTAGAATATTCTACCGTACTTTAGACTAAAATACAAACCCTAACAAAAAATACATAAAAATATATTTCAAAACTTTATTCACATTCGCACATATATTATGTCTAAAACGCCATTGAAAACCACGTATATGCATGGGCGTCGGACCCCCCCCCCCCCCAAAAAAAATTGTTTCCGGACCCCCACCCCACCCCCATAAAAAAAAAATTTGGCAAAATAAAGTGCCCGAAATCTAATAAAACACTATTTTTAGGACTGGGATAGCAGTAAAACGCGTTTGCGGCCATCAAATATTCCAAAATTTTCTTGGGGGTCCATACAAGGTCAGCTCCGCTTCTTCGCCCTGCGAAGAAAACAAACTTGCCGCAACCTGTAAACCTGCTTCGGGCATTTCTAGTTTTGCTTCCCTAACTTCCTAATAAAACACTATTTTCACTTTTCTTTTAATTGAATACCACGAATTTGTACTGAGTTGACTATTGATTAGAACATTTTGTCTGGGGCCACTCTACTTTGTGCGACATTTTTCGGGCATGGATTATTACTTGTGAATGCAACTGCAACAGTGTGATTGGATGGTTGGAATTCAGAGTGGGATTTCGGTTACAAAACCATTGGATACTTTTGGAGTTGCTCACACAGGCATTTGCGGTGGTTAAATTTTCAAAATTGATTGGTTGTTTAGAATTCTGGGCAGTCAGGTAGGCTATATTGAACCAAATTGAAGTTGCTGTATTCACAGGCTACAGACTGGAATAGCATGAAAATGCGTTTGTGGCAGTTAAATTCTCAAAAATTTCTCCCAACGGTCTCGTCTTCATGGGTGTAAACGATTGATTGGAATTCGAGTCAGCAAGTCACCTTAATTAGGTAATATTAGACCACTTTGAAAGTGCTTTGTTCATGGGCTGAAATAGCAGGAAAAGGTGTTTGCAGCCGTCAAATTATATTCCAAAATTTTCTTAGGTGGGGGTAAGCCACGCTTCTTCGCCTCTCGGAGAAGACCGGTGCCGCTGTCTGTAAACATGATAAACGTTGTATTGGTGTGATGTTTTAGTTTAACCCCGTAAAATATGCCAAACAATGTTTACAGAAGACTAAGTCTTTAAACAAAATTTATGGGGGTACCCCCCCCCCCCCAATATATATTTCACGGCTACGCCCCTGCGTATATATACATTGTACTTACCTCTACAGAAGTATTTTTTAGCACTTGGTCTGTATCCAGGTATATCACAGTCACACCTATATTCCCCGGGTGTGTTAATACATCTACCGGGGCATACATCCTTCTTAACTGTATCACACTCATCGATATCTATAATACATAACACGGGTAATAAATGGGGTTTACCGTCCTAGTTGTCTGTGCCAACCGAGTTTACGACCAGGCATCTGCCCTAGTCAGTTCCTCCGTCCTGCCTGCACGACTGACAAGGTGAAAATGACAGGAAAATCCTGAGGAATTTTCTCGTCCAAATCAGGGAGCAAACCTGGAACCTGCTGGTTAGCGAGCAAGCGTCTTACTCGACGAGCCACCGCTGTTGCCCAAAACAACGGTGATTATCATAAATAAGACAGGTAATTAAATAACATGGGGTTTCACGTTCTACTTTTCTGCACTGATTGGGCTAACGTCAGATTTTCGTCCCATCTTTACTCTTGGACAACTTGTCCATGTCTTGTCTATGTCGGTACCCCCAGTAGTGTGCAGAGAGGGGGGCCGGGGAGGGGGGAGGGGCAACAACGGCCCAGAGCAACAATTTCGGATTTTATATTTTAAACGATGTATTCCGTTCTGAGTACAAAAAATTATACTTTAGTCTAGGAGGGGTGGAGGCATGCAGTCACCAAACCTCTGCAGTAAGTCAAAAAATTAAAATAAGAAAGTTTTGGTGAATATTCATGATTTTGTGGCGGGAAGTAAACAGACATGAGCGTTAGAGTGATCGCCTGCTCATACTGGCAATAGATTCCTTTGACAAGGCCTTGCAAATTGTATTTTTATTTTTTGATTGTGACATTGTAGGGCCCTTGTGGTTGTCAAATAAAATGTTACATGCCATGAAATGTCATGGATTTATTGGAGGCTTGGATGAAACAATTACTAGTCTGGTCCCATGCAATAAACAGGAGTTATTTCCCTTATATTGTCTAACAATTTGAATGGTTTTATCAGACAAGATCAACTACATATATGGAAGCCCGTTGTGGTCTTTTTGTTATCTGAATTTTACATGTTTAACAACGGTCTTCTACATCAGCAATGAATTGACATGAAAAAAGGGTTAAACGCCTTCTTTTTTGGCTGGGGCTAATGAAATGGATATGTTCTATAGAGAAATTTTGCCCAGGCAGCACTATGCCAACTCTTACATCAATTCTAATTGTCAAAGGTTATTTAACGTGCACACCAACATTTTTTTTATTCCATCCACATGACTAGACGCTGTCCTTGCCAGACCCTCTGACCTGCAGCAGGCTGGTAAATTCAGGGCATAATTCACAAAAATTACAGCTAAAATATATAAAGGATGCTACCTATTCATTGGTTGAGATTTAAAATCCTAGTACAAATTTTATCTCTTAGCCAATGAAGAGGCTGCAGTTTTAAAATATTTTAGTTTAAATTTTCGTGAATAATCACTTAGGCCAACACCAGGTGCAAACCCTAGACATGGTTAACGAGTCAGCGTCTTACTCATTTTCTATTAATATTGAGTCCGATGGTGGCCCAGTGAGTAGGGTGATTACTCACTTACTAACCAGAAGACTGCCAACGTTCTCCATGAATCTTTTCCATCTTGGTTTCCTCTTGTCAGAAGTTTCAAGAAGAGCAGGGCCAGTGTGTAATCAGTCGAATGGGTTGAAAAGCTGTGCTCCCATGTACAAGTTGGCGAGCACATAAAACAAACCTTGGCTGCAAGTCTGTTGTATAAAATGCGGAGCATAATTTAGGAGGACCATAGTTACAGAATATGAATACATTGCAGGATATGAATATCTTTAACTTGGCCCATCATTCATATTTAAGAAAAACTTTTAGGTTGGTGAGCTGCGTCGCCCCTTTCTAGTGAGAAGCAAATGTGCCATTAACCAGTCCTACTTGGCTGCTAGGATTCTAAATGAGAGTAGAGTAGGCCTTAATGGTGCTGTCCGGGCAAATATTACTTCATAGCACACTGAGTGGCATTAGTCTGGCTTCATTAGCCAAGTCCATTCAAATCCCCCTTTTTTGTCTCTAAAAGTAGTACCGTGTACAGAGGGGGCACATTTTTTTCTCCTATATTCATCGAAATAACATTTTACAAACAAGAATGACAAGGATTGCCGCAATTTTTGCCCGACATCATTCTAATCCAATGTATGTATGCATCTAAATCTGAACATGCTCCTTCAAAGCTATCTTCTTACTAAAAAAATGATATTACTGTCACCAAAAACCTTTCCATAATGAAATATGACAATAATGACTGTAAGTTGAATTGAAAAATGTCTGTGGGTTTGTCGAATTTGAATAGATTATCACAACATTTTTTGTGGGGGTGGTTTTTTTTATCATAAAATAGAGAAGATGATATGCTAGCTTAGGCTAAAACAAAAATTACCCGTGTTTATTGACTAATAATTAGTTCACAAACCAACTCCCCACTTGGAAAAGGATAAAATATAGCATTAATAAAAAATTTAAAGTTTTCCAGGCAACCATCTCTATTTTCTGTGGAAAAGTAATCGTTAATCATGTGGTATTTTTATTATTTGGCCTTATGTTTCACATATAAAAAGTAATGATCTCATCCCTATTGAATTTCAACCCATCTTAAGATGAATATTTAATGTTAAAAATAAACATGACCTATTTGTAGATAATGCTTATTTTCTCTCCTTGTTAGTCATAACTAGGCCAATATTAAAGGGGCCACAAATATTAAAGAGGAGACTCAAATTACTTCTTAAATACCCCAGTGGATTTTTTACCCAGGTGCCCTATAAAGGGTAAGCAGATCCAGGTCCTAATAAACATACATTGAAATGAAATGGCCTAGTTTGTGTGGAGTGGACAACCCCATTTCTCTCTTTCTCTTAAAACAACAATCTCACTTCACTCAGAATAAAGTAATTTAACTGAAATTTTCAGAGAGAGAGAAATGGGGTTTAACGTCCACTCAACACAAACTAGGTCATTTCGGGAGCAACATATGGTTTAACTTTATTTCAATAATTCGTTTGCACGTAAGGGTCTTTAGCAGTGGGAAGAAACTGGAGTGCCCGTAGGAAACCCACGAGGTTGAGAAGGCACCCTGGTGACCGGCCAGCCAGAGGTCGAAGTGCGGCACTCTAGACCACTAGACCATCCCATCCCCCCCTGAAATTTTCAATATATTCCTTTTTCATTATCTATGCTCTATATCTTAATGTATTATTTGTGAAAGATTTTCCATGGTTGCATATGTGCCTGTGGCCTATATAACAATGAACATGTACTGAAGAGTACTTATGATCCTTGAGGCAGATTTTTTTGGGTGAAATTTCTTAGAAATGTATGTAAGTGTACCGGATATGAGAAAAGATGATACTATCCTTGGGCAATTAAAGGACCCATTGCAAAGTCGACATGCATCACTGCTACTGTAATTTCGCAATAACTCTTTTTACATCTATTCTCAGTTCAATGATATCCATTTACTGTCAAATTTCGAATATACCAAGGTCTGTCATTGAGTCAACTGGTGTTTTCGATTTCCTTGCTGTACGTTACACGGAGTAGGGTCGCCTGTCCAATCTCATGGGTTTTTTTCCGGTTTCCTTCCACTGCTAATGACCCCAACTCACCAGCAAATTGTTGGAAGTAAAATTGAACAATGTATTAGTTCCGAAATGACATAGTTTGTGTCGAGGGGACGTTCTATAACACGATCCTGCATGACCATATCCTATCCCTTTACAAACAATAATAATATAAGGCCTTTTGAAGGTGATTAATAAAGGATTTAATTATGAAAGGCACTCAGTATATATAGAAATCACAATGAGACAATATTACATGATATATAATTATAATAGTTTAACATATTATTACAAATAAAACATACAAATTTATTATAATTAAAAAAAAAACAAAAACATTATGTATTAATTAATTCTTTAAAAAAACAATCGAAATTTAATTCTAACAATCCTAAAATAATATTTATATTACATTGGTAAAAATAGGTGAAAAACAATAACATGCAGGGATATATATCTATATATAAGGGATTTGTATTCTAATATTACGCTTAAACTAATAAAATATATAATTCTTAAAATCGACGGCTCTTCAGATGACGCATTTGCGACACACATGTATATTAACGTTAGTCTTTGTCGATCCAGGCCAAACTGTTCCAATTTGGCTACAACGAATACAAGACTCATTTAATTTATAATTCTGTTTTCAGTGATTTCCAAATCCTTCCTTGATGGGTTATTGTTTTTAAGGTCAATAAACTTAACATGTTAGAACACAAACCATATATAAGATTAACTTAAATCAATTAAATAGACGAAAGTTTTTAATCTAGTCATTCCTTTGGGGGTTTTATTATTTGATTATGCCCCAACTTATGACACTCTTCTCTTCAATCTGGTTATTAGAGGTTTTGTGAGGTGTGCCGAACATTGACCAATGATGCTGTTCCCCCATCTTTCCTCTTGATCAATGTTTTAGGATTTTGATATGACTTTATTTTGTTTTATATAGTTCTGTGAGCTGCGATCTACATTGACAAATAATGTCGTTCCCATCTTTCCCTTGACATCCGAGACAACCTTGTAATAATGTCAGCAAGTAACTGTGTTTGACCCCTAACACCAAAATGGATGAGAATATTAAAATGTTACATTTAATATATGAAGCATAAACAAATTTAACAATAGGACCTTCTCATTGGTCATTAGTGAATATTTCAAGGATGGGGCCTTTTCACATTGGTCAACCGCAAAATTTTAAGGACGGCACCTTTTCATTGGTCAACAGCCACAATTTTGGGTTTCAGTCAATGAAATTGCTGCAACGTTTGTAAATAAGGTCCAATGGTCTGATAAACATGTTTAGTGAAATATTACAATGAACCGTATTTAAGACTATCTTCATCAGTGAAAATAGGTGTGAGCCATCGTTAAGCCTCATGCTCCGACGACAGTAAACTGTATTACAACATACAGCCAACCAATACCTTTAAACTATAAAGATGATTTAACACACCAGACCATCCATGACATCATATAAAACACCATGACCAGAAAATCTGGAGCTGCTAGCATGACAATACTCATAATATATCAAAAGACTTGCCCTATATTCAACCAAGACAAAATACATTTTTTAATTTGGAAAATTAACGAAGAATTAAAACGAGACAGATCACATTTAGACTGGTTAGTGCAAAAATAATAACCTAATTTCATTGCTTTTATGCCCTGGCGCCCCTCTCATGGCACTTGGCTGTCTCCATTAGTCTATTACGGCGTAAAAACTTTCATCATTCACTTCATTTCATTTGTATCCCATTTAAAGCCCAAATAAAATACAGCTAAAGAATGTTCTTGCTACCAAATTAGTACAAACCAAAATAATTGTTTATCATATTATTAGTGTGGATATCATATTCATAATCAAACATTCCTATAATATAACAAACAATGAATAGATGAGTTGTCTGCCCATTGTATTTAGGAAACAGGCTTGTTGAGTTGTCTGAATACTAATATGTGCAATGCACTTCAGTTTTTTGTCCCATCATGATGTCTAGACAAGGAGAAACTACAGTGGAAAATTCCAAGGAAGTTTCTTGACTGAAGCTGGGATCGAACCTGGGACCTCCAGGTCTGCAAGCTAGTGTCTTACACACTGAGCCTTCATGGCTCCTCACACCAAAACAATCTTTCCCATCCAATACTCATCAATAATGGATGACTCTCAACTTGTTTCCTAAATTCATGAACCATGACCAATAATTCTTTCTTTTATGCATGCATATCAAATTACATCTTAAGAATTTTTTTTTAAACAAAACAAACATCAGATTTATGAGAGATAAATAACTGTTTAAACATACATATATTGCAAAAAAATAATTAAATACAAATGATTTTAGTTTGTCAAGTAAAATTAGCTAAAACTTTAATTTACATTACAGTCTGGGCCCAGATTCACCAAAACTTAGAATGCAACTTTTTGATTGTCTAAGAGTTTAATTTTCTGTTAGGATTTTATCTCTCAACCAATTAAAAGTCTGTATTCTAACATCGAACTTGGGCCTGTTTCACACAATCTCCAAATTTTAGTAATTTGATTGGATAATATTAGATTGACTTTAGTGGTTAGCCAATTTTGAACTATCTACTAAAATTTGGATTTTATCTTTATTTAAGATTTCAAGAAAAAGGGCCCTGGTTCAACACATTTCAAATATAATTTTAACCCAGAGATCTTTGCTACGGTAGATGCGTAACTAAGAATCGAAGAAACAGGAAGTGACGCAAACAAAAGTAAAACATAGGTTATCGTTATACATGTATACATGTATATACCTGACTGAAGGAGATGGCTACAACTGTCTCCATAACATGGATTACAAACTGCAAGAACTTTTAATAAGTCTGATGAGAATTAATGTGATCCAGGTGTTTGATAAATTAAGATGGTTTAATTGCAGCTTTAGAACTCATACCAAATTTTTTGCGATTTATGAAAAAATAATAATATGACTTTAGTTTATATATAGGGCTTCTGGGATAAACAAACTATAAAATTGAGCTTAAAATTTGAAGCATATGTAGAGTAATAATAAAAACAAGGTAGCCTAATCCACAGATTATTTCTATTTTTCTCACTTTCTCTTTATCTAGTGACAATCAATTCTTTTTATGAATTCATCCAGATATCCTTTTCCCGTCTCATATAACTCTTTTCGTCCTCAAAGAAATCATCAGTGAGCGTGTATTTATCACTCTCTACTCCAGTCAGTAAAATATAAAGAAAAACTGTTTTTTCCTTTTGTTTGTGTCACTTCCCATTTCTTCAAATCATTGTTACGCATCTACCATAGCAATGATCTTGGCGTTAAAATCATATACGTAATATTGGTGGACACCAACTTGTCCTTTAATCCCATAAATCTACATGAAGTGTTTCTTCTGTTTTCGATGACGTTCTAGATCTTTCGGCCACGCAAAGGATAAATTACAAACATTACAATTGAACGGTTTTACAGTTGCATGTTTAGTTGTTCGGTGATATTTCAGATCGTCTCCCCTGAAAAATGATGCTTCACATAATCCACATTTATATGGCCGTTCTCCAGTGTGGTATCTTAGATGACGATCCCGATTTGGTTTTGCTGTAAAAACTTTTCCACAAAATTCACACAGAAATCGTCGATGCAGGATGGCGCTGTGACTTTCAAACTGACCAAAATCTGTATAGCTTTTGCCACACTCCAAGCACTCAAAAGAAGTGTGGGACTTGTAGAGGCAACTAGGGGTAACAACACGTTCAAATCCTGGGGATCTAATGTGCACCTTCTCCAAAGTCACCTCCTTGTTTTCAGCTCCATCCATTGAAGCATCTCGACTAGCATCGAACTCTTCATCTTGCTCCTGTTTTAACATAGAAATGTTCAAGTTCCCCTGAGAATCATCAGCTCCATTTTCATACGAGTGAGGTTCATCTTTTATTGGGTATTTGAAACTTGATGCACCATCGTTTGAGGTGACAGTACTGTTGCTGTTGCTGCTGCCTTGTGATTTACCTTCCAATTCTTTATTTGCATCAGGATCTGAGGAATTTGCATAACTTGAAGAGGTATTGCTTAAGGCAAAATTGCGGGGAAAGGGTGAGAGAACCATGCATGGTACAAGTTCTGTTGTTTTCATTTGTGGACCTCTCTGCAAGCTGTTTTTCAGCGATTGAGGGGGACTGAATCTGTCTAACGGACTACCACCAGAAGAATTCTTTGGAATTTTCTGGGGCAATATTGACCTATTCTTTCTTGGTATTATACTTGGTGGCTTCTGAAAAGGTATATAAGATGAGGCAAGGACGTTCACATCACTCTCGAGTTCTTCAGATTCTGGGTGGTGTAGTTCATCTATTTCACCTTGTTGTGGTAAAGCAGAGGACGGGAAAGCTTCATTGGAATCATCGTCAGGATCCAGTAAACCAGGATCTGATGTGTCCATCATGCTATCATCAATATCTGGTTTTGCCGATTCATGGGTGGTGAGGATATGATCCTCAAGGGTGTCCTCTGTTGGAAATCCTGTCTGACATTCAGTGCACCAATAATCGCTGCTGTCATCATCTTCATTACGATTGTGTGTGGACATGTGATCCTTGAGACTTGACGGATAAATAAAACTCTTGGAGCAAATGGTACAGGTGTGATTCTTCATTTGAGCGTGTGAGTGTTCGTGACGAACAAATTGATCATAGGTATGTTGGCAAGATCCACAGAAACAGCAAATATAGGCTTTAAAAGATTCATCTCCACGGTGAAGCTTCAGGTGATTGGTGTAGTCAAAAGGATCTTTGAAGGACTGTTGGCAGGGTTTACAGCTGAAAACTTTGGTCTGGTGAGTCAACAGGTGCTTTATATACATAAGTCCATTGATGCCAATAAAATCACACGACGTACACTGATAGTCGCTGAATTCAGGATGTGATTTTTTGTGTTCTGTGAATTCATGTGAGCTGCTGAAACCCTCACCGCAACGTGGACAAACATGAAGAAGCTTAACACGGTGTTCTTTAGCCATGTGATTTCTGACACAAGACCGATCTGTGTAGCCCTTAGCACAGATGCTGCATCGGAAAGGCTTTTTGTATGAGTGACGTAACTCGTGACCTTTGAGGTCATCCTTGCGAGTAAAACCCTGGTTACATATTTGACACTTATAAGGTTTGAAGCCAGTATGCAGACGAATATGACGTTTTAAATTGTTTCTAGCCGTGAAGCCCCTAAAACAGGTTCGGCAAGTGAAAAGCGAGTGAACACGTAGGTTATGGGATTCAAAGGCACCGGTATCAGGCAGGATTTGAAAGCAACGTTTGCAAACATAGCCATCAGGATGGCTGATAGCAGCGCTTTGAGCATGAATTGTGTTTGGAACTCCAGGACGAGAGACTGAAGGCAGAATTTCTGGGATAATTGCAAGACTGTTATCGTCATCAGGCAAATTGCTTAAGGCACTATCATCGTTAAAGTCATATTCGTATTTCTGTTTATCAACTGTTCCATCGGGCAGTGGAGAATCTGTTCCAACGTCTTCCAAAGAATTAGTCTCTATTTTATTCGGTTTGGACTTCCTCTGATTATAGCCGCTGTTTAGTCGACTTCGCGTCGCTGATAAAAAGTCCAGCTTATTAATTTTCTTAAAAGAATAAAGATTATCAGCAGTTGAGGATGCATCATCCTGGTCATCATCACTAGCACCAAAGTCTTTTACCTTTGGACTATTGCTTAAAAGTCTTTCTTTAAGTTCACTTGATTGTGCTCCAGAGTAATCACTATAGTTAGCCTCCAGTTTCAAAAAATTGTCACTTTTCTTAAAATTCCACAGAGAACTCCCACCAGGTTCGGTTCCAACTTCCTCATGGACTTTTATAACGATTGGATGGGTGTCGTTCTCAAGGCTGATGCACACGATGCCGTCAACCTCTAGTTTATATTGAGACATTGTTTCACGACACAGTGTCAAAATCGACTTCTTCAACAAGTGGGAGATATGCTCCCGCTCGGCTACCAACATCTTGTTTTTTGACGTCATTCACACATTTATTAACAGAATTACCAAATCTGAAAAATACAAAAGAAATAAACTATTACAAAAAAACAAAACATATGTTCTTGAAAGAGAGAGAGAGAGAGAAATGGGGATTTGATTTATGTCCACTCATCACAAACTAGGTCATTTCAGGACTAACATATTTTTCAAACTTATTTCAATAATTCATTTGCGCCTAGGGGTCCTCAGCTGTGGGCGGAGCAAGTGAGTAGGATGCTGGCACGCTAGCCTAGAGGTCTTAGATTCGCTCCAGGTCTTGACCGAGAAAGTTCATCTTCATATTTCAGCGTGGTTTTCCTTTTCAGTGATGCAGGATGGAGGACCTGACAAAGACTGCTGTCTAGTCGTTCAGATTCCAGAGTAGGCCATAGTGACGCTGTCCAGGCAAAATTTCCCTGATAGCACACTGTATGGTATATGCCAGTGTTTAATCCCTGCGTTAACTGTTAAAAGTTTATCAGATTTTCCAACATGTTTCCGCCTTGTCAGTGATGCAGGATGGAGTGAGTGCCTGGGACAAAAAATTGAGGTCCTGCAAACACATAAAAGAACCTTGTCATTTGTCTGATAGCAATACCATCATGATTGATTGATAGCAATATCAGCATGATTGACTGATAGTAATATCATCATGACTGACTATGGACAAGTTGGCCCTACCACTAATATACATACATGTCCATGTATAGCCATAAGTTGGGATGCATATTGCTAAAACTATTATTTATTGGTAATCCGAATTCATGGAAAAATGCCAGTAGTACTTGCTGCGTATTCTTTATCTCATAATCGAGAAAACATATGAAATTATTGGTAAAGCTCAATCATGAAATTACTGCTAAATATCAAAATTACTGTTTTTGAATTGGATACCAACATGTAATTACAGTAATCATGTGATTACTGGTTACAGTCAATCATGTGATTATTGGATATAATCAATCAAGTGATTATTGTTTATAGTTAATCATGTAATTATTGGGAGACATTCCGACTAGAATCCATTAGTCTTTACCATTCTGATGACTGATAAGAATAAACTTTCGAATGATAACCATTCATACTGTGGTTTAATAACGGCTTCGATGTGATTTGATAAATAACAAACTGAACTAGACATACATGTACTGGTATATGTACTGGACACATTTGTATTCAACACACTGTTGAGTTTTTTGATACGTGTAGATATGAAGTTATTAAACTTCAATAATGCAAGAGCTAAATCTGCTTATTGCAGGCCTTTGGGCCTTTAAATGTTATAGAAACTATTAGTCTCTATCATCCAGAAAAAAAAAAACAATATTAGTCTGGATGCGTTGTCAACATTTGAGAAAGATCGGTCATTGACTAGATTATCCTGTCTTTTAAGGGAGGTAACTCATCATTAAACAAGATGATGACGCCCATAAAATTAATTGAAGAATGCCATTTCAAATAATCCATTTGACTGCATGCCAGTTCAATATCCAACACTCTTATTTTTTCTCATCATAAAATTTCTCTCTTCATGGGCCTTACCTATGTTTTGTTTTTTTAAAATTTAATACTAATTCGTCACCACGATTCATGTTTGTTTATATTAATGCAAGAATTATGGGATTTATTGCGGGAAGGGGTGCAAATCTTACTTGACTTGGCCAGAAGACACTGGATAATCAACCACATCAAAACCAAACAATAAGGTTTGATAGGTGACCCTACTCCTTGTCATGTACAACCAGGGAATCATAACAAAAATTCAAACGCTCATAACTTCACTCAGAAGAAGGTTATCAACAGAAATGTTCAATACATCTATCTACATGTATACTCACTTTTCATTATCTATTTTTCAACTATTATAGCAAGAACGACCAAAATAAAGCATCATTAAGCAAAAATTATTCATCACATGATCGTGTGATTGTAATGTTTTGTCCCCACTGAGGAAGGTCGACTAAACATTTCCTTTTATTTCCTTATCACTTTCCTAACTTCCTCAATGCCAGAAATCTTTCTATTAAATTGTGGTCCCACCCAATTGATACAATAACTATATTCTACTAATCACTCTCACGCATTATAAAAACAACAGTGGTGAAACGAATTGGGGTTTAACGTCCTACTGTTCTGCTCCAACTGGGCTATTGAAGACGGCCATACAGTGTGCTATGAAGGGAAATTTGGCCAGGACTGCATCGCTACAGCCTACTCTTATGTTGAATTCAAACTGCCAAGGGATCTATTATGTGCAAGCCAATATGAACACAGGATCTCAGTTTATTATCACATCTAATAACTAGGGAGATATCCTTGTCAGGCCCTCCGTTCTGCACCAGTGGTGAGGTGAATGTGCCAACCCCAATTCCCTAACTAGATGACAAATATAAAAGAAACTATACATCATTTAGCAATATCAGAATCTGTTACAAGCTACAATAATGTGACTGTTTAATCAATACGGATGGAGCAATATCAGTCCAAATATGGTTCAGTATTTACAAAGTTATGATAAATTGAAATTTCATTGATCTATACCGCTCAAATGCAGAAAGACACCACCATCGGCCTAGTTTATATCCCATTGAATATCTAGTTTGGATTCTTATTTTGTTTTTCTGATTAGATATTTGATTATCAACTTGTGTACATATCTAGCGTGGATAAAGGAATGAGAAATTTGATATTTTATCAAAAATGAAAACTTTTTAGTTTTATTTTGAAAGAAAGTATTTTTAAAAAAAACAAATTGTAAGCTTCATACAACCTTCCAAGCACATCACAATACATATTACATACATGTATGTAAGGGGCATCTCTAGCTGAGGGGCTCTGGGTCTCCGGCTCGTTGCAGTCCAGGGGTATAAAGACCCACTTGCCCGATGCGTGGGGCTACCTAAATTAACTTACAGGCTAGTGACCTATTTAGCCATACTGGTACTCAACTAGTGCTCTTCCACTGCTTATTTTTCATAGTTTGTGAATTAAACTTGCACCAGTGATATAGATAAAGAAAGTGTAAAATATCCAACTTTTATTTCTCCAACCCAAGCTAATACACATCAGCTTAATTTTCCTCTGTTTAGCAAACTGTTTTACGGCTCAAATTGCACTTACAAACAAATTCTCATTGCTTTCTACATCGCTAACTAAAACTGTTCTTTTTGGCAGAAAAAAAAACGAATCATGTGAGCAAATAACAATAACATAGACCATACCAATAATACATACAGGGTCGATGCTACGACAATGTAATTTCAAAATACCATTTTATGAACAAGACAAACAATGTTTCGGCATCACGAACTATGCTATCAGTTTCTGCCCAATTTGGGGGGAATATTGCTGGTGAGGATCTGAAGTAGGTAGCCTACGAACAGTATGCTTTCATTCTATCTTATTACAAAAACTTGTAATTTTTTAGGAATATTATTGACATATATATGTAAATCAAAATATTGTTTGGGAATAAAACATAAAAAATAGCTGCATGTAGGTGCATATAATCTTTTGTATTCAGAACATATGCTACATGTATCTAACATCAAAATATTTGTAGGTTGAAGTCCACTAGGGGTAGGTGGGGGTGGGGGGAATGGAAGCCTACAGACGTAGACAAACCACTTCTTGCAGCCTAATTCTGGTCTTTATTAACCATAACTAAAACATAGCATCCCTATGTTAATGCAGATCTGTGGAAGGGAGGAGAATTTTGTGCAGACTTTAGCATTCCCAGTACTCTCCTTCAATAATTCCATTTATCACGGTGGCTAAATGGGTAAGACGCTGGCTCGATAGCCCGGAGATCGTACATGTATGTTCGATCCCTGCATAGGCTGAGAAAGTTCATCCAGATTTTCTGGCATGGTACCCCTTTGTCAGTGATGCAGGACAGAGGGCCTGACAAGGACAGCTGTCTAGTCATTCAGATGGAATGACTATGACAAAACCAGGGCCCATGTACACATTGGTAGCACATAAAAGATCCCTTGACAGTTGGAATTCGATAAAAGGTAGTGCTGCTGTTCGGGCAAATATTTCCCCCATAGTCCACTGTATGCCGTCAATCTGATCCCGCAGTGAATATTGGCTTGACCGCTACAATCACTGATAAGCGTGACATCGACGAGGCTTAATGAGTACGGCATATTAACTTTTTTACTCCGACAAATTAAATTCTCAAACATTTTTTTGAGGTAAAAGAAAAATAAATAAAAAGGTTTGAAGTATTTGTAGTTAAAAAATATTTCCTATTTAGTGTAAATGGGTATTAAAATGAGTAAAATGCATCATTTTGCCCGAAGCAGTTAGGTGTTAAGTAAACATTGCACGAGCCGTTGAGCCAATGACTGGCGCCGTCTGCAGTCAACGCACGTGCTATGGACACTCATCTGTTACAGAGTTAATTCGTAAGTAATTCTCTGTGAAACAGATTGGTATGCCGTATGTCCCGTCTCCATTAGCCACGTTCGGAGAAGACCAGTAGGACGTTAAAACCCACTTCATTTCATTTCCATTTATCAAGTTCTATTTCATATGCAGGCTAAAGCTTGTACTTTGTCCAACTACGGACTAGTGGAAATCAGTGCCGGACTAGTGGATTCATTTTTTAACGCCCCTGTTGTAGACTGTGGCCAATGTGAGGATGGGTCTCTTCTTTTGCATATTTTTTGTTATATTTCCACAGATAACCACAGTTTCTACCACAGCACATACCCATCACAAAAGCAAAAACTTGTTTCCCTTTAGGAATTGTTTCTGATCGAGCGTTATCTGTTGACCATTCCTATCTGCCCTTTTATACAGGTCACAATTCTATGGAATACAATTACTGCTTATACTGAGGGACGTTTTGACTAGGATTCTCTAGTCATCATCAAGCAATGATAAAAAATGAAAATATAACAAGACAATATTATATGCATGTTCACAAAAATACTTAGTTAATGCTAAGCAATCAGAGATACCCTTCTAATTATCAATTTCGCGAGTAGTTCCCCTGACCTATCGCTAATCTGAACGTTATCTCCATTGTAGACCCCCACTGCTCAAATTCCTGGACACGCCCCTGGTGACCTGTGTATTTCCGGTTCAATTTTGAAATACCATTGAAACAAGTTATCGTTTATAAAATATTGTCATTATTATCAATATTCCATTCAATATCACGTCCATACGATGTTCTATTGAGTTATGTATGCACTTGTCATGTGAATAAATGCCTATTTAATGATTCATAGAACATTTGAAGTCAACAAAACTTGATGTAACTGTTTAAATATCTTCTAATAGAATCTATATTGTACCATGAAATGATAACTGGTTTCATTTCAAGATAAAATTGATTTTAAATGATGTACATATATACTATCATATATGTACATGTGTAAGTATGTTTATGCAGTATATGTGTTAATGATTTTCTGATATTATAAAAAAAGATAGGTTGTCAGGCAACGAAACATACACCCACAGCAGCTAAATCGTCCAGGCAGTCAACAAGAGTTGTCGTATATTTTTACTTTTTTCGGTAATGAAACATTTATAATACTCTGAAATCTGACTAAGATTGACAATTATTAGAAAATCATTACAATTTGTTTAGTTTTTATAAAGTTCTGCCCCATGCTAACGCTTAATATACGAAACATTTAAAATCATGGATTTAGCTGATCAGTTATCAAAATTCAATGAAAATCAATATACTTGTTCATCTCAAGACCTTAAACTCTGTGTATCAATCTGAAGTCAATTGGATGATACACCGTAAGTTTGGCCTCTAGGGCGTTACAAAAGATTTTTCAAAGTGATCAAGGGAGATACCTCTGGCAGTAATTATCGAAAATCGCTGAAAATCATTAGGCTTCTTCGTCTCATGACCTTAAACACTGTGTATAAATTTAAACTCAATCGGTTATTAACTTTGGCCTCCAGAGCGTCCACAGGATTTTTTGAAGTGATCAAGGGCCTAAAAACAATAGGCTTCTTCATCGCATGACCTTAAACACTGTGAATAAATTCAAAGTCAATCTGATATTAACTTTAGCCTTTAACTTTGCTTGTGGAAGCCGGACCGACGTATAATAAATATATACAGCATGGAGTCCATTAATTTACTAACAATAGGAGCGTTGGTGGATCAGTGAGTGAGATGCTAGCTCGCTATCCTAGAGATCGATTCTCAGCGTTAGCCCAGAAACTTCATCAGTGGTGTAGGGATGAGGGTCCAAGACGAATGTCCCAAGCACGAAACCAAACATAACTTGAATCCCTTATACCTCCCAAAGCGGCCCATCACATGAATGGCTATGTCACCCCAAGAAAGTAGCAAAAATGGTCCTTCAGAACTGCAGGCTATTTACACAACTTGAATGGTTTAGGCACTCTGAGGAAAAATATATTCTGGCAGTTTCTTATGGAGGGAAAGCCCTGTCATAATTTCATCTTATAACTCCAACTTTTATTCATGTAAATGCTCGATTTGTATCCTATTTAATTTCCAAATTTAATTTACTAAGATTTAATTACTAAGATTTAATTATTAAGATTTAAGTTCTAACTTTTAAGTTCTAATTAATTCATAATTATTTATTTGTAAGTTTATTTTGCACTTCAAATTTCTACAGTAATTTTTCACCTCAAATTTCTACAGTGATTTTTCCTTAGAATTTCTACAGTAATTTTCCACTTACAGAATTTCTAGAGTAATTTTCCACTAAGATTTAATTACTAAGATTTAATTTCTAACTTTTAAGTTCTAACTTTTAAGTTATAACTTTTAAGTTTTAAATTTTAATTTATAATTATTTATTTGTAAGTTTATTTTGCACTTCAAATTTCTACAGTAATTTTTCACCTCAAATTTCTACAGTGATTTTTCACCTTGAATTTCTACAGTAATTTGCCACTTAGAGAATTTCTACAGTAATTTTCCACTCAGAAAATTTCTCACTTTTATTAAATTATTCATTCAGACTGTCAAGGGACATAGGTATGACATGTAGGCCCTACATGTATCACCTGTAGGAAATGCATCCCTTTTCTATTATTTTCGTCAATGGACTAGCTATACATGTAGGTTGGTTAGTCAATATTTACGAAGTGCCAAAGAGTTAGTTTATACATGTAGTTCCACATGTACCAAGTGCCAAAGTGTTAGCTGCTCTGACAGCTCCACATGCACCAAGTGCAATAACGGGTTAATTGCTAGCTCCACATGTGCTAACCATATGTGACACAGAGCTTAAGGCTTTAGATAGCTAACCATGAGGTCTTGGGCTTTGCTCCAGGTGTAGGCCACAGATGAGCTTCTTCTGGATTTTCCTGTATGGTTTCTCCTTTGTGAGTTGTGCAAGACGGAAGGCCTGACAAGAAACAGTGTTTGTTCGTTTGAATGGGACAAAAAAAAACATGGTCCCGTGTTCACATGGGCGTGTAAGTCAAAGAATCCATGACACATACAATTCTAAAGAGTAGGGAGAGAGAGAAATGGGTTTTAACATCTACTCGACACAAACTAGGTCATTTCAGGACTAACATTTGGTTTTTAATTTTATTTCAATAATTCGCTTGCGCGTAGGGATCTTTAGCAGTGGGAGGAAACCGGAGCACCCGGAGGAAACGCACGTGGTTGAGACGGCGCCCACATACGCTCACAACAGGGATCGAAACCGCAGCAGCAAGCCAGAGGTGGCCCGCCAGTTAGATGTCGAAGCGCAGCACTCTAGCCCACTAGGCCATCCCAACCCCCCGCTAAAGAGTAGGTTGTGGCATGTTGTTTCCCAGTGTTTGTTAGCACAGATCCTCCAGTTTTCTCCCACAGCAAATCACCCTACAAACGTAAATACAAGCTAGGTATTAAATTCAAATTCAACCATATGTTAGTCTGTATTGACTTTATAAACCCCATTAAATTTCATTCCAGTAAGCTGACAAGATGAACAGGGCTGGCAAAATCAATTTGTTTCAGCTCAGTTGTCCTCAGTTGGTGATATGATCGACAAAAGCGTACTTGCAACTAAACGTAACACACACACCCTTAACATCCTACTTTTCTGTATTAAGGGTTCCGTCTACTTTTCGTCAAATTCCTAGTGCCAAGGGTTCTTTTACGTGCTCGCTGGGACACAGGACTTCTGCTTTTGGTACCATTCAGACTACTTGGCAGACTCTCAAGTCCAACACTACTGATTAATGGCAACAGGTCCCTCACAAGATTTTGTCTGCGATATCAACTCGGTGGAAGCTGACGTTAAATAAGGCTATTTCACACCTCACAAGCCTATCGGGCACCTCAAGTCAAAAGTATCAGTAAGCACACACACACCTGCATACTGCAACTGCTTTATTCGGTGCCTGCATTCAGATAATTTCTCTATGATTAAAGAAATTTTAAAACACAATTTTTTATACTTTTATTTCAGGCCTAAAGAAGGACCTGTAATAGGCCGATTTAGCTCTTGCATAATGTATGTTTAATCTAAATAACTATTTATTAAATCAGCTTAAATGTAAAATATTTACGTATATTTCCCCCTACAACTCTCCATTTGATCTTGAAACCCTGTGGCTAGGAAAAATCATAATTGCTGTCCTGGTAAAATTTCCTTCATAACACATTTCATCTTCAAAAGCCCAGTGAAAAAAAGTAGGATATCAAACCCTATTTCATTTCAATTTCATAAGACATCAGGGGGTTGAATGGCTGAATCGTTAGCTTTTGCACACTGTGTCATTAGATCTGTCACTGTGCAATCTTGTGGGTTTTTGCCGTTCCCTTCCACTGGCAAGCAAACTATTAAATCATACGTTAGTCCCGAAATGATCTAGTTTGTGTTGAGTGGTGGACATTAAACTCCATTAATCCCTCACTCTCTCTATATCTAAGATATCCTGTATTTCACCGACCATGTAGTTGTAAACTTATAATAAAGCAGTATTATCCCTCAAAATCATTTGATTTTATTTTTTTTCAGCAGAAAGTGATAACGCCACTTTAAAATGAAATGTTTTAATCAAAATCATGACTAAGGTAAACTAGAAGTTGTACAGATAATAGTTTATCTACTAAAATCTATTTATAAACTTTGAAAAATATATATTTTAATATATTAAGATGACAATAAACAAAGTCCTAATTAATTAAATATCTAGGAAACTAATGTAATATATATATAGAGAGAGATGAGTTGAGTATACATATATATGTATGTACATGTATGTGTGAATATATCTACCATTTGTAGTGTAGACCTATACACAAGTGTACATACTCAGTCTATACGGACCAGATCACGTGACCGTTTTCCTACTCGCTTGCCATGCTGGGACATTTCAATAGCCGTACACCGCGTATATTGATATGCCAGGGCTATTTATAGCCCAACCGTGGTATATAACTGTGGAATATCCATGTATATTGCCCTCGGAAGATCAGTGCACTGTGAATATAAAATACCACTCAACCCTGGCCCCGATTTGATGTGAACACCACCCAACACCCCAAATCCTCTCCATTCTAAATCAACTATATGTAATGTTCATTCCTTTCACCAACAGTCAAACTTTAGATAGGCTTTTAGTTGTATTTATCGGAAATAGAACCCGCGTGCTAGTTAGCTCGCTCGAGTTTAGTGAAGTTCAGTCGACTCCATGGATCTAGCTAGTCCGAAGCCAAGCGTGTTAATACCGTTAGCTAGCGGCAACAGGGTCGAATTTTGAGAACAGTTTACGTGGAATTAAGAGACAAATAACGTATTTTACTTACCATTAATGATGTCCCGCCATCCACGTCATGATCGTCTGCTAGTTACAGCTTACAAATGTAAACTTATATCCGGGAAAAGCTCTCAAATTGAGCGGATGCGGGCACCGGACGACTTGTGCATTCGCAGCCATCATTTCCGGGGTTGGTTGGCAATCAACACGCGCTAACCGCGCCAAGCGTGCAGAACGAAATTGGAGCAGACGTGGATTATCTCCGAGTCCAGATGTTCGGTTTCGGAAAGGATCGGCATTCTTCGGAACGTATAGAGATTATTGACTGATAAAAGGAGTGGTAGAGATAGTGTAGGCTAGTGTTTACAATTTATTTCAATATAATATTAGATATTGGAGATTTGTCACACGGTCAGTACGTTGTTCACTTCCTTGAGGAAAATTTTAGTTGATTTAACTATTATGTCATCAAGATTATTTACTTAATTCTGTTAAAACATTTTCTTTGATAAAATTTAATAGGCCTACTTTGTGTTTAAAAATTCTTACTGGCCAATATATTATGACGATTCTGAAGTTATTTAAAATCTCTGTATTTATTTATTTTATTTCATTTTCATTTCGATAGCCTATCTATAATAAAATAATAAAAAAAATATAAATTCAATATCTGTTTTAATTTTAATGCATTAGCGACTGAGAAACTCATTAGCGAACACAATTATTATGGGAAACTTCGTGCTATTATAATAAAACCAGTGATAAATTACAAAAATTGTTGATAGCACCTTAATTTGTTTGGGTATTTTAATATGTATTGGACTTAAGACAACCGGGGGTATAGTTATCCATAAATAGTGTTTTAATTGAGATACCATTAAGACAGGCTATAAGGGTATTAGAATTGTTTATAGCTTTCATAAGCAAATCTATAAATCTCCGATTACTAAATAAGTTTGCCCGTGTAATCTGAGTAATTAATATAACGTTTTAATATATATCACGAGCATGTTTCCTGATCCCGGTATTACACCGATATAAATACTGTATGATTATAATTTCATTTGTCCTTCAACTATTGAAACTAATACATTATTCTCCTCTAATATCATTTATTAACAGAGCAAAAGTTTTATGGGGAGCAATCACTGGTTACATTTTATAAGCACGACGTTTCGACAAGTTTCACTTATCGTTATCAAGAGGCGTTTCTCAATCGTTCAACGCTACTTAAAGAGTATTATTTATAAGAGGAACATTTTATATACTGTCTTCATCAAGATGCATCTGTTGACTTAAAATACAAACTCAAATGAAGTAGGATTGATAAAGATGGGTAGAATACACAACAGTCGGCAGACGATAATTGACAACATTCATACAAACAATGTTTTAAATAAATGAAATGAAATGGGGTTTAACGTCCTACTGTGCTGCTCCGATTGGGCTAATAAAGATAGACATACGTCATAAAGTGTGCTACGAGGGAAATTGTCCCGGGCAGTGGCACCATGGCTTATCAAAGGGATCTTTTACCGGGTAACCACTTCGGAAAATCCTGATGAACTTTCTCGACGAATGCAGGAATCAAACACGCGACTTCTAAGCAAGCGAGCCAGCGTCTTTCCCACTTAGCCACCATGGCTCCCGATTTATGTGCGAGTAAATATTAAAATAAAATACCTGAATAATAAAATTATTTAAAATACAATAGATATACCAGAGAATAAACACAAAGAGTGTAAGCATAGTCAGAAGTAAATGCATAATATCAAATGAAAGCCTCGTGTAAAAATGATAAAGCTATAGGTTGGCCGGTCTACAATTCACATTAACTTAAGACATAAAATTTAATCATTTAAATTTAAGTATAAATGGTATGTAACCAGGGGACAAAGTACAAAAGCTTTATGCATTGAAAACTGGACTCGATAATGTGATAATGTGAACTCGTCACGTGTTAAACAATCCAATATTATTATTTAGTGCAACCAGTCAAATTGCATCAATCATTTTAATACATTGTATATAAGAGACAACGGAGGGAGTGTGTGTAGAGGGTGGAGGTGGGGGTGGGGATGAAGTCACTCGACACAAACTAGGTCGTTTCGAGATTAACATATGGCTCAATTTTATTTCAACAAATCGTGTGCGCGTTATAGGGGTCTTTAGCAGTGAGAGGAAACCGGATGACTCGGTGAAAACTTACGAGGTTGGACGGGCAGGTGACCCTACTTATTGTCACTTACAAACAGAATCTAAATCCACACCATGCTTTACTCCATGACCGAATGGTTAGTTTGCGCGCGCTGCATTATAAGGTCTGTCATTGAGTCAACTGGCGTGGTTTCGATTCCCTGGTTGTATGTGACAAGGAGTAGGGTCGTCTGTCGAATCTCGTGGGTTTTCTCCGGGTCCTCCGGGTTCCCCTCACTGCTAAAGCCCCCTACGCGCAAGCGAGTTATTGAAATAAAATTGAACCATAAATTATACCCGAAATGACGTAGTGTCGTGTGGACGTTAATATCTCCCCCCCCCCTCTCTCTGTCTCTCTCTCTCTGGAAATTAAGGTGTCGAAGAAAGAAACTGAGTATTATGTGACTAGCGCTTTCAGTTCCACGGGAAAATCAGTACATTACATAACAATCTACAAACATCTATATACAATACAAATATAAGAGGAAATATCCGGATACTCTATACGACATGTATAGATTTTCTTGTGCAAGTCGATGGGAATAAAGAAAAGATGACTGTACTGTACCCTTCGCGCAATAAACAAATATATGGTTAAATAGGCAGTGATATAAGTATCACCAATATATACACGTGACTATTTTCCCAAAATCCAATATGTATTATATAATATAGTAGGCCTAATAAATGGGACGGTTACACCTCCATGTTGTTCAACTTCTGTTAATAAAAACGAATTTTTAAAACATACTGTTCGTCACACTGATCAGCAGTGAATATTCGCTAAGCCGCACTGATCAGCAGTGAATATTCGCAAGGCCTCTATAACCACTTATAAGGATGACATCTATGCGACTTAATGAGCCAAAAATATTAACTTTTTTCCTCTGACAAATTAAATTCTAAAACATTTCTTTTTATGTATTACAAAATAAATAAAGACGTATTTGTGGCTAAATTTGTTTTCTATTTTAGTGTAAATGGGTATTAACATGAGTAAAAGGCATCATCCTGCCCGATTCATAACGTCGTATGTAAAACAACGCACGCGCCATTGAGACTATGAATCACGTCGCGTGATGTGACGTCACTTATGTGTGAAATAGCTTTATTTAACGTCCACTTCCACCGAGGTGATATCGCAGACAAGACGTCACTTGTTCAAGGCGTCATCTTTTATAGAGACATTAGAAGTCTTCCGTAATCCTCTGTAAAACAGATCGATTGTTTGTATGAATGTTGTATATTATTATCATCTCCACTCTGTTGTGTATTCTACTCATCTTAATTAACTGTGCTAATTTTTCTGTTGCTACATCAGGATTTAACTTTTGTGGAAAATTATGACGTCACAGGGTATTGGATGTCATATTGTTTACTAACTCGTCACCTGACGGTTGCTGACCAATCAAAAAAGACGATTAATTCTACTTTGTAAGAAAATAATGCCTAGACTCGGTCGATCGGAAAATCTTTCCCCCCTTGGGGTTTGTGAGATGAGATTGGATAAAATTAATCTTAAAAAAATCTACACCGACAAATGCATTCTAAGGACAATAAACTGTTTATAATTTTGTTTTTAACATTTTCAGCATTGACAGATCGAATTCGAAATAAGAGCATAAGCTGTCCGGGACAAGTGTTTACGATAGCACACTCTGTGCGTATTTCTTTCCACATTACCCCGCAGAAAAATCGCTTTTATTTCGTAGCTAATTATAACAAGAGCGATTGTTTGGACCGGCTTTCAATGTGTAATGTAGTTAGAACGTATGGTATCGTTGCCAATAATATTATAATAACGGCATTTACGTCACAGTTACGTAATAGGTTAATTATCTATATGGTATAATATACATGTAATGTTGTTATGTAGGTTGTTTTGATATATTGAACAAGTTATAATAATTAGTCGTTTGGCAGTGAAATATATTATAATATACTGATGTATACAGATAGTGTATACTTCCTGTTATACACAGTTTAATGTATTATACAGTTTACTCGAAATATAAATATATCATTACAAACGAGGCAAAACTTTATTTGTAAACATATTCGTTTCCTCACACTGCCAAAGTCCCCCGCGTCGTTTTTTTTTTTAGCATAGTGTAGATATTTATTTTAGAATGTGTCTTTTGTGTGTTTTTTATTTATTTTTTTTTATTATGCCTATTTATCTCCCCGATATTATGTTCCCTATAATATACTTAATGCTAAATGAATGGTATTTTTAATACCTAGTGTATTTTATTTCTGAATAAGTTGTACTTATAACTGGTGAGATAATGAAGTACTACTACTACTACTACTCTACTACTAGCACTAGCACTAGTACTACTACTATATCACTTCTACTGCAACGCCAACTACTGCTACTGCTCAGGGGTGGATCCAAGTGCGCGCGTGTGGGGGGTCAACCCCAACCACTCCCCCCGCTCAGTTACATCAAAAAAAATTGTAAAAAAGCATTTTTATGAGAAAAGTTTCACGGTCGCGTGCTTTATCTCTTATCACCACCATATAGTGGGATGGGATGGGCATTCAAAGATAACGATAATGGACAATAGGAGAACGCTAGATCGGCGACGGTCCTACGCATTTTAGCACATATGACGTCATATATAGATTGTGGGTTAGGGTAAGGGCTAGGACCTGTAGATTTGGTCAAAGTCCCGAGATATAATTAGCCCTAACCCTAACCCATGATCAAGCCTAACCCTAACCCTAACCCACAATAATCACATATGACGTCACAATTTGCGTAGTACCGTCTCCGATCTAGCGTTCTCCTGGACAATATGTGAACAGGAACCTGGAAAACACCCTCCTGCAAAAATCCATGGATCCGCCTCCGCTACTACTAATACTAGCGGAAATGAAATAGAATTTTGACAGCCGAATTTCTGCATATATAATAAATACACGTATACACTATTACAAACATAATGTGAAATGACTTGCAGTTTAAAGTTCCAATTTCACTTTTTCTAAGAAAGTCAAAATATAATTATTTCTATGTTTTTTGCTCAAAAGGTTGTCAACTCACTATTATACGATCATGGACAAAATTTTGGGGGGGTTAGAAAGGGTGACACTGGTTGATTGAGGAAATAGTTACTCAATTACCTCCCTTGTTTTCCCATTCTTCTCCATGGACGGCCATCTTCAAACGTTTGAATTTGAAGTTGAAAATGATATTTTTGCCAATTTCTCAACTGGCAATAGTGAATTATAGGACAAATAGGATTATTCTTTAACAAGGTAGGACTGTTTATAGGTTCAATCTATTTTGGGGCTTTATTTTAATAAATTTTAAAAATATAACTTAAAAAAATGCTATTGGAACTTTAACAGTCTACTCTTCTTCTCCATGCACTATTCCGTGAGGCCAATATTGTGCCCGGACAGCGGCGTTTCGAGCTTCTCGAATTCCAATTTCAATTTGTACACTGGACACTGTTTCTTGTCAGGTCATCTACCCTGCACTATTGACAAGTGGACACCACTCCGGCAAATCCAGGCCAACACGGTGATGGAACGCGACTTCCAAGTGGCGAGCAAGCGCATTACTAACTGAGCCACCGTGACTCTTTCGTCAAACATCGTGTTTCAATTTTTCCTACCTGGTCACTCACATTTTAGGGATCGTTAGCCTTTCTACCGATTGATGTCGTTACCCAACGATATAACCTACGGTTGTCCCCATTTTATTTCTTATTTTTATTTTTAGATTAATTGACAAGAGATTTACTTTGATCAAATTCGAAGAAAGAGTTTTTATTAGAAAATTGCGACACAATCATCCTATTTATTGATATCACAAGGGATTGCCAACCTCAAGCAACAATTACATCAGCGTTGGAACTTCTCCACGCCTGAAATAATGAGACATGACTACTTTGGTTATGAAATGTGCTGGTCGGCATAGGTATAGACGTAGGAGTCGGGGTGAACCGTCCATCTTCGGGCAATTTATTTCCGTTTTGGGCAGAAACATCAGAGAATGGGACCATATTATATATCATAGAGATAGATATAATAGTATTATTGTAAAACGTCAATGCTGGTCGGATTAAAAATGCATTGAAATACGGTATCCTCAACAGACGGTATATGGTCAAAACATGCCAGTGCCACCTATAATCTTCGTTGTTTGATATGCCTCTTTTTATTTCTGATTGATTCTTGGCGGGAGATTATCTATTCTTTGATATTTTGATTTTCATAATAAAATGTTTCCTCTGAATATATTTTAGAGAGGGTTAAGTCAGGACAAATACGACATTGTCCGAAAATTGCAAATAACGATCAGCGCGACTTTAATCGATGGCCATTTTAGTGACGTAAAAAGCGACGAAGAATAACATGGGGGAATGGCCGACTATTGTGATCAGTCTCCCAGGGCACTTAGTAGATCAATATAAACAATAGCCCGTAATTGCTAATTGTGTCAATGGTTAATGGACCCATGTCATCACTTATTGTGAGGATGCTGTGTCATCTGGTTTATTTTCTTACCAAGATTTCCGACAACTGGTCTGTATGCTCCACTCAACCCTATATTCTGACGTGAATGTACCCACCTTTTTTTCTAATGTACCCAAACCCACTCTATGTTCTGATCTGAATGCTCCATCCTGCACTCTATGTTCTGGTCTGAATAGTGAATGTTCCACCCACCCACCCTCTCTATGTTCTGGTTTGATTGCTCCACCCACCCACTCTATGCTCTGGTTTGAATGTTCCACTCACACTATATTCTGGCCTGAATGCTCCACGCACCCATTCTAAAGTCTGGTCTGACTTCCCCACCCACCCACTCAATAGTCTAGTCGGAATTTTCCACCCACTCGCTCTATACTCTGGTCTGAATGACCTGAATACTCCGCCCACCCATCCAATATTCTGGTCTGAAAGTTCACTCACCCACTCTATGCTTTGGTTTGAATGCTCCACCCACTCTATATTCTGGTCTGCATGCTCCACCAACCCACTGTATATTCTGATCGGTTGCTCCACTCACCCTTTATTTTTGTCTGAATGCACAACATTGTTTTCATCCACCTCGTGTTTTGGTCTGAATGTCCAACCCTGCCCGCACCATATACACCAGCAAATATATTGTGTGATCGAACGAAACAATTAGATAAAACTGATTTTTTTTTTATCTTGGTTCGTTGTTCAAAACATACCAATAGTCTTCCAAAATTTGCGGATATTCGGTAAATCTAAATGCGTCAAAACCTTATATTCTGTCTACAATTTAGGAACAGACACAAAAGTGGTTCACCGACATTTTAAGTCATAAATCGAAGATTTTTCAGTCGAAAAAAACTTTGAGAAGTATATCAAGTCTCTTTTTAAAAAGAGTGACCTGGGCACTTGTGTTATGACCGTGACGATATTCTGCTTTCATTTAAAAATATTGTAAAGGTCTGTGTTTAACAGATGTGAACCAAGGGAGGACCGCGTTACAAAACAGTGTACTAATCGCTGGATTGGCGGCCATATTTGCGAAGTAGGGTAGACAGTTTAATGTGTGCAGAATATACTCCACCCCACATTCAATCTCTTCTTCCCCTTTCTTCTTTTCACACGGACAGTTCGTTTGTGACCGTTCATCATGACTATGGCTTGAAATGAATGTGTGTTTGTTTAACGTCATGCCGTTCTGTTCCGACTGGGGCAATGAAGACGGGCATACGGTGCTATGGCCTACTCTTATATCGAATTCCAACTGCCACGGGTTCTTTTACGTGCACGTGAATGTGTACAGGCTTGGCCAACGCAGGGATCGAACAAGGTGTCTCCAGGTTAGCGAGTCAACGTCTTACTCACTGAGCCACAGAAGCCACCTTGAACCAGTGCCGGACTGGGCCCACCTGTCCACCTGCACAAAAAAAGTGGGCCTAAGCCAATAAAGAAAAAAGAGAAAGAAAAACTAAAAAAAAGAAAAGAGAAAGAAAGGAGATGGAGAGGAAAGGACAGGACACAGGACAGGAGAGAGAAAAGATTGGAAGCTTTGGTCTATAATGCTTGGAAAATGAGTTTGCGGTTGTCAATTTTAAAAATTTTCCTGGGGGTAAACCCCCCACCCCCTCGGGCACTCACGACGTACCTTCGACGTGTACATTGTGGGCCTTGGTCAATGACCTGACAGGCGGGCCTTTGGCCGACCAGTCCGGCACTGCCTTGAACGTAACTTGACGAAAACAACATGTGAATGTCATCAGAAGACAATGTAGGCCTATCGGATTATCAATATTCCATGTGGATCATTAACATAATATGTTGACGACGGGTTTAGATTGGATTTCTATTTAGATTATACCGAATAATGAAAACGTTATTTCAGAGAATTGTTTACAAATAGTAAATCTGTACCTAACACGGTAGGTTACCAGGCAACGAAATATACCCCCATAGCCGAAAAGTCGCCCGAGCAGTCAACAGGTGTTGTCACATATTATTATATTTGTTCTCTTTTCGGTAATGAACACATTTACAGCCCATTAAATGGCTACAAGAATCATTAGAATTGGTTTGGACTCGTCACATTAAAGCGAGAATTTCATATTTTCTAAGAAAGTCAAAACATAATTATTTCTATGTCTTTTGCTCAAAAGGTTGTCAGCTCACCATTATACGACCATGGACATTATTTCCCAGGCATTAAAATCAGTGACACAGGAAATAATAACACAATTACCGCTCTTGTTTTTCCGTTCACCCCCATGGAATTTTTATCTTCAAACGTTTGAATTTGAAAATGATATTTTTGCCAATTTCTCAACTGGCAATAGTGAATTATAAGATTTATAGGATTATTCTTTAAGAAGGTAGGACTGTTTGTAGATACTAGGGCTTTATTTTAATACATTTTAAAAATTTAACTTAAAAATACGAAATTGCAACTTTAATATTCGTGTACCAATGGTAAAATGTTTATTTTATCTTAAATATGGGATATTAGAAGCCCATCCTTTTCCCGTAAGATCGCAGCATCAATGTCGATTTAAAATGACAAATAATTCGTGCTTTCAATGTTGAAGATTTTGGATAATATTGAGTTAGAGACTTAGCTACTTTAAAACATCACCTTTTTAAAAAAAAAAAAAAAACTATTTTAACAAAAACGACCAGCTATTTATCTAAATCTTACATTATGCATCTTTAAATAATTACATTTGAACAAATCGTAGAAAGAAATGAAATGGGGATTAGCGTCCTACTTTTCGGCACCGACTGCAGGCTTATGAAGACGGCGTGGAAAGAAGTAAGGGAGGACGTGTTAATATTATTTTAAACAGCGAGAATCATGGCGACTAATCATATCCGCATACCTGAGACTATGCTAGTGTAAACATCAACGATTTCTAAGAAAATGACTTCATTCAAATAGTTGGATTTTTTTCCCCCACACAGTAGAAAAAACCCTCAAATCCTTCAACTTCATTTCGTAATTGTGAAAAGGTGATCGTGACATTTTAGATGAATATACAATTTATTAATGTACCCCAAGGAGTGGTCGACCCATTGTGGTACGGTTCATTTATTAGATTAATATACATGTACCAATGTACCTCTGTCTGGGCCTACTGGGAGCGGGGGGTTGGGTGGCCGAGTGGTCTAAAGCGTGCGCTTTAAATCATAAGGTCTGTCGAGAAGCTTTGTTTCAATCCCGGGTTTATAGAGGGAGTAAGATCACATGTCCAAGCTCTTGGGTTTTCTTACGGTCCTCCGATTTCTTCACACAGATAAAGCGAGTTATAAAACTGCACACTATGTTAGTCCCAATTGACCTGGTTTGTGTCGAGTATACGATGTTAAACCTTATTTCTCTTTCAGCTCAAAGAGTGGCCAGGTTACTGGTATAACAACTGGTACAAAGTAAATTAAACATTACAAAATCCCTTTCAAACAACTTAATCATTTGCTAGAATTCATTCGGCTGTACAGTTCATTTTTTGCAAGAATGAAAATTGCTTTAAAAAATTATCTGTTTTTTTATTCAATAAAAAAAAAATAATAATCTTTTGCTTGACTGTGTTTAAAAACATCATATTTCTTTCTATTAAAATAAATGGTTTCAAAAATAGGCTATGGATTGAACAAGAAAATGTTAGGGTTTTTTTTAAATTAATATTTTGTGAGAATGGATTTGGCTATAACAAAATGTAAGGGGACTATCATCGACTCTACATCGATTCTAAAGGCCAACTAAAATATATGAGGTCTATCATTGAGTCTCTCTAGCTCTGGACACCAATTAAATGGCCTACCACCGGCTCTAAAGATCAGATAGAATATGGCCACAGATCACCAAATATTTCTACGCCGCCACCATGTGCAGGGCGAAAGTTATTTTTAGTCTTTCTTTCCTTTTCCATTTTTCCCCCTTTTGCATGGCGATTTTTGTCCGGGTTTTTGGTTTAGAATCGAAGAAAAGGGCTTGAAAATACATTTTCTGCCAGGTTTTGGTGAATATTCATGATTTTGAGGCGGAAGGATACAAGAGTTGTGGGGTTGGTTTCGTTGAAAGAGAGGGCCGAAAATTGCATGTTTAGCTGTCTCTACTTCCAGCTTGTTTATTTCAAGTTTTTCATGAAGAACCGCATGCTTTTGGGCAAGAGTTTGCCACATGTTGCTCCATCTGTGGCAGAAAGCCTTCTACCCAAGTAAATATTTGGGAAACGTTACAACCGGTCTAAGAGACGACAATTAACATTAAAGTCAATGGGGAAATATATATTGATCTGTGGCCATATAGAAGGCTCGCCATCGAGGCCCTACCATCGTCGCTGTCGACTCTAAAGGTCAATTACAATATATAATATCTACCATCTTATATTCTAACGGCTAGTTACAATAATAGACAATTAAAAAAACATTAAAAATTGGTACAATAATGCGTGGGCCTTTCCATGATGACTAGTCAAAGCAAAAAAAAATACCTGGGATCAAAACAAGTAGGCTAAAACAAAATTTTGAACTATATACAATCAAACGAAATCAGATTCGTGTTGAAATCAGAATGTAGTGATCAATATCTGGCGGAACTTTTTGCTAAAGTAGGCTCTGTTGTGTGGTCAAAATTTCCCGGGTTTCATTCAACACGAAGCAGATCAAGGCCATGCAATACTTTTTTATGCTTCAGCGACCCCTCCCCCGCTCACCAACCCCCTTTTCAAAACACGGTTACATGACTCTATGATATCCACGTGCGTATATTAATGTTCACCTATACACACTCTGACTAAAAAGGTGTAATATCTAGATAAAGAACTGACAGTTTTCGCTGTAATAGTTTATAAGCAGATAATGAAAAGGGAGTATATTGACAATTTCAGTGAAATCTCTTTATTTAGAGCGAAGTTATGAGTGTTTGAAAATTTGATAATATAGCATCAATTGTCAAGTATCACTGTTACGATAATGAACAAAGTCTTGATTATCTACCTTTACAGTAAATTATTATACGGCAATTGTGTTTTAATTAATGCAAAATCATGACCATTCGATTATGTCCTAGAGAGCTGATGATTGGCTTGCTATGTGAAAAGATGTCTAATTGATAACCTATATCACATTTCAGGCCGATTTAGCTCTTAAATACATGGTTTGCATCTTTAACTTTTAAACACTAATAATGCCTGTGTGAAACACATTACGGATCATGCTCCAACACAAAAAGTGCACTATTAATTATAATGGATATATTAATCCATATATTTTGTAACATTATCTTTTGTTAAAACATGGTGAATTAAAGAAAAAAAAAATGTATTCAGCGCATACTTCATGGTCGATCAAATTTCAGGTAATGTAATTTGTATTGTCTGTAAATAAAATGAATGTCATTTGTAATAAATGCACATTCCAGAGGTAATATTTACATATTTATTTTTATTTGTTCTAGAAAACATAAAATACTCATAGTCTAGAGGGTTTAATGGCTCAATATGTGACTCATTTAAAATAGATATTTATCACTAAAAATCTTTACCCATTATGTTACCAAGGCGACATCACAGCCTGACTCTATGACAGATTCAACCCACTCACTCATTCTCAGACGTAAATAAAGGCTGTTGTGGGAAAGTTACTCAAGGTGTTGTGTTATGTTAAAGTAAAGGCCCACTATACAGTGACGCACTAGAAAAAGATTGGCTCAGTAACCTGACGATCCCGTGTTCGATCCCGTGTTCGATCCCGGAGTTGGACGAAAAAGTTCATCGAGATTTTCCGGAGTGGTTCCGCCTTGTCAGTGATGCAGTGCAGAGGGCCTGGCAAGGGACATATTTGGTCATTTGGATGGGACCAAACAGTTGACAAGCAATAGCGCCTAGTCTTTCGGATCATACGAAAAACGATGTATACAGCATATTATGTGTTTGTAGGGAGGTGGCGGGGTTTGGGTGTATGTGTTAGGACGTTGGTTGGTTGTACGTGGGGAGGGGGGGTGGGGGGGGGTGAATGTATCTATGTTATATTATAATGTATGTTGAGGGGGGGGGGGGGGGGGTAAGTATACTGTATGTAGAGATGGTGTAAATATACTGTATATTATATTACTTACAATGGGTTGGGGTGTAGAAAGGGTGTAAGTATACTGTAACTGTATATTATATAATTACTTACCATAACATCTGGTTTCATTAAGAAGATAACCCCGCCTACAATCACAAGCATAAGAACCATGGGTATTGTGACAGATCTGTTGACACCCACCTTTCTCTATCAAACACTCGTCAATATCTATAAATAAACAAATCAAATGGGGTTTAACTCATACGTGTCTACAACGACTGGGCATAGGCCATAGAGTGGGTAATGGGGGAAATGGCGTCCGGACAGCAGTGCTACGGCCTACTTTTATATCAAATTCCAATTGTAAAGTGTTCTTTTATGGGCACGCAAGTGCGTATGCAAGACCTCAGTTATCGTTCTATCCTAACGACTAGACAGTCTTTTTACCAGGCCCCCAGCAGTTATCGTTCTATCCTAACGACTAGACAGTCTTTTTACCAGGCCCCCAGCTCTGTACTACTGACAAGAGTAAACCACGTAGGAACATCTTGGAGAAATCGACCAACACTAACCTCCTGGATAGCGAGACAGTGTCTTACTGAGCTACCGCGACTACATACAATCAGATATTACAAAAATAATATACATTATGCCGGTCTGTCTGTAGGCCTAATATGATATCTAAATTATTAGATATTAATTAACTTATCCAGACCATAATCAACTCCCGATGTCATCGCTAGCTTGCGATATTTACTGGATTAGGATCTGATTTGCTGATCAACTTTCATGGATAGTCAAGACTATATTTTTTATTGTTGCGATTTTCGTGGTGATGATCGAGGCTAGGCCGAAAAATTCAATCACTAATTTCTCGGTTCAGAGTAGATCAATTTGACTGAAATTTTCAGCAAATTGCCTTTACATTATCTAGTTTTTAACTATTATAGTGAGATCTGCCACCTCTTTATCTGAACTCCCATAATGTTTCTCTAAAGAAATATTATCACAACGCAAACAGGGTACACTCGATATTCAAGGACGGATGATAAATAATATATATAACTTGTACATAGCTTACCTACACAATTTTTACTGTCATATCCTAGAATAAAACCTTTATTACACGTGCATTCATGTCGGTTATTCTTTTTATAAAATACACAAGCATGTTCACATCCGCCATTATCAGTCTCACATGGATCATTATCTAAAAAATAAAAACATATGTCGATATGAACATAAGTGACATAACAATTAACATCCCACGGTTAAAAAAAATGTTACGCAGTTAAAATAACGTCGTACGGTTAAAGAACGTCATTCTGTTAAAATAACGCCATTCATTTAAAATAACGTCATGCGGTTCAAATAACACGCAGTTCAAATAACAACATACCGTTAATCTAACGTTAAAATATAACAATATAGATAAAATACAAGTTCATACGGTTAAAATAACGCCATACAGTTAAAATAACGTAATATGGTTAAAATATAACACCACATTGTTAAAATATAATGTCATACGGTTAATATAACGTCATACAGTAGAATAATGTCATGAACCGTATCTAAAATAACGCAGTGTAGTTATACTAATGTTATGCAGTTAAAATAACGCCATACAGTTTTTAAAAAAGGCATACAGTTAAAATAACGCTATTCAGTTGAAATAACGCTGTACAGTTACAACATCGTGATGTAGTTAAAACAACGGCTTGCAGTTACAATAACGCCATACATCCAAATGAAAAGGGATGTTATGCGGTTAACATCACGTCAAATATCTCAAATAACATTGTGCAGTTACAATAACCGCACAAAGATAGAATAACGTCACACAACTAAATTAACATAAATTAGACGTTTTGTATAGTTAAATGACGTTAAATGTTATACAGCTAAAATAATGTTATACAGTTAAAATAATCTTATACAATCAAAATAACGCCATGCAGTTAGAATTTCGTCATATATCTATAATAAAGTCATGTGTATATTGTATGTATTTATATTGAACGTACAAATGTAATAAAAATTACTGATAATTAATTATATGGTTAATACATAAAAGTGAACAATTGGCGGGAAAAATGGAACCTAGCGTGGGCACTCGTCATACAGTTAGAAAAGCGTCATACCTAAAATAACACGCCAAATCCACTATAACGCCATACATTTAAAACAATATCAAAGTTTAAAAAAACCCAACCCAACATTATTCAGTTAAAATAACGCCATGCAGTGAAAATAGGGTTATGTATAAAATAACGTTAATCATCTATAATAACGTAATACATCTAAAATAACGCCACCCATATAAAATAACGTCATTCAGTTAATACGCCATGTAGTTGAAATAACGTCATTTATTGACGCCTTGCATCCCAAAAAAAAGTCATTCATACATGAAGCTCCAAACTACGCACGTCTTAATTGGTTGACAGTTCATAAAATAATGTAAAGTATCACTTACCGTATATACATTTTGGAATTTCTTGTGCTGTCCATCTCGAGTTGGAACAATACATATAGGCTGCATTGCCGTTTAATAATCTGTAACCGTTGACGCAACTGTATTTGGCCACCATAACGTAACGTTTACGCTTAGGGTTAAGTATGTAAGATGTAATGACGAGTGAGTAGAGATGTTTGGGTGGATCCACGTGGTAATTAAAACAAGATTCGTCCGATCTCTCGATAAACGATCTATGTATTCTCTCTTGTTCTGTTTCACCTTCTTTTGTAATGTTTACAACTTCACCTTCAACTGAAGAAAAAGTGGTAAAATTTATATACATTAATTGTTGAGTTGACTTGACTTGGAAATGAGTGGCAGTTGAATCATCTTTAACGTATTTGTACTGCTGGTGAGTTGAGATTTTTTAAATATGGTGTTTTAATTAAAACGGCAATGCATAGGGAAAGTTATCCCGGGACGCGATGTTTGGGTCTATCCATTATCGAATTCCAACTGCCAAGGGTTCTTTTATTTACACACCAATATAGCAAAAGCCAAGATTTTTTTTTAAATGCACGCCAACCAGTACCCGGGTATATCTCTGGTTATCGTACCATCCATTTTTTCTTTGACAGACGCCCCCACCCCCACCATGCTGGAAACTGAAATCCAAGCTGAACAATCCCGAGAAATTTGCTCGGCCAACATTGACTCCCGGGTTAGTCCGCTATCGTCGAAGTGACATGTTTAGACAGTTTTAAAATTAAAAAAAAAACTCGAAAACATTGTTAAATAGTCTGATATCTCTTGACTGGTTGAATCTAGTGTGCACGTAAAATAATCCTTAGCAATTGGAATTTGATGAAAATATTTCCCTCAGAGCACGTTGCCCGGGCAATGTGTTCCTCATGGCACATTGCCCGGGCAATCCTTCCCCCATAGCCCAATGCCTGGGCAATATTTTCCTCTTGCATACTGCATTACGTATGACAGTCTTCATGTACAGGAAATTATTGTACGTTAAACCCATGAAATTTGATTTCATTTCAAATCGCATCCGTATCCTCGGCCTCGTTACATAGCATTTTTTTATACCTGTACAAATTGGAAACACTCCACTCCATTCGCCTTGTTCACATAACAACACATGTGATCCTACAAGATGGTGACCTTGACGACAAGTTATAGTTGCTAGGCCGCCATCTTCACCTATAGTGATAATTCCGTTTTCTGGTGGCTCGATTGGGGGGCAATCGTTGGCTTGAAGTTGAAATCAAAATATATTATTAGTTGTCTTAATAAATAAATGAACAAGATCGTATTCACAAAAACTGTAACTAAAAATATTTAGAATATAGATATTTCATTAGCCAAGAGTTAAAATTAATAGAACATTTAACGCCAAGCGAATTAAAATACATCATTTTTAGAATATTTTAACTGGACATATTGGAAATGTAAACTTCTTGGTAAAAGAACAAGTGGTATGGAATGCTCAAGAATATCAGTGTCGTAACACGTATACGTCTTGTGGGACCAATCGAAATTGCCGAGCTCCCGCCCCTTACTAGTGACGCCGCATTCATTTAGGATGTGAGAAAGTTTCTAAGAAATCTAATATAAATGAAGTGACGTGCACACAAAAAGAGACCTAGCACATCTTTTTGATGGGGAAAGGCGGGTTTATGTTGGTCAAAACAGGCAGCGAAGCGGTGACTGGTGAGTCGTTATGCTATCAAGCAGATTGGTCGATAAAATTTGCGAATGAGACCACTAAGGATACCGAGGAAAGCAAACCACACGAACTTACGACCGAATAAGAGAAAGGAATTGGTGCTCTGTACCCTATTCTATAATAAGTTATTAGTGGTCTACGTCCTGTTAGTACTTACTGATGCAGACTATTGGATCTATAGTCCACTTAGCCAACTGCACATTACAGGCACCATGAGTTACACCTACTGCTGTATAGCCTTCATTACACATATATTCTATTAAAAATCCGTCACCCCAAACTTCCGCTTTACCATTTTTAACATCGGGTGGTGTAGGACACGTTGGCTCTTTTACATCAACTAAAATAAGCAATCAACAAGCTTTTATTATAATCAGTTCCGTTCAGATGTTTAGTGATGGCCAGCGCCAATTAAAGATACATTATGGGAGATTTTGACAAGGAGTTAGCCATTTTTGCTATAAAAGTTCAAAAATAGATGTTGAAACAAGAATATATTGAAAATTTCAGTCAAATAACTTTATCCTGAACAAAGTTGTTACCACTATAATTTTTTACTAGAAATGGTAGGTAAAATCATCGACACCCTTTTCCCACTATGGCCGATTGTTGATTGACAGGCGTTAACTCCACCTACATAGTCTCGATCATCAAGTAATGTTTAAACGGTATCCAGTGAAGCTTGTTTATAGCCTCGGTCATCACTGTCTTTTATGAATAATTTCAACGTCACTGAGAAACCCCACCCACGACGCCATAGTGATTAAATCAGTCGACGAAATCCTGTTTTAATCCGAGCCCAATCCAAGCAATCCGTGGGTCTACAGTGTTCATTTTGGGCTTGTTGTTTAAATAAAGATCTAATTTATAATTTCTATGACATCTGAGGCTCAAAGGAAGACCGACAAAAGTCAGTTTTTGCTCTTCCATAATGTATGTTTAACTACTGATTGCAAGCACATAGGGAGCCAGGGTGGCCAAGTGGGTGAGTCGCTGAGGAAGTTCATCGCGATTTTCCGGGGTGGTCTCCACTTGACATTGGTGCAGGACAGCGGTCTAGTCTTTCGGATGGAACGGATACCCAAGGTCCCTCGTACACATAGATCCTGTAGCAGTTGGAATTCGATGTTAGAGTAGGCCAGAGCGCCGCTGCCCGGGCAAAATTTCCGTTATAGCACGCATGACCGTCTTCATTAGCCTAACTATAACAGAAAAGTAGGACGTCAAACCCCATTTCATTTCATTTTGTAAGCCCCCCCCCCTCAACACTCAAGTATTGAACCTAGAATTCAGAAATAAAGACATATTTAAAATTAAGTAGAGCAGCTTGTACAACAAAGTTTATTACGATTAATTTAAAGGAGCTAAATCGTTAATATTTGAGACCTAGAAATTGCCACAAATGGGTCGCAACGCATGTAATAATGTAATATGAATGTATACAAACCGATTTACATTCAATCGTTTTCGTTGGTACTCTAATTTTAAATCAATTATGTTCGGCGAAATACGCCAGACGTTTCAATCGAGCGGCTATTTCGAGTGCTTGGTTATTCCAGTCTACATACGCGGTTTGATTTGGTGTAATTGTCTAGTCTCGTTCCCCCGAGTCTTTTGCTAGAACTGGGGTCGAAACGCATTATGGTACAGGATTCGTGTGCCAATGGTAAAATGTTTATTTTGTCTTAAATATTGGATATCAAAAGCTCATCTTTTTCTGGTAAATGACAACACCAGTGTTGATTTAAACTGACAAATAATTTGTGTTTTGAATGCCGAAGACTTTGGACGATATTGAGTTAGAGACTTTAAATTTCAAACAAATTATTTTTAAGTTCCCTCTTTGATCGTATGTACTAATTTTTACACCAACTAAAGTGCAATAATATACTAATATTGAATAAAACGTTCATTCTAATAAAAATAAAACAGTTTACTAATATTCAATAAAACTTTACATCATCTAATATAAAACAAAATTACTAATACTGAATATGACTTTTTGTATCAACTAATACTAAAATAATAAAGCAATTCACTAGCATAAAAGGTAACGTTTACACCAACTGCCCGGAAAGCAATATCATTCCAGTATGCACACAGTAACTCCATTTTTGGTCTCATCCGAACGACTAGACATTGTTTATTGTCAGGCCCTGGCCCCTACAAAGGTAACAGTTACACCACCTGCCCGGAAAGCAATATCATTCCAGCATGTACACAGGACCTCCATTTTTCATCTCATCCGAACGACTAGACATAGTTTATTATTAGGCCCTGGCCCCCACAAATAAGAACCTCGCCCAAAAACCTCGGTGGTTTTCCGCGGTCAACGCGGGGATTGATTCCGAGACCTCCTGGTTAACGGACCAGTGTCATACTGACTTACCCACCGTTGCCCCCATGCTAATAACAAATCACGCTTAGAACTCGGAATACCCCTTCCGACCCCGCCCTATCCAAATGAAGGCTCATACTTACAGTCATAATTATTGTAATCCTCAAAATCATAATTTTCAAAATCTAGTTCTTCTTCTTCCAGTTCTAAACTCTTTACAATTAAAATACGTGTGAAGAACAACATCAACCAGAATTTCCTCGACATTTTTATAAAAAAAATATCCACAATAATTATTAAGAATAATTAATGTAGGATAAATTTGAAGTTTAGTGTTGAATATATATGCTTGTTACTATAGATACGGTGATTGACACATCGTGATTGACAATGTCGTTACAGGAAAATGTCATTGACCTGACCAACTTCCGGTCTCTATAAATTGAAGTAGTTTCGTCATGACATGACTGGATGTCGGGCTTTACGCCCGCTTCCACCATGGTTGATATCGCACACAAGTATTTCGTGGCGTTCCTGTGTCTTATATAATCTAATAAGTGGATTCACCTTATCGTACTTTAGCCGACATCCCTTCAAATTATTGAAATATTCTGTCGGGCTTATGAAAATTGTCTAGTGTGCGGCAAGATAACACGTTAAAAGGCCTATAAATAAACACGATATGTTCAATGTATGGCCTATTAGAAGTTTAATGTAAAAATACAATAGAATGCACTGTAAAAATGTAATATTAACACTTGTTATGTTACAAATAGCGAAGATCCTGAAATCTTAATCTTATCTTACCGAAAAGCTTTTCTCTATTTTCGAGCTGACGTGAAATCCCAGACATGGGGACATGACAAAATCTGCTCAAAGGAAGTCCTTAGAACGGCTGGAGATGGGCTTAAGACACCAGTAATGGAATCATATCTAATTTCCCGTGTGTTACCATGGATTTAAAATTTGCATAATAGGTCCAGCGTCTGTACAATATTGTGGTCTGATTCCATTAAAACTTATTTGGTTATTTCCCTTATGCTACTGATTGGAACACTGTAACCAGAGTTTAATAACGCCCCTCATCTGTGCTCCACCCGGGCAAATAAACACCTGCTATACACAATGCAGTGTGCTATGAGGGAGATTTTGCACGGACAGAGGAACTTAATCGATCTGCTCTAATAGGGGTTCTTTTACGTTGACACCAACGTGTACATTGCTCTCTGGTCGGTCGCAAATCAAGTATTTTAAAGGGGTTTATGTTAGAATTTGTGATGCTACAATCGTTCTAAACAGCGTTCTCGGAATTGACAAATTTCAAAATTTTCTAGTGGCCGGGCGCCTATCTCTTTTGGCATCCTCGTCCTCGCACCGTTCCGGTACCCCTGCATCGATCTCATGAGTCGATGAAAGTACGAATGATATCGTCGAGAATAATGAATCTCCGACCAACCGAGAAGGAGTGATTTCTGAAACAATTCTGCAAAGAGCCCATATGGTCGAGCTGCCTAGGGCCCCTCAGACAAAGGCGTTTTACAGCTGAAGCACTGGAGGCGCCAGCCTCCTCGCTAAAGAAAATCAAAGAAATTGGAAAAATAAAACGGGAGAAAAATGCTAAAACCGATGAGAAAAATGAAAATGTATTGTAGTTATAACGGGGTGAGTGGGGGCCCTAAAGGCAGACAAAGGGCCCCACTTCAGACAGACAAAAGGGCCCCTCTGGCCAAGAGAAAGGGCCCGGAGTCAATCGTTTTCTATACTATACACTGTTACTGTCGAATCCATTAGTGAATGAGAATGCAGTCATTGCATTGGCATAAAAATCATCAATCAAGACACCCCCCTCCCCCGCGAAAGAGGGCCCTCAAGAGAGTATAGCCTCCGCCATGATAAAACTTAAAACGATCCTGCCCTCAGAGCCTTGATCCGCCTCTGTCTGAGGGGAACCAGTGACTTACGCTAATCACTGAGCCAAATTCATGGCTTCAGGCGCGTGTTTGCTACCTGCATATTGCCTGAGATTTTCCGGTGCGGGACGGATCCGAGGGCCTGACAAGGACAACTGTCTAGGCGTCGGATGGGAGGAAAAACCGAAGTTTTGAGTGCACGTAAAAGATCGCTAGGTCGTGGCGCCGCTGTCTGGGCAGAGTTAACCTCATAGCACACGGTACGGCAAATGCTCATATCTGCAACCCCACTACTCTAAAAGTCTAATCAGCGTGGTTAGACCAAGGAAACTGCAACATCATAATATCATGGTCGTCTAAATAACCCAGGCGTGTCTAACACTAAGAAATCTACATAATGTATGGTCTTTTAAAAAATGCAATGATGTCTGACTATTCTAGACCTCGCCCCTTCTTTACAGCAGCCCCTAATAATTGATTTATGCCAGCTGAATTCAAAATATGGGGTAGATATTATGCACCATGGATATCAGCAGGGGCATAGGCGTACGGGCTCGATGAAATTTGGCAAACTGATCCCGCAGTGAATATTCGCTTGGCCGCTACAATCACTGATAAGCATGACATCGACGAGGCTTAATGAGTACGGCATATTAACTTTTTTACTCCGACAAATTAAATTCTCAAACATTTTTTTGAGGTAAAAGAAAAATAAATAAAGACGTTTGAAGTATTTGTTGTTAAAAAATATTTCCTATTTAGTGTAAATGGGTATTAAAATGAGTAAAATGCATCATTTTGCCCGAAGCAGTTAGGTGTTAAGTAAACATTGCACGAGCCGTTGAGCCAATGACTACGAGGCGTGCAGTCAACGCACGTGTTTTGGACAGGCATCCGTTACAGAGATAATTCGTAAGTAATTCTCTGTGAAACAGATTGGAAATTTGGTGGGACAGAACCCGAAATGCGCGAACAAATTTCGGGTTTACAAACAGCGCGCCGGTCTTCCTCGAGAGGCGAAGGAGCGGGGCTTACCATGTATGGACACCCCCCCCCCCCAAAGAAAATTTTGCGATATTTGAAGGTTGCAAACACTTTTTCCTGCTATTTCTGCCCGTGAACAAAGACTAATTTAGGCGGCTGACTCGAATTCCAATCAATCGTTTACAGTCCACGTAGACGGGGCCGCTGGGAGAAATTTTTGAAAATGTAACTGCCGAAAACGAGTTTTCCTATGCCAGTCTGTGCAGGCGCGGATCCAAAAATCAAAAATCACTGTTCCGGGCTTCGCACTCCCAAGTGGGTGCGGCCCGCCCCCTCTTTCTGGAAATCCTGGATCCGCCTCTGCGGATTTAACCACCGCAAATGCGTTTTCTGCTATCTATCCCGCGTAAGCAACTCCAGAAGTAACCAATCCCACTCTGAATTCCAAACATCCAATCAGCCTGTTGCAACTGCATTCCAGGGGCGGATACAGAGGGGGGTTTGGGGGGTCCACCCCCCCCCCCCCCTCGCTCAGCTACATAAAAAAAATAATGCCTTGCATCAATGAAATTACATCACAAAGTGATCCTACATCAGTATAAAAATGATTTCTCTGTTTAAAAAGCTCAGTTCTTATGTATGCCTATGTAATTAAGAGACGATGATGCCAGATTTTCATAACAGAAACCTAACAAACCCTCTCCTACAAAAGTTCCTGGATCCGCCCCTGTATAGGCTACGTTTTATAACAAAGAAGAATGTAAATAACCAACATGTTCATTAATCTATAGTGCCTACAGGGCCTACCCCCGATAAAGTATCAAAATAGCCAGCAGCCAGCATACTTTCTATATTTTTGGTTATGAACTTGTAAATAATATAACAATATTGTTTCAGCCATCAATTTTCTTCATTCCTTGTCTATGAATTTGAATTATTTGAAAGCAATGTTGCAACGACATTCTCGCCCCCATCCCCCGCCACCGTCAGGTGGGCCATGCAGGGCTGTAACTAGCTCACAGCGACGGGGGTCTCATGGGTACGTGCTGTAAAATTGACGGACAAATATTATATGATCGACAATATTTTTTCACAGGGGAAGCGAAAATTTTTGCGGGGGCGGGGGGGGGGGGGTAGTAAAGGGCCTGGGGTCATGTATTTTGTGAAAAAAGATTTTAATCGCTACGGTATCTAACTGTTTGGAATACTGAGTTATGAAATGGGTGAGATTTTACATGGCATCTATCAGGCACCGTAGTTTGGGTCGATACTGTTTGTGAAGTTCAAGGCCATGTATGCAATTTCAACGATGCAAGAAGGACGAAGCGTCAACAACCGTTATTTTAACGGTATTAATTATAGTTGCTAAATATAACGCTAATATTTATATATTAATGTGGATGTCTCTGTTGTGCAGAGTTCTTTTCATTGACGGAAATAGATGAAGTTCATGAAGTGATGCCAATATTTATTCCACTTATGAGGCGCCTACCAAATGAAATAACCAATAACCAGTACTCAAACTAGATAAACTAGATTAGCCTATAGGCTACTACTACTAGGTCTATGTTTTAACAAAACGAAATTTACCACAAAAAAAAAACAAAAACAAAAACAAAACAAAAACAAACAGGATTATGACGCATGTTTAATAATTCTTCGGTGTGTGTTACAAGGCTCAGCTCAAAAATATAGGTCAAAGGTAAATTTGGAACTACTCTGTATTATAATTGATTGTTGGCCGAGAGGCTATCACAATATTATCAACATGGATAATACAAATGGTAGTCAATTACCAGTATCTAATCCAGTAGATGAACAATATAATCCAGTCAATGAACAACCTAAATCTAATCCAGTCAATGAACAATCTAAACTAGTTGATGAACAATCTAATCCAGTTGATGAACAATCTAATCTAGTCGACCGGAAATCTCAACCAGTTGTTGAACAACCATATTCAGTGGACATGACTTCCTTGATAGTCAACAGAGCTGCAAACGCTGAGGAAGAAGGGGTTGAGTCTTATTCTATGGATCCCTACATTAAAAACACCAAGGAAGACAAGGATCTCGAGTCAAATACCATATTACCCTACTTAGTTCGAAAAGTCGACTCAAAGGAACTGCTACCCCAACCTTGGACGAGTACCAATCAACTTCTCATTGCCTCATACATCAGTGTACTATGCTGTTGTTTTATTGGCGTCTTTGCGAATCGTTACGCTTGGAAAGCTAAATCATATAACAACAGAAGCAGATATCACGAGGCGAAACAGTATGCCAGAAAGTCGGTGAAATGGATGTATGCAGCATTTGGGTGTGCATTGGCTATTACCACGCTTACACTTTTAATTTACTTTTTAAACTGACCGGGTGCTTGCGAATAGTGGTCATATAGCAGTGGAAGCAAACTGGAGGACCGAGAGAAAACCCTTTGAAATGGACAGGTGACCTCATGTGACGTACAGCTGGGTATCGAAAACAGACCAGTTGACTCAATGACAGTCCTATGATACTAACCATTCGACCTTCCAACTTCCCAGAAAAATAAATGGAAACTATCAACGTTGTACATGTCTTTCAGACAGGCTTAGAACTTCTCAGCCAGCCTTTGTAGTTTTATAGAGTAGGAGGGACGTGTTAGAACTCATTTATTTAGTATGTTCCCTCAGAAGATAAAGTCATTATTATCATTATGATTATTAATGCTAAGGGTACCGTAGTGTAAGAGTAACTAATAGTTTCTCAAACTGATCAGCATTAAATATTGGCTTTGCTGCTACTAATACTATCCCCGTAGACAATGCCATCTGGGCGATTCGATCTCAATAATGTTAACTTTTTTTCTTCTTCGTATTAAATGCTAAAACAATGAAATTAGGAACAGAAAATGTGTTGGGAGTATATCTGGATAAAAAATATTTCCTATTTAGTGTTAATGGGTTGATGGAGGCGTAGAATGTGAGTACAAGGCACCATTTCTGTCTGGATCAGTTTGTAAACTGATATGAACAATGTACATGCTATCGAGGCTGTAAGATGTGACGTAACATGCAGAACTATGATGCATGTAAATCTAACTGTCAGTCATCGTCTACATCGTCTGTGCAATAGATTGGTTGTTTCTCTGCTACTGCTAGTGCAATATATGTATATATTACCAATTCTTATGGTGACTCGGTGGTTAATGCTAGGGCTAATTAATCAAATTTTTGTTCAATACGGGTGTTGGCCGAGAAAGAACTATATAAATAAATTTGTCATTTATCATCTTTTACTACTTATATATGTTTGTGCCAAATAAATCTATGCACCTGCAATTTAAAATATCCTCACAGTGCAAGACAGCAATGACACAATTGTATAAAATATTCAAATATGGGTTAACAATTTTTATATACAAGAACTTTTTTATGTGTTACCATTTCTATGCCTTCTATGATTCTAATTAAAGGCATAAATTATGTATTAAAATTGTAGTAAATGTTATTGGATGTTAAAATTGTAATGAATAACATAGATCAAAATCGAGTTGTTCGGATGCTGAGTCCAAGTCATCACTTATGTGACTTAAGTTGGATTAGAGTCCGAGTTGCAGGACTCAATGTCCTACCTCTGCTAATTAAACCTCTTTTAAGTTGTTTGTCAACTGGACTTCTGAGTTTTGAAATGAAATGAAATGGGGTTTAACGTCCTACTCTTCTGCACCTAAGACGGGCATACGCTATGAGGTAAATTTTGTGCAGGCAGCGGCGCTACGGCCTACTCTTATATAGAATTCAAACTGCCAAGGGATCTTTTACGTGCACATCAATGTGTACAAGGGACTTCAGTTTTTTGTACCATTCAAATGACTAGACAGCTATCCTTGTCAGGCCCCACGTTCTGCATCACTGACAAGGGGAAACCACGCCGGAAAATCAAGATAAACTTTCTCGGTCAATGCAGGGATCGAAAACACGACCTCCAGGCTAGCGAGCCAGTGACCGAGTCTTGAGTTGCAATAAATATTTCAAGTCGGGTCATTGATACTACTTAATTTAGACCCAAAGTCCGTAATCAAATGTTAAATGATTAATCCCAATACAGTTAAGCATGTAATTACCTGTGGAAAAATAAAATGTTGTCGGAAAATAGAAATGACAATTAGCAACTTTTAAGTTTTCAGGAATATCAGAAAATAAAATAAAAACACGCCAGTATTACCATTTTTGAAAACTATTTTATTCAACTTGATAGGATTTTGAGATCAAGTGATACTAGATAAAGCACATCAACAAATACATGATCATATATAGATGGAATAATAATTCTGTTTTAACAAGTATGAACATACTATGGACCAGGAACCCAGCATGACGTCGTAGCAGCCATCTTGTAATTGTGACATCATATCAAAATCGAAATCTATCAATCGAAGCGCAATTGCCAATGGAACTAGCATGCCAATTTTGTAAGATGTGAGTTGAAATAATGGTGGATTTGGGTAGATTTGGGTAAATTACCATAAATGGTACTACCTGTTTATAACTGATACTATTCAACAATCTCACTAAAATACATAGCTTTATTTCATTTTGTTTTTTTATACTTTCAATGGCTACACTACATGAAGATCTGATAAGTTATAGTTGGAGTTCATGTCAGGGGTGAAACGGGTGGCTTTTGACCCTATGACATCAGACATTGATGAATCAATAAGCGTTGACATTTCTAGTGGTTTACCCACAGTTCTATGCATCAAAAGACCATGAACTCGCCATAACAGACTGTTTCATTGGCTAATCCCTCACATCATCCAGAACACATCAATGATACCAACTCTTCCAGATCCTAGTGTAGTAAAGACAAGTAAAACAAACTATAAAAATGAAACAAAATAGAACCTGTGTTTTAATCAGATAAATTTTCAGTGTTTCAAAGTGTAACCTTTAGTTGATATAACCAGTACAAAAGAAATGAAATATTGTTTTATGGCAATATTGTGACAAATATAATAATATGATGATTTATATGAGACAGAACATTGACATTATATGGGATGGGGGCCGTAGATTGAAACTAGAGCTACCACAAACTCCAACACGACCGTGCCTGACATCACACATATCCAGAAATAACAAATTCTGATAACAGATGCTCTATATAATGCATTTTAAATAAAGTTTTATATTAATATCAAATTTGGGAACATAATTAAAAGTAGGGTGTAGACTGTGTGATTTGTCCACAAGATTGTCTCCACATTGTCTCACAGACATGGATCTGTGGCCTTATTCATGAAAACTGAGATTAAAATATTCAATGGATAATGGTCAAATTCCTACAACATATTTTAGCTCTTAGACAGTGAAATGGTTGCATTCTTAAAATATTTTAGTTTAAGTTGTAGTGAAGGAGGTCTATGTAAGGTTACCTGTGCAATCCATGAGCAAATTTCATGTGATTTGAGTAATTGAACATGGATTCCAGTGAGATAAAAGGGACTATCCCGATTTGAAAAGAGTCTAAAAAATAAAAGTCTCCAAAATTTGCAAAATATAATCAGGAGTGAGTCTTTATGTACCCGGAAAGCATAATGTCCTCGACTAGATCAATCAAAGTGGTAACAGTGACGTTATTGAAGCCAATGACATTTTGGTCTTGTGGATGTGGCAGACTCAACAGGCATGAGATCCGCCCATTAAACAAACCCCAAGGATGTTCGTGAGACAAATCACAAAGCTCAACCCACACTTTCAGATTTAAAAACTATGAAGATGCGAAACCTACTACATCTGCTAAAGTAAACGTTATACAAATGGCCAGTAAACAATATTACATGTACAACAAAATTTAAAAGAGTCCAAGAAAAACCTTAATTATCTTGACGAAATTTCAAAGTGATGTTGCAAAAGGGGGAAAATCTGAACAATTAATGATAAAAAATACCCTGTAGGTTGAATGCTGATCATGCAATGAATTAATTCTCATAAAATAATTAACAATATTAAGAGTCATTCAGTTAAAATGCTGATGGATATATTGAAGATATACTAATGCACATACAAGATGTAGTTAATATCAGATTACACAGGCAATCCGTTTGGTGGTTATGTTACTCATTGTTGTGGAACAAAAACCTTATAAATTACCTTCCTAAAACAGACAATTATACAAATCAAAATAATTATTCTTCATGTCGTCACATTCCATCTATAATTATTATTACATGTATTTATTTTAATTAAGGCACCTAACAATCTTGGATCAAAAAAACATAAAACATTCTTTGAGAATTTGCCCGTCTTCATGAGCACAATTTATTCAAATTTCTATTAATTAAGCGACACATGTAATTAAAATTGACCATGAAATGGTAATATTTCTAATTTTGTCATAGAATGTTTCATAATTTTGTTTCCAGGTCACAGTTCAAAAAATGGAAAAAATATTCATGAAATCATAATCTACCTATATTTAAAATAATAAATGATAATGATAAATTACCCTGATATACCTTTACTATTACATCGTAAATAGTAAAATATTACAACCAGGTAATGATTAAAAAAAAATTGTTACTAAACACTGTATGGGGCAATTTGTTCCCAATTACCAGTAATATCAAGGGTTATAATCATTGAGCTAAGCTACATGAAAATGATCAAGAAAAACTTTGCAGAATTATGTGTAATAAAAAAAAGAACACTAAATTTGATAAAATACAATGAAAATGTTCCTTAATAATGTACAATTTCAGATTTAATTTATAAAATATATTATAATGTCAACAAACAATAACATTTGATTTTTTTCTTTTTAAAATTGATAACAAAAACAATTACTCCCTAAAAATGTACAAATTTCAAAAGATTTCAGTTTTAAAACATATTCTTATGGCAACTAACAACAATAGTCAAACAAATTTAATATCAGACTCTAAGAGCTGTACACTTCGCTAAATATAAATATTAAGGTTATATTGGCTTACAACAAATTTGATAAATGACTAATACATAATTACTAAATGTCAAATACTTAAATGAACCAACTTGCCAGATCAAATGTAAACTGTAAAGGTTGTTATTATTATTATGTAATTAAGTACATTCATGTATAAAAGATAGAATTATGATTACTTTTTTGTCTAAGTCATATACAAATGGCTTTGTGAAATCAATAGGAACCAATGTAACAGTTAAATGACCATAATTTAAATTAGAATTAATTGATTGATTGTATTAAGTTATACTATTTGATCAGGTATAGTCTTGTTATCAATACTTTGCCATGTTGGGGATTTAATTCTAAAACATGCAAACAGAAAGGTAATAAGCAGATTAGACTCAATACCTTTATACCAGTCTCGAAATGAGCCACCTGACACAAATAAATTCAGGTACAAATTCAGACTCTGTCAGTCACTATTCCTGTGGTTCCTGTCAATTTGTCTAGCATAGTTTTATCTATTGTCTACACGTTTGTTACTTCTTTAAAAATACATTTCTAACAATAAGTACACAATGATGTATGAAATTTTGTCGAATACAATTAAAATTAATATTATTAATTCAGGACCTAAAGTCAGAACAATTTAAAATTTTCCTCAGGAACACCTATTCAAATTTTACTTCCTTTTTTTTTTTTTAGGAAAAAGGACAAATATCTAAAAACAGTAATACACATGGTTGCTCTTCTGTACAGCTTTAAGTTCAATTTTAACAAAAAACATTGTTCAAGAACTAAAACAATTTAACTGGCTTTATATACTACTACTAAATATCTGTTATTCCCATTTTCGAACAAACACACAACATTGAAATAGATAACACACAGCACTGAAATGGATATACTCAAATTCAAAAATTGCTAAAAACATTTAATTTTTTTTATCAAAAATCTACGAATCATCAAAAATTTACAGGTAAAATGATATCACATCAAATGGTGAACTCACCACAAATATCTTTCTATTCAAGTTTCAAACCAACTATCACAATGTAAGAAAAATATGACACTAGATCTTTAAGATAACTATATTTTTATACACCAAATAAAAAATAATTTTCATAAAAACACAACACTATTTATTTAATACTAATTAGTTTATTACATGCAATGTATCATTACCAAGCAATGTATAGAAACGTTGTATGTAATAAACCAAGAAGTAATAAATCCATACAGTTCTGTTATTATAAATATTATACATCTACTTATATATGTCATTTAAAGATATTAAAAAATAATTTCATCAAATATACGCTTATTTATTTACATAAAACTAAAACCGCACTAAATATCTTTTAAAAATACAGGAATTCATTACCATTTAACTATAAATCGAAAATAAACAATTGCTGAAAAACTGCATAAAATAGTATATTAAAGAGACATAATGCTTGATTTAGAGAATGACCTGTACGTTTCTGTTGCAACAGTTCAAAAATAGATAATAAAAAAATAAATATTGAAACTTTTCGTCAAATTATTTTTATTCGGAGTGAAGTTATGACTGGCTACTTATCAGGTTTCAAACACAGCAGATGCAATTAATTAAATTTGTATGACTGTTTATCCAAAAATGACTTATAATATATAAGAAAATAGAGAGAGAAATGGGGTTTCATATCCACTAGACACAAACTAGGGCATTTTGGGACTAACATATGGTTCAATTTTAATTTAATAATTTGCATGTGAGTATAAGACTCTAGAAGCCAGCAAAACGCCCTGCAAATTTAACTCTTGACATAATGTCTCTTTAAACATTGCTTATATCCATTACCAGCAATCTAATAAACAAGTACCACCATACCATAGGCCCTAAACTGAGTCTCATGTCATACCAGCCATCTTGTATTTGTGAAGTCATATCACAATCGATGCCTGTCAATCAATGAACAATTGTCCAAACAATAAAGCATGCCAAGTTTCATAGATGTCCATCATACTGGAATTGATGAAGTTTTAGGCTTTTTTGAAAATATCAACAAGAAAAAGAAGGAGACCATTCACATGTATGTTGCGTAGTAGCCAGTTCCTATTATGTTGGGGTTTTTTTAAATCAAAGTGGCAAAGACAATAGGTATGCAAGATTTAAATAAGGGAAAAAATCCAACTATCACAGATACTATAAATATTATGGTAATAAAATTTCTCCAAAATCACCATAGATTATGGTACAATACTAAAACTACTGCCATTTTCTGGACCCTTTCTTTCAACTACGTGTCATGCTAAATAATAACTGTCTCCATTCACATAGAAAGTTCCCTTTATGCCTTAACAAATGGAGTACATGGAGGTACTTTAAAATACCATGTAGGCCTACTATAACAATCTCTGCTGGAACGTTCTTTAAAATACTCAGGGACTATAACCAGATCTGGAGCGTTTTTTAAAATACACAGCTAATATAACAAGATCTGGAGAATTCTTTAAAATACACAGATACTATAACAAGATCTGGAGCATTCTTTAAAATACAAAGGTACTATAACAAGATCAAAGATACCTGACTTCATTAACTTGAGGCTTCCTTAAAAAACCATCATAAAACAAAATGCAATTAAAAAATCTTCAACATAAACAGGTTTTCAACATTTCACCACAAAAACCTTCAAATCTTTAACTCATAACAACCAGATTTATATCTAGTAGTTCGTGACCTTTAAATCTTGTGTCATCCACAGCCATTACAAATCAAAATTGACCAAATCCACACAAATGACCTTGAAGATATCACAGATCAATGTGCTGCCAGGCATATCTCACAGACTTTACAATGTTACTAATTAACTATCACACACCAACCAATGAAATAGCTTCAAACATTCGGCTAACCATCTCTAAACCCTGACAAATGACGCGAATAAGTGGACTCGGCCTGACAGCAGTAAAATTCTACATGAAACCAACGTCAACAAACTAAACCGAGGTCAAAGTTGAGTGTACAAATGAGTCTGATATAAATCTGCATCCACTGGTGGAGTTAACGTAGCTACTGCTTGCTGATTGGCTAAATTTGAAAAACATCCATAAATAGTTTCACGCATTTCTGCTTTAAGAGTTTTTACAATGTCGTATTTGAGATAATCCATATCCTGCTGTGACAGACCTGCGTTGAAGGAGGCCATATTGTTGGGACTGGAACGACTGTGCGGAATATGTGGACTTGTGTTCGGTGAGGCCGAATGTAACATGTGCATCATGTCTTTACGTACTCCATCAAAATTAATGGCCGACTGTAAATTCAATGCTTCCTTTTTCCTATCCTCACGTAATTCGTACCTGCATTTGCAAAAAAATGAATTAAATAACAAAACAATATTTAATGGGGGGAGAGATAGAGGGGTAAATTTCACTTGACAGGATTATAGATCTACCATGGTCCTAATGATGAAGATAAAAATAGGTTGCCAGGCAACGAAACATACGCCACACAGCAGCCAAATCGTCCGGGCAGTCAACAAGAGTTGTTGCATATTAAGGAATTATCAGAAAATCATTAGAATTTGTTTGGTTTTTATAATCAAACGTTTTTTTTTTAAATCAGATAATAATTGTGACCTCCAGAGGCACAACAAGCTAAAAAGGGTGATTTTTCATACAATCAGGGGACATAATTCAGGAAGTAATGACCCGATGGGCGCAAATATCGAAAGGGACCAAGATCTTTGGGTTATAAACATACATGTCAAGTTTCATCAAAATCGATTCAAAATTGTGACCTTAATAGGGTCCACAACCTTGATATAACATATTTTCACACTATTCGTGTACAAACGGCGGCCATTTTGTCCGTCAATTCTAGTCTGATTTTCACGTAATTCAAACTCTCTCTTCATTACCATGTAACGGTGATATAGTCAAACGTTTTTTTAAATCGGATAATAATTTTGACCTCCAGAGGGACCAAAAGCGAAAAAAGCGATTTTTTGGACAATCCGGGGACATAATTCAGGAAGTTATGATCCAATGGGCGCAAATATCGAAAGGAACCAAGATTTGTTTTTCACAAAATTCATACTCAACCTTCATAACCATGAAATGGTGATATAATCAAACGTTTTTTTTAAATCGGATAACAATTTTGACCTCCAGAGGAACCACAAGCTAAAAAGGGCGATTTTTTTTGACAATCAGGGGCCATAATTCAGGAAGTTAGGATCCGATGGGCGCAAATATCGAAAGGAACCAAGATCTTTCGGTTATAAACATACATGTCAAGTTTCATCAAAATTGGTTCAAAATTTTGACCTCTATAAGGTCCACAACCTTGATATAACATATTTTCACACTATTCGCGTACAAACGGCGGCCATTTTGTCCGTCAATTTTGGTCCGATTTTCACGAAATTTGAATTCAACCTTCATAACAATGGAACGGTGATATAATCAAATGTTTTTTTAAATCGGATAACAATTTTGACCTCCAGAGGGACCACAAGCTAAAAAGGGCAATTTTTCGGACAATCAGGGGCCATAATTCAGGAAGTTACGATCCGATGGGCGCAAATATCGAAAGGAACCAAGATCTTTTGGTTATAAACATACATGTCAAGTTTCATCCAAATCGGTTCAAAATTGTGACCTCTATAAGGTCCACAACCTTGATATAACATATTTTCACACTATTTGCGTACAAATGGCGGCCATTTTGTCCGTCAATTTTGGTCCGATTTTCACGAAATTCGAACTCAACCTTCATAACCATGAAACGGTGATATAATCAAACATTTTTTTAAATCGGATAACAATTTTGACCTCCAGAGGGACCACAAGCTAAAAAGGGCGATTTTTCGGGCAATCAGGGGCCATAATTCAGGAAGTTACGATCCGATTGGCGCAAATATCGAAAGGAACTAAGATCTTTGGGTTATAAACATGCATTTCAAGTTTCATCCGAATCGGTTCAAAATTGTGACCTCTATAAGGTCCACAACCTTGATATAACATATTTTCACACTATTTGCGTACAAATGGCGGCCATTTTGTCCGTCAATTTTGGTCCGATTTTCACGAAATTCGAACTCAACCTTCATAACCATGAAACGGTGATATAATCAAACATTTTTTTAAATCGGATAACAATTTTGACCTCCAGAGGGACCACAAGCTAAAAAGGGCGATTTTTCGGACAATCAGGGGCCATAATTCAGGAAATTACGATCCAATTGGCGCAAATATCAAAAGGAACCAAGATCTTTGGTTTATAAACATGCATTTCAAGTTTCATCCAAATCGGTTTAAAATTGTGACCTCTACACTGTTCACAAGCTAAAAAACATGATTTTTCGTACAATCAGGGGCCATAACCCATGAAGTTACGGTCCGATACATGCCAATATCGAAAGGAACCGAGATCTTAGGGTGATAAAGCTATATTTTAAGTTTCATTGAAATCGGATAAAAATTGTGACCTGTAGACTGTTCACGAACAATTGTGGACGGACGGACGGACGGACGAACAGGGGCGACGACAATATACGTCCACATGAAAATGTGGGCGTATAAAAATTTACAAATCCACTGTGGCCCCAAGGATATACATAAATAATCAAAGATCCACTGTTACCCTAACGATACATTTAAACAGAAACAGATTCACTGCGGCCCCAAGGATGAATTTGATTAATCCAAATTCACTATAGCCCCCATTATGTATGTAAATAAACTAATCATAGACCCACTATGGCCCCCAAGCATGAAAGTAAATAATCATAAATCCACTGTGGTCCCAACGATTTATGTAACTAATCACTGATTCACTGTGGCCCCCAAGGATGTGATGTAAATAATTGTCTCACCGTAGACTGGATATATCTTGTTTAATCTCCAACAGGTCATCCTCATTGACGCCATCTTGTCTCCCTTCTTTCTTATATTGATGAATACATCTACTGACCAGACGACGCATCACTTCCTGTAACAAAAACACAATCTCCATAATAAACTAACAATTTAATCAAATCTAACGCATGGGTCAATCTTATTTAAATTTCATGCATTTCGGTAAAATATTATGGTTCAATTCTATTTCAATAATTTGCTGAAGAGACCAGAGGTCCTAGAGGAAAGCCATGAGGTTGGACATACTACCCTGCTGCTTGTCACATAAAAACAGAGAATAGAACCCATGCCAGTTGACAAAAATACAGATCTTATGATCAAGTGTGTACCCTTTTAACCATTCAGCAACCCCACCTCCTCCCTCCTTCAACGCTCTGATGCATTACTGAGATGATTCTGGGTATATTTTAGTATTATAGTCATCTGATTGACATTGAAAAAGGGCCATGGAAGCTGTGATTGTCAAGTGATTTGGTAACTGGACTCTTACTCCAAATTTTTCAAGATTGGCTTTCACTAATTTCAAGCACTTTTCTGATCATTTTATTTTCAGGGGTTGAATCCTGACTTGGGCTAATAATCTTCGTGATAATTCAAGCAAAGCGGTTATTAATATTGACTTCACTCTGATCACTTAAGAACAATTTTTAGGTTTGGAATCCTAAACCAAGAAGAACCTGAAGATTTTTCAAGAACAAAAGTCATTATTTTCGACAACTGCTCTCATCATTTAAACTCAAAATTCAGAATTCAGGAGAATTTCCTGCTTTTAGTCTGGAATTTTATAAAAAAAAAACAGAATTGCTTGTCTACATTGACTTATTAAGATGGGTTAATTTACTTGCTAGTGATTTCCATGTCTTAAGACAGGATAAAACCAAGTTGATAACGTCTGTAATAGTTACATTGTCATTAAAGATTGTCGTTTGTAGCTCTAATTGGGATGAAAAACCCTGAATTCATTAACATTTATCTTCAATTTAACCAGCGAGTCAAGTTAAATTAATTCTCTATAAAACTAATTTGTACAAGTTTTTTCCAAATAATATTTTTGTTTTCAATTTTAATCCAATAAAGTCTAGACTACTGTTTATAAAACTAAATATGGTCACATGCAGGCGCGGATCCAGTGGGGGGCGCACCCGGCGCACGCCCCCTCTATTTTTGAGGATTCGAACAATTTTTAGCTCCATATATTCTCGCGAGAAAGGAGAACGAAAATAGTTTAGGTTGGAAATCGTAATTTACAGTACTAGTACGAAATTAGTCCTTGTGGGCATTTTTTACACTCAAAAATCACGGTTCCGGGCTTCGCACTCCCAAGCTGGTGCAGCACGCCCCCTCTTTCTGAAAATCCTGGATCCGCCCCTGACATGGATCAAAAGTGGAACAGCCCATATAATACAACATATGTATAAAGATGCATTATGTAAGACAGTCCTTCACGTTTTTAAAATTGTGCGGGAGCCATAAAAAGCTCATGATACCTCAAATGTATGCAGTTTAAAAGTAATCAAAAACTGAAAGTATTTTATTAATCTCAATATTTAGGAGAGCGATTTAGCTAATTTGCAGGAGTCTTTAATGACTCCCATGAAGGAAAGCCGACGTGCGCGTCGAGAGGAGCAGGAGCGAAAGATCACCATAAACATGAAGGACTGGTAAGAGCATGGACGTGTATTATAAAGTCCATGGCATGAGCTTTATCAGTGAGGGGGGGGGGGGGGCCTTGTGGTCTGAGTGTCACATTTCGAGCTATAGCTGGCTTGGAGATAGAGGCACCCTCTTAAACTTGTGGGATTACTTTGAGTACTCCGTTAAAGTAAACGTTAAACACTTATTTAAGAAGAAGAACGATAAATCAGCCTATTGCTGGGTCTTTTTTTTAGTAGCTTCAAATGTTATATAAATTATTATTTAGACATCTAATATATGATGTAACCATAAAATGGATAATCAAGACTTTGTGTATTATCATAGCAAGGCTTCATTTTTGCATTATTTATTTTTTAACTATTATAGCTGTGTACTGACAGCTCTTTATCTAAATCTTACATAATACATCTTTAAATAAAATAAAATTTAATGTCAAATAATCTGATGTTTTAAGCATAAGTTGCCAGGCCATGCACCCAGCAAAGAAATCATTTATACAGTTGTCAGTGAGGTAAACAAATCATACATGTTAGAAGACCAGAGTTAAAATGAAGCCTGTAACTGAAGGACTAACAATAATGGGGAATAACTCTAAAGTTGTTGTCAACAATATAGATTTCAAAAAGATCGGATCATTGAAGCCTTTACAAAAGGCAACAAGTTATGTTTGAAAATAAGACTCGTTAATTTCAGTGATATAATTATATATAAATAACCCTGAAGACGGAGTAGACGGATGAACAGACGGACGGACAGGGTTGCAGCAATATATGAAATGGTGTTTAATGGTCAGTCGGGCCCGTAGCCATTGGGGTGGGGGGGCTATGGAGGGGCCCAGCCCCCCCCACAAAAAAAATCCAATTAGACCCCCAAATATTTAGCCAACAATAATGATTTCTTGGGGGTGTTCTTAGCCGGCCACATCCTCAGCCCCGCCAAAAAATTCTGTAGCCCCCCCAAATTTTATGAGCTTGCTACGGGCCGGTGGTAGATCAACCCCAACTGGGCTGTTATATGATGCCAAGCATAAATATAATATGGTGATAAATGTCAGACAGACTAAATAATAAATGTATATTTTAAAAAATTATCACAAATCACTAGTAAATATCTAAAACAGATCACAGTCTATAAAAATTAATAAAAAAGATAATAAATATGATTACAATTATTTACAATTAAAATTTACAACGAAAGTCAGCATCAAAATGAAGGAGCATAAATATAAGTTAACCAAATCAAAAGTTTAACATAAGTAAAATTCATGGATATTATAATATAAAAAGAGATCATTAAAAAAACATGCAGTGTTTTAAGGGTATAGGATGTTTGCTAGTTTATAATCGTTTATGCACCTCTGCATGTGTTTATTTATTCAGCTAGATCTGGAGATTAAAATATTCTAATAATACCGGGTACAGGCTATTTATTGGCTGATCGCTAATATTCTAGCACAAATTTTAGCTATCAGCCAATGTTTTAGTTAATTTTTCCATGAATAAGGACATTGGGCTCTATATTTTTTTTTTAGAAATTCAAATGAAATGAAAATTCTAAAATGTGTATTAAAGGAATTAACCCTCTTTTATTTTTAAGGTCAAATTACATCACCTGTTCTATAACACACTTATTCATTATTAGTTTTTCAAAAAATATATGGCTGAACATAAAGCTGTCAATGACCTAATAGAGGTCTCTGATTACCAATACTTGAAATGGCTGCCAAGCCAAATTTTGAAACAGACACACTGCCTGTGCCCACAAGTACCCAGTTAAAGATGCATTATGCAAGAGCTATATCTGTCAATTCCAGTCTTTATTTTGGCCTCATATGTTATATAAATTATCATATAGACATTACTTCACATGCCCAGCCTATCATCAGATGGCCAAGATTGAAATGGATTAAAGCACTCAGTCTCTGTTGCCAAGTACTACAATTTTAAACAGTCATTACATCGCCAAAACTAAAGTTATTTGAATGAAATTTTCAATTTTTCTTTTTATTTCAGAACTATTAAAGCAAGAGCTCTTTATCTAAATCTTATATAATGCATCTTTAAAAAGAAATAATAATTTTAGTTGGTGCCATTTTAAAACATGCAAATAAAAAAGGTCTCTAAGTAAAACATTTCAGTAATAAAGTTTGTTGATACAAAACTTTTCAATTTAATCATTTACAATTATTTAGATTCTTTCACTGCAACCCAAATTGTCTTCAATATTAGTTTGGAAGGGAGCCACGGTGGCTTGTGGAGAATTATTGCAAGAATTCAGGGGGAAGGAGGACCTTAAGTGGGTCCATGTCCCGAAATGTCATAGACAACATTTTTCTCCCCCAATTTTCTCAGACTACAGTCAGCCTGGATGTCAAATATACTCCTACCTATAGCATTCCCTCACCCTGCAGTCTTACTCGCATTCATCGATGCCACTTTCGATATAAAATGTACAATGTGTAAAATATGAATAAACAAGCAATTTGACTAAAAAAAAAAGAGGGTAAATAATAAAACTACAGATCTACAGAGATAAAGCGATCACCCACCTGTGTGCGGGATTCTACAGTAGGCCAAACATTCTCCTGTTCTGATAAAATACTCAGGAACATCTTACCAGCCTGGAAATAAGTGTCTACCATAAATTCTAACACCCCCTCTAATTTCAGTATCGACTCTTCCAAATTTTACCTTTACAGTATGTTTATTCAATGATGAAGAGTCTATTATTTCAAAAAGGGAATAATAAAATAAGTTAGACACTTTTATTTCCAGGCAGGTTACAATTTGTTCTTTCTGTCAAATTAAGTGTGCTACAGCTACTTAAATACAAATCCAAACCCTAAGGCAATAAAAAGTCAACTTTCATTCTTTTGCGGAACACCTTTTAAAATTTTGCTACTTTTCAAAAGCTTTTAATTCTACATCTTTAATTTTAAACAAAAGAAATGTCCACAGTACTTAAATAAAGAGTTATTAATTTACTAAAATCCAGAAAAACTAAAAATGAATTTGTTTTGGCCGAACTGCTTGATGTCATAGACAGCTTAAATAATCCCAGCAACATACTTGATTGGTAGTTAGTTTGACTGACAGCCAATGGAAATTCAAAGAGTGATCGACTTACTGAATAAGTTTTATCTAAATATAACTACATCAATGACCCCAAAATATCCAATTAATTGTGATGAAGTGTAACACGAAGCCTAATTCCCATTAATATCGTCACTGATACGGTTAATGAGAGTTTTTCTCTTCCAGTAATCGTGCCGATATAAATATCCGCCATCACACGATATATTACATTATATTGATCCTCATGTGGAGATTTATAACGTTGAGTCCGTCAAAATGGCTGACCCCCAGCGTGGAGAGATCAAACCAATATTGATCATCTTAATATCCTGACAATTACTATCACATTACAAGAATAATTAATCCAGACTATTATAGGACCTGTTAACCATGACTACTCACTCCCTTCCATCATTTATTACATGACGAATTAATTTAGGCTATTACCAGACCTGTTAACCATGTCTACTTGATCAGCCAGTCACATATAATTTATTACAAGACTAATTAATCTGGACTATTATAGGATCTGTTAACCATGGCTATTCATATCTCTTCCATAAGGCGCCTCCATCATCTCGCTCATAGCATAGTCCAATAGCACACTGCAGTGTTTTGATTAGCCTTTGGTGCGGAAAAATAGTATGATAAACCCCTTTTCATTGAAAAATAAATTTGTGAATCAGATGTTTGCGAAATATAAACAACAGTCTTATAACTTATTAATTAAGTGAATCTGAACAAAGAAAAAACTTTATAAATAACTGGCTTGTAATTAAGAATTGATTTTTGATGATTAGAACATGCCACAGAGACTCATTTATCAGCAAAAAATAAGATAGGCTGGCACTGCCAGGCAGGATACGCCCACATTTTTGAGAGATGGATAGAGAACAAGCAATACCGAAAGTGATTTTTCCTACATCATTAAGTCCTGTATTTCATACTGTATTGGGAGCAGCCATTTTGTTGGTCAGTTCCAGTCTGATATTCATGAAATTCGAAGCCGACAATGATTATGGTTTGATGGTACACAACCTAGAAATGTTACTTTTCGTCAAAATCGGATTAGAATTGTGACCTGTAGGAGTCCACAACCATGATATACCATATTTTTACACTATTCGCGTACAAACGGTGACCATTTCGTCCTGCAATTTTGGTACGATTTTCACGAAATTCGAACTCAACCTTCCTTACGGTGCAACAGTAATATAATCAGAGTTTTTTTTAAAATCAGATAATAATTGTTCGAGAGATAGACAGAGAACAAGCAATACCGAAAGTGATTTTTCCTACAATTAAAGGCCATAATTCATTAAGTTACAATTTGATATGCGCAAATATCGAAAAGAATAAAGATCTTTAGGTTATAAACAAGCATTTCAGGTTTCATCAAAATTGAATTAAAATTGTCACCTCTACAGGGTCCACAACTTTGACATACCATATTTTTACACTGTTCGCGTACAAACGGCGTCCATTTTTTCTGGCAATTATGGTCCAATTTTCTCGAAATTCAAACTCAACCTTCCGTAGGGTGTAACGGTGATAGAGTCAAACGTTTTTTCAAATCGGATAATAATTGTGACCTCCAGAGGAACCATAGGCGATTTTTCGGACAATCAGGGGCCATAATCCAGGAAGTTACGATCTGATATGCGCAAATATCGAAAAGAACCAAGATCTTTGGGTTATAACCATGCTTTTCAAGTTTCATCAAAATCGAATTAAAATTGTGACCTCTACAGGGTCCACAACCATGATATACAATTTCTTAACAGTATTCGCGTACAAACGGCGGCCATTTTGTATGGCAATTTTGGTCCGATTTTCCCGAAATTCGAACTCAACCTTCCTTACGGTGTAATGGTAATATAATCAACCGTTTTATTAAATCAGATAATAATTGTTACCACCAGAGGTACCACAAGCTAAAATAAGGCGATTTTGCGTATAATCAGGGGCCATAATTCAGGAAGTTACGTTCCGATATGCGCAAATATCGAAAGGAACCAAGATCTTTGGGTTATAACTATGAATTTCAAGTTTCATCAAAATCGAATAAAAAATGTGACTTCTACAGGGTCCACAACCTTGATATACCATTTTTTAACAGTATTCGCGTACAAACGGCGGCCATTTTGTATGGCAATTTTGGTCCGATTTTCCCGAAATTCGAACTCAACCTTCCTTAGGGTGTAACGGTGATATAATCAAACGGTTTTTTAAATCGGATAATAATTGTGACCTCCAGAGGGACCACAAGCTAAAAAGGGTGATTTTTCGGACAATCAGGGGCCATAATTCAGGAAATTACATTCCGATAGGCGCAAATATCGAAAGGAACCAAGATCTTTGGGTTATAAACATGCATGTCAAGTTTCATCAAAATCGGTTCAAAATTGTGACCTCTATAGGGTCCACAAGCTAAAAACGTGATTTTTCGTACAATCAGGGGCCATAATCCATGAAGTTTTCATCCGATACATGCCAATATCGAAAGCAGCCAAGATCTTTTGGGGATAAACCTATATTTCAAGTTTCGTCAAAATCGGATAAGAATTGTGACCTGTAGAGGGTCCACAAACAAATTGTGGACGGACGTCCGGACGGACGGACGTCCGGACGGACAGGGGCGACGACAATATACGTCCACATAAAAATGTGGGCGTATAAAAATGAAATGAAACCTTGATAACGCATCTATCGTAGCAATGACCTCTGTGCTAAATTTTAAGTGGAATGTGTTAAACCAGTTCTATCACATATGTCATAACGACTGATACCAATATTATCCTTTAAACCAATGAAGGAAAATCTAATAAATCATTTTTTTGCTACTGAAACACACTCATTTTCAGACCAAAACCAAGTTATTTAAATTTTTGACCATTGTGTGAATGATGGATTTACCTACATAGAGTCACGTTCCTTAATTTCCAAATGTCACAAGATTTATATAAGCTTTACTTAAATAATTATAAGAGACTACCAGACCTGTTACTCAAGTCTCCTTCCATAATTATAAAGGTCATCCCATCATAAAACCTGTTACTCAAGTCAACTTCAATAATTATATGAGACAAGCTATATAGGCTACTATCAGACCTGATACTCTGGTCTACCTTTATTTGATCTCAATTTCTAGAATCCATTATCTAATTGCATGCCTAATTAATCTATGTAGCATCATATAAATATCTGTCTGGTTTGGCCTAGTCTACAAGCACTGAGGTCAAACCTGTCTACAGATTATAATGACTAAGAAAATCACAAATTTCTCATATACTATAAAAATAGGTTGCCAGGCAACGAAACATACGCCCACACAGTAGCCAAATCGTCCGGGCAGTCAACAAGAATTGTCGCATATTAAGGAATTATCAGAAAATCATTAGAATTTGTTTGGTTTTTATAATCAAAAGTTTTTTTTTAAATCATATAATAATTGTGACCTCCAGAGGCACCACAAGCTAAAAAGGGTGATTTTTCGTACAATCAGGGGACATAATTCAGGAAGTAATGACCCGATGGGCGCAATTATCGAAAGGAACCAAGATCTTTGGATTTAAAACATACCTGTCAAGTTTCATCAAAATCGATTCAAAATTGTGACCTCTATAGGGTCCACAACCTTGATATAACATATTTTCACACTATTCGTGTACAAACGGCGGCCATTTTGTCCGTCAATTCTAGTCCGGTTTTCACGTAATTCAAACTCTCTCTTCATTACCATGTAACGGTGATATAGTCAAACGTTTTTTTAAATCGGATAATAATTTTGACCTCCAGAGGGACCAAAAGCGAACAAAAGCGATTTTTCTGACAATCCGGGGACATAATTCAGGAAGTTATGATCCAATGGGCGCAAATATCTAAAGGAACCACGATCTTTGGGTTATAAACATACATGTCAAGTTTCATCAAAATCGGTTCAAAATTGTGACCTCTATAAGGTCCACAACCTTTATATAACATATTTTCACAATATTCGCGTACAAACGGCGGCCATTTTGTCCGTCAATTTTGGTCCGATTTTCACACAATTCATACTCAACCTTCATAACCATGAAACGGTGATATAATCAAACGGTTTTTTAAATCGGATAACAATTTTGACCTCCAGAGGGACCACAAGCTAAAAAGGGCGATTTTTTGGACAATCAGGGGCCATAATTCAGGAAGTTACGATCCGATTGGCGCAAATATCGAAAGGAACCAAGGTCTTTGGGTTATAAACATGCATTTCAAGTTTCGTCCAAATCGGTTCAAAATTGTGACCTCTAAACTGTTCACAAGCTAAAAAACGTGATTTTTCGTACAATCAGGGGCCATAACCCATGAAGTTACAGTCCGATACATGCCAATATCGAAAGGAACCGAGATCTTAGGGTGATAAACCTATGTTTTAAGTTTCATTGAAATCGGATAAAAATTGTGACCTGTAGACTGTTCACAAACAATTGTGAACGGACGGACGGACGTCCGGACGGACGAACAGGGGCGACGACAATATACGTCCACATGAAAATGTGGGCGTATAAAAATTATGAATCTTAATTCATAAAATTCTGTATTCATCATTATTTTGAATTCAACACTGAAATTCTACATGTACGCACCCATGGAAAATTAACATTCTGTATTCATATTTATTTTGAATTCAACACCGAAATTCAACACGTACGCATCCATAGAAGATTAACATCAAGATAACTTTGTCCCTTGGACGCATGATTATTTTGAAATGAAATGGGGTTTAACATTCTACTGTCCTGCTCCAACTGAGCTAATGAAAACTGGCATTATGCCAGACAGTATGCCATGAAGGAAATCTGGCCCGGACAGCAGCACTGCAGTCTACTCTTATAATGTATTCAGTTTTCAATCCCAGCTGAACAACTAGACAGATGTCCTACACCACTGACAAGGGGGAAGCATGTAAGGGAATCCCAAAGAGGTTTTATCCACCAACATTGGGAGTGAGTCATCATCTTACTTACAGAGTCAACATGGCTACGGTTATATGCACAAAACTAGAGAGGAGATTCTGCTCAGCAGATTTTTTGTTTGTTTTTTTTTAATTTTGTTCCATCTGACAGTGCCATTTTTGATGAATAAAAGTAGTAAAATTTATAGTTTTAGAGTAAAATGTGAAATATCTAGTAAAATCTTCTACATTGTGCATAACTACAAGCTACACTAAATTTCAATTGATTACATACATACTGAAATAATGGGCACCAAATTTGTTTTTTGATTTTAACATCAGAGAAAATATATGATACTAATACACTTACATCCCCTCCGCCTAAATGCTTACCATATATATATATATATATATTACATCCTGGCTGACAATATAATCATGCTCTCCAGCCCCTCTCTGCAACCTGGGGTCTATGATGTATCTAATATCAACAGATATATAGTGTGGTGGGATAGGGATAGATGGGTTGGGATTGGGAAAGGGTTACGATTTTATGGGGAGGTTGTTGGACAGGATAGAGCATGGAATGGGATTGGGCAGTGGTGAGACAAAGTGGGATGGCACAGTGATGTGGGGTGGAATATTTTGGAGAAGTCATGAGACAGAGACAAGATGGAGAGGGATGAGGTGAGGTGGAAAAGTTGTCAGACAGGGTGTGATGGAGTGGAATGAGAAAGTTTTCAGATGGGATGGGCTTCTGTGGTGTGGGGTGGTGTGGGGAGGGTAGAATTTGGATGAGGGATGGGATGAGGGAGTTGTGAGATAGGACAGGATTGTGTGGGGAGGGGTGTGGGGAAGTTGTGAGACAGGATGAGATAGGAAGTTGTGAGATGGAATGGGGTGGCATTGGGAAGTTGTGAGACAGGGTAGGATTATAGGATAAGATGGGGAGGTTATGATAATATGAATGTATATACTGACCTGATACTGTAAGGTATCTTTTCTACAAGGATAATGTTTACTCTGAACATCACCATTATATGTTGGTCTCTGCAAATACAAGATATACATTCATGGAACAACCTGTGAAGAAATTCATTTTGTTTTAACTAGTTCACTCTTGATGCGATCCTCGTTACTTTCAAGCCTTGTTCAATATAAATGAACTGTTTAAACATGGTGGAGCCAAAGTCTCAGTGAGTAAGACAAGACATTTGCTCGATAAACAAGTGTTGGCTGAGAAAGTTCCTCAGGATTCTCTGGCATGGTTTCCCCGGTTCAGTGGTGCAGGACTGAGAGCCTGGAAAGCAACAGCATCTGTAAACATGGTCGAGTTGGTTGGGTTGAAATTATAGTCAAATAACATTATAATACTTTGTCATCTTCAATATCCCCCGGAACAGCTTCTTTGCTGGAACTCCCAGCGCTATACAAATTGATTATTATTCAGTTTTTATTTAAATATGCTTCTATTGTTTGTATTGCTATAAAACATGCTACTTCTATAATAATATTCTCTATCTATAAATATATGTCCATACTTACAACATGCGGGGATGCATCAAAACTAATTCCATTACCACTTTCATCCGTCTGGCAGTCATAAATTTATAAAACAAAATAAAAATATCAACAAGCCCATGCCTCAATACACAACGAACATAAATAACACTAAATTTGTACCACATTACACTGATGAGGGGAGAGAGACGCAGAGGGAGTTAATGTCATGTACCAGGCAGGCCAGAGAAGGAGTGAGTCATTCTGGGTCAAACAAATTGTATAATTATATTTCAGTAATTCACAAGAACAGTGAGAAGAAATTGGAGGAGTCCAAGAAAACCCAGGTGACCATACAAGCTTGGGATCGGAACCACAGCACTATTTGGCCACCCAAAAAGTGTGACAGTTTCTACAGTGTAATATGGTTAAAAACTAAAATATTAACATGCTCTATATATGAGGGGTAGCCAACTATATGATCATCTTGCTGACTATTTGTGGTTCAGTTTGAATGATTAATAATGAGATATAATATATAATCACCTAGCAGGCACCAAATCTAACCACTAAGCTCAATCATCCAGCTGGCAATCATTTCATTCAATCAGCAGGCACCCAGCATTATCATCCAACACAACCAAACTTGCGCCATCTAGCACAACCAGCCTGCACATTCACTCATCAGAAACGTCCAAAACAATCATGTAACTGGGGCATCCAAATTATTTGCTCCTAGGCACACTCAACACAACCACTCACCAGGGACAGCCAATACAATGACTCACCATTGACACTCACCACTGACACCCAACACAATCACCCACCACTGACACCCAACACAATCACCCACCACTGACACCCAACACAATCACTCATCAGTGACACCCAACACAATCATCCATCAGGAACATGCAACACAATAACCCACCAGGGATACAAAATACAACCAGCCACCAGGGACATCCAACACAATCACCCACCAGTGACACCTAACACAATAACCCACTCTTGACACAATCAGCCACCAGGGACATCCAACACAAACACCCACCAGTGACACCCAATACAATCACCCACCACAATCATCAAATACTAATGATTCATATTGAACCACAAGAGAAACTAGAAATAACTATGCAAAGATGCTAGATAATGTATCAGATATTTGGAATAAATGAAGAAGAGTTATACACTCCAATTAAAACTGGACTCCTCAAAACAAGGGAATGCCGAGTTTTTAAACTCTAAAAAGAACATTATTTTTATGACCCTATAGTGACAAAGTGGTACAGACACGCGAAACAGAAATATAAAGACGGAAATCAAAGCCCTTGTGTAAAACACATTAAATCAAGTTGTAACTACAGCGTAAGTATAGTTAATCGATACTGAAAATTAGCATTACAGGGAATCCCTTAAATAATCGTGATGCCTTTATGTTATAGTAATAATAATAATGTGCATTTATAGAGCGCTTAATTTATCCAAAGTGCATGCTCTAAGCACTGTAAATGCCTACCATGGATAATAATACATCATAAGCCTAGACTTTATGCTCCTATATAGACGTGATTTCTTTTATATGGACTTAAAGCCCCTTATATAGACATGATGCCCATATATGGACTTGAAGCCCCTTATATAGACATGTACCAATGAAGAGATTCTCACCTTAAATATATAATTATCTGATGGTTCCACGGTTCGACGAGACTAGGGGAGAAAAAAAATAATTTATACAACTAAAGAAAATTCTATACAATATTATACAATGGAAAACTCGGTCAATGGCTTTTTTATTTTCCAAAATAAATTAATTTAGTGAATGAGAGAAGAAATAGGTTTTAAAGTCCACTTAACAAAAAATGGCATTTTGGGACCAACATACGGTTAAATTTTATTCCAATAAAACAGTGGGAGGAAACCAGAGGACCCGGAGAAAACCCACAAGGTTGGAGAGGCGAACGTACTCCACGTCACTTAATTACACGCAGGGAATCACCACTTGACTAAATGACTTATGATTTATAGCACATTCATTGAACTATGTAATAAATTGAAGTAGGCTTTTTCTTAACATGTTTTTCTAACAAATTTTCTAGTGAAGTTGCCTTATTTATCTATTAGCTTTTGTTCACTTAGCCAATAACTTTTCTTGAATCTATAAAAAAAATCATGAATTTGGAGAGAGCACTCGATCATTACTGTAAACTGTTCAATAAAGCTGGTTATAGTTTGAAAATTATTGTCTGTAGTCGTGACTTAAAAGAGTTTATTGTTTCTGCTAATAAATAATAAATAAAGAAAAAAAATAGCAATTAATATTGTATTGTCATTAACTACAATTTAGAAGAGTCTATTGTTTCTCTAGCTTTTGACGAATAAATTAAACATGCTTATTGAATAATAAATTAAATTAAGAAAATAAAAAGATCTCTGTACCACATGGTTAATAAATCACAACTTGATTCCACTACCTTAACCACATTAATCTTTATTTACTAAATTCTGTATTTACTAAATTCTGTATTTATATTCACTAACAGGAGAGTGTTAATAGGCCCAATGTTCGGAGGGGGGGGGGCTGAATATACAAATCTGAATGAATGGTTATTTTTGATAGATTTTTGAAGCTTGTAAATGATAAGATGATTTAATTTATCATCGCTGTTTGTTCTACTGTTTACAATTTGAGGATTAATGTCGCCGTTAATCATCTTATTCAAATTAGATCGGTTGGCCATCACCCCCTCCTGCCAACTCCTTCGCTCAACTTGTTGAAACATTGTTCGTATAAACTAGAATGAAATGTGGCGGCAGTCTCCTAAATGATAATCCACCTCTGGCACTGGCAGCAACCCCACCCCCAAGTTCTTTCTAACCATGTATGCGTCACAGTATTTAATGAGGAAGAATATAATTACAGAATTTTAAAATATTATAAGTCAGAACATGAGCAGAACGATGTATTTTATCATCCACTGGCAGAGCCATAAACTATAAGCAGAGAGAGATCAAATTCCTCAATCCCTCTCAATTTTTGTTTAATAAATAAAACAAGAAAACAATGATTCTAATTCTAAGATTGGTAATTCTATCTAATCTACATTAATCTAAGAAACTATCTAAAGAAGCTGTTTCAATAAGCAAAATACAATTTCTACAGCAATGTTAAATGTGGAAAGAATTCGCAGGAACTTGAGTCCAAATGGAGTCCCAAGTCGAATGAATCTGTTGAATATGTCATCCCTCTCAATCAAACATTTACTGCTGATCAATTTGCAAAATATTATCACATCATATGAAAAGAAACTAATCCACAGTGAATATTTGATTGGCCAATACTATTGGGACATGTTCTTTTTGCTTGCTTCTGCAAATTAAATTCTAAAACATTTTGTTAAAATTATTAAGAAACAAAAAATATTTTCTATTTAGTGAATTGGTTACATAAAATAGTACGCATTGGCGTAAAATGAGTAAAATGCACCATTTCTGGCTGTATTAATGCATTTATCACGGTAACCTGTGTATCATATAATCTTATGTATTTGGCACCCATTATCAAAATTAAAAGGTCAGTTTTAAACTGAACACAAGAACAAATTAAATGATATTTGGTGATTTTAAATGATTTTTATACAAATTTCAAACACAGTTTTGATTCTGAATGAAATGTTAAAGAAATTAATGCTAAATACATAAGATTAAATGATAGTTGTAACGTCACACGTAGATCTGTACTAAATGTGAACTTAAAGGTCAGTCTTCTTGTACAGTGTTAAAAGACAAACATTTAAATTACCACTGTATATTTTAAACAGTTTGTGTATGAAGATAAAGAAATGAAACAAAATGGGGTTTAACGTCATACTTTTATAGACTAATTAAAACAGGCATATGTTGCAGTGTGCTATGAGGGCTTACTCTTATATCAAATTTCTACTGTCAACAGTTCTTATAGGCTTGTGTACACAGAGTCTTGTTTTTGTTCCATCCGATTGACTAGAGAGTTGTGTTCTTTCTGTTCCTTCGTGTCCTGCACTACTGACAAAGGGGAAACGATGCCGAATCAAATAGAAAAGAAGATGCAGCCTACATATTGCTATGAAAAATAAATTTCGATTTAATGGGAATATTTAATGGGGCTTGGTTATGGTAAATTATGATTCAATGCACAACAAAATCAAATACACTAACAAAATAAAAACTGTAAGCAGCACTTTAAAAATCTTCCTATAGGCCAAACCAATTTAATTTTCAGTTCTTCAGGGTCTTGATCAAAAAATAACCACTTGATTCATGTGAAAGATGTTTTGTTTATAATCTTAAAACTGAAAAATTTGGAACCAAATGCTGTTAAACAGCGCAATCAAGAACTTTCGGTTTTTAAACTAGTCGTTGTCCTGACAAAACATTTAAAAGTGTGTTCAGAGGGGGTACAGAAAATCAAGTTGGTTTGGTCTTACATTAAAATGGCTAGACCTCTTTGATTCAGAACAAAACTAAAATTTTCATTTAATTGTGTGTGTTGATTTCTTTTTATGGAATGATAAAACTGTATTCGTAGAAAATTTGGTGTCTGCCTATAGATAACAACATTGTTTAGATAATTATAACCCATCTTGTGGTACAAAATACGCCTACCCTAAAAACAACCTATAGACTCGGCAGGGTGAAGTCTAGAGTCTCAAGAAGTACGACCTGTATGTAGACTCATCAAACTGAAGTCTAGGGCTTAAAGATGTAGGATTAACCTGTAGACTTGTCAAAGTGAAGTCCTGAGTATCAAGATCTAGGATTTACCTATAGGCTTGACATGTTGAAACCTGGGGACTGTGAAGGTGCGTAATATTTTTGACACTGTCATAAGCCTTGGGAAGCCATGTTGGCACTGAGGGTAGGGTGTTGGCTTGCTAACCTGGAGGTTCTGTGTTTGATCCCTGCATTGGCCGAGAAAGTTCATCAGGATTTTCCAGCGCTGTTCCCACTTAGCTGATGGACATTGTATAGTTTTTTGAATGGGACAAAAGACAGTTGAAATTTGAATTAAGAATAGGCTGTAGCACTGTTGTCTGAGCAAAATTTCCCGTCTTTATTAGTTCAGTAGGAGCAAAACGTTAAATCCCATTTCATTTCATTTCATTTTATGTCATACATCTTTCTTACTTATACGTTAGTCTTAAATATTCGTTGTCATCCTTGGCTTTGCTCAACTGTATGTGGGAACAAGTTGCAGGACTTCAAGTCCGAGTCGAGACTCAAGTTGCTGCGCCTTGTGTCCAATTCAAGTCGCAAGACCGTCACTTTAGTACTTTGTTGAGTCCCAAGTCCCGTACATCAAGGGAGTCAGTAATTCACAGCAAATAAGTTATGCACCATCACTAATTAAATTAACACAGCCCATTGACACAATCAACACCTTATTTTGGTCTAAATTCTAAATCAAAGATGTTTAGCTCCTTCAAGGTTGTATCCAACAAGTTAACTAGAAAATGACTTACCCGAATAGTTCCCTCAGATATTTTACGGTGGGATCCATCGCTGGTCTGATTCCGATAAAAACAGCCACACAAACATTGCTTAAAGCGACAGTAGAGATAATAGATAGACTTAGGACTGATAAACAGATTGAAAGGTGGCGGCAGGGTTGAACCCTCGTCAAAATAACCAATCCACAGTTTTGAACGGGAAAACTTCCACTCCATATCGCAATGATTCTGCAAGTCAAAGGTAAACATAGAAAAAAAACATGAATCCAATACTTTTGAGACTAACTAGAAGACTGCATGCCTTGTATATATATAAAAAAAAAACCAAGCCGTTGCCATGGAATTACAAATCTTACATTACATTATTTGATTTTTTAATACAATACTTTGAGATGACCTTGGGGAGTGAGGGTGGGGTGGTGGAACAATGGATAATGTGTGCACGTTGGATCATAAGGTCAGTTATTATTGGCCAAGTAGTCTGGTTTCGATCCCCTGCTTGTACAAGAAAAGGAGTAGGGCCATCTATCAACCTCCGGTTTCCTTCCACTTCTAATTCCCTACAGCAAAAATTGTGTTTTGACAGAGTGAAACTATCTTTATTGTCCAAACGAAATCGCTCCTAAAAACCATTGTTGGACACAAAATATGTAACATAACAGTCTCTTTGATCTGGGTTATGACATAATGTATCCGCGATTGTCATTATACACTTTTGCATTAAAATTTTTGAGGTCTTGTTAATCAGTCATAACTTGGGACGGGGATAATCATTCATTCCAGCAGTGTTTGCGTGGGATTATAAGTTTAATTGAATTATCCATGGGTTAAGTGATGATCTTACCTCTATATCTTGAAAGGAACTGGACATCATGGCTATTAACATGTTTAACAGGACTATAATCGCCATTCCGTGATACGCCATGAACATAAATTCTCCTATCATCATCGTAAAATTATGGCCATCTTTAATTTCTATTTCTTTGGGCGGAGTCAAACTAAACATGGACCAAAATAAAGTCATGTAACTAGCACCTAACCTGAAATAAAATAAGAATGAAATGAAATAGGATTTAAGATCCTACTTTTCTGCAATGAATGGGCTAATGAAGATGGACATATGCCATACTTTGTGCTATGACAACGGCACTACAGCGTACTCTTATATGGAATTCCAACTGTGCACTCCTTGTTACATAAAAGTTGGTAATCAAAACTACACCACTGGACTCAATGATCTAAAGTGCATGCCCTAGACCAATCTGATACCTAATCTCGCTATCTCAGTTAGGACCAGAGCTGTTGTGTCCAAAAGATTTTTTGTACCTTCCAAATGACTAGATGCTTTGTTTCGCTAGGCTCTTGGTTCTGCAAAACGCAAAAGAGGAAAAGAGCGTAGCAAATTATGAGTAAATTTCACATCCAATCCAGGATCTGTCTGATTGTGAGCCAGTGTCCAACAAAAGTCATAACTCTGTTAGTAAGTTTTTGAAATCAATGAAAATCAATAGGATTTTTCATCCGTCTGATATTAACTTCAGCCTCTTTTAGTGTCCACCAATGGACAGACGACTTCAAAGTGGGCATCTAAAAAAATAAATTGAGAAAAACTTACGTGAAGAAGGAATCATTCTCATCCGTCTGTGTCGGTTTATAATAATAATACAACTGGTTTAATCCACACGCGAACGATGTCAACACCAGAAAAAATATAAACAAAAACTTAACAATGTCTATCAACATACAACCGAGTGAAATCTGCAATGGTCCTAAATGTTGATTGGCTTGAAACAAAAATATAATACGGGCGAAACTAAATATATTCGCCACGGCAAATAATCCTTCCGAGATTAACGTAGGATCATTAGTGGGCCAGTCCTTTCTGGCCATTTCACGGGGTCCATAAAGGCCTGATTCTATTTGTAGATATGCGACAAAGCGTAGGGAGAAGGTTGCTAGATATAACGACAACATGATAAAGTCTAACCAGTTCCACCATTGTCTGATGTAAGCCCGTAAACCTTCTTCCCACAGTTGTTTACACTCGCCCCAAATAAACCCTGAAATAATTACAAAATATATGATAGTAAGTGCCGGAGGACCGCAATACACAAATGAAATGACTGGGTATAGGCTTTTGTACTATTGGGAAACTTTGCTCGGATAGCAGCACTTCTGAAAACCAGCAAACAATGAAAGTCCTACTGAAGGAAATGAGCCAATATACATTCATTCAAATCTTTTTTAAAGTCTTACTTCCAGTAACTGCTGTAAATTATTTATGTGAGGTAATCGAATGAAAATCTCTCAGTTATCCAATGGAACAGTTGATCTTATAATCAAGTTAAAATGTGGGGGGGGGGACTTTTGGCATTTTTTCCACTGTGCACCACCTCCCCCCACCCCGGAAGTGGCCATCTTACTCAAATAATCAGTGTTCTGAGCACCAGACAACCATGGCCCCAAACCCATGTTTCCCTGTTAGTCCACAAAATACTGGAATCAAAATTTAACAACGTGATACTCACCAGTTACCCACAATACAATTAACCATTCTAATTCTGATGGAGCAGGTCCACGGAACATCTCGCGTCGAGGTGCGTTGCTGATGTCCGTCGAAGCACACACCAACAGAAACAGAAATACACCAAATGATGCACTGTGATAGAGGAACTTCATGAATGGACTGCGCAACAACTGTCCTATTTTACTCCGTGGGAATATCCAGTAATAAACAGACATGAAGGGCAATAAGAGGATGAGGCCTGTGCAGATTAAGAATTTGGTAAAACCATTTCGTTTTCTCCATCCTGGTAAACCTTCATACCATATCGATGTTAGTAGTTGCTGACAGTGAGGGTGAGCTACAAACTGTAAAAAGAACAAAAGTATGTAAATGAAAAAAGCTTTATCATTTAAGATCACTGAAAATATATAAATGTGCCAGAAAGATCGCATCATAGAAAATTTTTAAGATGCTGACAAGCTTTCATAACAAATGAGCATAACTCTGGCATTCTTCTTTTCAATATAAATTTCATAAAAATAGCTAATTTGCTACCTACAATGATTTCGAAAGACAAAGGGATTATTGCAAAAAATTGAAATTCTGTGGGCATAGGTGTCATTGATTCAAAGGGATATTGTGGTTTCTAGAGCGTAGTACGCAACCAACTGGCCTACAGACAGACATATGAACAACAGGGGTGACAACAATATGGTCAAAACATCCAGTATCACCTCTAATCTTTAATGAACCTCTTCTCCATCCGATTGAACCCAAACTGAGATATTATCTGCCTTTGATATTTCAATATTTATTTCTTGATTTTTATAAATAAACAATTTGAGTAGCCCACTTGTCAGCGTGGGCTATACAATTGTGAAATTTATTCATTGTCTTGAAAAATGACACACATAAGCTTTAATATAAAAAAATTAAAGAGGCAATTCATATTTTGTTTTACTCTACAAAGAGAATATTCTATAACCACTGAGACATATCTAAGTACAATGTATGTTACTACTTTCTCATTAATATTCTATTAGCAGTAAAATAACACACAGAGAAATAACTACCAGATGATGTACTTTTTCAATTCACCATAATATTTGTTAAATATGTGCGAGACAGAAATTGGGTGGGGGAGAGAGGTGCGAGAGAGAAACAGAGTAGGGGAAAGAGAAGTGTGAGAGAAAAAATGGGTGGGGGTGAAAAGATGTTTGGCAAAGAGAGTGATAGGGGGAACAAGAGGGGAAAGGGGTGGACAAGAGAGAGGGGCGAGAGAGAAACAGAGTAGGGATGGGCGAAAGAGAGGGGCATGAGAGGGGACGAGAGAGGTTTGAGAATGAAAGGGGGTGGAGAGAGAGAGAGAGAGAGAGAGGGAGAGATGGATTGGGGTGATAAAGGTGTAGTGAAAAGAGGTGTGTGGAAAAGAGAGAGACTGAGAGGAAGATGAGATAGAAGAGAGAGAGATAGGTGTGACAGAGAAAGGAAGTGTGGGAGGAAAAAAAATAAGGGGGGGGGGTGGTACATAGACGAACATGCTTGATGATGTTTGGGGGGCCAAACGTTAAATGCCTGAAACATTTTGAGTTATAGAGATAACCCTCTTCTTAAGAAAATTTGGAAATTTGAAGGCCACATTTGTATTCATTAATCGATGCTCGAAAAATGTTGCACAAAGTAGTGTGGCTCCAGATAAAATGGTTTAATCCATAGTCAATTCAGTACAAATTCATGGTATTCAAGTAAAATTTGTGTTTTGGGCACTTTATTTTGCCAACAAGATGAAATAAAAAATTTGGTTTCTACTTTATATGAATGCCTGAGGAAGTGGGTGTAGGAGAGATGTGGGAGGGAGAAAAGAGGGGAGAGATTCTATCAGATACATCAATTAGAAGACCTCCTCAAATCTCAACACAGCATTAAACTGAGGTTACACAAGGTCACAGCAGTCAATGACTTTGTAAACAGGTCGTATGATCATTAATTGGCTTCCGTCAGTAGCCTCCAGTATTAACACAAGTCAAGTTGCCATATTAACTAGGTTCCAGGAACTAAACAACAATAATAACATACAGAACAGATAACAAATGAAATAAGGATTAACGTCCTACTTGTCTACCAAGTTACTTTCTGGGGGAATTTTGCCAGGACAGCATCATTTCTGCTAATCTGATTAAAACACAGATCCTATTTTGATGCGTTTTTACTACACTGGGATCTGGAGTTGTTTTCACTGACGTGTTCTAAATGGCGTGTGGTATTAGCCAATGAAATGGTCTGTTACGGCGAGCTTTATGGATTTCTTGCACGGAACTGTGGGTAATCCACTGGTAACATCAATACTTATTGGTTAATCAAATGTCTGACGTCATTGTGTCAAAAGTTGCTCCTACCGCAACAACCGGTTAGATCTTCATGTAATGTAGGCCATCGGAAGTACATGTATAAAAAACGAAACGAAATATAGAGCTCTATATTTTAATCAGATTGCATTTCTGCCTATTCATTGTCAAATTTCAAGAATTCTTTTACTTGTATTCCATGTTTTTCGGCAGACTTTTATTTTAGGGGATAACAATTCCAATAACAGAAACTGAATAAAACTTGAACTTACCTGTTTTTGTTCATATTTTAAAGCCAGTTTTAATCTTGATAATGTTAACTTGTCACCATCTTGTTCTTCTTCATCTTCTGCATCAGAATCGTTTGTTTTATTTAAAACAGCGATAACTTCCTCGCTACTTCGACACTGACCCAACAAATCACATGCATACTTCTTCACCTGATGACCCAACTGGAGGTATGAGTCTTTAAATTCGTTCTCACGTAATGCCAATTTTTCTAATTCCCACGATAATTTGAAAGCCGCTAAAACTGGATCTGGACTTGTCAGCGAGATCCAAGCAGGACTGGCTAAAGCACGATATGTGTTGATTCTCAGCAAGGAGTGCCGTAAACTGTCAGCATGCACCTGGGCCTGGCACCGTTTACATGAGCAGGATAACTGATGTGGTCGATCGATCGTGGCCCCATGCAACAACAAAAGCTGTAAAATTTCGAACTGATTACAATGTGCCGCTAAAATAACGGGTGAAATATCTGGAGAATAATCAAAACTTTCTTCGTCCATGTGTCGTGTTTTTGACCACTCTGTGCCTAACATGTCTCGTTGAATTGTGGGATGTTCGATAATCATTTCAACAATCCTATAAACACCTTCACGAATTGCGTACAGCAATGCATCACCAATACGCACACCATCCTCCTTTAATAGTAACTCAACAATTTCGGTATTTTCGTTGTCGACGGCGATCTGAATGGCTGACCTACCCAACATATTAGTACAGTTTACATTTACAGGATTACTGCCTTGAAGTAATCGCATCATTGTGTGTTTATCTCCCTTTTCAGCAGCGTCTAAGAAAAGCCTCTCTTTCGGGTCAATGCAGTTGGCATGTTTCATAGTATCTAATGGTATTGTTACAGCTCGGTTGGAAGTACGCGAGGCACGTTTGACCCCTCCACTGTGGCCGACCATCTTGCTGGGCAAACTGTTAGTTTGTGGCATAAAGAGTTATTCTCACAGGCGAACATAACTCTTATGACATCACAAACTCAACCAAACCAGAAAACTGAAAAATAAAAAAAAATAAATAAAAATTATTCATATGTCACAATATGTGTGCAAAAATATATATTCATTTGGTACACTTTAGAAACTGCCCATCAAACTGATTAAATGCCAAGGTCATCTTAGATTTACTTTTCTGTGGTCTTATTATATACCTGAGAGCCACAGTGGCTCAATGAGTAAACATTGACTAGCTAATCTGGAGGTCCCTTGGCTCCCCCCCTGTAAGAGGTGCAGCACATATTTGTTTGCATGGGATGAAAATAGGTTGCCAGGCAATGAAACATACGCCCACACAGCAGCCAAATCGTCCGGGCAGTCAACAAGAGTTGTCCCATATTAAGGCATTATCAAAAAATCATTAGAATTTGTTTGGTTTTTATAATCAAACATTTTTTTTTAAATCAGATAATAATTGTGACCTCCAGAGGGACCACAAGCTAAAAAGGGTGATTTTTCGTACAATCAGGGGACATAATTCAGGAAGTAATGACCCGATGGGCGCAAATATTGAAAGGAACCAAGATCTTTGGGTTATAAACATACATGTCAAGTTTCATCAAAATCGATTCAAAATTGTGACCTCTATAGGGTCCACAACCTTGATATAACATATTTTCACACTATTCGTGTACAAACGCTGGCCATTTTGTCCGTCAATTCTAGTCGGATTTTCACGTAATTCATAGTCTCTCTTCATTACCATGTAACGGTGATATAGTCAAACGTTTTTTTAAATCGGATAATAATTTTGACCTCCAGAGGGACCAAAAGCTAACAAAAGTGATTTTTCGGACAATCCGGGGACTTAATTCAGGAAGTTATGATCCATTGGGCGCAAATATCGAAAGGAACAAAGATCTTTGGGTTATAAACATACATGTCAAGTTTCATCAAAATCAGTTCAAAATTGTGACCTCTATAAGGTCCACAACCTTTATATAACATATTTTCACACTATTCACGTACAAACGGCGGCCATTTTGTCCGTCAATTTTGGTCCGATTTTCACAAAATTCACACTCAACCTTCATAACCATGGAATGGTGATACAATCAAACGGTTTTTTAAATCGGATAACAATTTTGACCTCCAGAGGGACCACAAGCTAAAAAGGGCGATTTTTTGGACAATCAGGGGCCATAATTCAGGAAGTTACAATCCGATTGGCGCAAATATCGAAAGGAACCAAGATCTTTGGGTTATAAACATGCATTTCAAGTTTCATCCAAATCGGTTCAAAATTGTGACCTCTACACTGTTCACAAGCTAAAAAACGTGATTTTTCGTACAATCAGGGGCCATAATCCATGAAGTTACAGTCCGATACATGCCAATATTGAAAGGAACCGAGATCTTAGGGTGATAAACCTATATTTTAAGTTTCATTAAAATTAGATAAAAATTGTGACCTGTAGACTGTTCACAAGCAATTGTGGACGGACGGACAGGGGCGACGACAATATACGTCCAGATGAAAATGTAGGCGTATAAAAAACTGAGTTCTCATTAGCATGCACGTAAAAGATGCCTTGACAGCTGAAATTCAATATAAGAACAGGCCATAGCACTGCTGTCTGAACAAAATTCCCCTCGTTAGCACACTGCATGGTGAATACCCATCTTCATTAGCCCAGTTGGAGCAGAACAGTATGATGTTAAACCTAATTGATTTGTTATTATGATCAAATGAAATTTACGAGGGATCAGTTTTTCATTCAAGTGCTTTAAACTCAAGAAATGTCTAATTAACAAACAACACAAGTAAACCTAATAGGTTAATGTGTGTACAAAGTATCCCGAAGACATCTTGAATTGGTTATAAGGTATACTTCTGAATAAAAATTCCACTCCAAGAACTAAATGAATTCGTTTCCATGGAAACACAAAAATAATTAAACCTGAGGAAAAGAACAACTACTGTAAAAGGTATAGTGTTTGTGAGGAAAGGAATGGATGAAATTTAATATCTTGTCATTTGTCAACACAATACTTTAATTTCAAAAACAACCTCTAGAACATCATTTGGTCTATTGATGAAACATTACATTGCTTATCTTGTGAGAGAGAGAGAGATAGAGAGATAGAGAGAGAGAGAGCGAGAATGGGGTTTAACATCCACTCGTCCACTCGACACAAAATAGGTCATTTCTGCACTAACATATGGTTTGATTGCGTGTAGGAATCTTTAGCAGTCGGAGTAAACCGGAGTACCCAGAGAAAACCCACGATGCTGGACAGGCAACCCTAGTCCTTGCCACGTACAACCGGGGATTCGAAACCACGCCATCAGCTTATCTTGAGACATTCGCAAACTCAAAATTGAGTATAAATGGCAATATTTACTAAATTAACTCTGTTGATCTATTGATAGTAATTGTTGATTCTAAGCAAGGATTAAGCTGTAAGAAATTTGAAATTTTAGCACAGAATGCAAATAACGCATCACTACTTTTTAACAAAAAGAATTAGGTTATCGTTATATATATAACATAGATTATAACAGTTTTATCCGACTGATTGATTCATTATATCACAGAGGTTTATTAAAAGTGTTATCAACAATAATACCGTCATTAACAACTCATAAACACTCTCGTCTTGATCATTTACTATTTTCTATAAAATCTAAACAGAAATGTATGCTACAATGATAAGGTTGTCTACAGTGCCAGATTTAGATAAAGAGAGGCCATAGGCTATATACAGGCTAACATGTTGATATTTTGATACACACATATAAATTTTGAACTGCCAAGGGATCTTTTGCGTGCACTTGTATTTATATTGTACACAAGATAACATTTAACCTGATCCAAAACAAATATTCCTGTCCAAAAATCAAACTTGGAAAAATTCAATAACCTGTTCGCATCATTAACGCAGCTTAAATGTTTCATTTGGAAAAATTTCACAATAGGAAAACCTTTTGTGGATTGCTTGGACGGCTTAGCTGCTGTCGGGATATGTTTCATTGCCTGGCAACCAAAGCATGGTAATGATCTAGTGGCACGAGGTCAGAGACTGCGCCAATCCTTGAAAACTTCTCTGGGAAGTTCCACTCAATCCAATGATTTCACTTGTTATAACAGTTCCCCACCGTTATATATCATTTCTGCGCATAGTATACCATTCAAAAGTATATGAAATAATCTTTTCATGGCATTAGGGGCTCCACAATTCTAGTCTGGTTAAGCTGGGTTTTGCTGGCAACTTTGGTTTATACAATATTTTGTTAAAAAGCTTTTACTCTAGAATAATGTATATTTAAATAGCATATAGCTGACGGAAATCTGTGCTAAGCAGGGATTAACCGAACTACTTAATTACTAAGAGAGGGAGAGAGAGCGATGGGGTTTAAACTCATGCAATACAAAATAAGTCATTTCAGTACTATGAGATTTCATGTGAATCAATTTTATTTAAAGGGTCTATCTATAGCAGTGGTTAGGTCCGTGATTCTACTCCTTGTCGCATAAATTATGCAATTGAAACCACCGAAATCGGCTTTATGACTGACATTATCATCTAAGTACACATGTTAAACCGTTCTTACACTATAAAAATCTCTGCATGTGGCTGAGATGTTTGCTCACTAATCTGGAAGTCCTGTCTTTGACCACATTGTTGGCTGAGCAGGTTCATCAGGATCTTCCGATGTGGTTCCCTCTTGTGCACATTGGCATGCACGTAAAAGAGCCCTTGAATGTTGGAATTTGAAATAAGAGTAGACCACTATCCAGGGAAAACTTATCTCATAGCACAATGTATACATGTACATGGCGTATGATATCAAATATTTAAAAAACAGTGGACAATGTTAAAATCACTACACGTTCACTTCAGAATACTGATGTAAATCCTTTAAAATGAAATGGGGGTTAACAATTTAGAATGAAGATTGAACATTAACCCTATGATCACAGACAAAAATCATCAACTTTACCTGAACTATATTGTACAGATACCTCAGTTGACTGAGACACCCAATTACAGCTGGGTTGACTGAGACACCCAATTACAGCTGGGTTAACCAAAACGCTCAATTACAGCTGGTTTGACTCAAACACCCAATTACAGCTGGGTTGGCACACTAATACAGCCGAGATATACAAATGGGAGGAAATACACTTAAACTCCCCCAGAATTATGATCCTGCATGTAATTCATATTAATTTCTTTTTCAATCCAAACTTTGCCAAACTCACAATATAACTGATGATAGTTTATGGTAAATAAAAAAAAATTAGAAATACATCCAGTCACATTTATCATTCATCAAATATTAACTAAACACTTAATTAATGCCTGCAACCCATCCCTGACAAAAGAGAATAATTTGTTCTATGAAAAAAGTTTGTTCACCTGTGTATATTAAACCATCAAGAGAGATGTTGGCGTTAGATCACAACAATTAGATTTTCTGTTTTTCAGAGTTTTTATAAAAATTAGTCACTTGAATCACATGAAAGATGTGGTACTTCAAAATTTGGAACTGAAAGCTTTCATTCAGGGCAAAAGTACTTTTGGATTTTAAATTAGTCTATTTCCAAAAGAAATAACAAATTCAATTTTTTAACAGGTGTTCTCAAAAAACAGAAAATCCATTGGGTTTGGCCTCATGGTTTAATGAATAATAAATCCAAGCATTTATAGAATATACAATATCATCCTTTTACTTACATTATTCTACCAAATATATATATGTATATGTAAATCACTATGGAAACGGCAGAAATGCTATATACCATATAATGTTACATTTTCAATAACATGAAACAATCCAACTTTAATTAAAACTAGAAACATCGAAGCCTAAGGTGTATAATATTTTTGACACTGTGATAAGCCTTTCTATGTACTGTAGTCTTAAACAGCCATCTTTATCCTCAATTGTGGGGGATCACATGACCATGTGGCTATGTGGGTAGGACGCTGGCTCATTAGCCTCCGGGTCCGGTGTTTGATCCCTGCATTAGCCCAGAAAGTTCATCCAGATTTTCCAGCGTGGTTTCCCCTTGTTATTGATGCAGAACGAAGGGCATGACAAGGACAGCTGTCTAGTCGTTTGGTTAGGACAAAAAAACGAGGCCCTGTGTACACATTGATGTGCATGTAAAAGATCCTTTTGCAGTTGGAATTTGATATAATAATAGGCCGTAGCACCGCTACCCGGGCAAAATTTCCCACACAGCACACTGTATGGTGTATGCCCGTCTTCATTAAACCCAATTTCATTTGTGTTTAAAACATACTTTTATCTTGAAGGGCTTCATGAGTGGAATCACCTAAGGCCTCTCCTCATTTAAAGCTGGCATTGCCTATGAGAAAATTTTGTCCAGACAGAGTTACTATAGCCTACATTTATTTTGAATACCAACTGTCATTTGGGTTTTTATGCGTACGTCAATGTGTACGCCTACAGCAGACCTGGGTTTTATCCGAATGACTCAACAGTGTTCATTGTCACATCAATAATATATTTACTTAAATATTATCAACTCACAAAATTGTGTGACAATTAATTGTGCTATAATTGTATCTCCATTAACTAGGCTGAGAGTGAAGTAATTTGACTGATATTTTCAACATATTCCCTTTTGATTATCTATTTTTAAACTGTTATAGCGAGAAGTGTCAGCTCTTTATGTAATCTTACCTAATGCCACTTTAAACAGTATGATAATTTGTGTTGGTGGATGGATGTTTCAATCTGTAGAAAATAAGAGGGGGGGGGAAAAGAGAGAGAGAGAGGAGAGAGAGAGAGATGGGGTTTTAACATCCACTCGACACAAACTAGGTCATTTCGGGACTAACATATGGTTTTCAATTTTATTTCATTAATTCGCATGCGCGTAGGGGTCTTTAGCAGTGGGAGGAAACCGGGGTGCCCGGAGGAAACCCACGAGGTTGAGAAGGCGCCCCTATCTCTATGCCACATACGCTCACACCAGGGATCAAAACCACAGCCGCAAGCCAGAGGTGACTGGTCAGCTAGAGGTTGAAGCGCGGCACTCTAGACCACAACAACCCTAGAAAATAAGGCCACAGAGTTTAAATTAGGTAGTAGGTTAAATATATGTCACCTGTGCTGGAAAAATGAGTTGCAATGAGAAAATTTTGAAAATCGAGTTATAGTTTTTTTTCACATTCTCCATCTCAATACCTTCAAAATATGGTTTGAATCGGGCAAAAATGACTGAGCTGTGCCGATTTGAAGCTGCACAAGTCAGGAAAGTTAGTTAAAGATGTGGGTGTGTTATAATTTAGAAGAAATGAGAATAATCCATACATTAGTAATCTATGTTTTGTATATTATAACTTTGGTGAGAAAAGTTTCAGTTAAACTCATCAATTAATTAGCACCTTTAATTGTCATGGGATTAAGATTGTTGATTGGGTAACGGTGATATATTCAAAAGTTTCCTTAAATCCGATAAAAATTATGAGTTCTAGAAAGACAACAAGCTAATAATTTGTTGTTTCTTTTTCTTACAATCATACAATTCAGGAATGTATTAATTACACAGTTGGGCATCTATAAATCCTAATTTCAATAAAACAGTGAAAAAAAATGACGTTATATGGTAGTTCGCCACTTGACGTCATGAACTTAACAGAAACAATGCTAACAATAAAAAGGTTTGGAAACTATACACCAAAGCATCAAGCAATGAAATTACATATCAATCTGCTTAACCTGAGAAGAAAATGTTCATCACTGATCTGAATGAAGGTATTGATGTAATGAAACTATACACTAAGTTTTATCACTCTCACGAGAAATAAAGTTATCGTATTGCAAAGCATTGACAAATCTAATTACTTTTCATGACAGTGACTTAGCAGAAAACGTTCGTGATCCATTAACATTCAAAACATTCACCTAATGAACGCCTACACTAAGTTTGAACACTGAACAGGTACTGTGTTCCAAAAAGGTGTGACATTAGATAAACAGAAAGCTGGATGAACATTAAAGATAGGTTGCCAGGCAACGAAACATACGCCCACAACAGCTAAATCGTCCGGGCAGTCAACAAGAGTTGTCGCATATTTTTACTTTTTTCGGTAATGAAACATTTGTAATACACTAAAATCTGATTAAGAGTATCAACTCATTAAGTAATATTCAGAAAATCATTAGAATGTTGCCCCATGCTAACGTTTAATATATACAATACATTTTTAATATCATGGATTTCGCTGTTCAGTCAAGGGAGATAACTTTAGCAGTTATTATCGGAAATGGCTGAAAATCAATAGGCTTCTTCATCTCATGACCTTTAAAGCTGTATATAAATCTAAAGTATATCGGACATAAACTTTGGCTTCTAGAGCACCAGACAGAAGGGGTGATGACAATATACAACCACATTTCAATGTAGGTGTATAAATATAAAACACAATAAGCATGCATAATTTTCCATTTCATCTATGAAATGACGTGGTTTTCCGTCCTACTGTTCTGCTCTGACTGGGATAATACACCATGCAGTGTATTCTGAGGTAAATTTTTCCCAGACAACTCTTATTTCAAATTCCAATTGTCAAGGGTTCTTTCAGCCAATGTGTAAACCAGACCTTTGTTTTCTGTACCATCCAGACGTCCTGCATACTGGGAAAGGGGAAACCAACACCAAGAGCGAACCCAAGACCTGGTTAGCCAAAGCGAGCGTTTTACTGAGCCCCAGTAACTCCCTTTTCATTTTATGGCGTGGAATTCTATATTAGATGATTAGTATAGAATACTACCATATCAATTTCATTATCTCTTCTTATTTCTTTGGGAAAAACACTTAGCAGTATTTAAAAACCGAAAGTGTCAACGAGTTAGGAATGACTAAAGTTTCTGCAAAAATATGTGTGTCAAAGCTCTTGTGTCAGGTTTCTGATATCCTGAGACAATCTGCGCTGTCATGAAGAAGAGCCTGATCATTTTTGGCCCAGATTTGTTACCATGGATGAGACGTACCTGTTCCCAAAAATGAAAAAAAGAACTAACTGTTCGTCTTTTTCCTAGTAATGATGACATTTTTTAGGGTGGCAGAAGGAAATTTCATCCTGACCCGCATCGAAACATAAATGGAAACCATCAACTTTATACAGATATTTCATAGATAGACTTGAAACTTTTCAGCCAGTATTGTTCGATACCTGCATTAGTAAAGCCAATTTCATTTTATTTCGTATCATGATCCTGAAGCTTAAAATGGGTTGGCCTCAATACATACCACTGGCTTGATGTAATTCCACAATAACTCAATTTCCATTCTTATATCAAACAATGTCCTTGAGTGGCATTTAGCGATTGTTATTTCCATATAAATTGTGTTGTTTTTCTAACAATGTCCATGTCTGTATTTCTTACTGATATACACAGTTTTCAATTCTCGATAAACAAATTTGTCAACTAAAATTAGAATAAAATGTTGAAAGTTTGCTGCTGCACATCATCCTGCGCCTGCGTATTTCATACAATTATGTCTTGTATATTTGATCAAGACCTAAAGAACTGTGTAGCTAAACACAACTCAATAATAATCAGTAATCGTATTCCATAGAATTGTGACTTGTGTATAAAATCATAAAGTTATTCATCAATTGTCCAAAAAATCCTATGACTGAAATAGAAACATCTATCTCTTCATTTTTCGAAACACCAATCAGTAATAAACAGTACTAATTACATTCTACAGAATCGTGTAGTGTGCGTAAAATCCTAAAGTTATTCAACACAAAAATCATCAATTTTACCAAAAATAAATCCTGTGAATGAGACAGCCAAATATATTTCTTAATGAATCGACAAACTTGTTATAAGACATTTTAATATCTACATAGCATGCTTCACCTCGTCTTTTCTTCTCGTCTTATCTACTGTCAGGACTTGATGAAATCACAAAGAACATCGCACCAACTTTACTCGAAAGGTCACCGACAGAATGCCACGGTATAATTAAAATCACTTCTCTCTTCGTAAGTTTAATTACACTTTTAATAATTCACCAGTTTTTTTCTGTTTAGTCCTCAGAGAAAATGTCCCTGAACATACAAAATAACTTAATTGATTCTAGCTTTTTTAAATGTCTCGGGTATAAAAATATGTTTTAGACAGGTAAATCAATTTGTGAAGTGAAATGGCATGGGGTTTAACATACTCCTTTTCTGCTCCATCTCGCTTTCGATGAGGGACACATAATCTGCTATATATACAGTGAGCTAAGAGAGAAATATTGCCCGGAGAGGGACACTTTGGCCTACTGTTTATATAGAATTCCAGTTCATGAAAATTTTTCGGTGTTGTTTTCTCTTGTCAATGGTGTAGGATGAGGGCCTGACTAGAATAGCTGTCTGGTCATTCGGATGGGACAAATAACTGAGTTCCTGTTTACACATTGGCTTGCACATAAAATATCCTTTGGCAGTTATTATTCAATATAAAAGTAGGCTGTAGTGCCGCTGTCCAAGCAAAATTTCCCTCATAGCACACTGTATGGCATGTGTCAGTCTTCATTAGCCCAATTGGAGCAGAACAGTAGGACGTTAAATCCCATCTCATTTCATTTCCAATTCCAAATGACAAGGGTTCTTTAACGTGCACACCAATATGAACATGAGACCTCTGTTTTTCATACAATTTGAACAACAAGAAGCTGTGCCTTGCCAGGCCTGTCATGCCATACCACTGACAATATGTACATTGGTAACTTCTAATGCTGGTGAATTGTACAGCTGAAGATATTGATTGATTGCAGTGTCTAATCAAATTAATTAAAGTTTTGAAATTTGACCTCTCTGTAGTAACTGTACATTAATATTTTACATCCCCATATGATGAGAGCTAGACATTGAGATTTAGAGAGAGAGAGAGAAATGGGGTTTAACGTCCACTCAACACAAACTAGGTCATTTCTTCAGGACTAACATATGGTTTAATTTTATTTCAATAATTCGCTTGCGCGTAGGGGTCTTTAGCAGTGGGAGGAAACCGGAGTGCCCGGAGGAAACCCATGAGGTTGAGAAGGTGCCCCTATCTCCATGCCACATACGCTCACACCAGGGCTCGAAACCACAGCCGCAAGCCAGAGGTGACCGGCCAGCTAGAGGTCAAAGCGTGGCACTCTAGACCACTAGGCCATCCCAACCCCCCATTGAGATTTAGTGTCGCATTCAGATAAAGTAGGCCATTTCGGGACTAATCTACAATATACCTTTATTTCAATAATTCTCTGATGTGCAGGGGTGTGGGACAACTGGAGAGCCCTGAAGAAACTTCTTGTGTCGTACAAGCTGGGAAATCGAGAACACAACACTTGACTCAATGACATACCTTATTTTCTAAACAAAACCTGTGAAGTTAGGTCATTCGTGGAAAACAGTGATGAAAATGTGCTATGTGTGTCTGGAACCGCTGTCAATAAGGAACCGGCAGGCTTGAGAATTTGGATACGTAGAACCTTTGTTAGTGAGAACTTCCCCAGCCAACACCAGAATCAAGTCTGGTATATACTGTGATTCAGTTTCCTACTCAATAATGTGAGTTGAAAAAGAAACCAGTTAAAGATGAATTATGCAATAGCTCTATCTGCTTATTGCATATCTTTTTCTGGCATCAAATTATTTTTGAAACATTTATTCACATTACAAATCAATAATCTACTCTCTAGACAATCGGATGACTGAGATTTAAATGGTCTTGAACTCCAGCAAGATTAAAAAATTCAATAATAAAATGGATAATCAAGACTTAGTCTCAGTTGTTAAGTTCCACTGCTACGATAATAAACAATCTATGCTACATCTTCAAAATAACCCCCCTAACTTCACCCAGAATAAAGTAATGTGAATGCAATTTTCAATATACTCTTGTTTCATTATCTATTTTTGAACTATTATAGCAAGAACGGCCAGCTCTTTTACTAGATCTTGCAGAAAGTCATGTGTTGACAGAAGTCATTTTTTTTAATTGGAAAAGAAACCATGTACTAACTGTTATGGTAATACTCGACAGTATTTCCTGTTAATAGATTTATGTCTTTCACAAATATATACAAAGTAATTACATCTGGCTCTAATTTTCATCCCTCGTAAAAGAAACTTGATATTATTATAATCATAAACATTGAGACATTTTATTCCACTATCCAGTACCTTACAGAAAATCTTCAACTAAAACATGATTCCATTAGCTATTATTAGTAGTATTATGATGTACATTCTATCTGACAACTGGTTGTTCAGGACCAGTTATTCACGTTTTATGGTTACCACCAAATCTCGTTGAAGCCTTCAAGATTTAAATAAATAGAGCAAGAGACCACCAAATCTCGTAAAGTCTACAAGATTTAAATAAATAGACCAGTAGACCGAGATACCATCTTCTCTCTTCATGAAATCATCTCAATCAATAACCATGATTTCATCACTTAACTTGTACTCCTCATAAAAATATATCTTAAAGTGGTAAATTACATCTTAAAGTGGAAAATTACATTCTAAAGTGGTAAATTATAACTTAAAGTGGTGTATTACATCCTATTACACTTATCATTTTTATAGTTCAAAATATTGTTTTATTTGTCTGTACTACACTAGGATATGAAAGACATTGTTATATAATCTACGTTTTGGATGGAGTGAGGGATTAACCAATCAAACCATCTGCTACACCGACTTCTTGATTAATCATGTCTGACATCATAGGGCCAAAAGCCATTTGTATGACCTCTGACACAACCTTTTACTACAACCGGTCAGATCTTCATGTAGTGTAGGTCATTGAAATATAGATCTATATATTAATCAGATTGGTTATTACATTGGCGTCAAGGAAAAATTTCCCTCATAGTACATAACTCTTAGAAGAAACTAACGAAAATTGTTGGATTTTGACAGGTTTCTGTGGCCCACTAATCTCAATAATGCATATAGACATCAAATAGAGCCAATGATAAAATCCAAAATGTTATTCTTCAATAGACTTCTTCACAAAATGTGATTTTGTTTTGTAGTAAACAAAAAAATTTGAAAATCAATGCATTCTGTTTGGTGGTCACAAGTACAGACAGGAGCAATGGCAATAAATAACCATATTTCAACGTGGCCGTATCAAATTATATCTTGCGATTTTGTCGCGGTCTAAAGAGAGGACAATATTATCTTAAAAAAAAATAACCCACATATTTATTGTGTTTGATAAACCAATTCATCAATGATTTATTTAGGAGAAAATTTTTGTGATGATATCACAATTAAAATCTCAAGCAACTCGACAATTCTGTTTGGAAAAAATGCGATAAAATCAACAGAATGATCAAGGAAAGTTGTGATATCACATCTTACAATCCACAAAACTCGAAATTCTAACTTTAAAAAATGTGATAGAATGAACAAAAAATGCATCGAATGAAAATAAAACTTGTGAAAGAATTTGACCGTCTGTGTGATCTCTTCCCTTTTATTCATCATTAAATCTAAAACAGACAAAGATGTAACGATTGAATAAAAATTGTAAATAAATCTGATCATTCGTTATTTTAGTATTAATGTATTGCCATGAATAGCAGGAACGATGCATTGGCTGAAAATAAAACTAGTGAATGATTCAAAGCCTTGTCGCTATCAATTTTATTCACCATTAAATCCAACAATGTTACGTCACACAATCACGGAGACCGACAGCTTGTTCATTCGTACCTCTTGTGGCCAGGCACTGCATTTTACCAAATTAGATATTGATTTTGATGCAGGAGTTTGAAAAGGTCAATTTCCTTGCTTCAATCTGTGGGAAATATTGGTTCATGACTCGTGGTTGACTCTCAACGTATGTTGTATTTTGTCTCGATAACTTCATTTCTTGTCACACATTCTCTCTCTCGATAGACTTCAAATACATTTTTCAAATTGAAAATCTAGAAAACCTATACAATTTATTCCACTTGCTATTTAAATGTATTCAAGGGAATTCTTTCTCAAAAGACTTCAAATCTATTTTTTAAATCTAAAAAAAAAAAACCATTACAATTTCATTTATTCCACATGCAATTTAAATGCATCCTAAGGCATTCAATGTTTATCAAAATGAAATAGAGAGAGGGAGAAAAATTAACTCAGCATAAATTAGGTCATTTTGGGACTAACATATGGTTCAATTTTTATTTCAATAATACTCTTGTTTGCAGTGGTCTTTAGCCGTGAGAGGAAACAGAGAAAACCCATGAGGTTGGGCAGGCAGCCCCACTCCTTGTCACGTTCAAGCGGAGGATTAAAACCAAGTCATTTGACCCAATGACAGACCTTATAATGAAGCACACATGTGTTAACCATTTGGCCACCCAGCAAACCAAAATCAAATAGAAAGGGGATGAACGTCTTATTTTTCTGCACCAACTGGGCTAATGAAGACAATCAAATGGCTTTCAGTGTGATGTGATAGGAGAATTTTGCCTGAACAGCAACATTATAACTTAATGTTGATGGAATTTTGTCAAGGATTATCATACATATACACCAATATGTAGATCAGCATCAGTTTTTTGTCCTTGCCATGCCAACCATCATGCCCTCCATCCTGGGGGGGGGGGGTCACGGTGGCTAAGTGGATAAGCCTGGAGGTCGGGTGTTCACTCCCTGCATTGGCCAAGAAAGTTCATATTGATTATCCGGCGTGATTTTCCCTTGTCAGTGATGCAGAAGGAGGGCCTGACAAGGACAGCTGCTTAGTCCTTCGGATGGGACGAAAAACCGAGGTCCCGTGTACACATTGGAGTGCACGTAAAAAGATCCCTTGGCAGTTGGAATACTATATAAGAGTAACGCCGCTGCCCACTGTATGGCGTATGCCCGTCTTCCATTAGCCCAGGTTAGGTGCAAAAGAGTAGGACATTAAACCCCATTTCATGTTTAAACCAACATAAACTCACAGAAACAACAGAAATGTGTACCAAGGACCCTGCTTCTCATCCCATCCAAGCGACTAGACATTGATTTAAATGAAATGAAATGTAGTTTAACCTTCAACTTTTCTGCTAAGACTGAGCTAATGAATAGGAATATCAGAACATAATATGCATCATTATTTAAGAAAAATTTGGAAACTCATGTATTTAAGATTTTCCTTGCTAATACATGATTTGAATTTATGTACAGTAATGGTAGTTTTAGGCATCAATAAAATTTATAAGATTTTAAGTTGACTTCAGTGTTTATGTATATGTCTTATTTACATTTTAGTTTATTTATTTCATGTACCATATTTTGTAACGGAAGTTGTAAATATATACAAAAATAATAATAAATTGTGATTTCATTGGACATTAAAACAGGTATGACAATTCAACAAACTGATGGATTCTTGAAGACAAACAGATGAACTCTACACCACAAACAGATGGATTAAACTTTAAGTTTATTCTCAATGTCAGAAAAATCACAAAACGTTGAGAGATTTCCCTTCGAAATGTCACCCAAATATACAGTGTTTATTCATTAGTGTAAAAATTGCCTCTGGGACAAGCTCCCTTCGAAATGTCACCCAAATATACAGTGTTTATTCATTAGTGTAAAAATTGCCTCTGGGACAAGCTCCCAGGACGACATTTTGACTCACAAATGCTGATAGCCCAACCAATATAAATTTAGTTTTTTAACGGGCATGCAATAAAGTAATTGTTCTCCATAAATATGCATTATTAGAGACACCACATACTAATTCCTCTCCTCAATGGAGAATTTTATCTCATAGACTGCACAGTATAGAACAAGACTTGTCAAATCCTAAAATTTGATCTAAACAGGGGGAATCATACAAAATCATCAAAAGCGATTTATTGCAAGACTAATAAAAACACAATAAAAAAGGGCCCTAAGCTATGTCAAAGAACATTATCATATCTAGAGGAGTCTCCAAGTCTGCCAAACTCTCACGCCACTCCCTCCATTCCACCGCTGTCTTCAATAATGACAATTTTAGTTGGTTTTCTGGACTTCAGCCAAAGAGTTACAAAACATCAAAAAACATCAATAACATTAATTCATTAGTATATATTTGTATACTTACATATTAACGAGTTACCCAATAACAGTCAGTTTTAATGAATATATTGTATATTAACCATGGTATATACAGACATGGATTATACAGTATTGCAATATTTCCATGGTGATCACTAGTTCTCTATAAATGGGTGTGGTCGTATAACAGTTGAATCTATGTCCTACCTAAATGCTTTGATCTCTCCATATAATATATATCATAAACTATTAATGCTTATATCAAATACAATGATACATACGACACCATAAGCTTTGCATCAAGGATATATATATCAAATATGTTATATGATATATAATTATGACATCCACACTGTTAAACATGCATTATGCAAGAACTAAATCTGAAATAACAGGTCTTTCTTTAGGTCTGAAATTTCATCTAGATTATTAATAAGACATTAATTAACTTATCCAGACCATAATAAACTCTTGATGTCAACGCCAGCATTCAATATTGACTGGATTAGAATCCTATATGTTGTTTAATGCTCATTGATGATTAAAACAAAAAATGGATAATCAATACCGTGCTTTATATTGTACTAACTTTAGCAATGATGATCTAGGCTAGGCGGAAATTTCAATTGCTTCAAATCTTGGTTCATAGTGGATCAATTTTCAGCAAATTACCTTTACATTATCTAGTTTTTACCTATTATAATGAGAACTGCCAACTCTTTATCTAATCTCCTGTAAAGTATCTTTAATAATGTAGCAATAATTCACCTTCAAATACATCAAGAATATTTATAATTGCCAGAACAATGTCCAGACAGGAAATGACCAGAAAGGGGTAAAGCCAATGTCCAGAAATGGATAAGATCAAGGTTCAGAAAGGGGTAAGATCATCATCCTGAAAGGATCAAAAAAGGGGTTTAAAGGCGTGTAGGGGATGTAAACCCATGTCTACAGAAATTTTACAATGTTTGCTGTTCTTCCTTTATTACCTTGTGTGGCATTTGTCCTTTATAATATTGGTGTGTCTTGTAGTGTGGCATTTCCCTTTTTTTACATTTGTGTGTGTGGTAGTGTGTCATTCACCTTTTATTACCTTGTGTAGAAGCGTGGCATTTGCACGTTTTTACCTTGATGTATGTGGTAGTGCGGCATTTGCACTTTTTTTTACCTTGATGTGTGGTATTGCCCTTTATTACTTTGGTTTGTGTGACAGTGTCGCATCGCTCTTTCTTACCTAGGTGTATGGGTCAGTGCTATATTCTTAAATTTATTAGTCATATTAAAATTTATCTCATTAGAAATCTATTATTTTATATGAGATGAGACACAACCCCCGTAACCACTACCAGCATAGGTCAGACAAACTCCATAGGTGTGATAAACCTCTTGATTTACACCTACATGTATGGAGTTTATGCGACTTAAACTGGTTATGGGGGTTGTGTCTTATCTCACATCGTCTTTTCCATTAACACCCTGTTTATCACTGAGATCCCAGTACAGATGTCTTCAGATGATTAGTCTCCAGCTATCTTAGACCACACTTTACAAGAGTTGTCGTCGTCTTCTACTGCTGTTTATTTTATCAAAATCTATCTCATTTTAAAGCAAAATCTATCGCATTTTAAATCAAAATCTATATCATTTTAAAACTTATTATTTTATATGAAAAATCTATCCTACTTACCGCCATTTTGACTGGTTCACGAAATCCACGATCACATGATTCAATATTTTTGTCGATTTAGGAATACTTCCACCTAATGTCCAAATATCCGATTGCTCGCCTCAGATGTTCTCTGTCTGGAAGACAATCAAAACTCTATCCAAATTCCTGAATATCTGATGGAGAACTATCTCCACGGAAGTCCTTACTACCAGTTTTCCTTTACCTGGGTTAAATTAAACCATATACGTCAATTATTCAAGACAGACGATTCGAGTACATAAGTATGTATTATAAGTGTTGTTTGTATCTCACGGATGAAGATGTGATAATTATACTAGAACAACCAGTACAAAATAAATTACCCTAGGCGTGAACAACCAGTCCTAACATAGTTTTTCAAACTTTTTTATTTGAAATTCAGATGAAGGGCAGTATTATTTGACGTCTTATGACTCCCACTCTGTTAAAACTGTGATCAATATCTCGTTACGAAATTCATAAATCAATGCGAGTGTGCACATTCATTTCTACTTTCTCCGAAGCCACAGTCTAAACAATCTATCCCATCTTCTGTAATCCAAGTTCAAATAATAGCTCCAGTTACCTTCCACCCCAGTAAGTGTAATCCAAGTTCAAACAATAGCTCTAGTTATATTCCACCCCAATTTCTGTAATCCAAATAATCGCTATTGTTATCTAAATATATTATCTTCTACCCAGCAATGCCTAACTATAGCTCCAAATGAAAGAGAAATGGGGTTTAATGTCCACTGGACACAAACTAGGTCATTTTGGACTAACAAATTCAATTTCATTTCAAAAGTTCATTTGAGCTTAGGTTTTTAGCAGTGGTAGGAAACTGTAGCAGTAAGAGAAAACCTGTTAGACAGGTGACCCTGCTTCTCGTCACATACACACACGAGATTAAAGTCATGCCATTTGACTCAATGACAGACCTTCTGATCTAAAGCACACATTTTGCCTATCATCCACCCCCTACATACCCACCCCTGAAGTCTGAAGAAATGACTATAGTGGTATGTGATGTGCATATACCAGGGCATGCTTCCTATTGTTTAAAGAACACATGATACTTCTTAACATCAATTCAGGAAATTCATTTGTAGTTTCTGAATACACTAATCAAACTTACCATGAATATTAACAGTCAAACATCAAAATTAGACCAATTTAATATATTTCAATCTGTTTCTCAATCAAGTAGTATTACTCCTGACACAATCTCTTCTCTTCTGTTGAATTAGAATTACTCCCAACACAATCTCTCCACTTCAGTCAAGTTACAATTACTCCCCACAGAATATTATCTCTTCCGTCTAATTAGAATTACTCCCCACAGAATCTTTCCACTTCAGTCTAGTTAGAATTAGTTCCCACAGAATCTCTTCACTGCAGACTAGTTAGAATTACTCCCCACCGAATCTCTCCACTTCAGTGCAGTTAAAATAAGTCCCAACACAATATCTTCTCTTGCGTTAGAATTACTCCCAATACGATTTCTTCTCCTAAGATGAGTTACTCCCAACAAAATCTCATTTCTTAAGTTGAGTAAGAATTACTGCCAACACAATCTCTTCTCTTGAGTGGAGTTAGAACTACTCCCAACATAAAATCTCTTCAGTTGCTTGTTAGAATTACTCTCAAAGCAAAATCTCTTCTTTCTTGAAAAACATATAGTTTGGTTTATAGTTTTTATTTTACATCCGAGGAATATTGTCTCTATTCTTATTGGTAACAAAACTCAGCCAGAAACACAAACACTGCCATTGGCAGACAAATTACACATCTATATCAATATGTCACCCAATAATTCGCTTGTTTCACAGAATATCTAATTTTCTTGCAAGCTACTTTCAGAAACAACAAAAAACTACTTGATTTTCAAGAAATCTGTTATTTGTCTGAGAGTTAAACGGTTGTTTCAGAAACAAAAAAAAACGACTTGAATTGGTGAAAATCTTTAATTTGTCTGCGATTCTATTGGATGTACAGCACCACACTGTGACCTCTCTTGAACAGACGCTGACATGCAGACGGAGACAAACGAAATCAGATCTTCATCACAGAGCAAATTTTTCCCAAATATATTCCTTTCTCACAGACTCACACATAAACAACCGTTTTGTGGAAAACAGTAATTTTGTAACAGTGCGTGTATCAGTTATGTAATGGAATCTTGGGACTCTCTTAACATTCAGAATAACAACAGATCAATGACATGGTCCAATATAGTCGTATACAAAGAACAAACTGAATAATGTTAAGCTGAAATCTGTATTTCTTCCTCTTGGGTCTAGAAACTCCAATTAGTTACAATATAACACAAAACATTAAACAGTGATCTGTTACTATTCAGTCACACACAAACAGTGACAAAACCAAACTGAACCATTATAGTAGACATCTGTAATTTTTCCTCTGTTCTCTATTGGTTATGTAACAGAATCAGCCCTCTGATCATAAAATTAATTACCAAAAAACCTATAATTAATCAGCGACATGCAACGATTTAATCACACACAAAAACACTAAACAATTAAGTCACAAATCGGAACTGAGCGACGCAAGTAGACATTTGTAATTTTTCTCCTGGTTTTTATCGGTTATATAATAGAATCTTTGGCACTTTAATCATACAGTGACCTGAAGACTATCAACGATTTACAAAAAAACACAAAACAAAAAAACTGTCCAATTACATGTTCCGATATTGTGATTGAATCCAAAAATGAACTGAACTACTGTTTAGTAGAAATCTTTAATTTTGCCCTTGGTGTCTCTTGTCGGTTACATAACAGAATCTGTCAGCTCTCAGAACAACAGAAAACATTAATTAACAAGTAATATGTTGTGATTTAGACGCCTATAAAAATCCCACTGTTTAGTAGAAATGTGTAATAATTTGTCCATGAGTCTAATGTTAGCATAACACACTGGACGCTAACCTCTCTAACTCTCTCACATCCTGACATACTGAAGGACAAATCAGTTCCAATATAATATTGATTTACTTCTGGTGGTTGTATATAGACAGACCATGTCTTGTATTCCTCTATAAGATATTGTCCAACTTATTCAATAACAGGGGTGTATATTACCATCCACCAATTCACAACAGTTGCAGCCATTTCTTATATTCTTCTACACCAGATCTTGTTCAACTTATTCAATAAGTGGGGGAAGGGGGATGAACGGCGGAGGGCAGTATTTATCGACAAATATCCATCATTTCACATGTATGGCCATGCTTTGAGAGACAGAAAAATGAAATGGGGTTTAACGTCCTACTCTTCTGCACCTTACCTGGGCTAATGGAAGACGGGCATACGCCATACAGTGTGCTATGAGGGGAATTTTACCCGGGCAGCAGCGCTACGGCCTACTCTTATATCGAATTCCAACTGCCAAGGGATCTTTTACGTGCACACCGGTTTTTCGTAACATCCGAATGACTAGGCAGCTGTCCTTGTCAGGCCTTCCTTCTGCATTTTGAGAGACAGTAAGGAAATGAAATTAGGTTTAACATCCTACTGTTCTGCTCCGAACTGGACTAATGAAGACAGGCATATGTCATACATTGTACTATGTGGGAAATTTTGCCAGGACAGAGGCACTACAGCCTACTCTTATATCGAATTCCAACTGTCAAGGGATCTTTCACATGCACGCCAATGTGTAAACTGGACCTTGTTTTTTGTCCCATCTGAATGACTAGACAGTTGTCCTTGTCAGGCCCTCCATCCTGCATCACTGACAAGGGGAACCACACACGAAAATCTGGATGAACTTTCAACATCTCTTAGATATAAACATACAGTTTAGGTTTCATCCAAATCAGATAAACAATTATGACTTTCAGAGGGTCCACAACCGTGGTATTAAAATTCAAACTCAGGGGCCATAATCCAGGCAAACTGAAGATCCAATATGTGCGAATATCTAAAGGAACCAAGATCTTTGGGACATAAACATGTTTCAAATTTAATCAAAATCAATCAAAATTCTGGAAAAACATGCAATCTGGTTTTTACCCAAAACAAGATATCAAAGGAGTTGATGTCTGTTGGAATGAAATATAGAGAGAGATTGAAGACTAGATTTGGGTTTCAGAAATTCAGACATATTTGTCAATCTCAAGTAATTGGCTAGGAAATAAAATCCTGATAGATACAAAAATTAAATGCAATGGACTTTAAAATCCTATTTTTCTCCTCCATGAATCTAGTCATATGAATAGATGTCTAAATAATTTATATAAAATATAGAACTTAATACACAATCAAATGCAGTTGAATTTATGCTTTATATCAGTAAAAACACCTGAAACTTGATCCTTAAATTTCAAAACTGCTAATTCAGGTTGATAGAAATACTTGAAAGTTAGGTTGCCAAACAACAAAACATACAGCCATAGCAGCTAAAACGTCCGAGCGCTCAACAAGGGTTGTCACATATTTAATCTTTTGTACGTAATAGCAGGCATTTACAAGATAAATTTCATACAGATCAGATTATAGTTTATGTCCTTAATTGCGGGTTCACAATGTGCTATAAGCTGAAACAAGGGCCTTAACTCTAGAAGTATTATACAAAAAATTTTGAAATTCAACAGCCTTTTGTCATTTTGATAATCTTAATAATGTATATAAATTTCATGCAGATCGCATGATGACTTTTGTCATTGGAGTGTTTACAGGGTGAAACGATGGCCTTAACTCTATACAGGTCACCATTCTATGGAATACAATAACTGCTCATTTTGACTATGGCTCTCTAGTCATTATCAAGCCATAACTCTAGATATAATATTACAATGCATTAATTTAATAAAAGACCCAAACTGCAAATAAATTTCTGTGAATCTACTATATGTAAAGATGGAAATTATAGTTCGACTATGTAAAACAGTGTACACAATTTTAATATAAAACCCCTCAAAGTTCCACATAAAATAATTCATGAAAACATAATTCACATTGATTTTATGTCAAGAGAACGCCACATACAGCACCGAACCAACCTTTAATCAAATACCTGAGATTTTTAACTTGAAACAAATTATATACAACAGAATTTTCATTGATTTTATGTCAACAAAGGGCCATAATTTAGTAAAAGATAGGTTGCCAGGCAACAAACCCTTCTCCCACAGAGGAGACAACAGATGTCACATATTCAAGAATGGGGGCTTTGACTTTCTCTAATAATTGATCAAGAGTAACAACCTGTGAGATACTTATCAGAAATAAATAAAGTTCTTCTGAGTGCCAAGATTTATTATACAAAACATGTACCAATAATCAGATGATATTTATAGAGGATTTGATCTACAGGTAAATGATTTGATTAACGGCGAGACTATTCCCTTTCCTGGTCCTGTATTTGACATAAGTTGTTAATCCTAAGCAATTAATTGAGGATTTAACATCCACTTGTGCTGCAAGTGAAAATGCAAAGAAAAACTAATTGCATGACAAACGAGGCTATCAACACGAATACAATGTAAACAATACTGTATGGAGACGAAGAATACTTTCACCGTTTTTAGTACCTTAAATCAGTGTCCAAAGTTTTAGGGAAGACTCCAGATTACACGAAGGGCTGTCATGTTGCTGTATTGGTATATATATTCGATTGAACAGGAAGAATAGACAAACTCCCTTAAAAACTCAAGTATCAGAAGTCAATCCAGCAATGGCCAGAGAGGGATTTCTTGGACCACTGCTCCAAGAGTATGTAGAATTGTGAACTGTTTATTTATTAACACCTACTTAACCTTGGATGAGGTAACCTTTGTGACCGACCCAAACACCTGCCCAATGTTTACTACGGCTTCAACTCTCATTAACACCAGTCAGCATCCACTTAATTACTGTGGCTAAAATGCAATCTAAAGATGGATTATGTAAGGTTTAGATAAAGTGCTGAAAGTTATTGCTATAATAGTTCAAAAATAGAAAATGAAATATATTTTTAGCAAATTAAATTAAGACATGCAACAGGCAGATTTAGCTCTTACATAATGCATCTTTAATTATGCTTGGAAAGTATTATTGTGATTGCACTTTAAATAAAAATTTACCGGATATTCTCTCCAGACTAATTTCCCCATTAGGGTATTTATTACGTCATTGGGTGTAATTAACCATTCCAATAATTAAAACAAGAAACTGAGAGTACAGAACTAAAAAAGTAATCATTGCCATTCAAAACATTAGACGATCGAGCCAAAACAAAAGATGTGTAGTATGGTAGAGCTATAAACCAAGTATGATGATCCCTTATAAACATATTCCACAATTGATCCTTTAACATGGTTCTTGTTGAGTTTTTAGAAAACAGGAGAGAGAAATGGGGTTTATGTCCACTAAACTAGGACATTTTGGGACTAACATTTTCAATCTTTCTTTCAACCCTACTCGTTCTCATGTACAATCAGGGTATCAAATCACATCACTTGAATAAATGATAGATCGTTTGACCTAATGCACAGAAACAAACAATTTATTGTTATAAAATATATTTAACATCAACAATCATGCAAAAAAAACAAAAACAAACAACAAATCAATAATAATTAATGTTTTAATATATTTACGTCAATTTTCTATGAGGGAAAGGAGTAAATAGATATTTTTCATAAAAATTATAAATAAATGAAATTATACCTGATGATTTCTGGGCAGTTGCAATTATATCTTTCTTCTTTTTCTCTATAATCTGTAAGCCCATTAAACCTTGTTTTCTCCGGTTACATTGAAACAGTCCCATTAGATATGCATTAGACCAAAGTGATATTAACTGAGAAAACAACAATTTATACCACCCAGTTCAAGTCTTTAAAAGATCTTGATCAGCAAAATATATTGATGTAAATATTACTTTTTATTTAATACATTTGTATATCACATATCTAAGTGCCGTTGCCAAACCTTTACTAATTAAAATTTGTTTGGTCTCCAGAGTATCAAAGATTTTGAAGAGATCAAGGGTAGGGCTGTACGATATTGCAAAAAGGGTCGATATCTATATTGGCATTTTTTTCAACGATATAGTTAAATATCGTGATATTTAATAATAATGTCACTTTACTATTTAATAAATTAAATATAAATGCATTAAAGCAGACTACAGTGTGAGTAAGAATTGTGGGTGAGAATTGCTTTATTCATACACTTTAAACTTTGCTTTTTTTATAATATAGATTTATTAAAATGCACAAAACAACATCGTTTTTTGATAAAAATGCTTCACCAAACACGATTTGTGCAATTTCATTTTGGTACTAATTTCTATATTTCAACTAGGCCTTCCACCTCCATAATTTCCCCTGTGGGTCTACTAGTACTGGTAGTACTAGCGTAGTACTAGCTAAGTTTTCCATAATCAAATTAAATACAACCACTGATGTTTAATTAAAAAAGCATCTGCTTGCATAAGAAAATTCTCAAATATCACATGCAGTGGAAGTAAGTAGATGCGGTTTTCAAGTTCAAACAGATTAACAAATACTAAATGATCCGGACTATCTTCCATTCAGGCATTTGATTGGCTGGGGTATTCCTGGCCTAACTGTGACTGTAATCTATTTATAGATCGTTTTATTCTTGCTTTCAGAAATTAAGTTTGTTGAGTTTTCTAAAATTATTCAATTTTTAAAAAAATATGACAACCTGCTGTATAGTGTATTTATTATCTATTTTTATGATAATTTTTTTTTGATATTTGAAGTTTTTGGCGATATTCGATAAACCACTATATCAACGATTTTTGGCCACATGATCACGATAAATGACTATATCAAAAATATTGTATATCGTACAGCCCTAATCAAGGGCAATAATTGTGGCAGTGATTAACCAATCAATCAACTTTAAATATGGAAACTCCTACTAAAACAGTAGAATTAAACAATATCCAAGTTGTATAAATAAATGAACAATTATTAAAGATATATTATAGAAAATTAGATAAAGAGCTGGCAGTTCTCACTATAATAGTTAAAAACTAGATAAAGTAAAGGGAATATGCCGAAAACCATTTTAAGATCACTGTAGCCTTGATTGTCATTGTTACTGCTGTCACGATAATTATCAAAGTCTTTATGATCCATTTTCGCGGTTAATAATCAATAGACATTGAACAGCAGATAGGATTCAACTCCAATGAAAATAAGATGGCATTGAGAGTTGGTCTAGTTTCATATTAATAAATGTCTAATTAATAGTTTATATAACATTTCAGGCCTAACAAAAGACCTACTAGCCCTTGCATAATGCATGTTTAATAATCTTATCCTACATGTGTTTTCTTCGATGTTAATCTTATTTTGAGGTATACAATAAGCAAAATGTGAAACTGGCTTTTAGCTTAATTTTCTGTCCTTTGAAAATAAAAATCAACATTATTATTATGTTGAAATTTCTCAATGAACCGAAATCTACAAAAATATCGTGACAATTGATAAACCTTCCGAAGGACTAGAATAACATCAACATCATATAATACATAGTTTATTTTCAGATTTCAAAGTCATCATCCCCTGTTTCACAAATTTCAACATAATTAGCATTTGACGTTTTGTTTTTACAAATGGAGTCCTCAGACTTTATGGCATTCTGTGCCAGACACTCCAACCAGACATCAACTGTCTCTTCTGGTGCTAATTCATCAAACTCAATGTCTTCAACGTCATTCACATCATCACAGTTTGCTCCCGATTCAGATATTATTGTTGTTGTTGTCGAGTCTTGAAAAACATTTTTCCCTAAATTGTTGTTATTATTATTGCACAAATTAAATGTTTTTAGGTTTTGAGATGATGACAAATGTTGTTTTGTTAAATCTTCGTATTTATTAAGTAATAATTGTAAATCAGCATTTGGAGAACACCTGCCATCGGATATTCTTAAATTTGTTTCCGAACTCTGTTCACCTTCGTATAAACCTACACCTGAATCATTTAAACTTTGCGATTTTTCAACATCATTCGTTTCATTGGTATCCTTGGGCAGATCACTCTGTAAATTATCTTGTCCTTTGACCGCTTCGCTTTCAGACATAACATTGGTTTTTATTGGACCTTTCGTTGTAGATACAATGTCTGTGATTGGTTTAGTGGAGGTGGATGCTGAACCATCGCTACCGGCAACTGCTTCGGTTAATCTCTGTACTATGCTCTTTTTGCGGTGACCTTTCTTAGGCATTTTCTGAAATAAAACAGGTGTATATAATCAATCATAATTTCTATTTAGACAGAGGAGAGCGGGGGAAGTGGAAAGAAAGGGAGATGGGGAATAATGGCAGAAAAAAAGGGAAATTGGGGACAGAGAGAGAGAGAGTGATAAAAGGGAGAAGTGTAAGAAAACAGAGAGATGGAGGAAAGAAAGGGTGAGATAATAAGGGAAATGGATGGAGAGGGGAGGGATGTTTATTTAGTAGATTAATATTTGGTATATCTATATTTGAACAAGCCAACAGTGAGGCTGATGTCCCCCGCCGAAATCCCAAAATAAATAGATGACACATATTAATTAATCGCACATTTATTTTTTTCAAACGTATCGACCAATCAAACTGAACACGAAGTGTCATCCAAAAATTGCTTATCTCTGCCTACCGTAAGAAGAAAATGCTCATCTTCGAACTCCATCAAGGCATTGACCTAATAAGCATACACACCAATTTTGAACATTTTAACTCAATTCGAAGGAGAGTTATTGTGTTCCAAAGTCTCGGCAAATCAAATTGCTTATCGCTCTGCTTACCCTGAGCAGAAAATGCTCATTATCGATCATAGTCAAGGTATTACTGTAATGAAACTATACACCAAGTTTCATCACTCTCACTTAATTAGAACTAAAGTTATCGTGTCTCAAAGCATCAACCAATCAAATTGCTTATCTCTGCCTACCCTAAGCGGAAAATGCTCATCTTCAAACTCCATCGAGGCATTGACCTAATAAGTATATACACTAAGTTTGAACATTTTAACTCAATCAGAAGGAGAGTTATTGTGTTCCAAAGTCTCGACCAATCAAATTGCGTATTGCTCTGCTTACCCTGAGCAGAAAATGCTAATTATCGAACTTAGTCAAGGTATTACTGTACACCAAGTTTCATCACTCTCACTTAATTAGAACTAAAGTTATCGTGTCCCAAAGCATCAACCAATCAAATTGCTTATCTCTGCTTACCCTAAGCGGAACCGCTCATCTTCGAACTCCATCAAGGCATTGACCTAATAAGCATATACACCAAGTTTGAACATTTTAACTAAATTAGAAGGAGAGTTATTGTGTTCCAAAGTCTCGACCAATCAAATTGCGTATCGCTCTGCTTACCCTGAGCAGAAAATGCTCATTATCGAACTTAGTCAAGGTATTACTATAATGAAACTATACACCAAGTTTCATCACTCTCACTTAATTAGAACTAAAGTTATCGTGTCCCAAAGCATCAACCAATCAAATTGCTTATCTCTGCTTACCCTAAGCGGAAAATGCTCATCTTCGAACTCCATCAAGGCATTGACCTAATAAGCATATACACCAAGTTTGAACATTTTAACTCAATTAGGAAGAGAGTTATTGTGTCCCAAAAAGTGTGACGGACGGACGGACAGACAGACAGACAGACAGACAGACAGACAGACAGACGAACCCATTTTAATAGTCCCCCAACTTTCTTCGAAAGGCGGGGGACAAAAATTTAGTACACGCAGGGTAGGTTATTTGAAAAACCTGGTTTCAAACAGAGTAGAGGGAGACCTAACTGTATATTAATCAAAAGATCAAAACTAATATTCAAGTCATCCAAATAAATGTGTAATCAATCACATAGCCACTCAATTAACTATTTTTACATTCAGGGTTTAATTTTCAACACATTTGCATCAACTGGAGTTATCAAGTTGGGAGAGCCACAGTGGCTTGGTGATTACGGCACTGGCTTGCGGGTTCGCTCCCTGTGTTGGCCTAGAAAGATCATCAGGGCATGACATGGCAAAGAAAGCTGTCTAGTTGTGTACAATACAGTGTATGATGGGGAAACGACTTTTCATTGAATTTCATTTGCTAAGGCATCTTTTACGTGCAGTGTGGATATTGCACATTTTTTTTTCTTCATCCCATCCGACTGACTAGACATTCCTTGCCAGTAGGAAACCAAAGCACACCAAAAATAAGTTTACCTTTGGAGGGGGTCTATTAGGATCATGTAGCTTCGAGTGATGTAATAGTTTTGCCTGAAAAAAGAAAATATACATTTGGGCAAGAAATAAAAATCAAAACCTTATTTTCTGAAGTGAACCAGGCCTTGTGGGTAGACCTGATCTACCAAGCCTTGTGGGTAGACCTGTTTGACCAATGAAATGAAATGGGGTTTAATGGAGCTAATCAACCAGGGACTACATCATTCGCACCCCCCCACCCCCTGATATCTAACGGAAATAAAATGGAATGGGAATGTTATACTCCGACGGGGGTAATGAAGACGTGCATACTCCATAGTAGTTAAGGCTACTACTATATATAATTTCAACTGCCAAGGGTTCTTTTACGTGCACGCCAATGAGTACATGGGTGATTTTTTTTTTGTCACATCCAAATGACTACACAGTTGTCCTTCTGGGGCCCTCTGCCTGGAAAATACATATATAGGCATTTGAATGGGACAAAAAAAAATAGTTCCTGTATACATATTGGTGAGCATAATAGAATTCTTGACAGTTGAAATAAGTGTAGGTCGTGGTGCCACTGTTCAAGATAAATTTCCTTCACAGCACAGTGCATGGCATGTTCCCGTCTTGAAAAGCCCAATCAGTGCTGAAAAGTAGGTCATTAAAGGTCATTGCATTTTATTTGTCTCACCTTATTAACGAAGGTCTGACTACATCCATCATGATGACACGTCAGTCTCTGTTGATCGTGATATGATCTAATGTGGGCTTTTAAATTGCGTAGATCTAGATAAACTCGTTCACAACCGTCACGATCACATGAGTATAACGGTTGCTCGGAACTGTGAATAAAACTGTGACGTTTTAACTGAATCTTCTTCTTATAACATTTATTACATTGTGGACATTCATATACTGAAAATGTACAAAACATACATAAATGTGAAATTGTAAAAATACTGAAATTTTAGAAAATATTGCAAATTGTAAAAGGTTAAATCAAAACTATTCATGGCGTTTCATGGTTGTGTCAACTGTTACATGTGAATGGCATGGCTTTAAGGGAAATTTTGCCCTGGTAGACATACTTCTACTTCTGTCAACACTTCTTCGAATTTCAACTGCGAGGGGATCAGTGTTTGAAACAAGCAGAGATCCGGTGACTGTAGGTCCTTTTACAATGGCCGTGAATCCCCACTTGTTTTTTTTAACCATAGAAGAAATTTTGATTAGGATTTTGTAGTTAAATTATTTTATGATTGTGACATTTAAATACTATGTACATGTATAACAACTTCATAGAAGTTAGTATTAATAAAATACTGAAGAAAGTGGAATAATCTGTAGGATGATATATTAATATAATTAACCTATATGATAATATTAACAGTTTACCTCTAGGATGGTGTATTATTTAACCTCAACAATAATATTAACATAGTTTACCTCTAGGATGGTATATTAATTTGTGTTTTCGAAGCTGAGTCCACGTTTCTACATTTACATCACATCCTTCTTCTGTACATTTATAACCTAGAATAAACAAATACAAGCTGTGAAACAAGGTTACAATAATCATAATCCTCATAACAAATACAAGCTAACTTGCTGTATTCCATATAACCATATAACTGTATCATGTGTTATTCTATCATTCTAAGCAACCTGTATTCTATATAATTAAATCCTGAGTAATACAAATAAAATGAAATGAAATGGGGTTTACAGCTATACTGTTCTGTTCCAACTGGGATAATGAAGACAGGCATACGGTACACCATACACGGTGCTATGAGGAAAATTTGGCGCTATGCACTACTCTTATATCGAATTCTAACTACCAAGGGATCTTTTACTTGCATGCCAATGTGTACACAAGACCTTGTTTTTTTTTTGTCCCATCCAAATGACAAGACAGATGTCCTTCTCAGGCCCTGCATCAATGACAAGGGGAAAACGACACTGGAAAATCCTGATGGCCTCTCTCGGCCAAAGTAGTTTAATGCAGGTTAGAAACATTGAAAATCGGGTCAACTCAACAATTTAGGAAAACAAATCAGCCCTATAATGGACTAAGAAATGGAATGGGGTTTATCATCTTAATTTTCAGCATCAATGAGGCTAACAAAAACATACCATACAGTATGTTATGAAGGAGAATTCATTATTATATATTACTGAAATGTCAGATAGAACGTTCATCCCATCTGACATGGTATATCCCGATATTTACAGCTAATGCAGAAATTAAGCATGTGCCAATCTTAAAAATTAATGACTAAAAAACTCCCAAACTATATGTATGTGTAAACTCCATACTATCTGAGTCCACCCCTGGTGTTATTCCTTCTTCTATTTGAATGATAAATCTTACAATGGGATATAAAATATAAACAAACCTTCGTGTATTTTTGCGTGACGCTTTAACTGATGAGCTATTTTACATGAATAATCACAGCCTTCAAACGTACATCTAAAATATGAAAAAATATAGTTTTTGATAAGCTCAAATATCAAATTTCTCATGGCTTCACCCCTGCTAATATTTCACTTTCATATTCAATTAAGTAAACAAAATCAAAATACCAATCGTCAAAACTTTGAAGACAACAAAATGGTGCCAGGCTTCTTGAACAGCGAGCAGCTTAAATCAATGAAATTTTAAATCCACAAACTTTTTGGATTGATATTCCTATTAGAGAGTCATAGTACAGAATATGGCAGTTTTCAAGTGTTTCCCATTGCTTACTGGCACATCCAGACTTTAAGTCGATATGAATGTCTACATCTACACAACAAATAAAACTAAATAATAAACAAATTCAAATGTCAGTTACATTTTTTTTCATTAATCATGTATCTGCAAAAAGTGAAAATTTTGTATAAATGTACTTTAATAACCTTTGGGTTACCAAGTCACCTTCAATTATGTTAAATTTTAATAAAAGGAAGCAGAACAAATATTGTTAACTTATTGATGTGTGCTTAGTGTTTACGTCTAAAGTTGTCAAATTGAAATGTTTGTCCCAGCTTAGTGTATGTTCTCAAGCAGCGCTAATTGCAGACAGGAAGTATAGGTTTAGTAGAGAGTAGATCTATTATTAAAAATCAAAACTTACAGATAAGGGTTGGCATTTTTATGTTGTAATTCATGGCGTGTTAGTTGATGTTCTTTAGCAAATTTTTTCTTACATCCATCCACAGTACATCTATACTATATGAATAAAAAGATCGAATAAAATGAAATAAGGTTTAACTGGGCTAATGAAGACGGGTATACACAAGTGGTTGAACATCCAAAAGTTTTTCTTGGCTACATTAAAGATTCGGAAACAATATTTTTGGAAGTTGAGAAATGTTTAACTTTTATACATACCTTAAATTGTTTACCATGAACAGTTCTGATATGCCTCTTCAAGTTGCACTCATTAGAAAATGGTTTATTATCACAATCAGACAGAGAACATCTAGAAAACAAGCAAACGATTTATTACAGTGTATATCTAGAAAAAAAATATTTTATTATAACAATCACCAAGAAAATAAACAATTAGAGAGTGTACATCTAGAAAACAGAGAAAGAAATAATTCGATTAGTTGATTGTAAGGTAGGGGTCTTTAGCAGTGGGGAGAAAACCTAAGGACCCAGAGACAAACCCATGAGGTTAGGCAGACATTCTTACTCCTTGCCACGTACAAGTGTGGATCAAATCCACACCACTTGATTCAATGTCATACTGTAGGATTCAAAGCACATACTTTAGACAATTTGGTCAGCCAATTCCCCTATATCAATATAATATGTGCAATATAGAACTCGTATATGTATATCCATTTAACACATTGCAGACATTACACCAACTGTTGGAAGCATGGAATGACATATAAGGCTACAATACTCGTCAATACTCCATCATTTAAAGGGACAATAACATTCTTGCTGGCTTGGTAGCTCCAGAAAATAAATAATACCCTTATTCTAAGTAGGCCTACTAGATGTTTAAATGTCCTACCTGTTGTGTAAATTATTCATTACAACCTATTTTATTTGTCCAGAGGGTTCGAAAATATTTTAAAATTCAAGTCACATTTGAAAAGGTTTACGTTAGACTTTTCAAATCAATTGGTTGAATTTTTCCAATTTTTTAAATTAGGTGTGTTAAGATGAAATTTAAATCATCATTTAATTGGAAAATTTTAAAATAATACGATTTGTTGGCCAGAATGAAGATTGGGAAATATTTTTCAGTTACAACAAGAGTGTTATTGGGGCTTTAAAGAGTTTCTACGTACACAAACTGTTGAACAGTAACTGGTTGTTTTTTAGGCGAATGTGAAAGTTGTTCGTGACGTTTCAGATGTTGAGCTCTTGCGTAGGCTTTGTCACATCCAGGCTCTTCACATATAAACGGCTTCTGAAAGATAGAAATAACAAATAGGTATAAATTAATAAAAACTAGAACTCATTAAAGGCAAAGATAATTCAAACTTTCTCGGCCAGTGTCGTACCATACCCACTTAGCCACGGGGGATCCCCTTCCTCAAATAGCATGGGATCTTAACCCATGTAGTGTCAGTAGTGTGCTATGAGGGGAAACTTGCCCAGACCACTGACTGAACTCTGTCAATCCAATGCATTGATAGTAATGACAGTCAGTGACAAGTCCGGCTTGGCAGAACTTAGTCTAAAATGTTATATTCTAAAGTGACAAGCTTTCTACCTCGCCAGTATGTGTCCTTAAATGTACCAAAAACCTCGATCTTCTTCCAAATGTTTTATCGCACCCTGGAGTCGAACAAACGAACTTTGAATGCCCAACACGTGTGAGATCTTTCTCGTCGGAAGACATGTTGTTTGCCTACGATTGACCAGTTATTATTTCCAACTGACTCCAATTACACCCAGCTATAGCTGCCGGTTTAATACAAATTCACTAATTGAAACTCTAATCAAACAAAACGAAATAATCTACAAGAAAATTTTATTTCTTATATTAGTTTCAATATATACTATTTCTATTTTTAACGACGTTTCGATTGACGTATTCCTGCTCATCAATAATGTTTGCATCAATAAGACATTCTATTTTCATTTTATTGCTTCTGAATATTGTTTGTAAGGACATCAAATTTGTCACTGCCGAGTGCAAATTTGTATATCTTTTTGCACGACCTCGACCTTGAACCGTTAAAAGCGGTAGAAAGTAGAAATGGCGACTGGAGGGTTTTCCTTTGGAAACACTACATCATCAGCAGGAACTGGAGGGTATACCATCAAATATCTTTATTAAACAGTTTTCCATGCCTATTTCATTTCCTTTGTTTACATTGTGTAGCAGAGATGTGTAAATAGGTGGTGTTAGGCTACTAACTACTACTCTGTTTGTGATCTAGTGGGGATGCCTTTTTTTTAAAAAATTATACTTGATACTGACTATGAGTTGTTATAGACATTATAGTATACTGATACTGATAGTGATTTGTCCAGTCCTCTGCCTGTAGTAGGTAGGGGGTTTGGCTGGCCGAATGGTTAGCACATGCACGCTGTCACAACGCCTGTCATTGAGTCAACTGTCGTGGTTTTGAAATCCCCTGTTCTGTTGTACATGACAAGAAGTAGGGTTGCCTGTCCAACCTCGTGGGTTTTCTCCAGGTCCTCCGGTTTCCTCCCACTGCCAAAAACCCCTACGCACAAGCGAATTTTTGAAAAAAAATTACACTATAGTCCTGAAATGAACTACGGTAGTTCATGTCTAGTGGACACTGGACATTAAACCCCATTTCTCTCTCTCTGCCTGTAAACACTTCAATTCAGTGGTATCTACAATCTTGATTTTATGCCATATAACAGGCCTATCTATAGAGCAGAGATGTATTGTTTATGTTTCCAATTGACTTGGTTACAGTCATCAATTCCCTAACTGATCAGCAGTAAATGTTGTCCATATCGCTGATACTAGTGATAGGGATGACATTGGGGCCCAAATGGGGCAAATTAATTAGCTCTGTTCAATCTTGGGTAGTGGGATGAGTTGTCTTCTATACATTCTTATATAATAATATATGAAAGGAGCCAAATCTCTCATATATTTGGGACCTAGAAATTGACACAAACGGGTTGCAGCACATATGATAATGTACATGTAATATGAATTATATGATTAAAGTATCATATATAAACTGATTAACATTCAAGAGTTGCTGTTTTTGCTGTTATGTCTAATCGGCTATGTTCAGAGAAATACACCAGAAGTTTCAATGGAATTGCAATGTCTAGCCTCTGGGTATTCCAGTTTATGCCGATATTAATTATTGCGCATGCTCTCCAGATAAGAATATGACGTCACTGTTAGACATGACATTTCTTTTAATTTTTACTAGTACCTAATTGTTCTGGATGTACCTATTTGTACTGCTTTTTCAGACAATGTTGTATTATTTGAATACTTTCAGACAATGTTGTATTATTTGAATACAAAGGTAATAATTTTATTTTTGTTCTTCAGATTTAATTTTGGTACCGCAGCAACACCAGCGGCCACAACAGCTGCAGGTAATACAAATATCCTTGTGTATATAATTCAAATTCCCTCTTTAACATCTCATCAATACAATACAGGAGTCACAGTGGCTAACACTAGGGACCGGGTATCATTCAGATTTGATGAAAAAAGGAAAGAAACTGAGCTTACTGATTAGAATCTAATACACATATTCAGTTTATAGATTGTTGTCCAGAAAGTGTTAAATACCATCAAAATTCATCAAATAACGCCCAGAAGGCAGTGCCCATGGCGAAGTGGGTAAGGCACTGGCTCGCTAGTCTTGGGGTCAGGTATTCATTCAGATTTTCGTGCTTGGTTCCCCCTTGTCAGTGATGCAGGATGGAGGACCTGACAAGGACAGTTGTATAGTCAATAAGATGGGACAAAAAAAAACCCCAGGTCCTGTGTGCGTAAAAGATCTCTTGGCAGTTGGAATTCGGTATAAGAGTGGGTGATAAGAAAGCTTCAGATTTTATTCTCTTTTCAATTTTTTTTTCCTCATCTACAAATCTTATCTACACCTGTCAATTGTTTTAGGATCAACAGGAATTTCATTTGGAGCCACGACATCGACGGCACCCACTGCTGGAATACAACCGTTTGGTGCAACGCTAGCAAAACCACAAACTACAGGCTTGACTATAGGTATAGCTACACCATCTACGGTTGCTACTTCTACTGCAGGGGCAACAACTGGTTTCTCACTGGGTTTACCAGCAGCTGGTACAACCCCTTCACTCGGAGGTTCCACAGGTCAGTATATTTTATTTACCCATTGGCTATTGTTAAAATAGGAGCTGCGGTGTGGTTCAGTGTATTTGCTTTATGTTAAAATAGGAGCTGTTGTGTCTTTTATTCACCAACTGTTTTTTTTCTTAAGATAGGAGCTGTTGTGGATCAGTGTATTTTAGTGTTAACTTAATATTGGAGCCATACAATGGGCTTGATTATGATATCTAAATTATAACTTCCATCCTTGTGTGTTTTCTCTGGTTCCCCCAGTTTCTTCTCACAGCTAAGAAGTCCTATGTGCCAGTGGATTGTTACACACCTCGTGGGGTTTTTTTTCCGGGTACTCCGGTTTCCTCCCACAGCTAAAGACTACTATGTGCAAGAAAATTAATGAAATAAAATTAAACCATATATTAGTCCCGAAATGACCTAGTTTGTGTCAAATGGACGTTAAACCCCATTTCTCTCTCTTTCTTTCTCTCTGAAAGTAATAATTTATATATATATAACATTTGAAACCAGAAAAAAGACCTGCAATTACCAGATTTAGCTCTTACATAATGCATCTTTAGTATTTTTACATTCCAACATTGATACATGACTGTATTTTTGCCATCCTTTGTCATATGTTTCGTTGCCTAGCAACCTGTCTACATTTATGTTTTAGGTTTTTCTCTCAATGCTGCAGCAGCAAAACCTGGACTGTCATCAGGATTAACATTAAATACAGCTGGTTTATCTCTCGCTGTTCCCACAACCGGTACCTCAGGATTATCTTTTCCTGCTACATCATCTGCTGCTTCTACAGGACTCTCTGGCTTCAAATTAGGTAAAACTCGTAACATTCCATTCTAGTACACCTCACTCAACTGGCGAGGTTTCGAATCCCGTTGTATGTGACAAGGAGTATGGTCCCCTGTCCAACCTCACAGGTTTTCTCCGGGTCCTCCGGTTTCCTCCCACTTCTAAAGACCCCTATGCACAAGCGACTTATTGAAATAATATTAAACCATATGTCAGTCCCAAAATGACCTAGTTTGTGTCGAGTGGACTTTAAACCCCATATTAATTTTTTTAGTTGATGTACATAAATGTGTGGTAGAATTTAAATTGTATGAATGGGTGTGGGGTGTTTGGAGGACGGAAAGGGGAGGGGCAAATAATTTACGATGGCCACTTAAGATGAGGGGGGGGTTAAACATGCGGCCCAGCGTCTAGTTTTGCCTGCCAAGGGTTTAAATGTGACCCGGGGCACAAATTTTAACGAAGCGACGTGTCGATAATCCTTAAAAACTAGCGGTGGAAATGATTTGATATTATTTTCCAGTTTCAGTAAAACGTTTACTGTATGTCATAGATACATGTATCTAAGTTGTATTTGATACAGGAGAATGTTGTGTTCAATATTATATCTTGGCAATTAGGAAACCAGTCTAAAAAGTTAAATGTGTCAAGGAAGTTTGACTTTGTTTTAAGAAGTCAGTTTGGTTTTGTTTTAAGAAGTCAGTTTGGTTTAAGTCAAGTGCATTGTTCTTATACCACGATTGGTATGTGACAAGGAGTTAGGTCGCCTACTTAACCTAAGTGCGTTTTCTCTGTGTCCCCCTCTTTTAAAGACCCCTACATAACATATCATTTGTTAGTACCGAAATGACCTAGTTTGTGTTGAGAAGACAAATGCAAATCTAGGTAACGGTAAGGATGTAGTACTGCTCAAAGGGAATATTTTCTTATGTCAATATTCATATTTCCATTTTGTACAGAAAGTAACACATTATATTTGTATAAGTGAATATATTATGTTTAAGGTGCAACATCAGCGACTACTGGAGGATTAGGAGGTGGATTGTTTAATTCAACAACTAGTACAGCACCTAGTATATTTAATAATGTCAGCAGTACTACTAGTAGTATCGGATTGGGTGGTGTCGATACAAAAACATCTACAGCAGCATCTGGTGGTAGCACTACTAATGGTAAATCAAGGTACATACTCTTGGTTATAATATTTATAATGAGTTACTTGGGTTTAGTGAGTTACTTACTTAAAAGTAGTATATTGTCACTCATAGTAGAATTAGTTACTTGTGTAGTATATTGTCACTCATATTATTATAATGAGTTACTCGGGTGGTGTTTTATATAGTCATGGGATAATGAGTTACTGGGGTGGTATGGTATAGAGAATCTTCAACGAATCTTTTTTGATAGAAAAAAAATATTAACACAAGTCGATAATGTAAAAAAAACCCAAGGCTTTGTCAATTATTTTTTCTTTATAAATGAGTGTTGAAAGGAAGAAAAGAAGATTTTATTATCATCCTACACTTTCTTACACAGACAATAAATTCTTTGGTACAGATTTTATCATCATGTAAAACGCTATCTCCTAGAGTATGAAAGTTACCACACAAGCACTATCTACTATAGAATGTGTTATTGGGTGATATAATAAGATACTTGGGTGTTACTTATAGTATAATGATACTACAGTACTCTTCGTCCAAATTAGTAGAGAAGCTGCCACAGTAGACAGAAACTATATTCTAATTCTATGTTACTGGTCTGGAGTGGGTGTTTTAGATCATGAGGTCTATTTTTGTGTCAAGTGGCACAGTTTCAATCCCACACTTGTACATGTACATGACAAAGAGTAGAGCTGACTCCTACTCCCCTCCTCAGATTACCTCCCTCTAATAAAGACCCCATTCTCTCTCTTCTTTTAACAGTGATGTAAAAGCTTTGAAAGAAACCATGATACCTGACATGTTAAACCAGTCTGTTGAGAGTTTTCAGTGAGTATATAAACATTATTACCCGTCATGTTACATCCATTAAATTATGTAAATACTTTATTATGAGTATATTGAACTCCTTATCAGTGATGCACAACAAAGAGCCTGACAAGGACAGCTGTCTAATCGTTCCAATGGGACGAAAAAAATGAGGTCTTGTGTACACGTAAAAGATCCCTTGGCAATTGGAATTTGATATAAGAGTAGACCGTAATGCCGCCACCCGGGCAAAACTTCCCTCACAGCACACCGTATGGCATATGCCCGTCTTCATTAGCCCAGTTTAGGAGTAGGACGTTAAACCCCATTTCATTTCAATAAACTTGGTGGTGTTGGGTTTCTGAACGGTTGATGTGTGGGTATTGGATCACAAGGTCTGTTGTTGAGTTAAGTGGCATGGTTTTGATTCTCCTCTTGTATGCGACAAGGTGGGTCGTCTGTCCAGCTAAAGACCCATATGATAATCTCAAAATGACTTAGTTTGTTGGAGTGAACTTTAAATCCCATTTCTCTCTATATATATATATTTAACTACTGTTCTACATTTGGTGATTTAAAATCTACATCCACGATAGTGATATCACAGATAAACAAGAACTAGGAGAAATAAAAAACCTCCATTCTGAGAATATGATTTTCCCTCATAGCACATAGTCAGTACAGAAAAGTAAGACATAAAACCCCATATCATTTCTGTTTCTAGTAGATATATGAAACATGTTTTATTGTTTGTATGTTTTGTTGTTTGTTTATAGAACATGTTTTATTGTTTGTATATAAAAGATGTTCTATTGTTTTTTTAGTAAATATATAAAAGATGAGAAAGTTGTACGTGAAGGTATAGCGAGGATGTCATCTAAACCTCTAGTAAAGGTACAGGAAGATACGGCAGCATTAAAACAACTTCTATCCGTCGTATCAAACACTTTACAGAGAAACACCTGTGCTGTAGAAAAACTTAAACGAGAAATGACGCAGGTTAGTTTATTTAACATTTACTTCCTTGAAGGAGTTGAACCATGGGGACTCAATAACCAGGGGGTCTCAGGTTTGATCCTGGTATTGGTCGAGAAAAGGATTGAGGGCCTGACGAGCATCTCTGTCTGAGGAAAAGCCAATGTCCTATGTACATATTGGTGAGTACGTAAATAAACCTTGATGTTAGAATTCGAAATAAGATAAGGCCTATTCTTTAAATAAACTAAAAACATACTTATGGAAAAACAGCTACTGATTTATTTAGGCGACGTTTCGTAGAGTATTCTCTCAACGTTTTCAAGCTAATACAATATAACAAAAAGGCCTGTAGTGCCACTGTCCCGGCAAAACGTGAATGCTTATCTTCATTACACCAGTTGGAGTGGAAAAGTAGGATGTTAAGCCCCATTTAATTTTAATTTAAATGATTGTAATTATGTATTATTTCAGGAGTTAAAGAATGCAGAGATGGCTCACAGAACGAAAGATACACCCCCAGGTTTACAGTATGAAAATACAGCACCTAATGAGTTAGTTTTACTTTTACAATTCTTTTCATTTCTTACATTTAATCAGCAGTCAAAACATTTTTAGAGAGCAATGTCAGGACTAAGATATTGTTTTAATTTGTGCGTAGGGTCTTTAGCAGTTCCAGAAAAAAGAAAGACCCAGAAAAAACCCACACGGTTAGACAGATGATCGTACTCCTTGTCACATACCAGGGTGGGATCGAAACCATGCCATTTAAATCATTTACATACCTTGTGATCTTAAGTACACATGTTAAACCATTCGACTTCCCATCACCTCACCCATTAATGATGAGGTGGCTCCCCCAAAGCATATATGCCCCAAATTTTCATTTTTTGTCTTGGGTTTTTTTCTCCCCAGGTATTTTCAGATTTTAGTTGAAGATTTTGAGAGTCGAATGTTAACCTACAGACAACAAATAGAAATATTAGAGAATCATCTGACATCATTACATCAACCTAGTAGACATTCACCTGCAGGTAATATCAAACTCTTGGCTGCTCTTCTAAACCATTGTTTTATAGGGATCCACAGTGGCTAAGTGGGTAAGAATCGGACTCACTAGCCTGGAGGTCGCGGGTTCTCTGCTGGTGTTGACCGAGAGAGTTTATAGAGATTTTCCGGAGTGAATTCTACTTGTCATTGGTTGAGGTCGGAGGACCTGACAAGGACAGCTGTCTAGTTGTTTGGATGAGACAGAAATCGAGGTCCTGTGTAGACATGTAAACGACCCCTGGTAGTTGGAATTAGCCATATTGCCACTGTCCAGGCAAAATTTCTCTCATAGCCCCGGTCAGTCGCCTGTCCTTCCTCCTTGGATTTGGGCTGATATACCTTTTAGAGATTCTAATTTCATATTATTTTATTACAGAATTAATACTGTTATTCCGTAAAATGTTTTTTAACCAAATTTATTTGTTTTTATTATAAGAATTGTTTTTATTACAGAATTGTTTGTTTTTATTACATAAATTTTTTGTTTTTGTTACAGAATTAATAGCTTTATTACGTAAGTTACATGAGACATTTGTAGCTCTAGCTGCCCAGTTACAACAAGTTCATGAAGCTGTCAAGGTAAGGAGCATTCAATACATCTATCTTCAGTTTATGGGAGCTGCAGTGGCTAAATGTGTAAGGCGATGGATCACCAACCAAGGGGTGTGGGTTCGTTAGGATTTTATTGTGTTGTTTCCCCTTGTCAGTGGTGCAGGACAGAGGGCCTGGCAAAGACAGTGTTTGATCTTTCATCTGAGGTCCCGTGTACACAGTGGTGGACAAAAAAATAACCTATAACAGTTATAATTCAAAATAAAAGTGGATTGTAGCTTGATGATTTTCCATTATAATAACTGACATACCCCATATTCAGACAGTCAAATTATGTATTATCCATTTTCCATAAGGGAGAGGAAAGAAGGGAGACTAGCAAGCAAGTGGTGTTAGTCCCTTGATGGTGTAACACCACATGATTAAAAATATAATTTCTGGCATTAGTAACAGGGTTTGATCAGTGAAAATTTCTGTTGAATAAAATCTCTGATTTCATATATTTTCAGACGCAGAAGGAACATTATTTAAATTATCGCAAGATATTTCATGGTGATACAAAAAATATTTTTGAGAGACAGCAAAAGTCTGCTGTACGAGTTCATGTTAGTCGTACAATAGAGCAGACAGGTCCAAATCCCTTTACAGGTTTAACCAATGCAACAGCTGCTGCCATGGCATCAGTTTTAACACGCTCACAACAACCATCAGGTAACATATATATATACAATAGATTGTTAAATAACGGGAGCTGCGGTGGTGGCTCAGTCAGATGTTAGCTTATTAACCTTGACGTCCTATGTCCAATCCCTATGTTGGCCAACAAAGGTTGTCAAAAAGAAGATATATAACTATAACAATTGTGAACTGTGTATTCCAGTTCAATTACTAAATGCCACTGAAACAATTGATTGGTTTAATCAAGATAGAGAATCTCTGAATATTAAACATAGAAATTAAATCATGTCTATCATTTTAGGGGCCCCGCCCATTGTTGGTTTAACCAGTGGTTTAAATACATCATCTCTAGGATTTGGACTTGGCAGCTCCACACTGGGTACGTCAACATTGGGTAGCACTACGTTAGGAGGCGGAGGAGGATTATTTGGTGGTTCAGGTAAAGTTTATACTGTTAATTTCTTCCTTTGTAGAACTTAATGGTGTAGGAATACTGAAAACATAGTCCTTTAGTTGCCTTTGAGTCAAATTATTTCAAACACCATTTACAAGCTGATGATAAACAGATAAACCAAGCTACGCCTATTCTTGAAATTTGCCGATCATCGGTTACATATTTTTCTAACAATATTTAAAAGTTTGATTTAGCATTTAATTAAGGAAACAGAATCAATATATCAACAGTAATCACCTGGCTTGGTATCAAAAAGGTTTAAAATGGCTCTCAAATGATTTTGTAGTTTGGAATGATTTGACTAATGTAAAATCCTGACAAAACTGTTCTACAACAATTAGCGATGCAATTCTAAATACGATCCTCTATACATCTTCTGGGGTGTTGCGTGGTCTAGTGATTTAACTTGTGGGTGTGAAACCGCAAAGTCTGTCATTGAGTCAAGTGGCGTTTTTTGGGACTAGATAATTTAGTACTTGTTTGTATTGTGATTTTTGTAGAATAATTTGGTCATACAAACAAAATGTTCTAATTCTCAGACAATCCATCCCCAAAATCTGATACAGTAAGAGAGATTTGAATTTTTGTGTATTTATTTTGTCAAAGAGTACTAACTGCTCTAAATGCTTTCTCTTAACCCTTAGAACCCGAAATGCCGCAAAACCGGCTTGACGTTGTATCACATATACCCGAAATGTCGGTTTTGCGGCTTGGGGCGTGTCAAACTCCTATTACGTTGACGTCATAATTAATATGACGTCCTGTAAATCCAGGGAGGGACGTGCAACACTCCATGTAAAGTCAGTGTTCAAAGGGTTAAACATAGAATTTCATCTCCCTGCATTATCTCAGCGTGTAAGATGATTGTCCGGTATCATTTTTTAAAAAATAAAAACAGGTCGTGTGACCCTAGTTCAGTGATGAAGGAATATCTGAGAATCAGAAATGTATTTTAATATGACTGTAGGTCAGGAAGTAGAGATTAAATAACCTGTATATTTATTTATTAATATTTAACGGTAGATATTGAATGTTTATACTCATGTCTCTAGTTTTACTTATTTATTTTATTAACCACAAGTATATCAGCACAGATCTTAATCTTTTATTTTAGTTATCACAAATATAACAAAGGCCTTAATCTTTTGTTTGACTATCACAAATATATCATAGGCCTTGATCTTTTATTTTACTTACCACAGTCACCCTTTTTTTTAATATTTTTGTATACACCTATAAATATTTTGTGGTCATATATTGTCGACTGGTCTGTCAAACCATCCAGGGGTGGTCGGGCGTGCACTTTAAATCATAAGATCTGTCATTGAGTCAAGTGGAATTGTTTCAATTCCCCGGTTGTACGTGACAATGAGAAGGTCGCCAGTTGTGGATTTTCTCCGGGAACTGTGGTTTGTTCCTAGAAACCTATGTGTAAGCGATTTTTTGAAATACTATACAAGTTAGTCCTGAAAAGACCTAGTTTGAGCCAAGGACAAAATCTATTGAGATTCAAATTCTACTAAACAAAACCGTAAAATGCAGCTCGTATCAGTACAGTGTTATAGCAAATTGCATGATAAATCTGACAACTGCACATCATTTGCATTTTTCACTACAAAAGAAGGCTTTCGCATTGTCACTGGGAAACGTTTTAGGTAAATGTTCCTGGAGGTACAGGGTGCTGTTTTGTAAACTACCTGATATTTTCAACATAGTAAATTAACTTCAATATGTGAAGATATTTTGGTGAGCCTAATGTTTAATTGCCTGATATGTTAAACACAGTAATTGAAATTGATATTGAGTTCATGGATGTAAAGACAACTTGGTGAGCGTGTGTTTATATTGCCTGCTATATGTATTTATAGATATTTACTGTAAAGCTTACAACCTGTTTATTTGCTTGTAGGCCTGTCGTCATCTGTAACTAGTAGTATTACACCAGCCCTTTCTTTCGGTTCTACATTAACATCTACGCCTATTAAACCCTTAGGTTAGTGGGGGTAAGCACTCCTTTTTATACCCCCAACCCCCACAAAGCCCAGCCACAAAACTATTTGTGGTTCCCTTTTTTTGTCATCTGTCACCCGTCAGTCTTGCATCTCCAAATGTGAGTTTTTTCAGACATAAAGTCATGATGGAGTTCCATACGACATGATATAGGAAATTGTATCATTTCTATGCAGACTGAATACATGTATATATACAATTTATTTAATGTAGGTATTCATGCTTTCATTTTTTGGAAAATGTCAAATTTGTCCCAGCTTAATCTATTTTTTTTTTTTTAAAAAACACTTGATGCAGCCCATTTTTGATGACACCGAGGTATCAGAACCAGAATATTTTTTTTGTAGCCTTATATATTAACATCTGCAGAGAATGATTATTTTAGTGGTCCATGTATGGATGTGGGTTTGTTTTATGATTGAGCATACTATATTATTAGTGTTATTTTTATTATCCTCTTGTTATCATCAAAGTATCTAGAAAAAAACTAAACATTTTTTTTTGCATGTCCTTCAGTGGGTTAGGAGATCTTTAATATTACGCTCTATTTAGTTGTCTTGATAATCCAGCTCTTCTGTTCTAAAGTCACAGCAAGGGTCTGAAATTAACTCATCCTTAAATTTCAACTTGTATTGGTGAATCAAGACCATTACTTGATATGTCAGTGGGTGGATTAGTTATGTAATGTTAAAAAATTTTTGTTACTGATTGTAACTTAAATTTTTTTTTATCTCCACCAGTTGTCTCTTTAATTGTATCTCTATTATTTTTACCTCCACTGGTTGTCCCTTAGTTGAGGTATAGCTCTGCTCTGTTTATTTCCACATGTCATCCCTTCAATTCTTGGGTTTTTACCTCCCTTCAATTGTAATTTTATTGTCTTGATCTCTACTGGTTGTCTCTTCAATTGTCACTCAATGTTGTTTTTTTTTTACCTCCACCAGTTGTCCCTTGAAGTATAATTCTTTTTTTTTTATCTTGACAGGTTCAACTGGAGGGTTATTTGGAAGTTCAACATCTGCTACACCAGCTGCCACAACAGGATTTGGACTCGGCAGCACACAACCAACCTTGGCTACCCCTAGTCTTGGGGTTGCACCTTTTAATATCTCATCCAGCACCAATCAACCATTTACCCTAGATAAACCCCCGGGACCTGGTGGAAAACGCAATAAACGATAAATAATTATCATTATATATCATTTCTTGTAAAAATTATACATATTTCATTCTAATTTCTTCCCTAAAACAATAAAATAACATGTCTGAAGGTTTGGGAGTCAATCCCGGTGTTGGCCGAGAAAGTTCCTTAGAATTTTCCAGCTAGGTTTCCACTTATCAGCAGATGTAGGATGCAAGGATAGTGTCTAGTCATTCAGACACTAAGAATTCGAAATAGGAGTAGGCCGTAGAGCTGGGCGATATCCCTAGAAACAGATATTGCAATATTTTAAAAAAAATTTATTTAAAAAAATATTGCGATATAATCACTATATCGCGATATTTTATAAGGTCAATACTTTCAGCTTATCACATTTTAAATGTAAATAAACATGCATAAAAAGTTGGAAATACCCCTCAATATATTATTATTTCTAGTCAATATTATTTTTAGCATACAGTACCAAATTTACAAAACATTAATTTCAATTGGTTCAAACAAAGATCTATAGCCATGAAAACTTGCTAAACTTGTTGTTTATTACAATTTTAATATTCAAAATATTAATTATAATATTTTATTTAAATAAAATTTTTTTAGCATGTTGTTTATTACAATTTTAATATTCAAAATATTAATTATAATATTTCATTTAAATCAAAAATATTTCGAATGAAGGAGGCCCTGAAAACATAAAAAAAAGTTTGTGTTCTTTTGTCCGTGCATATTGAATGTGGTTCATTTAAAAGTGTAAACTTGTTTTATCTCATACCTTGAAAATGCATTATAAAATACGTGATCGATGTAAACAAAGCTCCTTATGTAGGCATTTGCAATTTTTATGGAATGAATACTCAGGAGTTTATAGCAGTATTTTTCATCATTAAGCAATAAAATATCGTAAATAACATATAAAAGAAAACATTTTGTTCAATATTTATGTTAAATATCATCTAGAATATCAAAACCGCGATATATCACGGTATGTTTTGTTTTTTTTCTATGACGATTTTATATCGAAAAACCGAAATATCGCCCAGCTCTAGCCTCATGGAATACACACTATGACTTACACACGTCTTGATTAGTTCAGTCAGTCAAGAAAGTTAAACCCCATTTCATTCGGTTTCACTTATTTACCGAATATTTTTTTGTATGATTTGAGTCAAAATTCACATTGTAAGTAATAAATCATGTTTCATAACTTCTTTGTCATTATTTTTTTTTTTTTATCTTTCATGCTTGGCTACCCATTCTCAGGGGTAGCATCTGCAAGACTGATATGGTGTTCTGTTCTTGTCATAAGGAGCTCAATGCTCAGTGAGTAAGATGTTGGCTTGCTGGCCTGGAGGTCTCAGGTTTGCTCCCGGTGTTGACCGAAAAAATTCCTTTGGGTTTTCAGTGTTGGTATTCCCTTGTCAGCGTGCATAATTATCCGCATATCACACTGCTTTAACCCTGACGCTAAACGCCATTATATACCCGCTCTGTGATGTGGCGGTTGTTGTACCATCTTGTTGTCACCCCATATCTATCGTTCACAAGCTTGTGGCTAATGTTATCATCAATTACCTTGAACTTGATACAGTGTTTGAAGGTCATTCCAAGAATTGGTTCTTGTTTCGATTTTAAGAACCATGTTCTCTGGTTTCGTCTCACTGCTAAAAACACATAGGCATAAGCAAATTATCGAAATAAAATTGAAACATATGTTAGTCCCGAAATTATCCAGTTTGAATGCAGTGGATGTTGAACTCAATTTCTCCCACTAATTGTATGGAAAATAAGTTGTCTTCCCTTGATGGATAGTGGGAACATAGGAATCACCCAGAAACAAGATTCCATTTGACACAAAAATTCCAATATCTATATCGTTGGAGGAAGTGTCTCCAGGAATGTGTCATTTAAAGCAGGGATAGAGGAGGGGGGCTTTTCATGAAGGACTTTGTTGTACAGAAGGAGGGTCAATTGACTAAGCAAGAAGCCAGCACACCATATAGAAGTACGGGTCTTACTGATGCTTGAAATTGGACCCCTCTTGTTATCTGTTGATTTTAAAATCTTGAGATATGATAATAAGCAGCATAATCACATGAGACCAAGTCCAGGTAAAAATGCAAGTAGTGCTTAATCTTGTTTTCTGGGAAGTTGGTTGCCCAAACGGAACTACAGAATTGGAAATGAGTTGTGGCCAGGGCACCTTTGTTCTGTAAAAATTTCCATCACAGAACACTCCTCAGCATGTCTGTTTTCATTAGTCTGGTTGGTGCAGGAATCTATGGGATTCAAAATGAGAAAAGGACTGAGCGCCCCTGTCAGTAATAATATATTTCCCTGCAATCTGATTGGTCAAATTTCTAACATCATGACTTGAGTATGAATTTTAGCATGAATGACGCCCAATTAATAAAATTCCAAACATATAACACTGACAAAAAAAACCTTGATTTTAAAATAATAATATTTCTTTATTTAAAAAAAAAAGAAGATAAATGTGGAAAGAAATTTTAATTAATATGATGCAATATTTATAGTGTGACACTACAATCTACCTAGACCTTGCAATGAAATGACAAGTAAATCCATCTCAGTATAATATGTAGTCTTCAATGAATTAAAAAACTCTCAGAGACATTACGGACCAATGGTGGGAACATGACCCCCTCCAAAAAAACTATAAAAAAATATGTTATAGTATGTGGTCTTTAAACTAAATGAAATTTTACCTCTCTATGTCAAAAACTTGCTGAGTTATGGCCATTTGAAATTAGGGCACTGAACGAACATAATTCACTATTTTTTTGCAGGTGTTCAGGTGCTTCATACTCACATTTCTAATAGTAGAACTCTCTAATTTTGTGATCTAAGACAACTTTTGGTGAACATTACGTATTTAGCATCACACTCAATGTCCATTGCATGCTATTCGTGCCAAATGTGGAACAAATGAACTATTCACTTCAATTTCAAGATTTCCACAGCCACTTGCAAAGTCACTGTTGTATACACAAACTCCAAAATTGGCATAGTTAATATTAGCTGGGCTTTTATCAATTTACAAAAGATTCTGATTCGATGGGATATATACATTTCGAAATTCTATGCACACTGAGAATGTACAAAATATATCCATTTTCACTTACAAATTTGGCCATATGGGACAGGTTAAAATTCTGAAAAAGGTTGATAATGAAACTTTATTTACCCTACTATAACATACATTAAAGTACATCTTGTGTTCACAAGGTTTTCAGCAAAGGGGGGCAACTCTGGCCCGGACTGTCGCACAATGCCGAATATCGATAGGGTTCGTGCTCTTACAATCACAATTTTTCATTACTAACTGAAAACAGATCTATCTGAAAGAGTGGCATCTACCGGGTTTACAGACCAATGGTTGAAGGAACGACAGACATGGTGGCGACTATATAAAAGTCTTTGACACAATTTAAAACATAGCACTAGACGTAATCTACATGTAATTTAAACATGTAAATAAAATTAAATCAAACAAATCAGAAAATTTACAGTCTGCTTGATTCCCTTGAATCGATAAAAACAAGTACAAGAGTATCAATCGACGTCATGGCAGTCATCTTGAAATTATGATGTCATTACAGTGTTAATCAATGAACAGTTCTCCCAACAACAAAGTTTAATGCCCATCTTACTCAAATTACCAGAGCCATAAGGGTCGGGTTTTTTTATTTTGTAGAGCATCACCGTAAGAAGATAGTATGGAATCACTTCCTGATTTAAAAAATCTGAATTAGAAATTCACTGGATGATTGAGATGAATGAAGCTCACTGTAAAGCATCTGAGTTTTGTATAACAGCGTTCTGTAAAACGGGCAATAGAAGTTGAAATGCATCCTGAATATATGTACTACTGTTGGTGGCCTGAAAAACATAACAAAAATATACAAGCTTGGGATCAACATCAAAGTCATGAATATCCCAAGCCCTTGCATATCTAAAAACAATTTGAATTTTATTCCATTGAAACACAAAAATTATTAAATTCAAGAAAATTCGAACATCTGTGAAAGGCAAAAATTATTAAATTCAAGAAAATTCGAACATCTGTGAAAGGCATCACAAATTCACAACCATATCTTGATATGCTGTTGAAGCAAAACAAGAAGAGAAACAGCACATTCACAGAGGGAAATTGAATCAGATGCTTACAAATGATATATATAAATTTAACTAAAATGAAATAGATATAAATGTCTACCGTCATCACAATATTTTGGTTATTCTATTCCTTCGGAGAGAATTTTGCTAAGTAAGCCTTATCACTACAGACTAGGGACTGTGTAGCACAGTGGACGTTAACGTCCAGTCTTTGGATAAATTCACTTAAAATCGTTTATTGCTAACATGAAATGAAATGAAATGGGATTTAACGTCCCACTGTTTTGCTCCGACTGGGCTAATGAAAATGAGCATACGCCAGTGTGCCATGAGGGAAATTTTGCCCAGACAGCGGCACTATGGGTTACTCTTATATCGAATTCCAACTGCAAAGGGATCTTTTACATGCATGCCAATGGAGACATGAGACCTCAGTTTTCCATCCCATCCAATTGACTAGACAGCTGTTCTTGTCAGACTCTCCTCCCAATGATCTTTCTTGCCAATGCCCGGAATCAAAATACATGAATCTCCGGGCTAGCAAGCCAGTGTCTTACACTGTGGCTTCTTATTGCTTACAATGTCCTTGAGTATGTCTTAGTGCTGTCTGTTTAAGTCAAAGTGGTTTGAATGCATTTAATAACTCGTGGACATAATAATAAAATAACTACGAAAGATTACAAACAAAAGGTTTTTACCTCAAGATAAATATTAGTAACTAATGGATTCACAACCTCAGATAATTCCTCGGATTCCTAAAACAACAGAATTATACATGTTACTTTAAAATAGAGATAGTTTGCCATGAAATCTTACTAAAAAAAATATTTGATTCCCTGAAAAACACCCACTAACTGGCAGTCTGTCTGCTTGAATGACGTAAAGATCTCTTGGTTTTGTTCATCGAATGGCGGTTGTGAGAACTTAAACGTACTGCAGACTTTGCATTTATCAGGCTTTGAGTAACAACAAATTACACAATCAAGTCACATGGCAAACAAGGCAACTTAAAATAGAATTTTACTATTTGTGGTAATTTTCTTTCAATTCAAATGTTTTGAGAGGGTGAAGCAAACTTTTGACAGTCCAAATACATTCTTGAAAGAAAAAAAAAATGCTCAGCCCATTTTTCATTATTTTTCTATTTGAACGAGGTTGTTGTTTCGATAAATGCCAGTATGTAAGGATAAAAGAATTTCATTATTGGTTTTAATGGTAGGGTCACTAACTGTGACTGGTCATACTTTTTTCTAAAAAATTTGTTTTCACTTGATTACGCCAAGACTTTAACAACTTTGTGAGCTATGCGCATGGAACATAAATCTAAGGCCTTTAAAATCGGGGTTTCTCGGTTTCCAAATCAGTTGCACATGTAAACACTCAACCAACCAAGTGATGTCACATCTGAACAAAGACCAACTCAACAACCCTATTGGTCAGTTACAAGCAGGTAAATCCCAGAGATGTAGCCAGGCTGCTGAATGTTTCCCAGAGTACCATTTCTCGTCTTTGAGATATGTACCGACATCTAAGTTCAACACGTGACCACCCAACCTCAGGCCAAACAAGAGTGACCCCCACCTGCCCTTGATTGTCACTTCCGGTTACGTCATTTGCCGAAATATCATCAAATCAAAAAGCTTGTAATGGTGAGGCATCTTTTAAAAAAGCCCAACCATGACTTCAATGTAATTATTTTATAACTTACCCCAACCGTATTAAGACAATGTGAAAATTTAGTTGATAAAATTCCAACTTCTGTACATAAAACCTCAGTCAACCTGAAAAATATAATGATAGCTACGTTACAGAGAGAAACAAGAGAGACCAGGTCATTTCTCCCACCCCCCCCAAAATTCATGAGGACTTTTGTGGTATAACTGACAGAATTAAATAAAGAAATCACAAATCTGATGGTGAGTAAGACACTGGTTCGCTAGGCAGGAGGTTGCGAGTGCATTCCCATAGTTGGCCAAGAAAGATCATCAGGATTTTCCAGAGTGGTTTCTCCTTGTCAGTGGTGCTGGATGGAGGACCTCACAAGAAAAGCTGTCTAGTTGTTTGGATGGGATGAAAAATCAAGGTCCTGTGCACACATTGGCATGCACATAATAGATCCCTTGACAGTGGAATTTGATATAAGAGTGGCTTTAGCGCTGCTCTCTGGGAAAAATTTATCTCATATCACACTGTATGGCATATGCCCGTCTTCATTAGCTCAATTGAAACAGCTCAGTAAGATGTTAAAACCACATTACATTTCTTTTTGAAAATTGAACCAATTACGACGGGTCATTGAATCTATTGACTCTACCGACGAGTGAATCAACGGGATAATTATATCTTCAATTCTTCAGTCCTTATACATATTCTAGTATGCTGGGCTTTCAAAAAGGTAAAGGTGGCATCTAAATACTTTATAAATGGAGGGGGTATGGTACAAACTTCATTCCCTTGGCACCTCAGCTGTAAAAGGTTTACTATTCATCTGCTTTATTCTATTTATAACCAGTAAAGATAGGCTGGCACTGTCAGGCAGGATACGCCCACATTTTTGAGAGATGGATAGAGAACAAGCAATACCGAAAGTGATTTTTCCTACATGTACATCATTAAGTCCTGTATTTCATACTGTATTGGGAGCAGCCATTTTGTTGGTCAGTTCCAGTCTGATATTCATGAAATTCGAAGCCGACAATGATTATGGTGTGACGGTACACAACCTAGAAATGTTACTTTTCGTCAAAATCGGATAAGAATTGTGACCTGTAGAGAGTGCACAACCATGATATACCATATTTTTACACTATTCGCGTACAAACGGTGACCATTTCGTGTGGCAATTTTGGTACGATTTTCACGAAATTCGAACTCAACCTTCCTTACGTATGTACGGTGCAACAATAATATAATCAGAGTTTTTTTTAAAAAATCAGATAATAATTGTTCGAGAGATAGACAGAGAACAAGCAATACCAAAAGTGATTTTTCCTACAATCAAAGGCCATAATTTATTAAGTTATAATTTGATATGTGCAAATATCGAAAAGAATAAAGATCTTTAGGTTATAAACAAGCATTTCAGGTTTCATCAAAATCGAATTAAAAATTGTGACCTCTACAGGGTCCACAACTTTGATATACCATATTTTCACACTGTTCGCGTACAAACGGCGGCCATTTTTTCTGGCAATTATGGTCTGATTTTCTCGAAATTCGAACTCAACCTTCCGTAGGGTGTAACGGTGATAGAGTCAAACATTTTTTTAAATCGGATAATAATTGTGACCTCCAGAGGGACCATAGGTGATTTTTCGGACAATCAGGGGCCATAATTCAGGAAGTTACGATCCGATATGGGCAAATAACGAAAGGAACCAAGATCTTTGGGTTATAACAATGCATTTCAAGTTTCATCAAAATCAAATTAACATTGTGACCTCTACAGGGTCCACAACCATGATATACAATTTTTTAACACCAGAGGGACCACAAGCTAAAATAAGGCGATTTTGCGTATAATCAGGGGCCATAATTCAGGAAGTTACAATCCGATATGCGCAAATATCGAAAGGAACCAAGATCTTGGGGTTATAACCATGAATTTCAAGTTTCATCAAAATCGATTTAAAAATGTGACTTTTACAAGGTCCACAAACCATGATATACAATTTTTTAACAGTATTCGCGTACAAACAGCGGCCATTTTGTATGGCAATTTTCGTCCGATTTTCCCGAAATTCGAACTCAACCTTCCTTAGGGTGTAACGGTGATATAATCAAACGGTTTTTTAAATCGGATAATAATTGTGACCTCCAGAGGGACCACAAGCTAAAAAGGGTGATTTTTCGGACAATCAGGGGCCATAATTCAGGAAATTACATTCCGATAGGTGCAAATATCGAAAGGAACCAAGATCTTTGGGTTATAAACATACATGTCAAGTTTCATCAAAATCCGTTCAAAATTGTGACCTCTATAGGGTCCACAAGCTAAAAACGTGATTTTTCGTACAATCAGGGGCCATAATCCATGAAGTTTTCATCCGATACATGCCAATATCGAAAGGAACCAAGATCTTTTGGGGATAAACCTATATTTCAAGTTTCGTCAAAATCGGATAAGAATTGTGACCTGTAGAGAGTCCACAAACAAATTGTGGACGGACGGACGGACGGACATCTGGACGGACAGGGGCGACGACAATATACGTCCACATAAAAATGTGGGCGTATAAAAATAACTTACCCAGCTAGAGCTTTAGATCGGTCCAGATATGATTTCTCTCCATCTTTCTGTAATAGGATTAACTCCCCTGCTTTATGGAACTGTTCAACACTTTTAGATGTTAGCTCTGCTAATGACTGAATGGCAAGTCGGTGTATTTCCTGTAAAAACAACATAAACTTTATAAAAGTAGACTAATATGGCTACTTGTCGACAAGCAGTTGTGGAAAGACAGGGATAACAACAAAATATTGCCATACAATTGTTTAAATTTCAAGTTTATCCGGAGATCACTGTAATAAATAACCGGTTGAGTTCGAATTTCGGGAAAATCAGACCAAAATTGCCATACAAAATGGCCGCCGTTTGTTCCCGAATACTGTTAAAAAATTGTATATCATGGTTGTGGACCCTGTAGAGGTCACAATGTTAATTTGATTTTGAGAGGACTCTTTTGTAAGTTTTAGTAACTTTTGTCCAATCCATTTACTTTAAAGTAATAAAATATGTTTAAAAAAAAAAAAAAATAACCGGTTGTAATTTAGCTATAAGTTAAATTAGCTATTGATTTATGAGACCATAGTGGTCAGTTCAGTTTTTTATCAATCAACATTTTCAAGTATGACACTTGGGATTCTGGAGTATCCACAAATAATAAAATTCAACCTTTGGATCACGTGTTATGGTTGTCGTTTTATCATCTCCACTTTCAGAATGGAAATCTATCAGCCATTTTCGTGTTTTTTCCTGGACTTTGTTTAGTTTATCAGGAGTTGTACCGAGATGTAGTTCTGTCAGTTGATCTGTTACCAGCTTTACAAAATCATGCTCTGTTGCTTCTACAAAATATACCAATAATTTACACTTTCAATTACTAACTTCAATACTTTACACTTTCAATTACTCAACAATTCACACGTTCAATCACTCACCACAATAATGTATACTTTAAATTACTCGATAATTTATACTTTCAATTACTCACAAATTTACCTTCAATTACTCACCTAAGTAATTTACACTTTCAATCACTCACCACAATCAGTGCGTAGCCTTCACATTGTCCCTGTTAAGAGCATTTATTCATATACTGAACAACCTGACATACTTACCATCATCATTTTCATCAATTTCAAAAATATCTTTTATTTGTAACAATTCTGGTTTTATCTCTGATATAGTTTCTTCTGACATTGCGTGTAATAACGTCTGAACACGCTTCTCACTCTGATTGGATAATATCTCAAGAGCTTCTAAATGAGCCAATCCTGCAATCAGACAAATATATACAAAATAACCAAATTCCTCACTTTGAGAGAGAGTTTAATGTCCACTGGAAATATCATATGATTCAATTTTATTTCAATGATTCGTTAGGGAGAAAAACATAATAAACCTTTGAGGTTGGACAAGCGACCCTGCTCCTTGTCATGTACAAGTGGGGAATATAACCCATGTCATTTGACTCAATGACAGACCTTATTCTAAAGCGCACATGTTAAACCCATTCGGCCGCCCAATCACCACTAGTTGTTTCAACAGAAATGAAAACCGTAAATCCCATATTACCTTGATAATCATCAAATAAACAACCAAAATGACATTTTCTTGCTTCTTCTGATTCTTTCTCCATTTCAATCTTCTGATCAGTTTCATCTTTTGCATCTCGTAAAAGTGCGGATAAATTCTGTTTATCTCCCTTGTTTCCTAGAAATTGTCTGGCCTTGCGGAACCCTGGATCATGTTCGGTGATAACAGAGTACGTCTTTTTACCAATCTTTTCCATCACGTCCAAACTTCCTGTTCCAATTGTTTCCAAAACACCAATACTCTCAGAAACCTAAAAAAAACCCAAACAAATACCATATTTCCTGAGAATGTTTAAACGGTTTAGATTAAAAACTTATTTGTGGTGTTTTAATCAAATATTTTTAACATCCATTTTGTCTACAACCAAGAAACACCCAGGGTTAAAAAAAGAGTGGGTTATATGTGGGTAACAATAATTTCAAATAATTTTCTATATATAATTGTCCCATCTTATTTCTATGACATTCAGTATGTAGGTGAAATAAGAGTATATGTCCATGGCTTGCACACAGACACTGTCCTTAATGGGGAAATTGAGCTCTCGTTAAGACCTAAGCCCCTTTTTTATTGTGTTGATGCTTGTGACTGTGATATTGGAGAAAAAGTTACATTTTGAAATGAAAATAGGGTTTAACGTAAATTAGAAGATAAAATAATGTTAACTTACAGTATTTTGAACAAGGCTACTGATGTTAGAAAACCACCCGCCTCCGTCAGCAACTTCAGCTGTCTGTGTGTTTGTTTTCTCGTCCAATGTTTTTGTTTGGGCATCAGTTTTAGGCTGTGATTCAGGTTTATTTGTTGCTCTTGTCTCCTTTATTTCTGAAATAAAGAGGACATTGAAATTAGTACATTTCAACGGTCGACCAATTCATTAAAGGAATTAAAAATCTCTTTTCTATGGCACCTAGAAATAGACACAAATTGGTTACAAAGTATATTATATAAACTGATACGAATGTTTATAAACTGATTTACATTCAATTGTTAATCAGATCAAATTGAATAGCAGTCTTTGGCGTTGGATTATTCCAGTTTACACCGGTAGTCCTCTATTGTGGAATATGTATCTAGACTTGTATGAGTCACTTCATCACAAATGGTGCCTAAAAACTTTCTGGCATCTGATTTGTGTGCCATTTTCAAAATTTTCATACATGTATTGCCTTAAATATTTGATATCATATAAGACCATTTTTTCTTGGTAAGATGACAATATCAATGTAGATAAAAACTGATCAACAAGTTGTGTCTGTTATGTTGAAGACAATGGAGGATATTTATTGAGTTAGTGGCTTGCCTCCTTACATTGAAAAACTCCACACAAAATATTTTGTTAGAAAGACAATAAAACATTTGTAATAAATATTATTAAACATAAACATACTATCTTTCTTCGTATCACTTATTGTTTCATCTTCAGCCATTTCCTCAGGAGGGGGAGCACCTAATGATGTTTCTACTGTATCCATTAAAGTTGTAAACCCATCACCTATGACATAGTATTTAAAACTTATTGATTATTAAAGCTATGAACACATATATGGATTATAAACAGAGAGGGGATAGAGGTATAGATTATGAACAGAAGTCCACTCAATACAAACTAACATAGAGTTCCATTTTATCATTTATATTTGTTAATAACATTAATGTACTTGATAACTGAGCCTATGATCTTTGTTTTAATCGAAAATGTTTTATTATGTTACTATTACTTTACAGGAGAAAATGTGAGAATTAGAAAGACTGTTTTTACTTTTTTTATGTTATGTGAAAGTATCTAATAGTAAGTGAAGGGGGACTGTACCACACACAATTACACAAAACAAATCTATTGACAATACACAGAAAAAACAGACAAACATACATATCCGATTAAGTAAATGGATCCTGGGGGCTAACAATAACGAGGAATATATCCCCAAAATATTGTGTACCTCTCTATTATGCCACATGAAATATGAATGTAAGCATATCGAAGGAAAAATAACCTATACACATACAATGTAACCATATCATATCAGTGAAGTATAAAAAAAGCTTGGTAGCCTACTACTATTAAATGGTCAATGCTATAGTTAGAAACACTATAAGGAACATCTGTCACTCGAGACACATAACATCATCTGGGAACATGACAGATGGACACTAAAACTGAGTGTGGTAAATAGAATAAAAAACAAAAGAAAAGTGGATTAAAGTCCATTTGGTTCTAATCCATTTTTGTGTGTGTGTGTGTGTGTGGAAGGGCAGGGGGGGCGGGGGAGAGGCAGGCACAGAGAGGGAGAAAGAGAGACCCTTCTCCTTCTCACCCAAGGGGTCGAAGTAATTACAGACCTGTTGAGAGATGTTTGTATCTCAATACTATAAGAAAGAGGAATGAAATGGGGTTTCACATCCTACTGATCTGCCCCGACTGGAGAGAGAGAGACACAGAGAAGAGAGAGAGGGAGAGAGAGAGTTTGAGTTCATAATATTTAGTCGAGAGAGAGGATTTAACATATGTTACAATTTTATTGCACAAAAAACTTGAACACTCAAAACATAAACAGTATATGGGTAGAATCTCACTTATTAATACTCACCAACTTGATGTGTAAAGGTAGAAACTGAGCTGGTGGCTGTTTTCAATAATGATGATCCCCAACCCCAGCCCCATCCACCTGAAGACTAAAGGGAGATAATTCATTTAGTGTACCAAACTACTAAACTATAATAAAAATTTGCAGAAAATTTCATAGATTTTAAACTTGTCTCCTTTTGGTGGCAGCTAAAATTCTAACTGTCCACCAGACAGAACAATAAGGAATGACAGTTTCAGAAATAACTGAAGAAATTGTGTTTTTAACATCCTACTTTTCTGATCAACCAGGCTAATAATGAAGACAGGAATATGCCATGTGGTGTGCTATATGGGGACTAGCCCAATTGACCTGAATAAGTGGTCTTGATCTTCAATAATAAAAATATCTACCTGCTCTTCTGCAGCAGAGGTAAGATTTTCAAGGACCTCTTCCTGCTCCGGGGTATGGTCTCGTTCTCGCGGGATAGTCACAGATTCAGGAGATTCTGTGACTATGTTGTTATTTGAGACGTTGTCAGATTTTACTGGTGTTTTTGTCACACTATCTTTCTGATCAGTTTTAGAAGAATTCACTTCACTGACAACAGTCTTATGTTTATCTGAGCTAATCTGTGATTGTTTATCCGAGTTAATTTGTGATTGTTTATCTGAGTTATCCTGTGATTGTTTATCTGAGTTTTCCTGTGATTCTTTGTCCAAACTAATCTGTGATTGTTTATCCGAGTTAATGTCTGATTGTTTATCAGAGTTATCCTGTGACTTTTTATCATCAACAAATGTTGATATTTTTGTTATTGCTTGAGTTTTTTGAGCATCTGTTTCTGATTGTATTTTGTCAGGTTTCTCTGTCTTTCTTTCCTCAGCTTTTACTACTTTTTCTTCTGTTAAATTTTTTGCTGATAATTTTTCATCTGTCAAAGTTTTACCTGTTTCTTTTCCTCCATTTTTTCCCCTTTTCTTCTTTTTATTTTTACCTTTGCCTTCATTCCGACCACTTGCTTGCTTCTGTGGTTCCTGTTTTGTCATCTGTTCAACATTTTCTTTCTTCTCTTTTATTTTCTGTGTTGCCATGGCACCAACTGCTGAAGGATCATTAATTTCACCTTCATCAGCACTTGCAAAAGCAGCATCATCATCTGAATCTGACATGTTTGCCCGAAGATTGGAAAAGCGTCTGTAATTTAAATTTCCTGAAGGAAAAGAAATGGTAAATTTAATATGACGCAATTCTTGAATTCAAATATTAAATTATATGTATAATTAATGTTCAGGTATGATGCTGACTTGTTAACCAGAATGTCACTAGTTTTCTCATGGTCATGGTATTGGCTAATAAAGTTGCGTGTTTTTTCTGGCACAGTACAGGCGGAGGGCGGAGGACATGACAAGGATATACATGTGTCTAGTTGTTTGGATCGTACAAAAAAAACCACATTGGCTCGCATAAAAAAAACCCAGAAAATTTAGTGCCAAACAAAATTATAGAATTGAAATGGGGTTTAACATCCAGGACTAGTCCTTCTCTACTGACACCCGAGTCCAGGACCAGGACCTCTTGCTTGGTGAGCCATAAGTCACGGTAGCTCAATAAAGATAACCACTGTAAAATAACAAAAAAATATATGCTGAAAACCTACAATTCATTCCTTTAGACACACAGGTTTATCTATCATTCATAATTCATTAATTAATCTGACCAGAAAACACATAAACATAAGGATGATAAGGTTGGCAGCTGGCCAAAAAAGTAAACATTGTCAATAACATCCTCACCATTCATAAATTAGCGTCTCTAGAAATAAATAAATCGCGTCTTCTAGATATAATATTAGTTATACTTACAAATTCAATTTAAAAAAACTGAAATATTTCGTTATAAACGCCGAATTCAATCAAAAATAATAGAAGGCCACGTCGACTGCTGAAATGTGTTTATGTTGACATTTCACGCACATGCGTACAATAGAGATTGTACTTTGCAGCATTATAAATATAGACAATCACTTGAATGGATTTAAATGCAAACCTATCGAAATATAATTTTAAGTTGTTTCCATGGTGTCGGACAATATGTATTCTACCCCATTGTTTAATTGATTTTTATTTAAAAACAATTTTCTACCAATGAATTTGAAATGTTTTAAGAATAATTTAGGTTGTCACCGAAGACACTCAAAAATTTCAAAATGGCGTACGAGGTGAATTATTTTTTTTTTTTTTTTAGATATTTTCTTATTTAAATAAACTTTACCTATCTGTTCTTAAAAATGTCCTTGGCTATTATTATTCAGCATATGAAGAGATGTGGCTATATTTTAAAAATAAAAGTTGAAAATCACGTCCCTACTCCATCCATCTTCATTGAGTTTTGCCTAAGAAGGTTTTAGCAAACTCTTGGTTGGACTTGCCACTTGGTCTTGTCAGTCAATCAACAAGTAATTTATTTTGTAGGCCTATATCATATTCAATTTAAAATATTCCAAACACAGGAGTTCTTTTCAGTAACAATAGGCCTATATAGTTATTTTAAATAACGGGTGACAGAGATAGCTTTTTAAAAATGAAACAGCCAAGAAAGTTCCACTAAACACATTGACATTGCTCCCAGCCTTACCTATTAATGTCGTTTCATCTTATTTGCCTGAGTTTGTAAATTTGAGCGTTACCCTTTCAATGAAGTCAGGCAAATCAGATAGAAGAGGGGGATATGTTTTTTAACAGCGCGTTGTGTCTCTCATACTGGTTCGAGTGCGGTATGCAAGGTCTTATTTTCTCAATCTCACTAAGATGTTCATTTACATTAACATTGCTCAGGCGTTCACAGGGACTGACACGCGACCGTTGAGCAGTAAAAAGTTGCCCGGTAAAATTGACTGGGGCGATCCATTTTTTAGACAAGGATTCAATCACAAGTTCCCTGGACATACAGGCGAGTGTAATAAGACTAACGTTCAGAGCTGGACTAGTGTGTAGAACCAGCTCAGTGTAGAAACAACTAGAATTCAGATTTTCCAGTTCAAACCAGTCAACGAAAAGTGATTACCGTCTAGTCATTCAGATGACATTTCTCTCCAAAGGAATCTTATTTATGGGTTTGAACACAGTTGTGTGGACAGAGAACAAGCTTTTGGATTCTAATTTATCGGGAACTAAAGCATGGACAAAAATATATCGCTAAACCTACTCACAATACTGTACGCATATTGAATCCCAAGGCGCATAATCAACGTATCATGATTTTTTTTTTCGTTCCCTGCCTTTCGAAAAAAGTGTGAGACAATTTAAATGGGGTCTATCTATCTGTACTCTGTCTGACAAAGTTCGACAAACAGCATTTTCTGCTCAGGGAATTCACTAAGCAGAGCGATAAGCAATTTGATTGTTCGAGACTTTGGAAACTATCCCTTCATTGAAATAGAATGTTTAAACTTGGTGTTGGCATTCATTAGGGGAATGCCTTAATGGAATTCGAAGATGAGTATTTTTTGCTTAGGGTAAGCAGAGATAAGCAATCTGATTGGTTGATTCTTTGAGGCATGATAACTTTGGTTATAATAAAATGAGAGTGATGAAACTGTTAATATAGATTCATTATAACATTACCATGACTAAGTTTGATGGGGAGAATTTTCTGCTTTGGTTAAGGAACGACAAACAATTTGATTGGTCAAGACTTCATTAGGTGAATGTCTTGACTGAGTTCAATGATTAACAATTCGAGCAAAGCTAAGCGGAGCTAATCACTTCTATTGGTCGAAGCTTTGATTAGAGAGTGATAAAACTTAGTGTATGGTTTGATTGCTTGATATTTTTGAAAGAAATTAATGTGCGATTAATTAATATATGTCATCTATTTATTTTTGGATTCCGGCGGGGGACATCAGCCTCACTGTTCAACTGTTGACTTGTTATGTATTTTTGTCTCTTCACAAACACATCATCCATAGGTAGGGTACACAACCTCCATTATATTGTTTTGGTCCTTATTTTGATCTGTCAGCTACAAGTACATGTAGACAAACACACATTTCCAGCCCTGGACAGGAACTGTATTTGTGACGCCAATAAATTATCAAATGTTCATATATCCTGTTGTTTTCTTGGTACATATTGATCTGGTTTTGACCTTGATACGAATCATATCCTAGCACCCGAATGGCAATATGTATCGTGACTGAAGTGGCAATACCCAGCACTAACACAATAAACTGAGGCACACATTGATGTGCACATAATAAAATCCTTGCAAAAAATGGCAGTTGAAAGACCACTTCCCCCCCATCCATACCCTTACATATATGTAAAATCATTGTAAACATAGCAATGAATGTCAATCTCATTCTCAAATTGACTGAACACTGAGGTATTATGTTCCCATGATCACATTTTTCTTAATTTGTAAATTAGTATGCTTCATAATAATAATTAGTGAAATCTTGTCAAAATATTGTGTATGTATAATATAGTCATTGTTATGTTATCCATAGAACTGTTCTGTTTCTTTAATATCTGCCATTAAGTGTAGCATAATTTCGATTCTAAGCTTGTACATTGACAAGGAGTAGATTGACATGCTGAACCGTATAGTTCTCTATGCGTCCTCTGGTTTTCTTCTACAATTACTGATAAAGACTAATATATGCAAGTGACTTATTGATATTTAAATAAAATTGTAACATGTAAGGCTAGTCCCTATATAACCTGATTTTAAGTTAGTGTTAAACCCTACGTACATGTATATCACTCTCTACATTTCAATTGATCTGCATGACAATATCCATTTCCTTAAAAACACATCTTATGTTTTAATTAGAAAACCCCTGGTGACCACAGAAGGAAGTGGGATGCTGATGAATATGAGAAACTTGCTAAAGAAAGATTGGAGGAGGAGCTGGCCAAAGAGAGTGGGTCAAATGAACGAGAAATTCCTATTAAAAGGGAACTTCTTCAACCTCGTGATTATAAGGTAATACTAGTAATAGTTAGAATTATTTCAAAAGATTTTTTGGTTCAAGAAAAAGCACCAGTTGAAGTTATCATTTCACAATGATAAAAAAAACCAAGAATGAACAGGCCTAAGTTATAATTTCACAATGATAAAAAAAAACTAGATCAAACCTGAAGATGTCTAAATTATATTTTTAAAACAATGAAAAAAAATAAATCAAGAATGAAGTGAGTAATATAATGTACATGCACACTTACGCTTACCTGGAAATCCCAGGTTAGATTTCGGTGTGATTGAGAAAATTCTTCAGGATTTTCTGGAGTGGTTTCTCCATGTTAATGGTGAAGGAATAGGGTGTGGCAAGAAAAAGTGTCTAGTCATTTGGATGGGATGAAAAACTGTGGTTCCTGTATATAGGTAGTGCTCATAAGAGAACTCTTTACAGTTGCAATTCAGAATAATTGTCTCATAGCATATTGCATGACATGTGCACATCTCTATTATCCCAGTTTGTGCAGAACCGTAGAATGTTAAGCTCCATTTCATTTTGTTTCCCTTAAAGGGACAATAACACTCTTGCTGGCTTGTAGCTCCAGAATATAAATAATACCCTTATTCTAAGTACTAGATGTTTAAGTGTCCTACCTGTTGTGTAAATTATCCATTACAACCTATTTTATTTGTCCAGAGGGTTCGAAAATATTTTAAAATCCAAGTCACATTTGAAAAGGTTTACGTTAGACTTTTCAAATCAATTGGTTGAATTTTTCCAATTTTTTAAATTAGGTGTGTTAAGATGAAATTTATATCATCATTTAATTGGAATATTCTAAAATAATACGATTTGTTGACCAGAATGAAGATTGGGACATATATTTTTCAGTTACAACAAGAGTGTTATTGGGGCTTTAACACTGTGTGGCCATTGAATTGATTTTATATATTTTTATTTACTTTTTAGGTTGATTTAGATTCTAAGTTAGGTAAATCTCAGGTAATAACAAAAACAACTCCAGCTTTTCAACAAGGAGGGTAAGTCAGACTGCTTCGCTATCATTCACGTGATTTCTTAAAACAAATGTTGTGTAAATTAAGACCATTTTACCATGCAGCCAGATTATTATAGAATATTGTTTATGGGTGTGGGTTGGCCTTTCATTTTGTCAGCCCCATGTGATACATGTACTATTTCTCCTTTAAAATATTTAATTTGAGTGAAAAAAAAAAAGAGCGCAGGAAAAGCTGGCATACCCCAAGTGAAGAAAGAATCTTTTTATTGTACTTGTGTATATTTATTTTGTATTTTCCAGATATTTTTGTAATGTTTGTGATTGTGTTGTAAAAGATAGTATTAATTTCCTTGATCACATCAATGGCAAAAAACGTAAGTTATGTTCCTTCTTTTTTTTTCCTTCTCTGACTATTTGGATGAAATGAAAAACCAAGATTCTATGTATGTAAAAGATGCCCTGGCATTTGGAATTCAATGTAAGAGCTGGATGTAGTGCCACTGTCCGGGCGAAATCCTTATGGCACATTGTATGGCATATGCCCGTCTTCATTATCCCAGTTGGACATTAAACCCCATTTCATTTTAAAATGTATCTTCCAATGTGAGTCGGATTAATGTCTAGAGCATGTGAAGTCCCGTTTACAGATTTCACGCTACATGGATGATGCCATTTGCATTAGCTTGGTTGGTGCCGAAAAGTACGTTTTTAAACGCCATTTCATTAAAACTCATTTCTGTAATTTCAGTCTTGCACAGAAAAAAATAAACACTGAATTTGGAATCGTTCACTGCTTTATTTTTCAGATCAGAGAAATCTTGGTATGTCCATGAAAATAGAAAGATCAACATTAGATCAAGTTAAAAAAAGATTTGAAATGAATAAAAAGAAAAAGGAAGAAAAGAAGAAGGAATATGATTTTGATGAACGAATGAAAGAATTAAAAGAAGAGGTAGGTTATTTTCAAATGACTCCATGTACATGATCACTATTTTCAATTTTCAAATGATTCCATGTACATAATTGCTATTTTTCAATGACTCAAGGTGTATGATCCCTATCTTCAGATGACTCCATCTGTCTATATGATCTTCAGATGACTCCATCTATATGATCAATATCTTCAGATGACTCCATCTATATGATCAATATTTTAAAATGACTCCATGTAATCATGTACATGATCAATATTCTAAAATGTACATATCACTATTTTCAAATACACTTCACTATTTTCAAATGACTCCATGTGCATAATCACTATTTTCAATTGACTCAATGTACATGATCATTATTTTCAAATGACTTCATGTACATAATCATTATTTTCAATTGTTCATTTGATTCAAAGTACACCACTGCTATATTCCTTACATTATCAGAATAAAATTGAACCATATGTTAAGTCTCGAAATGACCTAGTTTGTGTCGAGTGAACATTAAACCCCATTTCTCTCTCTCCATTACCGCACTGCTATCTGAAAACAAGACTTTTTCGCTTTGACTTATTTAAATATTTGTTTATTTATAAATTTGTTTGTTTATACAGGAGGAAAAACAAAAAGCATACAAGAAAGAGAAGAGGAAAGAACGTAAGCGTAAAGCAGATACGGATTTAGATGATGGCGATGATGATATGGCTGCCTTGATGGGTTTTTCGGGATTTGGTGGTTCCAAAAAATGATAGTGGAAGAATGTTTTTGTTTGTAATTTTGAAAGACTTGGATTTAATTGTTTTATTGTGAAGGGTGTCTTTTATGTAAATTAGAAAGACTAGTTCACTGTTTTGTGCTCAGGAAAAGAGACAGTACAGGATAACTGTGCAATAAATCAAAGAAAAAACAAACGATACAGGAACATGACACACACAGGCTCCAAAATTATTTTTTTTTGCTTCTGATATTAAAGTTGTACCAGACATTTAAGAGCGTGTGTCAGAGGTGTATTAAAACAAGATCGAGGGGGACTCGAGCCAAGGTGTATACCAGTAATATTTTGGACACAGTCTTAAGTCTTTCTTACACATCAACATTATTCGCTTAGATCAATTGTGTTTATAACACACTTTCATCTTCCTCTAGTCACGAGGGATTTGTTGGCAGGCCCCTTACAAGTAAAATAGGTTCGTCCTCTTTTCATCTAAAATTGGCACTAATCTCAACCAAATAAATACTTGAATCCTTAAAACATTTTAGTTTATGTTTTTCATGGATTAGACCCTATATGTTATTCTCTATGAGAATTTAAACAAGACAGTAATAAATGTTTTTTTATATAAAAAAAATAGTGCCTTAATTCAATCATTGTTTTGAGTTGTAAAGGCAAGGGCTCGGCTAATGATAACAACCATACTGCGATTCTTGCTACCCTTCGTCTAATCCCAAGGGTTCATATACATGCACCTCATTAAGTACACCAGTAGACCTGGGGTTTTTATTTCCCATTTGAACTACTAGATGCTTTTCCTTGCCAGACCTCTCAATAATAATGTCCCAAATTCTTCAAGCTCATTCTCACTTGCAAGAGCTGACAAGTAGTGACAATAGGACATGATGGAACCAGCAAACTTTTGGTTTGTGAGCACATGCTTTTTCCTAGCATTACACATTTGGCCATATATAGAACAAGCATATCTGTATTGGTCTTTTAAAAAAAAAACTGTGGGACAAATTACAGAGAGTGAGAAATGGGGTTTAACGTCCACTAAAGACACAAACTAGGTCATTTCAGGACTAACACATGCTTCAATTTTTTAATAATTCACTTGCGTGTAGGGTCTTTAGCAGTGGGAGGAAACTGGAGGACCCGGAGAAAACCCATCAGGTTGGGAATCGAAACTACGCCAGTAGACTCAATGACAGACCTTATGATACAGCACACCCATGCTAACCATTCAACGATCAGAGATGGAGATGTTAAATCTTGTTGTAGTTTAAAAGTTGAAAAGTTAAAACATTAATATTGGAAACATTTTAATTAGCAATAACAATTAACATGATTAAATAAGAATTAAAATATCTTGATTGAAAAAACTTAACATAACAATAAAAACTTGTGTATTTTCACATTTGCATCCATAATATATTGATTATGGCACGGTTATTAATTAAATGTTGAAAGAATCATAATTAAGATAGCACCCTATATTTATTGATTGACTGTGCCACAATTAATTGATGGCAACATAACTAAGCCACATTAGCAGTTGACTGCATCATAAATAATTGTGAACATCATAATTAATTGATGACAGAATAATTGAATAATAATTGACTGATAATCTAAAAGGATTAATTATTCCATGGTTTATATAGTACCTGGCAGTACAGCTGAAAACAATAAAATAAACATGTAGCATGTCCCAATAGTGTTACTTTAGCATAGTAAGGTGTATTATCCTAGATGCTGATCGACAGAAAAAATTAAAGGAGATTCATTCATCCATTGACTAGATTAAAATATCAAAACAAACATAAAACAAAGCATTGTCAGAATATACACCCACCAGCAGCATTTTCATATCGGGGATTTTAAGTTTTCAGGGACAATAAGATTAAAAAACAAACATATCAATTTTAAATTTAAAAAAAAAAACAAAACAAGTCTCTAGCGCATTTGCAAGTTTTAAGTTACAGGGGCAGTAACTGCACAAATAATTTTGCATGTCTCCGTAGTGCTTGCTATCACACAAATCCAAGCAAGTTTTAGAAAATCTCAAAAACTCTTCACATGTGAAGTGATTAGAAGAATTGTGGACAGACTGACTTACATACAAGGATATACTCACACAGCATAGGGTTTCTCCTTAGTGCTGACCAAACCAAGCAAGTTTAATTTACTGATATCAGACTATCTCAAGAACTCTTAACATGTGGAGATACCAAACTGATGATCAGACAGAGGTGACAACAATATACTTCCACATGAAATGTTGACATACAAAAATATTTTTCAAATAAAACTCAAAATTTGATAAGATAAGGTATATAATTTATGCACATTTTTGATTATGAAATAAAACAGTAAAGTGTGCTGCTGTTCATGAACAATTCTAAGTAACGAAAGATATTAAATAAATAAAGATAGGCTGGCACTGCCAGGCAGGATACGCCCACATTTTCGAGAGATGGGTAGAGAACAAGCAATACCGAAAGTGATTTTTCCTACATCATTAAGTCCTGTATTTCATACTGTATTGGGAGCAGCCATTTAGTTGGTCAGTTCCAGTCTGATATTCATGAAATTCGAAGCCGACAATGATTGTGGTGTGACGGTACACAACCTAGAAATGTGACTTTTCATCAAAATCGGATAAGAATTGTGACCTGTAGAGAGTCCACAACCATGATATACCATATTTTTACACTATTCGCGTACAAACGGCGACCATTTCGTCCGGCAATTTTGGTACGATTTTCCCGAAATTAGAACTCAACTTTCCTTAGGAAGTAACGGTGATATAATCAAACGTTTTTTTAAATCGGATAATAATTGTGACCTCCAGAGAGACCACAAGCTAAAAAAGGGTGATTTTTCGGACAATCAGGGGCCATAATTCAGGAAATTACATTCCGATAGCCGCAAATATCGAAAGGAACCAAGATCTTTGGGTTACAAACATGCATGTCAAGTTTCATCAAAATCAGTTCAAAATTGTGACCTCTATAGGGTCCACAAGCTAAAAACGTGATTTTTCGTACAATCAGGGGCCATAATCCATGAAGTTTTGATCCGATACATGCCAATATCGAAAGAAGCCGAGATCTTTTGGGGATAAACCTATATTTCAAGTTTCGTCAAAATCAGATAAGAATTGTGACCTGTAGAGAGTCCACAAACAAATTGTGGATGGACGGACGTCTGGACGGACAGGGGCGACGACATAATACGTTCACATGAAAATGTGGGCGTATAAAAATATCAATCATCATCAAAAAAATACATGTACTCTATAAATAACAATTTGGAACCAAGAAATATAAATAAACCTGGAAATAAGGCAGTTGTTAAACACATTTTAAGGCACAAATTCTGGCTATGTCAGACATAATCCCTCTGATGCCTGTCATTTTGGCCAGTACAACTAAAAAAACAAGAATCAAACAAATCTAAAATATAATAATCAAGGGCACTATTCTAGAAAATCTTAAAAAACTAAGACCTATTTGATTTGACTGAATTCAATCTACTTTCTCTTCAAAATTTTTCAAGCCTGTCAATATTTGTTATATTTTGTTTACCTGCGATAAGCAAGATAATGACAATTTTTAGTATTATCTATTTTTAAAGCATTTTTTACAGATAAAAACTATAAATTTATTAAAGATAGGCTGGCACTGCCAGGCAGGATACGCCCACATTTTCAAAAGATGGACAGAGAACAAGCAATACCGAAAGTGATTTTTCCTACATCTTTAAGTCCTGTATTTCATACTGTATTGGGAGCAGCCATTTAGTTGGTCAGTTCCAGTCTGATATTAATGAAATTCGAAACCGACAATGATTATGGTGTGACGGTACACAACCTAGAAATGTGACTTTTCATCAAAATCGGATAAGAATTGTGACCTGTAGAGAGTCCACAACCATGATAAAAATCGGATAAAAATTGTGACCTGTAGAGAGTCCACAACCATGATATACCATATTTTTACACTATTCGCGTACAAACGGCGACCATTTCGTCCGGCAATTTTGGTACGATTTTCACGAAATTAGAACTCAACCATCCTCATCAAAATCGAATTAAAATTGTGACCTATACAGGCTCCACAATCATGATATATCATTTTTTTAACAGTATTCGCGTACAAACGGCGGCCATTTTGTCTGTCAATTTTGGTCCGATTTTCCCGAAATTCAAACTCAACCTTCCTTACAGTGCAACGGTGATATAATCAAACGTTTTTTTAAATTGGATAATAATTGTGACCTCCAGAGGGACCACAAGCTAAAGAAAGGGGGATTTTGCGTATAACCAGGGACCATAATTCAGGAAGTTACGATCCGATATGCGCAAATATCGAAAAGAACCAAGATCTTTGGGTTATAACCATGAATTTCAAGTTTCATCAAAATCGAATTAAAATTGTGACCTTTACAGCGTCCACAACCTTGATATACCATTTTTTAACAGTATTTGCGTACAAACGGCGGCCATTTTGTGTGGCAATTTTGGTCTGATTTTCCCGAAATTCGAACTCAACCTTCCTTACGGTGTAACAGTAATATAATCAAACGTTTTTTTAAATCGGATAATAATTGTGACCTCCAAGCTAAAAAAGATAGGCTGGCACTGCCAGGCAGGATACGCCCACATTTTCGAGAGATGGATAGAAAACAAGCAATACCTAAAGTGATTTTTCCTACATCATTAAGTCCTGTATTTCATACTGTATTGGGAGCAGCCATTTTGTTGGTCAGTTCCAGTCTGATATTCATGAAATTCGAAGCCGACAATGATTATGGTGTGACGATACACAACCTAGAAATGTGACTTTTCGGCAAAATCGGATAAGAATTGTGACCTGTAGAGAGTCCACAACCATGATATACCATAACTTTACTCTATTCGATTACAAACGGCGACCATTTTGTCCGGCAATTTTGGTACGATTTTCACGAAATTCGAATAATTCAGGAAGTTACGATCCGATATGCGCAAATACCGAAAGGAACCAAGATCTTTGGGTTATAACCATGCATTTCAAGTTTCATCAAAATCAAATTAAAATTGTGACCTATACAGGGTCCACAACCATGATATACCATTTTTTAACAGTATTCGCGTACAAACGGCGGCCATTTTGTCTGTCAATTTTGGTCTGATTTTCCCGAAATTTGATCTCAAACCTTCCTTAAGGTGAAACGGTGATATAATCAAACGTTTTTTTAAATCGGAAAATAATTGTGACTTCCAGAGGGACCACAAGCTAAAAAGGGTGATTTTTCGTACAATCAGGGGCCATAATTCAGGAAGTTATGAATCAATGAGCGCAAATAACGAAAGGAACCAAGATCTTCGGGTTATAAACATGCATGTCAAGTTTCATCAAAATCGGTTCAAAATTGTGACCTATATAGGGTCCACAACCTTGATATAACATATTTTCACACTATTCGCGTACAAACGGTGGCCATTTCGTCCGTCAATTTTGGTTTGATTTTCACAAAATTCGAAGTCAGCCTTCATTACCATGTAACGGTGATATAATCAAACGGTTTTGTAAATCGGATAATAATTTTGACCTCCAGAGGGACCACAAGCTAAAAAGGGGAATTTTTCTGACAATCAGGGGCCATAATTCAGGAAGTTACGATCCGATGGGTGCAAATATCGAAAGGAACCAAGATCTTTGGGTTATAAACATACATGTCAAGTTTCATCAAAATCGGTTCAAAATTGTGACCTCTATAGGGTCCACAACCTTGATATAACATATTTTCACACTATTCGCATACAAACGGCGGCCATTTTGTCCGTCAATTTTGGTCCGATTTTCACGAAATTTGAACTCAACCTTCATTACCATGTAACGGTGATATAATCAAACGGTTTTTTAAATCGGATAATAATTTTGACCTCCAGAGGGACCACAAGCTAAAAAGGGCGATTTTTCGGACAATCAGGGGCCATAATTCAGGAAGTTACGATCCGATGGGCGCAAATATCGAAAGGAACCAAGATTTTGGGGTTATAGACATGCATGTCAAGTTTCATCACAATCGGTTCAAAATTGTGACCTCTATAGGGTCCACAAGCTAAAAACATGATATTTCGCACAATCAGGGGCCATAATCCATGAAGTTCCGATCCGATACATGCCAATATCGAAAGGAACCGAGATCTTATGGGGATAAACCTATATTTCAAGTTTCGTCAAAATCGGATAGGAATTGTGACCTGTAGAGGGTCCACAAACAAATTGTGGACGGACGGACGGACGGACGTCCGGACGGACAGGGGCGACGACATAATACGTCCACATGAAAATGTGGGCGTATAAAAAGGCAATTTTGCGTATAATCAGGGGCCATAATTCAGGAAGTTACGATCCGATATGCGCAAATATCAAAAGGAAGCAAGATCTTTGGGTTATAACCATGAATTTCAAGTTTCATCAAAATCGAATCAAAATTGTGACCTCCACAGGGTCCACAACCTTGATATACCATTTTTTAACAGTATTCGCATACAAACGGCGGCCATTTTGTATGGCAATTTTCGTCCGATTTTCCCAAAATTCGAACTCAACCTTCCTTAGGGTGTAACGGTGATATAATCAAACGGTTTTTTAAATCGAATAATAATTGTGACCTCCAAGCTAAAAAAAAGGCGATTTTGCGTATAATCAGGGGCCATAATTCAGGAAGTTACGATCCGATATGCGCAAATATCGAAAGGAAGCAAGATCTTTGGGTTATAACCATGAATTTGAAGTTTCATCAAAATCGAATCAAAATTGTGACCTCCACAGGGTCCACAATCTTGATATACCATTTTTTAACAGTATTCGCGTACAAACGGCGGCCATTTTGTATGGCAATTTTCGTCCGATTTTCCCGAAATTCGAACTCAACCTTCCTTAGGGTGTAACGGTGATATAATCAAACGTTTTTTTAAATCGAATAATAATTGTGACCTCCAGAGGGACCACAAGCTAAAAAGGGTGATTTTTCGGACAATCAGGGGCCATAATTCAGGAAATTACATTCCGATAGCCGCAAATATCGAAAGGAACCAAGATCTTTGGGTTACAAACATGCATGTCAAGTTTCATCAAAATCGGTTCAAAATTGTGACCTCTATAGGGTCCACAAGCTAAAAACGTGATTTTTCGTACAATCAGGGGCCATAATCCATGAAGTTTTGATCCGATACATGCCAATATCGAAAGGAACCGAGATCTTATGGGGATAAACCTATATTTCAAGTTTCGTCAAAATTGGATAAGAATTGTGACCTGTAGAGAGTCCACAAACAAATTGTGGACGGACGGACGTCCGGACGGACAGGGGCGACGACATAATACGTCCACATGAAAATGTGGGCGTATAAAAAGTATTTATTCTTTGAAATGCTAATTTTATTGTATGTGAATTGAAAGACAGAAAAGTTGTCCAACCCAGTCAATTTCACTGTAAGTCAAAAATACATCTTGTAATGTAAGAAGATTAAGTTAAAGTGCTGGCTGTTCTGGACAGTTCTGGCTATACCAGTTCAAAATTAGATAAAATGAATATGTTGGAAATTTCAGTTAAATTACTTCATAAATTATACTGTGCAAAGTTATGAGTGTTTGAAGTTTTGACAAAATGTAGACAGAATAAGTATGATTATCTATTTTATCGTTAAAGTTGTCAATGACCATTGATGTTCTAATCTATTTAAAATCTTAGCCATCCAATAGACCAGAGAGTTTATTATGGGCTTGTTAAATGTTAATGAATGATTAAATTATAGTTACAGGGGTATAGAACATTCGATACCAAAAGAAGGTCTGCAACAGGTAGATTTAGATCTTACATAAGGCATCTTTAAGACATTAAAATGTTTTAATGTAGATCCACTGGTTTAATCAAAGTAAATTGGACGGACTGGTTGATTTAGACTGGTTATACATCAAAGGAAGATATCTTCTTCATGAAATAAAATTCCAAAATTACTGGCACTTGAGCTTTTATTACTGGCTGCAAGACTGAAATAGGAATTTATTACAGGCTAATAAAAATGGACATGCAGTGTGCAATAGCCCACTCTTATTTCAATTTCAAGGAAGATTTTGAATAAAGTTAAAAGTCTCCAACCTTCTTTACCCATATATGATATTCCCTGAGGTTTATGAAACACTTGATAATATTCATAATGAGAGGGCATTTTTAAATGTGTGCTCTCCCTGCAGGCATTATCATTTGATCCAATGGCTACACAGATATATCCCTATCGTTTCTGATATTTATAATAATAATATATCAAATTACCGTCGTTGTTTAGCTGTGTGTTTTTTATCTGGTGGAGTTATTTCCTGGAACATGTCCATAACAACAGTTTTCCTCTATATAAACAAATCATTTAAAACATGTATAAACATTAATCTATTTCTTGTTTATTTTTGAAGTGATCTGGATCAGAGCAAGAGAGAAAAATCAGGGTTAATATTCACTACATCATTTGAGATGAGGTTCAATTTTATTTCAACAATTTGCTTATATAGTGTTCTTTAGTGATACGAAACCTAAGGAAGCAAAAAAGAAAATCAATATGAAGTTTTAGACAAGCAAAGCTTAAAGTTCCAATAGCATATTTTAAAGTTATATTTTTAAAATGTATTAAAATAAAGCCCTAAAATAGATTGAACCAATAAACAGTCCTACCGTGTTAAAGAATAATCTTATTAATCCTATAATTCACTATTGCCAGTTGAGAAATTGGCAAAAATATCATTTTCAACTTCAAATTCAAACGTTTGAAGATGGCCGTCCATGGAGAGGAATGGGGAAAACAAGGGAGGTAATTGAGTTACTATTTCCTCAATCAGACTGTGTCAGCTATTTTAACGCCTGTGAAATTATGCCCATGATCGTATCATAGTGAGTTGACAACCTTTTGAGCAAAAGACATAGAAGTAATTATGTTTTGACTTTCTTAGAAAATATGAAATTGGAACTTTAAATCAAATTTTAAACGAAATTGAAAACTGATTTTTTAAACTTTAAGTAATTATACATAGTCAATGCATAATAACTGTATCATATCTGCAGTCAATAAATAACTGGGTTATGGTTTTGGCCAAAAAAGATGTCAGCACATTTCAATCCGTGGTCTAAGGGGAGATAATATTGTGCTAATGACTTTGTATATGAGTTGCCTCCCCTTGCAAGTTCATTGCTAAATGATATTCAGAGACCAAGAACAAGGTCCTCTGTGCATGTTGGAGTGCATATAAAAAAGCCTTGACCATTATAAACTGAAGAAGAAGTCTTCATAAGCCTGACTGGTCCAGAAAGCAGGACATTAAACTCGATTTCATTTCATGTCTAAAATTAATACAACACTGTGAATTTAGGCCATACCAGAAAAATATTCAGATCCTCAGGAAATCCTTCCCAAAAATCTGATGCGAGAGGTAGTGTTGGTATGATATATAGCTGAATCGATTTATCACAATTCATTTTCTCACAATTCACGTACACCCAGCGCTAGCGAGTGGAAGGTTTTTGTTTTTGTGCTGTTATTTTTCCAATGGATAAGTGGTAGGCAAAATGTCTTCTTATTAACATTAAGTTTCAAGGCAATAATGTTGTTGATTGTATAATTATCCAGTATCATTTATGATTCTCAACAACATTTATAAGGGTTGCATATTTGATAACTGCTATAACCCTGATTACCTATGAGAGCGTTTTTTTTTTTCAAACTGGAGATGAGTCTCTTATATGACATGGGACTATTATTTGCTACTCTGTAAAAAGTTTTACATTTACCTTTCGTGCAGAATTGGCTTTCACTTGTTTAACAGGTTTCACCATTTCCCCATCGGTTTTATTCTTCAGTGCCACATTCTTAAATTCAGCTTCGGATAAACTTGATAACTGAAAATAAATAACTGGTATTGCAAAAAATATATTACACATTTTGTTAAAACATGGATTGCCAGGCAACAAATAATGTTTACCTACCAGTTAGATTGTTTGAAACATTACTTGAATCACATAAAAAATGTTGTTTCAAATTCAAATTCAAAAAAAAAAAAATGGAATTAAATTTTGAATGGTGCAATCAAGTGCTTATTGTTTTAAACTTAGTCTTTTTACCAAAGAAAAAAGAAATAAAATGTCTACAAGTGTTCCCGAAGTCATTACACAGTACGTACCTCTGAAACTCCAGATAGAGTAGGAGATAATAATCTAGGGGATTCCCCCTCCTCCTCATCTGCTGGTATTTCGGGGCTGGACTGGGAACCAATCTGCCTAAGTTTTAGTAATACTTTCTCTAGAGTTGTATTACCAGTCATATTGTTACCAGGCACAGAATCATCGTCGTCATTATAACTGGATGACAGAGTCTCTGGCTGTAAGAATGATGGCATATTAAATTTGCTTGAGAGTGTATCTAATTCATGAATATTCATATCTTCATTACTATTCATATCTTCATCAATATGCTCATTGATATTAATATCTTCTTCTTCATCAATATGCTCATTAATGTTCATATCCTCATCTTGAATATCATTAATGACATGAATATTCATGTGCTCTTCCTTCAAATTTTTTTCGTCACCCAAATCCGTAAAAGCAGGAATTTCATCATTGTTTGATCTTGGATTTTGTGACAATTTAACAATCTCAGATGTAATTATTTTATCTCTTCTTTTTTTCTTCAGAGGTCTTTTTTCTCCTTTGAGATTTTGACCTGATATTTTTAACGACTTTATTTTGTTCATACGTTTAGCATCGATTGGATCATCTCCCTTCTTTTCCTCGTTTGTATCATCTAATGGATTATCTTTTTTCTTTTCCTCGTTAATTTGCTTTAAATCCACTGAATTATCTCCCTTCTTTTTCGATTCCTTCTTTTCTAAATGAGTTTCAATATTTCTACCATCTAGAGACCCAGTTTCCTTTCCATTATCTTCAGGTTCTTCAGATGAATTTTTTCTCAATCTATTCTTCTTTTCCTTATTTTCATTATAATTAGATTTGTTGGATTTCTCAAATTTCGAAAATTCATTGACTAGTTTGTCATGGACAAATTCATTGACTAGTTTGTCATGGACTGTCTTGAATTCACTCTCAGACGTCATTTCGATTTCATATTCGTCAAATAATCCAGGCATAGTTTTAATTTTACGTGTTTTTTTGGAAGGTTTCTTATTGCCGTTGATTTCCAATTCGTTTTGTCCATCCATTTCATGTCTTGTTACGTTTCTCGAATCCTTGAGGGCTGTTCTATTTTTATTTTGGAAGGATCTGTTTTTTAAAAGACCAAACATCTTTGGACTGATCCCACTTTTGAAATTTGGGATTTCTACTGTATTTTCATCGTAGGTAGTGCGTTTTCTGGGTCTCAGATTTCGGGCTGGTTCTCTTGGAATGGCGAAACCACTTTTCAGAGGTTTTTGTAAGTTTGCTTTATTTGGTGTGGTAGCGGAGCATACTAAATTTTCATTCTCAGTAGAGTTTGTGTTTTTAATCTGGGAATTTGGAACTAACTGTTCCTCAGAATCTTTCTCTGTTTCATCAGGAATCTGTGGGGTTTTGGGTGCCGATTCTTGAGTTTGATCCTCCTCCTCCTCCTCATCATCATCATTACGATAGTGCAGAAGGTTGTCATCATCGCTATCACTATAAACCTCACGATCTAAGATTTCATCTTCGACATTGTCCTGTGTGAATCCATCAGTTGTTTTAACATTTTCTCTTTCATCATCCAGTGCCACGTCAAAATCTGAGCTGTAAGAAAGTTTTCTGGGCTCAGGTAAACCATTTAGAAGACCTTTATTTTTTTTTCCTGAAAATGTCACCTTTGCTGGTGTTTTGTAATCTTGTTTTTGTTTTTCTAGAGATAGAGATCTGTAAAATATAATCATAAAAACCACTACAAATTCTAGAGAGAGAGAGCGATGGGGGGGGTGGCACAGATAGAGAGAGCGAGAAACAGAGAGAGATAGAAAGAAATGGAGTGAGAGAGATAGAGAGAGGGGTTTAATGTCCACTTGGCATGAAATAGGTCATCTTTGGACTGACATATGGTTCTATTTTTTTTGATTGGTTCGTAAAATTAAGCTATTTTCAAGGGTATACTGGAGTAGAAAGAGGTGAAACCACTGGGGATACCGAGAATTCCCCAATCTGAGGTTTTCAATAAAGGCTAAAGAGAGACAATCCAAATATAGAATTGGTGGATCTTTACCAGTAATTAAATATCATTTAATCTAAAAATGTATCAAAAAAGGTAATCTATTCTACAGAGCAATAAAGCTTTTAATTTCCAGGTCAGGACATTAGGTTTACATTGCCTGTAGATCACTAGATGTGAATACTATAGGTTGTGTTGAAGACTAAAGGGGAGATAATTCATTGATATCTCATAATTAACTGATTTTTTACTCACCTCTCAGTGTTTTTCAAAATTCCATTTTTAACATGTGGAGTTCTATCAAGTATTTCTGGTACATCACATGATTTAGCATATATGGAACTGGAATACGTCTGGGGTTTCGTCTTTGATCCATTCTTTCGGCCATCGCGTTTTAACCAATCTTCTACAGATATCTGCTTAAAAATCTTTGTAGGTGCTGGTGCTGAAAGCCTATCCGGCTTTTTTCCTGATCCAATTTCTGTGAATAATTTATTTTTGGATGAGGATTTCCTTCTTTCTTCAGATTTTGATCTCGAATTCACTGTCTTTTTCTCAACACTAGACTTTCTGGAAGGTGTCAAGCATAGTTTGGGGATGGTGTAACTTTTTTTGTCCTGATTTTTCATGACCTTCCATTGATCTCTTATTTTACAGTTGATCTGATCAGCTGAGAGGAAAGGATATTTGGATGATAATCTCCCCCGCTGGTCCTGATAATAAACAGTGAAACTCGGAACATGAAGAGTAACGTAGGCCTTCTCTGGTGTTTTCATTATCAGCCTTTGGATCTGCTGACTTTATCTTCCAAATATAATATTCAGTCTGAAACATATAAAATAATTCTTAGATTTAGATTACATGCAGATCTAGGCCTTGCACTTTATCTAATATTTTATTGGGTGCGGGAGAGGGGGACTGTATGTTTTATGATGTATGATGATATTGGAAAAATTTCTGAAATTTTTAGCAGAATTTTCTAAACAACATGTTTTGATAAGCTACTAATCTGGAATCAACCAATCACTATTTTCTTATAAACTGCATCCGATACAATTCATAAATATTAATGTTTTCAGACCAAAGACACACTTTTGGTAGTTCCTTTAGAAACAGTCTCCGATACAATTCATAAATATTAATTTTTTCAGACCAAAGACACACTTTTGGTAGTTCCTTTAGAAACAGTCTCTGATCGGACTACTAAGGTACAGCTACCAAGATATACTGGTTGCCAGTGGTGGAAGGGGCGGAGGGAGGAGTATAGGGGATGCACACACCCCCCCCCCCCCACACCTATACTGCTTAACATTTTTGATTTAGATGGAGATTATAAAAGGGCAGGCAGATTTTCCCTCATAGCATAGAGACACTCACCCCATTCCCTGCTCAACAATTATGATTTAGTTACATGTATATAATGTAGCATGTAGCTATGTAATAGATGGAGATTTTAAGGGCCGGCAGATTTTCCCTAATAATAATAATAATGGCATATTTTTATACTCCGTAGGCCTGTACATTGTCTCAGCAAACATCCCTAGCTCCGCCCCTGGGGTGGCACAAAATAAAATTGGCTAAAATATTAATTTTGGTGGGTAGCACCTAGGGGCTAGGTCTTGGCTACAATTTTTATAATTTCTAAACTAGTCTAAATCTAAAGAAACACTAATCTAAACTAAAGATGGAATTTTGCAAGTCTCAAATCATTATACCACCGGCACCGGTACCACATATAACAAATTTATGTAGTTTAAATTTATTTATTTCAACAAAATTCTAAATATTTAACTAAAACTTGTGAATCCACAACTTTTCAAGTTGGCATCAGGCTCTATTTTAAAATTATGACCATATTATTGTCATTGGGCCATGTCTGCATGGTGGATTCTCGTGTGGAAATATGTAGGCCCTAGACCTAGCTAGGCATCTGATCAGAACTCGAGTTACGAAAACATTAACAAGCGCGCCAAATCATTTAATTGGCATTTTTTTAAAAAGGCATTGCAAATAACTTAATCAGATCTTATTACTTTCTGGAGTTCTAAATTATATCTATTTAGTTTAAGTGGTTTCTACTGACAACTGAAACAAAAGGCGCTAATTAAATAAAAATACCAATCATCACTTCTACTCTACTCTAGCAGATGACACAAATTCTCTTCTCGTCATGTCTCGTTGTTAGCGAGATTATGACGTCCATGTTGCATTAGTTGCTACTAAACATTCAAGTTGGCAAGAAGCAATGAAGGTTTGTGACAGAATTTATGAAAAAACGTGATTCGCTTTACTTTTTAAAATGGACGATAGGCGATCAGAATTAGATGAATATAAAGGCGAAGTAGACTTTGATTTTTTCGACGATGACGACCCTGCAGGTTCCGACATTCCGCAAAAAGACGACATTTCTTTTAGGAAACCTCCGAAATCGCCTAATAAACCACCGTCTCCTGTTGTTGTGAATGAAAATAGGAAGCCGTCGCCGGTTGTCGCGAGTAAAAACAATAAACAAGATAAAGATGATTACAGTTCAAGTGATGACAGTTATTCAAGCGATTCAGTTACAGATACTGAGAGTGAAATAGATCAGAATTCGCACAATAATACAGGAAAAAATATTTCATCAAATGGTCATTCAGGAAAAAATGAAATTCCTAAACATCAACAGAGTGTTGATCGTAAAAAGGATACGAAAGAGAGAAAAAACACAAGAAGTGTTACATCATCAAGTGCATCTGAGTCGTCTGAATCGGAGAGTGAAACTGAGAGTTTATCACGAGTGAGTCCCTTGCCGGTTAAATCCAAGAAAACAGACAATGATCGTGTCGATTCGGATAGTGATAGTTACACATCCTATACCTCTAGCAGTAGTAGTGCCTCAGACTTATCAGATTCGGAAACAGAATCGAAAGCTGTATCAGCGAAATCTAAAAATACACCCACAACATCACAGTCTCGTTCTCATGATAAAGGACCAAAAGTTAAAGAAGAGGCCTGGTCAAACAGCACGAAAAAAGACACGGATAGACACAGCGATAAGAATAAACAAAAAAATATGCGGTCGAAGAAAGAAAGAAAACCAGCATCTGACTCAGAAAGTGAAATCACAGATGTGTCGCCTTTATCATCTGCTCAAAACAGTCCCAGACGCAAGAAGAAGAACCGAAAGCATCGTGATCATGATGAAAGAGACCAAAGTGGTAGAGACCCCCAAACGGAAGAAAATCTGAATCAGTGTGAAAATCTAGATCTCAATGTTTTAATTGACGCTGTCTCTGAATTAGAAAAAGACAAACGCATAAAAGCGAACACGCGTCGTGTTATGTTTGCGCCACATGAAAGACAGTCACGAGAAAATAATTATTCTTACAGTAAAGAACGAGCAAAGTTAATAGAAAAGGAGAATCAGAGACTACTAAATGAGATTTTACACAGTGTGGATAATAGAGATCGACCTGCCACTCGTTCACAATATGCACCAGTAATTCGCCGTATGACACCGTCTGCTATTAACAGGGAAAAGCAACAACGTAAAATAGAAGCAGAGAATTTGGTAAGTATGTATGTCAAGATGTCCCGTCCGTGGCTTACAATTTTATTAGTTGATTTTGTATTACGGTAGTACTAAGGAAAATACATAGTCTTTTTACACTCTTTTTACAAGTTTAAAATTTCTTACTAGGAAAATACTTGATTACCCCAGCAAAAATGACAGCTTGTCCGACGGCTTAATGTAGGCTACAATGTATTATTTCTTGATCGACGGTCAGATGGTTTTGGGAACATTGAGTGTAAACGTGTAATAGGCTAATAGACACTGTAATTAAAAGACGGATAAAGAAGTTGACAGAAAATAATTCAAGAATTTACTTATATCTCAGTATGTACATGTATGGTAAATGGACAGTATCATCAGTAAGTAATGACAAATACATTCTGAAAAATTGCATCTCCCATATCAAGTTTTTTTGATAAACATGGCTTCTAAAAACATATTTTTTATAGCTTGTGGTATCTCCCCATGAATACAAAGTTTTGGGAGGGATTTGAAGCAAAATTTTTTTTAGATTAATTAGTTTTCATTGTTTTTAATTTTAGTCAAAATATATCATCAAATCACAAAGTTTGTATGCGGGAAAGTAATTTTAATTAAATGTTGAATTATCTGTCAGACTAGGCTTCATATTTAGCAAAAAATGTAAATGACACTTTAAGATGTTTAATAAAGATTACCTGTGTAGCCATGTAGATCAATATTACTATTCACATGGTGACACCTTTATTACTTTCACCCAGTTATTAACAAAATAACAATAACAAGATAAATGTTATTAAATATTCCACGCTAATTATCTAGTTCACATGATTTATATAATTATTAATAGTTGTTAGAATGAAGTCAATTTATGAATAAACACAGGAAAGTGCAAGGAAAGTTTTTTTGATGGTTTCTGGTAATGAAATCCTAAAAGTTTACCCAACATTGGGGTTCCTGCCTAACTGCGTCCGTTTTCTAGAGGTTTCCCTGGTTTCTGGTCACAGAGTGTTAAAGACCCCTATGCACAAGCGAATTATTGAAATAAAATTGAATCATGTACTGATTATTCCAAAATAACCAATTTGTGAAATAAAATTGAACCATGTACCGGTACTGATTATTCCGAAATAACCAATTGTGTTTCCCCCAACCCATCCATTTACCAACATGTGTAAGTTATTCTATTTAAAACCTTGAACCTAAAAATGTCTATTCTAAAGCTGAATACATACTGTAATTACCTGGTCCATGTAATAGAAGAATTTGTTAATAAAGCCAATAATTAGATTATTTTATACATACTGTCTACATGTATCTGTACTAATTATAGAATATTAATATTTTTTTTGTTTTTTGTATACTGATTACCATGGAAACATACATTCTAAGATAATAATGATATAAATCAATGTTTGTTGATCTATGTAAGAAATCCTAGTTAATTTGATGGTACATGTACATCAATACATACATGTATTTTTTAAAGTCAGTTTTATTCGATCAAGTCTGGATATAAAGGCACCTGTCAGAGGGGTACAGTCCTGACAATTTGTCCCCTGGAACTATCGTACCCTGCCAGTTTATCCCTAGATAATTCATCCCCTAGGACTATTTGACGCAGGAGAATTCATCCTCTGGGAGTAGGCTATTGTCCTGGGACAAATTGTCCTAGAGTCTGTCACAGACATTGTCGGACACGGTCTACATGTAGGCTACATGTAATTGGTGCCTGTCATTTTATCTGACACAGATTTGTATTTTTGACTGTTCAAGGGGTTATAGCAGGGATGGTCAAACTTTTATACATATGTACATACATGTACCATAATAGTGCTGGCACAATATATCTCTGAATCGATGTACAAAATGTAGTATTGCGATTCTTTTTTTTTTTTTTTTTTTTTGTTTCTTCAGTTAGTACATGTAAATTGTCACTCTTTCTTAATTATCCATGTCACACAAACACTCTTAATAAATTGTTTTGTTTCTTAGTATTCTTACTTTGATAAACATCAATATTGTGATAAAACAGTTTTATTTTTTTTAACATCAGCAGGACTAAAAATATCAATTATTCATGTATCCTGCTGCTTTCTTGGTAAATATTGACCTAGTTATATCGTGATAAGAATCATTTAGTAGCACCTGAATCGCAATATGTATCGTGACAGCAGTTGCAACTGGCAATACCCAGAACTAAATGTACATTGTAGTGTACTGTGGGTTAATTTATTCACATAGGTGTAGAAATTTAGATGCATACCATAATATACAATTCTTGTTGTACTCCCATCTACATGTACATTTACATTGCTTAATACCATTCCTGTTTTAACCCCCATCAACTTAAAGAGATGCATTCCTGGTATGTAGAGAATTTGGATAAAGAGCTTGACGTTGTTATTGCATATAGTTCAAAAATTCACTATAATGAATACATTGAGTGAAGTTATCACTATGTTTGGGTTTTGACAAGATGTTGTGTAGATTATTTATTATTTTAGCAGTGATACTTGACAATTGAGACAAAGGTTCGATTATCCATTTCATCTTTAAATTTTTAAATCCCTCACAATAGTGTTCTAATTCATTTAAATCTTGGTCAACTGATGTTCCAGAGAGTTGATATTTATTTTTAGTTGATATTTACTGTGATATTTGTTTTTATTTATGTGATAATGTGATTATTTGTTTCTAGTTTGTCTCGTAACATCATCATATGTTTGGCGTAATATAGCCTGGTTGGAGTTTGGAGCGGATGTGCCATTAAACCACATTTCATTCATTCATTCATTCCAGAGAGTTGATCATAGGCCTGTCATGTGCATAAATATCTAAATAATACATGTAGTTTAGTTAATATAACATTTGAAACCAAACTTGCAATAAATAGACATAATGCATCTATAATAGAAAGTCCATCTTTCCTATTTTGATTCATTAAGTTACAGCATGTAATTTTATCTGAACCCGATTAATGTTAAAGAAGATATTATTCGCTGTGAATATGATGATGTGCACGAAATAATAAAATGGCTAAAAATAATGAGTAGGCTTACTAGTTACTACTCTACCTTACTTTATTATCAGAGGGATGCAAATACAATGTGCTATTTGTAATCAGCCAAAGCAGTACATGTATGTTCCGCACATGCCCTCGGGGGTTCGCAATCTTTGGATGTTCGTGAATTAAACACAAATCAAATAAAAGGGTTTAGCATCCTACTTTTCTGCATTGACTGTGTTAATGAAGATGGGCGATTCGTACACCATACACTGCTATAGGGAATTTAAGCACTAGACACATCTGTCCTGTACCACTGGGGAATTCACATTGAAAAATCCTTGAAAACTTGATCAACCAATGTTGCACCGAAATGAAACCCGTAACCATCTGGTTTAATGAGCCAGCACCTGATTCACTGAGACAGGATGTTTTCTACAAGTATCTACCGGAGGTTTTCTATCCCTGGATTATAGTGAATTGAAGATAGTTATTTGGTTGTTAAATCTGACGCCTGTTTATTTAATTAACAGGTTACAACTATAATTGTTGTCTGCTAATTATCACCTGATCAGGGTTTAAATTTTAATTAGAACTTGGTGTATGTTATTGATTAATTACATGACAATGATCGGATTATTACCCGCTAGCCAGACTTGATCATCCAGTCAGTCACATAACACGATAAAGTCTTGATGCAAACTTTCAAAACCAAGAAATAAATAGCCATGATGTTTTATTATACTATGTTTTTGAATTAAATTAATTTTTATTTCCAAAGAAAATGGAAGCAAAATTAGTTTATGTTTTTCTGTCATCCTCAAACTTAATCTATGATATATCAATATATTTGTTACTGTCGTTTGTCTGTTTGGTTGTTCAGAGTTGGCGGCCACAATAAGCGTGTCTTGAGTCTAAATTTGTGGGTATAATAACTGTAGCTTGAGCCCAGTATTGACATACACTGTACTTTCTGTTCATGGACATACTAAACTAAGGCTGTCAGTCTACAAATAGCTCCACTTGAGAACAGACACTTGATCGACATTTGAAGTCCTACATTCATGTATTTTTAGATGAAAACACTTGGTATATTTTGAGAATTGTGAGAAGTATATATTCTGCATTCATTTAATGAAATGGAAAAGGTTTATTAGTCTTTTTGTGTATAACACTAACAACAGATGTGAACCGGAATAGGACTGCATAGTAGGGTGGGTGGTTCTCCATGTGCAGAATCGGCTATATCCGTCATCAGCAGTTAAACAAAACTGCTGATATCATATCACAATTTTATAAATTATATTTTTATTTGTATACTTTCAGGCATTATTACGAAGATTACAGAAAGCGAAGCCGACTCGTGGAATGTCTAAAGCTGAACAAGATCAGCAGTACAAGAAGACCATGTTATATGGTGTACCTGTCTCCACTCTCCACTCGTCACGACCTAAATCTAGGGCAACTACACCCTGGGATGAACTCTCCAATAGTTCTAGGATGGGTTCGAGAACGCGGAGTTTAAACAGTCTGGCGTCTGCCTCCACTATAACGTCTGCACAGTCTACACACAGGTCACGTCCTTCCAGCGCTAAGAAGAAACCAGAATGGAATGAAAGATGGTAGTTTGTGGTTCGGCTTATAACAAATGTCGTTTGTAAACACTTACCTAGGTTTAGAAGAGTGGAGGGGGGGGTCTTTAGGCCTACTCTATATAGAGTTGTGAAGGACCACAATTTTGCCTTTCTATGATATCATTAGGAGTTGTAGCTACACTGTTATTATTGACATGTATACTATAATCAAGTTCTCATCTATGGAAGTACATGTACATGTAGTATTGTTATTAATTTATAAAAACCACATACAGTTAAACAAACTATATAATGGATTTTTTGTGTATGAAAATAGTATATTATTGATTACATGTACATTGTATTACATGTATTTAATTTTTAAAAACCACATCCACGCGCTGCTTAGAGTTAAACAAACTATATTATGTATAATTGATTACTCGGTAGTAATATTGTTAATTCATTAAAAACCACATCCAATCATTGCATGCAGTTAATACAAATTATATAATATAATGGATTTCTTCTCTATGAAAATAATAATAATGTTGTTTTTAATTTACGTAAACCACATCCAGTTGTTAATGTTGCTTACATTTATCTATGAAAGTACATGTAGTAATATTGTTATTAATTTATTTGATAAAGAAATTGATAAAAATACAGATTAGAAATTAGTTTTTAGTCATGTTAATGGGAGATATATTAACATATGTAATTAATATGTTTGTGGAGTGATCCAATATACATTGTATGTTATAAATATTATTAGGTTTTTAAGTATTGCTATCAGGGTTGTCTTAAGAGCATTACCAGCCCCTGGGTAAAACAGTGCACTGGGACATCTACACATGTACCTACACAACAACTCACCACATGAATAAACATGTAAATACTGGTACTAAACAAAATCAGTGTTTAAACTCTAAAAAAAACCATGATATACATAGATTAGCATGAGATCTGTATATGCATGATGGGGCCTCAGTGTGGCTACTCAGTGTGCCCATGCATTTAAACGAACCTAGTTGGCCTTATCAACCACTCGTTATAATATAATATTTGGTTATACTTGAACAGATTCTAGGGAAAAATCCCTTTGCAATTTAAATTCAGTATAAGTATATTATAAGTAGGTCGTAACACTGCTGTCCGTGCAAAACTTTCCTCATAGCACACTGTATTGCATAAGTCTGCCTTAATTTGGCAAGTCGGAGCAGAACAGTAGAATGTTAAACCTCATTTTACTTTATTTCTTGGGAAAAATTTAAAAAATAAGTCATCTGAGACTGGTATAGAAGACGTATTCTCAGGTGTTGAAGGAATGTTATTAAACATCATCAGCCGATTGACCACGCTTGATAGCAGTCATTTGGAGATTGTTTTTATTGCCAATATTGGTTTACTAGTTTCACTATTAGACCAATCAAAACAGTTGATACATCTTTTGGTATTATCATTATTTTAATAGTTTTGCTATCCAACTAATCAAAACAATTGATACATCTGGCCATGCTCTCATTGGTTATCTAGTTTCACTATAACACTAATCAAAACATTTGAAACATCTTTTGATGGTTTAACGTCATACTCAAACTAAATCAATAAAGTGTGTGATTATAGTTTTAGGGATTGAGTTATCCATGCATTATGTCATACTCCTATTAAATCATATTAGGGATCAAGGAATCCTGGTAATTACAATATTGTGAAAGTTGATTGCTAAACTGAATTGAAAATTTCTCAAAATGTAGGATATGGTCAATACCAACCAGCATCACCTATAATTTTTGTTGAAATCTTTTGATGGACCTATTTTTAATCCAACTAAATCCAAGCATTGCGATTGATTTTATTGAATATTAGAAAAATAATCAAGTTCAGTAAATTTTAACATCAATTAAGCCACAAAAACTAATAATGTCCCAAAAATAGAATGATCTTCAGCAGTTTTAACTTTTATCTTTCAAATGTCAGTTTCAATGATTTTTAATAAATGTGCTGGAAACTCGTATTGAGTTAATGGGTGTAGATGACTCAGTCTTTTGTTCAATGTCATACAATTTCACTTTATTTGGATTAGCAGTACATGTATTTTATTACATTCTACATAGAAACGACCTTCACATTTCATACTACATCAGTGGATTTGTAAATTAAACAAAAGGTCCAGGGCCCTTATTGATAAAATCTTTCCACAGTGCAAAATCCTGATTAAATCAACAAATTAGGGCAAGGTTGTGACATCATCAAGAAAACTGTCAATCATAGTTTATAAACTAGTTGATGACAGTTTTCATCATGACATGACAGCTGAAGTGTTCATTGAAGATGGACGATTCAAATGCCTGAAACTATTAGATAATATAAATATAAAATATGGTTATTGTTACCATAGGGACTAATTGCCATTCTTAAAATCAGTAGGGATATTTACCAATATTTACAATACCATTATTTTATTGGTCTAAGTTGTGAGTGTGACCTCCAACTTGAAAAATCATAGAATTACAAGATAAACATAAATTTTTTAAAGATATTTAAGGGTTAGTTTTTTTATATTATTGCCGTGTTGTACTGTAAATGTAAAGCACTGTAATGTTTTACATCTGGTGTATACATGTAGTTACAATATAAATAGAAGCCAATGTAAAAAAAATATTCTTCCTAAATAGGCTACTCTAAAAAAAAAAAATTCAAATAATCCAGAAATGTACCGTAGTCTCAATTATCAAGTACACAGCCCAGGTAGATGTTATTGACAATTATAAATACTGGATAATCATACAATCAACAACATGATGAGATAAACGATGCCTGGAAACTTGATGTTTATGAGAAGTCATTAGCCCACTTTAACAAAATAAAAACACAGAAATAAACACCTCCCTCCTTCATCAGATTGTTTGGAAAGAGTGTCTGTTAACCAGAATATTTTTTTTATGTATGGCCTAAAATATACCAGTTCATGTTTAATATACCTTGTATTGTAGAGTATATAAGACGGGCTATAACCTTCTATTTATGTATTTTATAGATTAAGTCATTCACATGGATGATTATATTGTAACTTTATAAAGCCACTACAAATAACCCACAGGTATCTTAGAAAAAAGGCATAAAAGAGGCTTTATACACAAATAACATTTATTGGGAACTAGTTGTAAGGAATATAAAAGTCATTGTGTTTAAAATGGTACATGTAGATTACGTTAAGTCATAGAAAGTTACATTAATCATGGGATATACCTAATAGATCTTACAATGAAATATTTTACAATGTTTTACTTACTTTACTATTTTCTGTAGACTGGGTTTTCTCTGGGTCCTCTGGTTTCCTCCCACTGCTAAATACTCCTACAGGATTATATGCCATGCAGTGCGCTATCTAGGAAATTTTGCCTGGCAGAGGTGCTACAGCCTAATCTTGTATCAAATTCCAACTGCCAAGGGATCTTTTACATGCATGCCATTGGGTACATGTTACCTTGGTTTTTTTGTCCACCTTAAAAACTATGCATGTACATTGTTCCTCAGCAGACATAAATGACTTGATTTAGTAATAATAATTGACATATTTAAGAGCGTTGAAGATATTGGCAAATTTGACTGCTCTGTTGAACTTTACAAAAAGATATCATTGAAAGCATAGTAAACCTACAAAAACACAATGTATTTTATTTTTATACACAGAGATTACACAAATTGTTCTTGCTATAATAGTTCAAAATTAGATAATACAAAATGAAGCTTAGCCCTGCTTCCCTATTTGTAAATTATATCATTAAATGGCCGAACAGTTCTAATCTAATTAAAATCTTGTGTATCCAATGGCATCCAGAGTTGATAATCATCTTGTCATGTTAATAAATGTCTAATAATTTATATAACATTGAAGGCCTACAGAAAAACCTGCCATAAGCAAAATTAGCTCTTGGGATAATATTTCTTTAATTTATCATTTTCTGTCTTTGCTGTTCAACCCACCAACCAGTTCCAAGAGTTATTTAGTGAGTGACAAGTACGCACAAGTATTGAAATTTTGCTGTGGTTCCTAAATGTGTCTGAACCTAGACACAAAATAAAGTATAAAAAATATGAAATTTGATTATTCCATTAAAAGTTTCCTAGCTATGACAGGTACAAATTGTATTGTGGATTTAATCTGTTTAGATCTGTATTTGTTCGAGTCAATATTTGTAAAGCTTTATTTTATATTTTTACTCATCTGGCCACTTAGCAACAACTCTGTATAATAGTCCTTCAATTTTAAAGTAAATTTGTCTAGTGTATTAAGTCATATTGATCAATTGCGTAATTATTTTGTGAAAGTTGACACAGGTATTAAACATACATGATGCAAGAGCTAAATCTGCAAATTACAGGTCTTTCTTTAGGCCTGAAATATTATCTAAATTATTAATAAGACATTAATTAACTTATCCAGCCCATAATCAACTCTCAATGTCACCGCTAGTCTACGATATTTATTGGATTATAATCCAATCTGCTGCTCAACGCTCATTTATGATTAAATCAAAAAATGGATAATTGAGACTATGGGATTTTTTTCGTATCGAATTTAGTAAAGTTCGAAGCTAGGTCCAAAATTCAATTGTCAAATTCTCGGTTCTGAGTGGGATTGAAATTTTCAGCAAATTTCTTTACATTATCTAGTTTTTAACTATTATAGTGAGAACTGCCAGCTCTTTACATAATCTCACATAATGGTTTCTTCCAGCACCCACAGCTATAAACCCCTTAGGCTACTCCCAAACAAATCATTGAAATAAAATTGTACCTTATGTATGTAAGTACCGAAATTGTTTTCCCCCCCCCCCCTCTCTGTTATATATAGGAATATTGTTAATATAGATCTCACTATTTATAGATATACACAAACTTAAACCACAGTTTTAATCATATAATATTAACTGCCTTTAAATAGATTTATTTCTGATTATGTTAACATAGTAATTCATTAAATTAAGAAGGTTCTGAAAATATTTCAACAGACCTAAAATAATTGGTTAATATTTTTTAAAACCTGCTATTATTGTCCCTTCCGAACAACTAAATAATTATTTGCTGAAAGAACAATGATATTAAACTGTTTGATGCCATGTTATCACATGAACAGTGTGTATATTATTTAATGTACATTATTGTGCCTTTTTCACAAACACATATTTTGAAGGATATTAATGTTTTAGCTTATAAAATATATAATGTACATGTGTATATACTATATATTATAAGTGTGTGTGTGTTAAAGTCTGTTAAATACAATAAAAGTGCTTTTCTAATAATAAATCTCAAGTTTACTCAAGAATTTGGTCAGTATTGGCAGGGTTTGGTCAGTATAGAGAGGTTTTGGTCTGTATGGCCGGTTTGTTTCAGTATGTGCAGGTAAATATGGAGATGATTTGCAGCAAAAATCTTGATGATGATCTCTATATTTTATGAATGTTAAAATTTATGTATATATTTTATTTTTCTGTATGATTATTTAAGTGAAATTATGATGACAATGAAATGATATGTGAATATGTTTGCATAATTTAAAAAGCTCTCATGAATATATTTGCATAATTTAACAAGATATGTGTTTATAGTCTTTGTGTATTATAAGTCTGTTATGGTTACATGTTGCACTGTCTGGATTTTGAAGTATTTACATAACGATATTAAGTTTACAGGTGAAGAGAATCAAATAATACTGTCTACTGGGATATATAAAAGTAGAAGTTACAGTCAGGCTAATCTAGGATTTGTCTAACTTGACCATTAGAGAGGCTTTATGTAAAATTTAAATAATGAGCTGACCATCATCGCTATAATATTTTACATTTAACGGTGTGGTTACTTGTATAACGGAATTTATACAACAATATGCTTGCATTCGTAATTCTTGCAACATATGACAGATCATGACTCATACTGACATTATATAATTATATCCTTGGGTTTTATTCCCAATTGTTTTCAAATATGAGTGAAGTCTGTGTCACCACAGGCCCGGGACTGTACAGCGCAGTGGACGCTTACGGCAAGCCCCCGGATCCATTCACTCTTTTTGAATTGTTTATGTTTGTGGTCTCTGAGTATGATGTCTTGTCTGTATATTTGTTTTTGTGTAGAATTGTGTGTGGTGCAGTCCCCCTACACTTACTGTTAGAATAAGATACTGAAAAAGGAATATATTGAAAATTTCAGTTAAATACTTTATTCTGGAACGAAAGACCTGCAGTTGGCTGATTTAGATCTTACATAATGCATCTTTAATTGCAATGATTATAATTATGTTGTTTGTGCAAATTGAATTCTTACCCAATATTGTCTGTAGATATTTATAGGTCTGTATTATGATATTGTCTATAGAAGTTTATAGTTATCATCATAGGTCTATATTATGGTATTGTGTGTAGATACTAACAATTTAGGTGTTACTATTGTCTGTGGGAATTTATAATTTAGGCCTATATTATTGTCTGTAGATATTGTTATTGTCTCTGGAAATTGTTAACTTAGGTAAGCCATTATTGTAAGCATATTAAAGTTAGTAGAGTCGAGTAGGGGATGTACTAAAACAAAGAATGTATAATAGACATTGAATAAAAGGGATCTAAATGTGAATCTCCAACTAAATGTTGTATATATGTACAATTAGTTATGTAGGCCTGTCTCTGACTAAATGCTGTATATAAATATATGTAAAATTAGTTATGTAAAGTAAGAATTCTACCTTGTGCCTATATGTTAAAACCTGTATCAATATTTCCATAATAAAACCTTTTCCCTTGGATGTATATTGTATATAGCCGTTTCTTAGACAGAAAAACTCTGCTAATAAGTGAAGTAGAATGTTCATACTTGATGAAGATGTTCATTAAGGGAATGTCTTGACTGAGTTCTACAATGAGCATTTTCTGCTGAGGCGAAGCACAAATAAGTAATTTGATTTACTTGACTTTGATTCTAAATGAGAGAGAGTGATGAATCTTGGTGTATAACTTCTCTACTTTAATACTTTGATTCAGTTCTGTAATAATTAAAATATTATCTGCTTAGGTTGATCAACAAACAATTTGATTGGCTCAATGCTTATGAAAAGAACGGGCGGTGTTGGATGGCCGAATGATTAGTGTGTACACACTGTATCATTAGGTCTGTCATTGTGTTAACTGGCTTCGTTTTAATTCCTAGGGACGAGGAGTAGAGTCAATTTTATTTCCATAAATTGCTGGCGTGTAGCGGTCTTCAGTAGTGGGCAGGGCTCACACTGTCGGTCGCCAAAGTCGCAATTTGCGATAAAAAAATGAAAGTGGCGATTAAAATTTGATTTTTGCGATAATTTTTGCGATAAAGTTTTACGGTACTGGCGATTCTTTTTGAGAACTGGCGGAAAAAAATCTTAAAATTCTAATCGTATTCATAATGTTTTAACCATTAATGAGTGTCAATCACGTGGCTAAACACAATAATAAATTAATCAACTGGCTGATAATCCGGATAGCGTCGCCGAGTAATACTAATCAATTGTCTCAGATTAATGATTAGTTGATTGATAATTGCCAATGATGTATATTAAACCTATCTCGCATCACTATTTAATCTTAATGATTAAATTAAGCGGTGAGGGGGGTTGGGATGGCCTAGTGGTCTAGAGTGCCGCGCTTCGACCTCTAGCTGGCCGGTCACCTCTGGCTTGCGGCTGTGGTTTCGAGCCCTGCTGTGAGCGTATGTGGCATGGAGATAGGGGCTCCTTCTCAACCTCGTGGGTTTCCTCCGGGCACTCCGGTTTCCTCCCACAGCAAAGACCCCTGCACGTGCGCTAAGATAATGAAAATGAAAAATAAGACTTGTCTGCGATATCACCTTCGGTGGAAGCGGACGTTAAACACCAAGAACAACAACAACATTAAGCGGTGATTATGTAACCAAAATGGCCGGCAATTCTATCGAAAAGAAGTAAATAGAGTTCAATTCCGTTTACTGTGGCATCATATACGGCATGTAAAACATACAAGTATGCCTATTGGATATCATTATTTCACATTATAGTATCATCATGGTCGAAAACGCATGAACTAGGCTACTTGAATATCGGCGATTCTTGAGCGAGAAAGCGGTTCGCCAATTGTATCATATTACCGTCGCTAAAACGGTCTAAAGGTGAACAACGGGTATAATTGTAAGCATTTCTTACAAATATAATTAAGTACATATCATTCTATCAGAGATTCAGATACCGTTACGGTACCTGAAAATAACAATAGGTCTATATTGTACACGTAATCCTTGGACGAGATTAGACGTGTAAATATTGAATATATAGTGCAATACGGCGATGTTCAAAGAGACTAAAGTTACCAAAAGTAAAATCCGATCTTAGTAAACCAAAACTGTGCTAAATGTATTATGCAAAGACTGATTTGTTAAAAGTTGTTGTATATTGTATATATTGGTAATTGTTTTATAATAAGCCTAACTGAGACATAAAATTGTTAGATATTGTATAATTTTTTATCACATATTTTTGGCGGATAAAATATTCAAGTTGGCGGAAAAAATATATGAACGTTTCTTTACATAAAAATTATCATCCATTTTGGCTGAAAAAAATTGAAAGCCAGTGTGAGCCCTGGTAGTGGGAGAAAACAGGACTTCTACGTGCAAGTTATTTAAATAAAATTGAACAATGTATGTAGTCCTGAAATTACCTAGTTTGTGTCGAGTGCGCTAAACAGTCCCCAGTCATTTGCTTTATTCTGAGCCAAGTTATCACTGTTTGTAGTTTTGACATGTGTGCATTGTATATTATCGTAACAAGGTATTGGAATATTTGAGACTGGTCTTGCTTCTCCAATTTTAATTAAATCACTAAATGGCCGAACTGTTCTAGTTAAAATCTCAAGCATCTGATGGCATCGAGATTTGATCATGCCTCATGCTCCAACATTATTCTCATAACAGAAGAAGATGTATATTTATAAGTAGTAATTATGTGTGAGGTGATGTGATAATACAACTAATGAGCAGAGATGATGTGATCTATTCATAGATAATTATGATAAATGACCAGATGATATAATAACAGTATAATTAACTCAATATAATACATGAACATCTTGTGGATTAAAGGTGCCAGAGAGGTATTTCAGGACTAATACATGTACATGGTTTAATTTTATTACAGCAATTCACTTGCACCTGTAGAGGTCTTTAGCAATGGTAGTAAAAAGTAGAAATATAATCCATTCTTAACCCACCTCTGGAGAAACTTTAATTGACCATATAAGTATAGCAGTGGTTCTTTGGATGACAATGCTTGTAGCCACTGCTTTATCATGGATTTTTCACAATTAAGAAGAATTTATTACAAAATTATATAAAAAAATTGTTTTAATTGCATAACTTTTTACAAATCAAATGAGGTTTATTTAAAATCCTGATTGTTTGTCCCAGATGGGCTAATAAAGATGGATTTATTTTATTTTTTGTGCTTTTTTTTTCTTTAAATAATATAATACTATTTATCAACCTTCCACAACGAGGTCTGCTTTAAATCCTGAAAATATAAAACATAGGTTACCAGTCAACAAAAATATAATACTATTTATCAACCTTCCACAACGAGGTCTGCTTTAAATCCTGAAAATATAAAACATAGGTTACCAGTCAACAAAATGTTATGACACAGCAAGTATCTTTATAACCACCATTTCCCATAGCTTAATCCATTTTGCGGATTGGAATGGAATTCATTATCCTTCAAATCAGGGTTCAATTTAAGCGGTATCGCATCGCAAAAAGCGGCCCAAATCGCGGTAAAAGCGATAGAATTATTTTATTCATTAGCCAAAAATTGCTTTCAAACTTGTGAAGTGCGATTCATTATGTTTTGGATGAATGTGGAGTATAATTATAAATGCAGGACTAATTTCACTTGTTTAATATTCCAAGTTGTGGTCGTGATTAATTTGAACCAGTTTTTATTTCAATATATCCGATAACTAGAAGACAATGCAGACTCCGTTTTTAATCACACGTGTTAATAAAATATGTTACTAAAAATAGAATAAAACAACGCAGTATAGTATGATTGATTAACTTAACTGGAAACTAAAAGTAAACATCTCGCGAGACGCGTTAAACGATGGCATATTCTCGGGTTAATATTTTGAAGGCGGGGAGGGGGATGTTTTTAAATAAAGAAATAAACAAGCAAAGCCACGTCTACAAATATTTCGATTGGAATGGTGTAACTTAAAGTACATGTACATGTAATTTTGTTTTAGACGATTAGTGCGTCCGGCATCGTGGAGAAACGGTAACTGATTTTTTTTTTTTTTTTTTTTTTGAGATGTCAGTTTCATCCGCACATAAGCCGAAGCGGGGTATACAACGAAGGCCGGAATTCGGCGGAAAAAGTATCCACTTACACCCCGAAAAATCAGAATTGCAAATTTTTGTGATTAGGCTACGTTTTAGTGCTCCTCAAATCTGAGCAAATGTTATTCAAATTTTGAATTGATTAGCCAAAATGTGAATCTGTCACAAAAATTTGCTACTCATTGGTTTTAGACTAAATTGAACCCTGCTTCAAATAATGTTGAGAGACTTGAAAGTTTTGATATTAAAATACAATCAGTTGATTTATCTTTAATTCATTTCAAAATCTGATTTCAGTGGAGGACAGATGCTGTTCGTTCTTCGTTTCAAAATAGATTATGCAAATTGAATATATCTTCGAATCACTCTAATATTAGCTAAGTTATCACTGTTTAAGTTTTGACACGATGTGGTATAAACTGTTTATTATCGTATTTATTAATCAGACTAAACGTTGATTCACCATTTTTTAAATTAAATCATTAATTTGCGATCGTGTTTCAGTCTGTTTAAATTCCTGCTATCCGATGATCTAGTTAACTTCAAATCTAACAAACCATTACTGAACTACAATTCTTTAAACTTAAATATATAAAAATATAACTTAAATCTACTAAAAAATCTTGATAATCTTACCCCTATTGAAATATTTACAGCTTTTAAATTATCACGAACTTCGTCACATTTATTTAATAATGGTGACATCAACTTCTTTCTTCTTTTCTCCTCTTTTTTTGTATCTTCTTCTGATACATCTAAAATTATCACAATCAGAAAATTCATTATTAGTCTCCAACGTTTAATATTTTAACAATCTGATTAAGGGTAAGTGAAACTACAGAGGCTCACCAAGAGATCTTATGTTCGATCACACAAATGAAATGAAATAGGTTTAATGTTCTACTCTTCTGCTCACAAATAGGCTAATGTGGATGGGCATGTGTCATACAGTGTGCTATGAGGGAAATTTGGCCCACACAGCAGCACTATGGCCTACTCTTATATTAAATTGCAACTGTCAAGGGATCTTTTATGTGTACACAGGAACTCAATTTTTCGTAACATCAGAACGACTAGACAGCCGTTCTGGTAAGGCCCTCCGTCCTGCATCTCTGGATGAACTTTTCGGCCAATGCAGCGATCGAACACTCAACCTCCCAGCTAGCGAGCCAGCATCTTACACACTTAGTCACTATGCCCCCAGATGGCTACATCTCCGCAACTAATTAACATAAAAATCTCAAATTTTCGGTATTTAGTCTTCAGTATTTGATACTTTTACATGTCCATTAAAAGGAAATATGTTGGTTCAACAGGAGGTCTCGTGTTTCGATCATGCTGACAGAAACATCTTCAAAACTAATTATCAAAAATCGCTACATTTGTAATGAGAGGAGGTGAATTTTGCCCAGGCAGGAATTTTTATGCCAACTCTTCAAATTGGCACAACAAAGGCTTCTTTTACATACTGGTCAACTTTGTTTTCTTTCCCATCAGAACAAAAATAATTTATTTAGATATATAAACAACGGATTAGGTTTTTTACGTGTTAATATGTTGTGTGCTGTATAATATCTTTACATATGTAAATATGGGAGAAAAATATGGGGTTTAACAAAAACTAGGTCATTTCTTGACTAACATATAGTTCAATTTTATTTTTCAATAATGTAGCAGGAAAATGGAGGCCCGGGAGAAAACCCAAAAAGTAGGACAAGTGATCCTACACGTACAAGAGGGGAAACGAAACTACACCACTTGTAATCATGAAGTGTGGTGTATTAAATTTTTACCTGTAAATATGTTGTCAGGTGGATGTAGAGCAAACTGTCTGACAGTATCCCGGAGGTTCACTAGATTATCTATAACACAGTCTAGTTTTACACCATCCATATTGCTACTAGTCTACAATAGAAATAAACAATATACATGTATATAAACATCATCATCATATACTTCTCTACAGTTCTGCTCCTAAACTGGGTTAATAAAGACGGACATACAGTGTGCTGTGAGGGAAATTTTACCCAGCAACGGCGCTATGGCCTTTTGTCGGTTTTTTGTCCCATCTGAAGGACTAGACAGCTGTCCTTGTCAGACTCTCCATCCTGTATCACTGACAACGGGAAACCATGCCGGAAAATCTGGATGAACTTTCTCAGCTAATGCAGGGATTGAACACCCAACTTACCCACTTAGCCACCGTGATCCCAATACTACTCTACAATACGTTAAATAAAATGTTATAAAACCGGAAATGGAATATAAATAATGATGCTTAAAACATCTTGAATACAATGTTTTCACTGCGAAACTAGTTCTGTCATCAGGTGGAGGTCCTCCATCTTCAAGTTTTTCAGCAGTTTCCACATTGTTTTCGAGAGGTACGACAATTATAAACTATACTCACCCCTTTAAGTCTGAGATTAAAACCTAATTTATTTAATGTTGATTGTAATAAAACACCAGCAGTAGATACAATGGCAGGACTTCTTACTACACTACACTGAAACAAACATGTACGATAGTTGCTTGATAAACATCAGAGAACCCTCATCGTTTAAACATTGCCAGAAAAAAACTTTTAATAGAGTAAGCTATAAAGCACTACATGCAAAACAAAATTATCATGACATTCAAGATATTTTAATGCGTAATAATTTTATATCCACCGCTATCGGTTATTGTATCTGTATCGGCTGATATATTTTGCTGTCAATATCTGATATCGGTAAAACAGATAGTAGCCATATCGGACTATCAATAATCAGTATCCACTCAACTTTCATAATCAATATACACCACCCACTTCAACATCAAATACTTCTATAATCAACATTAACTCTACTTCTATTATCAACCTCTCTCCTATGTTCCAACATCAAATACTTCTATAATCAACATCCACTCCCACATCAAATACTTCTATAAGCAACATCCACGCCCACATCAAATACTTCTATAATCAACATCCACTCTCACATCAATACTTCTATAATCAACATCTACATGTATAACACACACTTTCTCAAAATGAATTAAAATTCAAAAGTTAGTTTTTACCGTAGTGTCTTTTGCAAAACTTTTGTAGAGGATTTTTGTTAAATTCTGCATGGTACTGATAACATTCTCTGTGAGGAAATCATCAGCCAATGCCTCTAATATACCTTGTCTTGTTTCATTTATACTAAAAATATACAATATACCTGTGTATATAACATTGTTAAATACATTTAATCTATAACACTGTAAAATACATTTAATATATTACATTGTTAAAGTCTGTCTCAATCTTTATAGTGATGTACAGAATATAGGAACCTGTGGTGGCTCAGTGGGTAAGATCGGATTTGCTCCCAGTTTTGGCAGGGAAAGTTCTTCAGAGGTGCAAGACGGACAGCCTGGCAAGGACAATGTCTAAACATTCCAGATGGGACAAAAACTGCGGTCCTGTATACACATTGGGATGCATGTAAAAGAACCCCTTGATAGTAAGAATTTGATATAAGAGTAGGCTGTAGCGGCAGATGGCCAGACAAAATTTCCTTCATAGCACACTGTATGGAGAATGCCTATCTTTAAAGGGCCAATCCCGATAACTTTTTGGGGAATAAAACTGCTTAATTTTGTGTTAAAATCCTTTAAAATCCATAACCTAAGGCCCACCTACTAACCCGATATTTGTGATACGCTTGTAAATAACTTAAACATGACAGTCTTCATCTGGAAATAGAGACCGTTGTATTATACAGTATCTGGATAAAACCAGACTTTTTTTTCTATAAAAATAATATGTAGTTGAAATTTACCTTTTGTTATCAAGTACAGTGCATGGGTCATTCACTGTATAGACCTCTCAAGAAACGTTAATCGATTATCAGGTCACCCAATGAAAAAATTGACCTGAAATCTTAAAAGGGTTACGTGTCCGGATAAGCAGTGTTGACGTACACGCCCAAACGACTCAATATTTTGAGCTGAAATTTTGAGACAAGGTAAATACACCATGCCACTATATTTTGGTCCATAAATTTCATAAATACTCAGACTTTAATTTTTGAGACTCTGTTCTTATCGGGATTGTCCCTTTAATAATATGAATCTATATAAAGTGATTTATATTCAAGTTTTGAAAAAAATAAAATTGCAATTTTTAAGAGAGAGAAATGGGATTTAACGCCCACTTGACAAAACTAGGTCATTTCAAGACTAACATGTGGTTTGTTCTATTTTATTTCAATAATTTGCTTGTGCAAAGGGGTCTTTAACAGTGGGAGGAAACCAGAGGACCAGGAGAAAACCCATGAAGTTCGGCAGGCAACCCTACTTCTTAGTACAATCAAAAGTACACACGTTAAGGCTATTCGGCAACCCATTAACCTACCAATTGATATAACTGTTTCAAGTCTCAGTCATAGTCTCAGTCATCTTTTACATTGTTAAACTCTTAAATGGCCGTGATATTTTAATACACTCAAAATCACTACAAACCGATATTCTAGAGCATGGAAGATGATAGGTTTTTCATGTGAATAGAGAAATGGAGTTTAACGCTCACTCGATACAAACTAGGTCATTTCAAGACTAACATATGGTTTAATTTTATTTCAATAATTCGCTTACGTGGAGGGGTCTTTAGCAGTGGGAGAAAACCCGAGTGCACGGAGGAAACCCACGAGGTTGAGAAGGCGCCCCTAACTCCATGCCACATACGCTCACACCAGGGATCGAAGCCCGGGACTCTAGACCACTAGGCCATCCCAACCCCTGTCATGTGAATAAATGTCTTATTTATGATTTATATAGCATTTTTAGCCAAATAAAAAGTACTGCATTAAGCAGATATAGCTCTTACAATAATTACAATCATTATGGACAACTTTCTTTTCTGTCTATTTTTAGCTCACTAGCCAAATACAGAAAACAATGACTGACAATTGATAGAATGTACGTTAACAACATTTAACATACCAGTTCTGTAATTCAGCTTCGTTGATTGGTTCACAAAGTATTTGCCCCGTGACATAAGCGTCACACATGTTAATACAGTTGGTGAAATGTTCATACATAGCAGCCGATTTCTTCATGATAACATCACTGTATTCTATATCTACATCCGCCAAAAATAAAAATTAAAGTGATCAAGGGCCATAACATAAATCTTTTAGAATCAGGTTTCTCTGATACCAATCAAAAATGGCGATGTCTTGTTATGCTCGAATTGCATAGATCAATGAATTTCAATTTATCATAACTTTATGAATACTGAAAGGAATTGAATCATTTTTTGACTTATATTCCTACTATCGATTCATATTTCACAATATCATGGTTTACAAGGAATTGCTACAGATCAGGCCTTTACTTAAAAGTGTAACCAATTTTGTTCCCCTGTTACAAATCATTGTAACATGCCTATGGGTGAATGATGCATTTTGATTGGTCAATTAGACACTGTCTATTGGACAATAACACCCCTTTGTTTTAGTAATTTCTTTTAAAATCCTAAATAGCATTTTATAATGTCAATAAACACTTCCTCTTTCGCATTAGATGGGTGTTATTGTCCAATAGACATGTCCTGAGATTTTACATTAGAACCCGCGATGCTAATGCGTATTGGGTTCTAATGATCTCAGGACATGTCTATTGGACAATAACATCCCTCTAAATGCGAAACAGGAAGTGTTTATCTCTTAAATGAATGAATGCAACATGGTTTAACACCCTAGTTTTTGTAATTAGAAATCAAACTTACAATGTCTATATGGAGTAAGAAGACAGAACATTCGGAATTGGTTGGCTGTAAAATGATCTAGGAAATCAGATATCGTCAAAACATTCTGGCGTGATTTTGACATTTTTATGGCATCCCCACTTAAATGTAGATGACCTTAAAAACAGAAAGAAGAATTTAGAAAAGTAAAACATTTATATTAAAGTTAAAACTAGATAATGTTAAACATTTTGTTATCAATGTATTGAGTAAAAACTAGATAGAGAGGTCATTTTGGGACTAAAATGATTCAATTTTACTTCAATAATTTGCTTGCACATAGGTGTCTTTAGCAGTGGGGTGAACCAGAAGGACCAGAATAAACCCACAAGGTTGGACAGCTGCAAGTGAGACATCAAATCCACGCCAAATAACTCAATGACAGACCTTATGATTTCATGCGCATGGGTTAAACCACCAGACAACCAAAACACCCTTCAATGTTCCCCAACCGCCTAACCATTTGATCAAGAAAAAACAAACACTCCCTCAGTCAAGCTAGCACACAATAAGCTGACAGATAACCATCGGGTCGCGCCAGTTAGTGATATCTTGACCTGACATTTTTGCCCAGTATTTGCCCCATGGGTGTTTTTAGGGGAATCCAGTAATTTTCTAGTAAGATTGGGTGTTTATACTCTCAATATATACCAAATTTGCCAGACTTTTATCCGAATGTATCTTTAAAATTTCACAGCACATAACTTCAGATACTGAATTACTGGGGATCTTATGTCGTCGAAAGCATAGCAACTTACCTGACCGAAAGTTAGGTGTTAAAACAATACACCTGACCGACAGTTAGAACGTAAAACAACCGACCTGATCGACAGGAAGTGAAACAACTCACCTGAATGAAGCCAATAATTGACCCACTGATGACAGTTATAATGAGCTTGTGATTGGGCCAGTTCATTCTCATGATGTGGAAACATTAAATCATTACCACCAGTATGGAAGTCAAAGTTAGATCCAAACACACCACTGAAACATATATTTGTATATATACCACATAAAATTATTTGCACGGAGAGATTCGGCCCAGTTAAAGAGTAGGAATTGTGATCAAATTTTCCAAGGTTTGCAACCTATATTCTTGTGCCCTCAAATACAGCACTTCATCCCTGAATTCCTAATAACCAGCTACTGATGCCATTCAATCAAGTCTCATTTTGAGACTAACATATGGTAATTTTTATGCCAGTTGGTACATGATGTACAATGTGAGAGGAAGAACATTTCCTCGACAGCCAGTTTTCATCCTTTTAGGGATGATCTACTTGCCATGGGATATTTTAAGGGACATGGGATGATTTCAGTACCATGGGATGATTAACTTGCCACGGGATGACTTACATACCATGGGATGATTTACTTGCCATGGAAAGAATTTAGGTGTAATGGAATTTGTTAACTGGTGGACCTCACATTTTTCGTCCCATCCAAACAATTAAACTTCTCTGCCACCCCTTCCAAAATCAAACTGCGCAGATTCATTCATATGACTTTCCGCACTTACCTGATCAGACAAACAGTAGGGTCATTAGAAGCGGTCCACTCACTCACATAGTTGGAATCTGGCACATTCTATAGAATTCTAGTAATAAATATTAATTACCTTGCCATTGCTGAACATTCTATATGCCATCCGGGTCGACCATCACCCCATGGAGATTCCCAATACGGTTCACCCGGTTTAACACCTTTCCATAATGCAAAATCTCTTGGATGTTTTTTAGATTGATCCACTAACAAAGAAAACATTGCAAATAATTTGTAGTAAACCAGGACATTATAGTGACCATCACGATTCCCATTTCATTCATAATGACCAATCTTAAAGATGCATTATGTAAGAGCGAAATCTGTGTAGTGCAAATCTTTAATTTGGCCGCAAAAAGTTATATAAATTTGTAATTAAACATATTTAAACACATGACAAGCCCATTATCAATTTTTGAGACCATTGGATAGGTGTAATTATCAATATATTTATTTTGCATTATCTATTTTTGAAGTATTATAGCAGCAATGGCCAGCTCTTTATCTAAATCTTACAAAATACATCTTTAACAGACTGACAATGAAATGAAAAGGCTGATGAATTTACATCCCATAAAATTAAGAGTTATAAAGTATTTATCAAATAAATACAGAGTTATTTTTCCCATATAAACATAGTTAAATTGATAGTTTTTATCGGTCAAATAGGTAAAACAAGTACAGCCATAGTAAGAAATAACAACCAGTCATCTTTTGGAGTTTGTCAAGCATTGTGCAATTGCCCAAAGAACAAGCATGCCTAGTTTCATGTGGATCATACCGTCGCACCAAGGGCCTACACTTATTTCGAATTCCAACGGTCAAGGGTTCTTTTATGAGCATGCCAACGTGAACACACTACCATGTTTTTTTGGATATTCTGGGCCAACACTGCAAACAATCTGTGGATCACCTGGTTAGTTAGCCAGTGCCTCTATCACTGAGCCACTGTAGCTTCTATCAGGCTAATGACATACATCATACACTTTGTGTGGACATTTCCAGCTGATAATTGTCTTTATTGTGAGCCAACAAGTACACAGGTGAATCTTGTTTTTTGTCCCATCCAAATGACGAGAATTAGAGTGGGAAAACGAAGCTGGCACTTTTTCAGTCATGGAGATCAAAACTTGGAACAGCTTGGTATGTAAGCTGGTGCCATACTCAATGCGCCATCATAGCTCTGTCATCGTACTGGCATACTTAATGAATTTAATCATCCATGGAGGAATAAATACCTACCTGTCGCCCTAACTTCTGTTTCCATTGAATGAGTCCATAATTTACCATAGCGACCATATTTAATAACATCAAAATATACAGAACCTGAAAATACATAAATACTTTAATAAACATATTTAATACTGACAGTTATTTATAAACAAGTGGTTGCCATGCATGCTACACCCACATTTTGCAAGAGATGGGCAGAAAACATTCTAAGAAAAAGCGATTTTTCATACAATCAGGAGACATAATCCAGGATGTTATGGTCCGATATGTGCGATTATCAACAGGAATCGAAATTTATGGGATATAAACATATATTTTAAGTTTCATTAAAATCAGATAAAAATTCTGACCTGTCTATTTAAAATATTGACTGCTCATGTACACAAAATAGTCACTTTTAAATACTGACTTATCTATTTGAAATATTGACTTATGTGATGTATATAATTATTTGATATACTGACAGTTGTCTATTTAGAATACTGACTGATAGCTTCTTCAACATTCTGACTGTTGTCTGCTTAAAATACTGACTGATATCTGCCTAAAAATTGGACTGTTTTCTGCTTAAAATACTGACCATTATCTGCTTAAAATACTGACCGTTATCCGCAGTATAAGCTAGACCGTTATCTATTATTTTCTGTATATATTCTAGAATTGGTGGTATATGATCTGAAACTCGTGTTAATCGGGTTGCTGGTAAAATATTTAACTTCTCAATATCTTGTAGAAATTCCATTTCATATTTCTTAGCAACTTCAACAAATGGAGTCTTCGTCTTAAAAACAAACCAGAGTTGAACAATCAAACAATCCTACTTTTATTAAATTACAAAAGTGTTGGGTTGTCTAAAGCAAGAAGTAGAGTTGCCTGCATATAGCCTTGTTAGTTTTCTAAATGAGCTTTGGTTTTATCCCACTGCTTAAGACCCTGATGTACAAGTAAATTGTTGCACCATATTTTTGTCTCCAAATGATCTAATTTACATGTTTAAATTAAACCTATATCTATGTGTATGGGTGCCCAGTTTTGGGATCCATGATCTGAAATGGGCAAAAAAACATTTCAATTTAAAATAAAACTAAAGATTAATCTGTTTAGAGAATCCTATGCATACAATTTTGTAAATATACTTGTACAGTACTAGCGTTATAATGTAGCACTTTTTAACAATATCTCCCCCATACAAATAACTATTCTTAAATAGCACCATGCAGTGCCCGGACAGCAGCACTACAGACTATTCTTATATTAAATGTTAACTATCAAGGGATTTTTAAAGTGTACATTAATGTGTACTATTGTCCCATCCGAACAACTATAAATAATAAAGAAGAATATCTCACCCTATTCGCTTTGTAAATAATCTTATCATCTATATCTGTTATACCCATCACCTGATTAACTTCAATATCAAAATAATTCTCTAAAACACGTCGTATTATATCGAACCTGATGTACGAACTGGCGTGACCAATATGGGCGCTGTCGTACACAGTCGGACCACACATATACCTATAAATAAACATAAACTAAAATAAACAGAGAGAGAGAAAAAAAAACATGGTTTAACGTCCACTCAACACAAACTATGTTATTTCGGGACTAACATATGGTTTAATTTTATTCCAAAAATTTGCTTGTGTGTTGGGGTCTTTAGCAGTGGGAGGAAACTGGAGGACCTGAAGAAATCCTGCGATGTTGCAGTGCTTCATGTTTGAAAATCAAAGTGGAGCCATAAAAACCTCTTCTAAAATTACAACAGCTTGTCACGTACGACCGGGCAATAGAAACCACACCAGTTGACTCAATGACAGACATTATGATACAGCGTGCACATGCTACTATCAGGCATCCAACGTCCAAGTATGTTAAATAAACCCATACATAAAACAAACATTCTGGTTCTCAGACAATCCTTACAAACAATCTGATGCAGGAGGGAGGTTCTTGGTTTTTAGCTTTTATTTTGTCAAAGGATCACTGCAGTGCTAAATGATTTCTAACATCACATTTCAATGGAGGAAAATGTTGGATCCAAATCACTGTCACATACAAGCCAAAAATCGAAACCATGCCACTTGACTCAATAGTAAGTGCAGGAAGACTGCATTACACATGATAGACCTGATGATCAGCTAAGGCACACGTCATATTAAACACTTTGGCCACACCCACCACCCCTCACCGCAAAAATAATGCAAAACAAATAAATGGGCATTCCCGCTTCCTTTGGTTATTTCTTTTACGTGCTCGGCAATGTGTACACACAAGGGACCTTGATTTATTGCCCTATCCAAACAACTATTGACAACTGTCCTTTAAAAGATTTATATTGTGGTCTAGGGCCTACATTTCATTAAAATCTGACTAATAAAATCTTGATTTAGTTTTCTGGTTACCATGATAACTGATTTTTATTTTTCAAGACCAATGGAACTTTTTTCTTTGCCAAAGTATTCCAGATACTGATTCCTGTTTTAAACCCCTCTTCTGGTTCCTTCCACTCCGATTCTGGTGGCGATTTTTTCGATGAAAAATTCCTGGAATTTCCATCAATAAGTTTCTTAAACTGTCTAAATGGAACACATTGCCTCTTCTCGCAAAGTCGACACAACATGTCTTGTGAAATTGCCTGTTAAGTTCACAGTCACAGATTTCTTCCAGTGAGTGTTGTGACTGATGCGTGTAAATGTGTAAATGTGCAGTTGTCGAGGTCAATGTCAAAGGTCAAGGCCGGGTAAAATAGGTCGAAAACCCTCCTATACAAATTTCAGAATTCTACTAATACGAAACATTAAATCTTCTTAATGAAAATTTTGTCTCTTTAACTAAACAAAAAATGAATTTATTCAAGAAATATTTTATAAACTGTCGATTTCAGAAACTTTCTTTTTGCAAAATATATGTTATCTGTTGTTTGTAAACTTTTGATATTTCGTTTCGTATTAAAGGGCACCTGCTGATCCTATAAATGACGCGACCTTAGTTTACGTTTGAGGAGCGGGAGCAAAATGTTACTTGTGGTTATCTCTTGTTATTTGTTTCTTGTTCGTTATTCGACATAAATTAAGTTTTAGTTGTGTTTAGAATTAATGTAAGAAAAGGGATTGTTGAAGATGACTATGTTTAATCAGGCGGCCGTCGAGGCGTTGTGTTCGGCGACATATTTAGAAAATTATCTTGAAACCATGGAGAGCTTGCCAGATGATTTACAAAGATGCGTGACAGCTCTGAGAGAACTTGATATCAAGTGTAGAGGCGAGTATATTAATCAAATTTAGCGTTCATTTGCAATTAGGTTTTCTCCATTATTTCAAGATTTGATTTCAAATTCCATTTTCAAATGAAATTCCGAAGGTCCGTATCTCTGAATTTTGATCTGGATTGACCTAATTTCGAGGGATTCCACGTGCTATAAATAGACACAGCAGTCGGTCAGGAGAACAGTTCATTCATTGGTGCGTGTGGTGGCTTGAATGGAAAGTAGAAAAACTAGAAATAATCACCTAAAATTCACAAAACTTTGAAAGAAATAAACGTGTTGGATCAACTGACTATACTGATATTAATATTGTTCTTTTCACCCTTTTTGTTTTATATATTTAGCATTGTATGGTACCGTATAGTATTGTTTTTGACCAATTCAAATTTATTTTGTGTATGTTTTTTAATTGCAAAATTCTACTTGAAAATAGTGTTGAATTATAATAAATTTGTGTCAGATTGTTTTCCAAAATAGCCTTAGAACAGAGATGGGGAAGAGTGGTATTTTCATATTGCAGCTATATATGGACAGATAGGAACGGTCAGCAGACAGGATCCGACCAGAGACCGTCCCTAAAGGAACATGCAATGCCACCTCAGTTTTTCGTACCACCTGAACAACTAGATATTGCTCCTTATTGGATCCTGCATCACTGACCGAGAGAAGCCAGACTAGAAAGTCGTGCAGAACATGAATGGCTTATGCCAGAATCAAATCCTGAGCATGTTACTGAGCCAGCACTTTAGTCAATGAGCCACTGTGGCCCATGCAGTCATCACATTAAATTGGTTAAGCAGGATTTAGTAACAGGCTGGGAATAAAACATTCCGTATAATTGATTCTGTCACATTTTACAGTAAAACTAGAAAAAAATGCTTAATGATTTAAAATAACTTTTTTCTGGTTTTTTTTTTCAGATATTTTACAAGATATGGATCACCATCATGATACTTACACATCAAACAAATCAGAAGGCACAGCCAAGAAGAAAGCCTTTCTTGGTATACAACGAGCACTGATAAAATGTCAGGAGATTGGGGACGAGAAACTTCATCAAATGTCAACAATAATTGAAATAATAGAGAATAGACAACGTCAACTGGATCAAGATAGAGAAAATCTGGGTATAAAAACTGTTTTGTTTTGTTTTTTATTTTAAACCGGCTGATCCTTATAACACCTAAAATTGCCGGAGTCACGGAACTAGTGTACAATCAAATTTAAATAGTTCTGTTTTTCACATGACTCAGGCTATCTGGGACATTAGAGGGATCAATTATTTCGGCCAGTGCCATCAGGTTAATTTATTTATGCTTTTGCTGAAAAAGGTTAATACTATACATGTTATTAAGTGTCTGATAATAAATGAATTTTATCTTCCAGACCCAACGATAAATCGTCCACGTGAATATGACAGAGAGGAATGTCAAACGACACGAAAAGAAACAAAAGCAAACGATAACGACAGGCCAGAAAAATCTGGTCAAAAACGTCAGCGAAGACAGAAGAATAGTGAAACTGTTGATGATAAGGTAAAACTAAACATCTGCTGCTGATTTATTTTTCTTGTGCCTTACATGTAGATTGTTCATCTCTGAAAAGCACTACCCCCCCCCCTTATCTTATGTCAATTCTCTTTTACCAAAAGTTTGCTACTATTCTATTTCTTATGCCACCCAATACTTGGCATGAAAGACGTAAAACTAACTGTGAGATTGATTAAAAGATGAAATCTATACATGTATATATTTAAGGTGGTTTTCACGATATAGAGGTAAGTCATGACTGTAAGCAGAATACAGCAAGCAATCTAGTTCTGGATAGACCAAATCTTGACAGAATACTTCTAGCTCTAGATATGTCAAATCTTGACAGAATACATCAAGCTTTCTTGCTCTGGAATGGTCAAGTCTTGACAGAATCCATCTGGCATTCTAGCTCTGGAAAGGTCAAATCTTGGCAAAATACATGAAGCATTCTAGCCCTAGAGAGATCAAATCTTGACAGAATACAGTAAACATTCACGATCTAGCTATTTCACTTTATTTTCATAATACCTAATTTACTATTTCTTTCTTTTTTAGGATAATGCGAATGGAAATAAGAAGAAGAAAAAGCGTAAAGTGAAGAAAGAACGACCAGACTCTCCAATTGATCCGCCAATTGACCCGGACGAACCACGATATTGTTTGTGTAATCAAGTATCGTACGGTGAAATGATAGGATGTGACAATGACAAGTGTCAAATCGAGTGGTTTCATTTTAACTGTGTAAACTTATCGCACAAACCGAAAGGGAAATGGTACTGTCCACGTTGTCGTGGTGATAAACCGACCGTGAAGAAACCCGATAAATAGACCAGGAGTATTTTAACGAAGGCAGTCATCGTTTTTTGTTTTATTTTGAAAATCATATATTTAACATTTTTACTCTCGAAACTTTTTACATTTTGTGGTAGTGATGAAGATAGTGGATACGAGACGTAGATATTATAATTATCAAAACCAAATACATTTCACAATCTCTCCAAAACATAGGAAAACACGTTAAAACTAAATGCAGTGACACTCCATTACAACATTCATCTGTGTTAGGATATATCAGGCTCTGTGTGGAGTAAACATGTATGTACAGATCTAGATTCTACACAGATTGTTTTTCATTTTACTTTAATTAGTAACTTAAAATTTAACAGACCTGTTGTCATTATTGTTAATACTACTTATTATCTCATCGTTGTCAAATACTTTAAGTCTCTGATCTGATTGTTACTTCAGGGATTTAATCATTGTCAAAAACCTAGTCTCTGATCGTTACTTCAGGAATTTTCAATGGCAAACTATGCAAACTACAATATTTTAAAAATTGAATCTCTAGAAAATTAATATCAGTTTCAAAAATGGTTCAATTTTTAATTGCAATTTTGCAAACCACAGTATTTATAAAATCAAATCTCTAAAAATGGTTCCTTTTGTAATTGCAATATTGTAAAAGCTGAATCTCTAAAAGTAATATCAGTCCAAAAATGGTTTAATTTTATTCAGTATTTGCACAGATACGATGAATTAAGATATCTCAACATTCAGCTGATAATGTAAACATAATATCCTGAAAATAAATTAAAGACCCATATAATTTTCTAATCTTCGCTAAATCTTTTCATGGGCTTTTTTTTTCATTCAGATCAAATACAAGTCGGGAGGTTATCTTGCATTGATCTTTTGATTTTGTTTTCTTGATAAAATGTTACATAATCAATTTGAGTACATTTTAGAGTGGATTGAATTTTAGTCAATTTGATATTTTCCAAAATATGGAAATGACGCACAGAGACTCTTATTAAATTTGAAAAGGGCATTACCATGGTTACCAAGATAATAATTTATACATATATACATGCATGGCTCGGTAAGGGATTGACATCTTTGCAGAAAATCCCTTGATGAAGCCGGATGAGAAAAATGAGACACATGTATTCTCTGAAAAAAATGAAAACCCCGATCAGAGGCTTTAAACTCTTTAAAATATCATCAGACATTTTCTTTATGTCAGGGACCCCAAAGTTTCAGAACTCTGTACAATCTACAGTTGGCACTGATTACAGAACTTTCTGTGTTACAGACTGACTATCAGGTTTTCGTCGGTACAATGTACGTCCCACTGCTAAAAACCCCTACGCACACAAGTGAATTAATTAAATAAAATGTTAGTACCGAATTGACCTCGTTTGTGTTGAGTGGTTGGAAGGGGACCAAAAAACAAGGCCCTGTGTACACATTAACATGCATGTAACTGAACCCTAGAGAGTTGAGATTAGAAATAAACATAGGCTGCAGCACCACTGTCTGGACAAATTTTCCCTCATATGCACGTCCCCAGTCGGTTAAAAAAAAAGGGGGACATTTAACCCCATTTCCTTACTACTGCAGTAGATATACATTTAGTTTATATTAATAGCTGGTTTTAAAACTACATCATAAATTTGTTTGTCTTTAGAAGATATCAAATACTAGCATCGATGACCTAAAACATTCACAGGGTCATGCATGTTAATTTGATACCACATATTATACTGAGCGCCATAGGAAACGCATCACTTAGTTTTTCGTATAACAAAATGATCTTGTAAACATAACTTATTTATTTTGCTTCTTATTCTGAACAATATTCAAATGGGAACACATCAATAACAACACATTTGTACACTTACGGATGTTTAATCTGTAATCAACAGTACAAAGTCAGAGGGGTCAAAACCAAAAGTACGACACAGATGTCAGTAGCGGGCGTGTCCTCAACAGGCTCTTACGCACGCTGTGCAGCGACGTCTCATGAAATTTTACAGGATCATTTTGTCATACGAAAAACTAAGTGATGCGTTTTCTATGGCGCTCAGTATATGTAGGTGTGTGGAGTGTGGAGGCGAAGCGTGATAGGGGAACATACATACATTGTTCACACTTTGATTTTATTTATAATGATTGTTAAAAACTATTTGAGGGTCTCAATTTGTTATCAGAATAACATTTACATGTACAGATTGATTTAAAAGGGTGGTAATAGATTTAAAGTTGTATTACTTGGACAATTGAAAAATTTTAATTATTCAGAGTAGTACATCTTTATAACTGTTGTCTTAAACAGATATACTATAGACACAATCATATCCTTAGATAAAATAAAATAGTTTTTTCATCTTCAAATGATTTGGTTTGTTATAATTACGGTAGTACCGGCATTTGAAAATGTCATGCCTGACATTGAGTCAACTGGTGTCGTTTTGATTCCCTATATTCGTCACAAGGAACAGGGTTGTCTGTTCAACCTTGTGGGTTTTCACAGGCTCCTAAATTTTCCTCCCATATCTAAAGTAAATTATTGAAAAAAAATTGTAACATGTTAGTCCCAAAATGACCTAGTTTGTATCGGTGGACATTTAAACCTCTTGCTGTAGACAATATTCAAGAATGATATTACTGACACTAGCTGTAGCCCTACCCTAAACCATGAAAAATGATGAGCATTCCATGAAGGAACGGGAGTGTGTGGTCAAATTCAACATCCAACCGGGTGTGGGCCAAGAAAATTTACATATACCACCAATTTCCGGCGTGGTTCCCCCCCCCCATGTTGGTGGTGCAAGACAGAGGTCCTGGCAAGGGACAATGTATAGTCATTTGAAAGGGCTGGAAAATCAAAGTCCAGTGAACCCTTGTCCTGCTATTCTACACTGTCTGGGATAATGACAGCAAGCAATCACCAAGCAGTGGGCTATAAGGGAAAATGGAGCCATTGTGAATAGGTGATTAAGATGCCTGCTCAGTAGGTTGGTAGTTAAAGATGGAGGGCTTGACCAGGGCAGCTGTCTAGTCATTTGGATGGGGAGAAAAACTGAAGTCCTGTGTAAACAGTAGGACATTTCATTCATAAGGGAAACCTTGCCTGGACAGTAGTTAATGGTTCATAAACCCGGAGGTCAGCAGAGAATGTTCCTTGTGATTTTTACGATGTGGTTCCCTGAATAACTTTCTTGGCCAACATCTGAAATCTCCTGGTGACAGAAATTGATATTGTAACAAAAAACACAAATATTTAGTTTTATTCCACACCATTGATTTATTTCTTTCATTATTCATCATTTCATTGGTTTTGTAAAATTTGAGCAAAAAAATAAATTTTCACCTGTCGGACTTGTTGTTCAAATAAAAACAATTTCGCTAATAGAATTAATTATATACAAGTGAATATATTGACTAATATTATCACAGAAACGTAAAAAAATTCACATCAAATAATTAAAGTGGCCTTACCTCTCCTAACAGGAAGAATAAAGGTAATTAATTTTGAATAATCTAGTTCATATCCAAAAAAATAAACCTAATCTTAACTTATTACAGAAATCCACGCACCAACCCACTTAAAGATGCACTATGTAAGATTTAGATAAAGAGCTGACAGTTCTTATAATAGTTTAAAAATAGTTAATAAAGTATTGAATAGTGGCCTAAATGAAATTCTCGGTCAAATAAGTTAATTCTGAGAGAAGTAATGAATGTTTGAAGTTTTGACAAGATTGTCAAGTACCATTTCTCATTTTAACGTAAAATTAATAAATGGCACAGTCGTTCTAATAGTTGATCATGGGCTATCATGTAAATAAAGACAGAGAAGTCAAAAAACAGATGAAAAAATTGTGTAAATACTAATTGACAGAAAACTGAAACAAATTTTTTTTATGGAATTCAGCCCTTTCTTAACTCAGATGTTAATTGCAAACCAATGAAAATGCTTCCTTACAATATTTATTAACACTGTACAAGAATATTTGACATGTACCGTTTTATATTTAAAACATTATGCCGTTATACAAATTTGTAATAATTAAAAATGTTCAACACAAAATCAAAATCAATGTGATCATTAAAAAAACAACCACTTTTGCGTATTTTGTTATTAAGCAGAGTAGGAAATAAATCTTTAATGGATATCTGTAACTAATATCTGTCTAATATCCAATGGCCATTATTACTGCTTTCTGTCCAGTGGACATTTGTAACTGATTGATATTCATTCCTGATATCTGGTAGACAGGTACTAATATGTATCATTATCTATCTAGTTGAGATTTGTTATGAATATATTATGTGTAGTGGATATTTGTTACTGCTGAAATCTGGATATGTTCCAAATGGATATTTGTTATGGATATGTTTTACTAATGGATATTTTTTACTGATGGATATTTGTTATCAATATCTGCCAGATGGATATTTTTTATACTGATATTTGTCTAATCAAACAAGTAAAGGTCCAGTCTTTTTAACTAACATTATGTGACGCAAACAATATATAATATAAATTACAGATATCTTAAAACATTTATATGGCACGTTCTGCATTTCATAAACTTCTAAACCACAACCATTTTATCGCTGCCTTTAAAACATAGTGCTAACAGAATTATATATTTACATATGATATCATGGCTAAATATATAACTTAACATTTTAAAAATATTGCCAAGTGATAAGCTGATACAATCACTTTGTGGCATTTTGTGACTGAGCACTATAAAACTAAACAACACAATTTATCTGGATAAGAGAACACTTGTCGAAGTGCTGTGTGTATACATGTACATCAGTAATTGTTTTCCATATAAATTGTGTAGATTTTAATCAGCTGGTGTCACACATTTTTAAGCCTGGTTGGGATCTTTAAACAACTTATAATACAGATTACACATGTACATGGTAATGAAATCATTATGAGAATATTATCTTGTATAAACAATGAAGGACTTGTAAAGTGATTGTACTATTATTTGAAATAATGGCCCACCAACATCAAAGGATGATATCACATCTCCATTTTAACCCTTTAGTACTTGATACATGTAAATATTAGCTACCCCAGTTCCTTGAAGAAAATTAGAGTTTAGTGATATATTAATACCAGTATATCCCTGGACAGACCAAAACTGCTGTTCATTAGATCGCCACAGACTTTCCGAGATATGTGAATAGCTATATGTATTACAGGACCTTTTACTAGTTCATGGGGGCGCGATAGATATGCATCTGACGGGGTCATTTGGTGCAGCTGTCACCACAGACTGTCTACTTAGAACCAAGATGGTTACACGGCCTAAGGAACCCCAGTTACAGACGTCAAAGTGCTACAGGGTTATGAATTGGTAAAATTTATTTTGGATATTTTTTCAAGACACAATAAAATCATTGTCACAACCAAACAACAAGACACATTATGTTGGTAAAATGTGACTCAAGACAGCAAAATGAGTCTGAAGTCATTGTTTTATGATATATGAACAAAAATATTGAAACAGGTTAAATATATAAAACAAATTTAGTTTGCATAATTTTCCAAATTAAAACCTGTCATGTTTGCACTTTTGTTGATATTGTAAAAAAATCACGAATTATAATATTTAGAGGTTCTATTTTCTAATAATCAATCTATTATTGGTAATCAACTGAACTTTACTTTATGGTTTATTAATTATGGAACCAATTTGTTAACATATTAATAGAAATTGCAAAAATAAAAAAGTGACAGTGAATTTGTGACAGCAAAGAGTAAACAGTGAAAGAATGAGGAAAACTAAATTTTACATCATCAATTTTTGTCATTCAATTTCTGTTTTGATTTTAAAATTGTGATTTTCCTGGCATTAAATATACATAATATGTTTGATATCTTTCAAGAAAGTTGTCCTGATGAATACATTTATTAATCATAATTAAAACAACAAAATTTTGTCATATCAGTTTGCCTACAGGTAAGTCATGCAGGCAATTAATTACCTGCAAATATCAACTGGAACCAGAGTGTCTGATGCCTCGATAAACATTTACAGAAATACACAATACAACCAAACAATACCTTAGAGGTAGTTAAACATATTTAAAATTCCTGATCATCATTTGAGGGAATAAGACATCCCTTGCTAACTATAATATTAATCTTTGGAGACATATTCCATGTGTTATAGTTTATAGTTATAATAATATTGTAAAAGTTGAATTTCTAAAAAGAATATCAGTCCAAAAATTATTATTCAATTCCATTCGCTATTTACAAAGATAAGATGAATTGAAGAATATAAACAAGATATGGTAAAACAATCCAGCGCCACCTATAATTTTCACAATCTGATTGAGGCCAGGAAATTATCTACTATCAATTTGTTTATTTTCTTAATTTGATATTAAATATTCAATTAAAGTACATTTTACTGTGTATCAGGTCATGAAAAATCATATATTGTCCGAAAATTGATAAATTTGAGTACATTTTAACATGGATTAAGCTGTGAAAAATGCAAATGACGATGAGCCGCTTGAACCAAACACAGATTTGAAACATGATTATAACACATGATTATAACACATGAACCCAATACAAACATATAACACGATTATAACACATGAAGATCACAGAACAATAATTATAACTAACATGTATTCATTGCAGAAACATATAAATGATGGAACCATCTCAGAAACATATAAATGATGGAACCATCTCAGAAACATACAATTGACAGATTAGAACCATCTCAGAAACATATAAACAATGGAACCAACTCAGAAACGTACGAATAATGGAACCATCTCAGAAACATATAGATGATGGAACCATCACAGAAACAAATAAATGATGGAATCATCTCACAAACATACAATTGACAAAACCATCACAGAAATAAATGAAAGAACCATCTCACAAACATATAACTGACGGAAACATCTCATATAACATATAAATGACGCAACAATCAATATTCACCGCAGAAATATATAAAAACAAAATTCAATGGTTATAACACGGAGAGTAACATTTAATCATATTTCAAACAATTAAAACATTTAACCAGTAGTGTAGTGATCACAAAAAAAGCAAAACCCTGTCCACCAAAATCAATTTCTATGCTTCTCAGACACTTACAAAAATGATCTATTTCTGCATTGTGGTTAAATACAATTTCTAAAAATTAGAATTGGCAAACTTGATAACAACCCTGTATTTGACACAACACTCCACTCAGGCCAAGAAACCCAATCTACAAAAACATGATGATTTTCATACAAAAATGGTTCAACTTCCTACCCTTTGCTTCATTGGGTCTACTGTACACGAGATACGTCCTGCAGTGCGTTTCGCAGCAAATTTTGTCAGGACAGCACCACTACGGGCTAGTCTTATTTCAAATTCAAACTGTCAACCAGGCCTCGTCAACTATCCTTGCCAGGACCTGCACCATACACAAGGAGATTTCTTGGCCAACACAGAGATTGAACCTAGATTTACTCATTGAGCCACTTCAGCTCCCAAATAATATAATACAAGGTAACATAGTTGATGATAAAGTAATAAATTTACAATAATTCCTGCGTGGACATAAAAAAAACCCACTTCTCAACAAATAACAACAATATAACTACATACGGAGGTGGACCGCGTAGCTCCCATTCTTCAGACTAACTGGTGAAATGGTGAGAAAACCGAACTAGCTCGAATCACCTTTGCTGCACTCCACTCAGATAATTTTTCCACTGGGATATGGTAGTATGGTAGTCATACTTCTAAGAGCAATAATTGTAATCTATAGCATTGGTAACCCTGTTATTTATAGGTTCACATGTTAAAATCTGTTTTATACTGTGACCAGATGATTGTAACAAATATTATATACAATATTCTATGTACATCATGTCTTTAAGACTTGCAAATACTAAAAAAACCAACATATATACCACATATGACATATATGATACATAATAAATCACACACAATATATAGTAAATCACATATGATACATAATAAATCAAATATGATACATAATAAATCACATATGATACATAGTAAATCACATATTTATGTTATATGATATATATATGTCACATATATTATATAATAAATCACATGTAATATATAATAAATCACACGTAATATATAATAAATCACACACACTATATATCAAATTGAAATTTTCAAGCTTAACAGTGCTGGTCTGTGCTGTGGATTGAGGGGAAGACCTGATCAATTGTGTTTGCAACATTTTTATTAATTTGTTAATATTCAAAGCCATCTTGATTGCATTCATTAAATATATGATGGACAACTTGATGGTGGCCATTAAATGAGTCATGGGTATCTTGATGGAGTCTATTACGGACATCCTCATGGCACCCGTTAAATATGTCATGGACATCTTGATGGCATCTATTAAAAAAGTAACAGAAAAAAAGGAATTCATGTTCATCTTAATGGTGTCCATAATAGACATCTTGATGATGTCCAGTAAATGAGTCATGGCATCCAGTAAATATGTGATGGATATCTTGACGGTGTCTATTAAATGAGTCATGGGTATCTCGATGGTATCCATTAAATGAGTCATGGCATCCATTAAATATGTGATGGACATCTTGATGGTGTCCATTAAATGAGTCATGGCATCCATTAAATATGTGATGGACATCTTGATGGTGTCCATTAAAAAAATTAGTCATGGACATCTTGATTGCGTCCATTAAAAATGTCTGTATAATATGACGCTGCCATATTGGTCCATTGACGAGATCAAGTCAGGTTTTGGAGGTATTTTTCATGTTGGGGGTTGGATGGCCGAATGGTTTAACATGTGCGCGTTTGATCACAAGGTCTGGACCCCTATGCACAAGCAAATTATTGAAATTAATTTGTGTTGAGTGGATGTTAAAGTTAAACCCAATTTATCTCTCTTTCTCTCTCCATGTAGAAAAATCATCACTCTGGAATTCTAGGTCAGGGTTGGGATCATAATATCAATAACATCCACCCTTGTGGTTTTTAACTTGGCTTGTGGGAATTTCCAGCTTCCCCAACCCCTGTGGTAGACTTTTCTCCTGTAGAACAGCCTTCCATCTTGATCAGTGTTCAAAACTTGTTAGGGTCAGACTGATAATTTTTGTTATGGTCAAGATCCTTGAGATTTAGGCCTTCACTACTCAGATTTTCATAATGTTTGAGATCCTCCAGATTTTGCATTTTACCCTGAGTTGGTAATGTTATAATGGTCATGATCTTCTTTATCTTGGGCCTTCAAACTTACAGGTCCTTTTTTTGATATTGGTGTTGATAATGTTATAAAGGTCGAGTTGGACACTAAAGTTGATAATGTTATAATGGTCGTGATGAATGAAGCAGAGCGACAGGAGGAGTCAAGGGAGGAATGTTTGTAGTACCGGGTGGACCCCAATCGGCGAGACCGTAAGCTGGCGTAGAGATACGATGTAAAATTCGTCTTGATAAGTGATATGGTTGAGTTCTCTCTAAATGTGATAATACCATTAAAATTTGTCTGTAAAAAAACAACAACATTAAAATTAAGTCTTACATGACAGACTGATAAATTTGAAATGTTTTGAAGTAACAAAACGGTTTTGAAATGAAATCAAATTTAACATCCTACTTTTCTGGACCAGCTGGGCTAAAGAAGGTGGCAATGAAAGTGGGAAACCAGACTGGAATATTCTGAGGTATTAGGACTTTGACCAATTTTGAAATAATTCAACAGCACAGTTACATGGGGGGGGGGGGCACGGGAAGGGGGATCCGTTTGGGAGATTTTCTGAAAAAATCTTTCAATTCATCACTAAGTCACATACGATACATGTATACATTAATTTTCTTGATGAATATTATAAAGCCCTTTTCAAATGGGTCTTTGGGTGTTGAGTGAAGAATCATCAAATTGTGATTGGGCACGGAGTGAGGAATCATCAATCATCAATTTGTGATTGGGCACAGGGTGTGGAATCATCAATTTGAGTAGTAGTGTGATTTGGTGTTGGATCATCAATTTATGATTGGGTCCAGGGTGAGGAATCATCATTTTATGTAAGGTTATAGGCTGTTGGTTGGCTGAGGAATCAAAAAGGAAAATTCATCAACTGACCTGCTTAAAGCTGGAACACAGTCTTTGGTGATTAATTCTCCACGAGTAGAAACAACATTCGAGCTGTTCGTACACTCGCACAGGACGTTGACACTATTTTGTGGCAGACGATTTTCTACCATAAATATTCCACCTGCCCAGCCATTCATCAGAGTATAAACTGTTATACCAGGGCGAATCTATAATAAACAATATAATAATTAATCCACAAGCCTGTCTGTTAGTTAAACTGTTATACCCAGGTGAATCTCTAATAATATCTTAAATATAATAATATATGAAATATTCCACATATATATACAATGTGTGATAATTTGTACTGGACAAAGTCTGTGACAGGCTTGCTCCTGGCCCTAAATATTGTACCAACAAGGTAGTTTGTCAGACTCTTCTACTGGGGAGGGTGGGGCATGGTATCTTTTATATAACCGAAATTACTGCTATCTCAAAAAAGAGAACATCTGGCCGACACATATTGACAGTGTGTCGACAGTAAAGTAGACTTGTTCAAAAAGACAGATTTAAGTATGGCCTCTGCTCCAACCAGGCTAATGTAGTTGCACATATTACCATGCTGTGTGATGGGGAGGGGATGTTACCTAGGCAGTGGTGTTTCTGGCCCTGCCTACTAATCATCCAATTTCAATGAAGAGTACATGGATGGACCTCAGCTTTCCATATCATCCAAAAAATTAGACACATTTTCCTTGCTGCACCACTGACAAGCAAAAGCACACTAGATAATCTTAAGGAACTTTCTCGCCCAACTTCGGGATCGAACTTGATTAGTGAGCTGGAAATCGAGAATATTTGGAAATATGTATTTCACCTCCTCTGTGTTGCCTCTAGCTAGTGCTAACTGTATACAAGCATCCGGTAGAATATGTTCGTATTGACGATTTCTATAGGTAGTTATCTCATCCACCATAACAGGTTTAGAACTATGTATAGATAGGACGTATTGATGTAGAGGTCCTTTAGGTTTTACAGTCCCTAAAATAATCAATAATATACAAAATAATCTATAGTACACAAAATAATCAATAATATACAAAGTAATCAATAATACACACAGTAATAAATACAATGTTTGATAAAGGCTGTTAATATTAATGCAATGTTTGATAGAGGTTGTCAATACAATGTTTAATAAAGGTTGTTAATATAATACAATGTTTGATAAAGCCTGTTAATAAAATGTTTGATAAAGCCTGTTAATAAAATGTTTGATAAAGCCTGTTAAAACAATGTTTGATACCAATGAAAAGGGTTGTTACTAACCAGTTGGACAAGTGTAAAGGGCTGTTACAAACCTGTTCAACTAATGAATAGGTTTGTTACTAACCTCTTGGACCAATGAAAAGGGTTGTTACTAACTGATTCTACTAATGAATAAGTTTGTTACTAACCTCTTGGACCAATGAAAAAAGGTTGTTACTAACCTGATGAGAAGTGATTGAATGCCAAACATAAAACTAGATATTGCCCTTCTTCAATCATCATATTACAGCCGATAAAACTTCGTAACTGTCTAGGACTACAGCCAATCAGCTTGCCTGCTGCCGTTGTCGTGTTGCTCACCTCACGTACAACAACGATACATAGATCTAAAGTTATACTGTCGTTCCCTCTAAAAATACAAAAATAGCTTTCTCAACTTTTACGAACACTAAATGGAACACAAAATCAGAGCTTTATGTCAAAAGTCATGTTAGCCTGTATGATCAACTTTTAATTCACTTTTAATAGAAGTTTAAGATAGATAGCCAGGCAACATATGTAGACAAATAATATTTTTGTAAATACTGAACAGAATTGATCTTTCAAAATTCACAAGGAATTAACAATCGCCATAGAACAGACCCGGGTACATGGCATTTCCGGGTAAAAATTTAACTCATAGGAAACTACATGGCATTAGCTCAGTTGTTTCAAAAATAATATAGTAAGTTAAACCCCATTTCCGTTCAAAATCAATTCCAGTGTTATTTACCTTATTCCTTCCTGAAACAATCCCAGCTCTAACTCTGTTGTATTAAATACTGTTAATTTAACTAATTTCATTGGTTCCATGGCATTTCTCGGGAACACACCTTGAATTCGCGTCTCTCTCCAATCAGGACGGATTTTACAAACATCAATACTGTCAAAGTATCTGCAAACAAAAATTAATAATGTTCATTTCTCATTCTCTAACCCTTTCGCTGAGAGGTGGATTGGGTGGCCCAATGGTTTAATTAGATTGCAAGGACAGTGATTGTGTCAAGTAGTGTGGTCTTGATATGTGACAAGGAGTAGGGCTGTCTGTTTAGCCTTGTGTGTTTTCTCTGGGTCGTCCAATTTCCCCTTACTGCTAAAAACCCCCATGTGCAAGCCAATTATTGAAATAAAATTGAGCAATACATTAGTTCCAAAATGACCTAGTTTATGTTGAGTAGACGTTAAACCCCAGTTCTCTCTCTCTCCACTAGCTGAAAATATTACTGCGGCTGCTGGTAGGATGATTCACACAATACCACCTAATAACAACCAATACTAACTAAATACTACTAAACACCACTACATACTACCTCAATTTGTGAAAACTAACTATTCCAGTTACCTCCCTTGATCCCCCAAAATTAACCCATACTATCAAAAACCCACCCATTTCTGTAAATAATGGGTCAATATTTCATGAAAATAAAATACAAATACAATTATTCTAAAAAGAAAATGGTTGTTTCTAAAACCATATATTTTGTAGTATTATAATTGGGTTAGATAGAATTGGGAGATATTTCGACTAATCTTACTGATACTATAGACTTGTCTAAACTAGTGTTGATAATTTCGGCTACTTCCACAAATTGACTCATTTCTTATTGTATAATTCAACCATTCTCTTGATCAAGATAGAGACTAAATGACAGACCTTATCAGACAACATCCAGACAGTTATAACTTACATGAGTAGATCAGTCAAAGACATCCAGAAAACTCCATCCATTTCTCCGTGTACCATTAAATTATCTCGAACCGTCTGACTAACATTCTTCCATTTATCAGACTGATCGGACCAATCACCTTTCCATGAAAATCGTCCCCATGGATTTCGTAATCGAACCAATCTATATCAAAATTAATTTCAAAAAATGTTAATGATTAACCCAGGACCTCATGATTAGACACTTTTAATTGCCACGGGCAAACCATGCTGTAAAATCCTGCGTGTCTTTCTCAATCCAATGCCTATTTAGCAATATGGTACATGAAAGCTATACACCAACTGTTCCAATGAAGATTCTACTCAAGGGGTCTTTCACTTGCTCGCCAACGTGTAAAAGTAACCTCACTGGAAAAGCCCAGTGAATTTTCTCGACAAACACCGGGATTGAAACCAGACCTTCCCATAGAGCTATATATAGAAACTAGTGTCTGCACTGATCACGTGACTCCCATGACTACAACGTTAATGGTTTGTGCCGGAATGGACAACGGCTGCCATGTTAGTTCCGGGGAGTATGGACGTAAATACCCGGATGCCTCACTGTTGTGAGAATTGGGCTATCGAAGTGTGCTATGAGGGAGAGTTTGCCTGGTCAGTGGTACTAAAGCCTACTCCTATTTTGAATTCAAGCTGTCAAGGGTTCCTTTACATGTGCACGCCAATGTGTACACGGCACCTCGGTTTTGTCCCATCTGAACAACTATACGCTATTACTTGTCACCCTCCACAATAGATTCACTTGTAGTACACCAATTTTCAACCATAAAAATGTAAACTTAAATGACAACTCACTTGTTTCCTTCGACATCTTGTACGTCCAATATAGAGTAGGCGTGACGGGATCGTAATCCGACTTCTTCAAAATGTTTCATGTCTGCCTTCATATTACCACCACCACATGATGCTCCCATTAAAAATCTAAAAATACAAATCTGATTCTTTAAAAATAAAAATAAATGGGGTTTAAAGTTCTACTGTTCTGCTCTGACTGGGCGGCATACAGGGTGCTGTGAGGGTAAAATTTAGCAGGACAGCAAATGAATTCCACCTCATAGAAGTCCTAGAACAATTTAAATTAATCTCAGGTTTATCTGTTAACTTGGTTAAAACAGAAGCTTATAATTTGAATTCTAACATAAAGAATTTGAAATCCGTTCTTAAATCAATTAATTTAACACTAAACACTACAGCTATCAAAATTTTAGGTATCTTTTTTTCTTCGGATAAAGATTATCAAAATAGTCTTAATTTCGACAAAATATTAGACAAAATAAGTATAACATTAAGGAAATGGGGGTTGAGGAACCCTTACATTAAGTGGAAAAATTTTGATAATTAAAACCTTTGGCTTGTCAAAAATATCCTATCAACTGCAATGTTTATATACCCCAGAATCTATAACTGATAAATTAAATAAAATTTTCTATGATTACCTCTGGGAGGGAAAGGATAAAATAAAAAGGGTGACACTGTGTAAGGATTACAGCTCAGGTGGTCTCAAAATGGTCAATATTTCTGAACATATCAGGTGTAAATCTTTATTTTGGATAAAGAAAATTCTAAGCAGAAACAATCAACCTTGGGTAAATTTAATGACCGAAAGCGTATATCCTTATAATCCGTTAATCTTGATGTCTGCCAACTACGACCCTCGGCAGATTAAAATCACATCATGCTTTTACAAACAATTATTTGCAAATTGGCATAAAATTTAGACAAATTAGAAATAAATGAACAGATATTATATATGAACAAAAACCTAAATATTACAAAATACAAAACGACGGATTTATTTCATAAAAACATATACTTTGTTTCTGATACATTTAAACCTTTACCCAAACCCTATACATCCAATAAACTATTTATATTTCAATCTTATAAGAATTTAACAAACAGATTGTGTCAAGACCAATCTTTAAATTTAGTAAAAGAAAATGAGATAAAATTGTACGATGACTGTAATCAAACAAGTGACCTCGAAACTATATATTATGTACTTAATGATAATATTATGACTAATTTAATGTCAAATTATGGCATTAAAACACAAAACCTAAAACCAAAAATCATCTACAAAACAAGAATTCACTCCGACACAACTATTCCAAGCGCAATTACTAAATGGGAAGAAGAACTTGGTAAAAAATCAACGAATATGAAATGAAGTCAATATTTAACTTAATCAATAAAACGTGTACCGACATAAAAACTAGAATATTTCAATTCAAATACATTCACAAAATAATTTACACCAATTTTAAGCTTTTTAAAATAGGAAAGGTCTCTACAACCTTATGTGACTTTTGTCAATCAAACATCGAAACGATCGACCATTTGTTTATACACTGTCAACACTCACAAAATTTATGGGCTTCATTGAATGAAATATTGAAAAAAAACGATATTCATTGTAACTGGACTCTTCCGATCATCCACTTTGGATACTATAATGGACACGAAGACATTGACAAATTCAGAAACCAGTCTGAGCTTTCTTTTTTAAATCACGCAATAATATTAACAAAATTTTATATTTATAAAACAAAAATCACATTTAATCAACCAACTAGAGAAGGATACATGGCTTTTCTGCATTCAAAAGCAAAGATTGACTCACAAGTAGACAAGGACAAATTAGAAAAATTGGAAATTCCTTTTAAGTCACTAATCCCCCTTGAACAGTTGAATTGAGATTGTAAAGATTACTAACATCATGAACTGATTATAATATTGAATGTGTCTATATTGTTTCCTTTATGTACTTGTTAATGTATATTACTGTATTATTTTACGAATTATGAACAATAAACCAGTCTAAAAAAAAAAAATTCCAATGGTCAAGGACTCTTTTATGTGCACGTCAAAAAACAATTACAATACATACTTTAGATCTCGACAGCTCCGTAACTTCGCCCAAATTAAATCAGGTTCTACTTTTCTATTTTTCTGTTCATTTCCTACAAAAAAATAAGAATTGAAATTGATTACAATAAGTACTTCCTGTTTGTCTCATTACCCAGTCCCATTTGAAGAGAGAAATGGGGTTTAACGTTCATTCAAAACATTATAGGTCATTTCAGGACTAACATATTCAATTTTAATCATTTGCTGTGAATAAGTGTCTTTATCAATGAGCGGAAACCCTGAGGGAGTTAAAAATAGGTAAAGATCCCTCTGTAGTTGGAATTTGAAGAAAAGTGAGTAGAAATATTATAAGAAGTTTCAATTTAGATTACCTTGTAGTGGAATACTCTCACACGGAGCTCCAGTTAATGTAGCTAAACCTTCGATACATTTCCCAGCAACCAACGCCTCATAACTACCGTGTAATTTAGCCATGGCCTTCTCTATCAATGGTACCCAAAGTTGTCTTCTCTTGGCCTTAATTAAAGAAATGAAATGAAATGGTACCTCTGTTTTCATCATAACCGCCTAACTGACAAGGGGAAAACCTTGCGAAAAAATCCTGAGGAATATTCTCAGCCAGCACTTGGAGTGAACCAAAGAGCTCCTAATTAGCCAGCCAGTGTATTATTCTGTGAGCCACCGCGACTCCCTTCCATCAATAAAAAGTGAGTAAATTATTGTTAGACAGAATTTCATGTAAAAATAATGTTCAATTCCCTTCATTCTCTCGTTCTTCTTTAAGTCTATGATCGACATCTGAGGGATTCTAAATCTTTATTTGAGACAATCTGATTAAAACACAGATCCTATTTCTTCACGTTTTATATGGTTCAAAATTTTGTTTTACTTGCCTTCACTACACTAGGCTCTAGAAAAGTTGTTATATAAACTGCGATGTGAGAGATTAGCCAATGAAATTGTCTATGGTGGCTAGTTCTTGATGTTTGGTGCACAGAACTGTGGGTAGACATTTGTAGTGAAGACAAAGCAAAAGTCGCATTTTCAAAGCTGCTGGTTAATCAAATATCTGATGTCATATGGTCAAACGACGCTCGTACAACCGGACAGATTTAGTGAAGGATATCCAAAGTAAAGAAACAAAACGAAATATATATCTGTTTTTTGTATCAGATTGTTATTTGAGGAATTCTGAATTGTAATTCGAAGCTCTGAGTAAATATTTCTGTGCATTTGGTTGTATACATGTGTAGGAATAGAGTGGAGTGGAGGCCAAAACAGCAATTGTTTGCATGTCAGCTTTTTTTTAAACATTATTTCGATGAATGTAGGTGGGAAAAAGTAAGGTATTCTTCCCCTCACCCCCCATGTGGACATACTCTTGGGATTAAGCTGTTAAATCCTAGATATTGTCCCAAAACGGTAAAACGACAATCTTTTTGTGTGAAAACAATTGAAGTAGTTACCTGAGAAAATACCAGCATGCCATTTTCATCACAGGGGAGATAATCATCTATTAACACAACCTTCCACATTCCGTCCTTACACAGACGCACCTGATACCCGCCTTCAACCGAATATTCTTTCGTTAAAATAATTCTTTCCACTAGCTCTGGTCTCTCGGCCAAAACAGCCAGTGAACTTAAAAACCTGCAGAATATAAAATTGTCCCGTTTATCAACTGGTATAATAGTTTATAATCTGAAACCATAGCTGGGGTTTTACAATAAATCTTTCCACTAGCTGCAGCTTCTTGGTAAAAACAGCCAATGTACTTAAAAATTTGCAGGATAAAAAAAATTATTCCATTCATTAAAGGGTAGATGTGTCGCTATAGGTAATTTCGGGACTAACATATGGTTCAATTTTATTTCAATAATTCGCTAGCACATAGGGGTCTTTAGCAGCAGGAGGAAAACGGAGGACCCGGAGAAAACCCATAAGGCTGGACAGGCAAACCTACTGCTTGTCACGTACAACTGCGGGGAATCGAAACCATGCAAGTTGACTTAATGAAAGACCTTATGATACAGTACGCCATTCACCCCTCCCCCCATTTAACGCTATAGGAATCATGTGCACACTACAATATTGTGAAAGTTTAATATCCAACTTAAAAACCTGCTGAAATTAAAAATACCCTATTAATTAACTTATATAATAGTTTAATCTGAAGCTAAGAATCTTACAATCTGTAAAAGGCAGTTTGTAACTGAATAGAGCAATACACTAAAAGACATACTAATGGAAGAACAATTATTTGATAACATTGAGAGAATACTCTTCGAAACCACTGTCCACACGTAACAATTAAACTTTAAAATTTACCTCAAAAATTGAATAAGTTATTACAGGCTACTCTAATTTCAAGTGTCAAGGGTTCTGTTATGTGCATGCCAATGTGTACACAGGATCTTGATTTTTTGTTTGATCCGAACAACTAGATACTATTCCTTGTCAGGCCCTCCGTCCTGCACAACTCACAAGGAGAAAAAACGGCCGTAAATTGGCCAACACCGAAAGCTTTATTTACCGTTGATATCGATGCCGGTTACTACTTCGCCCTTACACAAATGTACGGCGAAGTGAGGGAGACTTCAGCTTCGCCCTATTGCCTTTGAGACCGAAGTCAGACATGGGTTAGGCGACTATTTCGCCCACGTCGCCCGCTAATTCGAGCCCTGCTGATACCTAGTTAGCAATGAGCCACTGTGGTACAACGTACATGTGTACTGTATCTCTTATTCAATGAGCAGTGTACACAAATAACACAAAACATAGATCATCAAATGACAAGGTTAATTTTTGGAACAATATCCGTTTTGGTAAGAGAAATGAAAATTAAATGTAATGGGGTTTTTAACATACTACTTTTCTGGACCAAACAAGCTAATGAAGATTGCAAAAGGGTGTGGGTCAGAAAGAAGCCCTGGCAGTTCCAATCATTACACACAAAATTGGAATAATATTTTATCATATTTTGGTAATATCAAAATCACTTTTTTAAAACTTAAATCCTATTCCATTTCACTGTCTGATATTACAGAAATTTCTTTGGTTATCAACTCACCAACAATTTCCCAGAACTCCCTGAGATATATCTTCTGGCATTGGAGTTCGATAAATCACCCATTTTAACTTCGATTCATCTCGTGTATATGCAGAGATCTGGTGTGGTCGCAGCCACTGGAAGTTCCGAGCTGCGAAACGTGAATTATTATCCAGGTGCAAAGATTTGGAAGAGGGTGGAAAAGAATCGTCAACAAATTCTTCTTTATTCTGAAAAACGGAAAAAATATTTTTGTAACTATCTTTTATTTTAGTTGCCACAGAAGGTGAACCATGTTTGTGCATGTGCCTCTAGCTGTTCACAGTGCATGTAAGTGAATCACCCACCTGTTTACAGTAGGTAAAACAGCTACAGTACCTGTTGACAGTAAATGAACCATGCTTGAACCTGTTGACAGTAAGTGAACCAGCCACCTATTTACAGTAAGTGAGCCAGCCTCCCATTTACAGTAAATGAACCATGTTTGATTCAAACACCTGTTTAGAGTATGTGAACCAGCCACCTATTTACAGTAAATGAATCATGTTTGAACCAATCACTTGTGAACAGTAAGTGAACAACCCACTTGTTAAAAGAAGTGCACCACCCACCTGTTTACAGAAGAGTCGAATACATTGAAGTCTTTCCAAAGCTTCTTCAACTTCAATTAACAGTAAATCATCCATTAGAGAACTCTCCTGTCTCGATAAAGTTCCTGGTAAATCCTTCACGATTTTTCTTTTGGTTCTGTTACGAGTATTTAGCGTACCAGTAGCAGACGTTATAGACCTATCAATACTGTCTTCATCAGATGACAACATACTTGACTTTCCAACTTCTTGTGTGATGGAAGAAATGGCTGCCGACTGTTCCCCATTACCAGATGGCGTAATACATGATGTCTCCATCACACCCGTTTTACAGCCGCAAGCTGAGCATTTAGTTCGTGTTTGTTTGTTATGTAACGTACATCTTGGACAGACCCATTCGCTTCCACAAGCAATGTTCTCAGACTGGTTCTTACCGAAACCACACATCAGACACATCTCGAAATCACTATCGTTTATAAACGTACATTGACTGCACGCCCATGATTCTGTTGATGACTGACTATCATTTTGAGAAGCAGCTTTGGAGAACTTAACACTATCGTTTTTGAACTCTATTGGACTTTTTGGTGTCTGCCCAGGAACGGCGGGTCGGAAATAGCTGCATGTATCACACTGTTTGGCCCAGGAAGGATTACAACTATACGTACAATTGTCACATGCCCAGTCCATGTCTTGTTCGTCTCTGCTTGTAGATGGTTTTCGTTCTGTTGACAATTCTGGTCGTTTTGTAGGGGTAGCTTTCTTAAAATCTTTTGGTCGAATAACCTGACTAATGGGTACGTCAGGGATGATGTTTAGAGGTTTATTGGCTACAGCGGGATGGGGTTTAATGTCAGGTTTTACAGAAGAAGGTTTGATATGGCTTATATCTACATCGTCTGGAATTGTGGGTATTTTCACAACTCGCGGAGATTCGCAAACACTGCATCTCTTTTTTTCTGCGGAATTCAATAATGTGCAACGTTTACACGTCCATTCAGTGTGGGTTTTTTCTAATTCTGTTGTCGAATCACTGACAATCATACTGGGATTGCCATCTGCAAGTCCGTTTTTCTGCATATCTCCATGATTCTCGCTCCCCACACTCGATAACCTGTCACTCTTTAATACTTCAGACTCTTTGGAAAACTTATCTTTACGGGGAAATTCACATATTTCGCACTTATCGTCCTTTTTCGCATTCTCAAAAGTACACATTTTACAATTCCACACGACAGTGGTTGCCATGGCTATAACTTGTCAATATACCTTATTTGGGAAAAGCTTAAGAGAAATATTCAAGACATGTGGGCTATTTTCTTGAAAAACACCTGGAACATATTATCTTCTTTTTAATCAATATTCAATCAGCATCACTCTTGATATTTTCAATTGTTTGTAGTGTTCCTATCAATTGTTCTCAAATCCTCACAGTTCACTAATCACACCGTCCAGACTCCAAAAATTGGTATATTTCTATCCCTTTAAAATGCTGAAGATCTGAGTTGAATCTTTTCCATTCCACAGTCATGGAGGCAGACATTAGCTTTTGTCTTTCATGTTTACTTCCTGAAAATAAAATAAAAAGATTTAAAAATTGAGGATGGAATCTTAACTTGAGTTTTTATTTTAGGCTTGATTTACAGAGCCTACATGTGTGTATTACATGTACATGTATGCTGATTGGTTTAGGGTAGACGGTCCTTTCTGCTGAGAATTTCAGTTCAATTACTGTACCTTATTCTAAGCAAAGTCTGGAGCATAGATAGTCTAGTATGTTCAGTACCCGAAATACAATAATAAACAGAATCTTGATTATCCATTTCAACATTAAACTTTTTATATTTTGGAAATGAAGTGTGTATTTTACTAATAATGGTAGATTGATTTGTATTGTAAACATCAAGAAATCGAGCAGTGACTATGACATCAAAACAAAACAGATAAATCGACTGGGCTAAGGATGACGGCATAAGCCATACCTTGTGCTATGAGGCACATTTAGCCCACTTGGTGGCACATGTTTCCCATCTACTTCATTGAATTTTAACTGCCAATGTTTTTTTTTTTTTATGTGCTCGCCAAAGTGTACACAGGACCATCGGCTCTGGACCACTGACAAGATGCATACTCGGGCCCGTATCCACAGGGGGGCGCGGGGGGGGCATGGCCCCCCCGCGTGAAATGCTCGCCCCCCCGCTCAGAAATTGCTAACAATCATTAAAGTATACACAGTTCCTTATATTAACCTAAAAAAGCTAATTTTTTTTGTTTGAACACTTATTTTAAAATGCTTATTAGACGTCTAGGTAACTACATAGCATGATGATAACAACAGTCTGTTAGAATGACCTTTCCGAAAATTTCCTCAAAATGTTCGCCCCCCTACCGAAAGGTAATGCCCCCCGGCTTAATGGTGTCTAGATACAGGCCTGTGCATACTAAGCAATAAAATCCTGAGCAACTATCTTGGCCAGCTATAATTTTTGTGCTATTCAAAACAGTAATTGAATAAAGTGAGTTAACAATTCACATGGCACCAACAAAGTGAACTTTTAACAGGCCCACCAACAAACAGGAAGATTCTGCTGTGCAATCTATAGGAACTTCCTGTATTGTTTATAGTAATGGATAAATATATACCTTAATCACAGTATTATGTAACAGATTTGCACAATGTTACAATAGGCACCAGAATTATGTGCAATATGATCAATAGATCACAGTAAATATGGAAATGTAAACACTTTTAATTCTGTTATTAGTACAATAGAAAAATATTCCAATATAGGTACAAGTTACTGTGCAATATGATCAATAGTTCATATTAAACATTGTACATGTATTAAAAGATAACAGAGTAATACAATGTGTTAATATACACTGATGTTTTCACTGCACTCTGTCTTATCTTACTTACTTAAAACCCAAGTTATACAATATACAGTATAAGCCTACAATGTTCATTATGTGTATTAAAAATGCCAGTGCCTGAGTACCACAATCTCTGCCCCCACTGCCCCACCCTGCCACCTAGCTACTTACCTATCGTACGATGGCTACTGTGTACATGAATTATAAATTAAATATAAATTATCAACCTTCTGCGAATGAATCTTTTCTATCATATATTCTAAGGTAGCTGATTTTTATTTTAAATTTACCCGATACAGGATGTCAAATGATTAACTTCACCCCCTTCCGACTAAACTACAACATACGTAAGGCTAGGGCCTAACTACGACCCATTTTTATGTCATAAATAATGTCATTATGATGTAGATACACACCGCTTCCCAATTTTCTATAAATAGTTAAATTACACACTCTAATAACACCTTTCATTGGCTATATGTCAACATATACACCAATCCGCGTTCATTTTACATGTGATGTCATTTCCATTTTGTCAATTTCTGATACAAACGGCCACACTACCGCGAATTGGCTAAGAGAGGGAGAGAGAAATGGGGTTTAACGTCCACTCGACACAAACTAGGTCATTTCGGGACCAGCAAATTGGCTAAAAGATAACACAGGGCGTACTGTTAGGCATTAAAGACAACGGCTATATAATTGATTTATTTGGCAGTCCCCCCAAAATATCCTTCGTTTCAGACATCCTTTTATGATCAAGTTACCAAGTCAAAATTTATTTTCAAGATATATGCGATTTCAAATTCTTGATTGATTAAAATAATTGTTTTAAAAAATTGTATTTGTTATACCCAAAGGAAAATGAAATCTGTTATAGTAACTTTAAGTATTTAGTTCTTTAATTTAGACATTATCAACTATAAAATATTGAAATAAGTATTATCTATTATAGACTAGGTTTTGAAATTATCAATAGCCGGAGACTGCCGATTGCATTTCTTGTGAAGTGGTCGACTTCCTTTACGAGACATCGTAGGGCAAAATGGTGTGTTTTGGTAGAAAAATCACGGCGTTTTCATGGGATCTAAGTCTAAATTTCTGAATAAATATCTTGGATTATTTCACCAAGGAAGCTCAATGAATAAACTAGAGCACGAAGTGGTTCATTCTGGGTGGATGACAAAATCCCCGCCAGAGCGAAAGCTGTTGGGGCCTTGGAAACTGTTTCGGGTGGTAAGTAGAAAATTTAGATATTGGCCTGTCAAAATTAATTTTCTGTGAGTTACAAACAAGTTCGAAAGGCAAGAGTAAAGCTATTCCCATTTTCATAGGATTTGTAGGCAGCAATTTTTTATAAGACAAGAACATCAGAAGTGCAGGAAGGAAGCGATAAATTATATATTTATTTGCATGTTTTTGAAAATGTCAAAGGCATATCGTGTGTGAGATTTTTGTGAATGAGTTTCTGTGTTTTATAAAAATAGCAACATGACCTTGTTTTTATCTCTGGGCATCTGTCAGACAAAAACAGCCATGTGAAAGAGATGAATTGACAGACACTTGTTTGTTTTCTTCAAACGCTTAGGAGTTAATAGAAGTTCCAACAAACCCCAGTCAGACCAGAAAAATATTCATTTGGTACCAATCATTTTTTTTTTAAATATAAAACTAAAGTACCTTATGTTATGTTTTTGTCCATTTTATTTTATTTTTAACACATGGCATGGAAAAAAGGGAGTTATGAAATCTGTCAGGATCAGAAATATAATCATAATTCGAAGGGATCATCACCATGCAGTTATTTAGTTATTTTTTTTTTATTATTTATTATTATTTTTGGTGATAAGGTTCCTTATTATATTATTTCTGTTTAGTTGATTTTATTTTTAACAATATAAAAATAATTCCTGGCTCCAGTTGAAATCAGAAAAGTATTTGAAACGGATTGAACTATATAATTATACAAGTATGTTAGTCCCAGAATGACTTAACTAGTTTGTGTCGACTGGACATTAAACCCAATTTGTTATTCATTACAAATCTATGTCATTCTTTTAACTGAATCATTATACTACTGTAGTAAAAAGTTACCAGGCATTATAAGACTATATTTGCCTATCCTCAGTGTACATGTATAAAATTATCTCTTAGCCTTGGGGGCAATAATGATAATACTCTATAACAACATATACATGGAGGGACCAATCACATATCAGATTGATAGTAAGATTAAGATATGGTTGTAAATTAATCCTCTGGGATCTTTATAAAAGAAAATGTTTTTTTTTGTTTTTCCATTCTGTATTTATTGTGTATTTAAAGCAAGAAATTGAGCAGGGCTTTTTGTTAATATTGTTCAAATTGGCAATTGATACGGTTATTGCTTTATTATGGATAATGTTATTGAAAAATAGAGATGCTTCACCCTTGCAATGTCAGATTTCTTGGCCCCTTAAAATAGTGTTGGACTGGACGTTGGTCTGAAAAACATTATTTATGTGGTAAGATTGGATAGAATTGAACTAATGAATTAATCTTTTAGTTTTAATACCCTACATCGATACTTGCATTCCATAACCTGTATCATGCTGTTTAAGATAAGATGCCATCTGGTATTATTAGCATTAGGTGTTTATTGTTTATTTCCTCACATTTCAAAATCAGTTACAGAGTGCAATGTGAGGTTCTGAAAGATACTGCAAATTTTGACAGTATTTGCCTACAAAAAATACACAATGAGATCAATTTATTGGAACTAGGGAATGAGAACAATATTTTGGCTCCACAAATAGGAAACCTTAAAACAGGTATCATTTTAGTTTGGCCTAATGGGAACACAAGTATCACTGTTGGTTTCCTGACAAGGCTGCATCCCCTCTTGAAAATATTATATTTAGGAAGTGAGTAATAAGAGATATAAAAGCTTTAGTTGAGATGAGCAAATTGGTTTGATCTAATTATTAAGGCCACCTGCAGATTTCGATCCCAAACATGTACGTGACAAGGAGTATGGTCCACCTATCTTACGTTGTGGGTTTTGTCTGATTCCTCAAGTCCTCAAGAGAGGGGTTGGTGAAGGAATATGTTGAGGAGAGAGCAAAGGGGGGTGGGGGCAGTCAGGGTAGAAGAGGGCAATGTCATACATAACTGAATCTTCATGATCCCTTGCCATTTTTATTAAACAAGAAAAAAAAAGGTTGCTAGTCAAGTCACTGCAACAGTCCACAAACGTACATGTGTAGTTGCATTTGAACCCAACAAGACATTGTTTTAGCGTGAACTGCAAGCTAACAAGATGTAGTTAATAGTCATACTACTAGAGAGGTGAGAGAATTTGACATGTTGAAGTAGACAAATGTAAATGTTAGTCATCAGAACTGTTTAGTTTATATATAAAGTGTTATGTAAATTAATGTTTGTCATTGTTTCCTGGTACAGCTACATAGTATTTTAAACAGACATTACATGCATGCCTTTTGAAGATCTTTCTTTTCGTATGAATTTTAATATGACATTTATTCAAATGACAAGCCCATAATCCATTCTCTATTATAGACGATTGGAAAGTTGTGATTTTTAATAGCTTGAATCACCAATTAATTTCATTGGTAGAGTAATTGTATATTTTATTGAATTAAGGACAACCAAATTGTATTTAGATGTATGCTTTAGTTTTGTTTTATATTCTTTTTGTATGTTCTTATGGAAGATACTGCCTTATATTATCATCCGATATCAGAAACAAATAATGAGGTCGATCAGATATGTTAGATGAATATGGTACATGTAGGGTCAGAATAATTATCATGGAAACTGATAGCTCAAATGTATGCAATTTGAAAATAAGCAAAAACTGACAGTAGTTTATTGATATCAAAATTTAGGAGAGTGATTGATCTAATTTGAGTGAGTCTGTATTGATGGAAAGAGGTAAGGAGCTGAAAAGGAAATGCATCTTAAAACCTGAAAGACTGAATTATTGTGCAGAGTGACACATTGTCATTGAGTAATTTTGTACTTTTGCATGAAATATCAATTATAATGTAGCGTCACACATTAAGTCATTTTGTTTCAAAAGAAGAACAACCTCTTCTATTTTTTTATTATTTAATTTAAACAGTGATAGTTCTTATGCTAAATAATATAAAAGTGTCAAAATGTGTCATTTAAATCAAAAACTAAATTTGATAAGTGACAACTTACAGAAGTACATGTGTAGCCTTAGTCTCTATCATCCACACAAATATTCTATGAATATTAGTCTGGATGGGTCCCCAAAATTTGACGGAAAATAGGTCATTGTCTGGATTATCCAGTCTTTTAAGTTACCACATACTGAATCTATCAAAACAGCTCGCTTGTCAACAATGACACTCTTTAAAATTTTGTTGTGTAAAGGTTTCAATTGAAATGGTAATTTTCTCTCGTCATGAATCAGACGTATGGCTTCTCACAATCTTCTTGATTCTTCATCGCGATGCATGCTTATTCCTCGTCTCTATTTTGTTTCTAATAATAGATGTGCCAAGTGAATTGTGGGATATATTTCAATCACGCTTTATAGAATCTAGCAAAATCAGCCCGGCTTCATAAGATCTAGCACTTACCGATCTACTTTCATTGGATACTTTAGCCAAAAGGTTCCATTGCCCATGCGTAACCAAATGTTTGGTTTTTTATGTGGTAGATTATCCAGTAATTTTCGTCAAAAATTGAGAACCGACCCAGACCCTCCGTGCGTTGAAGACTAGGGGGTTCTGGGTGACAGAGACTAGTGTAGCCTACACTGTTTATGGACATTTAATATTAGTGTTATTATTTGCGTACCTTGATGTAATTATTAACATACTCAAATAATATATAGCATTACATGCACATGTACCTTTATTATGAGGTGAGAGGTCAGATAATACTATAGTAACATTGTGTATAATTACCTGTAATACCTGTAACATTGTGTGTATACGGTATACATACATATATAATTACCTGTATTATTATCAAGTGAGAGGTCAAATCAGGTAAATCATAACATGAAGATGAATTAATTGTAGTTTTATAACATATAGATATTTCTTGAATGAACAGTGTTAGAAAAAAATATATCTTGTATCCAATGTAGGCTCTGTATGAACAGTTTTGAATTTAATGCTTTTTGGTACATCCCTGTCCGTCATCTGTTCCTCTGTCAAAAATTGGCTTGTGAACAAACCTTGTGATCTTTGGTACCAGGGTTATTCTCTCTTTGTTGGTAAGGATGAATCCTGTTGATTTTCAGCAATTCAGTTTCAGAGTAATTATGTGTCTGGAAAGCATGTGAAATTGATAGAGATAAGATATATAGTTACTATTGCTGTTTTGACATAGATGTAGATCTGTACATGTGGGCGAATTTTCACGCTTACCAAAATATAGGTTTGATTGGTACGTAAATTGAATGGTACGTAAAGTTTAATAAGTACAATATGAGAGGAGGATGAGAAATGTTTAATGATTTGCCAGATTGAATGAATCCATCTAGTAATTGTTCTATTGGGTTTCACAATGCATGCGTCATTACAGATGATTGTATATATATGTTATTACCGGTTGTTGTGTGCTTGACCTGATTTAAGTATATCATTACAAGGATACTTATACTCCGTCATAGTATATATTGATGTCATGTGTATTTTTCAGGAAATATCAGATTTCCATGGCTTAATCCACACTATGGATGTTACAGGTCAGATAATAAAACTGTACTGTGTGTTGGTCCTTTGGGGATCACATGGCTCAGTGGGTAAGACGCTGGCTCGCTATCCTGGAGGTCGATGTTCGATCCCTGCATGCATTGGCCGAGAAAGTTCATCCAGATTTTCTGCCGTGGTTTCCTCTTGTCAGTGATCCAGGATGGAGGGCCTGACAATGACAGCCAGCTGTCTAGTCATTTGGATGGGTCAAAAAACCAAGGTCCGGTGTACACATTGGCGTGTACGTAAATATGCCTTGGCAGTTGGAATTCAATATAAGAGTAGGCGATAGCGCTGCTGTTCGGGAAAAATTTTCCTCATAGCACACTGTATGGCATATACCCATCTTCATTAGCCCAGGTTAGGAGCAGATCAGTAGGACGTTAAACCCCATTTCATTTTATTTTTGTTGGTTCATAAATAACCAAATTTGTTTTGAATGACAATAAACTCAAATAATTATAAGGGCCACTGTTATCACCCTTACAGCAATTTGAAAAAAAAACTTTTGGGCTAAAAGCTTTTTGAAACAAAAACGACAGATTTATTTCATTTGTCTCAGAAACATGTATAGTAAGCACAATATAATAAGCAAAACTGCTTATAAGCCCCAAATAATGTGGTTTGTAGTGAAGTTTAATGAAATCCCAACTACCTTTTCTTCTGAATATTCAACAAGAAGTTGTTGATTTTTATGTGAAATAAGTTCCCGAGGTCATGTTTAAAATTATGAAACTTTTTTTCTGCTTGAGTGAATAACACGTTAGATGTGGGCTTATAATATATGAGATTTTTATTTGAATTATATATTTATATAAAAATATTAATTAAAAAGAATCAAACTGTTGTGTCCTTGGGGAGATTTCTGAATTAAACAAATTCTTGACATAGTTATTCAATGTTAAATTAAAACATTCATGTGCATCTCTTTAATACAGATATCATTTAAAATCTTGTGTGTTTAGCCCTAATTTCCTTCACAGCCAGTTTAATATCATTTAATGTGTCCAGAGTCCAGATTAAAGCTGACAGTTTAATTTTGATAATGATTGTTCAATTTACAAGTGTTTGATTTCCCCGACCAATTTTCAAAAATAGTGTCCTAATCAATTATTATACATCAATTAGTTAGGTTGTTTAGTTTGAAACAGTTTTTGCAAAATTAAACACTTGTTATCAAAATTGTACATATGTAAATTTGATTTGTGCAAATACACAGTCAGACTGTTAAAATCCCGATATTAAATCTTCAATATTAAAACTAAAAGTTTTCTCAGATTTACTCATCCGTATCTGGTTGATGTTGACACTGGAAGATGAGACATCAACATTGGACAATAAAACCAACTCACCTGGAAAATGATAAATATATCAGACACAATTAAATAGAGGTAGAGAGAAATTCTTATACAAAAGGTGAAATATACATCGACATTCCAAAATTATTGCAATTATGATGAAATCTATTTTGTAGGTCTAGATGTACGGTACATGAATATTTGTAAATGAATACACAAACTTACAATAAAATATAGATGGAACATTTTTAGACCTACACAGGATATACTAGACATGGTTCTCAACATGTAGAATATATCTGACAAAATCTGTTCCATGATATTTGACTACAACATCGCTTTAGAATGGCCGGGGATGTGGTGTGTATGTGTTTTTTCATGGTAATTGAGTGATTAGAATTGCGGGTCTTCAGGTGTGTAGTTACCTGGTAATTGGGTGCTTAGAATGACTGGGGGTGAAGTGTGTGCATGGTAATTGAGTGGTTGGAATAGCCGGTGCTGCAGATGTGTATTTACATGGTAATTGGGTGGTTATAATGGCAAGGACTTGTTTGTGTGTATGTACATGGTAACTGAGTGGTTACAATGGAAGGGGCTGTTTGTGTGGTGTGTACATGTATGTACATGTACATCATAATTGAAGAATGGCCCTGGCTATACGTGTGTTTTGTGTATGTACATCATTATTTAGTGGTTAGTGAAATAGTCCAGGGGTTTTAGCATCTCATCAACACGTTGCTCCCGTAATATTGAGACCACCATACAGTCACAATTCTAACTTCTCTTCTACAATTTCCAACTGCCAGGGGTTCTTTTATGTGCACTGCCATCTGAACATTCTGCACGACTTTCTGTGTTAGACTTGCTGGTACCACACCTCACACACCCTAAACTTGGATTCGCACCGGTAACATTCTAGTCAAGAGATCAGCGCCCTATTGGTGATCACACTAACATTGTCAGCAGTTACATGTGGATCGAGCGGTTGGCTTAAATGAACATTCACGATTTTCCATCATCTAGGAACATTTAGAGGAGACAGAAAACCAAGGACCAACTGTTTATACACTAGCACCCCCAACCTTTTATCAAAAGAAAAACAAGTTAATGTAATGATGATCATTAATTTATGTTTAAGTAATTATTATCTTATCATATGTTCTAAATTCTATTTATATATCCGTTCTCCAACAGCTTATACATTCAATCTGTGTGTATATTGCATGAATGCTCATTTACTTTATATATATATACAGCAATAAAACAATATAAAAATTATTGGGTCATGTATGATAATTACTCATGTATAATAATTGATTACGTTGTTGTATTGTGTAACTGCTGTTTTTCGGTCACTTTGTAATTAACCACCAAGTATATTTTATTCAATAGGTGTTCTATAAAAAGCATTACATAATTATCCTATCATGTATTTCAACATTGAACACCTGATGCCACTTGTTAGATCTAAAAATGTCGAATGATAAAGATATTGTGAAGTTTTGATTTATGATGATGTAATACTGAGTCACTTGCCTGTAGGATTGTCTTGTATACATGTAGATGCTGTCATTGTTTGTTTACTTTAGTGTATTTAGCCTTGATTTCTTTCGCATTCATTCAAAGTGAAATTTTGTTTGAAGATTTGTAAAAATTGTCTGATATCACCCTGTAATTTATACATGTGTCCAGTGTGATATTGAAATAATGTGAAAAAAATTAGATTAAATAATACTTGTATTGCAGTGGAATATACTTGTATAGATAAACAGTGTTGTAAAGTTGAGTCGTCTAATGTACATTAGATCATAAGGTCTGTCATTGAATCAACTGGAACATGATAAAGAGTAGGGTCAGGTCTCCTACCAAACTTCGTGTGTTCTCTCTGGATCATCCAGTTTCCTCCTACAGAGATAGACAAGCAAATTATTGAAATAAAATTGAACCATATGTTAGTCTCGAAAAGACCTAGTTTGTATTGATTGCATGTTAAAGTCCATTTTTCTCTCTGATTGTCTACATGTCAGTGTATAGATATTGTACGTGTAGAAACAAACCGATATACATTTACAGCGTATAAATGAAATGGGGTTTAACAACATCCTACTGTTTTGTTCCCACTGGTCACCATATGCCGTTATGAGGAACATTTTGCCGAGACAGCTACACTACAGTTTGTTCTATATTAAATTGAAACTGTCAAGGGTTCTTTTATGTACACGTAACATCTTTATTTATAAACAATAATTTATTCATAATGATCAATGGGATAGAAGAACAGGCCTGGCCTATTTAACCACTCTGTTATTATAAGACGTGTATACATGTAGGGTTGGTGACACATGACAGGATCTAACTAACCCACATATAGTTACTAATTCTTACTAATTCTTTTATATCAGAAGGATAAAGATAATAGTAATTCTTTTATATATCAGTCATACACACATTCCACTTCCTGTTTCAACATTGTCTAAAATTCATTTAATCTCCCACCACGACTAGACGAAAACATTCCTTCTTTTACATGTTTATACCAGTCGTATACACAACCGGGGATCGCGTGGCTAATTGAGTTGGACGCTGGCTAATTGAGTTGAACGCTGGCTCGCTAGCATGGAGTTTGATCCCTGCATTGTCCGAGAAAGTTCATCCAGATTTTCCGGCGTGGTTTCCTCTTGTCAGTGATGCAGTTGTCTAGTCGTTCGGATGGGACAAAAAAACAAGGACCTGTGTACACATTGGCATGCATGTAAAAGATCCCTTAGCAGTTGGAATTCAATATATGAGTAGGCAGTAGCGCCGCTGCGGAGGCAAAATTTCCCTCATAGCACACTGTATGGTGTATGCCCGTCTTCATTAGCCCAGTTTAGGAGCAGAACAGTAGGACGTTAAACCCCATTTTATTTCATTTCATACACACAACATTTTCTCTTCCAATATTGATATGTCTAAATACACACTTGAAAATAGAGATCATAAGAAAGTTATGACCACACTTCCACTCCGTACACATTACTTGGAAATAGTGAGGGGTTGATACAAAAAATTCACGCTGATCAGGGTCTTTGCAAATTTTACAACTTAAACTTCATCGAAAATGAGCAAGTACTGTATGAAGAAATATACATGAAACCCATTTACACCCAACCTTCTCAGTAAATCGCAAGATTTCTTTTAATTTTATTAATCTCTTATACTCATCAAATTTGATTGCCAAGGCCGTGTCTTTATATGTGTTTTTGGCTTTTGATAAGATTTCTAAATCAAATTTGGTGGCAACTACAGGTAACTGAAACCCACTATTATTCTCTAGTGTTTGTATGATTGTACTGTACATGTATCAGGCTACTTGTGTGTTCATGTTTTGTATGTGTTGTCTATGTAATAATTTATGTATTATTATATAAATTACTAAGTCACAAGTGTACATATACATGTATGCATGCTGTCACTTTGATGCAATAAACATCTTATGTTATCTATTCATGAACAATTTCTCTTGACTGAGTGGCAGACCTTGTAATCTAAAGCATGCAAATTGACCACTCACTCACCTACATGTACCCCTCTCTTTGAAGTATTTGTTGTTCTACTACTTTGTGAATAATTTGGCAAGTAATTGAAGAGATTGTATACAAACTACTGAACCATACGAATAGTTTGTTTATGGTATTTTTGCTTCAATTATACCCTAAATAACTTTAACCTTTTTACAGTGCTAAGTAGCTTTTATACCCAACATTCGCTTTAAAAAAACATTCTTTCTCTCTTTATTTCAAGTGATTACATTCTGTTACTGCAACAGAACTCGGTTAAATTATTCTTTTACGTCTATCAAGTTGGGAAGCCACAGTGGCTAAGTGAATACCTAAGATACTAACTCGCTAGCCTAGCGGTCGCGTCGGTTGGCTTCCGAATCCGATGTTGGTAAGTTCATCAGGATTTTTCAACCTGAGTTTTTCCCTTGTCAGTGGTGCAGGGCGAAGGATATGACAAGGAGAGCTGTCTAGTCATTCAGATGAGATGCAGTGCACACATTCGCATGCACATAAAAGATTCCTTGACTGTTGTAAGAGTAGACCATGGTGTTGCTGCCTGGGCAAAATTTCCCTTATAGCATACTGTATGGCATATGCCCGTCTTTATTAGCCCAGTCAGAGCAGAGCAGTAAGAACAAGTGGTTTTGTACAGGTGTTTTAGATCATAAGATCTGCCATTAAATCAAGTGGTATGGTTTCAATTCCAAGCGTATACATAAAGAATAAGATCAGCGAACCCAACCTCTGGTTCCTCAGATTTCCTCGAACTGCTAAATATATTATTCCCAAAATGACCTAGTTTGTGTTGATTGAGGGGGGGGGGGGTAAACCGTATTTTTCTCTATCTCACATACATTTGACAATGACATACATGTATATAGTTACAGAAATATTTGCATGGTAGGGCCAGGGTTAAAAATATTTCAGTTTGCCCAAACCCGACTCATGATGATTAGGTATGGGTAGGTAGGTAGGCAAATTCTTTTTTTTTTGTTGGGGGGGGGGGCAGACTTTGAGAACTAAATGCTAAAACTTAATCCCTATATTTTAATAATTCTTTTATCAATTGCCTTTTTCAAACATGTAAACTTAACTTAACGAATACTCAGTTAACTGGTCACGGTTTGGTTGCTGGGGTGAATCAGTTCCAAAAATTAGTAATGGATTTTCGTTTTTATATCATATATGACATTCAAAAACCAGGAATGGTAGCTACCACATCCTTGTCCGTTGCTGAAGACTACATTCATCCTTCATACTAACTAGGTCTACACTTGTCATTTGTGTAATCATTCTTCCAAGCACGTAACATGAGATAGCCTTAAACGTAGGTAGCGACCGATTGACAAAATTAAAAGTGTTTACTAACCTCAGCACCCTACAAAGTAAGTCTCAAAAGAAACAGAATAATTTGATGTGATGAAATAATATTAAAATAGACAGGACAGTGAAATCGTTTTACATTGGCTGTCAAGCGATGCCATGTGTCGGTGGAGGTCAAAGTTGACGACAGACATACGGGTCAGTTGAACTACCGCACAGCATGGCTAAAGTGAAAGGAACACATGTAGTAGATTCTTTGGAAATATAGCTGTCGCTGACATGTTCAAATATTTATGACATAACTAATCATTTAAAGAATTAGGGGTAGGGCCATTTTAAATCAATTAACCTGCTTGCAACTCGTCAATACCTGATGTCAAATATACGTGATCTGTCAAAGTGGAAGTACTAGTAAGAATGATGATGGAGAAATGAAATGCCAAGAATGAATGAATTGAGTTTGTGCTATAATACTAATAATTTAGACAAGTGTCACATATAAATATTGATCAAATGTGAATAAATTTGTTAATGAAAATTGTCAACGTAACCGATATTTGAATTTGCGTAACCAGAAAATCGGTCGCATGTTTTTGAGCTGGCGTGACCGCACTAACCGATTGGTATCGTCGTTCGCGTGAAATTTCGTGGCAGTATTGACAGTGCCTGTTCAATCCCCCGACCGATTATTTCGCGTTTGGGTGTCATTGTCAAGCGTAAAAATAATGTTGTAAAAAAAAAAAAAAAATCTTCAAAAACGGCAATAAAAGAATTTGACTCGGCGGATTTTTTTGGGTCGGTCGCGTTTGGGCAAACAAACAATCTTTTAATTTTGGCCCAGGGCTAAGATTTATATTAAGGTACATGTAACATACAATTAAAAACGAAGAAAATATTTGAGTAGGACAGCAATAGACTGTTGATTTAAATTATAACGGTAATATTAGATAAGAGCCTCCCAGCAATAAACCATTTATGTTAAAGGAAAGATTTGGCAGAAGTTTTTACAGGCTACATGCCATGTGTAATAATACTTCTACTTGACTCTTGATTTATTCTGGAAACTTTTCAAATTCTTTTCTATTGAGTCGAGTTAAAGCTAAATTCATTATGCTAAACCAAGTCTATGTATATACACACAGTCAACCATATTATATATGCAGAAATTGTCTTTCACTGTGAGATATTGGGGAATGTTTAACTTACAAATAAAGTAGGATTTATTGTCTCACATATCAACTTCAATCATTTTGAGGGGCAGGGGGGAAGTGGCTGAATGATTTAAACTGTGCGTTATATCATAAGGTCTGCCATTGAGTCATAGTTTCGATTATCCACTTGTACATGGCAAGGAGTAGGGTCGTCTGTTCCACTTTGTCGGTTTCCAAGGGTTCTACAGTTTCTTTCAACCTAGATAATGCCCAATATGCTCAAGCAAATTTTGAAATATTATTGAACGATACATGTATGTTAGTTCCCAAATGAGATTTTTAGTGTTGAGTGACTGTTAATAGTGTTAAATCCCAACAATCTATCTGTCTTTGGGTGGATACAATATATTTTAGTCATATATAAATGGGATTGGAGAACAGGAATGGCTTATTTAACCCCTCTTTATAAAAATATAAAACATTTCAGTTTAACATACAAATTCAAAAGATACAAGTTTAACATAAAAAATGTGCAAAGAATCAAAAATAGTGAAATGGGCATAGATTGGAAAGTTTACACAGATTCGACCAAGTGGTATAACAGTCATACAGTAAAATGATGTAACAAATTATTGTCCCAAAATGGAATTATTTGGTTGGCAAGCCCAACCAATATACATGTACCTAAAAAAGCTGTATAGTTTTATATCTCTTGACAATATCTTGAAGATATTTTTAAACAGTGAAACTGATATCCCTTTCCTCAATCTGGGGGGTTGGGATGGCCTAGTGGTCTAGAGTGCCGCGCTTCGATCTATAGCTGGCCGGTCACCTCTGGCTTGCGGCTGTGGTTTCGATCCCTGGTGTGAGCGTATGTGGCATGGAGATAGGGGCGCCTTCTCAACCTCGTGGGTTTCCTCCGGGCACTCCGGTTTCCTCCCACTGCTTAAGACCCCTACGCGCAAGCGAATTTTCGAAATAAAATTAAACCATATGTTAGTCCCGAAATGACCTAGTTTGTGTTGAGTGGAAGTTAAACCTCATTTCTCTCTCTCTCTCTCTCTCTCTCTCCTTTCCTAAAACTAAAATTGAATACATTAATTACTTGCACATCTATTTTTATAAAGCATATTAAATTTCTTATCACTCTATTTATATAACATAAGCAAAAATTGCTCATATTCAAATTTACAGATGGATGCAAGGACAAACCCATTGTAATGTTGTCCTGCATTCTTGGATAAGGCGACAAGTATATCCATCAAAGCCAAGGATGTGTAAATAATGCTACAGCAATCAGTCTGTTATGGATATAATGTAACATTGGGTAATAAACACCATGATTTTATAACCCATCATTATCTGTTATATCTATCTCTATCCGCCTCATTACCTCCCCCTTATTGTCACCCCTTTCATTGTGACTACACCACTACAATTAACCACTATTGTCACCCCCCTTCATCCTGATCTTATACACCAGCAGAATTAACCCCTATTGTCCATTGTCCCTTATTGAAGGTCAAGTGTATGATTGTTGTTTGGAGTATTTATCTGTTTATTCTGGACTCTGGTCAAGATATACATGTACTGTATTCTGGTCAAGATATTATTGTGTTTTTGTTATAAAGTTATATTTGACAGTCAATATTCCAGTTTGTTCAGTATTGGTGGCTGTTTGTCAGACATTTTTGTTTGGTTTTCTGCCAATTAAAGGGGGTATTTAAAGGGCTACTATCATATTTGAATACTATTAACTTTACACTATCCAATATTCAAGTATTTAAAAATGGACCATATTGTAGACCTTATAGTCTGGAAATCTGTTATGATTATTGAATTGACTTTATGAAAGGCCGTGAACATTCCTACATGTAACTTGGTGTAATTAAGGTTCAGAGCTTTAGATACATGTGTAACTGGGTGTGAGGTTCAGGACATGCGAAATGTAACTGGGTATGTGGTCTAGTGCAGAATAAATTTATCAATTTAATAAACCAATTTGTAGTGAGATTATATTAAAATGTGATCTTTTCTTCCCATTAATGTTAGACAGTTAAATCAGGCTGTAAAGGTCACATTAAAGGTCATGAACTACATGGAATCAGACATGATGGTGTATATATAAAGTGTGAATTTATACTAAGTGAAATATAATTATATACCCATTATTACAATTAGTTGACGGTGTCAGATCAATGCAGGTCAGAGATGACAGTGTTAAAGGGATATTGAGTTTAACTTGGTATCCAGACAAAATTACCCTATAGCACCCTACAAAATGGTGTTAAATATAGCAATTTATCTTCATTAGCCCGGTTGATGTAAAGTAGGAATATAGGGTGTTAAATACAGCAACTTCTCTTCGTTGGCCCAGTTGATCTAAAGTAGGAGTCAGTTGGTGTATAAGGAGCAGGATGTTATAGCAACTTATCTTCATTGGTCTGCTTGATGCATTAAAGTTGTTGAATATATAGCAACTTTTCTCCATGAACCCAGTTGATGTAATATAGGAGTAGAATGTTAATTGTAGCAACTTATCTTCATTGGCCCGGTTGATTTAGAGTAGGGGTACAGGGGTGGAACCAGGAATTTTTGCAGGAGGAGGTTTGCCAGGTTTCTGTTACGGAAATCTGCCATCATCGTCTCTAAATTACATAGGCATACATACAAATTGAGCTTTTTAAACAGAGAAATCATTTTTATACTGATGTAGGATCACTTTGTGATGTAATTTCATTGATGCAAGGCCCCCACCCCCACCCCCCCTCTGGATCCGCCCCTGGGGTAGGATGTTAAATATTGTAATTTATCTTCATCATTGGCCCGGTTGATATAGTAAAGTGGGATATTAAACTTCATTTTATTTCAGAAAAAGTTTAAATTGAATTAAGGAAGTACATGTAAATTGGTTTACTAATAAGTCGGTCAATGTTAATCAGGAAGCCATGTAATAGTTCTACTTGTGTGTACAAAATTAAAATTATTTTATTATCTTCACAAATCTACCAAATACTGTTTCTAGTCACCATCTTCCTTCTGTTTCCTGTCCATACTTCCTTGTTGAGACTTCATAGTACGTTACAATTATCTGCTTGGCTACAGTTATCTGCTTGGCGTCATCTTATATTTGCTCCTCTACTGTTTAATGACTAATTATTAGGGCAATTCCACGGTAACGGACGTACATTTTGCACTCGTTATATTTTGAATTCTTCCAATATTATCTAACCATGAATAATTAACTGTTCAGGTTTTATATAGTATTAAAGACATATATTTTAAGTATTAATTGACATATGATTTTATTTATTCCTGAACACCGGAAATAAACATTGGCTCCTCAAAGTATAGGTAACGGACGTACAGAAATGAACACCATGATTTACCTACATGAACATGGTTGCAAAACTCTGTGAATTGTCCTGTGGAATTCAACAGTTTTTATCCCTGTAAGAAAGGGCACTAATACTAGATGTGTGCTGTATGATCACTTCTCACATTTAGATTCTTGTAATCCAGTAAATTAGAAATTACTGTGGTAACGGACGTACATATTTTCTGGTAACGGACGTACGAGTGCAAATTGCTAACCAATTAAATGAGATATGTAAATTTTCAAGTAATAGGACTGATAGATAATACTAATTATTAACTCATTTGAATTAATGGAGCAGTTAATTTCCTAAAAACATTACTTCTTACATAAAATATTGCAACCTAAAAATTTGGGTAACGGACGTACTTTTTTACCCTAAAATTTTACTAACGGACGTGCATGAATCTATGAAACCCCAAATATTCAGAGAATTGGGTCACTAATTTATTGTCCTGTTAAAATAGTGCATCCTGTTCTTAGTATGAAGAACCAAACCAGGACAAGTTTACTTCTTATTTATACCATATCAAGTGTAAAAAGGGGGTGTGGTCGATAGGTCTAATAGTTCATTAAGACTGTTATTGAGTCAAGTCGCATGGTTTCGATCCCACACTTGTACATGACAAGGAGTAGGGTCAGCTGTCCAACCTCGTGGGTTTTACTCTGGCTTCCTCCCACTTCCAAAGACCTGTGCCTGCAAAACAAATTATTGAAATATAATTGAACCATATGTGTATATTAATCCCGAAATGACCTGGTTTATGTCTAATAGAGGACGTTAATCCCCATTTCCAATTCGGAAACTAAGTTTTTAAAAAATCCTGAATGACTTATTTAGCTAACATTATGAGTGATAAATTTTATGTGTTTAAATGAATGTAGTAGAACTGAAGATAAACAGGACACAAGTTTATAGAATACAACTACTGTTTATTACTGAGGCACAGGTACATGTCTATGGAATTACTGTTTATTATTATTCCTGAGATACAGGACACTAATCTATAGAATATAATTACTGTTTATTACTAAGGCACAGGGCACTATTCTATTGAATATAATCACTGTTTATTACAGAGACACAGGACACCATTCTATAGAATACAATCACTGTTTATTACTGAGACACAGGACACAAATCTATGGAATCTGTATTTTATATTCCTGAGTAACAATTTGTTTTGTTTTGAATTCTCTCTCATATTATTCATGCAAATGATTCTCTAATCAACATATTAAATTTCTACGACTTCAAGCTATATGTATGTTATTATTTCTAACTGACATTTAATGTGAATGAAATCCATCATCAACAATAGATTACTTGAATTTCTTAGATTTGTAGCTACTCTTTGCAAATTGTATTCGATCTGTTTTAGTTACTAAGGGGAAACAACTCCAGTAAGATTGTTTGACTTTCCTTAGCAATATATCACTTTCAAATAACAACTGGTGCTCGCATATTGTCAGTCATTACAAATCGACCTAATAGAATGATTTTTACCAGATCTCCATGATGAAAAATATCACTGCTCAAAAGTCATTTGCAGGAAATGGGTTATTAATATTATTATGACCATGCAGGCTTATGACCAGGCAGCTTTTAGATAGCAATTAATGTGTCATGGTTAATGTCAATCAGGGTAGAAGCTAATTATTTAAGTATTTAATCTAATATTATTTATTTATGTTAATCTCTCTAGTGATAACCTGTTTCAATGTCAAGACTCAAGCTTATCCATTAATTAATAGTTACAATATTAAAAGGCTAATGTACATCGATAGCCAACTAATATCTACTAAAGCGGTCATCCATTGTGCTGTAAGTGTGATGTACATTCTATGCATTGAATTATCATTTGTCATACTATGTAAGATGTAAGTTCCAGTAATTAAAAGTTTAAAGAACCATTCCAGACTTATTACATGTTGTTACCGGTATTGAAGAACCTAGCGGTTGTAATATACCAAAGGCAGTGTATACAATCTAGCTTTAGTCATCCATAGCGTGGATTTCACAATACTCAGAACAATTTCATATCTATTAACTTTAATTCCACAAAAAAGTTCCAAACCCAACTGTTCCAATCCACTCAATATCACAGCCAGCAGATGTCTAGACATCCTCGGTTACCCAGTGTACTAATTCTGTTCTACTCCGCTATACCCTGGGTTAATCCATAGGGTTTCCATGATTTCAAATTATCTGCCCTGGCGGATTGTGATATTTTTATCGCCCAATCCCATAAAGCGTTACTTGGAAAGGTAATAGGCAAAGGGAAGTAACTCTCAACAAAGAATTCCCCACACATGGTGAACTCAGTGTCATTGAGAAAAATACCTACCGCGTAGTAGAAAAATCAGTGTCATTTAAGAATTTCATGACAGAACTTTCCCTGACATCTTTTTGTGTGCATGTCAATTCTTTTATATTAAATCTTTTACAAATTTTCTCATAATCAACCAAACAAGCCATATTGTTTGTAAACAATGTAGTTCTATGATGTAAAAAATGACGCTAAAGAGTCTACGTAGGACTGGTTTGTAAATTGTTTTTTGATTGGTTTGTACACTCTAACTACAATCAGATAGTTTGAAATCGTGGAAACCCTATGGATTAACCTAGGGTATAGTGGAGTAGAACGGAATGAGAACACTGGGTAACCGAAGATGATGTCTAGAGAGTTGATTATGGGCTTAAAACTGTCATGTTAAACATGCATTATGCAATTCAAGAGCTAAATCTGCCTATTATTACAAGTCTTTCTTTAGGCCTGAAATGTTGTCTAAATTATTAATTAGACATTAATTAACTTATCCAGACCATAATAAACCCTTGATGTCTAATCTAGCCTTCGATATTGGCTGGATTAGAATTGATAATTAAATTAAAAAATGGATGATCGAAACTATACTGTTTATCTATCTCACTAACTTTAGTAATGATGATATAGGCCAGGCGGAAATTTCAACCGCTTAGTTCTCGGCTCATAGTGGATCAATTTGACTGAAATTTTCAGCAAATTACCTGTACACTATCTTGTTTTTAACTATAGTGATAACTGCCAACTCTTTATCTAATCTCTCATAATGTATCTTTAATAAATGCCTAATTGATCATTTATCATTTGAAAAAAAGCGAAAACTTGTGTAAATTCAGGGATCGGCTTACCAAGTCTAAAAAGAAAAATAATTTAAATGGTGATGAAAAATCTGGTTCAAATATGACAGCATCTGTATGGCTACATGTACCTTCTGTCTCATGATCTCATCTCAATATCGTGGCTCTGTATATGGTTGTCTCCAGACTCACGAAAAGAACTTGACAAAGTAAATGGCTATTTTTTGTAACAAGAATTTGAATTTAGAATTTTAAAGTTACATGTTTATGTGCGACGTACACCAAAAAATGCTTAGTCATAATGATGATTTCAGTCTTAATGTCTTTTGGATTGGCTTGGGATTTAGTGGAGCCAAGTGGAGCTACACATAAATTCTCCAGTGATGGACCAGTGACTTTATCCAATATACACTCCATGAAAATCTGAACACTCTGAGAGGATTATAATTATACAGCTAAAGACCCTTACACGTAAGTGAATTATTGAAATAAAATTAAACCATAGGTTAGACCTGAAATGACCTGGGCCCTCTGTCTTACACCCCTGACCAATGACACGGGACTGCCAGGTTAGCTAGTCATCTTACTCACTGAGCTGGGGGTTGGGATGGCCTAGTGGTCTAGAGTGCCGCGCTTCGAAATCTAGCTGGCCGGTCACCTCTGGCTTGCAGCTGTGGTTTCGAGCCCTGTTGTTAGCGTATGTGGCATGGAGATAGGGGCGCCTTCTCAACCTCGTTGGTTTCCTCCGGGCACTCCGGTTTCCTCCCACTGCCAAAGACCCCTACGCGCATGCGAATTATTGAAATAAAAAATTAAAACCATATGTTAGTCCCAAAATGACCTAGTTTGTGTTGAGTGGACGTTAAACCCCATTTTTCTCTCTCTACTGACTGAGAAATTGTTACTTCCTTGTGCCCAGTGCCTTATTCACTGAGCCACTGTGACCCCCCTTGTCATCCATTTATATTTTCAGTCAACATACAGCAATATTGAATAACATCAAAGAATAAAAAAGCTAATAAATGAATCCACATATAAAAAAACATATAAATCTATTATGATTAATGTTGTATAACTAATGTATTGAGAGATATGATCTGATGTAGTCGCGTTTTTATACAGCTGATTTATCTCTCATCTATTGAATTTCTTTATGATTATATCAATATTAACAATGGATTAAATATTGTCACAACATATGGCTAGCGTACGGCAACGCCAACATCTTCATCATAACTTCGTTCTTCTTTCATCCAACCAGCATCTGCTTTCTATTGACAACACCAGCTGACATAACAGGTGTCTGTTAATTCCTTTACATCCCTCCTGTTCCGGGACAACATTTTGTTTTCTATAATCATAAAGAATATACTGGTCACGCTTAACTGGTTTCATATGAAGTGTTTGTACAGATTTGAATCATTTATCTTAAGATTTGTCTCGTGTTCATCTCCTCATCAACACCTTGTCGTTCGCCCGTCTGCAAGCTGGTGTATTATTAACATGTTTTAGATACTCAGTTTTATCTTTTATCACTTACAGAAGTGGTTGTCAATGATTACTCATGATTTTGAATTACCGTACCTGACACGTGCAGCATTGACCAGGACAGTATGTGCATATTCACAGCTCGCACTGTAAAATAGGATAGTCTCTGAACATAATTTGAGGGATGGACGAATCTCTTGCAAGGTACATGTACAATATTGTGAAAGTTGAATCTCTAATTGGCTTATCAATATCAGTCCATTAAATGGTTTACTTCTGTTTGGTACAAAAAAGATATATATGATGGTCAAAAGCAAGTACCACAGCACCTATAATCTTTTGATAGGCCCGTTGCAAATCAGATTGACATCAAGTCAGGAGTTTATCTATCGAATAGAACTGTTGATATTTTCTTAATTACATATTAAACAATCAATCTTACTTAGCCTACATTTTAGTGTTTATTAAGCTGTGAGGATTTTTTTATTTCTGAAAAATGCAAATCATGCACACTTAAGAGTAACTGGATATAGGTAGGGTTTGTGGCCATTTGGTCTGACCGCCTTGTTTTGTAGTGTAATTAAGATCAGACAATCATTATCACGCTGTTTTCAATAACTATCTTTCTAGTTGAGCTAGAATATTCAAACTTGGTTTAAGTGTTTATTAGGTCAATGCCTTGATAGATTTCAAAGATGAGCATTTTCTGCTTAGGGTAAGCAGAGATAAGCAATTTGATTGGTTGATGGTTTGGCACACGATAACTTAAGTTCTAATTAAGTGAGAGTGATGAAACTTGGTGTATTGTTTCATTACACAATACCTTATTAACAAACTAGCTTGATACCTGATTTTTTCCTTATTCCTTCCAAACAAGTGCAAGGGTGTGGGATGTTGATGACTAGTCATCTACTTGAAATAAAATTGAACTATATGTTAGTCCCAAAATTACCTACTTTGTGTTGAGTAGATGTTAAACCCCACCTGTGTGTGTACATTGTGTATATGTATGTATTTTATTTTGTATATGATTGTTCCAGTATTTTATGCAATAATAAGGTTAAATATGTGGAATATTTTTTTAGTAAAGCAAAGTTAAAAGAGAACATTATGTATTTACATACGTATACTGTTATTTTAGTACCTGATACTTTATAAATACCTTATAGCTGGTTGGTTGAAATTTATCGCTGTCATTATGACCTATTGTCAACTAAAAAATGTCTATCATCTTTGTTTTTTTCACTTGACACATACTTGTTGTGTATAATGTAGATGGACACACCCAAATGGATTTAATATAATCTTTATATAGTTACCTGTATATGTTCAACATCTACCTGTATCTGTACAATATCTACCTTTATATATCTACCTGTCCAATATCTACAATACCTGTTCAATATCTACCTATACCTGCTCTATATCTACACAAACCTGTCCAAAATCTACATGCACATGTACCTGTCCAATATCCACGTGTACATTTACCTGTCCAATATCTACCTATACCTGTTGTCGCCTGGTCAATATCTACCTGTTAATTTGTGCTGTACCAGCTTAGAAGATTTATCATAAAATAGATACATGTAGATTGTGGTATACATGTCCACTGGTTTGTTTTATTTTTGTATAGTGCGGTCCTCTGGCACTTTTCTAGCAGCACTGTCAGCACAAAAAAATGATTTTACTAGGAATAACATGTAGTTGTTTGTGCTGGACATTTATAAATAAACATCATTGTTTGCTTTGTCCGTGTATTGTCCACTGATTATTGCATATTGTGGGTTTTCAATAGGTCCCTTTTCCGGGTCGTTTTGTTTACTCCAACTACTACATTGTAATGACCCTTCCATGCTAATGAATTATTGAAATAAAATTGAGCTATATGTTAGACCTGAAATGACCTAGTTTGTGTTGAGCAGATGTTAAAACCCCATTTCTCCCATCTCTCTCTCTGCATATTGTGTACCTTATCAATTTTTGTTTGTGTGTGGTACGGTCATCCTTCTCTTACTATTGGAGGTACCAGGTCCAGAAACTAGCAGTGAACATCTGGTTGTGAGTTATTTGTTTTTACACGTGTATTGTGTAATAGGAGTGTGAGTTACGCAGGGTGTTGTTGTGTATTTATCTTCGATTGGTTGAGACTATTGTACTGTTTGGTAGGCTATAAATAGACCTGAGGTTTTTACTGTGGTGTGTTCAGTGTGTTGAGTTATTTAGACCGACATAGAGAGAGAGGGAGGATAGAATACCTCAAGCTCTAAACAACTCGGTATGTTTACTTAATACTGTCATTTGGATTTGGAGTACATATACCATTATTCATTGTTTTGATGATAATAACATTGTGGTTTAGTTGTTCTTACCTGGATAAAACATTCATTTTATGTTAATGTCGTTTTCATAATAATAACATAATTACTGTGATTTGGTTGTTCTTATGTGGATTTCAAGTAGCATAAATGATGCTTGAATGATAAAAACCTGATTACTTTTGTTTTGTTGTTCTTATGTTGATTTGGAGTACCGAAATATTCATAAATGTTGTTTTCAAGATAAAAACACAATTGTTGAGAATAAACTTGAGAATGTTTGCATTTTTGTGTTGGATGTGAAAAAGGAGTAAATAATATTTTCAACAGTGTTTTATAAACAATTGTGGGTGCTGGATGTGTAAATAACAGAACAGTTTAAATTGTTAAATTATATTTGTTTTGTACATTTTGTCACATTCAAACAATATCAATTTTAAAACATTGTTTGATGTCCGACATCACTAGTGTGCTGTGTTAAAATTGGAATAATATCAATTTTAGAACTAAAGTTTGGTACCGGACACAAGTATATATTTGTGTTTAATATATATGTAAATTGGAATATTAGAAATTGTCAGTAAGTATATATTTATCTATTTAATATGTCAGGTCATTGTCAAGGTTTTTTAATTGAGATTAATGATAATAGTCATGCATCTTATTATAATGCTGGAATTCCAAATAAATGGCTGTTGGTAGGTGGTGCAATGTACCGTTACAGTTGCGAAATCTAAATATTGTGCTGCAGATTTGACAGATTGTGCTGTAAAATTATGTACCGTATATTAATTGTTTGTGTATGAATATCAAGTTCATGGAATATGTAACATCTACCCATATTTACAAATATAAATAATTTGAAATAAAAAAGGAAACAGTGATTTGAATAATTGCATGTCTAATTTAATAATTACTATGGTGTCTTGAGGGATAGAGAGAGAGGATATGTGGAGAGTGAGAGAGAGAGATATATATCAAAAGAGATACTGTACATGTATTGTGTGGGAGTGTGAAGAATGTGATATGATTGGTATTTGTGTAGTTATGTTAATCCTCTTGTTAAACGAGAAGATTAGTCTGTAATTATCAGATAAGATATATTAGTACTTTTTAAACTGGACTAATCATACAAATTATTCTAACTCATATCTTCATTGTACTATATAGTTATGATAAGAATGTTGTTTATAAGACAGACGATAAGGCCTATATGTGCGTATTAGTATTATGGTCTATAGTGGTATGTATTATTGTTTTATTTACATGGGCCTATGATTATTGGTGATACTCAGCAGACAATTAGGCCTCCATATGTGTGTATTAGTATTATGGTCTATAGTGGTATGTATTATTGTTTTATTTACATGGGGCCTCTGATTATTGGTGATACTACGCAGACAATTAGGCCTACATTGTACATACATGTGTGTATTAGTATTACTGTTAGGGTCTATAGTGGTATGTATCGGTATTATTGTTTTATTTAGATGAGGCCTATGAGATAAGTTTTATTGGTGATACTACTAATACTAGGCAATTAGGCCTACATGTCTATAATAGTATAATTTTTATTTGGCCTAGACAATTGTGGTTTGTTGTTTATGGGAACGATGGGTGGCCACATGGTTTTAACCGTTTGAATCAAGAGGTTTGGTTTCAATTCCCTCCGTGCCAGGGAATTATTGCGATAAAATCAAATCAAAAGTTAGTCCCGAAATGACCTAGTTTGTGTCAACTGGGCGTTATACCGCCTTCCTCTCTCTATTTATTATTTCTTGTATGGAGAAAGTACATGTATACTGCAGTGACATTTAGTGATTTAGAAACGCATAACACAATACAATGTTATGATGAAACAATGAGTGGTGCTTGAGAACAATAAGAGGATACTTATCGAAACATGATGGGGCTATACATACATATAATAAAACCAGTGATTGTTTCCCATATGTTGTGTTAGACAGACAATTATAGGCTTACAATGTATGTGTTATGGTCTATGAAATTGAAATGAAATGTGGTTTAACGTCTTACTGATTTGATCCGACTTGGCTAATATTTATGGTCTACCCCATTACATTTATATATGGAGGTCTATTGTAAATCTGATTAAAACACAGATCCTATTTCTTTTCGTTTTTTTATAATTCAAAATTTTGTTTTACTTGTGTTTGTCTTAACTGCACTAGGATAGGGAGGAGTTGTTATGTAACCTGCGTTCTGGATGATATGAGGTATTAGCCAATGAAACAATCTGTTACAGCAAGTTTTTGATTCAGGGTGCACAGATCTGTAAGTAACCCACCAGAAAGATCAACACAGATTGGTTAATCAAATGTGTGACCTCGTAGGGGGGGGGGGGGAATGGTTAGCGTATGCGCGCTATATCATACGGCCTGCCATTGAGTTGAGTTAATCACCAGTTGTATGTGGCAAGGAGTAGGGTCGCCTGTCTAACTTCGTGGGTTTGCTCTGGGTAGTCCAGTTTCCTCCCACTGCTAAAGACCCCAACGCGCAAGCGAATTATTGAAATGAAATTAAACCATATGCTTGTCCCAAAATGACCTAGTTCGTGTCGAGTAGACATTAATCTCCATCTCTCTCTCTCTCTCTCACCTCAAGAATGACAGCAGACTGCGCTTCTTTCGTTTAGTGAAACGCCACCTATCAACAGGTTACACACTCTATAATTAATGCTCAAAGTTAGGTAACTCTGCCATTTCATTATATTCAAAATCATTATCTACATCATCATCGGTGGATAAAAGGGAGATTTCAGGTTCAAATGAATTCTCATGAATATCTGAAATTTCTGTGCTGAAAGGATTGTTGTCAGCTTCGAAGAGTTTCAAATTAGATCTTATATTTTTTTGTATACCTTTGAGAGCAGAATTTACATAAATTAATCTCTTTAGTTTTACCATTTGGAACACAACTAACATGGTTAAATAAGTTTTAATAGTTTATATAGATGAAAGTAAAACAGAAAAAGAAAATTCCAGTAAATAATTGTAATTTTAGTATTTTTCAGTTCCAACACTGAAAATTTCCAAAATTCCTGGAAAGTTTACCACCCTTTGCAACCCTGATTAAAACACCCGGAAATAAATAAAATCGGTAATCCCGAAATATTCTGGGTGCGGTATATGGAGGGCTCGTGCCGATCCCGGAATAATTCGGGTACTGCAGGACAAGGGTTAATACCAACACAGAGGACATAGGCTAGGTGGCATTAGCGTACATAGGTTATTGTGACATAAATGAACTTATATTTAGGTCATGGACTCATGGTTGATAGATTATACCTCAATATATAATATACATACTGTAGTGAATGAAAATCGTGACCTTTTTTTTTACCCTGAAATATAGGTCGGTATTTATCTTTAGGTCTTTCGCAATATCAAAACATGCATACATTATTTGTCAACAGTCAGTACAACTAGATACACTTTAACCGCGGGAATCATTTAATCTTGCATATTCAGCATTAATTTCATTCACAATCATTCAATATCAAATCTTCTTTTGAAAATTTGTAAAAATTGTCTAAAATCACCACAATTCATCTAATTGGTACATCTGTTCAGTTTAAGGCTGACCTTTCAATTTTGATAACGAGTGTCCAATTTACAAGCATTTATTTCCCTGATCACTGGTCAATAATTAATCATTGTACATGTACATTTGTAATCAATCGGGGAATTTTACACTTGTAAATTGGACGCTCTGAATATTAAATTGTAAAAATACATTCTGTAACTGGATGACCTGGACTACAATCATTCACTCAAAATAATCTTAAGATGCATAAGAGTGAGATAAAGAACTGGCCAATCTTTCTATAATAGGTCAAAAATAGATTATGCAAATTACTTTATTTGGAGCGAAATTATCACTGTTCAAAGTTTTGACACGATGTACCAGCGCGTTGCATAGATAGTTTATTATAACAAATGATATTTGTTATGCAACACTTAGCTACATTGCAAATCGTTAAATGGTGATTGTATTACAATCCATTTAAATCTCGGCCATCCAATGTTTTAGAGTGTTCCTTATGGTCTTTTCATGTTGATAAATGTCTAATTCATATAACATTTGAGGAGGAAATAGAGACCTGCAATAGGAAGATTTAGATCTTATACATTGCATCTTTAAATGACCTTCATATTAAGAAATGGAAGTCAGGTGATTACATCTGTCGACCTGTGGAATCACAGATCATTAACTGGATGGGAAGTTTATAGGTGGCCTGGCTTTTGACTATACATATATCCTGTTTATATTGGACTGACATTCCAATGGTCACTGTGATTACATATGTCCATCTGTCGGAACCACACATCATTAATTGGTTGTGAGATATTAGCCACAGGTTTATCTATAAACATATGTTATGTAAGGTTAAAGGTCATGATATAAAGATGTATTATATTATCTATCTATATAAAGATAAGTATTAACTTCCGTTATTTGATTTAACCACCAATGCACTCTTCATCTTATTTGAATATTTTTCTCTGTGCATATATTAATTGAGTAAGTAATTTTGATGTTTTAAAATCTTGAAAGATCAATAAACTATAACATATACTTATGGATTTATTTGGGCAATATTTTGAAACGTATTCCCTCAATAAATCAATAATTGTTCTATCAGTATGTGTGTTGTAGTTTATTGCTCTATTCAGTTGATAAATGCTTCTTAAAGGGTCATGAGTATTTTCCAGCCCCGAGAACCCATGGACACATTTGACAGTTGAAATTTGAAATCAGTGCCGCTGTCCAGGCAATATTTTTGCTCATATAGCATAATATGACGTAGGCCTGTCTTCATTGGTCCAGTTGGTGCAGAAGAGTAGGACGTTAATCCCCATTTTATTGTTTTTCTGTGGATAGGTATAGATGTTTTAAATGTGATGAAATGGGATAAAGCGTCACATTTCTTCATTCAACAGCTATGAAGACTTGCGCAAACAGGTACAAGCCACACATTGTACTATGAGGGATATTTAATATTGTCAGAACATCGTTTTCAAGGATAGATATAATTATGTCAGGCGTCTTGCATTCGTTGAGTGTCTCAAAAGAAATATATACATTGTACCTTTGTTTTATCAATGCCACTTTGACCAACCCTTATAGTTACACATGACTACCCCAGTTGGTTATTTACTGTGCACTCCTGGAACAACTAATGCCACTTCTGATTGATCTGGGAAGTTCACTTAGCTAGATGTATTGTATATGGCACACTAGTTACAGTTTTTCTAGAGAAAACACATCATTCTACTTGTAACAAGTGGGTAGTTTATTTTATAACAAGATGGTCGTCATTATAGAATTTCTACATCTGTATCATATTATTAAACTTTTAAAGGAGCTGTACCTCGTTGATTTAGAACAGAATAAAATGTTACTTGGGTTGATTTGGTGCCATTTGTTGAATATATGTAAATTTTTAGAACATGTATTTCAGATGCACTTTGATTTATGTTCAGATAGGTTATTTTCATTTGTGATTGTCAACCTCTGTTAGGTTATGATGTTGACCTTTAACTAATAAAAGTGGGGGAGGGCGAATTTGATCAATGTAAAAAAGGGTGTTGATTAAATCATGACAAATGACAAGTTTAAAATCATTGATAAAATATAAAAACGTACGTGTATATAGAGATTAACATACTTCGTTAATTGTTAATTGTCGATAAATTTCCAGTTTTACAGATTGACACTTGATACTTTCACACAATTAAATGGATCAGGCCCTTTTATGAATTTTCTTACATGTACTTGGAATTTGCCTGGAGCTAGGATAGCAGTAGATAAACAAAGACATCTCTTCTTGTTGACTAGACTATACATGTACAACCAAATATTGGCACCATGACTCAGCAAAATATGACTCACTTCCTGTGAAAACAATATACCCTTTTAAATTCTGTAAATATTTCAACAATGCTTGGAATTAAGATAGATGACAGAAGGAGATTAATGTGGCTATATTTGTTTCACTAAGGAATAGAGTTAGCGTTGTATTGAATAGAATCTGGTCATTTTGTCTTCAGTTCGAGTTAAAATTCTATCCGAACAACTCTTGGGTCATTTTGAGACTGACATTTAAATTTATTTTCTGACAATCTGACAATGTTCTGTGTGCAGTGCGAGGTGAGGAGAATATACAAACAAAGCAACATTTATGCGTTTAGAAATTGAAGTCTAAATAAATAATTGGAATGTAGGTCTAATTAAACCACTGAGTTTCAAGGCTGAATGTGCAATATACATGTATTCTTGTAGCATGTTAGTTCTTATATTGTATTGGATGAACGATGAATGTTGAATGTAAGTAATGAAGAATATATTATGTTAAAAGCACAAGATACAAGTCGTTTGTGAATATTTATCTCACAATATAGAGGTAGAGGCTTCAATCAATTATCACTTCACAATATATAGGACTTACGTAAACCTCCAATCTATTATTCCTCTATCTTCGATTATCCCTACGCAGTAAACAATCCATTAATATATTATCCTCTCACAATAATAGACCTTAACCCTCAATAAATTATTCCCTCCTATATACAGAGCATATGTTAAACCCCAATCACACAATATACAGACCCCTCAATCAACCCAATCAATTAAACCCTCATAATACACAGGCCATATGTTACCTCCAATCAACTAACCCCTCACAATATACAGACTGCACATGTATGTTAACCCCCAATCACCATATACATGTACAAACCTTGTGTTCATCCTTTGTCAATTAACCCCTCCCAATAATCCTCAATCCTTAGTGTTAATGTATTAATTGGGCCAAATCACTGTGTAAATGAAATGAAATGGACTGGTAGAACATTCTACTTTTCTGCTCCAACTGGGCCAATAAGGTATTTTTTTTACCCAGAGAGTGCCAGTTACGCCTACTCTACTTGTAACTGAGCCAGACTACTTGGTATAGGTGTGTATGAGGTGAATGTGAGTTCAAAGATGAGTATTTCTGCTTAGGCTAAGTAGTGATAAGTAATTTGATTGGTCAAGACTTTGGAACATAACAACTTTTAATTGAGGTAGAATGTTTAAACTTGATGAAGATGTTCCTTAGGTGAATGTCATGATTGAGCTCAATGATAAACATTCCCCACTAAAAATAAGCAGAGCTAAGCAATTTCATTGGTTGATGCTTTGGGAGAAGATAACTTTGATTCTAATCAATGGGGAGTGATGAAACTTGGTGTATACTACCAGGTACTTCAAACTTGAGTTTGGTTGTGAATATTTTATGCTTAGACTATAGATAAACAGGTTGATTGCTCGATACTTTTGAAAAAGATAAATATGTGCAATTAATTAATATGTGTCATCTATTTATTTTGGGATTTCCTTGGAGCACATCAGCCTCACTGTTGGCTTCTTTTAGAAATAAACATGATATTTCCTCATATCAGGTTCAAAATAAAAATGATAAACTGTCTTTTTCTAGAAATAATTATTTAGGATATTAGTTTTCGTAAACAAATTGTTAAATACTGTGTTATTGGTCAGATGCTGAACGTGACATTTCCTTATATCAGGTTCAGATTAAGATTTTAAATGATGCTTGATTGGTCAGATGCTTAATGCAGTATTTCCTCATAAACATGTTTAATTACAGAATTTTAAGTTTTATCATTTTCACAGTGTTAATGATATTTTTCCTGATGTCAGGTTCAATATATAAATGTTAAGTAATGTTTGATTGGTCAGATGCATTCTGCGGCATTTCCTCAAAACATGATCAGTAATGTTTTGTATTTTATATTTTCAAAACTTTAATATTTATTTTCTCATAATTTTGTATATTACAGAAATGGAAGAAGCGTTACTTTGTGCTGTGTAAGCCATCCGGTAGTCTACCAGGACAATATGAATTAAATTATTTTAGCGACCAAAATTGTACACGTAAAAAAGGTACCATAGATCTCGACCAGTGTGAACAGATTATCGAATCTCTCGATTCAGACCAGTTTCCCTTCCTTCTTGCCATTAAGACAATCTGTAAAGGGAGAGAACGAACATATTTTCTGGCTACAGATACAGAAGACGACATGGCCAAGTGGGTCAGTAATCTGTGCAGCGTCTGTGGACTAAAACAGGAAGAAAGCCGTGAGTTATCTTGTTGTTTTAATTGATTTTTTATGGTGATCTCGTCTGGAAATAAATTTCACAGACATTGTCCACAGCTTACACAGATGGAAATGCGGCATTTGTCGCTTTCACAGACATTGTTGTCAGTAAGAAATGCCACTGTTTTTATGATAAAAATTCAAGACAGAAAATGACTTGAAACTGCCTGTGACTATCATGTCCTGTCATAGTTAGCCCTGCCAAATTACCATGACGTCATGTCAGGTCATAGTTAACTATGGCGTCATGTCAGGTCATAGTCTTTGTTTTTTTTAGAGGAGATGCAAAATCAATTGAAAAATCTCCTGAAAGAGTGATTTAGTAATTAAGGAGAGTGATATGATATTATTGGAGAGTGATAAGTTGTGTATATGGAAAATGTTTCTTAAGACCAATAATATTGCATGTATGGGGGTCATTCCTGGTTTCATGACTTTGTAAAGGAGAGTGATTTTCAATTTTAATGAGAGGGAGAAAAACCTCCCCTCGTTTGACATTCAGGAGCACGTCAGGCGCTAAAAATCGATTGCTAGCCTTAAAAAAAACAATGACTGAATATTATCTACACCAGTTTCTTAAAGAAAATTAGAGAAAGTTATATATTAATCCTGGTGCATCCCTGGACATTCCGACACAATCCAAAACTGCTGTGTCAACATGCTTGAGATACGAATAGCCTTCCCAGTTGTAAAACCATTTACTAGTTTTTGGAATGACAGGCCGGTCTGGTGCAGTTAAGTTGATTTGGCACACTCTGTGCTAAGGGTTAATAAAGATAGCTGTTTGGGATAAGTGTTGTTTTGCAGTTTGCAACTGAATGAGTTGTACGTCCACCTCAACTGGGTATGGACATGTTCAACTTATTGATGTGGGACATCTAAATAAACATGAAATATTGACACAAGTGTTTGTCATGTGACTAAAATACTCCCTCCGTTATTAACTAGTACACAATACCTCTTGTTAAGAGTCGCACTAGACGTCCCCCAGTTTTTGTTTGACGTGGTGTAAACAGTAAGATTGCATGTCTTGGTTTCTGGTGCGATTGGTCCTGTCTTTACTGATAGATTATCGTGTATTGTCGTCTGTTGACAAAACAAATTGAAACATGGCCATTGATAAGATGGACATCATTTTTGTTTTAATAACTGTGGGGAAAGATGTATGTTATAAAAACAAACACCATAATTTAATCCAAATATCAAGGTAGAAACATTGCTGCCAGGGCAAAATTCTACTTGGGGAGGCTATTAGAAAAATGACAAAAAGTAACCCAATTCCAATTATATCCAACTTGATTATATGAATAACTTTGGATTAGGTTTTGTATTATAATTGCACTATCCAAATGCCATTGTTGATATGCTGCTGGTTAGGCTAAATTCTATTAGGTTATGCCTGTCGCAAAATGACAAGTAACTAAAATTTCATTTGATCCAACTGGATTATATGAATTACTTTGTATCAGGTGTTGTACAATCCAAATGCCATTGTTGAAATGCTGCTGTTAGGACTAAATTCTAGTTGTCACGAGATGACAAGTTACTCAGTTCAATTTCCATCCAATTTGATATGAATTACTTACATGTAGTATCAGATTTTGTATAATAATTGTATAATAATTTTTCAGCTGAAGACCTCCCTGAAACAAAAAAAGAAATCCCAAAAGAAAAGGATAAGACCCCTGTGGTAGCCGTAAGCGATCTAACCTTGCCGAAAACCATGACAAAAGTTCCAGTCGTCACACAACCATCAAGCAAACTTTCGTCGCAATTATCAACATCAGAGTCATACATACCTTTACAAGAATGTCGGACGGGAAGTCAAAGACAATCACCTGTAGACAGACGGGAAAGTGTAGATAGTGTTCCCGACGAGTTAGCTCCCTTGCCTCCGCGAACGGGACAACCGAATTATCGTGATAGTAATGACGTGTTTGATTCTGGATTATATAGTGTTCCACCAATCAAAACCCCACATATATCATTCGATGATTTTTATACAGTACCACCGCCATCACATGCTCATAGAAACTTAGATATGGACTGTCAGGACGATTTAACTTATGATGTGCCGCCCAGACGTGGAAGTCCGAGCACTCCGCGATCTAGTTGTAGTGGCGGTGCTGATTCAACGCTATCTGGAGGTCGACCAGTCACACCACAAGACTTACCAACATATGATACTCCGCCAACACGGCCAACTCCATACCCTCGTCAATCGTCACCACAAGTACCCCCGAGTCGTCCCCCACGCCCTAGTACTTCAACCCTTCAACAAAACAACTATCAAAATCTCCCCACAAATAGTCAAGCGTTCTCGAATAATGATTTAAGCGCAATAATACCATCACCCCCTAGAGGAATCGATCGTCCGTTGAATAGTTACGATATTCCGAAACCCCACATAGAGGACAAGCGTGAAAGTAATATAAACATTGTGCCAGCCCCACCCAAACCATGTTCGCGGACAGCAGGTAATAAACATTCATACATCAACGCAGCTACAGGATACGTACAAAATGATGACGATATGTATTTATCAATGGATAATCCCGATACTAGCGGAAATAAACACGATTCTACATATACAGACATGATGACAGTAGTTTCGCCACCTATTCCTGCTCCAAGACCACCAGAAACCTTAGTTAATAATGTAAATGATTTGTATGTGTCGCCCCCTACAGCAAGATCCCTACCAAGGCCAACAGCTTTATCCCGGAATCCAAACTCTGTTGCAGGTATGGTATCAATTCCTAATCTTGTATTTAAACATGATTTATAGTTTTTATAGTATTTAAGTGACAGCCATTCACTTATTTACTACACTTGTCACCGTGGGTAGAAGTGGACGTTAATACTGGATTCCCTGAAAAACACTCATGGAGCGTATACAATGCAGGACAAAAATGTAAGTGTACCCCTATTCAACAGCCCGGCGGTTAGGGCTATCCCCACACGTGACGTCGAAGGCTGCATGAGTACATTGAGCTCTTTGTGTACATGTTGATAAACTCTATAAAGGGTTAGACGTACAACACGTTCTGATATAAAAATCACGGAAAAAGACGCCGGCAGTGGATAATCTGAGAATTTAATTAGGATTCGATATTTGTAATAAATAGTCAGCGATTACAGACAACGTTGTCTTGTGTATGCAATGATTTCGCACCCGTCTCCGCCTGCCGTTGCCATAGGGACGGAGAGGGGTAATCCCCTGACGCAAACATGGCCTCTTTTGATCGATTTTCATAGCAGGGTATACTTGACGATTACAGTGTTTTGAGAAGGATTTGAAGCAAAATTAATTAGTTTGAATATGTTTTTAGTCCTAATATATCATCAAATCACCAAGTTTGGTCCTGAGAATGCACCTTTAAATACTACAAGCCACAAGGTATACATGTAAAATGTATAGCTTTATCTACTTCTCTGTTACTTGATAACAAAGTTTTATAATACACACAGCTCATATTTTCAAATATATTGTGTTAACAAGAGAATAGATTTCATTCTTTTTTATATAAAACCCCATTACACATCACTAGAATAGACATGATCTATAGAATTGGACATGATCTATAGAATTGGACATGATCTGTAGAATTGGACATGATCTGTAAAATTAAGAAACAATTATTAATAATATGTGAAATTAAGACAGAACTTAATTATAAATGATCTGTGAAATTACATGTACATGTCGGGGGCCTGTTTAACTAGATTTTAACTGAGATAAAAATCCAAATTATAGTAATTTGATAGGATAATGTTAGATTGATTTTAGTGCTTACCTAATCAAAATTGAAGTATCTACTAAAATTTGAATTTTATGTTTAGTAAAGATTTCGAGAAACATGACCCTGCAAGATTCCACAGTGTAACAAGGTTTCCTACATGTAGATTTTCTGTAATTTAAACTTAATACTGGGTGATGCTGTGTGACCTAATATTTAAATAAGAATGTTATTTAGTGTTTGTATTAAACAATGAATTATTTATAAATGGAGTGAGTTATATTATTAATAGATTATTATAAAGTTAGTTGTATATTAAATCAAAGGTCAACATATATATACATTTATTAACCATATGTACTCCTCAGACTTCATTCCATTGTGATATATTTCAGTTTTAATTTTATAGCCATATATTTTGTTGTGCCAATAAAAATAAAAGATATATTGTCAAGGTTGATGTCTGCAGTGTTGACAAGGAAAGCATGCCTAGTAAAATGGATGGGGTAAAAATGTGAGATCCACTTACCTACATGTATATAATGTTACATGTAGTGAGCATGTAAAAGAAACCTCAAACCTCAAAAAAGTAGGAATTGCCACTCTCCTCTTTTTCATTTGTTAGTCTCAGAATGATCGAGGTATTGTGTGGACTAGACATTAAACCCAATTCCTTTCAATTCCACTGATCACGATACCTAATTATAAAAATAGGATTGATTCTAAATGTTTTGATATTTGTGCTGATCCAAGAGTAGTCATGACGGTAATGTAGATGTATTAGAAATATAAGCAGAGATCACATTTAAATAAGTCTGAGAGGAGGCTTGCTGTTCCAGTTTCCTCCCACTGCTTAAAAACATCTACATGGATTATTGAAATAAACTTGTGTCATGTTAGTCCCAAAAATGACTTGTCGCTATGTATGTTACAGATATGTCTGAAAATGTTGCAATTGTAACGCAAGTTTATAGTTGCTGAAGAAATCATAAACCCCTAATTTAATAAATTCTGTTAATTTTTCAGATGATGTACATTCAATATGGAGTACTACGAGAACAAAAAGTTTTAAAAAGCATCAAAATGGCACATTACCGTCTGCTTCATCATCTACTTCTTCATCAGTTATTAACAGGTGAATTATCTTTTATTTACATATATACATGTAGAGAATTTATAAATGGTCCAAATAAAGAGAGTTTTGGATAACTATTTATTTTTTATTTTTTTGATTATAAGGGCATGGGTTTAGTGGTAGAGTTTCTTATGCGTGGTTTTAATTATTTAATTCCAAGCTTTCAGGGTGTATATTATTTCACAATGTACCTTTTTCCTGTGACCCTAGTGAAGCTTACATGTGACAAGGTGTAAGGTTGCTATTGCCTAAAACACTGTGTTTTTCGGGTCCTCTGGTTTTCTCCCACTGTAAAAGACCTATATTGACAATTGTATGACGTGGATGGTCTAAACCACTCAATATCTGAGCTATTATAGGCTTGTCTGTTAAATAAATGTCTAAATAACAATTTACATATCATTTGAAGCCAGAAAAAATACCTGCAATAAGCAGATTTATCTATTACATAATGTATGTTTACCTACATGGTCATATTGACTTATATTGGTCGGCTATTTACATCCTGTTTTATATATTAAAGCTCCAATAACACTCTTGTTGTAACTAAATAATATGTCCCAATCTTCATTCTGGTCAACAAATTGTATTATTTTACAATATTCCAATTAATTGATGATATAAATTTCATCTTAACACACCTAATTTAAAAAATTGGAAAAATTCAACTAATTGATTTGAAAAGTCTAACATAAACCTTTTCAAATGTGACTTTGATTTAAAATATTTTCGAACCCTCTGGACAAGTAAAATAGGTCGTAATGGATAATTTACACAACAGGTAGGACACTTAAACATCTAGTAATTAGAATAAGGCTATTATTTATTTTCTGGAACTACCAAGCCAGCAAGAGTGTTATTGTCCCTTTAATACTGGTTAAAGTTAATATACATATACCACTCCTGCATAACACATGACATGATTACAACAAAAAACCAGGATGTTTTTTTGAATTCATCATAATTAAAACACAGATCCTGTTGTTCGATTTGTTTTTTATTGTTCAAAATTTCATTTTACTACACTGGAATCTGGATGATGTGAGTGATTAGCCAATCAAATGGTCTGTTGAGTTGAATTCTTATGGTCTAGCACACTGAAATGCGGTTAGACATACTCAGCAATAGAAAACAAATCAAAGCAAAAGTTGGATAGCCACTTTAACCAGCTGAAGCTGATTGGTTAATCGTTTGACTTATGTCATCTGATTGAAAACATCTGGCGTGACCTCTCACTATAACCGGTCAGATCTTCACGTAGTGTAGGCCATCAAAATAAAAATGAAATATGAATATTTATTGTATATTGTTCCTTCCATGTTCAGTTGGACATCGTAAAATTTGTCCTTGTTGTACCTGTGCGTATAGCGTAAAAACCCTACGTGCAGTTGAATTATTGAAGCAGTCTGATTTGTAGAAGTTTTTCTACCACCATTGACTCATCTTCACAAAATATATCTTTCATGTACATATATTTTCTATTTCAGTCGACCGAGTGTTCCGTCAAAGAGTCCCGCAGTTGTTTTGCCTCACAGGGATGGTAACATAAGCTCTGATGATGAAGGATTAAATGTAAGTTCTTGTTATAAAATAAAAGGAGAGTCATAGTGGCTATAAAAGGAGAGCCATGGTGGCTATAAAAGGAGAGCCACAGTGGCTATAAAAGGAGAGCCACGGTGGCTCAGCGAGTAAGATGTTGGCTCACTAACATCTGGAGGTCCCGTGTTCGATCCATATGACGGACGATTTTTCTTGTGTGGTTCCTCCATGTCCTTGGTGCAGGACAAGGGACAACATATATAGTCATTTGGATGGCACAAAAAACCAAGGTCTTGTGCACACATTGGCGTGCAGAGCTCTTGGCAGTTGGAATTAGATACATACCACCACTGTCCGGGCAAAATCTCTCTCACAACACACTGTATGGCGTACATGTGCATTTTATTTCCTATTCTGACTGTCATCTCTCAAAATGAGCATATTTTGTGTTGAGCAGGCATTAGCTTCATTTATGTCATTTTTATTCTGCCTGTTTGTTTTTATTATTAATATTTTTTAATTGTATATTTCAGCCAATGCAGAGAATTCGTGGGGTACAGAGTATTCCACCACCACCCGCTGAAGAGAAAGAGTTGAAATATCTTGATTTAGCACTGGAAGAAACAAACGATAGAGAGTCCGTTCATATGAGAAGTTTGCCAATGAAAAGTATCAATGCTAATTCCACTCCTACGGAATATCGCGAAATAGATTTTGTGAAAACAGAAGCGTTGAGTAATACGAAGAGATGGGGGGATGACCAGCGTCAACATGAAAAGCATAATTAAATAATTGCTCTATATAATATAATAGTTGCTAGATTCAATTTTATCATACGTACATGTTGAATAGAATTAACTTGATATTACATGATATGGTATCTAATGTTAAAGAAACATAGAACCTATTACATTTCCAGTTTTATTGAAATTAGATCATACTTTCATTTGGTTTTCACTATTATAAGACTTAAAGAACAATATTGGTGTCAGTCATTATCACAATATGTGATAGAACTCGTTAAACACGTGCACAGACTCTTTCTATATTTTTTTGTAGCAATGATCTCTGTGTTTAAATTATGTTTGGAATGTGTTAAACCAGTTCTATCATTTATGTGATAATGACTGACACCAATATTGTCCTTTAAATTTACACTAATGTCTAACAACATGATTTGTATTCAACTCATCTGGCTTGACCACTTATATAAGACTTTTTTATTGACTTGCCAAACCGATTTGAATTTAGTGGAAATGTCATGTGACAGTATAGTCAAATTAAAAATACTTTGCGGATTTGGGGAGTTTGTTAAATGTGCTGATTAGCTGTAAACAATTCTTGTGGCTGGCCATAGTTGAAAAAAACATGTGATTACCAGATGAGATCGTCAAATCGTGCGTACAGGTGATTTAACGATTTGTGGTAATCGCATTGTCAATCGGTGGTGATAAATTCATTGATTAGAGTAATCGATTTGAATTAGATAGACGTTAAAGATGATAATTTTATTGAATGCAAATCACCTTGGCTAATCAGTGGTCGATAAAAATGTCTTTAGAAAGAAGGAGTTAGTTTTGATTTTGAGTACACCAACAATAAATCAATAAGATTCATTACACTTCCTTAGACCCTTTTTCCATGTATGCGCTTTAGCGGTGTTTCCCTGCACATCTTATTCGGTCGAATCAATTAGATTTATTACACTTCCTAAGACTCTTTTTCCATGTACAGTGGAAAGTCCGCTTAATGCATATGTAATGAGATATTTTCCATGTAACCGACGAAAATGGTGTGCGCAACGCTGCGAAAGCACCCACATGGGAAACAGTCTTTGTATGATGAATTCAGCTCAGAATTTACCTATAGTTGGTGTAAGGGAAATAACTCTATAATAATACAAATGTCTGCCACTTTCCAGAAATTATAGCAAAATACTATACATTTAATAAGAAATTAATTTAGCATGAAATTATTTCTCATTGACCTTTGGAAGAGTAAATCGTACCAATAGAAATGATGGTCTAAAAACTGTAATTGTTTCAGCATTATTATATAGCAGACTTTTCATTGGGAGAGAGATGAAATTTGTACTAGGATGGTTAACTCTCGACTAATGAAAAGGTTGCATTCTTAAAATATTTTTTTATTTTCTCTAAAAAGGCGTCAGACATATTGAGGGTTTAGTTCCAAATTAAATTAATTAAATTGTTTTATTTCAAAATTAAATTCAATAAGTTTCCTTTTAAGTTTAATAGCCCTTTAGTACATATCTTAGAAATGTAACCCATTTCATTTCAAAATAATTTCAATAAGTTTCCTAAAACCTAGAGTACACATCAGAAAAAACATACGCCTTAGCTTTGTGTGATTCTTTATTTATAATATGAATTGGTCAAATCTTTGCAGCTTAAATCCTTAGAAAAATGGATGTTTATTTATAAAACTGTGTATTTTTTCTGTATTTATGACATAAATTGGTCAAATTTTCACAGCTTGAATCCTTTTAGAAAATGGATGTTTATTTATAAAGCTGTGTATGTATTAACCTCATATATTATGGTATATATATATTTTATTCAATTGTTATTGTTGTTTATTATTTGTTGATGTTTTTAGTTTTATTTAGAGTTATAATAGTTAACAGGGGTGGACACTGGGCTCTGGCCATTGAACATTGTCCAAGGGTTCCAAGGGGAAAGGTGAATCGAGCTAGTTTCATTTTTTCGTCATGTCACGTTGTGCTAGCCACAATGGGGACCCAAGGAAACAAGTTGGTCCAAGAGTCGGGGGCTACCCAGTCTGCCAGATAGTTTATACGTATATAACCTAGATAAAGATGCATTATGTAATATTTAAATAAAGACCTCTTACATAATGCATCTTTAATACATGTACAAAGACTAGAGTTATAATAGTTTATACATGTACAATGACTATAGTTATAATAGATAATACATGTACAAAGACTATGAGTTTTAAAAGTTAATACATGTAAAAAGACTATAATAGTTATAATAGTTAATACATGTACAAAGACTATAGTTATAATAGATAATACATGTACAAAGACTAGAGTTATACTAGATAATACATGTACAAAGACTAGAGTTTTATTATTTTTATCAAAATTTCAGATAAACAATATTGTTAATAAAGTCGAGAATTAATAAATAGTCCAGTGTATAATAATAAAAATTTAGTCTTCAGGAGATTTGTGCTGACAAATGGCCATTATTATATGATATTGATAGAATAAAATGTAAATTTATTTTATAAAGTTCAAATATTAAAGCTGAACCATTTTTCCAGCTGCTGATTTTGAAGAATTACAAATTTTTTTAACTATACGATAAAATGACAGTTACTTCCCTTTTCCACAAAATAACTAAAGCGGGCCATATCTGTGTTGATGACCAGTTGCATTGCCTTAAATTGAGAGTGTAGAACATGTTTCTCTGATGTTACCCAGAGATTTTTTGGTCATACTCCTGGTTGCCATTGGTAACTATGAATGCTCAGGTCGATCAGTCAGTATTGGTAAGTCGTGCAAGTAGATGTAAGTCATAGATATGACCTTCAGCCCGCTTTAGACACGGATTACTTTAAGCAATATTACTATAATAATAACATAGCCAAAGTAACCATTTTTTTTTTTTTTTTTTTTTTGTTATATTTATTTTACAATGATTTATGTATTATTTTTTTTATAAATTTATTGAGAATATACTATTGATGTAGATTAAACCCAAGTTAACAAGATAAAAGGTCTAGGCTCTGGTTAACAAGATAAAAGATCTAGGCCCCGGTTAACACAATAAAAAGTCTAAGCCCTGGTTAACAAGATAAAAGCTGTAGACTGGTCAACAAGATAAAGATAAAGGCCACAGATGTTTTTTGTTATTGTTTATTTCTAAACATACTTAAATGAATTTTATACATAACTTACAATACCTGTACATTTTGTAATATTATACTATATAGTTTTAATCAAAAAATACATCAGTGGTCAACAATCATGAAGATTTTGTTTATTTATGTATTGTTTAGGTAATTATGGACAATAAAACTTACAATAATCCATACTGTTTATTCGATATTTATATTTGTTATGCTAATTATGGACGATAAATCTCTCAATAAATCAATACTATTCATTTGATAGAATTTGCTATGTTGTTGAAGAGTTCTTCATATCAGAGCAGTCTAGTTACTGGAACATAAATAGTGCTTCATTTACTCCTGGTTCACCAATCAGTTATGATTAGTCTTCCACAGTCACTGAAATAGATGCTAGTTGATGCAGCGTTTTGAGGTTAGTGTTGGTGGGGGGGGGGCTGAATTGAGAAAAATATGGTAGGATCCAGAATACTTTAAAGGGGTGGGGCAGCATTTGGGTTCCGTTACCAGTAGCCTTCTGTTTCAGTAGCCTTCTGTTTCGAATACAGTGGGAGTCATTTGCATTTTAAAACAATATCTATTTTTTTGTGGCTTAATCAGTTAAGGGCGTCTCATTTAGGTGTATAGTGTTTTTGACGCTGCCTAAAATAGCTTATGACCGACTCACATAATTAGAAAATCAGTAATGACAGACTATGACTTCAATCACGAGACCACACATACCAGAACATGGCTATCCCCGTGAAGTCACGGACCTTGTCAATTCATCAAGCTCTTAGACAATCATCATTTAAATCAACTTCCAACTCATTTCCCTCCAATTAATCCCCACCCCTCCCCACCAATTAAAACACTTATTTAAATTCAGGCAGGTAAAGAATACATTGTTTCCTTTATCGGTGGGTCCTTTTTGCCAAAACCACCAAATGCCTTCAATCGCACCCGCAATAACACATTTTTGACAACTGCCCAAAACGAACCCACCGATCATGATGTATGGGTATTGGTGGCACAAGCGACAAAAACTTTTGTTTGATTGCTGGCTATGCTTTTGGGTTGTTTTTTTTTAAAAAACACATAGCCACACTGACGGCTAAATTATTCCATTATGGCAATCATCCACTCCGTACAAACGCTTTACTAAACAGAGAAAAGTCGCTGAACAAAACATCTGTATCTGCAATGAAAAATTTTCGAAGAAAATATAATTGGATGCTATATGAGAGAATGTTGAGCAATCGGTCTAAGGTTTCAGCAAATCTTTGCTGGCACTGTTCTAGTGGTATGCAGACAAGTCGAACCAATTTATAGACCAAAAAGTCAAATCGGGCCAAGGCAGAAGTCCAGTTGGATAGAGTGGACGCATCCTCACTGCCTGGGGAAAGATCTTGGTGAGAACCAAGCCATTTATCACTCACCACCTACTGCCACAAACAGATCTTCTCATGAATAGGGTTGTTTTTTTTTATCAGAATTTGAATTGCTTATGGCTTATATCTAACGTTGTTCTTCTGTCTGAATCCATACTTATCCCGGGGGATTTTAATTTGCACATTGACAAACTCAGAGGATATATCTATGATCAGATCTGCCAAGAATAGTTACTGTAATAATAATTTATCATCTTCACAACCACGGGATTTATTTAAAATTGTTCAGTCGCTTACATCGATACAACTCAACGGCTTCCATCATCAACTGATGAACTTGGGCTTGCCGAGAGATTTTGTTCTGTTTTCCAAACTAAAGTATCTGATATTTGGAACGAGGGTGAGGAACCACTTCCGTCGTTAGAGTGCAATCTCAATTTATCTGTTACTGTTTCTGAAGAACACGTCAAGTTAAGAGTAAATCTGCTACATGCAATTCTGATCCGCTTCTAACAGAGGAGAAAGTATTGGAGGTTCTGATTTCACCTTTATTGAAGAAACCAAACCTTGATCCTCAGCTGTGTAAGAATTACCGACCTGTTTCAAACTAACCATACATCGGCAAGGATATTGAAAGGATGATTGCTTCTCAAATTATCTGTCTGAAAATGATTTACAGGTATCGCTTCAATCTGCTTACAAACGGAGTCACAGCACAGAGACGGTTCTACTTAAAATTCAAAACAAAACTTTATTGGCCTGGCACTGGATAAGAATCTAGCCGTGCACCTAGTACTTTTGGATCTCATTGCTGCCTTTGATACTATCATAGTATTTTATCTCAGAGATTGGAATGTTCAGTTGGGATCTGTGGTGCCGCACTGTCATGGATAAAGTCATATCTTCAAGATAGAACACAACAGGTGCAAATAAACAGGTCTGTGTACCAATCCGGTACTGTTAGTATAGTTTTTCTACAATGATCTGTATTTGGACCTCTACTTTTTCTTCTGTACATTCTTCCAATCGGTCAAATCATAAGACATGGGGTACAAAACCACGGCTTTCTGATAAATACCCAAATATATGACAACTTTCAACACAACAACTATCTGACTGCCAGGGAGTCTATCAGTAGACTAGAGTCTTGTTTTAATGACATTCGAGGATGGATGGCCAGGCCAGACACGGGCTAAAACTTAACGATGACAAATCCGAATATCAAAATCACAACCCAAGTAAATTGTTTAAAGCGGACTCCATTCAGATCGGTGATTGCTCTATATCTCCCAAGAAGCAGGCTAGAATACGCTCTAACCTTAATACTGATGCTTGTCAGAGTTGTTAGAGCATTAGTAACATCGCATATGGACAGTGCGAATTTTCTTCTATTAGGAGCACCAGAAACTGCTTTAAACAAACTACAAATAACGCAAAACCATGCTGCACGTCTTATAGAAATGAAATGGGTTTAACGTCCTACTCTTCTGCACCTAACCTGGGTTAATGGAAGACGGTGCACGCCTTATAACTAGAACACGAAAATTTGATCATATATCAGCTGAGTTACAGAAACTCCATTGGCTTCCTATTCGAACGAGGGTTCGATTTAAAGCTCCCGTGAATGTGTTTACATCAGTTTATTCTGACACGGCACCCAGTTATTTAAAAGAACCCTTTGATTTCTATACTCTACGGCGATCCAACTTTTGTTTTTCAAATGTTCGTAGCATATTGAGGATTCCTAAATATAATAAACCTTCTGGTGAATATGCTTTCTTCGTCAGAGCAGCTGAACTGTGGAATGATCTTCCAAAAACTCTTCAAGTGTTCTCTTCCATCCAAAGCTTTAAGCCTAACTTAAAAACATATTTATTTCAAAAATGTTTTTCAACTGTTGTGTTGTGAATGCGCTTAGAAACATTCATGTGTGAAGTGCTACATAAATCGAACAATATTAATAACCAGTGATAAGCTGTGCTGTAGTGTCATAGCTGATTAATGTCTTGAGGGAGCAGATCGACTGGTTATATGACGCTAAAGAGACCCATCAGACGACCATAAGGTTGTACGACTTGCAATGTACCAAGCACGTCATGGTTCGAACATGTTGAAATAATCGGAGTAGTCTCTTTCTCAAAACGGATGGTAGAGCACGGTGATGGCGACGCAGGAACATGTCACATCCATAGAGCTTCATCTGAGCAAGCTTTATTCGGCGGCGACTATCATGTCATGGGGTTGTAATTGGTCGATTGGTTTTGCCAATTTCTTTTAATTCTTGGTGCCGACAAGGAATAATCGTTCCGTGAAGCGTATATACGTCATCGGGCTCAATCGACACCATCTCGTTTTGAACAGATTATGTTTGCAGTTAATGGAGAATATTTTGAAATGAACTTTGAAGAGGCATTCTCTCAAAAGGATGTTATTTTTAGTATTAAACGACATTGATATTTGCAACAGAAAAACAGTTAGATAAATTGAGCCAAGAAAAACTTGGTATATTGATGCCACTTTTAAGGTATTTGGATTTAACTGGCATCTGTGAAGTCTCGATCAAACTGTTTTTTTTAATGTATCGTTCATATATAATCTTAATAACAATGAAGAAGTTTCTTATTCGCAACCTTATCATTTTAGATACTGAAAGACCCGTTTGAACATTGACTCTCCATACATGCCTTTGTCAAATCTGGTGATGACATGAAACCGTTAGCCCTTAGTTGCATTTTAATGCCAGGTAAAAGAAAATTGGAATATAAAAAAGTAAGAACACATTTACTATTTCAGCAAATACAGCCAATTGCTACCATATTGCTGTAATTGATACGGATTTCATTTTGTAGAACACCATGCGGTAAAGTATTGCATTATTTTAAAGGCGCTTAAATCTATTTGAGAAATTCTACCACATCCGTCAGTTACCTCAGTTGTTGTAGATTTAGAGTCAGGACTCTGACAATGTTTTTGGCACACCGAGAATATATCGATGCATCTTCCACTTTGGAGAACAATGCAAGAAGGACAAAATCATACATATAACTGCATTGTGCTTATATCTGCATGGTTAATCCGGCGTTGACTGTGTTTACCAGTCATCGTCAATTTTTACACAAACTGGTAAGCCGTTGTTCATCTTAAGATACTCGTCCACTGTCAGGCGTCTTTCTTGTGTCATTAACTTTAGGTCTCGGTGTTCACATAAGGGACTGTCGTTAGTGTCATCTTCATCCTCACTTTCCATGCTGACAAAGTCTGTCAAAAGTCTGTCCCACATTTCTTAAAACATTTTTGAAGATGGCTAACCGATCCAGCAACATATCTAACGTCATCTAAAACATTAACATTTTACACACTTTGCGCGCATCCATCGTGTCGTCATTATCAATTAATCCTGGTACAAGGAATGTTGAATTTTGTTTCGTAGCCTATAAGTGGTGAGTTTTTAAATTTGTCATATTTACTGTAAGGGTAGAGAACATTGAAACTTTAAGGTAAAGTGTATTACATGTAATTTTATCAAGATGTATTATAATATTCCAATAATTTCCTCATAATGGTAAATTCAAGACAATTCATTACAGGTGTGGAGAGGAGAGTTACTAAAGGCTCTCACGTTTTACTGTTTCCAGATTGTTGCGTATCTTTGTAAAAGCCCACACTGTAAAATGTAAATTCATCTGATACGACGCGTTATATATCAAATACTCCCTCAGCATGGAAACACGAAATATTAAGAAATCATTCTGGACGTTTGAAGGTATCAAGTTATAGAACACAGATTCCAATGCAAACAGTTCGAATTGACCGCGCATTTTTACAATGTCACCCCTCTGCCATTTTTATACATCGAAATGCAATTTTCAACAAAGAAGATGATCAAAAAGATCTTTATCAAAAGCATTATTACCGGAATGGTCTTTAGTTGTTCACGCACATTCCTGTGGAATTATAGATGCAGATAACACAGTTATCACTGATAATGTAGACGACGAAAAACAGGCAGCCATACACTCTTGGCGCTAAAACATGTTTATCTCCCAACTGACGCTCCATATTAAAATCTTTCCATGCTCGGTGTGACCTCCTTCATTTTCCAGCAATTCCCCCTTACAACGCTGGCCTCTTAGAAAATCTCTGTTGTGCTAGCAAGTAGATTTTCTATTTAAGCTATCTGCGCCACGTTAAAACAATGGAAGTGTTACTACCTTTATGGTCTATCCTTCAATAGTTGGCCTTTGGGTTGATCTTCGATAGCTACTTTTCATTCACTTCTTCGGGGATCAATATTTGTTCCATGACTTTTTTCTATGGGTTATTCGTTTAAAAGATGTTCCGAGATTTTGTCTCACAAAGCATTCCACCCATCTGTAACAGTGCGAATCTTCGATAATAATTAAAGACCGGAACTATCCTTGAGACTATTTATTGCCGGACAACATTAAACATCATATACGGAGAACATAGTCCAAGCGCTTATGACAAAATAATATGGTCATCAGTTACAAACGGTTTGACCCCCCAAAAATTAGGTCATAAGTTACATGGCTGAAACGTTCTAGGGACAATGGTATCCATAGTCGGAGTAAATATTTCACAAATCTAACCAAAATTTCCGGGGCTTTCCCCACCTGACCACGCCCTAACAATGGTCATCAGTTACATGGCCAAAACGTGCCGGAAATATTGTACCATACATGGCAAATGTATTTTTTGAAAATCAAACCATAAATGTGGGGGCTTTCCCCAAGAAAGATGTGCTTTAAAATTGCACCCCACCCACGCTTTCAATATCATCTAAATATATTTGCATTTCTTCGAAATGGCTCTTGAGCGGAGGATTGATATGGGTGGATTCCTCAAGTACCCGTTAACCCCAATGTATTGTAACTACATTACGTCATGTAGATGGCTCAATACTAGAGACTCCCAACGTAACACTAATGAAAGCGCTTGAAAACCACATTGCTTCAAAATCACCTTCCGAAATAGGCTGCATCATAGTTAATGGCCTGTTTTTTTCTACATTTAATGCAGACTCTCCAAAGTACTTTTGGTGGAGTATCAAGATGCATTTTACAAACCTACAGACTTTTTACAGACCTTAAGAAATGACAAATTCAAAGAGGCGTTGATTACCTTTCTAGTGATGAACTGGCAGGAGGATGGCTCAACCATTACATTGACGAACAAAGAAATATTTGTGACCTGCCAAGAAAAATGTTTTTCCTTCCGTGCCTTCAATGGAAAAGTTTTAAAAAGAGACGAAAGCAAGTCAACACGAGGAGGCTGATTCAAGAATGATATTCCACCTCAATTCCCTTTTAACACCTACACAGAGAGAAAAAAGTGGGTCAGTTGACTCATTTGAGTGAGTATCCATAAAACGACTCAGTAACGACTCAGTTTTCGTTGACTACCTTGGGACTAACTTGGAACTTACTTGGGACTCAAATAATGAGTCAAAAGACTCATTTTTGTGACTCACCAAAAAATCCATAAAACGACTCGTTAAGTGAGTCAAGTGACTCGTCAGGTAAAGTGAGTTCTTCGACTACCTTAGTGAGTCTAGTGACTACTTTGGTGAGTCTAGTGACTACTTTAGTGAGTCTAGCGACACAAGAGATGAGTAACACAACTAGGTACAGTGAGTCAAGTGACTAGTAAAGTGAATCAATGCAAATATATTTGAGTCACATAATTAGCCTTACGCAACGAGTCAAATGACCCCACACAGGCTGGAATCCTAATAATTAGGATTTAATTCTCCTTTTTTAATAATTCTTTCGTTGGCATTGCACAAAGTTGACGAAAAATATCTGTAAAAACGAATACGAAGATGTTATTTTTTTCAATTAGATTACACGATTCGTGTATGCTTAGTTTTCCAACAACCTTATGCCTGGTGTATTAACCTCCACATTTGCAGTATATGATTCCGCGTTCGTCTTTGAATTGACGATCTTATTTGCCGAATAACATACCGTTTCTCCCGATGTGATCAGCATTATGTCAGGTCAATAAGGAAACAATATTAAAACAAAAACTTAAAAATACATTATGCGAGATTACGAAAAGCTGAGCAAAAAATCGATTCCTAATCCAGTAAATATCACTGGCTAGTGATAAGTTCATTAATGTCCAATTAATAATCTAGATAACATTTCAGGCCTAAAAAAAGGTCTGCAACAGGCAGTTTTAGCTCTTGCATAACGTATGTTTAAATTAAAAATAAAGCACTCCATATAAGTTATACATATTTTATTCTATTGTCTAAAAGTAAAAGTGGTTGTCATGCAATATGCGGGCACAATTGGCAGGTGAAGAACAATGAAAATTAGAAAGCGCTTTCACCCATTTGCCTAATGCTTCTCATGAAATTCACTGTAACATCTGGAGATACTCCAGAACGTAACACTAAATATCGATATGGTTCTTACCTCGTGATCCGAATGCCACTCACCAAATATGAAAGAAATCCGTCAAATGTTGTAGCCTCTATCGCGAACCGTTGTGTCAAACCAATTTTGATAACCATAATATAGATAAAGCAAGGGCCCCTTTCGCGTTCACAAGGTTTTTGGCAAAGAGAGTATAACTCCGTAACCGAAGGTCTGATTCGAACTCATCCCACGATCTTTGGCATATAAAGTATTTTAAGTTACAACAAAATCGGATGGAAATAGTGACCGATATGGGGTCCACAAGCTAAAAATGTGGACGTATAAAATAACTATTTCAACTTAGTTTATAATGACATGACCTTTCTTGGTATATTAATTTTGTCCTCGATTCCAAGAATGATTTTTTGGATAAACGTTCATGTGTTTAAAATCTTTAAACAATATTCGATATTGAATATATAGTACACAGCGAATAACACTTCGACTGCCGTTAGAAATTCTAACGCACGAGCCAGAACGATGTCATCCATTAAAATTTCGTATGTAGTTTCGCCATCCATGATATCCCCTTGGTGTAGAATAGTGGGAGTTGTTATTCTCTCTGGTCTCTGAAATGATACAAAAACAAACATCCAAAACTTAAAAAATATTTAGGGGAACCACGGTAAGACATGGATTCGCTAGGATCGGACAAATACCATATAGGTATCGTGTACACGTATAAAAGAAGACTTGGTATAGTTGGAATTTGAAATAAGTGGATCGCTTTCATCGCACCCCTGCCCCTTAACATTGCGGCTTATGCCCGTCTTCATTATCCTAGTCGGTGCGGAAAGGTAGGGTTTTAAAGGCCTTTTTTTCATTTCATATTTTTTTTATTGTTTTAATCGAAGTTTTTAGTTGTAGCAGGTGTTAAAATGACAACCCAATCCCCCCTCTGTAAAACTTAAAATGTTTTTTGCTTACCACATCTGTTGGACACAGCATTTTTTTTTAGGTCCTCTTTAAGCAGAATAGGAAGGGCTGTAATTGAAGAATATCCAGCTCGCCCTGTAAAAAGAATCATATTATAAGAGAATTTCGGAAGGCGATTAAAGTGCGATTTAGTGAACCAAATAGTGCATACATTGTGTTCAGTTAAAATACCTTCAAAAGTTGTAAATTCCTGACAGCCCATAAATGTTACACGTGCGAAAAGCCTACCACACTCAACGAAAAATTTTCAGTATTCGAGGCAGCAACACACAAGGATAATTGTGTTCGTGTGCACTTCATATTTGGAGTTTCCACAGTTAGAGGGTCTTTAACATGTGCTCTAAATTGAACACGGAACTCTCTTTCCCTGTCAGACACCCTGGCCTGCATCAATGACAATGAAGAAACCGTATTTGGCAAATTCCGAGTATCTTTCTTCGCGTCCCTCACTGATATCAATAAATGCCCTGCCGATTTAGTGGTACAGCGTCATACTTACTGGGTCATTATAATTCAATTTTAAGCAAACCTTCCGCTCCACCAGGACATAACAGAACAGACATAATACATATACAATTTTGGTAACACGTTGGCTCGCTATTCTGGAAGACGGGTGTTCGATCCCTGCATTTGTCGAGAAAGTTCATTTTCGTATGAAAAACCGAGGTACCGTGTACCCAAAGATCCCTTGGCAGTTGGAATTCGATACAAAAGTAAGCCGTAGCGCCACTGTCCGGACAAAATTTCCCTCATACCACACTGTATGGCGTACAAACGTCTCCATTAGCTCAGGTTAGGCGCAAAACTGTAGGACGTTAAATCCCATTTCATTTCATATATAATTTCGCTTTTTACCTCTGCTTTTTCACGTTGCAACCGTACGGCGAAATATAATTGTTGCGTCTTCACTTTGCCCCTTGCCAAAAGAGAATCCGACCATAATAAATACTTACTGTTGAAATCCTTAGGTACATGTACATCTTCGGTTGGTTTGACTTCACGAACCTTTGCCCCATTTTCTCTTTTTGGTTAAAGGGGGTTGACGGTAGACGATGACTTTCGTTTATAATCTGGGGAAAAAACACTTTGATCAGTATAAACCTACACACATAGAAGCCATCTATTGGCAAATTCAGTGACCAATGCCAGAAAGGGTTAAGTCTATTTGAATTAGAATTAATAATAGGATACAATATAGGGAGAACTCGGTATTTGTTGAATTTTGTGTGATTTTAGTATGTCTAACTATAAAAAATTCTTAACTAAGTCTCGTGATTTTAAAATCGTGATCTACTATTGACCCAGTCTTGACTCATTTTCATACGCTTTTGTGGAGATATATATATGACTTATCTATGAACCAATTGGCGACTCGGTTTTGACTCATGCCTATAATTATTCGACTAGCCAATGCAATGCGGCAATACTCCACCCAGGCCTATCAATATGGTGAAATTTTCAACTCTATTCATATTAATTTGAATATCAGCTTAAGATTTCAATATAAAGTACTAACTGGATCATGGACCCATCAAGGTCTACACACGTCGATTTCATAAATTTGAATCTGAATTTTTAATCAAAAACAAAATCAGTGGTCTATTTCACATATGCTACCTAATCTCTGTAATATAGTAAACATAATATTGAATAAGGCTGTATCCTTCACAAAAACACCAATAATTTACCTTTTCTGTGACAGATATCGGCAGATGACTTCGATTTTCTTTTAATCAAACAAGCGTCCAAACTTCGTCTAACTGCCGCCATAAAACGTCCACCCACAATTCTTTTCACCGGAAGGACTCACCCATGACTCACCCTTGACTAGGCTGTGACTCACTTACAAAAATTTCATCGCTGATTATTTATTAACTGGGAATTATCCCACATGTTTTGTTACAAAAAATATATATAATTCACCTTTTCCATTGTTGATATTTGCAGATGCTATAGATGTTATTTTTAGTCCAGGCTTCGTCTAACTGCCGTCATAATACGTGTGACCGAAAGGACTCACACGTAACTCACCCTTGACTAGGCTGTGACTCAATAACGTCAAATTCATCACTGAATATTTAATAACTCAGAGGTGACTAGTTAGTGACTCAGACGCTTCGCACAAGTTTCAATAAACCGAGTCTTAGCTGACCTATTTGCCCGCAATCTGAGTCAAAATACTCATCTAGCTGAGTATTTTCTCATAACTCACCCAAATGAGTAAGTTTTACGCGTTTTTGACCCACTTTTTTTTCTGTGTGTAGTAATGATGTCATCAACTTACTTGTCTGTGATATCAACCTCGGTGGAAGCGGACGTCTAACACAAATGGAGGAAAACACCCGTGGTCCGTATCTTTAAATGTGTATAAGCGGTAGGTAGATATTTATCTATAGGACACGGTTTGGTTCACACGCCCTGTTATTTAATAATATGATAAATATCCCTGGCTTCTCCATTTATTGTTGACTTTGATTATTAACATATTTTTATGTATATTTTATGAGCTGTAATTTGTTGCAAATTGTTATAAGGTTTATATAAATGTGTATCATTGTCAATATTATTATCCAATGATGGTCTGAAGAAATAAAGGAAATCCGTCCCATTTGATTAACCTTTCGTAAAATAATCCCGCCCAGTGCCGTATTTACCTTTAAACTGAGCAGACTGAAATTTAAGGCCTTGAGATTTAGGAATTCCCTATAGATTTGACAGGCTGAAATCTGAGGCCTCAAAATCTAAGATTTACCTATAGGCACGACAGGCTGGAAGCTAGGTCTTCAAGATATAGGATTTGCCTATGGACTTAGCAGGCTGAAATCTGAGGCCTCAAAATCTAGGATTTACCTTTAGGCTCGGCCGTCTGATGCTTAAAGATCTAGGATTTACCTATAGGCGTGGCAGGTTGGGAGCTTCAAGATCTGGGATTTACCTATGAACCTGGGAAGCTGGAAACTAGGACGTCAAGATCTAGTGGCCCCACGACACTGTTGTCTTAAACTTCCTTCGTTATTCTTGGCTTTGATCAATTTGGTTTAAAACACCCTTTCGCCTTCTTCTAGTCGTGAGTGTTGGCAATTTGGACATCGCACCATCTAAATTCGGCACCATTTTTGTCAACCACTCTCCAGATCTTCAAGATACAGACTATCATCCATTTGTATTAAGATTTATTCACTGGTATATGTGAAATATTTACAGATTTTATCACGGTTATATGAGAATAGCATGAATTTACGATGGGGTGATTTTATCTGAAAATCACGGCCTTTGCGACCCGATATTTTTCTAACAATAATACTAATGTTTTTACCAACGTTTTTTTTTTCTTTTTTTTTTAACAAAAAAAGCAAGTTTACTCCAGCTTTCAAACCACAAGTCAGACTAACTTTATTTATACGAGAAATGGATGTATATTCAATCGTTATCTGCAAATAAACACAGTAATGGTTGTCGTGCAACCAAGTAAAATTGTGATTTTTTTTCTATTTGGTCTAGGCAGGCTGTTGAGAAGTATCTCTACAGTTTTTTTGAGTTTTTTTTAGTACTTTTGCTAGGGAATTAATATGATTGCAGAAATTCAAACAGCTGCTCGTAATGCCATTCGATGAAAAAAAAAACGCGTGCTATAATTATTGTGGCGGAGAACGCGGTCATCTTGCTACCGTTTCAATGGGCTCAAACAGACGGGCCAGCATGAAGGTTTTAGGGTTTGAAAATTAATTTACATTTAATACCAGATAAAAAAACGATTTGGCGAAAGGTAAGTCATTTTGTTATTCATATTGAATATTAACTTTGTAACGTGCACGATCTTCGCACGTTATTTTCGTATACAGGTGTGATTTTTCTGAACTATTAAGTTTTAAAATGAGCTTAAACCCTGTGAGAAAAAAATAATATATAGATTATAAAATGTACAAACTTCCAACATTGCTTCAAAATACAGATTATAATATGTATAAACATTCCACATAGATTCAATCTATATACATGTACAACGTTAATATTCTAATATATAACGTTAATATTATCAAGGCAAACCTTAACTGTTTAAAAAGAATTTGCCAATGGTGGCTCAGTGTTAGTGTACGTGATTGTTGTCGAAGATTTTTGGTAAGGGTTAGGATTAGCGCTAGCAGGTGACTGTACAGATTTAGACCTAACCGGTAAAGCCTTACAAGGTTTTCTGGGTTCTAGAAGTGTTGTATCCACTGATAACCGGAGTACCAACCCTGTCAAGTGAAATGGGTGTGACATCGTCTCATATGAAATAAGGGAGATAACTGGTAATGGATTCAACCCACTTTTGTATTAAGACCAGTAATTGTAGCCACAATGACATTTTGTATTTATTTCGACAATATTGTACAATTTAAAGCATAAAGAATATGGTATTAAAACAAGCCAATGAGAAGGAAGCTTTTATTAATTATATTAATTGACATTTATAACGTATTCTTGAACACCGACTCACTAACGAGGGAGTCCTTGTGTCGAGCCCGGTGTTGGCGGAGTGATATGGCAGGGAACAGTGTCTTTTAGTTCGGATATGACGAGACATGTACGTTATGAAAGAACCGTTGGCATGCGATGGAGAGTACCGGTAGGCGGAGCGGTGATGTCTTGGTATAGTATTTTGCATAATTTACTATTATCAGTGATGCAAATCGAAGGATATTGAAAGGGATAGTGTGTAGTAGTTCGTATGGGACAGCAATCAAGGCTTGTAAGTAAAAGAACCCTTTGCAATTGGAATTCGAGGAAGAGTAAGCGGGGAATCCCCAGATTCCACAGTGTATAGCGTATAGCCGTCTTCGTTAGTTTGGGTGATGCAGAAAAGTAAGACGTTAAACCCCATTTCTTATCATTTGATATCAAAGCGACGTTAATTAAAGACACGACAAAGGCCTAATCAGGTGATTAAACTACAAAGGAAGGGTTTTATTTACCTGGGGATTACCTGTATGTTACTTGGACTAATTTACCTTTCATATTATCTACATGAACTTAATTAACTTTACCAAACAGAGGAGATTTTACCTTCCTTAAATACTGATGTAAATATTGAATTATCCGGGATAATTCCATTTAAGGTAGACACTAAAATAACTCACAACTTTTATCCTCAAATATTATTGGGTTGAGATGGCCTTCGAGCTGTAGCTTGATCGGTTACCTCTGACTTGCGATTGTGGTTTCTAAACCTCGTGAATTACTCCAGTTTCCTATTTGTGCTTGTTCCTGATATAATTACGATAAAATAAGACAAGCCGGATGCTTTCCCCGTACTACTAAACACCAATGTGGGCAGCGAATTATTGAAATAAATAGTCTCGAACGGACCTGGTTGCATTAAAACTACAAAACAGACGTTCTTTATGGCACATACAAATTTATTCAAATTACCAAACTGTCCCATAACGTAATCGCTACCTGTTCTGGTCATCTTTCTTGTGTTGGTATTAGACATCCTAAAGATCACATACAATGTATGTATATAAAAAAGTGAATTATGTCAGAGCTAAATCTGCCTTTTGTACCTCTTTCTTTTGGCTTCAAATGTAATCTAATTAAAATACAAATCTATATTTCGTTTCGTTTTTTTTAAACTTTCGATGGCTTGTAGTGATAGGTCGCGTCAGAAGTCATACGAGCGGCTTTTGCCCCAAAGACGTCAGATCATTGATTATCCAATCAGTGTTGATGATACTAGTGGGTTACGAATTCCGTGTACCACACACGAAAAACTCTCCGTAACGGACAACTTCATTAGCTAATCCCTCACATCATCCAGAACGCAGGTTATATAAGTAAAGACAGGTAAAGCGAAATTTTGAACCATAAAATACGAAACGAAATAGGATCAGATTGCGAAAAGACAGTTATAATGAATCACATGAAGGTTAATTTAACGGTAAATAAATCCATTAAATCAATACCTTCATTTTCAATTACATTTTTGATAAATCGACCAATTCACAGGGTATTGATTTCATACGTTAGATATAAATATTGTGTAAAAAAACATATACATGAAAGGTTTGAAAATGGACCAATGCGTATAATATTTTGTTTGATTTATATTTTTATCTTAGTTTAGATCAGAATGTGTGTCGTCTGCCCCAGGGCCTGTTTTTATTTGATGTCGTATACATTTGGGACAAGGCGTAGAAATCAGAAGTTGGAGATATATGTTGGATGTTATTCACACTCTGCCATAAATATGTTTATACAATTGGGACATAAAAGGTAATGTTTTTTAATATTTCGGGGGTGGAGGAGAGTTCCTAATTCACTATGTAATGTCATCTTCGGGATTATGAACTGATGTTTCCACGGTGGATTACACGCATAGAAAGAGATGGATGCTTTAATTTCTGGACTAATATAAGTTTCGATTTTATTTCAATAATGCTCTTGTACGTAGGGGTCTTTAGGGATGGGGGGATACAAAGAACCCAGAGAAAACCCACGAGGTTGTACAAGCGACACTACCCATTATCATCATATCGAATCCCTCGTAGTTTATGGCAATATATTGTCGGGTTACATTTTCCTTCACTTTGTCAATAGATTACTTCTATAATCATGGTTATCTGTAAACAGGGACAGGAAGGGGGGATTTAAGGGGAGGAAAATGGGGAATAATTGATATCTATATTAGATGTATCCTAGGAGTGCTCACCGATCTGTACAGGTATGTTAAAGGGCTGGGATAAACCATTCACCTGAAATAGATCAAGTATGGTAAGAGGAGATTAGGGGATTATGGATTTGTGTAATCTGCTAGGGGATTTGGTCGTGTGTTCAGTTCTAGTTTATCGTATTACGCTGTCTCAACCGTAAAATAATCGCCCTTGTTTGAAATTTTACAAACTATTTCTTTTTCAACATAGTCGTTTTTTTTATTTAAATAAAATTTTTATTTACACATAATTCAAAATCACTGTAAATTTATGTTGGGAGTTGTCTGTGTGTAACACGAAATAAGTAAACGGAAATGGGGTTTAAAGTTTTGCTCTTCTGTACCAACCGGGATATACACCATACATTGCATTTTGCCAGGACAACACTTCACACTGCTAAGGGTTCTTTTACGTACACATCAGTGTGTACGCGAGACCTGCAAACGGGGCGTTCTTTCTTCGGCAAACCAAGCCCAAAAAGCCCGAGGAACCACGGTTGAAACCCCATCCTCATTTTGAACGAACACATTTCTTGTGTGATTCTGTATTTAGACCATTTGGGAATGGAACGGAGTTTATCGTCTCTACAATTATAATATGGTCCATTTTATCTATATAGTTTCAAATGCAATTGTCGAATAGCGGCGTTTACGTCTATCAATCCACCAAAGGTTCTTTTACGTTCACGCTAATATCTACACGGGTTGCCATCGTCATAATTATTGTTATATTTGGGACAAACTATCTGGTGAACGACATCATAGATTGCCTTGTAACTCTGTGTACAAAATTTCAAGGCGGACTTCCAGCACTATGTATACACAAACAGTTTCGAAACGCAATTAAATGGTACCCATAGGGGTCTGGATTCCATTGTTAAAACCCACAACTAAATGCACAAATATGTATAAAGCGTCTCACAAGATTAGGATTAGTGTTTTATTTTAACAGTAAAACTAAAACATTTTGTTATCGTCTGTTATAATATCAGACATATCAGGCATTTTAATCGGTAAACGCCACGCTGTGTATCGAAACTGTTTTGTTTTAAAAACTAATTTTGAAGCAAACAGCAAGCTGTGTATTAATCTACAATTAAAACCTATTTGCACTGTTAAATCCGTCAACAGCAAGCTGCGTAATAATCTGGTCCAAAGTTATTTTATTAAAATATAATTGAAAAGGTTTTATAACCTTGCCCTTGCTTGAGTAAAGATTGTAATCAGTAAACAGCAAGTTGGTCAATGTTGGATTAAAAAGGTGACCCGTTGCCTATTGTTCTACCTTGCTATACTAGATCAGATGTGTTATGTTAATTACATTATAAAGAGGTTTACCTGGGATTACCTAGTGTGACATAACACCTATAGGTAACGCACACCTCACGAACAGATAAAATAGTCCCCCGTTGATTGGGCAGTAATCTGAACGGTTTCTTTGCCCATACAGCGACCACTTCAAATCTTACAGCGGACGTTAAACATCATCTTAAAATTTGTCTGAGATATCACTTTTGTGAAAGCAGGCGTTAAATAACTAAGCTGCTACTACTACTGCTACGTCGTCTTAATTAGTCACTCTGGAAGCGGACGTTAGTAATAGTTAATTACATGTATTGGCATCGGGAGCAGTGACGTGTTTAGGATTTACCAAACTCTTTCGTCACGAGAACGGTTTAACGTCTGAATATTTGTGTGTGTTAGTCCATTATCGGCAATATCCAAAGTCTCCCAGTGCGACGTGTGTATCATATCTCAATATTTGTGTGAGAAATTCAAATAGATTCTGTGTTAAATTGCTGATACTGTCGATTCACAAGCCAATTTGTTTCGTAAACAAAATCCCCCAAGGTGGTGTAAAGCTTGTATTTATCAAAACAATCTAGACCTGGAAGCAATTTTATATGAATATTAGAAAGTAATAAGGTAAGGAAATTTAGTTATAAATCAAAAGATAGACGAATTATTAATGTCGAACATATTTTAATGAGATAATATAACCTAGATATGTTTTGGGATGTGGTCTGACGCCCGTGAACTGAAACGGCCAACGTTTGTTAAGACGGTCAAAATTTAGTCACGAATATTAATATGCAGAAACAATATATTTGACAAATCTCTCTCTCTCTCCCCCCCCCCCTCTCTCTCTCTATTAAAGAAATAGATTGAAATTAATCAAACTGTTAATAAGTTGTTGACAAATATATGTTATCTGATTTCTTCATATTCGTTACATAGTATCAATATTATCATATGAGAACCAGGGGCAATTTGTTAGATTTAATAGGACTGATAATATACATCTTCTCGTTCACTAACTGAACATAAATATGGAAAATAAAATACCGACGAACCTTGTCGGCGATATCACGTACTGATAAACGTTATAATTATTTTGGATGATGGTAGGAAATTGTATTAATTAAAGAGCAGCTAAATTTGACTTTAAGCTGGTCACGTGTTTTGTTTTGCTGTGTAGTTCTTCTGTTTTGTCTATGTGCGCGTTTGACCCGGAGGTCTGTGGTGTGGTTTCGACTCCCCGCTTGTACGTGACAAGGAGTAAGGTCGCCTGTCCAAATTCGTAGCCGCGCAGGTGAATTATTGAATCATATGTTAGTCCCGAAATAACCTAGTTTGAGTTGAATGGACGTTAAACCCATTTTCTCTCCCTCTCTTTGTAGTAAGATTTTAAAATTAATTATCAAGCACCTGTCTCCAAAATCAGTATCAAACTTTAGTATAAAGTTTATTTATAGCTTGAATTAGATTTCATCCCCATACAAATAATTTGTCTCGTAGCCATGTAATTTGATGTGTATATTTATTGAGTTTGTTTTTGCGGGGATTATGTGGCAAGACAGCATCACACGTTACTGCCATAAACCAATAAAGACACAAAGTAATTAATTACACGGTAAACATCCGGGCTACTCGACTTTCAACATTGAAGTTGGTGTTACGCAGGGTTACCTACTTACCCCGTGCCTGTCAATGTCCCGCGTTAGTGAATGAATAAACCCAATGTTTGCTTTAGAGTTTTCTTCTTCAGATGTGCCACCAGAATGTCGGTGGTCGTTGGTGCACATAAAAGGTCACTTCCAATTCATATTGAGAGAAAGTGCGGTCGATTACCCCTGTCGCGGAGTATACAACTCTCCACCCCATTTCTTCGTAAGGGACTTCAAAAAAGACAAGGCCAATGCAAGTATAGAGTCGCTTCCAATATATACTTCAAAAACGAGTGTTGACAACTGTCTCTGCCAATTAGTAATTTGATTTAAAAATTGATAGTCGAGGCTTTGTTAATTATGCCAACAACGAGAAAAATCGAGACTTTGCTCGGAAGGAAGAAATTTTCAATACATTCCCTTTTCATTGTCTCTTTTATAGCGAGAACTACCACCTCTTTATCCAAATCTTACATTATGCACCTTTAACGAAATCGTAAGGTGAACAACCAGCTACTTAAATAACAAGTTTAGGTATTGACTATAATGTTGACTATTAATTTTTTATATTTGTATTTTTCTTCTTTTTCAATTCTTACAATATTTACTCCAATGTATAATTAGGAGATATTTACCTAAGTGTAGAACTATTTATTGTCAATGTTTGGTTTTGTGTCTTTGTATGTAATGTGACTAATTAAGATATTCAAGAGAAATTGTTTGGTTTTTGTTGTGGCATGTATGTGTATATAATTTGTAGGTACATAATTATGTTAAATTAGTAACATCTGGATATTTTTGCGTAGTTTAATTGTATCGTTGAATAGTAATAATTTTATTTTAACGATATACGAAAACGTCTTTAATAAATGTTTATTAACATGGCCTGGGAAATTATTATACACCCATGCAGATTAGGAGCATTCAAACGTTGGTATCATTATTTTTTAAAAGAAAATATTGACAGACATTTCGTTAAATTTGTTTTATACCTGATAAAACTGAAAAGGTCGACTTCATTATTATTTAAAGAAAATACCGATAGACATTTAATTTTTTTCCCTTTTTAAAGTGACCAAAAATTTAGTGTCATTTATTTTAAAAGAAAATACAGATAGACATTTTGTACTTGTTTTTTTTTTGTTAAATGATTAAACTAAAAAGGTCAATGTTATTATTATTAAGAAAATACCGATAGACATTTTGTACTTGGTTTTTTACTCATAAAACTTAAAAAAAACACTGTTGAAAACTTCAATACATTAAGTTTCTCTATGGCGAATCAACAAGATATTTAAATAAACTGGTGACCTATATTCATTACAAATTGATTCTATTGACTTCTATTGAGTTGATTTGAAATAGATTTTTATCAATTGACTTTAAAAGTATGGCTGTGGGTTATGAAGTAGAGCCATAGATGTTATCTACCCGTCATTGGTGTAGGTCGTTATAGGGGCGTGTTCGGGAATTAAAGCAGGGGAGGGTCCGGAGTGGTTCAGGAGTCGAACCAGCGACAAGTTTAGCAGGAGGTTTGGGGGATTACCCGAGAAAATGATAAAATTAGAAGCACCGAGACAATATTTCAGCTCATTTGGGTGCATACGCGTATAGGATTAGAGTTGGATAAGATCAAAATGACGCCTGTTTAAAGATACATTATGTAAGATTTAGATAAGAAACTGGTCGTGCTTGCTATAATAGTTCAAAAATTGATAACGCAGAATGAATATATTGAAAATTTCATTGAAATTGATTCATTCTGAGCGCAGTAATCACTGTTTGTAGTTTTGACAAGACGTGTGCATGATTGTTTATTATCGTAACCAAGGTGCTGGTTTTTCGAGTCTTAGCCCCGCTTCTCCATTTTAAAATTAAATCATTAAATGGCCGTACCGTTCTAACCTACTTAAGAGCAGAGCCATTCCATGACATCGAGAGTTGATTATGGTCTTCTCATGTTAATAAATGTGTAATTAATAATTTATATAACTCAAAGAAAGACCTGTAGCAATAGAGGAGAAAAATATACAGTTTGTGAGCAGTGGGGTATCCTGACCCCTCGAACCCCCGATCTGGACACACACCGGGACGTGTATATTAACCCGCCGAGACGTGTATATTAATAATAGAGCGAATACTCGACAAATCTATAACTCAGTGATTGGTATCGATTGAATGAATAAACACTATCGCCCTTATTACTTACCTTTTCATACCTAATAGAAGGGCACTTTTTGTATAATTCATAGCCAAGATACGCTTATTATACAGTGACAATGGACGAAGACAATTAGTGTTGACTCAAGGCATACACTTCACGTATTGCCATTGTCCATACAACCAGGTGACCAATTGCTAGCCAATATTTTAAAAAATTGAAGGAGAGAGGGATTTGCATTAAGGTTTCTCCGGTGGTCAAGTTGTGTGACGGGGTCGTAGTGAGTGTTTTTTTTATACACATATATGTAGATAATGTGTCGACCGTTTCATGGTTAAGCTGTATTAGTATTGACGATACTTCTTGAGGATTAAGTATTTAAATTCATCGACAGGAATTTGCATTATCTTTTAGTCGTGGTCAAGTTGTGTGACCGGTTCTTGGTGAGTGTTTTTATATATATATATAGTGGAACCATGTATAAAACTTATTTCGCACGCATAAAAAGTGTCAACGTGACGTTTTATCCAGACCGCAATATTCGTTGTTAGTATTGAAGACACTTCTTGTGGACCATGTCATTAAATGCGTCAAGTAGTCAACTCGACACCGACTGTCTGTGAAACACACTTCACTTTTACCTAACGATGTCTTGTGGCCACTTTTAAACTTTTTCTCAATTTGCTGTGGATTCTTAACTTTAAAATAACGGGGTGTCGATTTGTGTTTTTGTGTGAAAATGTTAAAGTGTCAAAAGGATATTTTCCCTTTTTTATATTTTGAGTTTACTTAGATTTCAAAAATAGCCAACTCCCGTTGTAAAAGTTTCACTCACGTTTTCGTGAGAAATACTCAGTGAAATATTGTTTCTTTTATTTCTCGGCGGAATATGACATATTTATGAAATTCCTGCGTTAGTAATTTGCGTTATTCTAATGTTTGTTAATATGGATATTGTTTGATGTATGGATAGATTGATTTAGTTTTAGACAGGTTAGTATAACTTTATTTTAATCTTTTTTTAAAAAAAAGTTACGTTTTTTTAAAGTGTACTTAGATAAGTCTGTTTTCAAGTTATAATGGTGCCTTATACAGAGGTGGGTGGTGATCATTTAAGGTGTGGCGGGGAACTAGGGATTACGGCATGGGTAATCAAATGTGCGGGGGCGCAGAAGTTCAACGAATGGGGGACCATGTGAGTGAGCAGGAGGTTAAGGTATGGGATGGGGGGATGGGTGGGTGAAGGGGGCTGGATCTTAACGAGTGAGTAGGGGAGCTGGATCTTAACGAGTGGGTAAACCTGTGCGTGAGTGAGCTGGAGTTCCAGGAAATGGGAGAGGTCAAAGAATAGGAAAGGTTAGAAGTGAGGGAGCTGAGATCATGGCATGAGCAAGCATTGGTGGGTAGGGGTGGGGGAGTAGTGGTTCCAGTAATAAGTAAACATATCATTTTGACGTCTGAATACCCCATCCAAACTGACTATACCTACTTTTTCTTTATTACTTTCGATTTAAAAAAAACAACAAATTTGTCAATGTATTTTTGAGTGTATTGCTAAGATTTTGTGTACCTGTTAAGCTAAGTTGTGTCGTTTATTGCTAAGATTTTGTGTCTTGTGTACGTGCGCCGTAAGTTATATGTTTTTGTGTAAGGATAAGTTGTGCTGTGTATTGGTATGCAGTATAATGTGATTATTTAAACGGTTGAACAGACACAAGGTGTGATTTATCATACTATATATATCACTATAATATATGGACTATTTGTTCTCTTGAATATAATGCATATCCATCAATAAATCTATATTTATAAATCGCTAAAGACCACGTGCTCATTTCCTATTCAAGTCGTAATTTAGCGCTTTCCTATATTGGAATTAAACTATTTGGAATGTTAATAATATGTATTTTCAACCGCAAATTGAACCTAATATTATTAGTATAATACGAATTGGAGCTATAACCATAACACTACCCCTAACTCTCTAATAGAACATCAGGAAAAACTTCCCCCTTTTTTTCAGAACGTGTTTGTTGTACATGTATGGTGATACAGAAGCCACCCCGCTGTTTATTAGTTACGAATAGCGTTTTTATATAACGCTGTTGGTGTCAGACAGGGTTACATGTTGCTCCTTTCACTATATGTGTAAAGTGTCAAGGTAAAATGTAAATTTTGCGGTTTTTGATGTTAAACACGAGGAACATTAAAGTGACACTAACATCTCTTCAATGTATCTGTGTGAAATAACTTTATATAACGTCCGCTTCCACAGAAGTGATATCGCTGACTTTAAAGAGTGAAACTAAGTACATCTCTTCAATATAATATGTGTGAAGTAACTTTATTTAACGAAGTGATATCGCCGACAAAACAAAGTCTTTCTTCCCTGATACACGGCTAAGAATACTGATGCCGGGTTTTCTGAAGAGTAAGACCTTTGGTTAAGAATGTGGTAAAAACTGATTTCATTTTATAATTAATACAAATGACCTATGACCCCTTCCCCTAATTTAGGGTTCAAAGTGACTATATTTGATACGTGGACTAATGCAAACTTTGATAATCTTGGGTTAAATTGGTCAGTCAATAAACACGAAGGTCGTGAACTGATCACATTGATATGGCCCTGTAAACCAAGAGAGAAATGTAGTTTAACGTCCGCTTAACACAGCCTAGCTTATTTTGGAACTATATTATTATCACGGTAACATGCATAGTGTGTAGAAATGTCGTCAGAGCTACTAGTAACGGGCTTCTGCGTTAGAAAATCCTCCAAGCAAGTAGAAAAGCTTAATTGTGGTTACTATTCATGGAAACCGGTGAGAAATATACGTGTTGTTAGTTGTCGCTTAAACCCGTCAATACTTGCAACGTACGTCAGTTTTCTTATAAATGGTCAGTAATAATCATAGGGTGAGTATTTAAGTTAATCAGTTAGTTTTTCTAACTTGTGTCAGTATGTAAAAATAACGTGAGTAATCAAACAAACGTGAGTTTATACGAACATATCACTAGTCTGGCGTGTGTTGGAGAAATCGGGAAAAGCGTGACTAATTAACAAAACGTTACCATTGGAGCCCCCGTTCACTATCTAGATGAAACCGCCAGTTATCTTTGATGTGCGCTAGTAATTGGACACGGCGCCAGTAGAGCGTGAAATCATTAACTATATAATTTCTGGTGAGTATTGTTACTATAGGTAATTGTAACTTGCCCGTTAAATTGTCGCTACGTTCTGAATAAAATACTAATTAATTATTTATTGATATTCTCGAATCGGGAAATGTTTTCTTTAACAATAATGGATGGCAGTGAACAACAGGAGTATTTTTCGGTTACCGCTGTAGTTTGCAGAATACTGTTTTTAAACAATAATGGGTGTATTTTTTCAGCGATTTCCATAACCGCCGTAGTTTGCAGGATGCGGGCAATATGTATAGTGTTATTCAATTTACAATTTGTATTTATTGTTGTTCATCTTGCTATTTTATACTCTCATGGGGCCGTAAAAGGAAAGAATAAACCATAAAAAGCCTCATCGGTCTCCGTTATATAAATAACCACGCGCACGGCAACCGAAATAAAAGTACAAAATCCTTACCGGTCTCTGTTATCTTTTTAAATCCTTATTCACACACTGTCTGAGAGTTCGGTTCTCTCAATCCGACTTTTGAGAATACCATTCTGCCCATGTGCACACAGATATTACAATATTTAAATTGTTTCTGATAAGTATTAACCAATTTATTAATTATGAAATAAACAATGGTCCTCACTATAGTTATTTGTCTTATCGTGAAATAGTTCCAAAACTTACTACTTCGCGTCTTTTTTTCACGTTGCTTCTGTCTAGATCACTGCTGGTATTGTCTGGACACTTAATCATTACGAGTAGAAGTACTGGAAAGGGCGGGAAAATGTACCACATGGTTTAGTAGAGGTATTGGAAAAGGCAGGGAAATATACCGCATGGTTTACGTGTGAGTAGAATGAAAGATGAAATGGAGGATATCCCTTTGATGTCACAAGATTGACATTTCAGCTTCTAGATGCTGATGAAAATTTAGAAATAATTTAGTGATTTGTTTTGTTATGCTAGGCTACTTTAAGAATTTAGACACAATTTGTATTAACAAATAATAATTTATAATATATATCATACTTTATTTATTAATAATATTACCAACAAATAAGTTCCCATTAGATGGTTTTTTTCTTAACTACAGTTCTAGAAATGGCGGGAGGATGTCACGTGATTGCAACTGTTTACAGACCGGTCACGGAGCTCTTCGCTTTGATGTTTCAGTCATTGCCGCATGAATCATTCCGACATCTATTATAGGCATACAGGTGTCGATCACTCTATGAATTACATCGTAATCCACACATGACATATTATAATCAATATGTGGTTGTTATTTTAGTACGTTCGGCCCTTTGATATCTGCATGGGTTAAATTTGGAATCACAACTAATGGTTTAGAAAAGATCATCGACGCAAATCTGCTTTCACTAATTTTATTGAAAAAGATAATAATAGCAGATAACAGAAATAATGAATTTCATACGTACATACATACAAGCTGTAATTCTGAGCACCGAAGAATCGTGTGAATATCTATTTACATTATTATTGGTAAATTTGTACCATATAACCCGATTCCAGATAAAACAAAGAGTATATGATTCAAACGTCAACCCGACTATTTCAGACTTCACGTCTTACCGTTTCACGAATAGTCCGTGCAAAGCGCGGAGTCGGCAACCCAACCTGTTTCACAGAGAATTACTAACGAAATATCCCTGTAACGGATGCTATCTAAAACACGTGCGTTGACTTGCACGCCTCGTAGTCATTGGCTCAACGGCTCGTGCAATGTTTACTTAACACCTAACTGCTTCGGGCAAAATGATGCATTTTACTCATTTTAAAACCCATTTACACTAAATAGGAAATATTTTTTAACTACAAATACTTCAAACGTCTTTATTTATTTTTCTTTTACCTCAAAAAAATGTTTGAGAATTTAATTTGTCGGAGTAAAAAAGTTAATATGCCGTACTCATTAAGCCTCGTCAATGTCATGCTTATCAGTGATTGTAGCGGCCAAGCGAATATTCACTGCGGGATCAGTTTGTCGGCAACCAAGTAACCCTTCTAGATCAAAGGAACAATTCTATTTATACATGTACAGGCGCGCATGCGCTTATTCAGGGTTCATATTGAAGAACTTTTGGTTTCAAGGCGACTGCAGTTCGGAGGCTTTATTTAAAAAGATAACTGATATTAAACTTGGGGTCGCCGAAGAAAAAGCAAGTTAAAGATATCGTTATATTCTAACACTAGATCACAAAACAACCACTCCATATATTTGTTAATGTTTGTTTAATATTTCTCTGGGTGTTATAATTTAGAACGAAAGAGAATAGTCCGTGCATTAGTAATATAGGTCTTGTATATTAAATCTTTTATGGGATTAAATTCTGCTAATCTCATCACTTAATTTGCACCTTTGTGTTATAGTGCTCAAGAGATTAAGAATGTTGATTAGGTTGGTTTACCAACTCAGTAGAGCGTGAATTCATTAACTATATAAATTTCTGTTAAGTTTATTGATAAACTGTATCATTAAAAGAAAATGTGTTATCGTGACTATTGAAGTAGAACCCAGACGAAAATTTCAAATATGTAACAGTCAAATTTTAAGAAATAAAAATGCTCTATTTGTTGAAAATCTTTGACAATAGTTTCGCTATCGTTTCGCAATTTCTTGTAATTTCTGGTGTTAAGAATTGTATCAGTTTTGAATATGTAATATAGTTAAGTTATAAATGTGTTTTTTTAGGGAATAATTTTCAACGTGCCTATATATGTATTTCTATAAGCCTTAGTACGGGATATCTACATGACTTTCAAATTTCACATATTAAAGGTATCCCAAGATCGAATGTCTTACACGTTTCCACTATTTCACTATTGCATTCAATGTATCGGTTATATTTATTGTGTGCTAAATAAAACAATTTCTAAAATATTAATGGACTCTCTCGTGCTCATAATTTCGAATTACTTGAATGAAACTCATTTTTTTTTCTCTTACGTACGATCATATTGTATTTTAACATTGTATATCGTATCTTATTATATGCTATTACTATTGTCATCGTTATATATATCGTTTAATAGTTATTTTTTCTAAAATGTAAATATATTATAAATATTGATTAATAGTTATTATTTCTCAAATGTAAATAGACATTCACATGATTCTTCGGTTCTCAGAATTTCAGCGTGTATATATGTGTATGTGTATGAAGTTCCAGGGGCGTGGTGAGGGCAATTATTGAGAAGAAATTATGAGTAACAAAAAAGATTTTGGCACAAAAACCCTTTTACTGACCGCGGAGCTGTGGCCGGCGAAGCCGGCCACCGCGAGCGCCGAAGGCGCGAGCCCGCGGCGGGGGGTCCGGAGGGCCCTCCCCCGGGAAAATTTCGAAAATTAGAAGCCCAGAAACGCAATCTCCAGCAATCCGAGACAAGAAATACGGTAATAAAATATGATTAAATTTTCCAACTTGACTCTTTCAAAATTTTTTTAATTGGGTCAGATGAAACAATTTTTCCACTTACAAATGTTTTTCATTTTTTGAGTAATTTGATTGTGATTTTGGCGCAAAAACTTTTTGGCGCATGAGTATGGCTACTCATGAACTCATTCTCACCACGCCCCTGTGAAGTTCAATATTATATGCTATCATATTATCTGTTTCAACAACAAAATTACCGAAAACAGATTTGCGTTGATGATCTTTTTAAACCACTAGTTCTCATTCCAAATTTACTAATCCATACAGTGCCGTCTGCCCTAAAATATGTGCCAACCCGCGTGTAACGAGAATACATATAAATTGTAAATTTAAAAACACTACACACTGCGCCGTATTCTGCATGGGAAACCCGCTGTAAAAACGTGAACGGGTACAAATAGTGTGACGAATCAAACCTCGTCAATGAGCATTTAAATTTGTATTTATATATGAAGGTATTGAGAGATCGATCTATCTAACCATCTTCGATGTCTTTGGCAAACTACCAAACTACGAAATCGCCGACAAATACTCCCTTTGCTCACTACCACCCGTTATTGTTTTAAAAATTTCCTCCGATTCGAGAATATTAAATAAATAATTAATTCATTTATTCAGGATACTTAATATACATATAATCACGTTCTGTAACAATACTCACCCAAAATTTATATAATTAGCGATTTCACGCTCTACTGGCGACGTTTCCACTTACTGACGCACGTCAAAGATAACTGGCGGTTTCACCCAGGTAGTTAACGTTAGCCCAAATACTGACGTTTTCTTAATTAGTCACGCTTTTCCCGATTTCTCCCGCACACGTCTGACTAGTGGTATGTTTGTATAAACTCACGTTTGTTTAATTAGTCACGTTATTTTTACATACTGACACAAGTTAGAAAAACTCACTGATTAACTTAACTACTCACCCTATGATTATTACTGACCATTTATAAGAAAACTAACGTACGTTACAAGTATTGACGGGTTTAAGCGACAACTGACAACACGTATATTTCTCACCGGTTTCCATGAATAGTAACCACAATTAAGCTTTTCTACTTGCTTGGAGGATTTTCTAACGCAGAAGCCCATTACTAAAAGCTCTGACGACATTTCTACACACTATGTATCTTGCAGTGTATGTTACAATTGTATTCCATAATTTTTGTGTAAACAATAGTTTGTTTTTAAAATGCATGAAAAGGGACCAGGGAACAGACACAGCCTATATGACCTTCTTCCATAATTCGCGTGTGCATAGGGGTCTTTAGGATTGGGTGAAAACTATGGGATTCTGAGCAAACCCACGAAACTAGGCAGGTGAACCTACTCTACAATCTTGGGATCGAAGTCACGCAACTTCACTCAAAAACAGACTAAAAGCGAACGCGTATTCTATAAGCTAAAATACAAGGGGTTTCACGTCCACTCCACCCAACTAAGGCCTTGGATCGACTCAACTGTGGGTTTAACATCTACTTAACTCAACTAAGAGTTTAAAGTTCGCTTAACTCAACCAAGGCTTCACTTAACTCAACTACGGATTGATGACCAATTCTGCTCAACTCAGAGTTTATACTATGGTCCACTTAATTACAGACATGTTGACATTGTACATGATAATGTTGTGATGTGTGGAACTTTAAATACTCAGGTCACCATTACTACAACATGGCGACTAGGGATGCCTAACAGAACCGTGACTCAGTAATAAACAGTAATTGTATTCCATAGAATTGTGACTTACATTTGAAAAGCAATTGGAACAATTGAAATAAATTTCAATTATAAAATATCATTGAAATGATTGAAATAACTTTATTTATCGTCTGCTTCTGCAATGACGTGATATCGCAGACGAATTGTTGTGAAGTTAGTGTTTGAGATTAAAAATGATAGGTGTCGATCAAAATGATTGACGTGATTTTATTGGTTGTATAGAGTTACATGTATGTTGAGGATATTTATATACAAACTACTTATTAATAACCTTTCTATAAATATAAACAACGATCTGGGGGTTTGGGATGGCCTAATGGTCTAGCTCTAGCGGGTCGGTCACGTCTGGCTTGCAATCGTGGTTTCGACCCCTGGCTTGAGCGTGTGTTGAGCGTGTGTGACCTTTAGATAGGTAGCCTTCTCAACTTCGTGGGTATACTCCGGGTACTCGGCCCCTGAGCGTGCGCTAATACGACAGCGTGCCAGCGATATCCCCGTCGGTGGAAGCTGGCCTTAAACACTAGAAGAAGAATATACCACGACGTTAAATGTGTAATAATTAATTTTACCTTTTCTTTTATTATTTACTGTGTTCCGAGAAATGAAATGAAATTGGGTTTAACTTCCCCCAAAGGACTTACCTGCAATGACTTGACTAATGAAGAAGGGCATATGTCATGTACGGATGATTTGCAAGGGCAACGGCACTACCCCCCCCCCATCACCACCACCAACACTCGCTGTTCTGTCGCTTTAATCAGTAAAGTACGTGTTCTAGAGTACGTGATAATAGGTGTATATTAGCTGAGTGTCTTATTGTCTGTATGATATAGTGTAGATGATATGATTAATATATAATATAGACTAAATGATTGACAGTCCTATATTGACATAACCAGATCACGTTACAGCTAAACTAATACCTGACAATATACTTAAACAGTTGATTTCTCTTTATTATAATATACATTACTCGGGTCGTTCAGTGAGATAAAATACTCTGTCGTTCAATAATATGCATTACTCAGGTCGTGTAATATATTCATTACCCAATAACACATTTGACAGTACATGTCGCTTGTGTGATAAATTACATAATCTACTGCATCGCTTTACATGAATTTGATTTGTCAATCAAAAAAGAACTACTTTCTTTTATTTTAATGAAACCTTTTATTTTAAATAAAAAGCGGCTTTTAAAAACAAAAAATAAAAATAAGAAACTGTTTTTTTTAAATTGACCTTAAAGAAGATACTGGGTCAATATATAAACTGCTGTCAAAAAATGGTGCAACACTACATGTACGCTGTAATGTAATTAGATTCAGTAAAAGTGAAATTTATACCAAAGAATTATATTTATTTATTTGTGCATGTAAGAAAGGATTGGGTGATAAATAAAATCTCCAATGGGATACGTATACGTGATACGGATAGGGGGAATGCCACTTGCCAAAAGTCTCTATTACCTTGCGAGACGACCCCCGTCGCACACCGTATCCTACGACACTAACATCAATGTCCAACTTCATTTACCTAGTTGAAGGAGACAAGCAAAACGTTCAAACCCCATTCATTTCATTTCATTTAACCTTTTGGTTATTTCGTCTTTCCTCAAATACAACAGTAACAGAGTGGATTAACGGATATGTTATATCATATTAAGAAGGGATTATAGGAGGATTATGCAGGGATTATATATTAGATAACATACCCAGATAAAACATATCGGCTTTATTATGTTGCACAGTTATTAAACCACGATCCTTTCTCGTGTAGGATAAAACATGTCAACTTTTATTATGTTGCACAGTTATTAAACCATAGAATAGTCTTTTCTCCTATGCGATAATAATACTAAGGTTATATTGTTCAGATTATATTTCCCATATCGTATTTCATTTGTCTCAAAATAACAGAAGTAGGCCTACGGGGTAAAAACCCGTTCCAGAGGGTTTTGTTTTGAAAATATGGCATTGGCCTTGTTTTTCGTGTGTATGTCTATCACCACATTGTTGAGTATGTGAATCTTCAATTTAACAGCATCCCGTAGACGGTTTAGTTTAAAGATGCATTATGTAAGATTTAGGTAAAGAGCTGGCTGTTCTTTATATACATATAATTGAACCATCTGAGGTCTCGTGTACACATTAGTGTGCACGTAGAAGATCCATTTGGCAAGTAGAATTCGATAAATAGTAGGCCGTAGCGCCGTCGTCCAGGTAAAATTCCTTCATAGCACATTGCATGGCGTATGGCCAACTTCATTAGCCAAGTCGGAGCAGAATAAAAGGACGTTAAACCCCATTTGTGGACCAAGTGAAGTAATTGGTGCATATTGAAGAACAAAAGATACAGTGCAGTTTATTAAATAATGTGTTCCGGGCAAGGTACCCCTTTATTTCAAATATTCCGACGTGTTCTGGGTAAGGTATCTCAAATGCAATACACTGAGTTACAAGAAATAGTAAATAGTGTGTGAAGTTCATCAACGTGAAATGTGATATTACAATCTATAATATTTAACATTGCTCTTGGTCTAGGGCACTTGAAATCAAATATACCTTTTATACAAAAGGTTTCTTTAGCGGAAATATTTTCACTTCTTTTTCAGGATATAAGATTTCACAAAACCTAGCACAGAAAATCATACCTATTGTAACACCGTTTTTCTATACAAATTTTTATGTTTATATTGGTGACATTGTGAACGAAATTGACATTGTAAAGGGACATCTTGGCCCAGAAACTTCAATTTTTTTAAAATGGCTAACATTATAAATGGTCTATTATCAAGGATATGCCGGTCATAATTATGCGTATTAATGAGACACGTGAAACATTTTTATGGAATATAATTATTGTTTATTACTGCGACACAGTTAAAAAGTCTATGGAATACTATTACTGTGTATTACCGAGACAAGGGTAACAAATTTTTGGAATATAATTACTGTATATTATTGAGATCGGGGTAGCAAATGTTTGGAATACAATTATTGTTTATAACTGCTTGCTTGTTGTTTTGATAGGAATTTCTACACAGGCATGTTAAATGAATGAGCCAGTGAATGAATGAATGAATAAATAAATAACGAATGAATTGGAGTTTATCATACTACCCCCCCCCCCCCCCCGTCGACCGGGCTTATACATGTATAGACGGGTGGCAAATTATTTCAGAGGCATTTAGTACTTGAACATAAAATTCACCCGACATAATTACTGTTTATTATTGAGCAAGGTTTTAGAGTATTGCTTGATAAAGATCGGAGAAGCCTGGTGGAAACGTCGCTCTATTCTATAGAATTGTACCACGTGTATTGCCCGCTCATTTACTAAATGAAATGCCATTGACATAATTTATTTTTAATTGTTGACTATAGAAACCATCTTAAAAAAATGATTCATAATGTTTTAGCTGAACGTCGACTATGGGACAATTTTGCCAAGTTTTGCGATACTTTTTTTTATAGTACCGTCAGTGATGCTAAACGATGTGGGTGATCAGGGATATTCGCCTGAGCAGTGGCGATAATTGGCACAGCTGTGCACTATTAATGCGGTCGTTAATAGTATACCAGTCATCCAAAACGATGACTTGGTTGATCTCGTCAAATTATTAAATTAGAAATTGGATATTGTCTAAAGCTAAATATCCTTTTAAACTATTCATGTAATTAAATCTTTGATTTTTTGTTGTAATTTTTTAAGGTATTTTTTTTCTCTATTGTAGGTTGTAATATTACACGTGTGTGAAGTCACGTGATTATAGATAGATGGATATATATAAAAACATGTGGGATAACCAACACATATAACAAACAAAGGAATTATATTTGTGAAACCGAGAAACAAAAGTCAATTTATGCTAAGACCTTAAGTGGAACAAATTTCAGACTGTAATTGTTGAATCTGGAATTTAAATCGACTTCCAAAGTTCCTGTTTATTAAGTACCAATCTGTTTTGTCGACGTTTGTAGTTTGATCAGCATCCATTAATTAATTGCATTATTTATCTGGATTTGTCATTCATTCTGTTAAGTGTCATTAAAAGATTGGATTAAGGTAACAGGGACTGGAAGATAGAAGCTATCCATACTAATCATGACTGGAAAATTTGGAGAGTCTGAAAAATAATTATGTCTGTTTATAAAAGCGACAGTGTAACCTGTTTGTAGCGGCCAATGTGGCCTATAATATTTTTTGAAAGATGTTTGGTTTGAGGTCTCCTCTGACAAACTCGCTTTCAGCTTCCGAATTCGACAATGTCAGCAAAATATTTAGTCAAAGGTAAGATAATTTCTTTTTCACTTTTTTTTATTTTCCTCCTCTTAGTTATGAATGCATGCAGTGCCAGGATTAAATGAAAACAGGGCCTAGAATATATTACAAATTTAAGACCCTCCCCATCGCCCCCCCCCCACCAGGTGTGTTTTTTTAGGAACGATTGAACAAAACCGAGGATTACGATATATTGAAGACTGTATGTGTAAAACAGGCATATGCCCGTGGCAAAAGTGTACATTTTGGACGACGGATCCCCGGATCTGAAGGCCTTGGGCTTCAGCCTACCAAGATTTTATGACGTATGCCCGTCTTTTTTTTTTATCCCAGTCGGTGCAGAAATCCCATTTTAATTTGTACACATTGAAGGCCCAACTAAACGACCAAGGTCTTTATCAAATGGGTTACTGTTTTGTCAACTCAGATCACGACTTCACACGATGATAGCACGTTTTTCTTTAATCTTTCTCCCTTTTTGTGACCAATATTCCATCTTCATTACCTCAATTACCTTCTTTCTTTTCTTTCCTCTCCTTCTCCTTTTTTTTTTCTTTTTTTTCCCTTTTTAATGTGCTTAGGAAAACCTGGCGAAGGCTTAGGCTCAGGACGTTAAACCTCATTTCATTTCATTTCATTTCATTTCATTTCAATTCATTTTATTTTAGCTTGCATTAGATAGAGTGATACTGTATCTCTTTTAAATGTTTTTTAAATTCATTTTTATCAGCTTTTAACGACTTTAATCCCTAATAAATGTTATGTCTATATTATATTTTTATGTTTATATCTATATTTTATATCTTTTCATCTTATTTAACTTAAACGTTTTTTTATGTATCTCATAAATATGTGTGTTTGTAATGTAAGGCGACGCACATCGCGGGTTTTCTCCGTCTCCTTTGATTTTCTCTCACTACTAAAGAAACCTTCATAAGATTATTGAAATTGTATCTTTCTGTCTCAATTGTGCAGCTTTTTTGTCTTGGTGGTTTCAAGTTTCCCTGCACAGAGCATGTACCTTTATGCACCACTGTTAATTTTAACACTATTGAGTCGTGGTAATTATCTAACTGAATAAGAGATATTATCAGACTTAAATAATATATTTAAAAAAACAATAGTGGTATTAAATTAGCTACAAGGCTGTGAGTTTAAATACTGTCTGTGTAACACGCTGCAACACCGTGTATTCTAATCGACCGTGTAACGAGAAATGAGAATTTACATAAATTTAGGACTTAAAGGCACAATATTCTAGATTTTAAAAACATAAACAATAAAGAGCTGTCTAACAAGAAAGAATAACGGTCGTAAAAATGATCTAAATCGACCAATCTGAGGCTCCATTAATTTCTGTTGATTTCCTCTCAAATTGATTTGATTGTGTTAATGTCATTAAAGATGTCTTCCTGGGTATAAACTGAGCAAGGTGATGCTATATTTTCCATTAAAACATTCAAACTAATTTATCTACAAAAAATTTGCCTTTTTACGCATTTTAATCGACAAGAAAACCGCTGTGATCTATTTTAAGCATCACATCTTTATTTGTCATGTGGTTGAGGTAGAATCCACTTTTACCTGTATTTGTCATTAGTCGCTGTATATTTACCAGAAGTAAATTCTTGGATAATGCTCTGCCAACTTCGTTTTCCGCCATTTAATCACAGAGTCTCTAATGTGTTTACATTTGTTGGTGCTTTCACAGCCGTTAGCCACCACATAAGAAGCTCTTATTACCTCACATAGTCTACAAGATTTTTACGTTTCTTGGTGTCTTCACGACCGTAAGCCACCACAAAAGAAGCTCCTATTACGTAAAAGGGTCTACAAGATGCTTACGTCTCTGGATGTTCTCACAACCGTTAGCCACCACGCAGGAAGCGCTTGTTACGTCACCCGAACGGGAAAACGTCTCCTAGTGACACCCTTCCATTAGTTTTCCTGTGGGCGCCTATTTCGTTTTTTTTTCAGGGAATCCAGTGGTTTCTAGTAAGGTTGGGTATCTCTAATTTCCATATATATACCAATAAATGTGCTATATTTTTATTGCAAAAAATTACCCTATAAATACTTTCTTTGAAATATATCTTGAACGAAGGCCTGTACCACACAAATTGCATATTAATATAATAAATTAAATTGAACACTTTTAATTCCACTTTTTTGTTACAGTTGTATATAGATAAGGAAATGGTCATTCGATGTACATGCACATGAAATATTTTGGGGTTTATTGCGTACGTTTCGTTCCAAAAAAAGGGACCTGGCTTGTTACCCCTTTTCTCCCTAAAATGCGAAGAAAAAAAAAAAAAAAAATCCAAAGCAAACTTTAAATGGTGTATACATAAATTAGAATAAGTTTTTCGATCAAATTGTTTTGAATAAAATCACTTTATTTAACACTAATTTAAACGAAAATTTACTCAGGCATGTAACGACGTTAAGTGATTTGGAATCTTATTGTTTCGTATATTTGTATGAGCATGTTGTTAAATTTCTTATTAAATTTAAATAGTTCTAAAATAAGCATTTCAGTGTCATTCAGCCTGGCGGTGTTTTATTTCAATTTGCATTCCGTCTTAGATATCAATTGACTTTTTATAATAAAAGTTTTTAAAAAAATTGGTGTAGATGATTTCAATAATAATAAAAAAAAAATGGGAGGAACCTTTATCATTAATTAAGTGTCCTGAGTATGTTTCATAGTTTTTAGTACATATATGTAAACTATGTGAGTCTATTGGTGTGTTATCTATATACCGTATCTGATATCGATTGATTTCTTATAATAAAAGTTTATAATCGATTGGTGTACATAGTTTAAGTAATAAAATAGAGTTAATTAAGTAATAAAATGCCGTGAATATATTTAATAGTGTTGAGTACATATATTACCATATTTCATTCTATTGGTGTTCTATTTGCATAGCATAAATCATATCAATTGTCTTTTTATAATAAGAGTTTATAAATATTCCGGTTTTTTTTCAGATCAGATCTAGATCAATTTTTCTAATAATATCATATATAATATCATATTATATTAATTGTATTCGCAAAATAACGTTTATAAATAATACGTGTATTTGATATGCTCTGTTAAATACTAACGTAAATATTACACTCTTTTCCTACAAATAGCTACAAATCTTGCATACATATGCAAGGGCAAAATCTGCCTATTTTAGGCCTGAAATGTTATCTAAAATATTGATTAGACATTAATTAACTTACCCAGACCGCAATGAACTCTCGATATCAAGGATTATGACCCGATTTGCTGCATAACTTTCCTTCTTGATTTAACGATTAAATGGATAATCGAGACTATAAGTTTTGTTTTACCGACTTTGGTAATGATGAGTGAAACCTTCATTCGTTTAGTTGTCGGTTCATAGTGGACCAATTTGTCTGAATTTTTTAGCAAATTGCCGTTACATTATCTAGTTATTAACTATTATAGTGAGAAATACCAACTCGATACCTAATTTCCCATAATGTATCTTTAATTAAAAGTGAAATAAGTAGTTTATTTGGTTCTACATTTTACAAATTATTTTAATATTAGATTGTGAATAAAATATCAAGATATACATCGGCCAGACTGTCTCGTTGGCGTTTGTATAACAAGTTTCAAACAATCACAACAAGCATCTGTATAGTACGTTAATTACGCTAATAGTTCAGGGTAAGTGCCACTGCCAGGGTTAATGCCGAAGGGAGTTTAAATATGCCACTATGTGAATTCCTCATTTGAAAACAAGCGGGACAATCCAACATGAAGCATATGTGGAGTTCACCAAGGATGGCTCCTTGGGTCATTAGGTAAGTTAAGACGATACTTATTATCCAGATAAAGGGCTAGGGTAATAATGTAGAAGGACGTTTAAAATAATATGTCACTATGTGAAATCCTCAGGTGAGAACAAACTAGAAAATCTAATATATAAAGTACAGTCATGTAGAATTCCCCAAGAGTGGTTACTAGGGTCATTAGATAAATAAATAATTTAAATTACATATTCACCCATGAATAACCACTACCACATTGTTAAGTTACAGCTAACAACTAGGGATAGGAATGGTTGTTTGGTTAGTTATAAATGATAGACGAGATTCATTTGTTTTTCATAATTGGTCATAAAAGAAAAAGAACAAAAGAAAAATAGAAAAAAGAATAATAAAGACAAAAATATGAATAGAGACAATTTAAACATTATTTCAATCAATCAACAAACTAGTTATTCGGTATTGTTTAATATATAATGTATTGTATTGTGTGGAGCCTTGAAATGTGTAATATAGCTGATAAACTTTCTTTTTTATGAAGTTTAATATAAACTGAAATATTTAATCCCTGAACTAACAAAGCGAAAGATGTGTATTTCTTTTATTTCTTTATTATAATCCTTTTGTAAACCGGGTTTATTTAAACTGATTTGATTTTATGTTTTTTATTGTGACAGATTTCTATTCAGATGATAATCCCGCGATATGGTTACTAGTTCTTCGAATGGCGGAATTTTGTTACTTGTATGATAGTGTTATTTATCGTGAATTAAAGATGCATTATGTAAGAGCGAAATCTGCCTTTTTCCGGTCTTTATTTTGGCCAAAAATGTTAAATGAATTATTAATCAACTCTCTAGACCATCGGATGGTCGTGATTTTTAATGGATTGTAACACGATCGCCATTTAACAATTTAATTTAAAAATGAATAATCGAGATTTTGTTTATTATCTTGACAATGGTATTAATGAAAATCGGGTCTATGCTGTTCTTATCGAAACTTCACCATTCATAACTTCACTTAATATAATATTGTAATTGGACTGAAATGTTTAAAATTCTTTTTCCATTATTTTTTTAACTATTGTAGCAAGAAATATCGACTCTTTATCTAAATCTTACATAATCCACCTTTAAGTGATATGTTTGCTAGGGGTATACTTTTCTGGAGGTATACTAAACTGTTCCATATTGATCACATGAACGCCTGTTCTCAACACTGTGAAAGATGACATTTAATTGTCTCGAGGACAGGTCAACTTTTGTTTTATAGCATCAATTTATACTACTTTTAATTGCATAATACTATAATGATAGGATCGTAAAATGGAAATATAAGTATTCAGTTTTATTTTCAATCAATGTAGATTACGATACACTGAAAAACAAAGTCAATCTGTTAAAAATCATAAACACTGTTTACATATAGACGTATCGCTAACAGTTACTGACATCGGCTGAATTGTCACCTTTTTGCACACTTGATGCTTGATACATGTATATGTTTTACCATTTTCAGTAACTATAATTTCACAAAACGTTTTAGAATTGTATCGGCAGCGACCGAGCTTTTTCACACACCACAACACGAATTTGTTGATGAGACGTTAAATGTCCTCAGATTGTCTGTAAGAAGTTTAATGTGTTTGTTTGTAATATAAACAGTATGTTGTTAGATCGGATAATCCTCAAGTTTGAATGAATATTAAATACTGATATCAGATAGAACTACCGTATTTAATATTCACAGTGAAAGTTTTACTTCTGCCCCCTGCTAGATAATCCGTGTAAGCGATAGTCAGACCAACGTGGATTCCATCTACACGTATAAAAACATTGCCGTGTTCCCGTAAAGGGAAATATTTTCCTAGAAAAATTAAATAAAACACACAAAGCCAGTCAAATCAAATCTCGATTTCAAAACATATTATTATAAATATATATAAACGCATTGGATTTAACTTTATGGATCATAATAGGTTTATCTAGATTGATTATTGGGGTCATCTGGTGTTCCTCGGGGCTCTGGTCTGGGGGCATTTAAAGGTGTGTTTCATTAGCGCGAATCCGAATCTAGATTCTCCCCAGTTGACGAACCAATTCTCTTTATTTTGTTAATCCGTGTAGTGGCATGGATGTAATATGGGGCTCAACAGAATATGTCAGTTTTTTCTTATATCTCGATTCGTTAAATTATATGTATGGGGATCAGGGTTTGGATACGTTTGGTATTACCATGACATGCTCATATTACCATGATATACACATATACCGTGATATACACACATTACCGTGACACACTCATATCACCGTGACATACTGCTGTGGCATACTAATACTGCTGTGACATACTCGTGATAAGACTCCTACTTGTGGCATATTACCGTGACATTATTTTCCTCGTGACATATTACCGCGACATACTTCTCCTAGTGGCATACCGCGACCAACTTCTCGTTGTGACAAATTCTCCGACAAATAGCTTATTTTAATGTATATAATGTACAATGTACATGTATTATCCCATAGCTAACAACCTATTGTTTGTTTGAGGGGGTGGGGGAGCTTTTATTTTTTTATTTATTTTTTTTTGATAAATCAAAAGAGAATGTAAAATATGCAATATCAGTTGCCCTTTATCAAAAGCGCCTCGCCTAATTTATCAACTAGGTATTTGGTATAATACAAGCCTATAGTAAATATTCAATATATGAGAACCACTCGTATAACCAATACTACATTGATTGGGTATTATTTAAACCGCTTCGCCTGGTTTATTAACTAAGTATCGGGTATAATAGATACAGGTTGATTGAATGTAGAATAGAATACCTGTTTACTCTCGTGTAATTGATATGTCAATATTTTCACTGTCGGCGTATCGTGTTGAGGGAATTATAGTCGTATCTTTGTTAATACGGAGATAAAACAGCCAGCTTTAAAACGAAGATAACACGGCTTATAGCTTTAATATTTATTTCATATACTTATTTATCTTCCAGTTTAAATTATGAATAGAAAAGAATTTGTTATCATGGATAATGTCAACTGATACTAAAATTGTTATAAATACTAATTTTTCTGGTATATTTGTCCATGAAAAGTATAAATTATTGTACTTTGTAGTATCTGTTTCTCATACGCGATAGTGACAAAAATATGTCATTTGGAAAGTGACTGAATCAAAATGGATTACCACTTTAAGAACTTTCGCAATGAATTGATCAACAATATGATTTAGTCCTGAAGAGTCCCCACCCTCGTTATTTACATTCGTCTGGTATTTTGCCCATGGAGGTTATCGATTCTTGTACATTGCAGTCTTATACATAAAGAAAAGACTTCGGGATTTTCAAGCCAGGTCCCCTTGTGCCACCGTTACGGGATTGAAGACATGCAAGGAAAGGCCTGTAGCAATTTGCGTTGGACGAAAATCTGAGGTCGTGTGTACCTACACTCTGGTCTCATCAAAGGCGTCTAGTCGTTTGTATGGGATGGAAAACTGGGCTCTTGTGTACATGTTGGCCGAAAGAGTACGCTGAAACGCCCTCTGGGTCACACTGCATGACGTAGGCCCATGCTTGTCTTCGTTATCCTGGTTGGTACAGACACATATTTTACTGTTCTTTATTACATAAACATGATCAGTTATATACGTGTACGACATGTCACTCATAGTCTGTTGACCAAAACGTGATCGGTTATATATTTGTAAAAGAAATATACATCTTTCTAACACGACTGTGCCCCAGCCGGGTGATTAACGGTCTCTGTTATTTTGTTTTCTTAAATTAAGTGTTAAAATAATCTGTTTGAGTGCATTTCATCGTGGAATAAATGGCTGTACAACATTTCAGAAAATGTAAATGACGTCACTCCCACCCTTTGGCTTGCCAATCTGTTCTTCTATACATTTAGAACAGTTTTGCCGCCCAGCCCACGTGGATGTATACTACCTTGGGCTCGACATTTCAGATTCTTTTGAGTTTGAGAATTTGTATGGAATGTTTAAGATCTAAGACTGGCGGTATCCTACACCTTTGACAAAATGGTCAATCTGTTTAGAAGAGTTTTCCCCAACCCACGCGGATGTATATTACCTAGGGCTCAACATTACAGATTCTTCTAAGTTTGAGAATTTATGTTGAATGTTTAAGATCTAAGTCTATTTACACAGCACAGTGAACCATGGAGGAGTACGTGTGGCCTAATTTACAAACTTTCCAATCTAAATCTTCAGTCGTTGACATTAGCATTAGACTGTATTCACTGTCAACTTGATTCAGTTGACCCAACGTACACAACGTTACCTTTATCGCGAAAGGCCAATGCGTATTTTATTTTGATGTCTGGGAGCAGTGTTAAAGAGCGTATGACCCCCTTCTTTGTAACCTTAAAATAGACGGATATGGATTGCAATCTGCGTGAGGGGTGAAGATTGCGCCTAACATATATAAAGTCATTTTTATTCAATTTTTAAAACTTGTATTGTAATTTCTTTTCAATTATGTTCGATTAAATTGAACGGTAAATGTTTACGGCAACTTAGTCCATTCAGCAAATTTTTTTGTAAAAAAAAAAAAAAAAAAAAAAAAAAATAATATTATAAATATTAATTTTTCGTTTGTGAATGAACCACTACAATTACTTCTGCACTGTCTTGTAGGGTATGTTTTTAATTGTTCATTACAAAGTGGTTTCTCCTTGTCAGTGGTTTTAGGTTTTAGGAGCAATGTCTAGCCGTTTGGAATTCGTATAAAAGTAGAAAGACGCGCACCCGATCGATAAACATTTGCCACATAACAAACTGCATGGCGTATGCCCGTCTTTACTAACCCGGCCCCAAAATCTCATTTCAGTTTATTATCGGTACTACTAATGAATCGCGACAACGTTGGAGACGAATCGTGGTCCACCATTTAACATAATAACTTTATACACGACCGTTATCACGAAGATTCCTGATTCTGTGGTAGTCGTATGTACAATTCATTAAACAGTTGATATATTGTCTGATAAAATTAACCCTGGGCTATGTAAAGCGTATTTTACGGATCTCCCAAAAAATAAAGTATCGCCGTGGAGTTTATAAGAGTTATCTCCCTTACGCCATTTTCACGGCTAAAGTCGCGTTTCTCTAGCTTCCGATACCGATACAAATCGTAAGTAGAAAAATGAGAGGGGTTTTTTTTTTAATCTTTTAATAAGTGCCAGTATCTGATCAAATTAAAACTTCGACGATTAGATTATGAAGTAACATTTCTTGAATGGTGTTTCTGACTTGATTGAACACCAAATTGTTCATGTTGATCTGCCACTTCAGTCCATCAACTGAGATAAATTAGGCCTACTCGGGTAGCACGATTTACCCAAATCCCCAAAACTACCCAAATCAACCCAAATCCACCACTATTTCAACTCATACCACAATAATTTATATTGATATTTGATAATATACCGTTCTTTATGTGGAATTGACATTTTTAATTTAAAATCGCAGCTTTTTATTGTCAAAATGCCCCTCAAAATGCGATTTCCAAGCAAGTTTTGAAGTCGTAACCAAGGGAATAGCTCGTGTAATTCACAAATCTACCCAAAACTACGTTATTTCCACATATATCACAATTATGTTTATCCTTTTTTAATATACTATCATTCGTTTAGCTAAATATGCCATAATTACTTTAAAATCATGGTCTTCTTGTCTTAAAATCCAACAATTCATGCGTGTTTCGTCGTCGTATGTAAGGGACATAACTCGTGTATATACCCACATGGATGCAGACAACCATTAAATTTGTAGTTCTTCCAAAGTTACGTGGTAATTACATTCAGACACAAAAACGCTACGATTTTAAATTTAAAATGACAATTTGACAGAAAGAACTGTATATGATCAATTATCGATATAAATTATTGTGATATCAGTTGAAATAATGGTAGATTTGGGTAGATTTGGGTGGATTTGGGTAAATCGTGCTACCGGGCCTACTCAGCTACTGACGATATACCGGTAATTTTATTTAAAAAAGCAGACCCTCAGAGAATTCGATATCCCACCTTCACTAGAAGTCTTGATCTCACCTTAATTTCGTACATTTTATCGAGGTAAGATATTGAACTCAAAACTGTGGCAACACTACAGACAGAACCAAAATTGATTTCCTCACGATGAAATCAAAGAAGATGTATAAGTCTGTAATATTTAAACTCCAGACACCACAGGGCAGAACAATCTAGGCGTTGCTAGATGTACGAACAATCACACATCACACCACATATTTTTACATCCATGCTTCTTTGCTTTCACTATCATTCTATCAACTTAACAAAGTAACAAAATATTTGGATATGTGCCTGTTTGTGCCATCAAATAAGTACCATTAGCTACACACACTGAAAAATGCATGCCATTACCTAAGATCGGTAACGTACATGAGTACCGGTACCTCAAAATTGAGTTATACACAATTCTAAAACAATTTTGGTCATTTTGAAACTAACTGGTTCTCAAATTCAAATACAATCAGCTTATGCTTGTTGTTCAAGATCTAGGTAGGATAATCAATAAAGCCATATTTTATAGTGATGAATAACTATAAATATAAAAGTCAGATAAACATACATGTATATTATTGTCAAATGAATATATATTATTGTCAGATGAATAACTGTAACAGTCAGATAGATAAAAATAATAGCCAGGTACATGTAGATACTTAATAACAGTCAGATAGATAAACATGATAGTCGGATAAGTATAACATTCAGATAGATAAGTATAACAGTCAGATAGATAAAGATAGACAAATGTAGATACATACTTATAATATAGTCATATGAATAAATATACCAGTCTGATAAATCCATATTAAAAGTCAGATAAATCCATATTAAAAGTCAGATAAATCCATAAAATGTCATATAAATCCATATAAAAAGTCAGATAGATACATATAACAGTCAGATGAATAAATTTGATAAAGAATACATGGTAGTCTAATAAATAGATATCAACTCTGAATATTAGTTCGATAATTAAGTCAGATAAATATAGAATATTTAGACTTTGTAAAGTACACCATAGATATGCCTTAATGTGGATAACATTCCAAGGTACATACCATTTGTTTGAAAGAATACTTCACTGTATTTAAACTGTGGGATGTTAGCGTGCTATGCATGGGTAATTAAACTCTATAGGTGTGAGATGTGAGTTTGGTTCACTGTTTCCACGGCTTTTGTACAATTTCGTAATTATCACTATTGCTTCAGTTATTTTGGTGTAGATCTTCTATGTATTTTTTTACCTTTTATCTCAAGTGTTGGTTGTTAAATGATCAAAGCTTTCGTACAATTTACCAGTTTATGGCTCGTCGTAATAGGTGGTAATAAGTTTTCGAGCGCACAACAGGGTATGATTCTTTTTTTTTCAGAGAGAGGGATGTTGATTAGTTTAGGATTAACTGCCTTGATATTTAGGATTATCTGTGATGTAATTCATAAAGAACTATTTGTTCTGTATTATGTTGTATTCATGTGCTGTTCATTCTATATTATGTTGTCGTTGAGGAGATTATTATGTTGAGATTATGTTGTATTCATGTACTGCGTGTTCTATATTATGTAGGCTTACTGTTTGTTCTATGTTATGTTCAGATTATCTAAGCTGTATTCACTTCCTTCTACTGCAAAGACTTCTGTGAGCAAACGGATTATTGAAATAAAATTGAATTATATGTTAGTCATGAAATGACCTAGTTTGTGTGGAGACTTTAAACCCCATTTCTACCTTGTTTCTAAATCTTTATATTTTGTACATAATTTAGAAAATTAATTTCTTTTTTTTTTTAGTTCATTTACTGAACCAGTGTATCAAACATCACCATATTTGGAAAAAGCGAATGAAGACGGAGAACTCTTTTGTGTGGAGGTAGATAGAGCTGTGATAAAAGATACTGACAGCGATGTGACTGGTGATTTATGGGGAGATAACCAATCGGTCAATAGTCGGTTTCCGTGTTCGAACAGCGAGGATACGGGTTACTCGAGTGACACCGATTTACAGCCAGCCCCCAAAACAGAAAAATCTTTGAAAAAAATCAATAAATTTTCTCGGCTGTTGAAGAAAAAGGAGTTACGTCTGTTCAACGAATCAAATATCGATGACAGCATAGACAGTTCCAACTGTGATTGTGCCGACTGTAAAACGGTTACCATGACAAATGTTAAAGATGTGCTATTATTCGTTGATCCGAATTCTAAACGTCATGCGCGAGGAGATGAAGGTTGTGTTACGCGAAGTATATGTGAACATGTTCTAGGTATAATACCTGGTTACCATGGACAACAGTTGTCGTATAATGGAGTACAGGAACCTGTTTATATAAAAGCTCTATCACCAGACGGACCAGCTATCAAGGTCAAAGATGTCAGAATAGGTTAGTGCTCACATAAATTGATAGTGTTAAAGTTTTACAAGACAAAGTCTGTGGCAGGTGCATAATGTCCAAATTTGCTTTTGAACAAATGTCTTTTACAAATAAAAAAAAAAAATAAATGAATTTATTGTCGAATGGTTAGCACATTCGCACTTTATCATAAGGTCTGTCAATGATTCAACTGGTGTGGTTTCATTCCCTAGTTGTACGTGACAAGGAGTTAGCTGCCTGTCCAATCTTGTGGGTTTTCTGCAGGTCCTCCTGTTTGCTCCCACTGCTAAAGACCCCTACGTGCACGTGAATTATTGAAATAAAATTGAGCTACATGTTGGTCCCAAAATGATCTAGTGTGTATGGAATGGACATAAAATCACATCTTTCTCTCTGTGTCTCTCTCTCTGTGTCTCTCTGCTACATAATCTTTATTAGTTAAAATCATTAGTAATCAGGCAGTAGTCATTACACGAAGTTATATCGCTAAGGTGTTAAGACAGCACATTGAAGGATATCCACCACTGTTCCCCCCACCACTATTGGTTAGGTTTGTATAATTAATTACACTTTTACACTAAAAGTGACATCTTTTACAGCTACATGTAGTTACACACCTGCAAGGTAGTTAGTGCTGGATATTGCCACTGTAGTCACAATAGGATATGTATTGTGATTCAGGTGCTACGATATCACTCAATTACCAGGTCAATATTTATCAAGAAAACAACAGGATGGCGTTAATTTTGAATCCTGCTGATGACATAGAAATAAAACTGTTTTATATCGCAATATTAATGTGGATTAAAATAAGAACCAAAACAGTTTATTGTCTTTGTATATCTATGGGTAATGTGTGATATGGATAATAAGAGTGACCGGTTACTTAATGAAGCGACCAAAAAAAAACCATAAAAAAGAATTGTGAAAAATCAATTGAGTGTCTCGCGATTCAGTACACGAATCATGAGACGGTGGATCGTGATACATCTATTCAACGATATATCGTACCAGTACTATAGTTAATGACTACTCCATAATTTCTAGCCACGTTTATACATATACTAAACAATAGTTTGAAGTACTGATCACTTGCATGATTTAATGACGAAGATTTTCAGATTAAAAGGCCTACATTTATAAGTCAATGATGTTGACAGTGCTAGACGTGTTCAAAATTCAAACAGATCTGATGGTACTGAATATTCGACTAATATTCATTTAGATGTACGTGACAAGGACTCAAGGAGTAGGATTGCCTGTCCAACCTGGTGGGTTTTCTCCAGGTCATCCGGTTTTCTTCCACTGCTAAAGACCCCTATGAGAGTATGAATATTTACCAAGTAACAATCCATAAAAAGTAACCGAGTAGTCGATATTTGCTTGAAGCAAGTGTTATACTTTGTCAGATGTCAATGTACATCTAATACATTTACCGAAAATGAAATGTAATTGATATTGGATTTGAATCAGATTGGTTGATAGATTGATGTTATGTATTGTAATTGGTGATTGGTTTATATATTTGTATCGTAACAGGTGATTGGTTGAAGTGTATTAACGGACACGAGGTAACACGAAATAATCTAGATATTTTATTATCAACGATATCGTCAACTTGTAAGGTGAGTTGATAGCAGAAATGTAGACATTATTAAGAATGTGTTTAGTACAATGTACATACATACAGGTACACGTTACTGGAGGCTCCCATTTTCTTGTCCACAGGCTCTGAGCTTGATCCCAATGTTAGCAGTTATTGCAACATTTTTCTCATACATGTAGCACACTGGAATTAATTTTATGCCTGGCATTGTGTGTGACCAGTTGGTACCTTATTCCTAGGCCTTATTCTTAGGCCTTAATCTTAGGGCTTCTTTGTTCCCTTCTTTAATTTATTGATGAATTTATTTTCCCAAATTTTTTGTTGTTTCAGGTTAGAATAACACTACAATCGATGCCCGCTTTACAATCAATATGTCGACCTCGACCTTTAACCTCTGACACAGATCCACTATTTTCTATGGTAACGGGTGATGATGTAGATGAGGAGGGGTGTGTTAGCAACGGGTCGTATGTTTTATACACATCACTAGAGGGCGTTCAATCTGATAACAATAAAGATAAGGTAAGCTGAAATAGTCCTCGTTCTTTATACATTGTGGAGGTACTGTGTACGGTCCCAGTGTTGACCGACAAAGAAAGTTTGGAGGGAAATTTTGCCTGGACTCTCATATTGAATTCCAACTGCCAAGGGATCTTTTACATGCATGTCAATTTGTACACTGGAATGACTAGACAGCTCTCCATATCAGGCCCTCAGTCCTGCACCACTTACATGGGGAAAGCACCAGAAATTCTAACAAACTTTCTTAGCCAGCACCGGAAGTGGCTTCAGAAATGTGTGCCAAATTTCACGGGATGATCTGGTATATAATTACCCTGATAACGAAGGCTACTACTGACTGTGTTTATATTTTACAGGATGATCTAGTCTATCACTACCCTGATAATGAAGGCTTACTACTAGCAATGAGAGGAATGTTTTATACTCTATGTCATACAGTTAAAGATTTTACACATACCAGTATTCAAACGTAAGTATTAAAGCCCTACTCACACTGTACAGTTATTGGTCATATTCTGAGCAAAAGGAAAACGAAAAAGTCTGAGTATTAAGCCCTATTCACAGTGTACAAATATTGATCATATTCAGAACAATACATGTACGTAAGCAAACAGCTCCAGAAATGATGGCTTTACTTCATGACTAGTACCTGATGTTTTGAACTTTATGCCGTGTTTAAATGTTTAGAAGAAGACAGACCAGAAGAATTTGTGCCAGGTTTGTAGCCCAAAGCTATGAATGATCACCATATAGTACACCATGATGGCAGCCATAGCAGGTATGATATCTTGGTACACAGAATCTAGTAATTATTACTTCATTGTTATTCCATTAAAGCCTCTGATCATCATTTGCATTTTTCAGGGGTTAATCCACAATAAGATGTACTCATGTTGATTACTCAACGTTAAGCCCTATTTATTTTTTTCATGTTGTTTTGTTTCAGTTCATGTATTGTTATTGAAGGAGAAGGTTATAATATCTGTTACCATATGGAAGGAAAAGATTTACTGGTGTTTGCTGTTTCTCAGAAAAGGTAAAACATATGTGACAGTTTTGAAATGTGTAAAACTTTGACAGGCATGACATGATAGTTTGCTATCCTTTGACACAGCTATGTTGCTATTTTTCCAAATTTTGTTGGGACATTGTTGCCTCGATTGACTCAAGCTTACCCTGTCAGAACACTGGATATCATTTATGAGTGGTCTTATTCCATTTATCCCTGGTGTGATTCAATTTATCACTGGTCTGATTCCAATTTTCCCTGATCGGATTCCAATTAACCCTGGTCTGATTCTATTCAATCACTAGTCTGATTCCATTTATCACTGGGGTGATTTCATTTATCACTGGTGTGATTTCATTTATCAGTGATGCGATTCCATTTATCACTTGTCTGATTCCTTTTTCACTGGTCTTATTCCATTTTTCACTGGTCTGATATCATTTATCACTGATGTGATTCCATTTATCACGGGTGTGATTCCTTTTATCAGTGATGTGATTCCATTTATCACTTGTCTGATTACATTTATCACTGGTGTGATTCTTTTTATCACTGGTCTGATTCTATTTATCACTGGTCTGATTCCATTTATCACTGGTCTGATACCATTTATTAAATAAAAATGTTTGTATTTTATTTTCTTTCAGAATATCTAGTTATTTATTAAATGTTTTAAAAGATGAATTAGTGCGGTTATTACAAGTTTTATTCGGGTCTGTTGACAGTGCTTTTAAAAACAACAAACATCATAAACAGTTAAATCATATACTGGGAGTTATATTCCGCTGTCAGCTGGATACGGACATTAACAAATTTAGTTCTATAAATAGATTATTATGTCATACACCACATGTGCAATATTTACCTCTTCCGTCAGATATAATGGTAAGTACAATGTATATGTATATATATTGTTTTGGTATTCTCACTTGGTTATATGGTTTTATCAGTCACTGTTTTCTATAGTTGGCTGAAAAGAGCTCTCCTTCATTTGCAAAAGTGAAAAATAGCTTGCCTAGAAAAAAGTTTTGGATTTGGTAAAGACGGAAAATTATATCTTAATATGAAGATTGATTCCTCTCATTTGTATGCAGAGTCACTCTCTATATATAGTAATTCATTCAAAGTAGAATACACAATGACTTTTAACTATTGGTCATTGATATAAAATAATATATGGAAATTATGGGGAGTGATTTTCAGCTGAAATGTTGTTGAGTAAAGTGGTGTGGTTTTGATTCCCAGCTTGTATATGTCGAGGGGTATTGTTGCCTGTCTAACCTTGTGGGTCCTCCTGTTTCCCCCTACAGCTAGAAAACTCTATGCACAATCAAATTATTGAAATAAAATTGATCCAAAATATATTGTTCCTGAAATGACCTCGCTATCTTGCTCTTTCTCTGAATTTAAAGTAGCAATATTTTATTGTTATTATTAATTTTAAGAACCTGTACATTTCTCAAATATGTTATTATCTATTTTTCAGCTCAATTTAAGTAATATTCTCAGTGAATTTGAAGCAGGGGATTTTGTTGATATGGTAATTTTTTTATTTTTCCTCATTTATTCATTTGATTTTACTGTATGAATGGATTCTTTTTCCTATGCCAAGCACATAGAGAGATGTTTTTGGGTTCAGCCCAAACAATTAGATGCTGCAAAATCCATAGGATTGAACCCTCAACCTCCTTGTTAATGAGCCAGTGCCTTACTAACTGAGCTTCATAATTCCAGGTATTTCTGGGGTTTTATCTTAATTGAGAGATTGTAGTTATAAATGAGAGTTTTATGTTTACAGTCTGATAGTTATTATGGTTACAATACTTGTTTTATGTTTGCAGTCTGATAGTTGCTATGGTTACTATAATTGTGATTGTTTTATGTTTACAGTCTGATAGTTACTATGGTTTAAGAAGATCTTATTCAATATTAGGATCTTGTCTTTTTTACAAAGTGAGTATGTTGTAATTATTATCACTTGTATTATATCAAATTAAGGTGGGTAAAGAGAATCTTTGCTATTTCACTAAGGAGGCCTCTCCCAATCCCCAACCCCCACAACTAGCAGAAAGCTGATAACGTTTAGAACTACAGTGCATGTAGGAAAAAGAAATGCTTTTACCAGTGTCAAAAGTATTATACACCTTGACCAGAGGACCACCAGGTCTTGAAGCCATAGTCTTCAGCCTGCAAAGCCTTAAAGGGAGATATGGCACGGGAGGTATAGTTATCTGTACTTTAAGTTGTTTAAACTAAATATGACCACAATACAAGTCTTCTGTGAATTTTACAATTTATTATATTGTATTTTGATATTATATTTTTGCAGGATTATTTGTTATGTAGTCATTTAAACAAAGAACATTTATTCGATATCCGTCTGTATCTACAATATCATGGATTACTTTCCCTTACCAGTAGATGTCCTCTCAATCAGTTAGTAATATGGAGGGAAGTGTATCCCACACAGTTCTGTAACGATGTGTCAGGTATCAACAATGTGTTTGGTTATTCAGAACCTGATGCTAGGTGGTTTCTACTGATAGTCGGACTGGTGAGTCTTTAATATCCAGTTGTTTAGCACTACTCACAACTTGAATATCCAGTCATTTAGCACTACTCACCATTAGCACAATATATGACAATATTAACAACTGGTACATCCAGTCTTTTTGGTTCATTATCAGGGTTGAGATTCATGCATCGGTGTACATTGTAAATAATGTTTATAAATATGATTAAGTTTACATCCAATCGTATTAATGGTAATGATTCAATACCACACAGAAATTGTAAAGATGCAATACTACACAGCAGTTTGTAATGATGTAATACCACACAGCAATTGTAATGATGTAATACCACTCAGCAACTGCAATGAATTAATGCCATACAGTCACTGTAATGATTTAATGCCACACAGCAACTGTAATGATTTGATACCACACAGCAACTGTAATGATTTAATGCCACACACAACTGTAATTGTAATGCCACATATCAATTGTAATGATTTAATGCCACACAACAATTTATAATGATTTAAAGTTCCCTTGTTTTACATTGTTTTTATATTTTACAGAAATACAGTATTTATGCGGTTTTACTCGAGGCTGGTGGTTGTTCTGTTAGGTAAGATATATGCTTCCTTCGCCCCGTAGTTGTTCCACAATATAACTTATCTCATTGATGTTCCACATTATCATATTGTTGTTCCATAGCAACATATCCTATAGTTTTTCCACAATATATTATCCACACTGTAAATTATCTCATGATTGTTCCATAGCAACAAATCCCATGTTTGTTCCATAACAACTTATCCCTTTGGTCTTCCATAACCCATTTTATCTCCATTGATTTTCCATTGCACAACTTATGTTCCATTGATGTTCCATTGCACAACATATGTGTCATTGCCATTGATGATCCACCACACATGTTATATGCCATTGATGATCCATGACACACATTAAATCCCATTGATGTTCCATGGCACAACTTGTATCCCATTGATGTTCCATGACACAACTTGTATCCCATTGATGATCCATGACACAACTTGTATCCCATTGATGTTCCATGACATGAACAAGCCTCATTCCAATGATAAAAGCAATACAACCTTAATGTTTTGTAATATTAAAGAAATAATGTATTGTTATCTTTTGTAGACGTCAAGGTGCTACATTACCTGATCCATTTTATATTGATCAAGCTAAATCAACTTTATTACAGACTCTAACTGTTAATTATACCAGTATTATCGAATCCAGGTAAGAATTAATCAACAGACACACACACACAAATGGAGATGGTCATTAACGTCCACTTGATAGTCATTTCGTGATTCAGGACTAGCATTATATGGTTCAGTGTTATCACAACAATCCGCTTGCGCATAGGGGTCTTTAGAAATGGAAAGATCCAGAGAAAACTCATGAGGTTCATCAGGTGAACCTACTCCTTGTGATGTAAAAGCCAGGAAACCCTTGTCACATGATCCTGTGACAGACATTATAATCCATGTTCAACTATTTGGCCACCCAACCACCCTTTGTTGATATATTGTATTGTATATAATAGCAATGCTAGTTCTCTGTTCCAATATTCTTAAGACATACCAATTAGATTTTCTGTTCTTCATTTTTAATTCGTCAGAAAAAGACTTATTTAGAAACCAAAAGTACTGGGATGCATTGTTTAAGCTTTTAGTTCTAAATTTTTAAGTTTTTTAATTTTAAAACAAAACATCTTTCATGCGATTCAAGTAGCTATATATTTATCAAGACTCTGAAGAACAGAAAATTAGCTTGGTGTGGCCTTGGAGGTGAGATATATTTTCTGTAAATCATTATTTAATATATGAACAGATTAAATGGTAGTGGTTTACCAGCAGTGATAAATGTAGATAATGTTCACCAGAAAGCTCGAAGTCTGTCAGATATCAGTTTTCCTCTCTCCAAATCAGGTTAGTTTATTTTCATGATTATATATTTGGCCATCAGGCTTCGTATAGGGTGTCAAATTAACCAGCATGACCTTGTGAATGTTTTAGACCAGGGCGAATTTGATTCCCTGGTGAATTAGGGACCAGTGCAAACCCGGGTATCCTGCTACTTTTCCTCTCTCCAACTCAAGTTAGTTTAATTTCATGATTATTATATACGCCATCACGCTTCGTCGCCATGCTCCAACCCACATATGTAGTATCAAATTAACTAGCATGACCATGTGAATATTTTAGGCCATCCAAGTTGGGCCCTGGACAAATTGGGCTCTGGGCAATTTGGACCAGGCCAAATATGTGGCCCGGGCGAATTTGGACCCTTGTGAATTTGGGGCCCAGACAATACCCAGTATCCTGCTTGTAATAAATAATAATGTTACATTGATTCTACAGGTTATAAAAAACAGGATGAAAGTGATCTACCTCCACGATATCCTAGAGTTACTTCCCCTAGACAAGATATATTACAGCGTAAATCATCTATTGATTCAGATGCCTCTAGTGGTAGCAGTAGTGACAGCCTATTTAAGGTAAATACATTTAAAGGGTTACCTCTAAGGAAATGGAAGCAGAAAGACTTCTTAATGGATTATTTAAGTGAGCTTCTCACTTATTACTGGCTCTTAACTCGGGTTTCCTACGAAACAGTTATATCAAAATAAGTCAAAGGGATACCTCCAGCTGTAATAATTCTTTGTTACTATAACAATGTGTATTGAAAACCAATTGCGATTTGCCAGATTTTATCTGATATTTGCTAATTTTCTCCTCGTCTTCATTAGCCTAGTCGGCGCAAAACAGTAGGACTTTAACCCTCATTTCTTTTTATCAGATTTGCTAATTTCTCAGATATTGCCTAATTTCGTTGATCTGATATTTCCCAATATCTCAGATATTATTTAATTTTCTTACTAATTTTTCACTGGTGTTTCCTAATCTCTCACATATTTCCTAATTTCTCTGATACTACTCAATTTTGTGCGTTTTTTTAAATATTAATTCCTGAATTCACTAGAAAATTTCCAGATCTGTTTGATTGTGCACACTACAAACATTCAGCTTTCAAAATAAAGTGATTCTATAGAGCTAAAATGATGCATCAAGACTTTAATCACTTTGTTTATTTTCGTATTTTAAATTTGTTTGATAATTTATATTGATAGAGTTCTCGTACCAGTCGTTTATTTGGTGACATGCACAATCCTGTAACAAACAACAGATGGTTGGACGACAGTAGTTATAAGTAAGTTATATATATTGTATATAGTATAGAGGGTGGGTGTATATTGCAAGGGACGGGCGCGGAGGGTGGGGGGTGACATTTTTCAGATGTGGGGTGTATATTACAGATAGGGACAGATATAATGGTATATTGTAGGAGGCGGTGGATGGAGTCCCTCAGGTTTCCTTTTACTACTGAAGACCCCAACGTGCAAGTAAATTATTGAAATAAAATTAAAACACACGTTAGTCCTGATGTTTGTGGCAAGTGAACTTAACCCCACCTCACTAGTCTCAGTAATATAAATGGTTTTGATTTTATTGTTTCAGGTTATCACAAGGGGCAGATAACTGTGTATTTAACTTCTGCTGTATGGACAGTATAGAGGGTATATATATCAGTAACGTACAGAGACCTGCAGTAGTCAGTGTAAACCAGACAAACCTAATGGACAACTTCCATAGATGCTGTTGTCAACTTCGCAAAATGTTTCATGATTCTAAGGTCCTGAAGGTCAGTAGTGCATACTAATAAATAATTGTCTTATTATGGTCATTATGTTGTTGAAGCAATTTATCTTGAGTTTTGTTAAAGGTCTTGATCATGATTTGAGAGATTTTGAATCCCTTGCAAAGTACAATATTGTAAAAGTTTAACCTCTACAATTAAAAGCAGTTCAAAAATAGTTCAGTTCAGTATTTTCAAAGGGAGCATTGTTTGAATCTTACTGAATGTTAAAAAATAAATATTTTACTATGAACTAAGCTGTAAAAAATTAAGATACTTGTCAAATAATTGCAAATGATACTTTAACAACAAATAGATAATAATGGTAGCTGATCAACATTTAGAAAAATTCCTGTTGCCTTGGTGAATCCAGGGCTCTTGTTTCAGTCATATTTTCTAGCCTAAACCGACTGTCAGTGAAATGTCTGTAATTTTACATGGGATAAAATTACAATTTCAAAAAATTCAAAACCTTAAAAACGCATTCAATTCAGTTAATTTTTAGTTTTTATGTGTGAACATTTTTTAGAAACAGCAACTTGGTAATTCAAGGTAACTCAAATAGCAATTTAGGAGTGTGGAGGGGGGAGCTGGGTAGGATGCACAGCTATTCAATTGACACAGTACACAGTATGTTTGGGGCAGTCTAAAGAGCTCTTGATATCTTGATATGGGTCGAACTGCTAAGAGGTTATTGTCATTTTGTCTATTTTCCAGAAATTAGCAACAGGTGAGAAAGTGCCGTTATTTTATCCTGATGATAATCTGGTTGATGTTAAAGAACATGGTGTATTGTTTACTTGTCATCCTGTTACCATGACACCAGATTCTAAAAAACATAAACAATCGTTTACCTACTGGGTTGTAGGGTAAGTAAATATATATACGTTATCTTACAAACCTCTTTAAAACAAATATCAGTCCAGAACCGGTACAATTCCGTTCTGTATTTATAAAGATAAGATGAATTAAATTTAAACAAATTAACCAAAGCTGATGAGGTATTAAACTTTATTTCTTTCCTGTCATGACAATGGAGAATTTGGTAGAGACAGCACTGTGTACCTGTCATAACAAACTATTGTGATTTCTTAAAAGTGTTTTATAAATAAGTAATTCAAAATTTGTTTCTCTTTTCAGACGCAAAATCACTCGTGGCAACAAGAAAGAAATGTATGTTTGTTTCCTTGATTCAACTCCTCAGAACGTCATTGAAATGGCTTTTACATTAGGATTCAGTAAAACATGTTTTTAACATTGAAATGGCCTTTACATTTCCATTTCCATCATGTTACCTCATCGGTCCACCATATTACATCAATCCACCATGTTACCTCAATGTTCTGTCATTTTACAACATCAATCTATCATGTTACCTCATTGGTCTATCATGTTACCTCATGAGTCTGTCATGTTACCTCATCAGTTCATTATGTTACCTCACCAGTCTATCATGTTACCATATTATTTCTTCATGTTACCTCACCAGTCCATCATGTTACATCATTGGTCTATCATGTTACCTCATTATTCATTCATGTTACCTCATAGGTCCAGCATGTTAAATCACTGATTCATCACAAAACCATCATGTTACCTCATTAGTCCATCAAGTTACTACATTGGATCATATTTCGTCATTATTCCTTCATGTTACCTCGTTATTCCTTTATGTTATCCTTTATGATTCCTCATTTGTCCAGCCTGTTACCACATTAGTTTATCAGACTGACTCATTAGTCCAAGTTACATCTTCAGACCACAATAATAATCCATCATGTTACCATGTATTATGTTACATCAACTGTACAACATAATGTTATCATACCAGTTACATATTCACCCCATCCGCCCGTTACTCCCCTGCCTTATTATTATTATTGTTAAAGAGTAAACTGTGTGTTATTGTTGAAGATAGAATATATTATAATTATTGTTATTGATAATTGTTAAGCCACCATTTAATTGATAATTGTTAAGCCACCATTTAATATTTAAGATGCATTATGTAAGATTTTGATAAAGAACTGGTTGTTCTTGCTGTAATACTAGTTCAAAAATATTTAATGGAAAAGGAATATATTGAAAATATTAGCCAAATTACTTTATTCTGAGCGAAGTTTTATTGATATAACCTATTAAAAATTATGACCATCCGATGAGGATGGTATAGAGAGTAGATTATGGGCTTGTAATTTTAATAAATATCTTATTAACAGGCCAAAAGAAAGATTTGGGATAGGCAGAGTTAGCTCTTACATAATGCATTTTTAAGATTAATATCGAGGGAATTTAAAGATATATTGAAATCAATCTTCTCTACATTCCATTTTGTTGATAGTCATCTTCTGTAGCTTCTATTCATAGCTTTGCAAACACTCCATCTATTTTGAGAAAATTCCCAAATGGCTGCCACATTCAAAAATCAGTATACCTGTTCTATTTTGTAATGCAGTTATAATCTTTTTTACATCTTTCGTACACACATAGACTCAAAATGTTTTATAATTTTATTTAATGGAAGCAGAAGAAATACTTCACATATAGACAGACAGTGTAACGTTTGTATGGGTAAATTTTATATGTGAACTTTTCCTATACCCTGACTCTGTATAAGTACACATCTCACTTCTTAAAGATACCATGATGGCTGTTGACTATATACATTTTGTGTATTGGCTAAATTATGTATGTTAATATGTAATACTGTTAAGTTTGTTAATAAAATTGTTATTTTTGTTTTATAGTTTTAACATGTCCATTTTTATACGTCCACATTCATAATGTGAAGGTATTATGCCGTCACCCCTGTGTGTGTGTGATGGTGTGTGTGTGTGTGTATGTATGTATGTATGTGAGTCTGTGGGTCGCCTACAAGGCGCAATTCTTGCTCGATTTTCTTCAAACTTTGTATACTTATTTCTTAAGGTATCATCTTGACTACAGGCCACAATTCTTAAGCGATCGACTTGAAAACATTTTTATACTTATTCTGTATACCCTAAGACTGACCTTTATTATTTTTGGTGCATGCCCGATCCTCTGGCACAGAGCCACGCCCAATGTTTGTGTGTCTTGTGTTTCGCCTACAGAGCGCAATTCTTAACATATCCTTTTCAAACTTTGCATACCTATTCCTTATACATTTAGGATGACCCCTATTGTTTTTTGTGATTGCCCAACCCCCAGGGGCAGAGTTATACCCATTTTTACTTCGTGTCTATGTGTGTTGCCTACAGGCCTAGCCTTCTTGACAAAGTACCATATCAATCAAAGCAGGAATGTGGACATATATTTTAGCGTTAGCGCTATGTTTTTCGAAAGAAATAAATGTAGTGGCAAAAAAATGTTTTAAATTTTATAATGAAAAGATAGAAATTAAAGGCAATACAGTAAATTTCGCCTAAATTGAATCTATTTTATCCCAGTTAAGTGAAGATCCAAGTTAGCTAAAGACCGAGATTCAATCTTAGCTCGATTAGAAATAAACTGCAAAAGCCGGATAATAATTGATTGAAACGCACATTTGTTCGTAGGTGCGAGTAGATAACTTCCGTTTTGGTACGATTATATATATTCCGTTTTGTCGCCATCTTTGAAACATGTCCTACATTTTCTGGTACAACAGACAGCGAATTTCAAATCTGCTGAGAAAATTATATTATTGTCTCTGATCTAGACTGATATGGGAAGGTATTTTGGACTGGAGCTGTGTGCATGGAAACATCAAATTCTGAATACACTGCCGATTCGACTTAGGCAAAGGAAAAAAGCCGAATTTAAATCAGATGGACCGAAATTTTTGACCCGAGTTGAGCGAAAATCTGACTTACCGCTATAAATTTTATCAAACAATAGTTGCAGGATCCAATCTTGAAGACTTTAGCACAAGTCTTACACAACGGATGGCCAAATGAAAGACAAAACTGTCATACAGATCTTACAGAATATTGGACATACAGACAAGATATTAGTGTCAAGCACACCAACTTTTACAATCTAGTGAACCGCTCTTACCTCATGAAATACCAGAATATCCGTTCCAAAAGATTTGAACAGACACATTCGGAGTTAAGCAAAAACACTAGCTCATTTTCACAGGAAAAGCACCCCGAGACATATATTTCTATAACAAATTTACATTAAAAACACGATTGTCTGTCTTTCTTCACACCCCAAGGCATATTTTTCTCACTTTGCATGTTTATTCATAAGTTTCATATGTTTGCATGTCTTAGCAATGCAAGGGGTGTATTGGGTGTAGTGTTAGAGGTAGTAACTGTGCTCCAGCAATCCGCCACATCCATTGGATGGACTACAGACACTGGTCCTCACCATTGGCCCAAATCTTATTTATGGCTCCAAGTAAACAGCTTTGGCTGAGTGGCTAAACTAGATGAGGGTAGCACACAGACGGCCTGTGTGTGCGATGCAGTTCATTTGCCCGAAAATTCCAAGTGCACATTCAGGAGTGATTATCGGGCACTACCAAGGTACATTGGTGACATCACTGATGTTAGACCCAGCATGGGATTAAGCGTCACCTAAATAGGAAATACAGTATTTGTTGGCATCATACTGTGCAGTAACCTACTAGTATTCCAAAAGCTGCCTAATCAACCCCAGATCAGTTAGGTAGCCGCACCTGAATAGACCGGATATGCCAGCGTGGGAGAACCGAGCCAAGGATAACGGCGTTCTTCGGGATTGATCGGAGAACGATATCCCGTAATCAATGTCTTTTGGTGATGGGATGATAAATCATTTCCTTTTGAATTCCTCAAACACAGCTACCCGGACGGATCGGGGGTCGTGGATATCTAAACTGTAGTTCGGATAGATTCTCTAAACCATGATGCACAGGGTAACTCTGTAGTTCGTACTGAGACTCTAAACCATGATGTATCCTGTAGTTCGGATAGAGTCCCTCTAACTAATCAGTCTCTAAACCATGATGTACCCTGTAGTTCAGACCGTCTCTAAACCATGATCTACTCGGTAGTCTCCAAAACATGATAAATTGTAGCCTACGATATGTCAATCCAGAAATGATATAGTTTCTCTTAAATGAATATATTGTTAACGCGTTTTAAATATCTGGATGCAATAGACTTGGTGTAGAATATTCTAGGTACACACTGTTAACCACCCATATAATAGTAAGTACAGGGGGATCGCACTATAACACGCAAAACCAAAATCTTAAAGATAAACCTGTGGACAAGACAGAAAATAAACATTGCAAAAATAAATAATCAAATAATGGGAAAATCATAATTTACTCAGCTCGACACAGTTGGTTTTGCTTGAATGTAGATATTAATCATCTATCTTTTCGTTTTTAAAATATATGTTTTATCTCCGATAGAATCTTTTTCGCAGCAATCTATGACATATTACCCTGTATGTATGGGCAGAGAATTGTGACACAATTTGTTTGGGGGTGTTTAGCCGAAATGCGACCGACTGATGCAGATACGCCCCCCACCCCACCCCCAGTACGAGTGACGCAGTCAAGAGCCGAGTACCACATGTGCGAGTTTTCTAGGGAATTTTGGGGTGGGGAATTGTTCGTCGATCGTTGTCTCACCGGAAAGCAGTTTTATTTAAGTTCACATATAGAGGATGATTGTGCCTATAACATAGAGTAATTTGAGAAAATTTTGAAAAACTGATTCAATATCTTGGCATTTGAGGTCATTGCTGGGAGAAATTCTTGTGGACAACAGGAACAGAAATGTCAGTCAATGGAACAGAAAGTCGAGATCTGTATTGCAAGAGTTGACATAACATCTGTACAGTCTGACGCCTTACGCAACGCCGGATTAACCACGGGGCACCATGGGGGGGGGGAGGGGCACAAAAATCTCAGTTTCACGCCTCGAGCATGGTCGGACCGAGGACTCCAACGGCCGGTGACTTAGTGACAGGGCCCCTCCGATGCTCCCAGGGCCTCCGTCGGAAGTCCCTGGGGCCCCCTCAAACCATGGTGTGTCGCGATCGACATCTGAGAATTCGGTGTAATCTGGTGATTAGTGTAACACATGGTCTTTTATTGTCGGAAGATCTTCTATCGGACCGAACATCGTCTAACTCGAATTGTCGTATAACTCGGGGCTTCGGGATTCCGCGCTCGCAAACTGATCCCACAGTGAATATTCGCTTGGCCGCTACAATCACTGATAAGCACGTGTTGTAGACAGTCATCTGTTACAGAGATAATTCGTAAGTAATTCTCTGTGAAACAGATTGCAGCTCTCGTGGAAGACGGCTTCGTCGGCCATAGATCCGCGATAGGTGCTCTGGGGCCCCCACATGTTCCAGGCCTCAGGGCCCCCACCATGGTTTATCCGGCGTTGGCCCAACGCCCCACACAACAGTGGTACTACAAACTGGGTAGTTCACTATAACCGTGAATATGATAGTGCTGAGACAGTATAAGACAACAGAGGAGTAAACAAATGTTGTTATAATGGAATTGAGCGCCGCAGGCGCGAAAAAAATTCAGATATGTAACCGAGTAGAAGAATGATGTTATGATAGAATTGGGCGCCGCAGGCGCGAATAAAATTCAGATATGTAACAAACCTTTCAAATATTTGGGACTGGGCTTGTTGAAAATTGGAATCAATGTCATCGAAAATGGAACCAAATATTCGTTAAAGAGAGGATAAGAAATGGACAGAATCTTGAGGCTAATCTTTCAATTTCACCTGATTTGTTATTGTTTGTTTACCTCATTAATTCATTTAGTCATTAATTCATTTAGTCTGCAGAGACCGACTGCGGGGAGTACTTTTTTTTTAGACCGACTATTTTTTTGCCATGGTAGAAATCATTTCATACTCACAACAGAATAAGAGTGACAAACAGGCGGTTATTTTATACCATAAATTTGTGTGACGTATGCAATTTGCTCACGATTTCACGCAAGTACATAGTATTTGCGATCTATTCTGGCATTGTTTTTCAGACTGTCTATTTTCCTCCCTGGGTGAAATTTTTTGTTAGGGCGACATACTCACAACATACTCATATTTGGGATCTATTCTGGCATTGTTTTTGAGATCGACTGCAGGGACTGAACTTGTTTTGAGACCGACTATTTTTCTCCCTGGGTAAAATTTTGTTGTTAGACCAACAGAATAAGAGTAAACACGCTTTTGAGACCGACTGCAGTGACTGCGCTTATTTTTGAGACCGACTATTTTTCTCCTTGGGTAAAATTTTGTTGTTAGACCAACATACTCACAACAGAATAAGCGTGAAATACGCTTTTGAGACCGACTGCAATGACTGAACTTATTTTGAGACCGACTATTTTTATCCCTGGGTAAAATTTTGTTGTTAGACCAACATACTCACAACAGAATACGAGTGAAACGCAACATCTTTTTAAACATGATAAGTTGACAAGCTTATTTTATGTTCAAGTTTTACATGAGTAGCGTGACGTATCCATATAAATAGATAGTTCCTATGTACTTGGGGCCCATGATGGCGGTTTTTTTTTTTTTACACTGTCTTGATTTCATATTTTCATGACGTCATTTTCTGGCTTAACACAAAGCCCTGTATAGGGAAAGTTACGACAACTCATTTACAGGCGCCATTGTGGGTCCCAACTATGACGCCATAAAAAGTATGACGTCATGGCGTCATATAGCTTTACTAAACAAAACGTTTATCTTTTTCTTGGATAAATTGTATTCCGAAAAACGATATACCAAGAAAAAAAAACGTTTTGTTGAGTAAAGCTATATCAAAGCCGTATATAGATAAAGTTGCGACAACTGTGAAGCCAGAAAATCCATATGACGCCATGAAAATGTGACGTTATGTGTAAAAAGACGCCATTTTGGGTCCCAAGTACCTACGCACTTTCTATTTATAATATGCCCTATTTTATTGTTGTGTCGCAATTGGCTGCCCATACATACAGGGTGTGGATAGATATGTCATAGATTTCCTCGAAAAGGATTCTATTGGAGATAAAATATATATTTTTAAAACGAAAAGTATAGCTGAACATTCTATCATTATTATTATACAACACAAAGAGTATCTGAACAAGATTCATCTGAACAATTCTGAATAGGCTAAATAGAGCAAGTTCACGTTGATGTTGACAAATACGTAAGACTATAATTATGAAATAAGATATTTTAATGATATGATTCAACTATATAAACGGTATGCAAAAAGACGGCATTGCACATAGCGCTACAGTTTTATCCTGTAGTTCAGATAGCCTCCAATCCATAATCTACACTGTAGTCTCTAAAACATGATGTACCCTGTAGTTCAGATAGAGTCTAAACCATGTTTACACTGGGATAAACCATAGTTTTGTGAATAGGAGGTCGGTCGTCAAATGAATATGAATTTTACGATATGTTAATCCTGAAATGACATAGTTTCTCTTAATGAATATATTGTTAACTGGCTTAAAATCTAGGGACCCTACGCTCACCTCTCCCAGGAAAATTGAGAAAATTTGACGACCTCAAACGCGTTTTCTTGCTATTCCAGTCCCTGAATTCAGTGGGTCGTCTGATATAACCTTACTATGGTGGCTGGGTCGAATTCCAATCAATTGTTTATATTCCACGGATATGGGGAGGTCGTGAGCAAATTTTGACTGCCGCAAACGTGTTTTCCTGCTATTTCAGCCTATGAATACAGCAACTGAAATGTGGTCCAATATAGTCTACCTTGGGTGGCGTACCATACTCCTTGCAGTGTTTCGTTTGATTAGAGTTAATCCCACTTAACACTGCTGTATTGGAAGAAAATTTCTGCTCCAAATAATAACTGGTCAATAGCCCGATTAACAACCAATAGCTAACTACGTAACAATGTCATTACGCGTTCAACAGAGCTCTAAATTGGACGATTTTATCATTAACCAGTGCATAGCAGAATGTTACAGAAAAATTAATTGCGTGACAAACAACGCTATCTAAACGGGTACAATACCTTAAATCACTGTCCAAAGCTTTAGGGAAGACCCCAGATTAAACGAAAGGCTGTCATGTTGCTGGCCAGCAATGGCCGAGGATGGATTTCATGGGTTATTGTTCAAGAATATGGTGGCTTACCCGAACCCAATACAACCGCTGCATTATTATGAGGGTTTTTTTTTGGGGGGGGGGGGGACTATTCTAAACAAAGAGTAAAGCAACTTCCAATTTTCCAATTTTTTTGTAACCGAAATCCCACTCTATTCCGACCTGAATTCCAACCATCCGATCGGAGTGTGGCAGCTGCATCCACAAATAATAACCGATGCCCGAAATATGTGGCACAAAGTAGTGTGGCTTCAGACAAAATGTTTTAATCCATTGTCAATTTAGTACTAATTCGCAATATTCTATTATAAGAAAAGTAAATTTAGAATTAGTGTTTTATTACATTTCAGGTACTTTTTTTTTTGCCACCCACATGAGAGCGACCTGTTTGAATTTTGAAGATTATCAAGCCATTTCGGGTGCCCAATTCATTCGTAGGCGCCTAACTTATCTCATTAGCATTATATTGTGGGCACCGGTGATCTCGTCATTATGGGCGCCCTTACGGGATGAGGCACCCCACAAATCATGCCGTTTGAATTTTTAAGATTATCATATTATTGGTGTCCACGATCTCGGTATTATGGGCGCCCTTCCGGGATGAGGCCCCCACAAATCATGCCGTTTTGGGCGCCCCGTTGATCAAGTTGTGGGCGCCCAACCAATCTGATTCGACATTATGCACTATGTGCGGCCCGACATTATACGGCGCCTCACCAACCATTATGGCCGCCTCTCCGGGATAAGGCAATCCACAGATCAAGCCGTTTTGGGCGCCCAATTCATTCGTGGGCACCTAACTAATCTCACTAGCATTATATTATGGGCGCCCATGATCAAGTCGTTGGCGCCCAACCAGTTCAATTCGGCATTATACACTATGTGCAGCCCATTATTATAAGGTACCGCACCAATCATGTTATTATGGGCGCCTCTCCGAGACAATGCACCCCACAAATCAGGCCGTTTTGGACACCACATCAGTTGTCGCGTTAATCGTGTGGGTTCTTATGAGACGACTCATATATAGCGACATGATTGGCGAGGCGCCCATAAAACCAAGTGACATTGGTTGGGCGCCAATCTCGTCGTGGGCGTCCAACCAATGTCACTCGGCTTTATGTGTCGCCCATACAAATATGGAGACTTTGGTCGTTGACCTCGTGTTGCGCGCTTTGGCGCCCATTGACGGAGCCGATTTTTCCACAACGGCCAAAGGGCCCCCATAGGGGGCGCCGAAATTTTCCAGGGGAGGGGGACAGCTGCCCCCTTTGCCCCCCGCTTGCTACGGGCCTGAATAGATTTGTTCTACAAAGTTCTAGTTACACACTGTTAACCACACATAGACGTCTTTTGTCAATAATTCATACTTTATTCAGCTCGACGAAAATTAAAAAAATTATACACAGTTGGTTAAACTTGAATGCAGATATAATTAATCTACGTTGCATATACATAATGTATGTACCTTTCGGTTATAGTATACAGAGAGAGAGAGAGAAATTGGGTTTAACGTCCACTCAACACAAACTAGGTCATTTCTGGACTAACATATGGTTCAATTTTATTTCAATAATTCGCTTTCGCGTAGGGGTCTTTAGCAGTGGGAGGAAACCGGAGTTCCCGGAGGAAACCCACGAGGTTGAGAAGGCGCCCCTATCTCCATGCCACATACGCTCACACCAGGGCTCGAAACCACAGCCGCAAGCCAGAGGTGACCGGCCAGCTAGAGGACGAAGCGCGGCACTCTAGACCACTAGGCCATCCCAACCCCCCTATAGTATACACAGTTCGTTAAACTTGAATGTAGATATAAATAATCTACGTTGCATACACATAAAAAATATCTTACTTCATAAAGTCTTACGTATTTGTCGACATTAATTTTACGCCTACTTGTTCTATTGTTCCATTTAGCTTTTGAATTTTCTTGTTTCACATTTAGTAGGAATGTATGATTTTATAGACGGAACAAAAAGCCGATAAATGTTGGGATATGTGGAACAAACTCGAGACAATTTGTAACAAATCTGATATGTCTTTGATAGGGCCTGCTGGTTGAGAACCAGAACAACATCATGCTTTTCATTGGAAATGTGGGGGGGGGGGCAAATACCCAAAGGAGTCGGACAAACTCAAAACTAACTGCGTCCTCTTCATTGTCTAGGCCGACCTATGGAATAACATGTATTTGTATCTGTTAAATTTGTGTCCTTTATATATTAGACAAACACATGTCGCGCATAGACATAAAGAAATTTCGATTTTTGAAATATTGATGATACAATTAATGATCGATGACCGAAAACTGACACACAGGAATGGCTCCAGCGCGCTTATTTTGCCGGCTAGAAGGAAAAATGGTTTATCTCCCAAATTATTATATATATTTTGGTTTTTCAATTTAACCGTCTGCACAAAAAAAATATGATTTGTATAAGCATATGCAAGTTAAATATATTTGATAGCGCTTTTATCTGGGATTTCTTTTACTTCATTTTTTTTATGAATTCGGCTATAATATAACAATAATGTACTCTTTGTGTTGTATAATAATTAATAATGATAGTATGTTCATCTATACTTTTCGTTTTAAACATGCATGATTTGTCGCCTATAGACTCTTTTTCGCGGAATTATATAGCATATCTATCAACATTCCATATCCCTGTCGGGGCAGGCAACTTCGACACAGCAATGTAATTGGGCATAAAATAGATAGTGAGTAAGCAATGACTTGGGACCCAACATGGCGTCTTTTTACACTTGACGTCATATTTTCATGACGTCATATGAAATTTCTGGCTTCACAGTTGTCGCAACTTTATCTATATACGGCTTTGGCTTAACAGTTGTCGCAACTTTATTTATATACGGCTTTGCTGGTGTGTGGCACACTGATCAGCAGTGAATATTCGCTTGGCCGCTACAGACGCATGATCTCTGTGAAACAGATTGGGTGTGTGGGTCGTGGAGCGTCAGGCTATACAAATGTTACGTCAACTCTTGCAAAACAGGTGGAATTGACAGGGGCAATGGGCAGATCCCGAGATCCTGTCCCATATGGCTAACATTTGATATTACATGAAGTGTTTTAGTAAAGTTTTAAAGAGACAATTAGCCAAAGAAATGGTTTACAGTATTTTGTTTATTAATTAAAACAAGACATTATTGTACAATAAAAATAGTAATGGTAAAATAATACTAATTTGAATTACATATACATTTATTTTCAATGTCAGTACAGAGAATCAAAGTCCTTAAACGTCTTTCTAAAAGCGGGAGATGTGACAGTTTGCCTGTTTAATGATAAGACATTCCATTCCAATGACGGTTTTTCCATATTACTAAATTTAGATACCCCCACCTAAGAAAATTTTGGAATATTGAACGGCTGCAAACAATTTTTCCTGCTATTTTGGCCCATGAACAAAGCAATTTCAAAGTTGTCTAATATAGCCTAATTAAGGTGGCTTGCTGACTCGAATCCCAATCAATCGTTTACGCCCACAGCAACTTCAATTTGGTCCAATATAGCCTACCTGGCTGCCCAGAATTCCAAACAACCAATCAATCTGAGCCTCACCCTCCCGGAGAAAAGTTTGAAAATTTAACCACCGCAAATGCGTTTTCTGCTATTCTAGCCTGTGTGAGCAAGTCCAAAAGTATCCAATGGTTCTGTAACCGAAATCCCACTCTGAATTCCATCCAATCTCACTGTTGCAGTTGCATTCACAAAGTAGAGTGGCCCCAGACAAAATGTTTTAATCGATAGTCAACTCAGTACAAATTCGTGGTATTCAATTAAAAGAAAAGTGAAGGGACGCAAAACTAGAAATGCCCAAAGCAGGTTTACGGGCGGCCAGTATTCTTCGCGGGGAAGAAGCGGAGCTGACCTTGTATGGACCCCCAAGAAAATTTTGGAATATTTGATGGCCGCAAACGCGTTTTACTGCTATTTCAGTCCTAAAATTAGTGTTTTATGAGATTTCGGGCACTTTACTTTGCCAAATTGTTGGGGGGGCCAAGTATATTCAGACCCCCCCAGTAAAACAATTGGGGGGGGGGGAGGTCCGACCCCCCCCCCCCCCCCCCCCCCCAAATGTGTGACGCCCATGATTATGGGATAGAGACTCCAAACAAGCATGTGTTTTCAATTGATATCATTTGTACCGTTTATTTGCTATACTTCATAATAAATATACCTAACCCAACGTTTATAAATGTATACAAAGAACGTCCACAAATCCGACTTATGCGAGGTTTACTATATTTACATTTATTACGGCTTCTGAGATATGTGTCATCCGGTCAACGGTCATATCTGGCAATTCCAAAATGCCATACACAAGTCCACATGGCAACAGATGCAATACGGGTGTTAAGATCGTAGACGTGTTCATGCTTATCTGACCCAGGCAACAGGATCTTGTAACCACGGTGTCTCCTTAAATAGTTGAATTATAAATTACTTCCACTTTGTGATACGGCTCGTGATACTAGGGTGACAATATCGTCTTGGACTTTATTGGACTTCACGTTGGGATAACTATTTCCAATGTTCTAATTAAGCCTGGAACAATTTTTACGTTAACTATATTTTACATCTTTATAACATCCATCATACAAGAAACCATAGGCGTACGAACCAGGGGGGGGGGGGGTCAACTGCCCCCCTAACTTTCGGGCAAGCTGACTTTTCGGGCAGACGGGTAAAATAAGAAAAATAAATTATTTCATCTACTTGGCAAAATAAAGTGCCCGAAATCTAACTAAAAAACTAATTTTACGGACTGAAATAGCAGTAAAACGCGTTTATGGTCGTCAAATATTCCAAAATTTTCTTGGGGGATCTATACAAGGTCAGCACCGCTTCTTCGCCTTTCGAAAAAAACCGGCGCCGCTGTCTGGAAACCTGTAATTTTTTCGGGCATTTCTAGTTTTGCTTCCCTAACTGTCATCGAGGCCTAATAAAACACTAATTTTACATGTCTTTTAACTGAATACCACGAATTTGTACTGAGTTGGCAATGGATTAAAACATTTTGTTTTGAGCCACTCTACTTTGTGTGACATTTTTCGGGCATCGATTAGTATTCGTGAATGCAGCTGCAACAGTCTAATTGGATGCTTGGAATTCAGAGTGGGATTTCTGTTACAAAAGTTTGGAGTTGCCCCCCTAACTGTCACCGAGCCCGTACGCCTATGCAAGACACTGCACACACAGCTATGACATTAAATATAAGCTAATTATACATTCTCTTATGTGCCTTGCGGTGGTATTTCCTAGCCTCTCACTGACTCAGCCAGTTTACAACATGTCATCAGCAACTCACATCAATACATCAATATCTAAAACATACATGCGGCGTTTAATATATAACAAATGTCCTCGGCAACACATTAATATTATAACTTATGCTCACGGTAACGCATTAACATAACATGTACTGCACAGTAACTAAATGCGCAAACCCAGTGCAAAATACACGAATTAAGCAATCAGCATAAAGAGCAATGTACAAAGCAAGGAAAGCAACTGGTTCCATTTTGCTTTAATTATTCGCTTGACCGTTGTGGTCTGTAACAGTGGCAGGAAACCCGAGGACCCGGAGAAAAGAGTCGAGATGGGACAGTTGATCCTACACCTTGTAAATCTAATTAAAGGCGTAATGTGTCATTTGCATTTTCGATAACCAACTGCTGCCAGGTAGGATACGCTCACATTTTCCAAGAGATGGATAGAGAACAAATTAAATCAATAAATCAAAAGAGATTTTTCGAACAATCAGGGGCCATAATCCAGATAGTTATGGTCTGAAATGCGCAAATATGGGACAAAAACATATATTTCAAATTTCATCAAAATGTATAAAAAAATTGTGACCTCTGGCTCTAAAAGGTCCACATCCTTCGTATTACGTAGATTTTTTTTATGAAATTCGAACTCAACCTTCATTGATGAGTAACGGTGATATATTTAAAAGTTTTTTTTAATATAGAATACAAATTGTGAATTATAGCGGGTTCACAAGCTAAAATGTAATTTTTCGAACAATCAGGGGCCATAATCCAGGCAGCTACGTTCGGATTATTGAAAGAAGCCCAGTTGAAGTTTCATCAAAATCGGATATACCATATTTTTACATTATTTGCGTACGCGGGGCGGCCATTTTGTCGGGCAGTTTTGGTCCGATTTTCACGAAATTTGACCTCAACCTTTATTACGGTGTAATATTCAAACGGTACTTTAAATCGGATAATAATTGTGACCTGTAGAGGGACCGCAAGCTAAGAAGGTGATTTTTCGTACCCAAGAACTGTGGGTTATAAACATGCATTTCAAGTTTCATCAAAAAATCGGTTAAAAATTGTGACCTCTACAGCGTTCACAAGCTAAAAACGTGATTTTCATACAATCAGGGGCCATAATCCATGACGTTACAGACCGATACATGCCAAAATATCGAAAGCATCCGAGATCTTTTGGAGATAAACCTATATTTCAAGTTTCGGATAAGGGGCGACGACAATATACGTCCATATGAAAATGTGGGCGTATAAAAAAAAATCAAATTCCTCATAGATTAATACAAAATAAGAGGGTTACGCGCTTTTAAACAACATCCATTAATGGCAAAACATTTGATACAACGAAGCGGTATTTAAGTTCAAGGAGTAGGGGTTGTGGTAGGTTTTTATTAGGACATACTGTATCATATTCATAAACAAGTCCTTCTCCTAGGGTTGTCATAGTTTAGTTAAACAATGTCTGCCTCTTAAAATCGCAATGTTGGTTCTTACATTCACATCTGACCTTTACTCTTAGAAACACGTAACTTACTCTAAGAACACGTGCCGTGCTCTACGAACACAAAATTGGCTCTAAGAACGTGTTCCAGATCTTATACTGGGTTTTGGCGTCAATTCCCTGCGATAGTATTTTAGATCCTGTTGATAATTCACACATTGTGGCACTTTTATATTTATAATACTCCGATTCGTCTAAACTTACATGTCGTGCATCAAACACTTTGGCTAAAATCCCCGTTATAAACACATCCTCCATTCTCATGTACTGAAAATGGTTGGAAACAGCAGCTATCTTTGTTGCTAATCTTGCCGGCATTACGTACAGGTTTCCTTTACAATGCGGGGGGTACATGGAAAGTGGGTATACCTTTCTATCCACTTTGTATTTTCCGGACCGGAATACTCTATCTGATACAAAAAATGGTCCCAAGATGGTATTATCCATCGTTTGAGATTCCAGTTTGTGCAGTAATTTGGGTAAAACAATAAATGAGTCTTCATCGGTCTTCGTGACAAACTTAGTGCTGGGACAGTAGATTGACATCCATTTAAATCCCATCAGAACCTTTAAGGTCAGGTTTGAGTATGTGTCCATGAAGTTGGCTTGAACTACATCACCGTGAACATCACTTTCCGCTTGAACGATCTCGTTCAGTGCTGCGTTCTGGTGAACACCGAATAGAAATACGATTTTGATGATTTGCGGAAACATGGTACCAGGCCAATGGCTGGTCTTAGCAACGCTACCCCACGTCTGGCGTATGGCTGTTCTCTGTGTTGTTTTGTCATGGAGAGACAATATAAATATAACCATATATGGATCTTTGTCTTTGCATATGTTCGATCCATCCAATAAAAATGCGTGGTTTAACGAAAAGAGGATATTGTTACCAGGGACGAAAAAACTTTCATTTCCCTTCAGAGACGCGTGACCATAGAAGGATCCCGATGTTGAAGTCACGTGTTCTGTGGATGGTGAAGTCACGTGTTCTGTGGATGGTGAAGTCACGTGTGGTGAAGTCACGTGTTCTGTGGATGGTGAGGTCACGTGTTCTGTGGATGGTGAAGTCACATGTTCTGTGGATGGGAGTACGATTGATTCCGACTGTAATGAAACCTGATCATTCCTCAGTTTTATTGTAAATATCACCATGAGTGCGGCTAATAACACAACAAAAATTCGAAAATAATGGTTCATCGTTTCGATTTTCTGAAATGAAGCAATGGATATGAACATTTTAAAAAAATATGGGAGGTTGGGTAACGCTTTAGATCATAAATTCTGACAATGAGTCAAGCGACGTGGTTTTGATGGTGTGTCCGTATAGGTGTACTCATGGAACGTGAAGGAGTCTTGGCAGTTGCATTTCCAAATAAGAGTATGGCGTACGCTAGTTTGCCTGTAAAAGAGTCAATTATTATAGGATTTTCATAAAAGTGACACCATTTGATGCGTAATGTCAATTATAACTAGCTCAATCCAATTTAACATTTTCAATGTCACCGGAAATGGCGTAATTGGGCAAAAACTGTATTTATAGCCTTCGAAACAAATAATTTATTCAAATGAGTCGTATTTGATATTTTAATATTTGATTCCAAACTAATATAATTAACCCATACGGTTATATAGATGTCACAAAATGGTTTCTAACTTGTTCAGGTCACTTTTCAAGGTTTTTGGTCCATAAAACTGTCAATTATTATTCGATTTTTATAAAATTGTCACTGTGTGATACTTTATACCCGTACGTAACTAACATACAAAAAGTAAATGGTAGCTGGCTTTTTTTTCGCACGTATACAATGAATGGCCATTTTGGTCAGTTATCCCAGCCAGAATTTGGCTATTTGTTTTAAAATAGCGTTAAATTTTAAAATTTTGTTTAGAACTGAAATAAATTAACTATAGTCAGTCGTCACGCTAAAAACTTGATTAAGTATAACTGAAAAGACACGACCGAAGCACAAAATAGTGCCAATATTCCGACGTCAAATCTAGAGTTGTAGATGTTACTTTTGTGAAAAATCATTGGAAGAAGCGATAAGACGTTACATGGCTGTACGGATTATACAGTCCTAAAGGCTACAAGAAGGCTATTGTTTACAATGTATCATTGTGTCATGTAATGTTGATAAATGTTGACATTTTGTTTGTTGATGCGACCTCATGACCTGTGACGTTTAGATAACGTCATGTATATCATGGCTATTCACTGTGTCAGAGTCACTTCTCTGCAGGTTGACTTTATACCAATAACGATTTCATACAAGTAATTTACGTCATTTTTCAAAAACTGTATTTTTAGTCTTCAAAACAGATACTTTTTTCAAATGAGTCTGATTTGTCATGTTGTTAAAATTATATACTAATTGAACATTTTCATTATCACTGGAAGTACTGTAATTTTGTCAGGATCATGTGTATAAAATGCATTGATATTGCTGGATTTAGTTGATTCTACTTCCATTTTATTTGATGTGTGCAATATTTATGTGGAAATCTGTTTATCGGTTTCATTTGTACTGGAAGTGATATGAGTTCAAGGGTAACGTGGAACCGAAAGTGACATAAGTTCAATGGTAACGTGGCACCAGTGAAACCCGGCATTCCTGCTATGCAGTTCTAGTTTTGTTTCGGTTTTTTTCAAATCTTCGTTACGCATCTATCGCAGCAATCATCTTTGTGTTAATATTATATATGGAATGTGTTTAACCAGTTCTATACATGCGTAATATCTGACACCAACATTTTCCTTTAAATATTTTAAATCAGGAGCTATAATATTCACACGGTAACATAACAACAACCCTATTAGAATGAACCAATAATTCGTGTTTGAAATGTTGTCGACTATGAATAATGAGCTGTATACCCTTTAAAGGGACTATTCCGTTTTAAACAGAGTCTCAAAAATAAAAGTCCGAGTATGTATGGAATTTTAGCGTCAAAATATCGAAGAATGGTGTATTTACCATGTCTCAAATTTTCAGCTCAAAATAGTGAGTCGTTTGGGCGTGAACGCAAAAAATTGCTTATCCAGACACGTAACCCTTTTAAGAATTCGGATCTATTTTTTCGTTGATGACCCGATAATTCTCGTCCTTAGCTTACACTTGTCTTTATTTACTAAAGCCTTTTTTGCATTTCCATACTTCCATCCGTAAACAGGGGCAGATCTAGGAATTTAGAAAGGGGGGGGGGGCGGAAAATGAGGGAGAGGGAGCACGCCGCTGAGAAGGGGGTTGGGGGCTCCCAAGAAAATTATCCGTCATTTCAATGCATCTGTAGCCATTCCAAGAGCTATTTGGCTGATATTTTCGTCTAAGTAAACGTTCGGAACGGACATATTTGAGTCTGAAAAAAGGCACTTTCAGCAGTAAAAAAGGGCACTGTGGAAAAATGGGGATCCGCCTCTGGTAAACAGGTTTGCGCCATCAAGCGTGACCGCACAAACGAGTTTTATGTAAACATTTAGGTTGGTGTATGATATTAAAATAATTCCTTATAATCTATCAGTTCGTACCTAAATTATTACATTTTCATAATTTAATTTCTTTTATCCTACCATCAACATATATTAATAGATAAGTCATTTCATATTTTTATAATTTAATTCTAAGATTTGATGCTAACATAATTTCTTAGATTTCAGCCTACCATAAACATATTAATGAATAAATCATTTCATATTTTTATAGTTTAATGCTATGAACAATAGTACATGTAAGTCCCCCTGCTCGATTCCCTTTTATTGTTTGGTGACTTGTATTCCAGGTTGATTTCCGCTAATGCCATTATTATGTTCTGTTTCAATGAATATCGAGAAATGTTTTACAAAATTGTTATTTGGAAATTTGTTGTTTCAGATTTGTTTTTCGTTGCATGTCTTTGATGAAATTTTAATGTGGACTAAATTTTATCATTGTAACATTGTGGAATTGGAAAAAGCGCGAATGCTAATTTCCGCCGATAATAAACGCATGATCGTTCTAGCTTTGCAAACATCCACGCTATGGCAGGGCAATTTATAACCAGATATGTTAGGGAACACCCGGACTCCACATGGGATCGATTGAAGGAATCTTTGAAAAATCGATTTGGAGATTATGCTGATGCACAGTGTGCACTCCAAAAATTAAAGAAACTAAAACAATGTCAAGGGGAAAGAGTACAATGTTTTGGGGATGGAATAAAATTTTTGAGCGAGGAAGCTTATTCCTATGAGCATTTGAATAATCCAATAGTACAGTCTATGTTAGTAGACATTTTTATTGACGGCGTTAGGGACGACCGAACGGTAAAAAAATTGATTAGAGATACTCCGACCACTTTGGATGTGGCCTTAGAAAAAGCGATTTCCGACCAGCAGACGTCCAGAGCGTTTCAACTACGTAGACGAGTTTTTGAAGAACCGATGGAAATCGACCAATTGACGTCTTTACAAAGAACATAAGGAATTAAGGGACAAAACCGATAAATTGTCAGAAAATTTTGAACGCCTATTACTGTAATACCATGGGTCTTTCTGTCTGACGTGGTGAGCGGACCTTTCACAAACCGGTCGCCACATCCTACGTATGACCCATGCATCTTTTCTTACTACATATTCTCGTAGCCATGTGATCGTCTAGGATTTATCTCGGATCGTCTTTGCTCCTCCTTCACGTTGTGTATTTCTTCTTGCTGTTTTCTTAAGACGTTTGTCTTCTTCAGTTATAACAATGCAACAGTTCGTTTTTACCTTTTATGTAGCATAGATATACATACAAGCATAGTACATATTACAATTACGGTCAATACTAACTAAACTCTTCTCAACCTAGACACCTCGCGGTGTCCAGGACTCTTAGATGGTAACCCTCTGGAATTTAATTGAAGTCTGATTTAAAGACATACTATAGTTTCCTTTATAGCCGCAAGGGTATCACGCAGACCCATGCGTGTTCATGACCATGAACCTGTACAATCGACGTAATGATTGGTTAAATTAAGCCAAATGATGCAATAGGAATATCTCGAATCACATGTATTTTGTTGAAAGATGTAACCAGTTTGTTATGGTTCTATACCTTTTTTATATAAAAATATGTCCATCATTGACTAAATTGATTTAAGTACTTTAAGTACATATATGTGAATCTACTGACTTGCCAAAGATATTAATTAATGAAGTAATGTGCCATCTTATTTTCTCGAGCAAAAATTCTTCTAAAAGTATTACATTCGTCCCTTTCTTTAAGATTTTTTGCTAGGTATTAGGTAAAAGATCCCTTGAATCCTTTACAATAAACATACTAAATATTGTAGAACTATATAAATATTCATAAATGTAGCAGAAATCTAGAAAGTCAATATATATCACCTCCTCCACTGCTAAGATTTATGCGAAATGAACAGGTAGGAGACTCCTAAAAACTTCCATATACTAAACCCTATAATTATTCATGCAACAGGCACATATATGTGATTACTGTATGGATTAACATACAAGATTACATTATAACCACAACCTGCACCAATCTGTTCTAAAAACATATAAGTATCAATTAAAGAAAATAATCAAAAGTCGCATGCAAAAACTCTCCAAAAGTTCATCAATATACTTCAAAGTCCTATGAAAATTCACTAAACACAGAAAACATAATTGTCTTTTTAAAATCTTCAAGTGTCCTAATTTCAAAACACTATAACACATCACTGCTAATTTACAAAGTTCAGGTTTCACTTTAAATTCTGTCACTGGAAATCGCAATTTGGTAAACTGGTAAACCATTTCTTCTTTTTGCATTTCTATTTGTCTGTTTCAGCTACCATAGTGTCAAGTTGAAAACTTTGTAGTTTTCTTCTAAGTATGATTGGTTGGAGACAAAATACAAATTTTATCCGTCAATCAAACATGTCATTGCCATCAGACCAGAACTAACTATTCCTAATTGTTTAAAACTTTAGTTTGCTATTAACCTAACATAATATCAATATATTATACCTAAAACTTATAAGTAACTGTTAATCTTAATTAAAATTAAACTTCAATTAATTATTAAATAAACTTTGATGTGTCTCTTTAATTATAAATCTCCAAACTAACTTTGACCTCGTGACCTAAACTGAGTAAGTGACAAGTTTATAATTTTGTAATTGCGTTTTCATTTTGTAATTTCCGTTTGTGTTTTAGAATTCCGCCATGATTATTTTATAATACACTCGTCAGTAATGTGACCTTTTTGACCTAATCATTTACAATTTTGTATTTCGTTTTTTTTTTATAAACATTCCTATTAGACTGACACTGACACAAGCTGAGCTCAAACTTGTGTCAATACCAGTGTCACATTATCAAGAATGTCAATCAAATATGGCCAGTATATGAATGACATCCTTTTTTATTTAATGTATCTACAACTATGTTCAGAGAAAATGACCGTACGCTCGATCCAATCAGAACACAGTCCATATTTTATAAACACAACAATCAAAATATACCTAGCTTTTTACTACATATATAATATTATATCCAATATATATTATATTCTATATACATTAACACAGGTGTTAGAACTTAGTGTTTGTAGTAATTCGACCTAATGTCAAATTACACATTCTAATCATCTCGTATTATGTCGACAGCGTATAACAGCAAAATATATTAAACGTAGCCTATATATCACGTTCCTAAGCAAAAATTAAATTCATAAAAACACCCTATAAAACTCGTATTAATGACTTTGCGATAAGCTCACAATTGAACGAGCCGTAATTTTAGTTTTTTCCCCAGGAAAACTATACCAACATCCCTAGATTTTTAACCACATGGGATTTTAACATAACCCAACTTTTTATTCAAAAGTTAAATTATTTAATTTTGAAACCTTGGACTATAGCTTCAAAATTATCTTACTCTACTTATCTAACCACATACATGGACGACACAAAACACAAATTATAGCAACTCAGCTTTGTATTCAAAAGTTGAATTACCCCATTTAGTCAACTCGACTAAAACCCTAATACTTGAGACTTTGGACTAGGGCCTCAAAAATTATATAATATACGAAACATCGAAAATACAGATTTACGAATCACAGTCAGGGGCGTGGTGAGGGCAATTATTGAGAAGAAATTATGAGTAACAAAAAAGATTTTGGCACAAAAACCCTGTTACTGACCGCGGAACTGTGGCTCGAGCCCGCGGCGGGGGGTCAGGGGGGCCCTCCCCCGGGAAAATTTCGAAAATTAGAAGCCCAGAAACGCAATCTCCAGCAATCTTACAGCTTAAACAGTATGGGATCTAATAATACAAACCAATAACAAACAATCTTTAAATGCCAGTTACACCGCCACCGCGAGCGCCGAGGGCGCGAGCCCGCGGCGGGGGGTCCTGGGGGCCCTCCCCCGGGAAAATTTCGAAAATTAGAAGCCCAGAAACGCAATCTCCAGCAATCCGAGACAAGAAATACGGTAATAAAATATGATTAAATTTTCCAACTTGACTCTTTCAAAATTTTTTTAATTGGGTCAGATGAAACAATTTTTCCACTTACAAATGTTTTTCATTTTTTGAGTAATTTGATTGTGATTTTGGCGCAAAAACTTTTTGGCGCATGAGTATGGCTACTCATGAACTCATTCTCACCATGCCCCTGATCACAGTAGAAAGCATGGCCAAAAATTTGGAAATTAGAAATGTCATGCTTAGATCTGGGGTCTTACCACTGCAATCCGGAGACAATATCAGTTCCTATTTTATGCCTATTCCGTTTCTTTATCGTTATTTATTATTCCTTGGTTATATCAAAGAAAATTTTGTTAAACTACACCTTAGACCTCACTTTAATTTTAACTTTACTACAGGTCATGTTAACCCGATAATATACATACCTAACTCATGATATTATATTGTTTACTAAACCTATCAATCAAAACTTATGAATGGATATAATGTATTTCCTACAGTTAAATTTTTAACAATTTTTAGTTTCTAATTAGATTTTTAAACTTAAATTAATATTATTTGGTTTTTTAACAAATGTAACATATCTAATTTAACAAACAAAATGTATTTACCAAGATTTTTGCCAATATCATCCGATTTCTCGTATTTCAACCAAATATTCTTCTCTGTAGCTGTATTTTTCTTCTTAGCGTGTTCCAATATGGATTCTTCTTCTACAGTAACTTCGTAACCCAAAGGTCGAAACTTCAGCACGGCGCAAAATCAAATATGTATTTTTCTTCTAAAAGTTGATATTAACCCTAAAGGTCGAAACTGTTACGGCACCAAATCGAATATGTATTCTTATTCTAAATGTCTTCCAGATTTCTTTTTATTCTGCAACCAATATTATTCTCCACCAGATTATTTTCCTGTTGCTGCCTACCCAAAAGTTCGAAACTGTGTTACGGCACCAAATCAACACTGTAGTACTACTGCTACTTCTAGGACTTCTTGCTTTGTTGTGTTTGTGATCGTAAAATAATACCACAGTATTTAAAGTATAAGAACTTTATTGCCAAGCTAATGACTTCGCAGGTCCCTTGGCTGCTGGAATACCTGGATGAGTTTCTAACGAATCTCGCTCTTCCCCCTATTTTATATCCCCCAGTTCCTGCAGGCTCAAGATTAACTTTGACCCTAAATTCCATTCCAATTATGGAATAAAGCCTTACAATTCTCACCACTACAATCAGGGGATACTCCTTATATGGTCTTCCAACTATATGTTAAATAACAGGAAGAACTTGATGAATATTTTGACAGTGGATATGATTTTACAAAAAAAACATCACTTGTTTTTTATGTATAGCTTTTAATTCAGTGCACTAGGTGCATGTGAATTTGACTTTATAAAAATAGTTGTTTTAACAATTTTCCCAAAGACACAATATGGTCTTAAAGACCATAGTGTTACATAACTTTTGAACGAGAGAATTATGCAAACACCCTCAACCCAAAATAGAAAACAATTTAATACACCAGCGAGCCCAGTTCAATCTAATTTTGAATGGACAGAGTACGGTAAACCTATTTGCTGCCGTTACTCTAGAGCTGGCCATATAGGACGAAATTGTCGACAAAATTCATCGGGTAGACAGCAAACTTTTCCCGGGAATACTCACAATCAATATTCTAATTCGCATTCTGGTTTCTCCGGCCGAAATCGTTCGGGAAACTAGACGTGCCTAATTCGACTGGGTGTGAATTCGGCATTGATGATTTTATCAATCACCCAAAAAGTAAAAATAGTATTTCAACTATAAATACATTATATTGCGAGATAAATTTTCATAATTTTAGCTGTGTTAATGCATTGTTAAACTCAGGAGCTGATTTAAGTGTTATTGATTATAATTTTTTCCTTAGTTTAGATAAAGAGTTGATAAAATCTTTTGATGATGATATCTCGAAAATATCTCCCTTACAAGGCGTTTCAGGCAAATATCAAGGGGTCAGTAATTTTAGAATTATTTTTAGGTAATACTAAATGTATCTTTAATTTTATTATTATAGATAATTTAGGTAAAAACAAGATTATTTTGGGAGGTGATGTTTTAACGTGCAATGAAATAGTCATTGATTTTTATAATAAATCGTTAAAAATACGGGAGGAGTTGATATTATTAAATACTAAAGATAAAATCGTGCAAACTGAATTCGTTATAGTTAAGAACGAGGTAGATATTATACCTAGACATACTAGTCGTTTCACATGTATTATTCCTAATCTTGTCAAACCTGGTTGTCTATTGATAACCCCGTTAGCGTTAGATAACGCCAATATATTCGACGGTCAACCTGACTTGATGATGACTAGTGTCATTACTCAGGCATTTAAAAACGAAATAATTCTCGAGATAACGAACGAAACGGATATGAGTTATAAATTAGATAAAGGCGACCAAATCGCCGTAGCTGAGGTTTTCGATGCCGATAACGATATATTAACTATTGACAAATTAGATACCTACAACCAGAGTTCAAATTCTAATAATACATTATCCATCACTGAAGAGAAGAAACCGTTGTCCAAATTGATAAATCTACAACATATTTCTAGTATCAGAAAAACCAAGCTTTTAACCATCTTGTAAAAATATTATACACTGTTTGTGACGGATGACATTCATTTAGGGCGAACTGATATAATTCAAGATACCTTAGATACGGGTGATAGTCCGCCAATTAGATAAAACCTTATCGTGTAAACATATCATTGAAAAGGAAGTTAAGAAAATGTTAGATGCTGATATCATTAGACCTGGTACTGGAAATTATTCTTTTCCAGTTCTGTTAATTCCTAAACCGGATGGAACTCATAGATTTTGTGTTGATTATCGATAACTCAATCAACAATTACGATTGAACAATTACCCATTACCCCATAAGCTCCTTCTATTTTTCAACATTTAATGGATAAGGTCATGTCCGGATTGTTTTATAAGTATGTAAAAGTTTTTATTGATGATATCATTATACACTCCAAAACTTTTGAGGAACATCTTCTTCATATTCAGGAAGTTTTTACTCGTTTAGAAAACCCTCTTAGTGTGAGTTTTTAAAACCCCAACTAAAATATTTAGGACATATTATTTCCAAAAATGGTACTCGTCCTGATCCAGATAAAATTTCAGTTAGCCGTAATATGTCTCCACCGATAACTGTTAAAGAGGTACGTTGATTATAGTTTGGCTTCTGGGATACTTCATCACGTTTCAACTCCAACTAATAATGACCAAAGTCCTCGCTTACAGTTAGTCATTCCATTTTCAACGTATACTCAATTATTATATAACTTCCATGATAACTTTTATAGTGCTCATGCAAGTATCGATAAGATGTACGATAAATTACGTACCCGTTATTTTTGGAAAACTATGTATAAGGATATAGTAAATTATATTCACCGTTGTCAAAAATGTAATATGAAAAACCTAACTAAGTTAAAACGACCATTACAGAAAATGCCTCAAGCCAATTTTCCTCTTGAAATTGTAGGCATTGATACATATGGTCTTTAACCTGAAACTCAACGTAAAAATCAATATATGATCACGATTGTTGATCATTTTTCCATGTGGCCTGAAGTTTTTCCGGTCGCTTCAAAAAGTACCGATGAAGTCACTAAAATACTTTTTGAATATATCATTCCACGGTTTGGTTGTCCGTCTACTTTAATTTCTCAAATTACTAAACAACTAAATATCACGCATTTGAAAACATCTGCTTATCACCCGGCGACAAATGGCCGTACTGAACGCTTCCATAGATATTTGAATAGTACTATTTCCAAATATGTAAATTCGCATCATAACGATTGGGATACCTTTCTTCCGGGTATCTTATTTAGTTATCGTACCTCTAAATCCACCCCATTCTTTTTATTATATGGCCGTGATCAACTTTTACCAATGGATTTTCTACATCGTCCGCAATTCCATTATATGGGTGATGATTATGCTTAAACCTAAGTCATTTAAATAACAAATATTTATACGAAAAAGAGCTATGATAGGAAATTTTGGAAAATTGGGGATCCCGTTTTTTATTTTAATCCTGCCCGGTCTAAAGGAACCTCGTCAAAACTTCACTTAAAGTGACATCCCTTTTATCGTATTATAGAGCAAACCTCTCCTGTAAATTTTAAAATCCGACATCAGGTGACAGGTAAGAACAAATTGGTCCACAGCGAAAATTTGCGACCCGCTCATCCAGATGATTCATGGGAAATCGAAGAAACTAATTCGACGTCTGTTCTGAATAAAATGAAGACAAGTAAAAATGCGTCTCGCCAACAACCTGTCAGAAAAGCTAAGATTGTTGGTGAGAACATTGACGGACCTCATCCCCGTCCCGGTTTAGATGATGATATTCCCAATTAGTTTGACGAACCCCCTGAGGATATTATCGAAGAAGACTCTGGTATTCCAGAGGGCATTGACGTAGGTCATCCTTCTGGAATTATTGCAGACTCTGTCCCTCATTTAGATTCACATCTGAATTCATACCATGATTCGGATTCGGAATCAAGTTCATCTGATTCTTCTTGGGAATCTAATGATAGTCTTCCTCTTTTATAAATACGCAACAAATAATCGTAAACAGCATATATCACAAGATTCGCACCCGGACATAAAAAAGCCAAAACTTAATCTCATACGAGCACTTTCCGAAATGTTACATGCCGTTTGGAGCCTTCCAGGGGGAATTCGATTTTAAAAGAGGGGGAGGACATTGGATACTATTTGTTTAATGGGAATTTTTAAACAAATAATGATTAACATTGAATGGGTATAGATTTCATGCTTTTACTCATAAGAAGATGTATTGGATACTATTTGTTTAACTGTTGATACACTATATTCAAAGATCAGTCTAGGTATCTAAACTATATCATTTACAAGTTCACAACTCCACGTTATTGCTGAAGTTTGAACTTGTTTTGATTAGATATCAGATAAGTATTCATTATAAATACAGATCTGAAATCTATCAATTCAGGTTCAGATGTGGACAGACGTAGGAAACGTGATTTTAAGGTAAGGGGTTTCTTGGTCTTTTAATTAACTTTATTCTTAAAGTACTGATCGGTGATCAATAGATATAAAGTTTCTACTTTAATTATTATTTACTGTATTTAATTATTAGATGATAATATATCGTTGGGTTGGAGCAAGAATGTCGTAATTGACAAAATTTGCGATTTCCATGTTACGATATATTATTGAAAGGTGGTGACCAACTTTTCAGATGAGCTTGGTTTTGCACGTTATATGTTGTCATGGAAACCGGAAATCTTATTAATTCTTAATAATAAAATGTATTTGGTCAAGTCTATTTATCTTTTATTTATTGATTCATTGTTCGTTTTTGGTTACTTCCTTCACTTACGACAATTTTGCACCAAACATCCTGGCCGAAAATTTGTTGACATATTTTATCTTGTCAATATTTTCCCAAAATGTGATACTATAATAGTTACATTAATTCTTAATAATAAAATATATTTGTTTGAGTCTATTTATCTTTTATTTATTGAGTCATTGTGAGTTTCTGGTTACTTCTTTCACTTACGACAATTTTGCACCAAACATCCTGGCCGAAATTTGTTGTAGCAAAAATGTCGTAAGTGAATTTTGGCCACGAGCCAAATATTTATAGAACGCCAAGACAACACTCAATCACTCGAAATATTTTATAAATCAGAGATATGAATCTCAGTAGTAAATAAATAATGACAAGGAATCGTTATTTTAATTCAAATCTTTACATGCAATTTTCTCTGTTTTCTCAAAATGTCACTTACAACATTCTTGCTCCAAACCAACGATTCGTAAATAAACTTGGATTAATAACTATTAACACTTGTTGTTTGATTACTAGACGTAGAAATCATCCCTAGTGTTACATCATTATAGAGCTACCATGAACAATTAGTGCACTTTTGTACATATTATAAGAATAACAGGTTGTTTATAACTGCTGTCAGGCAATACGCGAAAACCCACGAGGTTGGAAGGTGATCCCACGACTTGTCGCATACAAACAAGGAATCCCCACGACTCTATTTAGATAATTGACAGACTGTATGATCTAAAGCACAGGCGTTAAAAGATTCCAACCCACTTCACCCTCGTTAAACAACGGGTCAAGTCTAAATCCGGACTCGCTTAAACGTTGATATTAGTATCAAAGAAATGAGTTGGCAATAAATTATATCCTTCAAGACTATTTATCTCGTGAAAAAGCGAAAAATAAATTGATACTCTATAGGACAATCGTTAAAAACGAAATAATATTAATTCTACAAATAGTCCCAAAGATTTACATCTGATAAAGGTGCCACCTTTAAGATTTCTGTGAATTCTTTTTAATAAAAAATATAAAAAATTACCTTGATTCAGTATTACTTAAATATATATTCCGTCATTCATGACACTATTTTATCAATGTGATATAATTAACAAACTGTATGTTTAACCTTGCCGAACATGTGCACTTGTGGGTTGTTAATTATAACTGAAAAGAAATGGTGTTTAACGTCCTATCTTTATTCACCGTAACACAATACAGGCGCGGATCCAGATGCGATTTTATTGGCGATTTTTTGGACCTGTAATTTTGGAATTTACCTTCCGGAAATACGTCAGAATGCACCAAATTGAATCTAATTTACCAAATTAACCCCTCGTTAATTGGTTGAGCGCCTTAGTTAAGCAATTATCAAACCTGGACACCCCCCCCCCCCCTGCAAAAAATCCTAGATCCGCGCCTGCAATATAATAAAGGACATGATGACATTATCTCAAGCATATTATAGTTATGAGTAAATCTTACACATCAATTGGCCCCAAGCCGCTCTTTTTTTTGTCCCCCGCCTTTCGAAGAAAGTTGGGGGACTATTAAAATGGGTTCGTCCGTCCGTCTGTCTGTCTGTCTGTCTGTCTGTCTGTCTGTCTGTCCGTCTGTCCGTCACACTTTTTGGGACACAATAACTCTCTTCCTAATTGAGCTAGAATGTTCAAACTTGGTGTATGTGTTTATTAGGTCAATGCCTTGATGGAGTTCAAAGATGAGCATTTTCCGCTTAGGGTAAGCAGAGATAAGCAATTTGATTGGTTGATGCTTTGGGACACGATAACTTTAGTTCTAATTAAGTGAGAGTGATGAAACTTAGTGTATAGTTTCATTACAGTAATACCTTGACTAAGTTCGATAATGAGCATTTTCCGCTCAGGGTAAGCAGAGCAATTTGATTGGTCGAGACTTTGGAACACAATAACTCTCGGGGCCGATAACTCTCCTTCTAATTGAGTTAAAATGTTCAAACTTGGTGTATATGCTTATTAGGTCAATGCCTTGATGGAGTTTGGAGATGAGCATTTTCCGCTTAGGGTAAGCAGAGCGATACGCAATTTGATTGGTCGAGACTTTGGAACACAATAACTCTTCTTCTAATTGAGTAAAAATGTTCAAACTTGGTGTATATGCTTATAAGGTCAATGCCTTGATGGAGTTCGAAGATGAGCATTTTCCACTTAGGGTAAGCAGAGATAAGCAATTTGATTGGTTGATGCTTTGGGACACGATAACTTTAGTTCTAATTAAGTGAGAGTGATGAAACTTGGTGTATAGTTTCATAACAGTAATACCTTGACTAAGTTCGATAATGAGCATTTTCTGCTCAAGGTAAGCAGAGCGATACGCAATTTGATTGGTCGAGAGTAGTCGAGACTTTGGAACACAATAACTCTCCTTCTAATTGAGTTAAAATGTTCAAACTTGGTGTATATGCTTATTAGGTCAATGCCTTGATGGAGTTCGAAGATGAGCATTTTCCGCTTAGGGTAAGCAGAGATAAGCAATTTGATTGGTTGATACTTTGGGACAAGATAACTTAGGTTCATCTTGATTGATGATTTTTATGCCAATACAATGACTGCATTCTCATTTAGTAATCGATTCGATAGTAACAGTGTATAGAAACGATTGACTTAAATGTGCGATTAATTAATATGTGTCTTCTATTTATTTTGGGATTTCGGCGGGGGACATCAGCCTCACTGTTGGCTTGTTAATTTTATTATACGTCCACATTCATAATGTGGACGTATTATGCCGTCACCCCTGTCTGTGTGTGATGGTATGTGTGTATGTGTGATGGTGTGTGGGTGTGCATGTCTGTAGGTCGCCTACAGGGTGCAATTCTTCATGGATTTTCTTCAAACTTTGTATACTTATTCCTTATACCCTAAGGAAGATCCCTATTGTTTTTGGTGCATGCCCGCCCCCAGGGGCAGAGCCACGCCCATTTCTAGTATTTGTTTGTTTGTCGTCTACAGGCCACATTAAATTCTTAACTTATAATCTTGAAACTTTGCATACATATTCTTTGTGCCCTAAGGGACATCCCTATCGTTTGGGGTGCATGCCCAACCCTCAGGGGCAGAGCCACGCCCTTTTTCTTTTCGTGTCTCTTTGTGTCGCCTACAGGGCGCAATTCTTACTGGATTTTCTTCAAACTTTGTATATTTACTCTTTACACCATAAGGATGATCCCTATCGTTTGGGATGCATGCCCAACCCCTAGGGACAGAGCCACGCCCATTTTCTTTTTGTTTACCTGTGTGTCGCCTACAGGGGGCAATTCTTACTGGATTTTCTTCAAACTTTGTATACTTACTCTTTACACCCTAAGTATGATCCGTATTGTTATTTGGTGCATGCCCTACCCCAGGGGCAGAGCCACGCCCATTTCTTGTATTTATTTGTTTGTCGTCCACAAGCCACATTTCTTAACGTATCATCTTGAAACTTTGAATACGTATTCTTTGTACCCTAAGGAACATCCCTATTATTTGGGGTGCATGCCCGACCCCCAGGGGCAGAGCCACGCCCATTTTCTTTTTGTTTACCTGTGTGGCGCCTACAGGGGGCAATTCTTACTGGATTTTCTTCAAACTTTGTATGCTTACTCTTTACACCCTAAGGTTGATCCGTGTTGTTTTTTGGTGCATGCCCTACCCCAGGGGCAGAGCCACGCACATTCCTTGTATTTATTTGTTTGTCGTCTACAAGCCACATTTCTTAACGTATCATCTTGAAACTTTGTGTTTGTCGTTTACAGGCCGCAATTCTGAATGAATCAGCTTGATACTTGGCATATGTATTCCTTATAGCCTGAGGGCGTCCACTATTGATTTTGGTGAATGTCCCGGTCCCCAGGGGCAGAGCCACGCCCACTTTTTGCCTTTAGCGTCTGAAAGCCACAATTCTGAATGGATTATCTTGATGTTGAGTCACGACCCTCAACGCTAAACAAACCAAACGCCTAGCCTTCTTCACAGAGTACCATATCAGTCAAAGCAGGAATGTGGACGTATATATTGTAGCGTTATGTTTCAATATGGCTGTATATTGTCATCTGTAAACATCATGTCAGACGGCCTGGCATGGACAATGTCTGATCGACAAGGACAGTGCCTGATTGTTTAGACCTGCCTACACAATGACATGTACGTTAAAGAAACCTTGACAGTTGGAATTTGAAATACAAGTAGGTCGCTGTCCGGGCAAAATTACCCTAATAGCACACTGGACACATGCCTCTGTCTTACACCACTGACAAGGTAGTCTCGGTCACCCAGACCCCCCTAGTCTTCAACGCACGGAGGGTCTGGGTCGGTTCTCAATTATTGACGAAAATTACTGGATAATCTACCACATAAAAAACCAAACTCCCGGTTACGCATGGGCAATGGAACCCTTTGGCTAAAGTCTCGGTAAGTGATAGGTATTATGAAGCCTGGCCGATTTTGATAGATTCTATAAGGCGAGGATAAAATATATCCCACAATTCGATCACTTGGCACATCTATTATTAGAAACAAAATAGAGACGATACAACAGCATTAATCGTGATTAAGGAGATTGTGAGAAGCCATACGTTTGATTCATGACGAGAGAAAATTACCATTTCAATTAAAAACTTTAAAACAAAATTTTAGAGAGTGTCATTGTTGACAAGCGAGATGTTTTGATAGATTCAGCACGTGGTAACTTAAAAGACTGGATAATCCAGACAGTGACCGACTTTCTGTCAAATTTTGAGGACCCATCCAGACTAATATTCGTAGAATATTTGTTTGGATGATAAGAGACTACTGACAAGGGGACATCACCTCAAAAAATCTTTTACACAAACAGTCATTCAGAAGAGACAAAATGCTTAGTCTGGATGGGTCCTCAAAATTTGACAGAAAGTCGGTCACTGTCTGGATTATCCAGTCTTTTAAGTTACCACGTGCTGAATCTATTAAAACATCTCGCTTGTCAACAATGACACTCTCTAAAATTTTGTTTTAAAGTTTTTAATTGAAATGGTAATTTTCTCTCGTCATGAATCAAACGTATGGCTTCTCACAATCTCCTTAATCACGATTCATGCTGTTGTATCGTCTCTATTTTGTTTCTAATAATAGATGTGCCAAGTGAATTGTGGGATATATTTTATCCTCGCCTTATAGAATCTATCAAAATCGGTCCGGCTTCATAATATCTATCACTTACCGAGACTTTAGCCAAAGGGTTCCATTGCCCATGCGTAACCGGGAGTTTGGTTTTTTATGTGGTAGATTATCCAGTAATTTTCGTCAATAATTGAGAATCGACCGAGACCCTCCGTGCGTTGAAGACTAGGGGGGTCTGGGTGACCGAGACTACAAAATGCTAAGAGTGCTAAGTTCCCGTGACCTGGAAGAATTCTAAGTTCCAATACAGGAATAATGATTCTTTATTTACTAATCTAAAACAGCCTGCAATGAATGTTCATGCTTGATCCTTAGTTCAACAGTTGTAGTTGATATTATTGTATTCTTCTTGCTGACAAAGTTTATTTCTACAAGAGACAATGACACTGCTATCAGCAGGCGCGGATCCAGAGGGGGGCGCACCCGGCGCACGCCCCCTCTTTTTTTTGGAGGTGGCGAACAATTTTTAGCTCCATATATTCTCGCGGGAAAGGAAAAATAAAAAGTGTATGTTAGAAATCGTAATTATCAGTACTAGTATGAAATTAGTCCTTGTGGGCATTTTTTCCACTCAAAAATCACGGACCGGGCTTCGCACTCCCAAGTGGGTGCAGCACGCCTCCCCTTTCTGAAAATCCTGGATCCGCTCCTGATCAGATAGCTCTTACTATTAACAACCCGGCTGACATCAGATAGGTCTCATTATCAACAACCTGACTGTGATCAGACAAGTTTATCAACAATCTGGCTGTGATCAGATATACCTTATTATCAGATAGGTCTCATTATCAACAACCTGGCTGTGATCAGACAAGTCTATGAACAACCTGGCTGTGATCAGATATACCTTATTATTAGATAGGTCTCATTATCAACAACCTGGCTGTGATCAGACAAGTCTCATTATTAACAACCCAGCTGTGATTAGATATACCTTATTATTAGATAGGCCTTATTATAAGATAGGCCTTATTATCAATGAAGGTGCCTTATTATTTGGGCTAAAAACAAAATGATACAAAAGATTTCTGTGTTATATTTGTGTATATAAATATAAAATAATCATACAAATATTTACATCTTATCAAAATAACATACCAAATATTTCAGTCAAAAATTACTGAAAATAACTAAATGAACTGAAATGGGGTTTAACATCCTACTGTTCTGCTCCAACTGGGCTAATGAAGACACTATTTTGTTGTAGTTGTTTCATCACTGTTATAAGTAGGCCATTTGTATTTTTAAAACTTTTAAAAATCAAAAAATTCACATTAAAATTTGGTAAATATAAAATTGCAAATGACCACCTGTTAGCAAAATTTTTTTTATAAAAATGATATGACATTTTGTAGCACTTAATATAGTTTTTAAAAATATATAAAAAAGTTTTTACACCTAGAACTATTAATTTAAAGAATACATTATGTAAGAGGACCCAGAGAAAAGGCATGCGGTTGGACAGGCGACCCTACTCCTTGTCACATACTACCAGAGAATGGAAACCACGCCAGTTGATACATTGCGCACTTGATAACCATTCAGCCATAAAACTTTGATTATTATCGAAACAATGGTACTTGACAATAAAGACTAACACTGAGATTGTACATGGGACCTTCTGGTTAGCATGCCTCCGACTCCCTCTCTTATAAGTAGTATTCATGTAAATCTTATGATAAACAATTAAGTAATTATGGACATGAAGCTAATGACCTTATAAGGACGTTTTAAAAAAACAAAATTTAATTAACAACTTTATCTGGCGCATAATTATTGTCAATAAAAATATATTTTGAATCAACAAAAATACAAAACAGAGAATCTTTTTTTTTAACAGATTCCACATTTTCACACCAAATCTGTTACTGGCACATCCAATCCGATTGGAGCAGAATTAACATTTACTGTTAAATCCATTTTGATTATTTGAGAATTTACATCTACTGTTAAATCCATTTTGATTGGTGGAGAATTTACATTTACTTGATTGGTAGAATTTACATCTACTTTTAAATCCATTTTGATTGGTGGAGAATTTATTTCTGGTTCAAAATCAAATACGATTGGTTGAGAATTTATTGGTTGGCAGATGGTTCAACACACCAACTAAACGAGAGGAATGGAAGGACGGAATAACGTTGATGTTGTTCGGACTACGTATATCCAATCTCGGAACTATATTATCGTCAAAATCATCGGGATTAATCGGGGGTGACCGGTAGGGTTTATTTTCATATTTATCGCGGGCAATCTGCTTTAATTTGTCCATTTGCGATAGTCCAAGTTCCTCCGTTAATTTATAAAACTGACTGTTTTTATTCTGAAGCAAAAGATGTGGAGAATCCACTTCTTGTATTCGTCCATCAGATACCATCTGAAATATAAACAATACATCTGTCATATTGTAACAAAAGGATATAGGGTTCTAATGAACAATTCAGTACAAATTCACTGCACTACTCAACACCTCTAAATTGGAAAACGGCAAGTGTTTATCAACATTGTAGCACTATATGGGTGGTATTCTTGGGTTAATCAACTAGCAGCAAGTGGGTAGAAGAAAATAAGCCACCAGCAAAATGTTTGCTATGTGAATTATAAATCTAAATTAGAAGTGTTACAAAGTGTTGTAGAAAGAACTGACTCACCATAACTCTATCATAATCTACAACAGTATCTGGTAAATGTGACATGTGCATTATGGTACAGCGATTAAATCGGGTTTTTAATGTGGATAATATTATAGCATTACATCTGAAATAAAAAATATCATAGCATTACATCTGAAATATAAACAATGTGTTATATTATAGCATTACATCTGAAATATAAATAATCTGTTATATTATACCATTACATCTGAAATATAAACCATGTAAAATGTTAATAAATAATAATTTATAATGTGCTTTAATCCATGTCACATAATGGCAGGCTCTAGGTGCCGTCAGCATATCAAATGCCAGAATTCAATAACACATGCCACATGATTTCAAGTCCATTCATGGACCCCCCCCCCCCTTTTTAAAACTTAATGATGAACAATACCTGTTATCTAAACTGGATGATGGTTCTTCATAAATGACTATTTTACTCTGTCGTAACATGGCTCGACACAGACGGAATAATTGACGATGTCCGACAGTAAAGAGATCAACTATAGAAGATATATCTGTATACAGACGCTGTGGTAGAGATTCTACAAACGATGACAGATTCACCTAAAAATAAAAACCCCAACAAATAAAATACTTCATTAAAGATGCATTATGTAAAGGAAAAACCAGCTTATTGCAGATCTTTATTTTTACTTCAAATGTTCTATAAATTATTAATTAGACATTTATTCACATGACAAGCGTATGATCAATCGCCATTTAATTTAATAATTTATTTAAAAATGAGTAATTGGAACGGTGTCAGCAATGGAAATTGAAACCACACTATATTTGGGTGGATGTCATGGTCAAAAATGTTTAGAAGGGTGATGGGTTTCATAGTGAGAAAGATTGGGTTTCATGGTGAGAAAGGTTGGCTTTCAATTTCAGAAGGGTGGCATTCAAGGTCAGAAGAGTGGATTTTATGGTCAGAGGCAACAGCTACACTATAATTGATGGACAAGTCAGAATTGTGACAGAGTTGGTTCTATTCTAATAGACCAATTCATAACAGTTTGAAAAAATTCCCAAAACTCTGAAATACAGAGGATTTGGTGACAGGGTTTTTTTTTCCACCAACTAGTAGGAGTAGGCCTACTAAGGGTTAAAATTAAATTTCCATTAAAAATAAAACACACCTCCTCTAAGACTCTCCATACTTGAGCATCCGTATATCGAGCTATTGGATCTAGATTCTGTCGAATTGTTCCCATGAATAATGTTGGATTCTGAAATGTACAATCAGTAGATCAATCAATCAATACAGAATTGTATACAGGAAATAATACTTAAGTTAAATTTCCTTACATTCTTTTAATTTAATCTGGAATCTTTCGTGGAGATTTTAAGGGTAAAGTATTATATTGTGATGATATTAGGTATAAAGTAATATATTGTGGTGATTTTAAGGGTAAAGTGTGTGGAGATTTAACCAAAGTAAAGATAACTATTAATGGAATAATGAGTTTTTCTCTATTATATGTAGAAGATATTCCACTTCGGAGTGTTGAATTTCGGACAACTTTGATAACACACATTCAAACTTTATCATTTAATTAGACGGGTTTGGTGGTCTGGTGGTCTTACTTGTGCGCTCTAGATCACAAGGTCTGTCATTGATCAGGGTCCAATGTCCAACCTCAGGAGTTTTCTCTGGGTTCTCCGGTTCTCCTCCCAAAGGCCCCAAAGTGCAAGTGAATTGTTGAAATAAAATTGAACCATATGCTTGTCCCGAAATGACTAGTTTGTATGGATTGGATATTAAACCCTATTTCTCTCTCTTTATTATTAAATTGTAAATTTGTAGAAACCTGTGGTATAATGGCTATTTTATCTCGTAACCTTGGTAATGCAATATTCTGTATATCTATACCATCTATGCGTACAACACCCAGATAATCTATCATACGAAATAAAACACTGATAAATGCCTGCTGTTCTGCAGCGGATTTAAATAACAAACCAATCTGAAAAATATAACAAAAGACAATTTTACTTTGCAGCATATACTGGCAAAGGTGAAAACACATTTTTAATGCGTGTCTTAACATTTCACCAATACCAGGAATTGTTTTGAACAAATACCTGGAAATGGAGCTTCAAATTTCAACAGATTAAAATACAGACGAAGGTTCAAAGTCCAACCGACCAAAATACAGACGAAGGTTCAAAGTTCAACAGACAAAAATACAGACAAAGGTTCAAAGTTCAACAGACAAAAATACAGACAAAGGTTCAAAGTTCAACAGACCAAAATAAAGTCACAAAAAGGGAAATTGTTCATTACTTTAATATAAAGACTGTTGTTGTCTGTAATTACATTCATGCATGAGAACAACTAGTTTGGTATGGACAATTGTTATTTCTTTAAAGACACATGATTGAGTCGTAAAATCAATAGATCACAAATCTTGGTCATGGTGTTGGCAGATAAAGTTGCATAGGATTTCCGGCATGTTTTCTCCTTGACAGTGGGTGAGAGAGAGACTTGGCAAGGAATAAGTTATAGATGTTTAAATGGGATGAAAAACCGAGATTCTGTGGTGACATTGGCATGCGCGTAAAAGAATCCTCACAGGCTGCAATGCAGAAAGAGTACGCATGGTGTATGTTCATCTTCATTAGACTGGTAAGTGCGTAAAAATAGGATGTTAAACCCCATTTCATTGTCTTACAGTAATGAGTATAGTCTCACCTTTTCCTCCGCTCTTATGCAACACCAAACACTCTTTAATATATTTGGCCCCTTTGACGTCTGTGTGAGAGTGACACCTTCTAATGTTAGAATACCATATTGAGGCCAGTTTAACGAGGGTTTAATATCGGTCTCAGATAGATCTAATTCTGGCGTGATCTGATAACACTGAAATAATCTCTCCACAGAACTCATCTATAAATAAAAATAAAAACACTTAAAAACAAAATTCAAATGTTGAGTCAGATTGGTCAGATATGGTGATCTCATTCGTCATGCCAGCAGTATTTGTATAAGATTTCAGTATGGGTGAGAGAGAGAGAGAAATACCATTTAATACCCACTTGACACAAACTAGGTCTTTTTGGGACTAACATATAGTTCAAATTTTTTTACAATAATTTGCTTGCACTTAGGGGTCTTGAGGGACATTTATCCCACTTTGTCCTACGTAGATCTGGTACTAAAAGTGCCCATCTGTTGAAAGATGATTTCTTTTTATACAAACCTTAAAATGAACAGCAGCTGATTTCTTCATGGCAGGTTGATGTACATTGAGCAAATTTAGGGCATAAAATAATGACAAACCAATTACACTTGATGATATAGGAGCTCCTGAAATATACAAAAGATTCACAAAATATTCAAAAGTCCCAAAAGATTGCAAAAATGTATAAAAAGTAAACTAATTTTAATAAAAAATAAATAAATATACAACATGTTGTAAGAGGTTGTTTTCCTGAGGAGTTGCTGATGACACATTCTTCTTTTAGTAGTCCCTAAACAGAGATGCTGGAGACTCACTCTGTTGTTGACTGTTTCCCAGAGGAGCTGTTTCTGACTCACTCTGTTGGTAGCCATTACCCAGAGTGAGTTTCTGGTGACTCAATGCTGTTATCTATATCTCAGAGGAGATGCTTGTGACTCACTCTGTTCGTGGTCATTTCCCTGACGATTTACTGCATTGGTAGTCATTGCTCAAAGAGGATGCTTTGGACGCACCCTGCTGGAGGCCATTGTACAGACGAGTCCCTGGTGACACACACAGTTGGTGGTTACAGTAGAACTTGCTCGGGCGTGCACTCCTAATCAGCGAACACTTGCTTCAACGAGCACCAAAAAATCCCCCTGAGCGATTTTTAAGTAATTTAACCTCTACTAAACACGCACCTGTTCAACGCGTGCAACGGGCACCACGATTAATTCCCTCCGTAAAAATTCTACTGTTTCAACGGTCACTCCTCTAACAAAACATCGCCCATTCAACGGCCATTGTTGAATGATACCATCTTGTCGTTCTTTCTTTGAAACACTCCCGCTAATCCCGTGAGTAGTAGTTAATTAACTGGACCCCCACTGATCAGGTAAAAGCAAATGCAAAAATAACAATCAACCCGGGATTATCTGTTAATTAATCTTTTGTTTTATTAACACTTAACGGAACATTATTTGATACTGATTGAATAAAATGAAAGTACCGAGTTTTTTCCATTGCAATTTTGTTGTTAGACGTTTTAGCGCCCCCTATAATATTACATACAGAGTTACACCCCCTGTAAATCGGTGATAAAATCAGCGATGGATTTTTTGTTGATGTGCTTTTTTGATAAAATAAAATTAATTCATCGATTTGCTTCACAAAAATGGATAAATATTATCGAATGCATCACAATGGTAGACAGTAGTATCGAAGGTTGGTACACAATGACAAGTTTACAGAAGTTATGTTCGAGATTTGAGTAAAGAATTTTCGTTCGGCGCAAGATTCAACGGCGCTCAAATTTATCGATGCAAGTATTGATGTTCGCTCCCAATGCACCCAAGCGTAATTAATTTATGTCAGCACAAAAAGCGCCGAGATTTTATTTAGTGGTCGCGTAATCGCTAAAATAGTTGGGGTGGGAAATTCTCAAATTCACGGCATTTTGAAACGCTTTTAAACGCTATATATGAGTATGATGAAAGTAAAAGAAATATTGGAGGCCAGAGACCCAGTATTACTAAACAAACACGTATACGCGACTACTTTGAATTCACAACTAGATAAAAAGTACATGTATTGTTATTGTTATACTACATGAATAAAACAATATATGCAATCTATATCTTTATTTTTTGTGGGAGGGGTTGGGGCAATGTTGGATACCTCTAGTCAAAGAGCACCTCCATTAAGCAAGCATTTTTGAATTTCCCTTGGGTGCTTGCTTAATACAAGTTCTACTGTATTTCCAAGAGGAGTTCATTCCAAGTAGTCTGAAATCCATGTCAAATGAAATGCTGACAATTTTCTTTGAACTTAAATGAACTTACCTTGATAGTTAACGACAAGAATTGAACCAATGACAACACCAACTATTAACAGAAAACCAATTAAATCAACTCTCATTCCAAACCAACGATTGGCTGCTAGATGTAAATAACAGGCTGCAGTGCTGCGATCCTGGTTCACATCAAAATTATGTAAGAAACGCTGTTCTACACCAAATGAGCGTAACGTCTGTATACCTTCCATACTACTCACCACATGACTACCAACAGCTCCTTTAGCTGAAAAAATAGAACAATCCAAATCTGATATTGGTCTGAACAAAACATTGTCTATTGTATATTAAAGTGTCAAAGGTTATACAGGGATTTGTGTGTGGATGATGCTTGATTGTTACTTCAGAGTGATCTGAATTGTCCCCCACCCCTCGCGGATTTGAAAATTTCGGAAAGATGCATGATCGATAGCACCATTTTGATATATATCTGGAGTAACTGGTGGTCACTTTGCCAAAACACAGAAACTGATATTGGAAAAATTTTAGCTTTTAGTTTTGTTTTTAATGATCGGATTTGAGTCAGCCTACCTTGAGCAATCTATGGTGAGCTGCCATGATTGTAGCCTTCTCCTGGCCCTGACTAGGCACCAATTACCTGCCATGGCATGGATACCCTAACGGTAATGATAACCTCAAACGGAATGAAGACGGGCCGGGGCTCCATGGTGCAAAGGCCTGAGCAGGTGGTTTATAGCTTTTAATTTAACAATTTGTCTAAATTTCCAATTCTAATCCTAACAACACCACTAAAGTCGACAGTGTTTTTCTACTTTACGACGAAGTATTTTTTTTTAATAATTTATACCAACAAATTTTTTAAAACGATCTTTGGTATACGGGCCCCTAGACAAGTGTTCCAGCTACCCCCACCCTCTCATGGGCCCTAAAGACTATGTATGAACTCACCAGCCAATTCAATCCTCTCGACATCCTGGGTTGAATGTAAATAATAATGTCTGGCTATGAGGAAGGCGATGGTTAATGGTATAACTAACAGAAACAACCAATAGTTAGTCACACCAACCACTAACATAGTTGAAAACAGAACACTAAATGACTGAAACATAAAAATAAAATGTTTAACAGACTGTTTAAGGGTGCATTGTCAGATTTAAAAAAAAAAAAAATGGTTAGATCATTTCTCTGAATTAGTATTATGATACAGTGTAAAGTGACATCAAATACCACAAGAACCGTGAGTTCGAACAGCCTTCGTATTCGAATATTAGCCCTGCTTCTCAATTTCTAAATTAAATCATTAAACGGACATCAAATACCACAAGAACCGTGAGTTCGAACAGCCTTTGTATTCGAATATTAGCCCTGCTTCTCAATTTCTAAAATAAATCATTAAATGGCCAAAATGTTCTAATCTACTTAACATCATAGTCATCTTATGGCACCCAGAGTTGATTATGTTAATAAATTTCTAATTAACTATTTCAGGCCTAAAGAAAGACCTGCAATAGGCAGATTTAGCTCTTGCATAATGCATGTTTAAAGATAAAATAATTTGCATTTTAGGTTCTGTATTGTGTACACTATTTCAAAATTAGACGGCATCAATTTTTCTTGATAGATTTCAGATATATATTCTATTTCTTACAAGTCATAAAATATTGTCAGGAGAAATTCCTTATTTACCTGTATACAATCTAAAAATAGAGCTGGCAGGGCATCAACGATACATACATCCCTTAAATACCTGCTTAATACAGCACCTACAAATAGAAATACTAACATTACAAGGGAGATAATCCAGGTAGAAATATACACTGTAACTATGGATAAAGAAATGAAATGGGGTTCAACGTCCTACTGTTTTGCTCCGACTGTGCGGATGTAGATGGGCATACACCATAAAGTGTGCTACGAGGGAAAATTAGCCCGGACAGCAGTGCTACGGCCTACTCTTACATCAAATTCCATCACCAAGGATCTTTTATGTGCACGCCAATGTGTACGTGTGACCTCGTTTTTTTGTTCCATCTAAACATCTACTGAACTATTTACCCACAGTTCCACGCATGAAAAGGTCAAACGGTCGATTCGACAGACCATTTGATTGGCTGACCCCTCACTTCAGGCAGAACACGACTTAAATAACAAGTCTTCCAGATCCAAGAGTAGTAAAGACAAGTAAAAACGAAATTTTGAACTATAAAAAACAAAACGAAATTGGATCTGTGTTTAATCTGATTGTGCTACAGCTAGACTACTTTTTTTTTGATACCAATGATATACACATGTACAAAGCTAACCCAGTAAAAAGGTGGATGGAAAAATTTGGGGAAAGTTGGAGCTGGGCAGAGACCAGAATTAACACTTAAGTTGATGGAGAAATTATCTCCCCTTGATGTGTCAAGGGAGATAACTATAGTCACACTGATTATTTTTTTTACACTGTTTATAGCTGTTCGTTTAATCTTATTATCCTACATTTCTACAAACAATAACATTTGAAACATACTGCTATTATCCTACATTTCTACAAACAATAACATTTGAAACATACGTCTATATCTAATATAGGTCACAATTTTATGGAATACAACTACTGTTTATTACTGAGTGTCGTTATCAAGCAATGATAAAATATGAAATATAGCAAGACAATGTAAACAATAATACTATTGATATTGACCAACCAGAGACACCCTTCTAATTACCTTGAAGGTAGTGTAATTATGAAAGTGATCAAGGTTGATAAGGCTAATGCTAATAACAACATCCAATATGTCATAGACCACTTTAGATATACCAAAATTTCCCTAATAGCACACTTACATGGTGTGTGCCTGTCTTCATTAGCCTGTCACACGTGACAGACATGAAAAAGTCAAATTTGTTTCCATACAAATATATCAGTTAGCCAACTGAAACAAATGTCTTACCGATGCCATTGATATCAAAGAAAGATATGGGAGCTTGCATCAATAATATCAGAGCCATGTTGTGTAAAACTTGAGCTGCTCGTCGCACCATGTAGAAAAATAATCCTGCTTGAAGAAAACCAATCACCACGGTAACAAATACTATTCCTAAATAGATATAGACTCTAGCATCCAGTGATAAAATGGCAGGTCCAAATATGGTCGTATTGACAAGGGTTGTTGTATTCATGTCTTGATATTGTTCAGCCCTAGAAATACAACATTTTATTTATTAATAAATACAAGTTTTACATATTTAAAATAATACTGCATACATTGATTTGCTATCTTGTTTAATAGAATTATAATGTTTAAAACAATATATATGGAAAGAGGTACTCTAAGTTTTTGAAACTTATGACTGATCCATTTGTTATGTGTCAATAAAACATCGCCAAATTTAAAGGCATAGACACAAAAATAAAAATAAAGAATATACATGAAGCATGTGTTTTCTTTTCATTCATGTTGTAATTATTTCTTGACCAAATATGCACTGAAACTGTTGCCAAACTATTAATTAAACATACACACATATAAATGGTAAGCAACTACATTGATCAAGCTGTTTATAAACATGGTCAGTGTAATCCTCCAGCCTTGCTTCCCTTTGTTAGTGGTGCATGGCCGATGTCTTGGGTGAAAAAACACTGTCTGATAATGTATAATATTGAAATATTGAGACTTACCAATAAGCTAACCACCATTCACAAAGAATAAAACTTCCCTGAAAAATAAATCGACTAATTTAAATCTTGCATGGTATAAATATAAACAAATATATATATATATATATATATGATATTTTAAATATATTGTTGTAAATCTGTAACTGAATTTAACAATATAACAAATAAGTTTATTTTGTGTTAATTCTTCTGATTGATAACCTATCAATATGACATTATTAGGCCTACACCTGAAACATTTCCTGGCCTAGCTATAATAATAATGTGAATATTTGTATAGAGCTATTCCACACTGACTGTATGCTTGTAATGCATGCAAAGAATTCAGTTCTCCACAATTAGAGCAACAAAAACAACACAATACTAAACAAAGCATCGGAAGAGATAAGTCTTCATAGCGACACCGTTTCAAAAAAGTAGTGAGGTTATTCTAATGTGAAGTTAACAGATACGAAATTATAAGTTGGTATTTATAGCTGAATATTATTTTAAATTATATATTGGTAACTATAGCTGAAAATTATATTTTGATCTAATGTTTCTAGAGGATAAGTTCCTGGAGGTACACAGGTGCAGTTTTGTGAACTACACACTGCTATTATGAGTGGATATTGTTGTTTTAAATTTTGATTTGTCAGTAGTCCGTCTACCAACCAATCACTAGCTGCCGATATTGGACCAAATATGTTTACATAACGTTACGTCATGACTCACAATTTTATTATGCCTAATTAACCCGTGCATAGCAGAATACTGCAGTAAAACTAATTGCGTGACAAACGAGGCTATCAAGTCGAATGAAATGTAAACAATACCGTTTGGAAACGAACATACTTTCACCGTTTTTAATACCTTAAATCACTGTCCAAAGTTTTAGGGAAGACCCAGATTAAATGAAGGACTGTCATGTTGCTGTACTTAAGTGATAGCTTTCATTGAACGGAAAGAATAGATACACTCCCGCATAAGTACAAGAAACAGACGCTATTCCAGCAATGGTCAGAGAGGGATTTATCGGGCCATTGCTTCAGGAATATGGATTTGCTGAACAGTGTCACTTGTTATAGAACGTCTCGTCCCGTCACGTATTATTTTCTGTACATATACATGCATATTTTATTATCCCTTTATTTCTTATTTGCTCATCACTTTTGAAATAATTTCACAATGAAGATATAACATGTAATTGTCTGCAATATCGCCTCGGTGGATGTTAAATAAAGCTATTTTACATACATATCTAATCTAGGCAGACAATTTTAAACTGCCCGACAGTAGAATCCCAATAGTTTTTTATGATTCTCAATGAATTTGAACAGTTTTCCAACACAACTACATGTACATAATACCGAATTGTAGTGCTAGACAATACTAGACAGGACAATCTAGGTGTCACCCCAGATACATGAAAAGTCACACAGCACACTCCCATATTTACATCCCTGCTAACATACTTCCAATTTGTCATTTCAGTGATTAAGTGTGCAGTATAAGGCCGAGGGAGATAATTTCCACCTACCAGTAATCTTAATCAAATTCCAACTGCCAAGGGTTCTTTTACGTACATACCAACATGTACACTGATCGGTCGAGTTTTTCATACTATCCGAACAACAAGGCAGTCCTGCATGTGTCAGGCCTCAAAGCAGAGGGCAGAGACAGAAGTTAAAAATAGGTTGCCAGGCAACGAAACATACGCCCACACAGCAGCCAAATCGTCCGGGCAGTCAACAAGAGTTGTTGCATATTAAGGAATTATCAGAAAATCATTAGAATTTGTTTGGTTTTTATAATCAAACGGGTTTTTATTAAATCAGATAATAATTGTGACCTCCAGAGGCACAACAAGCTAAAAAGGGTGATTTTTCGTACAATCAGGGGACATAATTCTGGAGTAATGACCCGATGGGCGCAAATATCGAAAGGAACCAAGATCTTTGGGTTATAAACATACATGTCAAGTTTCATCAAAATCGATTCAAAATTGTGACCTCTATAGGGTCCACAACCTTGATATAACATATTTTCACATTATTCGTGTACAAATGGCGGCCATTTTGTCCGTCAATTCTAGTCCGATTTTCACGTAATTCACACTTTCTCTTCATTACCATGTAACGATGATATAGTTAAACGTTTTTTTAAATCGGATAATAATTTTGACCTCCAGAGGGACCAAAAGCGAACAAAAGCGATTTTTCGGACAATCCGGGGACATAATTCAGGAAGTTATGATCCAATGGGCGCAAATATCGAAAGGAACCAAGATCTTTGGGTTATAAACGTACATGTCAAGTTTCATCAAAATCGGTTCAAAATTGTGACCTCTATAAGGTCCACAACCTTTATATAAGATATTTTCACACTATTCGCGTACAAACAGCGGCCATTTTGTCTGTCAATTTTGGTCCAATTTTCACAAAATTTATGCTCTACCTTCATAACCATGAAATGGTGATATAATCAAACGGTTTTTTAAATCGGATAACAATTTTGACCTCCAGAGGGACCACAAGCTAAAAAGGGCGATTTTTTGGACAATCAGGGAGCCATAATTCAGGAAGTTACGATCCAATGGGCGCAAATATCGAAAGGAACCAAGATCTTTGGGTTATAAACATACATGTCAAGTTTCATCAAAATCGGTTCAAAATTGTGACCTCTATAAGGTCCACAACCTTGACATAACATATTTTCACACTATTCGCGTACAAATGGCGGCCATTTTGTCCGTCAATTTTGGTCTGATTTTCACGAAATTCGAACTCAACCTTCATAACCATGGAACGGTGATATAATCAAACGTTTTTTTAAATCGGATAACAATTTTGACCTCCAGAGGGACCACAAGCTAAAAAGGCCGATTTTTCGGACAATCAGGGGCCATAATTCAGGAAGTTACGATCCGATGGGCGCAAATATCGAAAGGATCCAAGATCTTTGGGTTATAAACATGCATTTCAAGTTTCATCCAAATCGGTTCAAAATTGTGACCTCTACACTGTTCACAACCTTGATAAAACATATTTTCACACTATTCGCGTACAAATGGCGGCCATTTTGTCCGTCAATTTTGGTCCGATTTTCACAAAATTCGAACTCAACCTTCATAACCATGTAACGGTGATATAATCAAACGGTTTTTTAAATCGGATAACAATTTTGACCTCCAGTGGGACCACAAGCTAAAAAGGGCGATTTTTTGGACAATCAGGGAGCCATAATTCAGGAAGTTACGATCCAATGGGCGCAAATATCGAAAGGAACCAAGATCTTTGGGTTATAAACATACATGTCAAGTTTCATCAAAATCGGTTCAAAATTGTGACCTCTATAAGGTCCACAACCTTGACATAACATATTTTCACACTATTCGCGTACAAATGGCGGCCATTTTGTCCGTCAATTTTGGTCTGATTTTCACGAAATTCGAACTCAACCTTCATAACCATGGAACGGTGATATAATCAAACGTTTTTTTAAATCGGATAACAATTTTGACCTCCAGAGGGACCACAAGCTAATAAGGCCGATTTTTCGGACAATCAGGGGCCATAATTCAGGAAGTTATGATCCGATTGGCGCAAATATCGAAAGGAACCAAGGTCTTTGGGTTATAAGCATGCATTTCAAGTTTTATCCAAATCGGTTTAAAATTGTGACCTCTACACTGTTCACAACCTTGATATAACATATTTTCACACTATTCGCGTACAAATGGCGGCCATTTTGTCCTTCAATTTTGGTCCGATTTTCACGAAATTCGAACTCAACCTTCATAACCATGGAACGGTGATATAATCAAACGTTTTTTTAAATCGGATAACAATTTTGACCTCCAGAGGGACCACAAGCTAAAAAGGGCGATTTTTCGGACAATCAGGGGCCATAATTCAGGAAGTTACGATCCAATTGGCGCAAATATCGAAAGGAACCAAGATCTTTGGTTTATAAACATGCATTTCAAGTTTCATCCAAATCGGTTCAAAATTGTGACCTCTACACTGTTCACAAGCTAAAAAACGTGATTTTTCGTACAATCAGGGGCCATAACCCATGAAGTTACGGTCCGATACATGCCAATATCGAAAGGAACCGAGATCTTAGGGTGATAAACCTATATTTTAAGTTTCATTGAAATCGGATAAAAATTGTGACCTGTAGACTGTTCACAAACAATTGTGGACGGACGGACGGACGAACAGGGGCGACGACAATATACGTCCACATGAAAATGTGGGCGTATAAAAAAGTCGACTTTCTAGTTTAGAGGTTATTATCAAATTAATTGTATTATGGTGATATGAGTCTTACTCTGACCACGACTGTAAAGTTGATATCATTGACTAAGCAACAAATAACTTTTATAAATAAATATATATGATACTAGCATATCAAAAACATCATGTTTATTAGTTCATTAAAATTGCTAGTAATCAGGCAGTAGTCATTAACTTGGTGTTATGTCACAAAGGTTTTAAAGCCTGACTATTGAATGACACACCACTGTGTTTGTGTATTCAATATTGATAGGTGTTATAATTAGTCACGCTTTTACACCAGTAGTGATATCTTTTACAAATAGTTACACACCTGTTAATTAATGACTACTGTATAATTTCTAACCACTTTCTATACATACTAATGAATGACAAAAATTTTAATTACTAAAAGGGCCAGGTTTATAAATCAACGTTGTCAGCTTACAAGTGCTTGTTAGTTAATTATACAATTGGCAAACATGACCAAAACAAAAGCCATACTTGTACTGAACTAATACTACCTTTCTCTAACAGCCATGCAAAATTGCATGTGCACCAACTATACATAAGACAGCCAATGGAAAGAAAACTTACCTTCATCTTGTGTGTCCATGATAATTGAATAATATTCTTACCTAGCCAAAAATATAAGGCCAATATGGCCCAGGGGGTGGACATACACAGCCTCTTTGACAGTTTTTTTTACAGAACTTCTGACACCAGTTGACAAGGAGTTGACATGGCTAACAAATTGTTTCTAGAACACCTGATACCACTTGTCATTTTAGGAGTTGACATGACTAACAAATTGGGTTGTACTTTCATGTAACATTTTTGTATTTTTTGTATATGCTAAAGGCCTAAATATTCATAATATTCAATTGATGGTTTAATGTTCAGGGAGAGGGTGTGTAATTACTAATAATACAGGATATGCCTGTTCATCAATCCCTTTATTGTTTTCAAAAAAGCACCAATGTTTAGCGCCATTTAGCACCTTATTTTGTACGCTTCACATCAATGAATAAATTTACTGGATATGATTTTTATCTTTTGAGAATGTGGTGATGTATTGTTAAAGATATACAATTTATTTGATCTTTATACATACCTAATTGTCATGGTGATGTAAAATGTCTACTGTCATGGTGATGTTAGTAATGTAAAATTTTTACTGCCATGGCGATGTTAGTGATGTAAAATGTCTTGGTGTTGTATAATATCAACTGTTATGGTGATTTCAGTGATGTAAAATGTCTACTGTCATGGTGATGTTAGTGATATAGAATATCAAGACCCAATGGTGATGTTAGTAATACATAATATCTATGGTGATGTTAGTGATATAGAATATTTACTATGGTGATGTTAATGATGCACAATATCTATTCTTTTGGTGATGTTAGTGATATAGAACACCTACTGTCATGGTGAATTAGTAATGCATATCATGGTAATGTTAGTGATTGTTATGTTAGTGATGCACAATGTCTATTGTCATGGTGGTGTCAGTGATGTAAAATGTCTACTGCCATGGTGATGTTAGTCTATAAGACAACTGCTTTACCTGTTCAAGTATAGACAGAATAACGAATAAAAGCACCCCACATATTCCTCCCCCAATCATGAAGTAATGTTTATAAATGCTGCCTGTAGGGATCGTAGAATGGTAGCTTGGTTCTGTTTCACCAACAAAAAATGCATCCGAAGGATCCTGCAAATAAACAAGTTATTTCATTTTTAAAATCTATGTTGTTATCTTGCCATGAAAAGATGGGCTACTGATATCCAATAATTATTAAGATCAAATGAAAATTATCACATGTATCGTGTGTCAAAATGGTTTCGAGCTTCATTTGTAATGAAGCGAGTCAATAGATGAGGCTAAACATATCCCACAGGAGAAAACTACCGCTGTAGACGGGAATAACTAGATGCCAAAGACTGTCATTCAATTAGGATTCTTCGAGTATTTTACCAAACTTAACTGATTAGTAATTACAGCAAAAACAGAAACGATTGAATGTAAATCAATTTATATACATTCATAGTACATTTTTATATGCCTTGCAACCCATTTGTGTCCAGTTGCAAGGACCAAAGAATAGCGATTCAGCACCTTTAAATGTTGTTGTTGTTATTTTTACATTAAATATGATATTATGGCCAAAATCATATACATCTTCCCAAAGAAAAAAAATGTCATGACCTAGCAAGATACTCATCGGAATGTTGCCACTTTGAACCAAAATACTTTTTATGTAAATACCTTGACTTCATGATGTAACACTTCCAACGAACCATTTAAACTGTCTTTTAGAGTATCCTGATTGGATGGAACTGATGTTGCTAGGCTACTGCTTCCAGATTCATTTAGTAATGGCGGCGATATATCAACCAATTTACTAACATCCATATTTTTATAAAATCCTGCTGACAAAAAGTTGTTAATGTTCATTCCCCATTTCTCTAGATCATCAAATTTTCCACAATAATTGACAGTACCCTGTGGAGATATAAATATTTTTTCAAAAATTAAAAATACTTCACAGCAATATCATTAATAAATTTTCCATGTTACCTTGCAGAGATATATAAATGTTTATAATAAATAAAAATATTTCACATTAATTTAATCAACAAATTTTTCACAATAATTGTGCAATCTATTTCCATGTAGGGACGATCATACGTCCCCAAATGTCACAATGTGTAATTGTCTGAATGGCCATGCCCACATGTTTGTTAGGAGGGAGAATTTTGCCTGTACAGCAGCATTTCTGACCCCTCTTCTTCAAAAATCGAAGTAAGCGACACCTTTCTTATCAGCTACCAGAATATGGTAGGTCAAAGGTCTCAAACTATTAATTTACATTTGACAATACTTACATTTGACATAACAAGTAACTTATCGGCTACTCTAGCATGGGGCATATTATCTGTTACTAATATCCTGGTCTTACTCTTTAATATACCACAAATACACCTACAATATACAAACAATATGTACAATATACAAACAAAATATCAAATATACAAGGTTTACAACATATAAACAAAATATACAATATACAAACAATATCTACAATAAACAAACAAGATCTGTAAAATACAATATGCAAACAAGATCAACAGTAAACAAACAAGATCTATAAAAGACCTCAAATATACAAACTAAGATCTACAATATACAAACACAACTACATAGACAAACATTATCTACAACATACAAATATGATCTACCATATAGAAACAATATTTCCTGATGAATTTGATGTCAATTTCATATGCTGGAGAAATTTAAGGATGCAAATGGTTACCTTTTGTATATCAACATGGCCGACTTGGCATCCATTCCACTCAATATATCGTCAATAAGATAAATATCACAATTCTGATAAACAGCCCTAAAAATACACACAAAAAATTAAAAATGGCTCATTCACATGGTCATTTTTTAAAAAAAAAAACCCAAACAAAACATGCAGAATCGACTAATCTAGAATGTTGATATATTTCAACAATCAGAAATGTTTAGAAATTACAATAAATTTGTTAAAAATAGAATCACTTTATATACTCATAATACATTAATATGTGCTTTTACACACATTTTAGTTTATTTCAAGTTTCCAAGGATTAGAGGGAGGGGGGAGGTGTGGCCTAATGGTTAGCATGCACGCTGTGTCATACGACCTCTCATTGAGTAAACTGGCGAGGTTTCGAATCCCCGGTTGTACGTGGCAAGGAGTAGGGTTGCCTGTCCAACCTCGTGGGCGTTCTCCGGGTACTCCCTTTCCTCCCACTGCTAAAGACCCCTACACGCAAGCAAATTATTGAAATAGAATTAAAACCATATAGTCCCGAAATGACCTAGTTTGTGTCGAGTGGACGTTAAACCCCATTTCTCTCTCTCTCTCTCCCAGGATTAGAACTGCATACACTTTAAATTAAACCCCAAGACATATCTTTAATAATTGATAGTAATCTATATAAACTACCTTGCTAATGTTATCTTAGCCTGCATGGTATTATCTATAATAACTCCTCGTTCTCCTATTAACGTTAAATCTTTCTGTGGCAGTGTATCAAACAACTAAAAATAAAAAATAAAATTAGAAAAAAATATTTTGTTATGGTTCTATCTAATTTGTAATCAAAATGACCCAATCTTTACTTCATAGTATCCCACACAGAAATAATGGAGTGTTCCTTGGTTTGTAGTATTTCCCCCCTCCCCCACACACACACACGGAAGTAATGGAGTGGTCATTCGCTTTATAGTATTCCCCCCATGGAAGTAATGGAAGGGGTCCATTGCTTTATAGTATTATCCACAAAAGTAATGAAATCAACTCTTTGCTTTATAGTGTTCCCCACAGAAGTACTAGAAGTAAGTGGGGTGTCTATAATGTTTGCATGTACTTTAGATCAAACGATCTGTTCTTGAGTCCACTGATGTGATATCAATGCCTGGCTTGTAAGTGGCAAAACGATGAGTCATTTGCTTAACTTATTGAACAATAGATACATAACATATGATAGTCCCATAACACCTCACCCTCTACCTCTCTTTCTCTCTCTCCTAATTAATGAAATGAATCAATTATTTCAAAAATTAAAATATCTCACCTGTAGTAAGGCACAAGCTTGTAGAACTTGATTATAACGATATCTACCAAACTCTGCACCAAATACAATATTCTCTCGAATAGTTCCTGGAAATAACCATGGCTGACATGGAACATATGCTAGGCGGCCATGATGGAATAAGTGTCCTTTTTGTCTCTCAAGTTCTCCAGTTATACTCATTAACAAACAACTCTATAAAATGAAACACAAACAAATGTCATTAATTTTTTCTTTATAAAATATCTGATCCTACTGACCAAGTTTCAAAAATTCAAAATAACAGAGTTCGTCCTATCATTGGGGTATTTTTGGTGGTCAAATGGTTGTAACATGTGCGTTTTAGATCATAAGTTGAAATAGAATTGAACCATTTGTTAGTCCTGAAACGACCTAGTTTTGTGTTGAGTGGATGGTAAACCACATCCCTCACTCTCCCTCTCTCTCTCCGTCTCTCGTGCTTGTTTTAGATAATAAGTTGAAATAAAATTAAACCATATGTTAGTTCCAAAATAACCTAGTTTTATGTCGGGGACGATAAGTTCATCCCTGTTTTTCCCTCAATTGCTTCCTCTTTCAATTTAATATTCCACAGTTTGCCCTATCGATAAAGAAAAATTTGATCAACTTTTATACTAAAACAAAAGGACAATACAAACCTTTCCACTTTCAGCTGGTCCTATAACAGCATACAGATTATTCTATTCAAATACAAGAAGAAGAAAATTTCAAATTAGGAGACAATAATATAATAAAGATAGGTTGCCAGGCAATGGAAAAACCCCACAGCAGCTCAGTTGTCCATAACAAATATCTGAAGCAGGAGGGACGTTTTTATTTTTGTAAAAGATCATTTCTGGGCTAAATGATTTCACGCATCACATCACATTTATCTCATCATTTTATTTCAATGAATGTGTGCCTTCATTAGTCCAATCGGAGCAGAACAGTAGGACATTAAACAACATTTCATTTTTATAGAAATGTATGATTATCCAGTATCATTTATGATTGTCAGTAGGCTGTGTATTTTATAATTGAAAATACAGTACATTTCTGGATTCATTCCAATTTTCTTATAACCATTTACTTCCTATAACCATTTTGTATTTTCAAAAGTAAAAATGGGTCTTTCAAGAAATGTGTGCGCCAGATTTCCTTTTTTCCTTGCCTAAATTTTTACCTTTCATAATAAATGTTGTATGGGTATTCCAGGCTACAAGTTTGATAGTGCAAAGAGGTGGGGGGAGGTGGAGGTGGTCATCAAAGACCTGACGTGTGACTTGAAATATTTAGCATACCTTGGACTGAGACTCAGTAGTTGTGAAAATTTGACTTGAAAGATCTAAGGACTTGTGCCCATTTTATCATGACTCGTCATTGAGTCAAGTGGTATTGATTCCATCACAAGCATGTGTTTTTCCTTAGGGTCCTTCTCATTCCTCCCAAAACAAAATACCCTTACGAGCAAGCAGAATCTCTCCCTCCCCCTCTCTGGCACGGTAAATTTAAATAGCACCAATAATTTTTAACGAATAAATATTGCATAAGGGAGATAAGAAGATAACAATGGACATTCTAGTTCTAATTATTTGTATCTTTACCTTTTCTATATCAAGATCTATATTGGATAAAACCATAGCAGCATCGATTCCCTGAAATTAAAACATGGTCTTAAAAAATGATAGTCCTCTGATGTCCGACACATAAGTTTGCAAATTGTTCAGATTTGATAGATCTTGGAACTCTGTTTGACGACTGTGTTGAAGCAGAACATTTTTTCATGCAGCACTAATCAGTGATAGTCTCCGGACGACAAAAGCAAAAATATTTTTTCTGTGTTTTTGTTCGTCGACATAAATGTATTGTCGTCTGCACTAGGCCCTATGGGACATTTCTTTTCCTTTCATTCAGTGATTCTAAAAGATATCAACCAATTAAACCTACCTTTTCCTTGCTGGCAAAATAATTAGTAAATTTGACAGCAATATTATCTTGTAGGTCTTGATAATCCACTTTACGTACTGATGAAGAGTTTCTTTCATCCAGTATTAATATTTCCTGCAAACAGTCAGAGAAAAAATTACAATTAAGGAGTTAATTGACTTCTTCCATCGTATTTTGTGAAAACTGACATAATGATTTGGTTCGTAAGAGCAGGTTTAGGCATACACATACATGAAATGAATTGGAGATTAACTTTCACGTCCTAGTGTTCTGCACCAACTGGACTAATAAAGACGAGCGTACGCCATTCAGTGTGCTTTGAGTGAAATTCTGCCTGGACAGTGGCACTACTGCTTACACGCATATCGAATTCCAACTGTCAAGGTTTCTTTTACTTACATGCCAATGTGTATGCAAGACCTCAGGTTTTTCGCATGATGCTAACAATTAGACACTGACAAGTGGAAACATGAGGAACTTTCTCGGCCAAAACCTGGAGCGAACCCTAGACCCCCAGATTAGAGAGATGATGTCTTACTCACAGACCCATATACCACATACTACAAATATTGTTATACTATTTTGCCATGGTGGTTCAGTCGATGGTTCAGGTTTGAGCCTTGCGTTTACTGAGAAAGTAACCTTAGCCTTTTTCAGTTTGATTTCCCCTCATCAGAGAGAGATACATGTGTATAAAAGGTGTATCTGTACCTGTATTTTATGGATTGTTTTCATGGCATCACTGAAGAATAAAATCCCGGACGGAAGAAGAATACTTAAACTGATTCGTAAAGTTTCAAACAACGACATAGCTGTAAAAATCTGCATAGCAACGACCTTTTGTCCTGTGACCAGTACTAACATGAAGGTGACAAACATGACCAGTTTTCCTGCTGTTAACGTCAAAGCGCTGTTGAAACTCAATAACCTCGTTAATTTCTTCATATGTCGTTGCTCCTCACTAAAAATAAAGAAATAAATTTTTTGATATTAATGTCTTATGATATTCATATGATCTGAAGGGAATGATTGGGTTTAAGGTCACAAACTAATTTGAAAACTAACACATCATTCAATTTGATTTCAAGAATTTGTTCACAGGTTGGGGTCTTTATAAGCAGTGAGAGCAAATCGGAGGAACTTGAAAAAAAACAGGAGGCTGGATAGGGTGCTATAATATGGTTTTGAAAGATTTTGTAAAAGTCAACCTGTTTTACAAATTTTAGTTTAAATTTTGGCTTACAAACACTGGTATGTGAGATCAGTTCCATGTTGATCGTTCTTCAATTGGTGGAGTCTGCGGCTCTTTTAAATCGGATCAGTTTATTTTTTTCAAATAAATCCATTCTAAGTATATTTTCATAACAACTTGTTCATTCTTATCATTCTGATTCCTGTTATCACATCCATTATATGTCAATTTGTCCATCTTATCGCACTAACATCCTCCAGTTAAATATTGAAATATAATGAAAATGCGAGCACACTCTATACATTCTAGGCATAAAATGGTATGAACCATGCACGAGCATAGCATCATCAGCACCACCTTGGAATTGTGACAAAATAGCAAAAATTGAATTCTGTCAATATTTGCACTATGTCCAAGGAACAATTAGTTTCATGTAGATAGTATTGGTTTAAACTTACTGTCTGGCATTCATGATGATTTTCTCACAAAACTTTTCCCAGCAGCCCATTTTAATCTCATGTATTCCGCTGATCATCAGTTGTAACTTACGTAGACGATGGTTGGTGTAAGTATCTGTCTTCTGTCTGCAAGACAAAGATTACAAAAATATGAAGACAGTTCACGCATGAATACAGAAATTTAAAGAGAGTTCAAGGACAAATACAGAAATATGGAGAAAGTTCAAGGACAAATACAGAAATACGTTGGAAGTTCAAATACAGAAATATGGAGACAGTTCAAGGGTGAATAGAGAAATATGGTGGCAGTTCAAGGACAAATACAGAAATATGGAAACATTTCGTGGGTGAATACAGAAATATCGAGAGAGTTCACAGGCGAATAGAGAAATATCGAGACAGTTGAAGGGCAAATACAGAAATACGGAGGAAGTTCAAGGTCGATAACAGAAATATTGAGACAGTTCAAGGGCAAATACAGATATACAAGGACAGTGCATCCTGTCACTTTCCCCTTTGTTCAGTACATCCCCCTGCCCACCTTATGGCTATAGTGTATCCCCCTGTTCCATTGTGCACTTTCATGTTCTAGTGTGTATTCAACTGTACAAGAGTATGTCCCCCTTGTTTTATAGTACCAAGTTGTAATGTATCCCCACCACTCTGATTTCACAACCATGTTCACAAGTTTTATTAGGCATTTGAACAAATACCTCATGCTTGTTTTCACAGGAATCAAGTTGGCGTGCCATAAAATTTTTCTGCATATTGACTACTAAAACTTAGAGAGAACATAATTTACTAAAATTCAAGTTAGAATTGTTTTGACTAATTTCTAAATATAAAAGACTTACCTCAAAATACGTGAAAGTTTTCCCATCAATATTTGTAACGGAAACAACAATAACAAAACAACAAGTCCCGCCAGACAGACGGGTCCAAGACGTAACCAGTCCCATAATAAATAACTAATAACCAATAACTGTACAGGTGCTATAATAATATATGTAGCAGGTAATACCACCTAAAATATAATACAGTCAAAATGTTAATACAACCTAAAATATAATAGAGTCAAAATGTTAATACCACCTAAAATTAAATACAGTCAAAATGTTAATACCACCTGAAATTAAATACAGTCAAAATGTTAATGCAACCTAAAATTTATAGGCCAATACCAGGATCAAACCCAAAAGATCCTAGTTAGTGAACCAGCGTCTTTTTCACTCCTTGTCTCAATAGCGTAGCCTTTCTGGTTCATTACAGTTGGATATTAAACCACATTTTATTTCATTTCTTTTCTCCAAGCTTTAAAGAAATATCTAGTAATAGTCGATATAACACAGGGAAAATATTTACCATAGGAAATACATCCATTTCTCTTGTGACCAGATTCATGATGTCTTCCATAATTTTAGGGCTTAAAATATGACTCGATAATTTCATCACCTGAATAACAAAATGATACAAAAGTTGAATCAATTTCAGGATTCATTCAACCCAAACATCTAAATGATTAATTTGACATGATATTAACCTTCTTTAAAGGTACTGACCACATCTACTATGTGATGGGGGTGTCTTGGGGGGGGGGGGGTGTAGGGTAATTAATTTGTGGAAGTTTGTAATAAGATGAAGACATTTTCAAACAGCCTCATGCTTCTTCTTTTTTTATAGGGGACAACATATATTTCATTTCAATATTCTAGGTGAAACAGCTTTACCAATTGAGAGAGAGAAATGAGGTCTAACCTCCTCTTAACACAAACTAGGTTATTTCAGGACTAACACACTGTCCAATTTTATTTCAATATTTTGATTGGGTATTGGGGTCTTTAGCAGTGAAAAGACCTGGAGAAACCCAGAAGGTTGTACAGGCAACCCTACTCCTAGTCACATACATTGACAGACCGTATGATGTAAAGTGCACACTTTAGACCATTCCTCCGCCAAATGATAAATTAAATAGTCTAGGTTTACAAGCCTTACTGTACAATTAATTACGCTAAATTAAATAGTTTAGGTTAACAAGCCTTACCTTACGATAAATTAACGATGTAGCTGCCACCCTCATTCGATATCCATGGTGAAAGAAATTATGATCCAAGAAAATATTGACTAGACACACGATACATAAAAATGTTGCAAATATATAAACATCGGGAAAACGTAACTTGTCTGGAGATTTGGAATCCACATCAAAAATATTTATAAAGTATCCCATTAACACAGCCTGTATTACTCGCAAACATTCCTGATAAAAAATAAAACAGTAAACATTAAAGATGGCCACACAAAGCACGGATGTACACCTAAACAGCAACAATGTCTTGACCAAATTTGATAATTCGGCAAAAGAAGGGGATAACTCGATCTGTGCCTAACAGTCACAGAACGCTGAATATTACTAGGGTATGTCCTCTAATGGCCACAATGGTTAACATCAAATTTGAAACTTTTGTGTTCCCAAGTTTTTCAACCCAATGGGATGGAGGTGAAGGTTCTTGGGAGGGTAGCTCTGGAACGCTGGATATCCATAGGGTCCGTCCTCAATGCTTCCCACCATATTTAAAGGAGAGAGAGAGAGAAATGGGGTTTAACGTCCACTCGACACAAACTAGGTCATTTCGGGACTAACATATGGTTTAATTTTCTTTCAATAATTCGCTTGCGCATAAGGGTCTTTAGCAGTGGGAGGAAACCAGAGTGCTTGAAGGAAACCCACAAGGTTGAGAAGGCGCCCCTATCTCCATGCCACATACTCTCACACCAGGGATTAAAACCACAGCTGCAAGCCAGAGGTGACCGGTCAGCTAGAGGTCGAAGCGGGGCTCTCTAGACCACTAGGCCATCCCAACCCCCCATATTTGAAAGAAATCAGTATCTACATTTCAATACATGCTCCAATTCAAAACAAAAAAATACCACAATTAAATGAGTTTGAAATTAGACAGGTTACTTTCTTTATGCCCAAATGAGCATTCTACACTTTGTATAACATTCACAATATTTTGTGAATTTAAAAGTATAGGGGGAAAACACTGGTAAATCATCTCACCTCAATCATTATTAATAAAATAAAGGCTACAATTTGTGGTCGATAACATCTCCATAACGCCGCTATCAGACTCACGCTACCTCCCTTCTTCCATCTGTATAACTCTTTCTCCCATTCCCTGGAAATACAAAACACAACAACATTAATTATACAAAACCATGTTGTTAGCCTTCCTCCTATTTCCCATAAACACAAAATACAACAACCATGTTGATAGATTTTCCCCCATTCCGTGTAAATACAAACCACAACAGCATCAATGGCCATTTTCCCATTCACAATAACGTTTCTATAAATATACTATCTATCGACCCTAAAGATCAAAATAGCAATAAAACATTTTATAACACCTTTATTTGGACATTTTGTAATAATACTGTATTCATAGAGCTTTCTTCTTTCATCTTAAAATTATCTGCATAATTAGAACGACCGCTCAATTCACTTACGTAATACTTGACCTCATTGAAGCTGGGGGAATCTATAATTTATCAACATGACAATAGTATTCCTGATAACCTTATTTCTAACCAATATAAATATTGGATTTTCACATCCATACAATTTATCAACCCAAATTCTTTTCCATCTCTGAAAAGTATGTACCAGGACTGAAATGTGACAGAAAGGATCTTACCTGCCAAGATTATTGGATAATTTAACGGTTGAATCTTGCGGTAATACATCGTACACATCTGCTTCATCTAGGGTATGATGATATCCTTTCCAAAATATTCGACCAGTCCACCTACAAAATACAACAATTATTATCCTCTATCAATACAGCAAACAGTTAATATGTTGAGATTAAATGTAGCCTTACATCTCTGAGACCACAACATCATCCCCAAAGGTCTACGCCTCAATCCCGCTGTTCAGGATCTCAGTCCTTTGATCTTGTTGTTGTCATGTATGGTTTCATGATGTGTTGTTTTAATTTTTCTATATATATATTTGCCTCACAATTTGTTTTACTGGGAAAAAAAGGAGGAACTTATTTATACAGTCAATCATTTATCAATATTGATAGCGCATATGAATCTGTATAATACATATTTAAAAGAATAAATTTGATACTATTCAAATGAAATGGAGTTTAATGTCCTACAGCTCTGCACCAAAAAACTACTTGAAAAAGAGGTTAGAAAAAAATAATGAGAATGTAGAGTAACTTCCAGTGACAATCAATTCATTATTTATTTTGTGGTGAGACCAGTTTAACAACATCATCATGTATCTAACAGGTTGTAAATACTTGTTGACATACTCTCTAGATGTCCTACTGTCCGATATGGCCTGTAACAATCATTTAATATGAATCAAATGGGGTCAACAGCCTACTCTTCTGCACCAACTGGGCTAATGAAAACGGGTATACACAATACAGTGTGCTACGAAGGGTATTTGTGGCTGGACCGCGGCTCTACAGCCTACTCTTATTTCAAAAATTGCAAATACCAAGGTTTTTTTTATGTGCACCTTCCTATGTACATGGGATATTGTTTTTTTGCCCCATCTGAATGGCTAGACACCGTTCACTGTCAGAACCACTGACCCAATCTAGTAACAAGGAGAAACCATCCGGAAAATCCTGAGGAACTTTCAACAAGGGGAGCAAAGCTGAGATCTACAATCATATGGCTCCCATATTTAATATGAAATACACATAGTAGAGTATGCTTACTCTTACAGAACATCTTATACCACTTTGAACAGTCTATAAGACGCAGGGAGAGACTAACATATGGTTTCATTTCATTTTAATAATTTGCTTGCACGTAGGGGTCTTTAGCAGTGGGAGGAAACTGGAGAACCTGGAGAAAACCCATGAGGTTGGACAGGCGACCCTACTCCTTGCCACGTACAACTGAGGATTCGAAACCACGCCAGTTGACTCAAAATGGCAGACCGTATGATACAGCATGCGCACGCTAACCATTCGCCCCCACCCCCTCCGCCTATAAGACCCAGGGGAGTTTACTCTTTCTAAACACCTGACACAATCTTCTATTTGATAAGTTCACACACATTGTTTGTTGTACTTTACAAACTGTTGTGGTGCAAACAAGAAGACTCAGTCATCACAACCTTCCATGTGGTATACCACACATTTAGTTAAATCCACGGAAACACGATTATCAAGAAATTTTTAATTATCAAATGATTTAAATGTTTCAGTCTGTCGGTAACTCAAGTGGTTTTCTCTGGGTTCTCCGGTTTCCACCCTAGTGGATCAGAGTTAATACCTATTTTCTCTCTCTCTCTCTCTCTCTCTCTCTCTCTGTATAGTCATTTGGACGGGACGAAAAAACGTAGGTTGCGCAGTTGGAATTCGAAATAAGAGTAAGCCATACTATTGTTGTCAAAGCCAAATCTCCACCATAACACAAAGTATGACATATGTTCGTCTTTATTAGCCCAGTCAGTGCAAAGAGTAGGAACTCAAACCCTATTTTATTTAATTTCTCTCTCCCCTCTGTCTTTCTCCCTATCAGTATCTCTCTCTCAACACCCCTCTCCTCCCCCACCTGTCTCTCTGTCTCTCTAGGTGTGAAAGTATGGTGATAGAAGTATTTATATCTGATGTGTTATATAATGAAAAGACGAGCCACGATCATGTTACACTTGTTGCGGTTTTCATCAAACAAACCACTAGAATTAATCAACATCGTGCAGTCGTCTGTTTACAAACATTTATACTTAATTCCTCGTTAAACACTGTACCCTTTAAACTAGCGGAAGTCATTCATCTTCAAATATTTCTACAGGTTTATATTCACCATGTCAGTGTGATTAAACTTTCTTTATTTGACAAATACAAGAAGCAAGAGATAGTCTAGTACTATAAACCATTTACCCTCTCTCCATCCCCATTCCTCATTCTCCATGATGCAAGAGATACGGGATACAATGATTTTTTCAACAGCTCATATTTTATTCTCCCATCCAACCAACCTTTTCATTCATCTCCCTATTTTTAAAGATATATAGTATATGGTCCCAAATCCAACCCTTAATTTACCTCCACCTTTTACCCATCCCTCCCCAACACTTCCATTCATCTGTGGCCATCCCTTCTTTCATCGATCCGTCTACCCAATCCTCATCCAACATCCCCATTCATCTGTCCCCCTTCCCAATCCTCCACCCCCCCCCCATTTCATATCTTCCTTCCCTCTGTCATATAAGAATACAATAAATATGAGAAGTTGTATCAGGTGTTCTAGATAAAGTAAACATAACCTGCCTCTGGAACAATCTCACTTAGTTACAAATGGACAAATCAGAAATGACATATATAAACACCTAATATTATCTTAACCAATCAAATTTGGACAAGATGATATGATACGAACACTAAACATCATCTAAACCAGTGGTTCCCAACCTTTTGTTGGTTGCAACCCCATTCCTGAAACTTTCATCTGATTGCAATCCCTTGAAGAACAAAGTCCCCTATTACTATAAAACATCATCATTATTTACAGCTCAAAATGTTGTCATGAGAGACTAGGAAAACAAATCAAGAGCGTGAGAGTAGTAAGTCAAATGCGACAAGAGGTGTATAGATCAGAGATTTATATGCTTTTCATGAAAACATAGCATTTTTTTCAAAGTTTCAGAGTAGTCTGCCGATACCCCACAAAAAGTGCTGCCCAATCCCCAGCTAGGTTCGCGACCAAGAGTTTGGAAACCCAGGATCTAAACCAATCACAATTGGACAAGACGATACGACATGAACACCAAGCATCATCTCTATTAATCAAAATGTCTTGACTAAGATTTCATCAAAAATATACAACTGCTAAGTATATGGTGTGAATGTGAAACGGATCTTTCAGTTCCATAGTTTTATCGCCCGGTCAGTTTTTCACGTAATTTGTTTACCTTTGCTAAGCATGTCATTGTATTGACCATAAACAGGCATGTCGTTTTATTGACCTAGAACAGGCATGTCAGTTTTTCCAACTGATTTCGCCAAATGTTTTTCGCACTATTCGATTTACAAATCAATTTTAAAGCGTTTTTAACAGTATGTGTTTTAAGCTGTATTGTATTTTAAGTGTTTTTAGCCGTATTTGTGTTTGAAGGTTAAATTTTATGTCATGTAAATGAACTGAGAGGTAAATACCACAATGTGTGATCTGCCCTAGTTTGGTCCACCATACCACAGTCCTTATGATCTAAAGTGTATGAGTTAGACCACTCGACAACCACAACTCTTCGATAACACATCAAACACGGTTGACCTATTAGCCTAAAATCTTCCTTAATCTCATCACATTCACAAAGTTTAAATTTCTACAATTGGTAATAAACTAAATTAAGGTAGAGTTTTTCATGACCCAGTAACATTTGACCTTTAGTGCATCCACAAGTAGAAGACTAACAAGGACAGTCAGGGGTGGAACCAGAGCGAGGGGACCCCCCCCCCCCCCCCAACCCCCACCCTGCCCAACTACATCCCAAAAATTTGTTAAACAATACTTTATGAGAAAAGTGTAATGGTTGTGTGCTTCATCCATTATCATCAGTTGTTGGGATGGGATTGGTATCGAAAGTGTGATATTATGATATGTGTGATATCACAGTTAATGCTCTACATCAATGATACTGAATCACAATGTGATCCTATTAATACATTATAAAAATTGACATGAAATGTTGATTTCTCACTTAAAATAGCTCAGTGTGTACATATGTATGCCTACGTAATTTAGAGACGTTGATGGCATCACCAATTTTCACTGCTTAATCCAAATGGATAATTACTTAAGATAATTTCTAACCAAGAACCCAAAATGAAAATATCCACGGTGGACAAGCTCCTGGCTTGTTTGAACGAATTTGCCTCTTCTGCTACTTGAGTTATGTTAATTACATCGGACAATTATACAAGTAAATCGTTCTCGTTAAAAATAACCTGATCCAGGTGTCATTGTTTACCTTTAAACAGGTAACAAATGTCAAGGGTCATAGGTCATGCTATACCGATAAATTACATACAGGTACAATGTCAATTTGACATTAGAAACTTAAACTGAAAATTTTCCACAGAAAACAGAATTCTGAATAATTTTAAATAATATATTAGAACAAAGCTTAAAATCGTTGGACGTTAATTTCTATGGAATCAAATATGCTTATGTTATGTAATTTTTATTATAATCAATGGTTATAGTTTTAACTTAAAGATACATTATGGGACATAAGATAAGGAGTTGGCAGTTCTCACTATAATAGTTAAAAACTAGATAGTGTAAAGGTAATTTGCTGAAAATTTCAGTCAAATTGATCCACTATGAGCCAAGAACGAAGCAGGTGAAATTTTCGCGTAGCCTCGGTCATCATAATCAAAATCATTAATATAAACAGCATAGCCTCAATTATCCACGTTTTAAATTTAATTATCAATGGCCGTTAAGCAGCATATAGGAATCTAATCCAGACAACATCGAACGCTAGCCTAGACATCGAGAGTTTTTTATGGTCTGGATAAGTTAATTAATGTCTAATTGATAATTTAGAGAGAGAGAGAAATGGGGTTTAATGTCCACTCGACACAAACTAGGTCGATTTGGGACTAACATATGGTTTCATTTTATTTCAATAATTTGCTTGCGCGTAGGGGTCTTTAGCAGTGGGAGGAAAGAGGAGTGCCCAGAGGAAACCCTTGAGGTTGAGAAGGCACCCCTATCTCCATGCCACATACGCTCACACCAGGGCTCGAAACCACAGCCGCAAGCCAGAGGTGACCGGCCAGCTAGAGGTCGAAGTGCAGCACTCTAGACCACTAGGCCATCCCAACCCCCCGCCCAGGTCTAAAGAAAGACTTGTAATTGGCAGATTTAGCTCTTGCATAATGCATGTTTAAAAAGGTAATATTATATGATGTAAGTAATCAATGAGGTATTGTCATTAATCAGCCTTTTCAAATAATACTAATTATTGAATATGCAGAGTTTATGCTCCGTCATTTGCAAATATCTTGAATAAGCTCCATTGTTTACTTCTCTTCAACTTGAGTTACCAGCAACACACATTATTTTGGTCATAGGCGTAGGAGACATCCGTGGGTGGGTGTAGGGTAATTGCTCCCCCCTCCCCCGATTTAGTACACCATCCACCATCCATTTTTGGGGCACAAACATTATGAGACTATATATCATAGAAATAAAATATGTAAAGTTTGATTCATTGTGAATATTTGGGTGGGAAATGAAAATTTTGGTGCAAATAGCCTCAGCCCCCACCCCCCATTGTGAATATTTGGGTGGGAAATGAAAATTTCGTGGGAAATACCCTTAACCACCCTCCCTCCACACCCACCCACAACTGAGAATGGCACCCTACGCCTATGATTTTGGTGGTCAACTAAATTCAGAACTTAAAGCTTTGAAATGTTGTAAGACAATTAAATGAATGAAACATACTATATATACCTGTACATCTATATAACGACACAAATACTGAATGTATCCTTGCTATTCCTCAACAAATCACTTCTCTTATAATTCCTTTACGTCACAAATCTTCACCCATCAACACTACGGAACACACTACGGAAATTATTGCGGCCCAAAAATACAGATTAATATTGACTATCGATCATTAAAGTTTTAAGTAGTTAAAATAGTGTTCATAATTGTGAAACCTTTTTTTCTTCTAAATTCACACTTCTTAAAAGTACAGGTATCTTGGTGCAGATTTACACTTCAGCTCGATCCTGGACTACTGATCATGATCTTCAAATAATTGATAATCCTAATATATCTGTAACAACCACTCATCAATCTAAATCCACCAGAAACGTTTTTGTCATTCGATAGTATTAAATTCAAAATCACTACAAGTTAAATTCAAACTCATTCTTTATCAAGTTATATTCAAATTCTCAATGACTGTATCTACGGCAGTTAATCATGCACTCATACATCTATTAAACAATCATTAAGGCTACACGTCATTTGAAATTCTTGGTAACTGTATTTATTTGTGTAAAAAACTTTAAAACTATTAAAAGTATTCAACAACACTTCCGACTGATACCCAGTATTTCTCACTCAGTGCGCCGTTTACCTCATGTTAACAATCGTCAAGACTACACTTCATTTAAAATTCTCGATAACTGTATTTATTCGTGTAAAAAGCTTTAAAATCAAAAGTACTTCTCTACTGATCCCCACTATTTCTTTCTCACGGCTTCGTTTACCTCATGTTAACAATTGTCAAAGCGACACATCATTTAAAATTCACGATAACTTTATCTAATCGTTTAAAAAACTTTAAAGTTATTTAAAGTACTCCACACGACTTTTACCCGATCCCCTCTATGTCTTCCTCAGTGCCTCGTTTACCTCATGTTAAATTTGTTTTCTAGCCGTGTTCAACAGCAGCCTGTAAAACAAACACAGTCATCTCTCATCCAACAGGTATTTCTACTTTCAAACTTAATCTAGTTTAAAATGCATCTTTTTCCTCCCCGAGGTTGGTATGTCACTGTTGATCTTTGCCTCAAGACTCGTCTAAGTTTTATTCATGATTAGAGTAGTTCACATACTTCTGCATTTGATAGTCAACAAAATTCTTGATTTTATACAGTATCGAATTAATCTACAGAATTCTAGAATTGTGTGGGGAGGAGGGTTATAAAATAGCTGTGGTCAAGATTATTAGTAAAACAGGAAGCACGTTGGTTATTTTCAATGAACGATAGTTTTGGCAATTGGGCAAAACGAACCCACAGGTTTAACGATTATTTTTTAAATATGTTCCCATTCAAAATCAATTTTAAAGATAATGTCTCTTTAAACATACATTATGCAAGAGCTAAATCTGCCTATTGCAGGTCTTTTTTTAGGCCTGAAATGTTATCTAAATTTGACATTAATTAACTTATCCAGACCATAATCATCTCTCGATGTCATTGCTAGCCTCCAATATTTACTGGATTAGGATTCAATTTGTTACTCAACTTTCATTCATGATTTAATCCTGAAATGGATAATCCAGACCATGTTTTTTATGGTACCGACTTTAGTAATGATGATCGAGGTTTAATTGGCTGAAAATTCAATTGCTAAATTCTTGGTTCAGAGTGGATCAGTTTGACTGAAATTTAAGCTAATTGCCTTTACATTGTCTAGTTTTTAAATATTATAGTGATAACTGTCAGCTCTTTATTCAATCTCCCATAATGTATCTTTAATTTAGACAGAATTCTCAATCTCCCATAATGTATCTTTAATTTAGACAGAATTCTCAATCTCCCATAATGTATCTTTAATTTAAAAATAAGTCTCAATCTCCCATAATGTATCTTTAATTTAGACAGAATTATCAATCTCCCATAACGTATCTTTAATATAAAAGTAATTTATCTTATTGACAGAATAATATTAGAGGGGAAATTATTAACTTTTTATTTTACTTCAAATGAGCAAATAAAAGGAAAAATAGTGCAACCCCAAAAACTAATATTACCTTTCAAACAATTCTCTCTATTTATTTACATGCAGGACACTAAATTTGTCTCTTTTTACTTTTAAATAAATTTGCACAGGTTAAAGGATAGAATGAAGGAACATATGACAAATTCTTTACCTGTTTAAACATATATTGTCAAACATTACAACAGTTTCTATACAATTTAACATGGTGAAATAAAACGAAATGGGGTTTAACTGTTCTGCTCCGACTGGGAAAATGAAGACGGGCATACACTTTGCAGTGTGCTGTGAGGGAGATTTTGCCCATACAGCGGCACTAGTGTCTTGTTTCTTTTACGTGCACACCAATGAGTGCACATGACCTCATTTTCCATTTCATCCAAATGACTATACATTGTCCATTATAAGGCCCTCTGTCCTGCACCTCTGACAAGGGGGGAACCATCCTGGAAACTCCAAATAATCTTTCTTTGTTGACAGACACACAACCTCCAGGTAAGCGATCCAAAAGAGAGAGACAGAGAGGGAGAGAGAAATGTTGTTTAATGTCTACTAGACACAAACTAAGTCATTTCAGGATAAAAATATGGTTCAAGTTTATTCTTTTTTGCAGTAGGTAGACCCAGAGGTTGGACAGGTGACTCTACTGCAACAAGGACTCTGCCCAATCAGGGAATTAAAACCAAACTACTTGACTCATTGACAAACTTTGTTATACCATAAGACCACCCAACCTCCCCCCCCCCTTTATTGCAGATCAGAGTCACCACAGTGACTTTATGAGTAAGTATGAACTCTTAATAGTAAGTACAGGAGAACTGCACTACACACAAAACAAAACCTATAAGACAATTAAACCTGAAGACAAGACACACTACACAGACATTGCAAGAAATAAACAAACAAAAAAAAAAATATCAAATTATGGGAATGAAAAGACGAAAAACATACTTACCCACAATTCAAAATATTGTTCATCGTTATATTATCTAATATTTACTCAATAAATCACTTTTTATCAACTCTACCACAAAATTTCAAATACAAATCTATATTTTTCTAAAGCATCTCAATAACACTTCTTTTCCATAAAGTAGTCAAACATTAATTCCAAATCTATATCCGTCTAGAACAAGTCATAACACTTCTCTTCCATAAATTTGGTTGGTTATTTGCTACAATCCAACAACCTGATACTAAAAACACAGGATAGTATTTCTTATTTCCATGTGAAGTTCACAATATGGGTTAATTATTAGTTCACAGAATTATTTAAGCAATTTAACTTGTTACATATTGACTTCATATTCACAAAATAAAAATTTCGACTCCACCTAGAACAACCTGGTAGTTTCAATTGAGCATCGTCAAGTTGCAGTCATCAACGGTTGTTTGCGGTCACAAATGAACTGCCCATACAAAGACAAGAAGAAGAAATCTCGAGCAACGATAAACGTCTTTCTATCAATGATGAGAATTAAATACAAGAAATTTTAAACAAGACACAAGATTGTCGTACAATACACTCCCAACAAGAGAAAAAAAAATGTTAGATTGAGTCCTGGTCTCTATCAAGACTGCTGTACGTATATAATACACTCCAACAAGCAACAACAAAAATTGTTAAATTCCATCCAGGTTTCAATTTTAATTCACATTTAAACCTTGCTAAACATTTTCTCATTAAATAGTTGAATCACAGCATGAATTCAACTCAAGACAATAAAAACCTGTTTAAATCTACATGAACCACAGCAAGCAGTTGATCTAAAACATTCACACACAGTGTTTTTTGGCCAATTCGAGGAACTGATTTCTCTGTTTTTCACTACTATGTGTGTAAAATTGAAGCAGTTTTGAATACAATCGAAAGACGTCCAAAACAGAAATTCAAACGCACACAATGACATGCAACTTTAAACACTGAGTTGGGTTTTTATTCTCGTCAGTCCAAGTAAGTCATCTCCTTGGTTTTTTACTCCTATGCAAGTTGAAAAAGGAAAAGTTTCAAATACATTCCAATGTCACCCAAAACAGAAATTCAAATTAACACAATAAAAACTTGTCTAATTCTACGTGACATGCTGCATTTTAAAATATTCAGGTGAGTTTTCATCTCTGTACAGGTATGTAAAAATGAGAAAGTTTCGAACACAACGAATGTCTGTCACCTAAAAGAGTATTCTAAACATCTCAATCCTCTTGGCACCCTTACCATATATTTTAAAGTGTTTAGTGACGTTAAGAAGTTTCTTGTCAAGAATGGTAGATTTACAAACGGTGAACTACGATACACTTCCTCGAAATGGTATTAAACAGATTAGGCAGACTAACAGATTAGGAAGTTAATCTGTAGGAAACTAGTATCTCTAGACTGGTAACATCCGAGAGATCGAGACAGCTTCCGATTTAACAAATAAACAGTCTGTTTGATTTGACAACTGTTCAAAAACCTTCATTCTGTCATTTATAAAAGTTATAAGCTAGTTCTTTCACCAAAGATTTAATTGTATTTCATTTTTCTAAATTACATTAAAACATGAAATTTATACAACTAGCTAGTGGAGGTTTGGGGGACGGGAGTAACATGAAAATGTGAAATTAAATGTGCCTGCTCTTATTTAGAATTCAAATACTGTTTTCTGCAGCACTAACAATGGTGTGAGTACCAGCAGAGGTGGGAACAAGTCGCAGGACCCCAAGTCCTCCGAGTCGAGTCACAAAGCACTGATTTAGTAGCGAGTCGAGTCCCAAGTCTTCACAAATCATGAGTTCCACTCAAGTTGGCAGTTCATCAAACGAGTCAGTCATTCAGCGTGAATAAGGTAAGATAGAGTTTTGCCCCCTCCTCCCGACTTGAGTCCTAAGCTCTTTCAAGTCGCAACTGTGATGTCCGAGTTGAGTCTCGAGTTGCAGTATGTATTTCAAATCCAGTCACAAGTCGGGTCATTGATAAGACTCAAGTTGGACTTGAGATCTAAGTCTACTTTATGTTGAAGATGTCAGATTGTGGAGTAAATTAGGTGACTTTGTTTTATAGTCGACAGGAGACTTGAACTAAAACTCTTCACGTAGAATAAATAAAACCAGTCAACGTCTGCATGTATCAGAGAGTTCGTCTGCTATTTACTATACGCACATCATACACTTGTCAAGATGTAAAATGTCAATCTAACACGGCCGAGAAAGAGAAACCAAGTAGAAATTAAAATAAACACATTTTGTGCCAGTTTATTTCAATACCTTGAATAGTTCTCTCCCTATTAAAACTCTTTAGTGACTTGATTTGACATTTCTTTCTTCTAGCTTTTGGATACACACACTTCGTCTCAAGGTCTTTAACTTTGTCTTTAGGTCTAGGATTTTGCCAAAGTGTCTATCAGAGTTTGTCGTCTTGTGCTTTCTAATTTTCAGTTTTTGTATTATAAACTTGAGTTTTTGTATTATAGTTTTAGTTCAGTTCGAGTTCATGTATTATGATTTGAGTTCATGTTATATATTGAGTTGGTGTATTATTATTTGCGTCCATGTCTTATAATTCAAGTTCATTTATTATAATTTATGTTCATATATTATCATAATTTTGGTTCATGTATTATAAATTGAGATCAATTTGAGTTCATTCATTATAAACTGTGTTCATGTATCTTAATTTGAGTTCATGTATTTGCATTTTGAGTTAATGCATCTTAATTCGAGTAGCCTGATTTATAATTTAAGTTCATGTATTATAATTCAAGTTCATGTATTATAATTCAAGTTCATGTATTATAATTTAAACTCCTGTATTATAATTTGAATTCATTGATTATAATTTGAGTGCATGTATTATATAAGTTGAGTTCAATTTGAGTTCATATATTACAAATAGTTTTGATGTATTATAATGTAAGTTCATATTATAAGTCATGTTTAATTGAGTTGATCCTCATAAATTGCATTACTATGTTATAATTTGCATTCATTTATCATAATTTGGATAATAACTGAGTTCATGTTACAATTTGTGCAAATGTATTTGATTTCATGTGTTATAATTTGAGTTCTCTGAGTTAATTTTGTGTTCATATATTATAATTTGAGTTCATGCATTACAATCTGAGTTTATGTATCATAACCCGAGTTCATGTGTTATGATTTGAGTTTATGTGTAATAAATAATTTGTTATAATTTGGGTTTATGTGTTATAATTTGAGTTTACATGTCATAGTTTGAGTTCATGCATCATAATTTGAGTATATGTGTTATAATTTGAGAATATGTGTTATAATTTGAGTTTACATGTTATAGTTTGAGTTCATACATCATAATTTGAGTTCATACATCATAATTTGAGTTTATGTATTACAATTGAATCTATCAGTATTTTAATCTATTTTATCTTTTAAAAGCCAGAATGAAAACTTCCTCTAAACAAAATGAAGAGATAAAAGGGTGAGAGTCTGAAATGAAATGGGGTTTAACGTCCAACTGTTCTGCTCCTTACCTGGGCTAATGAAGACGGACATATGCTATACAGTGCGCTATGAGGGTAATTTTGCCCTGGCAGCGGCGCTACAGCCTGGCCTTCTCTTATATCAAATTCCAACTGCCAAGGGATCTTTTACGCTTACGCCAATGTGTACACAGGACCTCGTTTTTTTGCCCCATCCATGTGACTAGACAGCTGTCCTTGTCAGGCCCTCGCTCCTGCACCACTGACAAGGAGAAACCATGTAGAAAAATCTGGATGAACTTTCTCCGCCAATGCAAGGATCGAACACCTGACCTCCAGGATAGCTAGCCAGTGTCTTACCCACTTAGCCACATGATCGATCCCCTGGGCGACAGTCTAAAGCAGTATCTAATGTACAATAACGATAAATTCTAAACAGGAGGTGTTCATTGATGTTGTAGTCCAATATCTTGTAACATTTTTCTTTAAATTCTTTGTTGGATTTAGTTCCTCTGGGGACCCATCTTTATTTATTTTCAGATCCCCTCAGATACTATGTGTGAAAATACAAGTAGAAATGTTACTTACCATATGGATAAAAAATCCCAGAAATAATTACATTTACTTCTTGGTGCCATTTTTGCAATAACGCATCCTTCAACATGTAGAATAGATAACACTGAACTGGTAGTAAACTTCCAATCCTTCTCTATATCTGACCCATTCAAGCTACTATACACTGTTTGCGCTGTAAAGTGAAATACATTTTACTAAATAATTTTAACTCTTCAATGTTTCTTAACCTAGAAGGATTACTTCCCAAAAAACTAGAACAACTTTATTTTTCTAGATATGATATATTCCAACAGCTACAACTCTAGATTCTTATTCCAACAGCAACAACATTAAAAGGACTGAGTTCAGTATAAGCTTATGAACAATTATACACTGAAATGCTTGTTTCAACCCAATCTATACTGAGGTCCATAGAAAATGCATCACTTAGTTTTTCGTATAACAAAATGATCCTGTAAACAAATCTTATTTATTTTGCTTCTTATTGTGAACAATATGCATATGGGAACACATTAATAACAACACATTTGTACACTTATGGATATTTAATCTGTAATCAACGGTAACTAAGTGATGCGTTTTCTATGGCACTCAGTATATTTGAAGTTTCGTGATTTTAAGGCAATCCAGTTACAAACATCTTTATAAATAAATAGTCCAAAATGGTTGTTTTCTTGCTTAACTGTTTCAACAGATCAATTGTAACATCGGAATAAATCCTCTATAGACGTTAATCTACATCCTTCAAGAAGAATAGATGGTAAAATCAACAATGATAGGGAGGGGATGACAATCTATCTTTTATACTCTACGACAAATAACCAGATAAACACACAGACATCTTTTATACACACATACATTCATTCAACATAATCACAGTATTACTGCACTTAATATTAAAGGCCCACTACCTAACTCGTCATTGCTCAATCTTAAGTTTACTGACTGCTTCCCTTTAATCTTGATTACTGATACTACTGACTGCTTCCCTTTAATGTAGATTACTGACACTACTGACTGCTTCCCTTTAATGTAGATTACTGATATACTGATTGTTTCCCCTTTAACCTAGTTTAAAGCCCCAATAACACTCTTGTTGTAACTGAAAAATATGTCCCAATCTTCATTCTGGTCAACAAATCGTATTATTTTAGAATATTCCCATTGAATGATGATATAAATTTCATCTTAACACACCTAATTTAAAAAAATGGAAAAATTCAACCAATTGATTTGAAAAGTCTAACGTAAACCTTTTCAAATGTGACTTGGATTTTAAAATATTTTCGAACCCTCTGGACAAATAAAATAGGTTGTAATGGATAATTTACACAACAGGTAGGACATTTAAACATTTAGTACTTAGAATAAGGGTATTATTTATTTTCTGGAGCTACCAAGCCAGCAAGAATGTTATTGTCCCTTTAAGCAACTATTAAAAAAAGTTGAACCATGTGTTAGTCCCAAAATGACCTAGTTTGTGTGTGTCAGTGGGCTTTAACCCCGATGTCTCTCCCTTTCTCTGGTGAGACTACTGACCATAATGGATGTTCCCCTTTAAGCTTGTTAAAAATAAGAAGTTTAATTGTTTGATCCCACGACTCACCTCGCCCTTTATTTCACCACTCATCGTAAACTAATTCTATTAATATATTGACACAACATAATTAAAGTCAAACGATGAGCATGCAAAAAACTACTGAGACATTTATAAGACACGTAGCAAGTAATGTTTGTACATGGTTGGTCATCATGATTAGACTGTTCTACATCCTGAAACTCGGCAATTTATTTTTTAATGGTTATTCTATTGATTAAATTTGTCTTTGAAGAACTAAAGATAATGCTTGTGATCTCATAAATTAAATAAGATCTTTCTAAATGAGAATTTTTTTTTCAAAATGAATCAATCAATAAGTTAAAAGAACAAAATAAGACAAATATATACTTTGTAGAAAATTTGTTTTTGAATGTTCAAAATAAAGTGTATTCAATTGCATAGAATAACACAAAAAAAAGCAAACAATTTTAAAATAAAGTCTTTAAGAGTCATTAAGGTTGTTGAAATCTTTGTCCATTGATGAAAATGTTTTTTGATGTGTCCACAGGTGTGGTTGGTTGTTTTCAATCCCACAGGTAATTGAGTGTTCTAATGAGCGCTCATGAAATCATGTTGTCTTTCATAGCTTCCATTGTACTATATTTCCCATTTGGGCAATCTGATCTATATTTCATTTTGTTTTTTTCATACTTTTGATGGCGTACAGTATATGAGGATCTGGCAAATTATAGTGGAAATTCACGTCAGGGGTCAAACGAGCAGTTTTTGAACCTATGACATAAGACATTGATTAATCAATCAGCATTGACATTTCTAGTGGTTTACCACAGTCCTGTCCTGTGCCACAAACACAAAGAATTCCCCATAACAAACTGTTTCATTGGCTAATCCCTCACTTCAACCAAAACGCTGGTAATATTACAACTTTTCCAGATCCTAGTGCAATAAAGACAAGTAAAACAAAATTTTAACTGTAAAAAACAAAACAGGATCTGTGCTTTTATCAAATTGCTATTTGGTTGGTCGCTTACTTAATCCTCTGCATTTCCTACCATATCTGAATCCATGTTACATATATCCTGTGACCTCACTGTCCTGTGTCATTTTATCAGTGAGGGAGCCGTAGTGGCTCGCTCAGAGCGCAGTTTCCCCATATTAATGGTCCAGGCTGATGGGGCCCACTAAGGACAGTGTCTACAGTAGTAGTCGTTCAGATGGGGTGAGAAACCAAGCGTCCCGTGTACACAATGAATGGAAGGTCCCGTGTACCCATTGGGTGAGACAAGAAACCAACTGGGGCAAGAAACCAAGGTCCTGTGTACACATTGGGTGAGCCAAGAAACCAATGTCATGTGTACACATTGGATGTGTGGAGAAACCAAGGTACTGTGTACACATTGGCAGGCCAAATTCAAACCCTTGAGTAGACTGTATCATCACTGCCAGGACAAGATTTCCCTCATAGCACGGGGGGTTGGGATGGCCTAGTGGTCTAGAGTGCCGCGCTTCGACCTCTAGCTGGCCGGTCACCTCTGGCTTGCGGCTGTGGTTTCGAGCCTGTGTGTGGCATGGAGATAGGGGCGCCTTCTCAACCTCGTGGGTTTCCTCCGGGCACTCCGGTTTCCTCCCACTGCTAAAGACCCCTAAGCGCAAGCGTATTATTGAAATAAAATTAAACCATATGTTAGTCCCAAAATGACCTAGTTTGTGTTGAGTGGACGTTAAACCCCATTTCTCTCTCTCTCCCTCATAGCACACTGTATATATGGTCTATGCTCGTCTTCATTAGCCCTGTTGGTCCAGAAAAATAGAATGTCACACCCCATTGCATTGAATGTTATCAGTGGAAACATTTTTCTTTGATTCCAAAATAACTGATAAACATCTTCATTGTTCCAGTCATCTTCATCAGCCCAGTCCATATAAAACAGTAGGGTGTTAAAGCCCATTTAATTTCATTACTGATCAAAATAAAGTACAAGCCTACCTTTTTGAATTAAACGGACTAAAATGATATAGTCGTGTATATTCCATTGGTAAAATAAAAAACCATTTTGACTGAAGCAGACCAATAATATTGAACAATATTTTCCAGTAGGCAAAATAAAACCTCGTTTATACTTGTATTCCAGCGGATAAAATGAATCACATGTTTATATGTGACTACAGTAAAATAAATTGTGGGGCTGTACTTCACTGAACAATAACACTAAGCCAGGTAATTGGTGGATATTTCTACGATTGAAGTTTATTACTACCTGGCAATTACGTCCAATAGAAATAGTTGATCCTCAGAATAATAATACGAAATCCTTACTTTAACTGATTTACTGTAGTAAATGTTCATGTTTGTGACAGGATGCCCCATCGGGAATCAAACCCACAACCCTAGGCATGCAATATTTACACTTTCCCGGAGTTAGCCGAAGGGAATAATTCCCCACGACCAAGTCTCATATCGTTACGTTAAACTACTTGAAAACCACAATAGATTGTAATGTACATGCGGATGACCTGACAAGTACAACTGTCTAGTCCTTTGGATGGGGCAACAAACCGAGGCAGATGGAATTCAACATTAGAGTCGGCCGTAGAACTGCTGTCCAGGCAAAATTTCCATCATAGCACACTTAGTGGTGGAGGATGAAGGGGTTGGTTTCCATGTCTCTCGGTGGTGGAGGACAGAGGGTCAAGTTTCCACCCCTCTCAGTGGTGGAGGATCGAGTGTCTGGTTTCCACCCCTCTCGGTGGTTGGGGACAGAGAGGTTCAGCTTTCCACCCCTCTAAGTGAAGGATGGTGGGTAAGGTTTCAACTTTTCGCTGTAGTGGAGGATACAGGGTCTGGTTTCCACCCTCTCAGTGGTGGAGAATGAAGGCTCTGACTAGAACAAGTGTCTAGTGATTTGGATGGGACATTAAACCTTGGTATTATTGAGATTTTGAGGACTTGTGTGTTAAATAATATAAGAGATATCATTACTGTCGGTTACTTTTATAATCGCCGCCCTTCCCCAACCCTTTGCAAGCATCTCCGGCTAAGTTCCCTTTTATCTCATCTTTGACCTAAGCTCAAAATGGATTTTTGTAATTGGTCACCCATTAGAATTTATTATCAACATCGTTTTTTAGATTATTTTGCCCACCATGTGCACCGTTCCCCCAGACTGTACCCCCCTTTTGTCTCATATTTGACTTTAGCTTAGAACAGATTTTAGTATTTGGTCATCCATTATATCTAGATTTATTACCAAAATTCTTTTGTCCATGTATTTCTTTCTAGATTAGTTCCCAACAAAAAACAAATCCCAGGTCCATGCTTGAACAATTTCTGTTGTCTGATTATTTTCCTACCTTAACTTCAAATCTCCTGTATCCATTACCAAAATATTAATCCAAACTACTCCAATCTATCATTTAGAAACTAATAAATCGATCAGCTTAATCCTGTATCTACCACAAGCAGTGTATAGCTTTAAAATCAACAATATTCAAATAAAAAAAATATAAAAAAAAAATTTGAGTGATCTTTTATCAGAGTAAAGATCACATTAATATAGATTTAGCTCGAAGCTTTAAATTGTACGTTTATATCATTAAGAGAAGGGTTATGCTAGGCATGACCGCACTTGTTTACATACTCAATTAAGAAATTCATCTTTTTGACGATTTGTCACAAACTATTTCCTATATAAACAAATTATTTTACGGTTGAGTAAATAATGACGACGGCCAATTAAAATAGATGTATGTCCCATGAAACAGATGGTCTATACAGGTACATGGTGTTGTTAGTTTTTTTTTTATTCATAACGGTTTGATGTTAGAATATATATTGACTTTATTTATTTCTATAAACTCATTGTCATTTCTACCATGGTAAATACAGGGGAACTGCACTAGAAAACGCAGACTGAACAGACAGACAACACAATACCTTGGTCATCTTAAGACTAAACTTTCTAACAATTCTAACATTATCTATTATTTCAATGCTATTCAAATATATTCAATTTCAAGTGAATAATTTTTGGTTCAATTTTATTCAGATTTCGAGACACTATGAATCTTTTGAAACCCTTGAAGGTCGGGTGTTCGATCCCTGCACTGGCCGAGAAAATTCATCTCGATTTTCCAGCGTGATTTCCCCTTGTCAGTGATGCAGAAGGAGGGCCTGACAAGGACAGCTGCCTAGTTGTTTGGATGGGACAAAAAACCGAGGCCCCATGTACACATTGGAGTGCACGTAAAAGATCCCTTAGCAGTTGGAATTCGATATAAGAGTAGGCCTTAGCGTCGCTGCCCGGGCAAAATTTCCCTCATAGCACACTGTATGGTGCATGCCCGTCTCCCATTAGCCCAGGTTAGGTGCAAAAGAGTAGGATGTTAAACCCCATTTCATTTCATTTCTTTCAAACCCTATATATTTTTCATTTATCTGTCTTTATTATTTCTGAAATTTGTCTACTTCTGAAAATCATTCAATTTCACTTCATCAATGCATATAAATTCCTCCCAAAAAACATTAAATCATTCCTGTTTGTATAAGAGTTTAATGTCCAAATAACCTGGAAAAAATGATCAAGTACAATGTTTAAACTCTTTGTTAAATTCTACCACAGAAATTTAGGTTATCTTTATGAAATTGAAATGATGACAGACAAATTTTATGGGTAAAGTTAAGGTTATTTTTATCGGTAAGGTTTAGGTTATTTTTATAGGTAAAATTTAGATTATTTTATAAAGCTTAGGTTATGAAGTTCATGTTATTTTTACAGTTTTTTTTTAAAGGTTTAAATCTCTGTGTGTAATTTAATTTTTGTAAATCCTGAAGAGAATGGAACCATTTTTGAACAGATATTCTCTTTGGAGATTTAATTACAAACAATCCGTAAAATGATGATCACAGATTTTAAAATGTATGGTAATCATTCACATATATCATTAAAACACTGTGAAAAAAATGTATGGTATTCATGCATATATATCATAAAAACATTGTGAAAAAAATGTATGGTAATCATTCATATATATCATTAAAACATTCCAAAAAAAATGTATGGCAATCATGCATATATAATTACATATCATTAAAACATTGCGAAAAAAAGGTTATTTGTTAAAGATGCATTATGTAAGAGCTAAATCTAACTAATGCAGGTCTTTATTTTGGCTTTAAATGTTATATAAATTATCATAATAGACAAACCAATAATTAAATTAGATTTATTAGATATTGAATGGATTGGAACAACTTTGCTATTTAATAATTTAAAGGGCCAATCCCGATGTATTTTGGGGAATAAAACTGCTTGATTTTGTGTTAAAATCCCTTAAAATCCCCTACCTTAGGGCTAAGCAACTAACTCAATATTCAGAGCTGAAACTTTTTAGACAAGGTATATGCACAATCTCTCTATATATATTTTGGCACGTACGTACTCAGACTTTTAATATTGAGACTATGTTCAGGTTTGCTCATATCCATGCATTGGTACTTGATAATTAAGACTAATTTGGCATAAAAAATTAAACCCAAAACACATAACTTCACTCAGAATAATGTAATTTGATTGACATTTTCAATATATTAATTTCTCATTATCTTTTTATAAACTATTATAGCGAGAACAGCAAGCTCTGTATCTAAATCTTACATAACGTATCTTTAAAAACTAGAATTTTTTTAAATTTTAATATATTGGGTAGTTAAAATGATAAATGGGAGAGAAATATGTTGTTTATCTATAATACCTTGAAGCGATATCTCTAAAAATAATAAAACCAAGGTGTAATGTTAAATTAAAGTTGATCAACTCCATTGATTAAGGAATATCCTGTTGGAACATTAAAACATTTGTTGTTTAAATAAAGACATTAATATTCAGTGAGCTGGGATGGCTCAGTGATTAAGGTGCTGGCTAACTACCTTGGTTCGAATTAGATGTTGGCCGAGAAAGTTCCCATATAATTTTCCACTGTGGCTTCCCCATGTCAGACGTGCAGGATGGAGAACCTGGCAAGAAACAGTGTTTAGTTACAAAAGAAAAGTCTGTGTACTCTTTGGCTTGCATGTAAAAGATCCCTAACAGTTGTAATCAAATTGCTTTCTTGGCAAAAGTTCCCCCATAGCACAATAGTCTTCATTACCTTGTTGATGTTAAACCCTATTTCATCCCATTCATTCATTCATTCATTCACTTATTCTTTCATTCATTTAATTAAATCCAGATGACACTTTTATATCCCAACTTCAAAGCTAAAACGAATAAATTTTTATCAATATTTCTTATGATACACATCTAACAGAATTCTTTTTAAAAAAACCCAAAACTTGAAAATTTGGAAAGATTTAGAAGATGTACGTAAATAAACAAAAACTTTTTTATCTTTAAGTTCTGGTTAAATTTGGGGTTATTTTAAAAAAATTGAGAAAACATAAGGAACCGAAAAACAGCTTCATTCAAAAACAAATTCCTTTGGAGTTGATTTTTTTTAGTTGATAATCATATTTGGTGTCGTAAAAATACTTTTGATGTTGACGGAAGATTTGTGAACAAACTGTTCATGCCAAACATCGCATCGTGAAGTTGGTGATATTATCCCTGTTCGTCATCCAATAGCATACATCAGCACAATATCTTATTGACAGAGACTACCTGAACAAACTCTAGTCTTTATTGACAAGTCAACAAGAAAATACTGTTCTTGATACCTTCCAATGGCAGACCTGACTATCAAACTAATCAGGGCCTGGTTTAACCAATGATGAATGGTGTATGGTCGAGTGAGGCACGAATCAGTCACCCGTTTTGGGGGGGAGGGGGGGTCCTCAATCAGAAAATTTGACAAAGTAAGAATTTACTTGTTGCATATTCTGAACAAGTAACACCTGTTTAATATAATTTTGTTGTATTATGAGTAGAACATAAGTTTCAAAGCTGTATTCAAGGTACGAATACCAGACAGTCCTTTTTATTAAAGACAAACAATCACTATTCACCGGCTAAAATAAGAGACCTTTAGCAAAAAATTAATCGCATCAATTTCAAATCTTATAAACACAGCCCAAAATATGGGCCAAAATTGTGTTGTGTGTGTGTGTGTGTGGTGATATTTGTCCAATTTTGCCCCACATCCCCCACCCCGATCTGGTACCATCTTAAATTTGGACGTTTTGCATTATTCGGTTTATTCGGTCTTTTGCTATCATTCAATTAGAAAACTAAATGAAAATAACAACTGTAGATAATTTCCCAGCTGGGATTCAATCAGACTAAAAGAGGTTGTCTCTATCTTGTTTATATTATACATCATCAATAATACAGACAGTTTTTAAAATTATGCATGTTAGATCATAAAGTCTGTCACTGAATCCAGTGGCATTGCTTCGTTTCTTGCTTGTATGTGGCAAGGAATAGGGTCTCACTACACAAGCAAGCCAATTATTGAAATAAAATTGAACCATATTTCAGTCCCAAAATGACATAGTTTGTGTCAAGTGACCATAAACCCCCATTTCTCTCTCTCTCTAAGCTATTTATTTGACTAGTATTTTATTAGTTTATTTCACCTGACTCATGTCAGTGGTGCAGTATGGCAAGGAAAGGTGTCTAGCTCTTTGGATGGGATATAAAACCAAGGTCATTTCATTTAGTTTTGGGGGGAGGGTTTAAATCAAATTATTTTCATTATTATGTCAGGAATATTTCAAAATCTGGGATTTGTCTGCCTATTAATAAATCAATTTCAGAATCATATTGTTTTTCTCAACAGCGCACAATTTAAAACAGGAACAGAATGACAATAATTGCAAGAAAATTTGACTGAAAGCCAGAGTTTAATAGATCATTGAAGACTTGTTGACTCTGATCAAATCAAATTTACACAAAATAACGTCACAAACAATGACTTTATTCTTGATCAACACCATGCGGAACCCTTGACCAATGAAAGGTTGATATTTTAAAGACCACACTAAGGTGAAGAGGTCAAGTATCGTTGTTGAATGTGGTGTAGACAATTTAATGTCATCTGTTGAGTCTGTCAACTAAATCCACTGTTTATATAAACACACCCCAACAAAAATACCACTGGCACCGAAGAACTAAGAGCCCTTTACTGTACAAATTTCAAGCATGCCAGGAACTTCCTAGGCAACGGAATGGTTAATTTTTTTATGTTGTGTTAACCGGTCACACATAATTGGCCGTACTGGACCACTGGAACCAAGATCTTTGTGATATAAACACCTTTGGTGACTTTTGTCGACACCTGTAATGTTAGACCCTACCGTTAAGTACCCACAGCAACATTTGTCGACAAAACTAGTTAGCCAATGCAGTGTTCCTAGAGTATTGAGATTTACTTCCCTTACAAACACACAACCTTTTCTCATTTGTTTACAATTCCTGTTTGACATTTTCAGTTGGATAAAATTCTATAGCATTCTACAGATTTTTCTATAGTGTTTTATGTAGGAAATTGCAGGACTGGGACCATTACATTGCCAATGTGAGAGAGAGAGAGAGAGAGAGAGAGAGAGAGAGAGAGAGAGAGAGAGAGAAATGGGGTTTAACGTCCACTTGACACAAACTAGGTCATTTCGGGACTAAAATATGCTTAGATTTTATTTCAATAATTTGTTAGCGCGTAGGGGTGTTTACACATTGCCAATGTAATTAATTACATTACCATTACTTTCTAAATGTAACCACTGGTAAATTATTCAGCACGACTCTAAAACAAAATATATGATTGTTTTATACCAATATAAAATGATGAGATACTTGAAAGCCATTATTTGGTTTGTCACTTGTTACCTTGAAAATTAAGATTAAAGTATAGTAAGACTAATTGTCCTTTAATCTAACTGATTGATTGATTGACTGTAAATTAACACTAATCTTTGATTAAAATTTACTTCTTTTCAAAGATCCACTTCTTAGCTTACATGTCTAAAGAGGGGTCTTACATAAAAAGTAATAAAAGAAAATGCTGAATGCCTTCTTATAATTTGTTAAAATGGATTTAAATCTTTTTTTTAAAGAAAAATTATAATGAATTGGATTTGTTTCTATGTGCCATAAAAATGTAATTGAAAAGTAATTGAAAAGTAATTGAAATGTAATTGACCATTATATTATTTTTGGAATGTACCATAATTACATTTCCATAACTCATTACTTTTGAAATCTCCCATTACTCATTACATGGCCATTACTAAAAAATGATTACATTCCATTACCATTTACCCATTACCATTATCCCAGTCCTGGGAAATTGAAAGGTTGTGGTGTCTTCATTCATGTTTTGGTTATATTTTTGTCTTTATTCAAGTTTTATGAAACAGACTGGTGATCCCACTTGCTTCAGTTTCTTGTCAATAACCTAAATTCTTTGAAGCCTTATACATGTACATAGAATTTAAAAATTTAAAATTCAGCCACTACCAATTTAATAAACAGCTTTCTCTTTAATCAGTCCAAATGCATAATGAAACTGACTTTCCAGCAACAGAAATTTAACGGACAGTTAAAGCGGCAATTTCATATTTTTAAAATATATTAAGATAAAGCCTTAAAATAGATGGTATCTATATAAGCAGTCCTACTTTGTTAAAGTGGCACAAATATCATTTTCAACTTTAAATTCAAACGTTTGAAGATAGCTATTGCATGGGGGAATGGAAAAACGACAGAGGTAAATATGTTATTATTTCCGATGTGAAGGATTTGTAAGTGCAGTGAAAATAATGCCTATGATTCTATAAACTATGAGTTGACAACCTATTAAGCAAAAGACATAGAAATAAATATGCTTTGACTTCCTTGGAAAATATGAAATTCCCGCTTTAACAAACAAATTTAACAAAATAACGACCCGTTTGAGTTGAACCGGACGTTAAAATACCGTGCTGAGTTTTGAACAACCGACCCCTCTCCACGGTACATTTTGCTATGTTCATGTACTGACTTTTAAAACCACAGGCCTACCGGTATTCGGACATTAATTTATCATACAAAACAAAAAAGTTTTAGAAAAATTAATAAAAATTTCAACTTACTAAAGAAGGACCGATGGCGATGACGCTCCAATATGCTAACAGGAATAAAACATGGCGGCTACCTTAAAATAAACTTCTAGGTGCTTCTATAGTCGTTTCGACAGATTTTCAACAAACATAATTTAATTATAATAATACGTCTCACCTGCCTAGAACAAAATTTTGAAATTCATTTTTAATCATATACACGTGCACGCCGATAGTGTTCGAGTCATCACCCAGATATTTTGTTCTTGCTAGTGGGCGTCACGCTGTGTTCAGGAATCATTATGGCGGGAAAATCATCGTGCACATGTTTCAGTCCAGTCTTTCCAGTAACATTCCATACGAGAAAGGCGGGAAATTAATTATAAAACTATAAACATATTTATGATGCCGTAATGTTTTTGGGGAAATGAAATGAAATGCAACGTATTAGTAAGAATTAGCCTATCTAGCTGTTACTGTTCTGCTCCGACTGGGATGATAAAGACGAGTTGGTTAAATGCAGTGAGTGTAACCTACACGATGCAACAGGCTATTGCCAGTATTGGGATAATGTTCCCCGGTGAATGTCGATTATAGGCCTACTAGCAATGCATGTGCCTACTCTTTGCCGAGTTCCAACTGGTAATGGATCATTCGTCCATAGCCTACGAGGCCGCGGTTTTTCGTCCTATCCAAACGACTACGGCCAGGACAGGCCCGTAAATTGCAAAAAATCCCCCCGCCGCGTGAAAAAATTGTCGACCATAAAATCAATAGAAGTACAAATGTACATACATTGTACAATTTTACAAGCACCCCTGAGAAAACTTCCGACCCCTTTTTTGTTGCTAAGACTTACTCTTATTAATAAAGCCTAATTGAAAAATCATTTTCCTATATTATAAAAAGCCACCATTGCCAGTGTTATTCTTTATTTAGGTAGGGGTGGGGGTTCCTATTTTCTATAGTCCGGATTCTTCAACATCATAGTAGGCCTAATTGACAATCAAGATGTTGGAATAAAGTAGTAAATGGAAATGAAAGTAGTGAATGCCTTGTTTGATTGGCTTAGACTTTTTGGGTTCAAGCAAAGTTCAGTGTTACAGTCGATTTATTGTTGATATTTTGAGACAGTGCTAGAAATTCTGAATAATGCCGGGATTTGTTAGATGTCGGGAGAATGAAGCACTCGTTGTTTCTGGTTAGTAGCTGGTAAATTTTTGAAAAAGCTGCATCTGTAGATCTCTATATCAGTTCTAGATTGCAGCAATTGAAATTGGGAGAATGTGGATGACTAAGGCAAGGGCTGGATGGAAGATTCCATTTGATATGGCTATGGCATTATGTTTGTAAATACCGTTAAATAAATACTCATACTGAAACGTTAGAACGCGCAAAAATGTTTCATCAACATATTTTTTTACAACATAGACTACCGATTGTCATTTTGTATACTTAATATTATTGCAAAGAGGACGGCGTAACAAAAGTTGATAGCCTACTGTGCCAGCTCAGACTTTCACGCTCGCTGAAAGGGACATAATCTCAGTATAATGTTATAGGCATCAGACCACAGTTACTGTTATCTGTATTTAGTTGAAGCAGGGAATACTAATTTGTATTGATTTATTGACTGGAATAGATATAGCTTCCATATCAGCAATATCTCACAAAAGCAATGCCTATTTCAGAATCAAATACAACTTTGGATCAATTTGTCATCTATAACCAGAATCACATATTTGTTGTACCAGTTGGCGGCCTTGATCTAAAAAGATTATAAAGACAATTGATATTGATGTAGAGAGAGAGAGAGAGAAATGGGGTTTAACGTCCACTCAACACAAACTAGGTCATTTCGGGACTAACATATGGTTCAATTTTATTTCAATAATTCGCTTGCGCGTAGGGGCCTTTAGCAGTGGGAGGAAACCGGAGTGCCTGGAGGAAACCCATGAGGTTGAGAAGGTGCCCCTAGCCCCTATCTCCATGCCACATACGCTCACACCAGGGCTCGAAACCACAACCGCAAGCCAGAGGTGACCGGCCAGCTAGAGGACGAAGCGCGGCACTCTAGACCACTAGGCCATCCCAACCCCCCGATATTGATGTAGAAGGAGCTTAGTTGAATATTAAATCATTAAAACAACGAGACAATGAATAGATTTAATTATATTTAAACAAGTGTAGAAGATTAGTGTCTGAATGTAGAATATAGAATACAATACCGTATTCAGTTTGTAATAACATAAAATGATTAAAATTTAGGAATGAAAGTCATGAAAATATATTTTACAAGCATTGCTTTGAAATGCTTAGTGTTGGATGGCCGAATGGTTAACGTGTGTGCGTTGTCTGTCACAGCACAGTGTCTTTGAGTCAACTGGTGTGGTTTTCATTCCCTGGCTTTGATTCTACTTTTGTTTCATTCAGATTTAAAGTAATTTTCCGATTGCAATCTGTCGGATGAAAGAGCATTGCTACTGTCTTCCCCTCTGATATTTAAAATCCCAGTCATTTGCCCACTTTGAAACTTGTTCTAGAGTATATTGCAATGATTGTCTGATTTTCCTTATGTCCTTTGGTGCTTTTCAAACTGAGCTATTGTCTGCTGATTCAGTATCCTTGTCCGCATAGCTTGGAAGGTCATTTAGAAGGGACTGTAGTAGAAGTATCCTGGCGCTTTAGCGTCTGCTTTCACAGAAGTGATATCGCAGATAGTGTATTGGACTGATGTACATTAGCATTTTTTATATTCTAACTATTAATGGATAAGCTCAATTGTTGACATCAAACCATATACTATACATTATTATAACTAGAGACATTAACATAAACAATACTTAAACATACATTATGCAAGAGCTAAATCTGCCCATTGCAGGTCTTTCATTAGGCCTGAAATGTTATCTAAATTATTGATTAGACATTAATTAACTTATCCAGACCATAATCAACTCTTGATGGCATTGCTAGCCTGCAATATTTCTTGGATTACATTTTAATTTGCTGTTCGACTTTAGTAATGATGATCAAGGCTAGCCCCAATATTAAATCGCTAAAATCTTAGTTCATAGTGGATCAATTTGACTGACCGAATTGCCAGCTCTTTATCTAATATCCCATCATGTATCTTTAACTAATTAGCTTCACTGACTGACATTAACCATGACAAATTAAATCTAAAACTGACTGGTCACCTAGTCATATTATTATTACTTTATTCTGTGTGAAGTTATGATTCTTTGAAGTTTTGACAAGAAGTCTTGTCAAGTGCCATTGCTATCATAATCCATTCAATATTGTGGACATTGTATATTCTATAGAGTTCATTATGAATCTTGTCTTGTGAACAAATGTTAAAATGATAATTGATATAAAATTTGAATCTGTAAAAAGACCTTGCATCTTTAACACATTGTTAAAATCTGAGTCAAGCCTGGACAGAAAGCTTTGTCACACAAGTTGCTTCGTTGATAACTCAGTTTTGGATGACTTTGGGACTAATTAATATATGTTTTTCTAATTTTATTTCAATAATTTGTTTGCGTGTAGGGGTCTTTAGCAGTGGGAGGAAACCATAGTACCCAGAGAAAACCCACGAGGCTGGACAGATGACCCTACTCCTTGACACGTGCAACCGGGGATTCGAAACCATGCCAGTTGACACAATGGCAGGCCGTATGATACAGCGCGCACACTAACCATTCGGCCATCCAACACCACCACCCCCCCGGTAGTATACAACTAAATTTGAATATATGTAGACACTGTCACCATTTTTTTTATTTCCTTTGTTTTTTTAGGTTGCGGTCTTCATAAACCGAAAATATTGTGTGAGGGAGGAACTTTCGTATGGCCAGGACTTCAGAAGGTGGACAGGTATTAAACCCAATTCCTTTAGTAAATTATGGAAACTTACTGCAGCTCAGTAGTAAGATGCTGACACACAATCTCTAACCAGAAAATCTTGGGTTAGTTGCTGGTGTTAGCTGAGAAAGATCCCATGTCATAGTTTCCTCTTTTGCAGCGCAGAGGGCACAGAAAAACGTCATAAGGATAAGACAAAAAAACAGGTCCATTGTACACATTCTCGTGCAGAAATGAAATGAAATGGGGTTTAATGTCTGCACCTAATGGAAGACAGGCATACGCCATACAGTGTGCTATGAGGGAAATTTCGCTCGGGCAGCTGCGCTACGGCCTAATCTTATATCGAATTCCAACTGCCAAGGGATCTTTTATGTGCACACCAATTTGTACATGATACCTAGGTTTTTCGTACCATCTGAATGACTACACAGCTGTCCTTGTCAGGACGTCCGTTCTGCATCACTGACAAGGGGAAAACTACGCCGGAAAATCGAGATGAACTTTCTCGGCTAATGCAGCAATCAAAACCCGATCCAGGCTAGCGAGGCAGTGCCTTAGCCACTTAGCCAAGTGATCCGCCATTGTCGTGCACATAGGTTGTAGTGCCAGTGCCACTGTCTTGGAAAAATTTCCCCCATAACATGCTGTATGGCGTATGGCTGGTTTCATTAGCCCAACCGGTGCAGAAAAGAAGGATGTGAAACCTCATTTCATTTCTTTTTTAGTTCAAAAAAAGCTGTTTTTGAACATCTCAGAACAGTGTAGAAATTCTTATTACATTAAAAAAATCTGTATTTTGTTTCATCTAGATTAGTCACCAAACCTTTTGATATAAAAGTAGACCTCAAGAATCAGCCAACTCAAAACTCCACAGTATTAGTAAATCTAAAGGCCCGGGTTCAGGTAGATATTATTTGTATGGTTGAGCTTGGTGTTTTAGATCATAAGGTCTGTCATTGAGTCAAGTCATGGACCTTACACAATAATGAGTATTGGCACGCCTGTCCAAAATTGTGGGTTTTGTCTGAGTTATCAGGTATCCTTCCACTGCTAGAGGCTTCTGAGTTAAAATCACCCCTTTATTCTTTAGGCCAAGTAACAAATAACTGTGTCAATGGTTACCTGTCCTAAAAAATGGTGTCAGTCAGTCGGAGATTTTTTATTTTTCATTTTGTGGGATTTGTATTATCTATGTATTTCCTTGCATTTTGAGTTTAATTACTGAGTAAAGTTATAGAAAATAATACCTAAATGTCAGTTCTGGAATTTGTCCACAGAAAACTAAGAGAGAGTTATAGTTTCTGGGTTACCGAAAACACAGGCTTTTTAAATTAGGCCTTGTCCCATATCATCTTTTAGCCAAGAGAAACATTTGGTCGTGCATGTATAAGATAGAATGCAAGTCTGAAGGAAATGTGTGTGTTTTTTATAGATGCAAATTGGAACCCAGAACAAAGAGCTGTTACGTGAAGCAATTAGTTCATTTTTGTCTAAATCAGAAGAAGAAATACAAAAGACTTTAAAAGGAACTGCAGAAGGAATCCTGTCAACTGCTTTAGGATCAATGACTGCCGAGGTACATTTAATTTAGGGTCCATTAGTCCATTGCATCAACACTTGCATCCAAACGATTAACCCTCCGAACTGGGTGGGTGGGTTGAATGACACAATGGATAGAATATGATAATATTGAATGATAAATTGAATAATGGTTATTTAATATTGAAATATGTCAACAAATTATTCCTCTGTCAGTGAGGATGTGCAGGTGGGTGGTTAATTCAAGATCTATGGGAAGTTCAAGATCTAAGCTTGGGTTATATGTTTGGACGCAAGTGTTGAAATTTTGCAACATTCTTTTAGTTCTTGCAGTGGCGTATACAATGGGGGTAGGGGAATGAATGGGATGTGGAGGATCTGTAACCTCCTGAAAATGTTGTTCCTGTCATCCATACCAAAACGGACTTTGGGACAGGGGATGTGGAGTAGGGGTCGCCTGAGGAAGACAAATTTTGGGCCTCATCTCCCTCACCTGTGCAAGGAGGATATTTGAAGTAATGTTGGTCAGAATCTGATACTGTGCAACTATGCAAAAGAAAAGGTTTTCTGTCTGCAAAGTCAGAGTAAGGCAACAGTGGTTCTATAGCACATATACTGGTGATGCTGATGTAAGAAACTATTAAATATATACTTATTGACCTGAAAAAGTGCACTGGCTGTAACCTCAAACCTCCAAAACATATATTTTTATATGCCCACATTTAAGTGTCTGCGTATTATAATATTGTCACACATGTCTGTCTGTCAACATGGATCATTTTTTGAAATTTTGATGTGAAGCAAAGGTTTCAGTGCTCCGCAATTTTTATACGCCCACATTTTCATGTGGACGTATTATGTCGTCGCCCCTGTCCGTCCGGACGGACGTCCGTCCGTCCACAATTTGTTTGTGGACTCTCTACAGGTCACAATTCTTATCCGATTTTGACGAAACTTGAAATATAGGTTTATCCCCAAAAGATCTCGGTTCCTTTCGATATTGGCATGTATCGGATCAAAACTTCATGGATTATGGCCCCTGATTGTACGAAAAATCACGTTTTTAGCTTGTGGACCCTATAGAGGTCACAATTTTGAACCGATTTTGATGAAACTTGACATGCATGTTTGTAACCAAAAGATCTTGGTCCCTTTCAATATTTGCGGCTATCGGAATGTAATTTCCTGAATTATGGCCCCTGATTGTCCGAAAAATCACCCTTTTTAGCTTGTGGTCCCTCTGGAGGTCACAATTATTATTCGATTTAAAAAACCGTTTGATTATATCACCGTTACACCCTAAGGAAGGTTGAGTTCGAATTTCGGGAAAATCGGACGAAAATTGCCATACAAAATGGCCGCCGTTAGTACGCGAATACTGTTAAAAAATGGTATATCAAGGTTGTGGACCCTGTGGAGGTCACAATTTTGATTCGATTTTGATGAAACTTGAAATTCATGGTTATAACCCAAAGATCTTGCTTCTTTTCGATATTTGCGCATATCGGATCGTAACTTCCTGAATTATGGCCCCTGATTATACGCAAAATCGCCTTTTTTTTAGCTTGGAGGTCACAATTATTATTCGATTTAAAAAAACGTTTGATTATATCACCGTTACACCCTAAGGAAGGTTGAGTTCGAATTTCGGGAAAATCGGATGAAAATTGCCATACAAAATGGCCGCCGTTTGTACGCGAATACTGTTAAAAAATGGTATATCAAGGTTGTGGACCCTGTGGAGGTCACAATTTTGATTCGATTGTGATGAAACTTGAAATTCAAGGTTATAACCCAAAGATCTTGCTTCTTTTCGATATTTGCGCATATCGGATCGTAACTTCCTGAATTATGGCCCCTGATTATACGCAAAATCGCCTTTTTTTTTAGCTTGGAGGTCACAATTATTATCCGATTTAAAAAAACGTTTGATTATATTACCGTTACACCGTAAGGAAGGTTGAGTTCGAATTTCGGGAAAATCAGACCAAAATTGCCATACAAAATGGCCACCGTTTGTACGTGAATACTGTTAAAAAATGGTATATCAAGGTTGTGGACCCTGTAAAGGTCACAATTTTAATTCGATTTTGATGAAACTTGAAATGCATGGTTATAACCCAAAGATCTTGGTTCCTTTCGGTATTTGCGCATATCGGATCGTAACTTCCTGAATTATTCGAATTTCGTGAAAATGGTACCAAAATTGCCGGACGAAATGGTCGCCGTTTGTACGCGAATAGTGTAAAGATATGGTATATCATGGTTGTTGACTCTGTACAGGTCAGAATTCTTATCCGATTTTGACGAAAAGTCACATTTCTAGGTTGTGTACCGTCACACCATAATCATTGTCGACTTCGAATTTTATGAATATCAGACTGGAACTGACCAACAAAATGGCTGCTCCCAATACAGTATGAAATACAGGACTTAATGATGTAGGAAAAATCACTTTCCGTATTGTTTGTTCTCTATCCATCTCTCGAAAATGTGGGCGTATCCTGCCTGGCAGTGCCAGCCTATCTTTCATTTTTGAGTTATCCCCCTTTTCCAAAAACCTTGTTAGTGCAAAAGCGACTACTGCTTTTAGAACATTGTCCCTCCCTTTTCCAAAGACCTTAGTTTCCCCCTTTGTTCCTTGTTGTCTGTTCATCTCACATAAGGCAACCCACTTGTTGACTTTCGAAATGTATTAAATTATGAAATATGTAGATTGGTGTGCCTTTAATAACTGGCAAAATTATGTGCCTTGCAAATTTAAAAAAAATAATCTTATATTTTGCAGGATTTAAAGTCTAAGGAAGAGACATTTAAAAGTTCAGCATCGGAATCTCTGTCTATGGAATGTATAAATATGGGTGTCCTTGTTGGCAGTATTAGTGATATTGAGATTTCTGATGACCATGTAAGTATATAAATGGTTTTAACATTGTACTTTTCTTCTCTGACTGAGATATACAGTGTGCTATGAGGGACATTTTGCCCTGATAGCAGCACTATGGATTACTCTTATAATGAAATCCAAAATTCAAGTGTTCTTTTAGGTGCAGGGAAATCAGACTGGAAAATGTTGCAAACCTGAGACCTCTTGGTTAGGGAGTCAGCATCTTACTCACTGAGCCACTGTGATTCTCTGTAATGAAATGAAATGGCATTTTAACGTCCTACTACTGGTCCTGGTCCAATGACGACAGACAAACACCATACAGTAGTTTGCAATGAATGAAATTTTGCCCTGGCAACGGCACTACGACCTTTTATTTTAAATTCGAACGGTCATAGGTTCTTTTACAGGCACACCAATTTTTGAGCTCATCCAAATGACTAGACATAAAAAAACAAGGAAAGCTATGAAGTGAATAAAAATGAACAGAAATATTTTATTGTTTTTATTTCTAGGGTTTTTATAAGAATTTAAATACAAAAGAAACGAAGAGTGAAACAGAAGGAAATAATTAATTTGAATGACAATCTGACTGAAATTAACCTTTTGACTGAAACATAAGCAAAAGCAGACATGAAATTTTAATCTGGCGCTGTATACATGCATGTATATGTATTATTTAATTGGTATTCTGTCTGTCTATAAACCGACTTTTGGAGAAAGCAGCAGGGGATTATAAAGAGGGGTTTTCTATCAGTCTTTTGTAATATTTTTATTCAATAAATATCTGATAGGGGAACAGGTTAGGCCTCTGTCTTCGCTCTCTCTATGCTCAAGTTGTGCCAATAAATAAATCATTTCTATTGGTGTGAATATTTTTTTTCCTCAGTTCTTATAAATGGTGCTTTTATGTTTACAGTATTACTAATATGTAATGATATTTTTAATTATTATTTAATAATTGTTTTGAATTATTATTTTTTTCTTTTATATTAGTATTGGTAAGATTTACTATTTTTTAAACAAATGTTCAATCTATTGTATATTACAAAAACTTGTATTTACCTAGTGGCAGCGCCAGATTTATGTATAGGGTTGGCAGGCTGAACCCTATGGCCCCAAGATATAGAGAGTCCCCGACCAAGGTGTATAATATTTTTGACACTAAGTCTTCCATTTATGCTGGAGCAAGAGGGGGTCAGGGGTAGAGACAACGTCCGGTTTTGCTAAGGTTTTCGGGTGTTACCATAGAATTTGATAAAATCTGAATCCATGCGACAATATCTCTGCCCATGTAGGTGCATAATAGGATTAGACTGGAGTGAGGCAAAAATGAGGGCAATACATCACACGTTTGTTTGAGGTTATTTCAATGAATAAACTATATCTATGACGTAACTAACAAATCCCCCATTACTTCAATAACTTGTAATAATTTACACCAATTTTTGATACTTTGTCCTTAATGTTTATGCCAAATTGACATTTTTAATTTAGTAGGATGTTAAACCCCATTTCATTTCATTTAAAATTGTAGCGTTTTTTTTGTCAAAATACCCTCCAAAATGAGATTTTCAATCAAGTGATTTCTTGGAATACACGAATTAAGTCCCTTGATTACTGGAGGACTGCCTTTTAAACAGTTTTAGAAAGTTGTTTAATAGATTTACTCAAAAGTCTATCTTTTATTTTTTACATATAAAACTATGATATTATATTATATTATACTAGCTATGTTATATTTAATTTGATATACATTGTTTTGTGAAGTTTATATTGCATGTTATACCTACAATTCATTTTATAATTGTATAAAACAAACTTAATAAAATCAGTTGAAATGTGTCTTTATTTTTTATACGGCCACATTGAAATGTGGTCGTATATTGTCGTCGCCCCCGTCCGTCCATCAGTCCGGCGTCCACAATTGCTTGTGGACGCTCTAGAGGCTAAAGTTAATATTCGATTGACTTTAAATTTATACACAGTGTTTAAGGTCATGAGACGAAGAAGCCTATTGTTTTTCAGCGATTTCCGATAATAACTACCAGAGTTATGGCCCTTGATCACATCAAAAAATCCTGTGGACGCTCTAGAGGCCAAAGTTAATACCCGATTGACTTTAAATACACACACACTGTTTAAGGTCATGAAACGAACAAGTATTTTGATTTTCAATGAATTTGGTAACTGAACTGCTAAATCCATGATATTAAATGTTTCCTATACTAATTGTTGGCGTGGGGCAAAACTTTTATAAAAAGCAAACAAATTCTAATGATTTTCAGATAATTACATAACGAGTTGTTACTCTTAATCAGATTTTAGTGTATTACAAATGTTTCATTACCAAAAAAAGTAAAAATATGAGACAACCCTTGTTGACTGCCCGGACGATTTAGCTGCTGTAAGCGTATGTTTCGTTGCCTGGCAACCTATCTTATACGTCCACAGTGGGTGAGGACAGAACAAAATGCTAGTGTTAGAATTCTGGTAAACGTTTTTCATGGCCAAGAGGGGTCATTTCTGTGATGGTTGATTCATCACCGTTTACTTTTAGCCAGGATCATCCTCAAGTAAAGTGAAGAATGTGCATCCTACAATGCAGTTTGCAAAGAGGAAGACTAAAATGTAGGAAAGACTTGGATTAGATTATACAGAGTTCTTTTAATTTGCCTATTTTTCCAGGAGGTTTCTTGGAGTTGAAATAACACATATTCGGAGCCTCTCCCCCCCCCCCCACGGCAACCTCTTCTTTTTTTTATTTAGTTTGAGACTATCTGAGTTCGAGGATATATTACAACAGTAGTGTGTTTATTGGGCTTTGTTCATACAATAAATATTATAAAAATACCAGAGCACATAAACACTGCAGACACTCAGGGCGATTGATTTTCTCAAACACTGCACCATAGTCTGATACGATGTCAAAAGTTCCCACAAAAAAGTTCCTTGAAAAATAATCTTTTGGGATTTTGTGTACTTCTGGCCAGAAATGCATCAAAAGGAAATTTTTGCATGTATTATTGGAAACTAGCTGTTAGGTATGTGCACCCACGAAAATGAAAGTACATATTTGATAAAGAACCTTTAAATGTGAAAATCAGTGATCCAAAATGCAATTATCTTTTGGCAGATGACAAAGAAATAAACACAGAATTGAAAGCTATTTTATCATCTGTAAAATTGTAAGTCACCGTATAATAATATAGGCCCGAATGTTGTGAATATACCTGTCTTGGTTTTAGAATATAATTAAATATTTATATGTATCTATGGTAACATAAAATTGTTTGCATGTATGTACATTGTATGTGTTTTGATGTTATAAATTGTTGGATCTTTATCAATTAAAATGAATAATAGACCATAAAATTTTTATTTGACTCATCACACGTTATGTAATTGTGTTATGTCCATCATATAGAAGTTAAAATTGCCATTGAATGAATTAAAAGTTTTAATTGGATTTTGTACTTGATTTTTTTTTGTTGGAGGTCAGTCTGGCTCGAAAGGTTTTTACATGTATAGATTAAAGGGAACACAGGAAGATGTGACAAAGACGCCCGTCTATCATATAAGTATAGCCGCTTTATCTTTCGAGAAAAAAAACCCACGCATTTGTACAACCCAATTCACCCACCCCCACCAAAAAAAGGTTTTGCTCATCTATGCTGGGTACGGTAAACAGTTTAGCTACTGTACGTGGTGTAATCACTTTAGCTACTTTGCGTAGTGTAATCATTTTAGCGACCCCTCATGTAATCAGTTTAAATCCTTCACGTTGTGTAGTCAGTTTAGATTCGCGTTGTCTAATCAGTTTAGCCCCTTCAAATTGCGTAATCCTCATAGGCTGCCTCACTAACTTTCGGGCATGCTGATTTTTCGGGCAGAGGGGTAAAGTGGGAAAAATAATTATTTCATCTACTTGGCAAAATAAAGTGCCCGAAATCTAATAAAACACTACAGGCTGAAATAGCAGTAAAACGCGTTTGCGGCCGTCAAATATTCCAAAATTTTCTTCGGAGGTCTAAACAAGTCAGCTCCGCTTCTTCGCCTCTCGAAGTAATCCGGCGCCGCTGTCTGTAAACCAGAAATTTTTTCGGGCATTTCTAGTTTTGCTTCCCTAACTGTGATCGAGCCCTAATAAAACACTAATTTTAATGTTCTTTTAATTCAATACCACGAATGTGTACTGAGTTGACTATGGATTGAAACATTTTGTCTGGGACAACTCTACTTTGGCCGACATTTTTGGGGCATCGATTAGTATTTATGAATGCAGCTGAAACAGTCTGATTGGATGCTTGGAATTCGGAGTGGGATTTCGGTTACAAAACCAGTGGATACTTTTGCCAACTTTTGGTGTTACTTACACGGGCTAGAATAGCAGAAAACGCATTTGCGGTGGTTAAATTTTCAAAATGTTTCTCTAGGAAGAATTCAGGTCAGCAGGTAGGCTGTATTGGACCAAATTGAAGTTGCTGTATTCAAAGGCTGGAATAACAGGAAGACGCGTTTGCGGTAGTTAAATTTTCAAAATTTTCCTGTCTTCGTGGACTGTAGGCCTAAACGGTTGGGTGAAATTCGAGTCAGCCATCTTAATTAAGCTATACTAGACCACTTTGTTCACGGGCTGAAATAGCAGGAAAACGTGTTTGCAACCGTCAAATATTCCACAATATTCTTGAGAGGGGGGGGGGGGGGCGTCCGTAAACCCGAAAATTTTTCGGGCAATTCGGGTTCTGCCCCCCCCCCCCCCTAACTGTCATCGAGCCCGTACGCCTATGGTAATCCCTCGGGATTTTATTTAATTATATACGTGACTAGGTACTCGATATAAAGCTCGAGTTAACACGATATGAGAATCAACACTTGCTCGAATATTCTGACCAGAAATTGTTGAAATATTGTGGGTTTAGACCTCCCAAGAAAATTTTGGAATATTTGACGGCCGCAAACGCGTTTTACTGCTATTTCAGCCTGTATAATTAGTCTATCATAAAGCCTGTCATTGAGTCAACTGGCGCGGTTTCGAATCCCCGGTTGTACGTGACAAGGAGTAGGGTGGCCTGTCCAACCTCGTGGGTTTTCTCCGGGTCCTCCCACAGCTAAAGACCCCCATGCGCAAGCGAATTATTGAAATGAAATGAAACCATAGTCCCGAAATGACCTAGTTTCTCTCTCCATCTCTCTCTCTCTCTCTATCTCTTGCACACGACGGACTCAACGTCTGCCAGACTTAAAATATAGCGTCCATGAATTTAATAGCATTACAATCTGATTAAAATACATATTTGGTTCGTTATGCATACTTCCGATCTAGCTAAAATACACGAAGATCTGACTAGTTGTACTGGAAGGTCGCGTCAATGGTTGTACAAGCGACTTTTGACTCCATGACGTCAGTCCATGATTAATCAATCAGCATTGACGTTTCTAGTGGTTTACCCAAAGTTCCGTGCATGGCACGCCAAGATGTCGCCATAACAGATGGTTTGATTGGGTGTAGTCACTCACGTCATCCAGAACGCCTGTCGTTGTTACATAACAACTCTTCCAAAATAGGGTCTGTGTTTTTATCAGATTGATAGTATTGTTAAAATTAAAATTAAATCATAATGAATAAATGAGTTTGCTAGTACAAATACCTTTAGACCCCAATTAAACATACATTATGCAAGAGCAAAATCTGCCTATTCTAGGTCTTTCTTTGGGCCTGAAATGTTATAAAAACTATTAATTAGACATTTATTAACTTATCTTATCCAGACTCTCGATATCAAGGCTAGCCTGCGATAATTGTTGGATTATTTACTGCAAAGTTATCCTTCGTGATTTAACGACCATATGGATAATCGAGACTTTACCGACTTTAGTAATGATGATCGAGGCTAAACGGAACTTTCATTCGCTTAGTTCTCGTTTCATAGTGGATCAATTTGACTGACATTTTCAGCAAATTACACCTTTACAGAATCTAGTATATATACGCCCACATTTTCACGGCATGTATCGGACAGTAACTTCATGGATTATGGACCCTGATTGTACGAAAAATCACGTTTTTAGCTTGTGAACACGTAGAGGTCACAATTTTGAACCGATTTTGATGCAACTCGAAATGCATGTTTATAACCCAAAGATCTTGGTTCCTGTCGAGCATATCGGATTGTAACTTCCTGAACTATGGCCCCTGGTTGTAGGAAAAATCCCCGTTTTAGCTTGTGGTCGCCCTGGAGGTCGCAATTAGTATCTGATTTAACAAACCGTCTGATTATATTACCGCTACACCGTAATGAGGGTTGAGTTCGGATTTCGTGAATATCGGACCATAATTGCCGGACAAATTGGCCGCCGTTTGAACTCGAATAATGTAAAAATATCTTGATTCTTGGTTCCTTTCGATATTTGCGCTTAACGGATCGTAACTTCCTGAATCATGGCCACTGATCGTACGAAAAATTGCCTTTTCAGCTTGTCCCTCTGGGGGTCACAATTATTATCCGATTTTAAAAAAAACAAGCCAACAGTGAGGCTGATGTCCCCCGCCGAAATCCCAAAATAAATAGACGACACATATTAATTTTTTTTCAAACGTATCGAGTTATCGTGTCCCAAAGCATCAACCAATCAAATTGCTTATCTCTGCTTACCCTACGCGGAAAATGCTCATCTTCGAACTCCGTCAAGGCATTGACCTAATAAGCATATACACCAAGTTTGAACATTTTAACTCAATTAGAAGGGGAGTTATTGTGTTCCCAAATCTCGACCAATCAAATTGCGTATCGCTCTGCTTACCCTGAGCAGAAAATGCTCATTATTGAACTTAGTCGAGGTATTACTGTAATAAAACTATACACCAAGTTTCATCACTCTCACTTAATTAGAACTAAAGTTATCGTGTCCCAAAGCATCAACCAATCAAATTGCTTATCTCTGCTTATCCTTAGCGGAAAATGCTCATCTTCGAACTCCATCAAGGCATTGACCCAATAAACACATACACCAAGTTTGAACATTCTAGCTCAATTAGGAAGAGAGTTATTGTGTCCCAAAAAGTGTGACGGACAGACGGACAGACAGACAGACAGACAGACGAACCCATTTTAATAGTCCCCCAACTTTCTTCGACAAAAAGTTTAATAATATCACCAAAATTGCCAAAACTGGATGATGTAATAATATCAGAATAAATCAACATTAAGGTAACGAACAACATCTAGTTACACAGGAAAGAACTGTTGTTATAGGACATTATATCGCGGTTCTGTACACTGAATGATGTAATATAGAAATATATTAGGGAAAGATAATGAGAGTGCATGTAAATCTATAATTTGTGTTTAAAAAATTTGATGTATTTATTATTCTTATACGTGTATAAATTGTTCTGTTCTGTGCTGTTGGTTCTTCTCTTTTTCGCAGACTTGGTGGTCTGGTTTAAAGCCCCAATACCACTCTTGTTGTAACTGAATAATATGTCCCAATCTTCATTCTGGTCAACAAATTGTATTAATTTACAATATTCCAATTAATTGATGATATAAATTTCATTGTAACACACCTAATTTTAAAAATTGGAAAAATTCAACTTATTGATTTGAAAAGTCTAACGTAAATCTTTTCAAATGTGACTTGGATTTTAAAATACTTTCGAACCCTCTGGAAAAGTAAAATAGGATGTAATGTATAATTTACACAACAGGAAAGACACTAAAACATCTAGTACTTAGAATAAGGCTATTATTTATTTTATGGAGCTACCAAGCCAGCAAGAGTGTTATTGTCCCTTTAAAGGACTTGAAATAATCGCACGAACAGTTTTTGATAAAATCCACGGATCCAGGGTTTTTACTTCTCTTTTCCACATAAAGCAAGCGGATTCTTTTCCCCTCGGATATTTTCCTATTCGCACCGAGGACACCAAACATCAGTCAGCAGCTAAAGCTCCTGTTTTAACTTGCGTTTATTATGACAAACTGAGATGACCCGACCCTTTTCTCACGACATCGATTTTAACACTGTGTTTTAAAGTGACTTTTTGATATACAAAGACTGTTTTCTTAATGTTTTAACCCATTTTCCGTTTTATATATTACGCCTTCATATGTAAATAACTTTATTAAATCAACCAGTCCATAAAACAGAAATGAGCCAACTTATTTTGTTTTCTGTTATAATTTAGGAATCAGACTTTTTTAATCAAAAATTTGGGGTTCTCTAGACATCATGTGTGCTCGGCACCTGGTAACTGTAAATTAGATAGCAATATGGGTTTTTCCACACGACAAGTTCACCGCAAACTTAACGTCCGATTTAATTCCAGTACGAAAAGCCATATATTGGACTGATACAGTATCGGCACGTGTATATTTTAGCCCCAGTCCGGAGTGGTCCATAGTGGCTGGTCTGAGCAATACACTGGTACTTGTCCACCTGATCCGAAACGCTCTGTATTGGTTAGGATTTAACAAGAATCGCGTATCAGATATTTCTGATTTTTCAGAACCACCCTTTTCTACTCTAAGTGTTGTTTTACTGTTACCGCATCCGCCAATCACCAACTCAAACGCCAAACTCGAGATATTTGTAGACTTAAATAAGCCGATTACTGCATCCTTACAGCCCTGTATCCACACTACCTCCGATTGCTTGTCTTGGATATTTCTGAATTCTGTGTAAGGAGATCCCGCTCGGATATGAATTATTTCACAATTTATCAAATAGACATCAGAGATTATAACAATAAACCAAGGCCACCACAGAACATCCATTTCATCCCCAGGCGGTGTTTATAAATTAGTGCAGCTGTTAAACTTCTAACTGAGCATTAAAATATGACAGTTGATCCCTAAATTCAGTAATAAGCCGATAAATAAACGCAATTAAGCCAAATGTGATGCTTTATAAATCCAGTGTTAAATGAATTATTAAAACAAATTCAGTTGAAGGCGATGCTTTCTGTCATATAAATCTATTACTAGGTCGTTTAATATACAAATTCAACCTAATGAGATGGTTACTGCCAGACAAATTCTGTACTACGCCGATAAACAATACAAATTCAGTTTTATATATGATCCTTCTGTCATAGGATGCAAAACTCAGCCAATAAATAAAATAAATTCTGTCTTCTAATTAACCTCAATGCACATTGGCGGACGTACTCCTAAACCGTCATTGGTTAAACAGCCTTTAATAGAAATGCCCCATAACAGTTTTTAAACATAGCTCCTTCCTGGATAGCTTAAAGATACATTCTCACACAAGTATTTTAGAGGGTAGTTATTTCCAATACAAATAATATTATGACATACTAAAATTTGGAATGTAGAGACACCCAATCTTAATAGAAAAATCTTATATGGGACAAAAATGTAAGAATATCCCTAATCCACGTAAGGAGGGCTCTTTATGCGCTAAACTAATGGCTAACGGCTGTGAGAAAATTAAGAGACTCGAAGATAAAAAGGCGGAAAAGATGTTAGAATGATTATCCAGGAATTTACTTACCAGCCTTCGACATTATTTATGGTAAATGGACAGCAACCAACGACAAATATGAGCTACATGTATACCTATAATGGATTCTACTTCATTTGGGTCACGTGACAAAGCTTCTTAAAATAGATTATTGCCATGGTGTATGTTTTGAGAAGGATATGAACCAACCTGATAAATAAATTAGTTTGAATATATGGTTAGCCCAATGCGTGGGATAGCATCTTTAAATTCCCAGTCTTGCTCAACACAAAGTACAATAAAGACAAAGAAGCAATTCCTGATTAGACTTAATTCACACATACAAGGGTGGCTGCCGCCCCCCTTACTTTCGGGCAAGCTGACATTTCAGGCAGACGGGTAAAGTGAAAAAAAAATCATCTACTTGGCAAAATAAAGTGACCGAAATCTAATAAAACACTAATTTTACGTGCTGGAATAGCAGTAAGACGCGTTTGCGACCGTCAAATTCCAAAATTTTCTCTGGAGGTTCATACAAGGTCAGTTCCGCTTCTTCGCCTCTCGAAGAAAACCGGTCCCGCTGTCTGTAAATCTGAAATTGTTTCGGGCATTTTTGGTCGAGCCCTAATAAAACACTAATTTTCTCTTTCTTTTAATTGAATACCGCGAATTTGTAATAACTAGAATAGCAGAAAACGCATTTGCGGTGGTTGAATTTTCAAAATCGTGGTTGTTTGGAATTTGGGGCAGCCAGGTAGGTTATAGTGAACCAAATTGAAGTTGCTGTATTCACAGGCTATAGCAGGAAAATGCGTTTGCGGTAGATAAATTTTCAAAATTCTCTCCTAAACGGTCCAGTTTTCGTGGACTGTAAACGATTGATTGGAATTCGGGTCAGTCGCCTTAATTGGGCTATATTAGACCACTTTGAAGTTCAAGAGATTGAAAGCTATAGAGTATAGATAAATGTTGTTTACTGCGTTTCTATTGTTAATGGTAGCTCTATATCTTTATATAATTTAACTGTGTATGTCTGGGGAGTAATAGTCAGTGTAATGTGGCGTAGTGCATCTGCATTTTGATAGGCTACAAGAATACAGGCCCGTCTAGCCCAAAATTTTTAGGGGGGCAATAGCTCTTGGGGGCGCCGATTGGACTTCTGTGGGCGCCGAAGCCGAAGGGTACCGTGGAAGGGTCTATATGGGTGCTCTCCATAGGCGTACGGAATCTATGATAGTTAGGGAGCAGAATGTTAAACGCCCCCCCATCCCCCCGAAAATTTTGACGACCTCAAACACGCTTTCTTGCTATTCCAGTACCTGCATACAGTAGGTGGTCTGATAAAGCCTAACTTAGGTGGCCGAGTCAATCAATTATTTATATTCCACTGCGACGGGGCCGTCGGGAGCGAATTTTGATTGCTGCAAATGCAAACGTGTTTTCCTGTTATTCCATCCCGTTAATACAGCAACTTAAATGTGGTCCAATATAGTATATCTGAGTGGTGTACTATAAAACCTCGCAGTGTTTCGTTTGATTAGAGCTTATCCCACTTAACACTGCTGTAATGGGAGCAAATTTCAGTTCCAATTTATGACTGGTCAATAGTCCGATTAACAACCAATAGCTAACTGCGTAATAATATCATTTTGCTTTAAACAAATCTGTAAATTGGACCAAATGTTTTTTTTTTATGTTATTCTAACGCAAGAGTTCCAATTCTATGCTGACCCGAATTCCAACCATCCGATCGGACGGTTGCAGCTGCATTCACAAATAATAATCGATGCCCGAAAGATGTGGTGCAGGGTAGAGTGGCTCCAGACAAAATATTTATTAGATTTCGGGGACTTAATTTTGCATATCAGATGGAATAATATTTTTTTATTTTCATGTTACCCGTCTGCCCGAGCCCGAGCCCCAAAAAGTCAAATTGCCTGTGGTGACCCCCCCCCATTTTTTTTTAAGAAAATAGGGTCTGCGCCTTAAAATGACAGCAAATTTCAATTTTGAGAGAGAGAGAGAGAGAGAGAGAGAGAGAGAGAGAGAAATGGGGTTTAACGTCCACTCAACACAAACTAGGTCATTTCGGGACTAACTTATGTTTTTTAAAAATTTTATTTCAATAATTCGCTTGCGCGTAGGGGTCTTTAGCAGTGGGAGGAAACCGGAGTGCCCGGAGGAAACCCACGAGGTTGAGAAGGCGCCCCTATCTCCATGCCACATACGCTCACACCAGGGCTCGAAACCACAGCCGCAAGCCAGAGGTGACCGGCCAGCTAGAGGTCGAAGCGCGGCACTCTAGACCACTAGGCCATCCCAACCCCCTTCAATTTTGAATTTGAATTTGTGATATTGGTGCACTATAACATCTTGATATGAACATTATAAACATTTGAAGGAAGGAATAAGACTTTAACGTACATAAAATGATTAATGAGTAAAATGAAAAGTTCGGAATCCGTTTAGAGTGCGACTTTACCCGTCTGGCCGAGCCCCAAAAGTCAGTTTGCCTATGGTGCCCCCCTCCCCCGAAAATTTTAGAAAATAGGCTTTGCGCCTAAAAAAGACAGAAAATTTCAATTTTGAAGTTGAATTTGTGATATTGCTGTACTATAATATTTCGATATGAACATTATAAACATTTGAAGGAATGAATACGACGTTAACGTAGGCCCTACCTACAATAATTCATGAGAAAAATGAAAAGTTCAGAATCCAGTTAGAGATCGATCTGTGAATGTTGAAGATTATCACGCCGTTTTGGGCGCCCAATTAAGGATTAATCACGCCGTTTTGGACAACCAATACATTCGTGGGCGCCCATACGAATATGGACACTTTGGTCGTTAGCCTTGTATTGCGTCCTTTGTCGCACATTGAGAGAGTCGACTTTTCCTAAATGGGCAAAGAGCGTCTTGAGAGAGTCGATTTCTCCTCAATGGGCGCCGAAATTTTCCAGGAGGGGCAAATGCCCCCCCCCCCACCCCCTAGCTACGGGCCTGGAATGGGTGAATGTTTTAAAAATGTAACCTAATTTTGCAAGACTGAAGTCGATTTCCTTAATCTGGGGCCATTTCTGAAGGAAATTTACTCGTTTGTAGGCCCCCCTATAGGCTATAGACCCTCTCCTGGCTTGCAGTTTGAAAATTGAAGTGATCAAGCCATAAAAACTCTGAAAATCAATAGGATTCTTCGTCTCATGACCATTTAAACACTGTATAAATTTCAAGTCAATCGGATATTATGAATCTCATAAAATTACTTATTAAAGGAGCTAAATTGCTATTTTCGGGACCCAGAAATTGACTCAAATGGGTCGCAATACATATAATAATGTAATATGAATACATATAAACTGATTTACATTCAATCCTTTCTGTTTTTATTGTAATTTCCAATCAGTTATGTTCAACGAAGTTCGTCAGTTTTTGTCACTACTGTCCGTCACATGAAAATTTGCCTTGATGTTACAATTTATAGAAATAACAATTCATAAACAAATATCTATTAAAGTGATGCAAGGATTATTTTGAGTTTGGTTTTGTAGGCTGTTCATGGCAGAAAATTATGTTCTTTTTTTTTAATTTCTATGTGAAAAATGATTTTTATTTATTTTGTCATAAAGTAATGGGTAATGGTAATTAATTACTTTCAATGTAATGGGTAATGGTAATTAATTACATTGCTAAAAATTAGAAAGTAATTGTAATGATTACATTTAAAAAGTAATGGTAATGGTAATGTAATTAATTACATTGGCAATGTAAACATTTGAAGGAAGGAATAAGACTTTAACGTACATAAAATGATTAATGAGTAAAATGAAAAGTTCGGAATCCGTTTAGAGTGCGACTTTACCCGTCTGGCCGAGCCCCAAAAGTCAGTTTGCCTATGGTGCCCCCCTCCCCCGAAAATTTTAGAAAATAGGCTTTGCGCCTAAAAAAGACAGAAAATTTCAATTTTGAAGTTGAATTTGTGATATTGCTGTACTATAATATTTCGATATGAACATTATAAACATTTGAAGGAAGGAATACGACGTTAACGTAGGCCCTACCTACAATAATTCATGAGAAAAATGAAAAGTTCAGAATCCAGTTAGAGATCGATCTGTGAATGTTGAAGATTATCACGCCGTTTTGGGCGCCCAATTAAGGATTAATCACGCCGTTTTGGACAACCAATACATTCGTGGGCGCCCATACGAATATGGACACTTTGGTCGTTAGCCTTGTATTGCGTCCTTTGTCGCACATTGAGAGAGTCGACTTTTCCTAAATGGGCAAAGAGCGTCTTGAGAGAGTCGATTTCTCCTCAATGGGCGCCGAAATTTTCCAGGAGGGGCAAATGCCCCCCCCCACCCCCTAGCTACGGGCCTGGAATGGGTGAATGTTTTAAAAATGTAACCTAATTTTGCAAGACTGAAGTCGATTTCCTTAATCTGGGGCCATTTCTGAAGGAAATTTACTCGTTTGTAGGCCCCCCTATAGGCTATAGACCCTCTCCTGGCTTGCAGTTTGAAAATTGAAGTGATCAAGCCATAATAAAAACTCTGAAAATCAATAGGATTCTTCGTCTCATGACCATTTAAACACTGTATAAATTTCAAGTCAATCGGATATTAACTTTAGCCTTTTGAACGTTCACAGGCAATTGTGGACGCCGGATGGACGGGCGGACGGGGTGACGACAACATACGACCACATTTCAATGTGGGCGTATAAAATGTAGACACGTTTAATTCTATCACTTGAACTTGGCGGTAAAAATAGCCAGTATGCGCAATTGTAAAGCAGTAAAACGTATTTCCGTTTAAGGAAATAAAGTAGTTCCCGTTTCCACGGCTTGTCGACAATTATTTTGTATTAAGTATTGGTACTTCCGCGTCTGTTCCGTGATAAGTGGGTGTTATGTGCATCTCTCTAGAGAAAATAATTAATTAGAGACTTTAGTGAACTATTTCCAAGAAAACGCATCTGTTTTTGACAGGTATATATTCATGCGCGGTAACAAAATGGCGTCTGAAATGTGATATCATTCTGACAGCATACCAAAGATCATCTATTTTCGTAATAATTTTGCAGTAATCAAGCCGCTAACAAATTGGTTTAAAAGGTTAACATTAGTTTTATTCATTGATTTCATTGTTTTATGCTATCAAACTTTCATGGTCAAAATATTGAAGTGTGTTGGTCAGCACAGAGGAAGCGTCTGCAATCCGTTTATGGTTGGTGTGTACCTGCCGGTGCATGCTGTTGTGGCGGTACACTGTGACTACTGACTGTATATGAATGACATCAGAGATGATCATGATCCTTTTATTAGCACGCTCCAGTGATTCGATTGTCGTTTGTGATTACACGATTAAGCATGTCCGTGAATCTGAAGAAAAAATCCCAACACATTTTGCCCTGGTCTAGAGTTTAGAGACAGTTACTACACAGTAGGCTAAGAAAAGAAGATTTATTCTGGTTGACAGGAAGTTGTAACTGTAGTTATTGTGAGTGAATTGTAATTAAGTCAAGGTAAACTTTCTAAGAGTCTGCCTACTACTATTGCCATGATGCTTAGGTTGTGACTTATTCTGGGTTTGTTGATACATGTGTAGTAGAATTAATTAAGTCAATAAAATTTACTATCTAAATCTAACCATAAAATTCCATTTATTATATATATCATAGTTCTATGCCAGAGGTACATGTAGGTCAGGATTCTCAAGGGCCATTTTTCGGGTACCACATAATTGATAAAACTGAAAGTAGACATAAATTATGGTAATTCTAATAATTCAAAATTCATGGCAGTATCCAAATCAGTAGTAAACTGTACTGTATGCCATACACATGTAGATATTAATATATTAGGTGACACACATCTGCCTTGCTTATTGTACTTGTGTATATAGGGAGAGAGAACAGGTCTGTCTTGTTTGACTTGTTTAATAACTGACATTCTTTTAGTTTAACATGTAGTGTATGTAGGCATATGATCTGATTTAACACATTGTGTATAGGCCTTTGGTTTGAATGCAGTGTATGTTAACCTACATGTATGCTTGTTTGTACACAGTGTGTCAGTGACAGTCTATGATTGTTTCAACACGCGTATTGTGTGTAGGCCTGAGCTTATTAGTAGTGTGTGTTGTAGGCCTGTGATCTGGGTTGATTTTACTGTGTGTAGGCTGAGGATTTACATGTAATTTAGCACCTTATTCTAATGACATATGTAGTTACAGTATGTTGTTTTATATTCTTTTAGACAAAGACCAAAAGCCCTGCTAATTCAAGTACAATTAGCATTAACTTTGGCAAGCTTGTTCATTTGTTTATTGTTAATTGGAGATCATTTGAAAAATAGTAATTTTTGATTGAGACTCTCAATTCCATGCCAAGTTAGCTGCATTGACATCTTGCTACAAAGCATAAACGTGATGATATCAAGTCAAATGATATCAGGCCTTTAAAACAGACTCAATATCAAATGGTATCAGGCCTACATGTATCAAACACTCGATATCAAATGATATCAGGCCTACAAAACATGGGCTGGATGATATCAAATTTATAACATGTACATATTGACCCAAAGGAGTTCATAAATAGAGCTCTGTTATTTGTTTCACTGTTTACATTTACATTCTCCTCAGCTTATTTCACATACTGGTTGAAAAAAAATGAAGTACGATACTATTTCCCTGTCTTCATTAACACATTCGGTGCAGAAAAGTATGACCTTAAAGCCCATTTTATTTCAGTCGGCTGTAAATAACTAATCAAAATGGCTTCTGGAGGAAGAAGTAAAGCCTTCTCTTTATCTAAGCTACCACATTCTGATCCTCGACCATCACGAGGTGGCTGGCAGAAAACTTCAGCTAATTCGGATGATCAAAATGAAACAGAACAGCAGCAGATAAATTCCAGTCAGAAGAATCTTCATAAGGAAGTTCGCATCAATAATTGGGTATGTTATTTTTTTTAGGATAAAGCAAGTAATTTTTGTTTTCTATTCTAATCATTCTTTTAACTGGAGAAATTGGAGGTAAAAGTTTTAATAGTTGTTCCCGAAAAACAGAAATTGAAATTAATAAGCAATAATTTTATCTGATATTTCCAGGAGAGGGATAAAAGGAAAATACGAAGTCATATTTAATTGTTATTGAGTGGTGTGTAGCATTTAATTGACAATTGGGTATATATTTCATTGTACATTATTTTAAATTATTTAGTATTGTACAAGCAATATTAACGGCAAGATGGTTGATCAGTTTGATATCTATGCTTAACCATGCCCCCTACTGTACCCATCTCTTATTTATTTCAGGATTTCACTGACTGGAGACCAAACTCTGCATCAACTGATTCCAAGAGACGTAAAAAATCCAAAGGAAATCCAGAACGTGAGCGTGAGCAGTCCTTGTCTTTAGATTCGCCACCACAAAGGGATAAGAAGCCCCGAACTCCATCATCTTTTCCACGAACCAAGATTGGGCCGAGCACACCAACATCTCAGAGAAGAGCTCTTGAAAACCTGAGAAGTCGAATGACTTTTAGTGAAACAGATGAGGTAATATTAGCCACGATTTTGAGATAAATCTGTTTTAAAAAAATTAAATTTAATCTGTTAGTGTTATTGTTGATTTAATTTGATTGTGGGCTTGTTTATTTTATGTTTATTTTTCAACTGTAGTGATTGTTTAACCAGGCCTTGCACATTGGCAGAGACCGTTTGTTTACACTCAAATGAAACCATCTTTCTTGCTTAGAGGTTTTAGGTGGGTTTGGTGGCCGAATGGTTTAATGCATGCATGTTAGATCAGAAGGTCTGTCATTGAGTCAAGTAATGAGATTTTGATTCCCTTGCTTGTACGTGACATAGAGTAGGGTTGTCTGTCTTACCTCAGTGATTTTCTCCAGGACCTCCGGTTTCCTCCCACAGCTAAAGCCCTGTACGTGCAAGCAAATTATTGAACAAAAAATTGACTCATGTGTTTATCCGGAAATGACCTAGTTTGTGTCGAGTGGATGCTAAACCACATTTCTTTCTCCAAATGGTTTACCGTGTGCATATTAGCTCACAAAGTCTGCCACAGATTCAAGTGGTGGGGTTTCAATTCCCAGTAGTGTTGCCTGTCCAACCTTGTGGGTTAATTTCTAGGTCCTCCGGTTTCCTCTCACTGCTAAAGACCCTTGTATAAAATTGAACCATATGTTTCTCCCAAAATGACCTATTTTGTGTCAAGTGGAAGTCGAAAAAAAAAAATACAAAACGATTATGTATGAACTATTCAATGTCTATCGAACCGAAATGTTTTTGATGGTTGTTCTCTTTAGGGACTTGCTTCATTTTGATTGGTTAGATTAATTTTTCTCACCAAAACCAGCTGTTATTTCATTGACCATATGAAAGGTCAGGTGAAATGAATGAAAATTTGGTCTCAAGATATTGTTGACTGTATTAAAAAATGTTGCGTAACAAAAGTGAGCTTTTTTTATCACATTTTTGTAGGCGAGTACTGATGGTGAAAGGAACAATGAGAGAGCTGTTCCAATTGGACGTCGACAACCACCAAACTTTACCCGACAAGATACGACTAGTACTGTAGACGGGGCGACGTTACACATGTCCAATAGGAACAATAACAGAGATGAATCCATGTCAGATGTAGGGGTAACATTATTTATTTTTATTTCCTGTCACCTCTCCCACTCTTTAATAGTCTTGCTGACCAAAAATGTATTGATGTATGTTGGTGTCAGTTTTAAAAACAGAAATGGGTTTTAACATCCACTTGGCACAAACTAGGTAATTTGGGACTAATATACAGCACTTTTTTATTTCAAAATTCTATGAAATGATTGCTTGTTGGGGTCTTAAGCAGTGGGCAGAAACCAGGGGACCTGGAGAAACCCCCAATGTCACCAGTCTCATTGACAGACAATGTGATCTAAAGTGATCTGAGTTTTCATGTTTTCTGATTGCAAGTCTTTACTTATTTGACTTGACTGTTGATTGTAATTCTGTTTTATTTTCAATTCACACATTTTATTCTACTAATTATTTATATCACATTTTTTGATCGTCATTCACAAAATATGACAAAGAAAAGTCAGGAGTTTTTAATTAGTATTATCGTGAATAATTAATGTTTAATGTTCACTGGTACTATACCAAGTTCTATTATTGAATTCTCTCCATGTATACCATGGCTACCATGGCTATAGATTGTACATAACTGGTAGACATAGGAAACAGGAATGTTTTTACAGTAAAAGTCAGAGAGTGCACCAGGCTAATGAAGATGGGCATATGCCATGATGGAGAGTCTGACAAGGAAAGTTCTCTAGTTGTTCAGATCGAACAGAAAATCTTGGTCCTGGCATGGAAAAGGTCCATTAGCAGTTAGAATTCAATGAAGAGTAGACCGTAGCTCTGCTGTCTGGGCAAAATTTCCCCCATAGCACACTGTATGGTGTATGCTCTTCTTCATTATCCCAGTTGGAGCAGAACCATAGGACGTTAAACCCCATTTCATTTCAGCATATGCCATGCATCTCCACCTACTCTTTGTCAAATTCCAATTGCCAAAGGGTTCTTTGTCATGCACTGGACCTTTTACTTGACGCTGTTCTTTGCCAGACTCTTCATCCTGCATCACTTAATGCAGAAAAATATTATTTAAAAAATTGAAGGGGGTTAGAGGTGACTTTTCGAGACATGATTAAAGGTTATAAATAGTTAAGCATCACTTAATGCAGAAAAATATTATTTCAAAAATTGAAGGGGGTTAGAGGTGACTTTTGGAGACATGATTAAAGGTTATAAATAGTTAAGCAGAAGTCTTAAGTTCACGTGTTACCATATCTTCACATTTTTTGATTCCTGCAAATTTAGGCAGACGATAGATTTCAACTTTTGTTGGGTTTTTTTCTACCAAGTTATATGTATTTCAGCTTGATAGTAACCAGATTGTGGGAAGGTTAATGCAGATCAGAGATTATATAAAGCAAGCAAATACAATGAGAGATACTTTAAATAAATCAAAAGAAGCTGTAAGTATATAATTAATAAACACTTACTGCCCATGTCATATAACCATGGCGGAATGTAATTAACATTCTACCCATAACAAATTATTATAACCCATACTGCCCATGTAAAATATAATCAACAATGCCCATATCAAATATAACCGTGATGGGATGTAATTACGGTACTGTCCATATTAGATATAACCCATATTTCCTATATCAAATATAACCGTGGGGGAATGTTATTATTGTACTGCCCATATCGAATATAACCTGCCAGTATGGAATATAACAGGTCCATATCAAATAGTACCCGCACTGCACTGATAACGAATGAAATTACAGTACCGATACTGCCCATAACAAATAAAGGGGGTTGAATGGCCGAATTGTTAGTGCATGCACATTGTATCATAAGGTCTGTCATTGAGTCAAGTGATGTGGATTCGATTCTCCGGTTTCCTCCCACTATTAAAGACCCCTAGGCGCAAGCGAATTATTGAAATAAAATTGAACCACATGTTAGTCCTGAAATGACTTAGTTTGTGTAGAGTGGATGTTATTCCCTCTCTCTCCCTCCCTCCCTCCCTCCTCTCTCCATTATAATATGTGAATCTGCCTTTGTTTTTTTTTAGCAAGCTAATAAAGAAGACATGGGTAAATTGAAGAAACTTGTTGATAATTTGAAAGAACAAGAAAGAGGTTACATGGGACTTTTGCAGAGAATGTTGGTATGTGAAAATATTCTACAGTAGCATTGGGTTATGGTAATACATATATGTAAAGATGGTGTCAGTATCAAATTGATCAAAAGATTTGTATATGCCTACACTGTACATTGATTGTATATTGTTGTTGCCCCTTACCTGTCTGTCCATTGATTCATTTTACCATCGACAAGTAGTTGGAAAAAAAGTGTCTGGACAAAATTTCCCTCCTAGCACATTGCATTGTTTATTGTCGACTTCATTAGAAGAAGTTGGATGTTAAAAGATCGGTTTCATTTATATCCATTGAAGTTAAGATTTCACATTCAAGTTGCGGAGTGAGTGACCAAATGGTTAAGATCTTAAGGTCTGTCATAAGTCGAGTGGCATGGTTTCGCTTCCCTGTTTAATTTTCATCTAATGAAAGGGTTTCCACTGAAGTTATCAACTTATCTATATAGGCTATTAGAGATGATGGTATCATAGAGAATGGTAATGGTTTATTACACCCGATACTACCAGATGGCGATGATGATGGCGATAAAACAGGATCAGATGACACAGTATCGGTAGATTTAGAAGTACAAACAAATGCATCTGACACTACTACTGTAAGTAGACTAGAGATCGATTAAAATAATTACAAAGCTTCTACTTCTATGGAAAGAAGTACTGTATGTTAATCAAAGCTACATTGCTACATTGTTTCTCTTGTCATTTCCATTGTAGATAAACTATTGACAATTTGCTGTTATATGCTTTTCAAGGTCTAGAACAATGAAAGACTCAACAAGTGGTTTAAACATGATTGAATGTCTAATGCATGCACCATAGATCATTAGATTCATGGTTTCGAATAATAGTTTATTAATGCTCAAATGGATAATCTATACTTTGTTTATTATCATATCAATGGTACTTGACAGTAGAGTCAAGCTATATATCTAAATCTTAACACATCTCATCTTTAATATTTATTGCACTGTATTAACATTTATTAAACAGAAATAATACATCTGTAAGTCGTTAGGTCGTTAAATTATAATTGATGTTGTTATTTTATAGGAAGAACGTACCAACAGTTCCTCATCACGACCATATATAGAGGGTAAATTAGGTGATACTGATGATGAGGATGAAGATGGTGATGGTGTAGATGTAGAAGAAAGACGAAGTTCGAAAGGTTCAACGAGTATGGATAATACCCTCGTAGCACAACGTAATACACCTGCAGCTGAATGGGATTTTGGTGTGGATACTTTACAGGTAAACTGCACTACACCTATTTATGTATAATGTGGTGATCCCATGTTGGCCTATAAAGTATCTCACAATTTTCCAGTGTGGTTATATTTTAGGAATGCTCGATTGTCAGCCCAGAATGTCCCGAATTGACAGAATTACGTTTAAGTGACACAGAATTTAGTACTGTTATAGTTCTTTCAGACCCAACAAAAGAGGTGGTGTGAGAAGAATCATGGGATGATTTAAAGAAGTTAAACCTGCAACTCAATATTTTCAATAAATCGAAATAAAAAATATGAATTAAAATTCAATATTGGTTCGCTTCAATCAATATTGATGTTGTTATCTTTCCATGAAAATATAGGATCCTAATATCCAATATCCAAAACTCAATGAACAAAGAAATAATGCCCCACCAAAATGTTACATTTCCACAACTTGAGAAACATTTATAATGCAGCATAATATATTCTAAACACAGTTTGAATAATCAATTAAAAAAAAGTGCTAAATATGAAAGGTATTGAGTTATATTGGTCACAAAAAAGAAGTTACAATTTTTATGCCTGTTCATTCTTTATTTCAGACGGATGAAGTTTCACCAGGTCAGTTAGATGCTGCAAGAACCAACGAACTAGCTGCCTTACAACAACAACAAAATTTACTCAAAATATTGTCTGAAAAGCAAGAACAGGTACACCTTTTTTCGCATCAAAATATTTATTTCTATGGTGTATCAGTAGCTGCTGTGGCTAAGTGTTAAGGGGCTGTCTCGCTACTCTGGATATCCCCTGTTCAATCCCAGTGTTGTCCAAGTAAGTTCCTTAGGGGACTTGGCAAGGGACAGCATATAGTTGTTTGGATGATGTGAAGAACCCCAGTCCCATGGCAGTTGGAATTTAGTAGGCCGTAGCACTGCTGTCCAACCAAAATTTCCCTCATTGCACTGTGGGGAGTATGCTCGGTTTAATTAGCCCTTTTGGTGCTGAAAAGTAGGACGTTGAACCCCATATCATTGATTTGCCTTTGTATGTATTTCATAATTTGATCTACTTCACTAAGTAATAATAAAATTCATTCTTTTCTTTTATACTCAAATAAAATGTTTTCTGTTATTAAACATTTGATTATTTATTGATATATTTATAGCTGCGAGCTCTACAGGGAAGACAGGATGCTTTAATGGCTATGCACAAAGAAGCTGAAAGAAAACTGGTTGTAGCACAAAACAAGGAAAATAAAGGTAGTTTTTGAAATACAGACTAGCTGATGACCTGTCGCTGCATGGGTTGTGCCTATGACCTGGAAGCAGCAGGCCAACGACAAAGCCACCAGTCCTATGTTACTTCCTGGTCCAAGCTATTCCTATATAACAAAGTGTCTCAGTGTGTAAGACTTTGACTCGATAACCTGCTGGGTCTTGTGTTCGCTGTCAGTGCTGGCCAATAAAGTTCATCATGAATTCGTAGTCGTTCCCTTTTGTCAGTGAGGACAAGGAGGGTTCAGATGGGACATACAGGAACCGAAAACAGTAATTGTATTCTATATAATTGTGTCCTGTTAATTTTCACTTCAATTACTAAATCCTGTTAAAATTATTCAGCATTTTTTAGAAGGTTTTGTTGTAATAAATCATACATATTTCTTTTATTTCCGTTATAGCAAAAGCCTCTGTAAAATTAGCGACGGAAGCTGTACAGAAAGCAAACAATCCTAATGTTAGTCAGAACGGTGATGTTGTTGGGGAAGAGATGTCGGACCTAGCTTCTACGGGGCTTCAATTTGAACAACTCATGGCCATGAAAAATAGACTTGAGATGTTGAAGAGTGCTTCCGCAGATTTAGTAAGTTCTCATGTCTATTGTTTGTATTGAATATCAGAAACCAATTTTATTCACAGCATTTCAGGAGGCACAGTGCATAAAGACACGTGCGGCAGTCTTATTACAGGAAAAAGCTGCATAAATCAACGAAATTTCAATTCCTGAATTGAATTATTTTTGGACTGATATTCCTATTAATATTAGACATTCATGCATCTTTCACAATATTGTTGTTTGCAAGTGTTTTCTTTAGTGCTAAAATGATGCATCAGAACTTTAATTTTCTTGATTCAGGCAGCTGATGAGCAAGATGATAAACCTGTGTCTGGTGACGAAGAGGCTGGACGACAACAGCTACAAAACAAACTGGAAGATCTACAGGGCAAAAAACAACGAATGGATGATCTTTTGAAAGAACTTCAAACTTTACGATCCCAGAGATTTGAAACTCTCTTAAATGGTGGTAAGTCGTTAAAAATGTATTCAGATTGTGTTCTATTTAAAGTGGCATTAGTATTTTGGAGATGCGGGAGCCGCAGTGGCTTAGTGAGGTCTCAAGATTGATCTCTGTGTTGCCAGAGATAGGTCCTCTGGAATTTCTGGCATAGTTTCCTCTTGTCAGTGGCTCAGGTTGGAGGCCCTGGCAAGGACTGATGTTTAATCATTCAAATGAGACAAAATATGGAGGTCGCGTGTACATACTGGAGTGCATGTAAAAGGAATCTTTGACAAATTGTTTGATATGTAAGAGTAGACAAGTATGTGCAGAAAAGTAGAACTTCATACCCCATTTTATTCGGATGGCCGAATGGTTAGCACCTGCGGACTATATCATAAAACTTGTCATAAACTCAACTGGCGTGGTTACAAATTCCCGCTTGTATATGACAAGGAGTAGGGTCGTCTGTGCAACCTGGTTGGTTTACTTTGGGTCCTGTGGTTTCCTCCCTCTGTTAGAGACCCCTACGCGCAAATGAATCATTGAAATGAAAATCAGACCATATGTTAGTCCCCAAATGACCTATTTTGTGTCGAGTGCACGTCAAACCTCATTTCTCTCGTTCTATTATAAGATATATTGAGGCCAGTGTCTAAAGTACATGGTATATCTGACATATTGAATCCAATATCTAAGGTATATTTCATATATAGCAGATGGTGAAGGTGGAGCCAGTGGTGATACTAATGGTGGTGCTACAGCTAGTGCTACATCATCACAAGCTAAACTCAGTGAAGCTCTCGATACATTAGATCAAGCTGATAATACAGCTGATTCAGCTGAACAAGTTCTTAGTATGATGGATGCACAGAACAAACTTGAGTAAGTTGATTTCAGCAATTCTCTAAAATCTTTATATATTAGAGTTCTAGTAGTTAGGGAGATTGTAATGGTCAATGTGAGAAAAGTTAAAAAAAGAATTGTATGTAGTTTTGTCTTGTCATCAACCCTCAGAATCACATGGCAATGATATTTATAGACCGTTATGTCCACTTTTAGGCTGTGTTCATGGACGTAGAACGTTAAACCCCATTTCATTTCAATTTGTATTCATGCACGTATATTTGGTTTTTCTTGATCCGGTCTTGAGATTGTGAGAATGGACTGATTTATATTCTAATTGTCCCCCGCCTTTCGAATGTTTAAACTTGATGTAGATGTTCATTAGGTGAATGTCTTGACGGAGTTCAGTGATAAACATTTCGAGCTAAAGATAAGCAATTTCATTGGTCGATGCTTTGGAACAAAATAACCATGAATCTATCTGATAGAGAGTATTGAAACTTACAGTACACATGTAGTTTGATTGTTCGATACTTTTGAAAAACATAAATGTGCGATTAATTAATATGTGTCATCCATTATTTTGGGATTTCGGCAGGGGACATCAGCCTCACTGTTGGCTTGTTCATAACAATTTTATAACAATAAATCGGTGGCTGAGTGAGTAAGATGGACGGTTTCTCCTTGTCAGTGGTGCAGGATAGAGGGACTAGCAATGACAATGTCCCGTTGGTCAGTTCTTACTTCTTGGCATGCACATGAAAGAGCCCTTGACAGTTGAAACTCAATATGAGAGTATGCTGTCTGGGCAAGATATCTCTATATGATATGGCACACTGTTTGGCATAACCCTGTCCCCATTGACCCAGTTGGAGAAGAACAGTAGGACATTAAAGTAGTTTAACCCCATTTCATTCCATTCAATCAAATGTTTGTTGTGGTGTAGAAATGATGACCAGTATGGTTGTTGTATTGTAGAAAATTACAGGAAGTGAAAGAGAGGTTAGATCAGTTACGTGGTTTAGTTCAATATTATCACGGAGCGAAGGCTGTAGATCCTGAAGCAGTAGACGGTATCGACCAGTCATCTGTACCGGCTTATAGTGACTACGGTGAAGCTGAATCATCTGAAAATACGCAACAGTAAGTACAACAAGAAAATACAAATAGATTTCTTTATTTTAGATTAAAATCTTAATGCAGTTAATGTTTGGAGCCTTGGATTCCGGATGGATTTACCATGTTCACCTTGGATCACAGTTCTGTCATTGTGCCATGTGATGTGATTTTGATTCCCTGCCTTGCCATATAAGTGACCCACAGCACTGAACACTGATTCTACAGTCACTTGCCATAGGTACAGGCTTCAATGAAAATAGAAACATAGTGCGTTCTGATATATTCCCCTTATAAATGAGATAAAGGATAGTGATGTTCATTGGGGACTAGAGAGTATCCATATTAAAATTCAAGTTGCAAAAATTCAACTCGCTAACTCAATAGCTTCTGATTGCGTAAAGAGCACTCATTCATAATAATTAATTTTGATTATTTTCTTTTTTCAGGCGTCATCCAGTAGATGTAGAAAAGGTATTTCAGTCCTCATTAAATGCCCAGAATCTTATGAACCCACTGGGAGGTATTTCACAGCCTTCCGCTGGTACACAATACGAGTTAGACTCGCAACAATCTGACGAAGATAATGCATCTAATAACGAGTCACAGATGTCTAGTCTTGGTCCATGGGGAGATGAACCAGAAATCAGAGAAAAAGTCAGGTCAGTTCACATTTACATCATAGGCAATAGCATCTAGTCATTTGGGTGGGACAAAAAATCAGGGTCCTGTGTACACATTGATGTTATTAAGAAATGAGATGAGATGGTGTTTGATGTCTTGCTTTTCTACACAAATTGGGCTGATGAAGACTGGCTTACGGGTGGTATTAGGGCTGGACAATAATTTTTATAAATCAATATATCGTAATATTAATATGTAAATTTTATTGACAAAATTATTTTTACCATTAAAAATACTGCAATAATCCAATATATCATTTAACTCTAGATTATCGTCATTCCTCCAATAATTTTCTCTCAAAGATTTATTTATTTTATTGAAATAATGTATAAAACAGATACTTCATAAATCCATGCAGCTGTATTAAAGCAAACTAGAGATGGACAATAACTTTTATAAATCAATATATATCGCAATATGTAAATTTTACAGTTATCCAATATATTGCTTGGCTCTATCTCTGTTTCTCTTAAGGAATATTATATTTGATTGAAATCTGTTTGAAGGGTTTGACAAGGCTTGTCCAGCCTTTTGTTTTGAAGCAGTATACTGGCAATATATTTTGGATTTTTATATTGATGTTGCAATTATGAAAATTTCAAATATCGTCCAGGTCAAGGCAGTATGAGGGAAACTTTTCCTTGACAGCGACACTATGACCTACCCTTATTTCAAATTCAAACTGTGCTAAGGTTCTTTTACGTACATGCTAATGTGTAAATGGGACATTGTTTTTCACACCATCAAAATCACAAGACACTGTTCTTTGCCAGGCCCTCAGTCCTGCACCACTAGCAAAGGAAAACCACCCTGGAAAATCCTGATGAACTGTTTCGGCGAATGCATGGAGCTAACTGGAGACCTCCATGTTCATAGACAGACACCAGTGTCTAGTCATTTCAGTTGGACAAAAAATCTATGTCCTCTTTTCACTTTGGGATGCGTATAAAAGAAATAGTTCTGGCATATTCCTGAAGCAATGGCCCGACAAATCCCTATCTGGCCATTGCTGGATTAGCTTCTGATTCTTGAACTTTTGCGGGAGTGTGTCTATTTTTCCTGTTCAATCAAGGCTATCACTTAAGTACAGCAACATGACAGTCCTTCTTTTAATCTGGGTCTTCCCTTAAACTTTGGACAGTGATTTAAGGTATTAAAAACGGTGAAAGTATGTTAGTTTTCAAACAGTATTGTTAACATTTTAATCGATTTGATAGCCTCGTTTGTCACACAATTAGTTTTACTGTAACAATCTGCTATGCACTGGTTAATTGGATGTAATAAAATCGTGAGCCATGACGTAACGCTATGTAAACATGTTTGGTCCAATTTGGCGCTTTGTTTTAAAGGTAAAGCCTTTGTAACACTGTCAGTTACTGATTAGTAATGGGACTACTGACCAATCTGCAGTGAGTAGTGGGATTAGCTTGAATCAAACGAAACACTGCACGGAGTATGGATATATCGTTGAATCGATGTATCACACGATTCAACTTCTCACTATTGAGGCACTATTTTCGCGATTCTTTTTATGTTTTTTTTTTTTTTTTTTGGTTCCTTTGTCGTTTTCATTAGGCTAGTCAGAGCAGAACAGTGGGATGTTATACCCCCTTATCATTTTATTTCAATTCTGTCTTCATTAGTGAGGTTGGTGAAGAAAATTAGGACTTTAAACCTCGCTTCATTTCTTTTCATTATTTAACCAAGAACTGCTGTGATTATCTTTTATAGACAACTGAAGGCTACGAAAGAGAAACTTCAACAATTACAAGATTTAGTTGCCATGGTGCAACAATCTCCTGAGATGGCACAGACGTTACCTGATAATATCGTAGAATTAGCGGGCAGTATGGAGGAAGAGAGAGGACAAGAAACAAGACAGAAACAAGATAGAAATATTTCCGTCAGTGAAGGCGAGGTACCAAATCACGATGCTCAGAGGTAATTAAACTTATTTTCAGTTTGAGGGAGTGATCCAATGAATGTGCTTTGGATCGTAATTTAATAGGTCTGTCATTTGGTCATGTAGCATGGTTTGATCCAAGGCTTTTAGGTGACCAGGTGTCGGTCGCTCCCCTCACTTTATAGGTTTACTCTGGTTTCTTTACTCTACTAAAAACCCCTAGATACAGCAAATTTGAAATAAAGGTGTTCCTTATGTTAGTAATGAAATAATCTAGTTTGTGTCACAGACAAAACCTGGAGATGTGTCAGTCGATGTCTGTGCTGATTCCCATTTTTCAAGGCTTGTATATATTTATTAGTGATACATTCAGGATATACCAGGAAGAAAAATCTATTATATTGTGTGAAATGAAATGAAACGTACTTTAACATCCTACTTTTCTGCTACAAATGGGTTAATGAGGACAGTCATTGATCATTCAGTGTGCTAAGGAGAAAAATTTGCCCGAACAGCAGTGCTACAGCCTACCCTTATATTGAATTCAAACTGTCAATAGATCTTTTATGTGCATGCCAATGTGTACACAAGTCCTCTGTATTTCATCCCATTAAATGTTGAAATAATTATTTGTCAAATTGATTTCAGTGATATAGCCGGAGGAGAATCTCTGTTGTCCGTTAAAGATCAAATAAAAGAACTGAGTGAATTAAAAAAAGAAAGGGAGAGACTTCTCGCTATCCAAAATCAACTTAAAGAACTCAACGAACATTTTGAAGAGGTAAGTTCCCAAATTGGATAAAATATCTTTTACATTATGTTTTGGTAAAGGATTAATAAAATGAAATATTATATTTTGCAACCCGTTTGACATTTTGTGATATTTGTTTTATAGGAAGATCATGAAGAAGACGATGATAGAAACACAGAAAGTAAAAAACGTGTCCAATCAGAACCTGGTCCCGTTGTTACATGTAAATATAACTGTTTAATTACTTTGATAGGGGGTAGGGGGTTGGATGGCCGAATGGTTAGCGTGCGCACGCTGTATCATGCGGCCTGCCACTGAATCAACTTGCGTGGTTTCGAATCCCCGGTTGTACGTGGCAAGGAGTAGGGTCGAAATGACCTGGTTTTTTTCGAGTAGACGTTAAACCCCATTTCTCTCTCTCTTGATAGGGGGTTCCGTGGCCGAATGATTTATCACATGTTCTTTAGATCATTGGGTCTGTCATTTAGTCAAGTGGTGTGATTTCTAATTCCCACTTGTACATGAAAAGGAAGTAGGGTCCCTGTCCAACCATGTGATGCAGGATGGAAGGCCTGACAAGCTGTCTAGTTGCTCGGATGGGACGGAATACCAAGGTCCCCCCGTACACATTGACGTGCACATAAGTGATCCCTTGGCAGTTGGAATTTGATATAGGAGTAGAACAGTGAAAAAATTAAACCTCATTTCATCTCCAACCTTGTTGGTTTCCAGTTTCCTCCCACTACTAAAGTAAGGGAATTATTGAAATAAAAATAAACCATTTTTATATGGTAGTTTGTTTTTATTTGTCTGTACAGTAAGATAGTTGATCTATATTCTAGTTGCGTCTAATGATGAATTGTACAGTAAAATGAGGAAACAGAGAATGTTGCGTGAAGAATTACGATCAAAGAAGAAAGAATTAGAAGCTATTATGAAGAAAGATCGAAATAAACGCCAATATTTTAAAAATCAAGACAATCAGAGTGATACAGTATCATACTCTACAGATGCTTTTGGGTAGGTGTTCATTATTTCATGCTAGCCTTTAATTGCTTCAGGGGATTGAGTGGCTGAATTGTTAATGCATGCCTGTTGTATCATAAGGTCTGTCATTGAGTCAAATAGCTCACTTGTCCGTGACAACGAGAAGAGTTGCTGGGCCAATCTCCTCAATTTTCTCCAGATTGTCCGGTTTCCTCCCACTGCTAAAGACCCCTGCGCTGTTTTCCGGAGTGGTATCTTTTTGTCATAATTCTAAGTCATATTTAGTACCGATGTCGCAGCAAAATTGCCCTCATAGCATGTCACTGCAAAGATGCCTGTTTTCATTTTCTCTGTGTTTGAACTATTCAATGGTATATAATTGAATTCTTATAATCCTGTCTTTGAATAAATTTCATTTCTTGGGATTCATTAAGTATTTTGGTATTGAATTCAGGAACAGTCAGAATATCATACGTTAAGTCAGAAAATATTTCTGCCTGGTTTCTGCTTGTCATTCAGATGGGACAAAAACACCTGGCTCAGGAAAATTTCCCTCATTGCACATTGCATGGCATTAGCGAGCATTTTAGACCATAAGGTCTGTTATTGAGTCAAGTGGCTTAGTTTTGATCCCACACTTGTATGTTGTTGTTCTACTGGTTCTCTGGTCTCAACCTACTGCTAAAAAAAACCTATGTTAAGTGGATGTAAATTGCATTGTTATTAATATTAAATGGATGTAAATTGCATCTCTCTCTATTTACAGTGATGTGTTTTGATTTAGGATGAGTTCCCCCCCCCCTCTCTCTCTCTGATTGTTTTGTAATGTGTTTTGTTTAGGGCAAGTGCTAGTGCTGATGCTACAATGGCCACATGGGGAGGATCAACAGTTGATAATCTAGAGAATATAACAGAAACAAGAGATGGTGATGGTGATAATAATAACGATGATGATGATGATGGTACGTTTATATACATATGGGTCATTCCATAAATGAGGGGTCCAATTGAAAATTCATACATATCATTGCTCAAAGCAGCAAAAATACCTATTTTCTGATCACCAATTATTTAAAAAAGTAATTCATCATGTAATATGTTTATTATTTTATACTTATGTTCTATAAAAACGTAGAAAATCGGTTTGTGGTTAAATTTTTTTATGTTGCAATTCATGGTGTCCCTGAAATTTTGTGTTAGTTTTGGGGACATTTTTTACTTAACATTTTAACAACTAGACCATGTTGAGCAAAATACTAATATTTCCAAATATTTTCATAAGACATGCAGCAGAAGATGTAAAATTTCGTTTGGTAATTTTTCATTTCTAAACAAATGTTAAATAATCTCAGACGAAGGATTTTTATTCACGCCTCACAACGTAAATTTTTGTGTCCCCAATATTTACGTTGTATTTTTGTCAGTTTAGCCACGATATTAACTTGAAAAATAAAACCAAAATGTTTCATCTCTATTCCATCTCGTTGGCGTTGTAATAAATAACAAATTCCGAATACGTAATCAGATGTATGGTGTAAAATTGTCCGTAAAAATTTTATTAGCTTTATCGACATTCAAAATTGCGTCCCTCGTTCAATTTACGAAGTGCTTGTTTATGCCACCGGTAACGCCGTCTATTACCTGAGAATTACGTCAGAGAGAGATGTTTAGTTTATGGTCACATGATACACATATCCAAAGCAGTCGATGGCCCGGCGAATGGATATTTTCTGAATAAGTTCGAATCAAAGTTTAGTGTCCCAGTATTTACGTTGTGATCGAAATTACGTTGTGATGCGAATTTTCCTCTTGCATACGGTGCATAACTGCTGAACGTTATAATTGCCGAGTCTAAAATAATAGTATTCTTCGATACCTGAAAATTATCGCTTCCTTGGTATTCGGGGATCACGTGACAGAATGGTTGCAGTGTCAGAATATTATTATAAAAATGGGAAACCAAAAATGTCGTGTCCCTATCATTAACGAGATATTGTATAAGTAAACACGTATGTAACTAATCCTCCATTATTTTCTTTGCTTCCCTGTGACAAGCTGACAATTTTGAAATGTTACCTTGCTCTTTCAAGTCTTTTTTAATTATTTTTTTGGCTAAACGGGTTCACAACGTAAGCTATTGAAAGGGACACAAGCAATTCTCAAAGACTGCTACTCATTTTGATTGTTGAAAGTTTTATTTTCTTTTAATATTTGAAAGTTCATTCATTGTTCAAGTTTTAAAGTTGAAATACTACTTAATATGGCTTGATTAAATTATTAGTAGGCAAGTCGTCAACATTTGGTGTCCCTTTACACGTGAAACTGCAATACTCCGGATCACATTAAACCTTTCCTTGGTGATTTTTCATGATACAATACTGATTTTCAAGTACAGTAGTTCATGTCGAGGGTTAGGGTCATACAAACTTCAACAATTTTGTAAAATTTTTTTTATTTTTAAACATCTAAAGACACTTTTAAGTTTGTATGGAGAAGTTGGGAATATCCATGTAATCGACATTGGCTGACAAGAGGTGTTGGCACAAATATTCACTATTTCTGCTTAGATTTCTTATGAAGGTGCCTCATTTGAATAATAATACATCATAAACACATTAATATATCTTATACATCCACAGAAATTTAGCATTAAAAGTCTAATTTGGTGTCCCTTTACACGAGAAATCTGTACGTAACCTGTCATGTAAAATCGTTCATTACTTTTTTTTGGAACTCAACAATGAGAAATCATTAACTGTCCCGCAAATGGCATACATTACTCCTATTATTGGTATAAGTTTATCAGTGATTGAGATTACTTAAAATTTTAGTACCCATGTCCCACTTTGGCCCCCTCATTTATGGAATGACCCATATACAATATAATTACTCTTTCTATAGTTTCTTTATACACTCACATTGTATCTGTTTTTAGAGCATATAAATATATTATACAGTTTTTACATGCTATTTATGTTTGAAGAGTTTTTACATCCTATTTATGTTTAAACTGTTTTAGATACTATTTATGTTTAAACTGTTTTTACATACTATTTATGTTTAAACTGTTTTTACATACTATTTATGTTATAACTGTTTTACATACTATTTATGTTTAAACTATTTTTGCAGCATATTTGAGCGATGGAATTGTACAAGTAGAAGAAGAGGAAGAAGAAAATGATTCGGATAATAATACTTACACAATTGAAGCTGATGCCCGACAACGTCGTGCTGCTCGTAAAAAACCCTCCCCAACACCTGATGTACGACCCAAAACACGTAAAACGGCCTCCTTTCCTAGAGCTCTGGCTGTCCGAGAAGGTATTTTCTTTTTTGAAAAACGGAAATTCAATTGATCGAATTCTAATTCAAAGTTCATGTAAAATAAACTAGTCTGATAATTATCAGCAAATTCTTTGCAATTTTATTAGATTCAGTTACAGAATTAGATGATTTTAATTTATTAAATGAAGTAATTTTGTTATTTGCAGAAGCTTCTGGTAGCCAGAGAGTAAAACCACAGAAAAAACGTCCAGCCAGAAAAACAAGGTTACAAAGAAGATCTAAGCAAGAGGTAAATTCTATTGGCTACAATGATCAGTGTCCAGAAGAGCAATCATTTCCCTTTTATAACATAATGATTTAGTTCATTTGGTAATGCACTTAAAATCCAAATAGATTTAATAGGAATCGACATCATCCGGTATAAATAGAATTGAAACACTTGTACGTGACGAGTAGGGTCATCGCCTGTCCAACCTTGTGTTATTTCTCCTAGTCCTCCAGTTTCCTCCAACTGCTAATAAACCTCTACCATACTCCGCGCAGTGTTGCGTTTGATTAGAGGTAATCCTACTACACACTGCTATTATGAGTGGATATTGTTGTTTTAAATTTTGATTTGTCAGTAGTCCGTCTACCAACCAATCACTAGCTACCAATATTGGACCAAATATATTTACATAACGTTACGTCATGACTCACGATTTTATTATGCCTAATTAACCTGTGCATAGCAGAATACTGCAGTAAAACTAATTGCATGACAAACGAGGCTATCAAGTCGAATGAAATGTAAACAATACTGTTTGGAAACGAACATACTTTCACCTTTTTAATACCTTAAATCACTGTCCAAAGTTTTAGGGAAGACCCAGATTAAACGAAGGACTGTCATGTTACTGAACTTAAGTGATAGCTTTCATTGAACGGAAAGAATAGACACACTCCCGCATAAGTTCAAGAAACAGACCCCTTTCCAGCAATCGCCAGAGAGGGATTTCTCGGGCCATTGCTTCAGGAATATGAACCTCTACATGCAAGTGAATTATTGAAATGAAATTGAACCATACATTAGTTCCGTAATGACCTTGTTTATGACGAGTTAAACCTGATTTCTCTCTGTCTCTATATAGAATTATAGATCAGCTGAAGAGATTGTACGAGATGAAGAGACCGGAGATAGTTCACGATTAGACGCCATACAGCAACAAGTTGAACAAACTTTTCTTTTATTACAAGAACAGCAACAAAATAACACACTACAGTCCGCAACATCTCCTAATATCAGTGGTAAGTAACATATTACAATCAGCAACATCTCCTAATATCAGTGGTTAGAAATGTATTACAATAAGCATCGTCTGCTAATATCGGTGCTTACTGATATATTACAATAAGCATTGCCTCCTAATGGGGGTTGGATGGCCGAGTGGTTAGCACGCGCGTGCTGTATCATAAAGCCTGTTTTTGAGTCAACTGGCGTGGTTTCGATACCCTTGTTGTATGTGACAAGGAGTAGGGTCGCCTTTCCAACCTCATGGGTTTTCTTCGAGTCCTCTGGTTTCCTCCAACTGCTAAAGACCCCTACGCGCAAGTGAATTATTGAAATGAAATTAAACAATATGTTAGTCCGGAAATGACCTAGTTTGTGTCGAGTGGACGTTAAACCTGATTTCTCTCTCTCTCCCTAATGTCATATATTAAAATAAGCAACATCTCCAAATATCAGTGGTTAGTAACATATTACAATCAGTAAGATCTCCTAATATCAGGGGACTGTTTAGCAACATATTACAATATCAAATTTATTGTTTTAAAAGTTGAAAGGGTTGTGAGACTGATCACCATTTTTCGTACTTAGTTTAGCTTTAAATTTCAAAGAGGTGAGAGAATAATGGAGCTGTATTCAGAAGCAGTGGCTTGGGGAGTAAAACTTTACTTGAACCCGGTGTATGTCAGGAAAGTGCATCAGAATTTTTATGGGGTGACAGAGGGCATGGCAAAGGACATCCAAGGTCCTGTCTAAACATTGCCATGAACGTAAACAAATTGTTTTCAGTTGAAATTCACTATAAGAGCGAGCCGTAGCTCCGCTGTCAGGGCAAAACTGCAGTATTACAGCAGTCCATTTATAAGTTATTGTTATTATTGTAGGTGTATCTATGGGTAATGGTATGAGACAAGGTGGTCTGCTACCAGCTGAGATGTTACAACAACAGATGTACCAACAACAGATGATGATGTCAATGAATCAATGTTACCAACAACTCAACATACAACAGATTGAGATGCAGAATCTACAACATCAGTTACAGCAGATCAGTTTATATCTAACGGACACACATCAACCTACGAACCAAGCCGATGAGTTAACACCCGTAGCATCATCTTCCACTACCATTCCACCCAGTCCAAACTTCTCTCATCAATCGACAGCTCGTCAAACTTCCTTCACCTTGAACCCACATTTTCCAGCATCCTTCTCACAGTTAGATTCAGCGCGACAATCCACACATCTTGAACCTTCCTCTGTCAGTAGAAGTCCTGCTCGTCACGAACCTCCACAGCCTCAAACCAACAACTTACGTCCAATCCCTCCACCACGGGTTCAGTCGTTTCAACAGAACAGCAACCTCAATAACCGTATGTCTAGAGATGGAGAACGGGATGTAAGACCAAAGATTAACGCAGATGATTACATCAGATCCAAGAGAACGTAAGTACAATTTGAAATCCTCTTATTAACCTAATATCACTTGAGAGGCTCAGTAATAAATGTGTTGGATGGGGGGCAGGGGGATTTTTCGCGATCAAAGAAAAAACATGGAAATGACGAAATCTGGCAATTGAAACAATATTTACAATCTGAATGCAATCATAACATGCTGATTCTTTATAGATAGATATTATTACATACACCTCAAAAAACAAAAAGTTCCATCTGGTGAAGCGAAGAAAAAACCCAATTGTGACCTGTGTATTTAGATAAATAATATGATTATTTTTATTATTTACAGTAAAGATAATCAGACATCCAGCCCTAGAGACGGAGCTAGCTATGACAGAAATCAGGCTTATGAGAGAGCAAGTAATCGAATCGGCGACAGTCGGAGAAATCGTGCTGGTAGGGGTAGTAGCAGACACGGTGTTGCTACAACAATTGGTGGTTATACAGATACGAGCCTGACAGGAGTCGTCTCGGCTCGACTCCGTGAGAGTAGAAACAGGTATGGATTTCTTTTACAATATGCTTAGTTAGTTATTATACGCCCACATTTTCATGTGGACGTATATTGTCGTCGCCCCTGTTCGTCCGTCCGTCCGTCCGGACGTTCACAATTGTTGATGAAACTTGACATGTATGTTTATAACCCAAAGATCGTGGTTCCTTTAGATATTTGCGCCCATTGGATCATAACTTCCTGAATTATGTCCCCGGATTGTCAGAAAAATCGCTTTTGTTCGCTTTTGGTCCCTCTGGAGGTCAAAATTATTATCCGATTTAAAAAAACGTTTGACTATATCACCGTTACATGGTAATGAAGAGAGAGTATGAATTACGTGAAAACCGGACTAGAATTGACGGACAAAATGGCCGCCGTTTGTACACGAATAGTGTGAAAATATGTTATATCAAGGTTGTGGACCCTATAGAGGTCACAATTTTGAATCGATTTTGATGAAACTTGACAGGTATGTTTTAAACCCAAAGATCTTGGTTCCTTTCGATATTTGCGCCCATCGGGTCATTACTTCCTGAATTATGTCCCCTGATTGTACGAAAAATCACCCTTTTTAGCTTGTGGTGCCTCTGGAGGTCACAATTATTATATGATTTAAAAAAAAACGTTTGATTATAAAAACCAAACAAATTCTAATGATTTTCTGATAATTCCTTAATATGCGACAATTCTTGTTGACTGCCCGGACGATTTGGCTGCTGTGTGGGCGTATGTTTCGTTGCCTGGCAACCTATTTTATATATCTGTAGTTGAAGCTGCTCTGGCAATAGTCAGTCTCATATTCATGGGTCACAGGACACTATCTCTAAATATTTTCCTAAAATGGGATCTGTGGTGTCTGATTGAGTAAGACACCGGCTCACCAACCTGGTGTTGGTCCAGAAAATTCCTCCTGATTTTCCTGCGTGATTTCTTCTTGTCAGTGGTGTAGGACAAGAGGCCTGACAAGGATAGTGTCTAGTCATTCAGATGGGACCAAAAACAGGTGTCAGTGTTAAAAAAAACCCATTCAAAAATTGGTTTTCTGTATAAGATTAGTCTGTAGTGCTGCTGTCCAGGCAAAATTTCCCATATGGCATACTACATGGTGTAGGCTGTCTTCAGTAGCCCAGTCAGTGTAACAGTAGGATTTTAGACCCCATTTCATTTTACTGAAGCTATCTAAAAAGTTAATTGTTTATGTTACTTTAAACAGAGATTGTGAAGGATCAGAACTGTCATTGTTTGAAACGTTACGAGAGACGATTTATTCTGAAGTAGCAACGTTGATTTCTCAAAATGAAACTAGACCTCACTTCCTGATAGAATTATTTCGCGAGTTACAGCATTTATCCAATGATTATCTCCGACAACGTGGATTGTATGCGGTGCAAGAACTTGTATCACGGACGCTAGCCACGGAAGAAGATCCTTTAGCAGTGAGTATTTGAATAGATATTTAAAGGGGTATTATGTAAGATTAGATAAAGAGCTGATAGTTCTAACTATAATAGTATAAAAAATAGATAATAAAAAGGGAATATGTAGAAAATGTCAAATTAGTTCACTCTGAGCTGAGATATCTTCCTTAAGATAACTGCAGCGTTGATTGTCTTGATTACCTATTCATCAACTGCCATTGAACTGCAGATCGAATTCAAATATGTTTAAAATCGGCCCATCACTTGGCATTGAGAGTTGATTGTTTTGGTATGTAAATGTCCAATTAATAATATTTGTAACATGTAGCTCTTGCATAATGGGAATGCCTGTTTAATTAAACCATTATAGGCCTGTCTCAATTACATTTTTGATCAACAAGAACCCTCAGAATTTTTCCAACCCAGCCTTCCATTGTCAAGGATTGTGTCTCTGAGCCTGCCTGACAAAGGGTACCTAGTTGTTCAGATGGCACAAAAAATCTGATATGTATCTGTTTGCACATAATAGTACCTTGACAGTTGGAAATTGAAGATTATGCAGAAACACTGTTGTGCGGTCAAAATTCTTCCACACAAATAAAAATGTCTTGTCTTAAAACAGCCAAAGTATTTTGCTGATCGCAACATTAAACCCTATGATAACCGTATTATCACTCAATGACACATTCTACAGTAGATATCGCTTGCATTATAACTTTCGTATTCTACTGAGTGATATCTCCCATACATCTATACCAAAGAATTATATTTATTTATTTGTTATTGTAAGAAAGGGTTGGGTGATAAATAAAAAAAATCTTCTACCCATTTTTTTTTTTTTATAATGTATCAAAAAATACCAACACTCGTCCATAAAAAAGAAAAACTCGACAAAAGCTCTTTTTATTTTCATTATCAATTTATGTTAAATTAAAAAAAGACAGGACGGTTTGCGGGGACTATTAGGATCCCTAATGTGACGGTTTTAGGTGGTATCATTGCTAAAGGGTTAACGAAACATCTTGTCAATGTATTATATAGTTTTCGTCTAGCATGCTTTGCTCGCCACACAACCAGCTGTTTGAATGAAAATTATGGCTCATGAATGAGAATGATAAATCTATTGGTGCTAGTGAATGGTGTTATTTGTAGCATGTCTTGTTTATTGTATTTGTGTCTCATTATCTTTCATAAATAATTCTCATACTGACTGATAGACAAGAAAAATCGATACACAGTTGTAAAAATAAATTTGACAACTTCAGCATGAAATACCAAGTAAAATGTAGTGGCTCTTTGTTTTAGGTGAATTGGGTTTAGGTTTTAAGATTATAGAACATCAAACTAACAATTATTCAATGGATTAAAGATGGAAATATGTACAACTGATTAAAAATTGATTGATTTGGCATTCCATAGTTTATTTAATACCAGGCCTGAGCAGATTAAAACACCATACTTATATAGGTAACCTGTAATAACAGGTTTTCCCAGAATTAGTTTTAGATTTTTTTTTGTAACCATTTGGACAAACTATGCCAAAATATTTTAGTCAACAGATAGGCCAGAGCCACATGCGTCCCTTTCTAGATCCCCATATGTACCACTTGCTACCTATTCACCCCAACGGTAATGCATTCCTGTTTTTTTATTCTTTCCTTTGAAAGTTTTGATCACCAGGCCCTCCTGAGTTAAACTTTCTAGTCTTTGTCTGAAAGGGTTAGGAACTCCTGAGATACCCAATTGAAACAACATTTCATTTAAGTTGCTCAGACCTACATCTACATGTATGTTTGTCGTACCTCAACGACGATCACCCCGAAACAGTGGTTTGTAATACGTCCGTACAATATCTGTAGGTACAACGATCAAGATGGCTTCGTACATTTACAACTGGTGATGATAATTTAACAGCATCCGAACTAACACCTAGTGAAAGTTTTATAACATCAGATGAGGAACAGGTGATGGCTTATTATATAGTCTTCTATTTCTAGAATAGCTACTTACACTTTATATAGCTACTTTCTTTTTTTCCTGCTTTTGTTAATACAGCTTGATAGTATGATTATTAAATACAGCATGGCCCTTAATACAGTTTGATAGCATGATTAAATATAACATGGCCCTTTGCATGATTTTTATTTAATTTCAAATACTGGTCTGAATGAGTCATTACTATTAATAAAGCACTGTTGTTTTGGGGTCCACTGATCTAACCTGTGTTACAGCCAATCCCCAATACATTTCACAGAAAAACTTCACTATAAAGTTCTACAACACTGTTTCACTTGAGGTCCACTATGTAACCTGTGTTACAGCCAATCCACAATATATTTCACCGAAGGACTTTACTATAATAACACCGTTTCACTGTTGTTGGGTGTCCATTCATATGACCTGTGTTATATATATAACCAATCCCCTATATTTTATACTGAAGGACTACAATTTAGCATTGTTGATTCCATATTTAATAGAAGGCTTGATATCCCTTTAACTCTGTACATCTTCAGGTATATAATGCCTTGGATATTTTGGCACTTATTTCAAATGAGCCTATCAGATTCCTTGATCATCATGAATACCAATTCTCACACTCTCCAGCTGGAAGTCTATCTGTGACAATCGAGTTACAAAGTTCAAACTTCGTTGAATGTTAAAGTTTCCGTGGAGGTCGGTATATTTGATTTGAGCCTGTTTGTGTCACAACCTCCAGTTGGACGCTACTATTCATGTGTGTGCCGTAAATGGAGATAACATAGCTATAAATTTGGTAATTGTAAAGCAACCTGGCAATGTCCAGATGTTGTAAAACTCTTAGTCATTGCTTCAGGGTGTTGAACAGCCTTATTATATAGGGGTTTCAGTTGATGTTTTATTTAACAGTACCATATGCATGAATAATATGAGCATGATGATAAATTATATTTTATAAACAAATTAAAAACATGTTTAGTTTGATTATTGTAAAATATGTCTGGTGATTTCTTTCCCCAGTCGATTAGTGTGTATTCTCCATTTTAGTTTGTAAGCAGGTCTCGGGTTCGCTACCGTGGTTGGGTAATGGTCATTGCTAAAAATGACAAATAATTGTAATGATTACATTTAAAAAGAGATGATGGTAATATGATTTATTACATTTGCAATATAATGACCTCTTGGCTAAGAAAGTTCCACAAGATTTTCCAGTGTTGTTTCCCTTGTCAGTTGTGCAAGACAGAGGGCCTGACAAGGAAGTGTCTAGTCGTTTGGGTGGGACAGAAATCTGAGGTCATATGTAGACATTGGCATAAAAGAACCCTTGACAGTTGGAATACGGAATAAGAGTATTTGTAATTGGTTAATTACAGGTAAGAGAATATACAGATAAAAGGAAGAAGTTAAAACATCAGGGATCAATAAAAAACAACCCATACGATTATACAGAACAGGTCGAGAATACAAGTTCTTTATCAACACCATCTACAGGCCTGATAGAATCACCCTTTGCTAACGAATCTCTTGGTGATACAGTTATACATTTAGATAAGGTAAGTATGTAGTAACTGTACTATATTACACTATAGAACTTGGGTTTGTGATGTCCTGCATGGTGTTCCCTTGTCAGTAGTGGGGGATGGAGGGTCTGGTAACGGAACAGTGTCTAGTTGTTCTTTAGTACAAACCAAAGGTTTCATGTACACATTGCTAATGCACCTAAAAGAGACCTTGATGGTTTGAAATTTGAATAAGAGTAGGCCGCTCTGTCACTGCTTAAGTAAAATTTCCTCTGAAACACATAATATGGCAAGTGCCTATTCATGAAAGTAAGTTGTTGAAGCCCACTTCATTTCATTCTTTGCTTATGATGCCTGGTGGTAGCAGATGACTAATAATAGGTGTGGTTTATTATTTCAGGCTTTAGAGCGAATGAGAGAAATGGAGAGAAAAGAATTAGAGGAAGGAAGATTAAACGAACAATCGTTAGAGATAGTTTATAATCGTGTACGTGAAGCTCGGCAAGCAGCACGTTTATCAGAACAGCAACAAACTACTGCTAGTCTAGATCAAACCAGTGAAAGCTCTGTACCAGAAATAATGGCTAGTGTTATTCAAGTATTCTCGTATTAGATCATATTCAATTTTTCTGTGCTTCAATTTTATGTTCTCCATTGCGTCTTTACTTGTATCAGAAGTAAAATCTATCTGCGTTAAAGATCTTTTACCTGTCTAATTTCTTGCCATCCTGCATGAGGCATGGCATGCCTACTCATTCAAATTGTCAGGAGACTAATTAGTTCTTCCAGGTTCTTGAGGAATACACATATGAACTCTTAGCTGTTTGAATTGAACAAGACCGAGCAGAAATGCTCCTATCGGACCAAATTTCTCTCATAGCATACTACATTAGCTCTGTTGGTTCGGAACAGTTGATTATTTAATCATTTTATTGCTCTTCTCTTTCAGTAGGACATTAAACCCCCATTTCATTTTACGCCTAGTCACGGATCTTTCTACACTTGCGAGTTGGAATTCAAAATCTAGTCATGTTTTTCCTTATAGCCCACTGCATGGCGTATTCACTAGTTCGATGGTGCCCAAAAGTAAAACGTAAACCCTATTTAATTTCTCTTCTCTTTCAGTATTCAGATAACCCTCATTTGATTTTAATTTTCTTTTCTTTCAGTATTCACGTATCAACAGTAGTTTAATAGATCAGCAGGTCAAACAGATAATAACGGAAGTTCTTCCTGTTGTCAAGGAACACGTTGACGATGTCTGCTCACCTCAACTACTCGCCTATATAAAACGTCTGGTTCTATCTCTAACACGACAAAATGACAGTCGACAGGAATTCACATCCTTCTTTCACCGTCAACTCGGCTCTATTTTACACGATTCCCTTGCTAGGTTTGAAGGCAGAAAGTAAGTTATGTTGGATATGTCATTTAGAAAACATAAAAAGTCAAATATGTTTGGAGGTTCAAAGTTTATGTAAAAACAAAGTGGTAATTAAACTATTACATATGGGGAAGGTACTTTCAGGAGAGTGTCATCAGTATATGTTCTATTTCTAGAGTGAGAGAATGTGGTGATGATTTATTAGATGATATGTCAGATGCTCTTTATGATGAGTTGGCATTTTTTAGAATGATGCAGGATTTAAATCAACCCGGTTTAAACAATACAACACAATCCAACAAGTCTAGCAAGGTAAAAATATCATCACAGATAACTTGATTCAGTAAAAATATCATCACAAATAGCTTAATTCAATAAAAATATCATCCCAATTAGCTTGATCAGTAAAAATATCATCCCAAATAGCTTAATTCAGATAAATATCACATTTAGCTGGATTCAGTACAGAGAAAACGTCACTATTTTTTCACCGTAAGTGGATTAATATTGATACTGGCCATTGTACGACAAATAGATTGTCATCATGCTTGACTGCTGCGGATAAGAATTGATGGCAACCAGTCATAGTATAACAGCTTGTTTATGGAAAACGCTGCTTTCACATTTTGGTAGTTATGAATTAAAAGCACTGGGTTTGATATTGTGTTTTTTGTTATTTTTTCTGAGCCCTCAGTTTTATTTTATGAATTCAGTTCATGACTCGTGTTTCAGTGATCAGCTTTAATTTATAAACAATTATTACATTTGTGTTTGATCTATATTTAGACATCCAGTCCTGATAAATCTCCATTACATCGACCAGTACGACCTGTTTACACCAAGATTGAATCTAGGGGTCAAAGTTCATCAGAAGAAAGCGAAGACGATTCACAGAATAATTTGCGTGTTCCGGCCAGAGAAGAGGAAGATCTAGGAAAGGTAAATAATGATAATAATTCCTTTTTTATACAGTGCAACAAAATCCAGCCAATGGCTCCACTAAGGCACTTTGCAAAACTTAGACATGTTGAAGTTGAAATAAAATTGAGGTCAACCTCCTGCTTGGCCGTACTGGCTGGGCTATTGGAGATGGTCATAGGCTATACAGTGTGCTGTTAGGAAATTTTACCGTGACAGTGGCATCACAGCCTCTTGTTTTGAATTTCAAACAAAGAGATAGTAAAACATTTATTACTGATCTTGCCTCCATTTTGAATGCACACCACTAAGATAGAGGCAAATCTTTCAAATATTCAAGTTCAATTAAATGACTGAATAAAACCAATACATGATGCAAAGTTACAGTCGATTGATGTAAGTGGAAATCATACCTTGGACAGTTTTAATGAAGAATTCATAACACTTACCTGCTCCCCACAATGCAAGATAATAGAAAATGTCTTTCAGTAGAATGCTTTGAATTGGTGTACGAGTTTTAATGTGAAATGTTTTGATATATTTTAGGAGCGTGATGATGAGCTGGCATCAGAGATGATGATTCAAGATGGAGATGATAAAGATCAGGAAACAGAATGGCCATACAAAACATCATCAGGTGTTAAGATAGAACTGGCTGTTAGTGAAACTAAACCATTTACAAGGTAAAATAGTTTCTTATTAATCCTTTACAAGGTAATCCTTTACAAGGTAAAATAGTTTCTAATTAATTTAAACCATTTACAAGGTAAAATAGATTCTGATGAATTTGTTGAAACTAAACCATTTACAAGGTCAAATAGAATCTTACTGTGTTTAAGGATCAGTTAAAAAATATCTGAAGAGTATTAAATTATGTTTTTAGGATCTGTTTATGTAAGAAGAGTATTGACTAGAATCAGTATAAAACTACCTGAAGAGTATTTAATTGTTTTGTTGTTTTAGGATTGGTAGTGATGAAGATGATGAAGACAGTGATGAATCTCACAGTGCTGAAGATCCTTCAGAAACGGCCGTATCTCGAGATGCCAAAATGTCCTCCCAACCAATCAATGGAAATGTTAGTCAGGAGGGGGAGCAGTCTTCTCTAGATAATCAGCAGGGTAAGACAGAACAAGATGGGGATGTTAAAGTCAACAATAACACAGATGTTAAACAAACACACATGGTAGGTGGTGATAAACTTTACAAAATATTTCAAGCGAAACAGGCACAATATTTGTGGAGTTTTGGTGCTATAGAAATGGACATCTATTGTCATAATTAATTATGAAAATTTAAGTGCCCATGGATAATCTTTGTCCAGTTTAAATCTGATCATTCAGTTTTGATAATAATGTCCAATTTACAAACGTTTTATTTCTCAATTACTGTTGAAACATAAATTACCCAATTGATTGTTGATGTATAATGATTAATTTTTCAACAGTAGTAAGGAAATTAAACACTTGTAAATTGGACAATCATTATCGAAATTAATTAGTCTGCTTTAAACTGGAGACAAGTAACAAATCAGATTTTATGGTGTGATTTTAAACTAATTTTACACAAAAATTTGATATATAACAAATGTGAAAGAAATTAGTGCTAGATACACAAGATTAAATGACTCACAGGTTACAGTGTGAGTGGCCCATCGTAGGGCCTTCTATTGATGCAAGTTATGCCTCTTTCTGAAGCCCACCTGGTCTTTAACAGAGTCATACAAGGCTAGGGAAGGAGATATTTTGAACAAGACCATATTTCCTGGTTATTTTACAGGTGAACGGTGAGAGCGAAACTGCTGATGTTACTATAGATGATCTTCCTACAGCATTAAATATAACCTGTTCAGTAAGTGTACCTTCCTCCATATATATATAACCAGCTTAATAAATATTTATACTACCCTACACTATATTATAGATATCTTATATATCCTAGTTCTTATATAAATATCTGCAATATATTATTGATATCTGCAGAAAGATACTGAGAAGATGGCGAAGGAAGAGGAAGAAAAATTATCTGTTGACGCTGCTATTCAGGAATCAATGGAAACATTTCAAGAATTAGCTGGTGATGGAAATGCTTTAAAAGATCCAGGTACAGTCTTATAAAATATATATCATTCTTCAATTCTTTCTTTCACTTAAAAAATATATAAAGATTCAATTCTTCACTGTATAATTATTGACTTCTGTCTTTCAATTAGGTTATTTAAAAGCCAGAATTAAATCCTATGAAAATAGTTGTGGGTTTTTATACGCCCACATTGAAATGTGGTCGTATATTGTCGTCGCCCCCGTCCGTCCGTCCGTCCGTCCGTCCGTCCGTCCGTCCGTCCGTCGGTCCGGCGGTCCGGCGTCCACAAGCAATTGTGGACGCTCTACAGGCTAAAGTTAATATTCGATTGACTTTAAATTTATTCACAGTGTTTAAGGTCATGAGACGAAGAAGCCTATTGTTTTTCAGCGATTTCCGATAATAACTAAAAGAGTTATGGCCCTTGATCACTTCAAAAACTCTTGTGGACGCTCTAGAGGCCAAAGTTAATATCTGATTGACTTTAAATTTATACACAGCGTTTAAGGTCATAAGACAATGACGCCTATTGATTTTCGGCGATTTCCGATAATTAGTGCCATAGTTATGGCCCTTGATCTCTTTAAAAAATCTTGTGGACGCTCTAAAGGTCAAAGTTAATATCCGATTGACTTTAAATTTATACACAGTGTTTAAGGTCATAAGACGAATAAGCCTATTGATTTTCAGCGATTTCCGATAATTAGTGCCAGAGTTACGGCCCTTGATCACTTCAAAAAATCTTGTGGACGCTCTAGAGGCCAAAGTTAATATCCGATTGACTTTAAATTTATACACAGTGTTTAAGGTCATAAGACGAAGACGCCTATTGATTTTCAGCGATTTCCGATAATTAGTGCCAGAGTTATGGCCCTTGATCACCTCAAAAAATCTTGTGGACGCTCTAGAGGCCAAAGTTAATATCCGATTGACTTTAGATTTATACACAGTGTTTAAGGTCATGAGACGAAGAAGCCTATCGATTTTCGGCGATTTCCGATAATTAATGCCAGAGTTATTGCCCTTGATCTCTTTAAAAAATCATGTGGACGCTCTAAAGGTCAAAGTTAATATCCGATTGACTTTAAATTTATACACAGTGTTTAAGGTCATAAGACGAAGAAGCCTATTGATTTTCAGCGATTTCCGATAATTAGTGCCAGAGTTATGGCCCTTGATCACTTCAAAAAATCTTGTGGACGCTCTAGAGGCCAAAGTTAATATCCGATTGACTTCAAATTTATACACAGTGTTTAAGGTCATAAAACAAAGACGCCTATTGATTTTCAGCAATTTCCGTTAATTAGTGCCAGAGTTATGGCCCTTGATCACCTCAAAAAATCTTGTGGACGCTCTGGAGGCCAAAGTTAATATCCGATTGACTTTAGATTTACACACAGTGTTTAAGTTCATGAGACGAAGAATCCTATTGATTTTCTGCGATTTCAAATAATTACTGCCAGAGTTATCTCCCTTCAAAAATTCTTGTGACGCTATAGAGGCCAAAGTTACCATCCGATTGACTTCAGATTGATACATAGAGTTTAAGGTGTTGAAACGAACAAGTATTTTGATTTTCAATGAATTTAGATAACTGAACAGCTAAATCCATGATATTAAATGTTTCATATATATACTAATTGTTAGCGTGGGGTAAAACTTTATAAAAAGCAATCAAATTCTAATGATTTTCTAATAATTACATAATGAGTTGTTACTCTTAATCAGTTTTTAGTGTATTACAAATGTTTCATTACCGAAAAAAGTAAAAATATGCGACAACCCTTGTTGACTGCCCGGACGATTTAGCTGCTGTGGGCGTATGCTTCGTTGCCTGGCAACCTATCTTTATTGGTGGTGGTGGTGTGTTTCCTGGTCCTGGCTCACTTAACAAGGAGGTAATGGGTCCAGTCTCGGTGTTGGCCCGTGAAGTTGCCCTGGACCTTTCCACTTGTCTGTGGTGCAGAATAGATTGCTTGCCAAGTAACGGTGTCCAGCTGTTCGTGGGCTAAAAGAAAAACAACACTGTATCCATGTTTGGGTGTAAAATAAAGAACCCATGGCAATGCTCCTAGCTCATTGCATAGGTCGGTTGGTGCAGAAAACAATGTCAAACCACAATTTCATTTGTAAACTTTGAATGTTAAAAATTTGATATTTTCATTCTTTTCAGATAATTTTGGAAAATAGATGAAGATTTTGGTCAAAAAATTTGTTTTATAAAACTTAATTAAGTTAGTTAAAAAATCAAATTAACTAGATCTAGTTTATAATTATAATTATATATATTATATCATTGTTCAACTATTTTAAACATATGCAATTAGTTAAACTTCATATCACCATTCCCTGTTCATCAAAAAAATTTTTTGGCCAATGTAAAATTAATGAATCAATTTGATGTCCGTTGACTAGAATGAAAACTAATACTACTATTGAACTATTCATTTTAGGGGTTGGGTCTCCCCTCTACACCAACAAATCTTTAATTGGCACTAAGTAAGTTATATTGTTTGTAAGATTCAAGATACAACAGATCTCGCTCTAAAGTGTACTTACCATGACACTTTTTGGAGACACTAGCTCCGATCTCCCCTTTAAATAGAACAGCCCTCATTAAGTTATATTTATTGTAAGCATTAAGATACAGCTGTATTAAACATTAGATCTGGTAATAGAAAAGTACTTTTTAACCAAACCTCACCTGCCTTGAGAATATCATATTTAGGCAATATACAGGAAATTGTGTGCTACCTCAAATTATCTTGCACTGTCCCTATCTATAGCCAATTATAACTGGGTTGATTGGAATGAAAGTATAATAGGGCACAGATACAGTGAGAGTGAAGATCAACCATATGGTTATAGATTTAATTCACTAACTGCTGTTCCGTTTCCCTCCCTCTGCATGATGTCTGTGATTCACAGGCTTGAGTTAGACCCCATATTTGGACGCAGTACTCATGTATATAATAATAGGGTTTTTTCTCCTTCACCAAAAGGGCTTCTAATTATCTTCATCTAAAAAGACAAAATCAAATTGGTTAGATATTCAGTAGCTTAAAGGGACAATAACACTCTTGCTGGCTTGGGTAGCTCCAGAAAATAAATAATACCCTTATTCTAAGTACTAGATGTTTAAATGTCCTACCTGTTGTGTAAATTATCCATTACATCCTATTTTATTTGTCCAGAGGGTTCGAAAATATTTTAAAATTCAAGTCACATTTGAAAAGGTTTACGTTAGACTTTTCGAATCAATTGGTTTAATTTTTCCAATTTTTTAAATTAGGTGTGTTAAGATGAAATTTATATCATCATTTAATTGGAATATTCTAAAATGATACGATTTGTTGACCAGAATGAAGATTGGGACATATTTTTCAGTTACAACAAGAGTGTTATATAGGGGCTTTAACAAAACAGTTTTCCTTGTTTACTCAAAATTACATTCAACAGAGTTACAAGGTTTTTTCCAGATTACAGGAGATTTGTAGAAGAAATTTATTGTACAGACATAATTTCTTGTTCTATGGCTTGTAATATAGGTTCATTCTCTGTAAATATACAGTCCTTCCCCATGAGGTATATAAATTTATTGTATATAAGTACCAAGTATGTAAATTCCGCCATCCAAATACAAAGGATGTTTATTTATTGGGTGTTTATACATTGACTATAAACAAAAACACAACATAATGTCCTGTTATTGAAGATACTCTATTAATGGTGTTGTGTTGATAGTCAATCCCTATTGATGGAGTTGCCCTGTTAATAGTGTAGTTCTATTAATGGAGGTAATGCCCTGTTAATGATTGTTACTTGAATTGTTTGAGTGATAAAGATATTTTGGGAAACACCTTGCTGATTGTTGAATGTTTTATTTGATTCCATCCATGCTAACATGTGCTTTATATATAAATTGCTTACTGATTGACTGACTGATTTAATTTGAGTTATTTTTGTTGACAAATTTTATCTTTTAAAAAAACAATTTATAAGAAGAAGAATATGTTAATATCTACATCCACATGTTGTCACAAAATAATAAAATAGTTTTTATGTAAGTCAAGATAATTGTATCCGAGTTCAATATTGTGTCAAATCCAAATCCTTTTTAATTATAAAGATATTTTCTTTTGAGAATAATTATATCATCTGTTTGAACAAGCTTATATTTATCTAAAATAATTTCCAGTAAGAATCCGATTGCATAATAATCCCACAATAAATTGAATAAGTTATTTAAAGGGTGTCGACCGTTGTATTTACCACCGCCTGTCTTTAAAAACAAGTCTCATCCATTCATCATTTTGCAAAGGAAGTTCTAATGACAGGGGAGCAGCTCAGTTAACCCAGAGGTCTGGATTTGGAGCCTAGTGTTTGCCGAGAAAGTTCTCCAGGATTATTCTGGATTGGTTTTCCCTTGCCTATGGCAATCTCTTTTTTTTCAAGACAGCTGATGTGTGAGTGTGGCTATCTTTACAAATGTGATTAAGTTTGTCAACAAAATTGCCTATAATATGTTACTACTTGTTCTAGATTTGTTATTTTTTGTATTTTATGATGTTTGGACTATTTAATTTATTGTCTGAATGAAGTTGAGTTAACTTGCTTTATTTAATATAAATTATAATCTTGGCAGTGTGAATAGTGTTCTTTGGTTTATTTAAAGAGTTGTAAAATTATGCTTCAGTTTGTGTTCAGTCTTCATTAAATATCCTATTACTTTATTTTGAACTAAAGTTGCGATTTGCCGTGAAAGCAGTTGATTGTTTTTACTGACACACATGTATTTTGAGATAGGTGTTGGACTTCGAGGAGAATGGCTAGCTGTCAATAGTCATTTCTGATTGGCTAACATAGTCCCGAGTCATTTCTGATTAACTAGCTGTTCTAACAGTCCAGAGTCACTTTTGATTAACCTGTGGCCCTAACGTAGTACATAATTTTTTTCAGATTTGCCAGTAGCCCACATGTATTCCAAAATTATTTCGGATTGACTAGCTGTCCTAATATAGTCCTTTCGTATTGGCCAGCTGTCATAACATAGTCCAGAATTATTTCAGATTGGCTGACTGTCCTAACATAATCTAGAATCATTTCTGATTGTCTAGCTGTTCTAACAGATGTACTTCTAATTGGCTAGCTGTCTTATGTTATCCCAGGTATTTCTCCCTGTTTATTACATGGTTGTCAGTAATTACAACAGATTGGGTTAATATATTTATTAGTTTGCTGGGTTTTTTATTTGATAACAGAAATATAAAAATGTTCATAAAGATTCATTTAAATTATTTTGCCCAGTAATAATATTCCCATAAATTTAGAATTTGACCATAAAATACAATTTTATCTGTGAAATATCATATTATATATGGAAGTTATTATTTAATGAGTTTATGTATCATATCCTACACCAAAGAAGGGTGTCATGACTTCTGTATACTGTACCGTAAATTATTTATTATTTGGGGTGCTATATAGAAGCTTTAAATATTAAAGTATGGTAAAAATTTGTTTGTTTATATTAAAAGCAAATAGTGTGATATTAAAACAAGGGGTTGTGTTGATATCAAGTTCAAACCAACCAAGGCATATTTTCTCATTATACCTAGTAGGTCACAATTCTTTAGAATACAATTACTGTGTCACGTTTAGATCCCATCATTCTGTTAAGTGGAGACACTGATTATATGTGTGGTTTAAAATTTAAAGGTAGAGAACATGCCAATGTGATGTATAATATATTAATACAACACTCTCGTTCAATATCAATTTATCACCTAATAACACATTTGACAGTAGATATCGCTTATGTTACATAATCTACTGCGATATCTCCATCGCTTTACATGAATTTGATTGGTCAATCAAAAAGGAACTACTTTCTTTTATTTTAAAGAAACCACTTATTTTAAATAAAAAGTGACTTTTTTTTAGTTAAAAGGAAACTGTTTTTATTTAATTGACCTTGAAGGAAATACTGGGTCAATATATAGGACTTTGCAATAGCTAAACTGCTGTCAAAAAACGGATGTATAACTACGCTGTAATGTAATTAGATTCTTAAAAGTGAAATCTATACCAAATAATTATATTTATTTATTTGTGCATGTAAGAAATGATTGGGTGATAAATAAAATCTCTATTATATACATTACTGTAATATAATGCTGCCGACTATTTAACTTCACTTAAAATACAGATACCCAATGAGTCCAGTATATTCCGCTATTGTCACCGTGTCAGATTATTTGAAATAATGTATGCCAATATAAAAGGATGACGTACGTCACATTTGTATTTTAATATATGATACCTATATTGATTAGATTAGATCTGATAGAAGTGTATTGGCTGTATACTATATATAATACCGGTATTCAGTATGATCAACTTGCCCGTAAGTTATAGCATTCTATATATTATACCATATAATATTACAGAGGGGTATATTATATATATTTTGTCAAAAACACGTTTTTCACAAATAAAATCTGCCTAAAAAAGATTTTTAGTTTTTACTAGAATATTTGTACATTTGAAAAATAAAATGGGATTGAACGTCCTACTGTTCTGCTCGAGTATTCTGAAATCGATACACGTTATTTATGAAAATGGTTAATTCTGTTTGATAGAATTGTTGAAATATTTATCCAGTGTGCCTCTGATATGTATTGCACTGCACTCGTAACCATATAAATAAAAATAACCATGTGTAAGTCTCAAAACGACCTAAGTAAAGTCTCGACAAGACGGAGAAATTCCATTAGTCTCAAAGTAAAGTCTCGGCAGGACGGGAAATTACATTACGTAGTTTTATCTTAATAACTCCACCTTAAAAGTCACAATTCTTTATATACTAAGCAGCAAAAGAAACGCCAGGTTGGTATGTTACTCTGAATAGACGCATTGCATAAAACTTGTCGGATGTTTTTATTTTATATTTCTGACCACATCTTCACTTCAACTTTACCTCATACTCCGCGCAGTGTTGCGTCTGATTAGAGGTTATCCAACTACACACTGCTATTATGAGTGGATATTGTTGTGTTAAATTTTGATTGATCAGTAGTCCGTCTACCAACCAATCACTAGCTGCCAATACTGGACCAAATATGTTTACATAACGTATACGTCATGACTCACGATTTTATTATGCCTAATTAACCCGTGCATAGCAGAATACTGCAGTAAAACTAATTGCGTGACAAACGAGGCTATCAAGTCGAATGAAATGTAAACAATACTGTTTGGAAACGAACATACTTTCACCGTTTTAATACCTTAAATCACTGTCCAAAGTTTTAGGGAAGACCCAGATTAAACGAAGGACTGTCATGTTACTGTACTTAAGTGATAGCTTTCATTGAACGGAAAGAATAGACACACTCTCGCATAAGTTCAAGAAACAGACGCTATTCCAGCAATGGTCAGAGTAGGATTTCTCGGGCCATTGCTTCAGGAATATGACTTTACCTTAGCAATAAGACTCCTTCCCAAACACAGAAGTGAACCCAGGTAATGTTCTCAAAAACGCAACCTGACTTGTGAGATGTAATGTGCTCTCCTTGATTTTCGTGTAACTCATGCTGCGCGTGCTTTTCACCGGGACCACCACCCCACCCATGCCTGGTACAACCTCATGCCACGACACACGACAGCTCAGAGGAACCAGGCGCTTGGAAGACTCGACGCTGACCACACTGCCCAAGCCGGGTCAATGTTCGAACCATCTGCAGGCTTTAGCAACGCTTTCGGGCCACCAGCGCCACGGATAATCGCTCCCGAACTTGTAGACCAAGGGTTACCACAAGGCAACAAGACCGCCATGTTGTGGGACAACACGTCAGACAGTGGGAACACACGGAAGACCCATCAGTACCAATCCTGGTGCTGTCGCATTTCAAATGGTCAGAAATATTTTAAAGAACTATCGGCCAGTGTCAAATTTGACCTAGTTCTGTAAAAGCAGTAGAGAATTAACATGGTACAGAATCTACCTTAAATTGCGTTATAAATAATACAGATTTTGATAATACAATTAAATATAAATGAATCAGAAATATATACATTGTTTACATAAATCAATCATTGAATAGACATGAATAGGGTTATCTACCCTTACAAAAACAACGCGAGACGAAGGCCGTTTCATTAGTAACGACGGGTTTGTAAACTGTTTTTTTTTTGATTGGTTCGTAGACTTTATCTACAATCAAGGCCAGGTCAGATAATTTGAAATCGCGGAAACACTGTGGATTAACCCAGGTCATAGTGGAGTAGAACGGAATGAGTACACTGGAGATACCGAAGATGGTTTTCTGTGAGCTATTTCAATTGATCCTGCACTAATAATAGCTAATGGAACTCTGACCCCGCCCTCCAACAAAACACACATAAATTACGTTCATCCTATAATTCCAGCATCACCGACACATTTGTGTAGTACGCCAGAGAAATGTGTGTTTGACGGACACTCATTTATAGACATGTTATTGTGAATGTCGCCACTTAAATATTTCTTGGTGTTGGGCAAAGGGAAGTAATTTTGACCACGAGTGTGAGCCAAGGAACTACATGGATTAGTGGTATACAAGGGATCTACTATACAAGATAAGCCATCTTGTTGCCATATATGATTCGCTGGACAATCAAAAACCCACGCATGCCCAGATAGATCACATTCCAAATACTGGTGTTTGTTTGTTGGATGGGCGTAGAAATGTGTGCCTGGACTCAAAAGTATCAATGCACATACGGTTCAAATTGTCAGGAAGTTTGATGATCCCTTTCTTTTCAGATTTAGACACCTCGTCGTTGTATTCTTTACCGGGGGGACATTGAGTAACGTACATCTCTCCAAGATCGTCACATTTAATAAACTTGGTGACGTCAACAGGGTGAGGATGAAATAGCTTAACGCCAGTTTGTGAAGCCAACTTAGGAGTGCATGGATTGGTTATATTTCCCCATGGATCTGAAAAATATTTTAGAACATGGTATGTAAGATGATAAAAGATCAATATATACGAGGACTATGTCAAGTATAAACACCTTCGATACGCGTGACTGTTTTAATAAAGGATATGTGTCAAAAACCCGAAAGAAATTGAATACTTGGAGGATCCAGAAAAGGCCCTCGAAGTTTGGTAATGAAATGAAATAAAATGGAGTTTAACGTCTTACTGTTCTGCTCCTTAATTGGGTTAATGAAAACGGGCATACGCGAAACATTGTGCTTTGAGGGAAATTTTGCCCGGGCAGCGGCGCTACGGCCTACTCTTATATCGAATTTTAACTGCCAAGGGATCTTTTACGTGCACGCCAATGTATACACGGGACCTTGGTTTTTCGTCCCATCCGAACGACTGGACAGCTCTCCTTGTCTGCATTACTGACTAGGGAAAACCAAGCCGGAAAATCTGGATGAACTTTATCGATCAATGCAGGGATCGAACACCCGACCTCCAGGCTAGCGAATCAGCGTCTTACCCACTGAGCCACCGTGATCCCCCCCCCCCCAGGCGACTTAACTTCATCTCGCGTAGAAGCTTGAGATAGAAACCACACCACTCCACGACAAGGTATCAGACTTTATGATCTAAAGCGTTTGACCAGTCGACTAATCCATAACATGAACTATTTTAGTGGAAAGTTTTATAGCGAAAAACTCGGTGTAACTGTAATTGAAATGCTATGGAACCGTTTCCATTTAACCGGTGGAGACGCGTACATGGAAAAGGGCCTAAAAGTATATTTAATACGATTTACCTGAACAAGGAGACTTCTTGTAGTTACCCAGTTGAAATTCTGTCATCGTACAATTACTCTCGTTACCATTTCTTCTACACACAAAACAATAAACAACCTCACTACCTGGTAAAATACAAAAAACAATCTCAATATACCTAGTATAAATCTCACTACCTGGTATAAACACTCTTACTAGCTCGTAAAAACAATTTCACTACCCGCCAAGTAAGGGTTATCGACTGAGACAGAGGGGTTCAAGTTAGATGAACACCCGAGCTCGTGCAAAGTTGTACACTGAGAACGCGTAGCGTTCGAAGTGTTCAATGCACGGGCGCGGGTGTTTATCTAACTTGACCTCGAGGTCAAGGTCGATAACCGACTTGCACAATGGATTCTTTGTGTAAGAAGCTGAACGAGTGAATGTAAACGGATGAATACGAGAGAGGCGCATGTTTATCACAGACCCTTTATCACACAAAGCTGTTTTACCAATTCGTCTATAACAGGTACCAATATGGATTATTTTGCACGTCATATGATTGTTGTTTACTCAGCAAATTGGGGAGTGGGTAAATAACTGAATATGGGTAGGCCCTATACCGGTTTATTTACGATGCATACAAATCAGATTATTCAAATGTCAAAAACAATTTTAAGAAAGTTGGATTGGTATATGGATAAATGTCCGAATGGTTAGCGCGTGTGTGTTGTGTCATAAGGTCTGCCATTCAGTCAACTGGTGTGGTTTCGATTCCTCGGTTGTACGTGACAAGGTGTAGGGCCTCCGGCTGCTAAAGACCCCTACGTCGAGTGAACGTTAAATCCCATTTCTCTCTCTCCTTACCGACAAAAGAAAAAATATGCCATACCTAGGGTGCCCCACCATATATAAATATCTCCAAATAGCTAAACAATTACACCACAATATTTATATATATAACATGTCTTAAAACTATTTCACAAATTTATAGTCACTAAATAAACGGTCATGTTAAAGCCCCAATAACACTCTTGTTGTAACTGAAAAATAAGTCCCAATCTTCATTCTGGTCAACAAATCGTATTATTTTAGAATATTCCAATTAAATAATGATATAAATTTCATCTTAACACACCTAATTTAAAAATTTGGAAAAATTCAACCAATTGATTTGAAAAGTCTAACGTAAACCTTTTCAAATGTGACTTGGATTTTAAAATATTTTCGAACCCTCTGGACAAATAAAATAGGTTGTAATGGATAATTTACACAACAGGTAGGACATTTAAACATCTAGTACTTAGAATAAGGGTATTATTTATTTTCTGGAGCTACCAAGCCAGCAAGAATGTTATTGTCCCTTTAAACTTAATAAGCTATGACCATTTAAACATCATAAATAATACACTGAAAAATGGTTCGGAGCGTCGTCCATAACATCCAGACACTTTCGAGTAAAAAATAGGTTACGTGCCCTTGTTTTGAAACTAGTCTCACTTCACCAGCCTACCGACCATTCTCCGTCTGATTGACGGGCCGGGATAATCCAGACTACTTTTTACGAAACGTGACTGAAAGCTGGAACAAGAAATCGAATTTATAAATAACACACAGTGTTGACTCAACAATTGTTTTTTCTAACCTTGTAAAAGTAAAACGAAACTGCTGCTGGTATCATGATTCTGTACAACCCAAGTTATTCATAGATATTATTTGTACTAAACCAAAATATGTCGCTTCTAACGGTTATGCGAAGGATAAAGCAATTTAAAAAATAAAACGAACGTAATTTCTAAAGATGCCGTAATAACCAAAACGATAAATATTACTGCTACTCAGAATCGTCAACAATAGATTTTTTACGACTGTAATAGTTACCAGTGTGTTTAGAATTTCCACGGGCTGTTGCTATTTATAGACTCAACTAGTGTGCGAGACTGTCAGAAAATTAGTAGTAGTGAACCAAGTAAAGCGTGCATATTCAACGTGTCTAGTACAACTTTTCAGTAGGCACGTGGGGCACCCTACATACCCCTTATTGACTATTTAGCTGCTGTGGGCGTATGTTAAGTTGCCTGGCAATCTATCTTTCAAATCCACAACAGGCCAATGAATAATGTAATATTTATTTGGTGCGAATGGGGTATGCTGCATTGGCTGGAATACGTTCTACATTCGCAAATTGTTAGCCACAGAACAAACTATTTATGTGCGAAAAAAAATATCATGTGTGATGATGTAGGATTGGTATTTTACAAGATGACTCAAAACGTACAACTTCCGACAAACAAAAAGTCGTCAATTTTTAACAGAAACACATGAAACTGATACCATGCAGTAGCTTGTCGGGGTCAAAATTTTGTATGGCATGGTTTTCATAGATGTCCGGTGATCTTTTGAACCATTTTCGGGGATTTCATTGTCTGAGAAACATGCAGACAAGAATCCACATTTATAAAGGGGCATAACTCTGCATTGTTTTATAATATTTGGGGCCATTATTTCATTTGAGAGAGAGAGAAATGGGGTTTAACGTCCACTCTGAACACAAACTAGGTCATTTCGGGACTAACATATGGTTTTTAATTTTATTTCAATAATTCGCTTGCGCGTAGGGGTCTTTAGCAGTGGGAGGAAACCGGAGTGCCCGGAGGAAACCCACGAGGTTGAGAAGGCGCCCCTATCTCCATGCCATATACGCTCACACCAGGGCTCGAAACCACAGCCGCATATGTTAGTCCCGAAATGACCTAGTTTGTGTTGAGTGGACGTTAAACCCCATTTCTCTCTCTCTCTCTCTCTCAGTAGCGGATCTAGAAGCTGTGAATAGGGTGGGACGGCTATAAGTCTAGGGTGCTATCCATAATTCTACCGCGCAATGAGCATAGACCCACACCTTCAAAGAGCATAGATCGTATTGCCTATAGTTGTTTGTGGTTCGTTATCTTTCCAGGAAGTAGTTTTATTCAATTTGACATCAAGTTCATGCCATATTATCATTGGTAATATTTTTTTTGATCTTTGGGGGCAGCGGCTATACCACCAAGTAATCCGAAGGGAAGAAAATTTTAGTGAACATCATGGATTTTGAGAACACAGTTATGGGTGAATTCTTGTGATCGAGCGGATTTGAAATGCAAGTCAATGGGGCAAAACCTTGGGACCTGCTGTCAATTCCGTCTGTTTTGTGAGAGTTGACAGAACAGTAGAACGGTCTGTCGCCCACCGGTACTAACAGGGCGGTTCACACCGTAAATATGATAGTGCTCAGATAGTATAAGACCACAGAGGAGTGGAATCATACCAGATTAATTATTTTGGAGTGGGCCTGAAAATTTTAGTCAATTCCCTGGAATTTGGGTTCATTGATGAGCGAATTCTTGTGCACCAGAGGATAAGAACAAATTTCATATATGGACATGTAATGACGGAGTATTATATTATATTGGGTTGGGTCTGATGATGAGAAATGGGACAGAATCTCGGGGTCTGCCGATTTAAATTCTACCTGTTTCTACAGTCTGTCGCCCCAAACGGCCAACTCACTAGTCGTACTACTAACTGGGGGATTCACTATAACCGTAAATATGATAGTGATAAGAAAGTATAAGACCATAGAGGAGTTGAACAATGATGACATTATGGAACCGAGAGCCTTAGGTGCGAAAAAATTTAAGATATGAACACAAATAATAACTGAGTTTTTGATTATTTGATTATTTTGGATTGGGCCTGAGGAGACTTTTCTAACAGGGCGCTTACTTGGTCTCATGCCCCCCCCCCCCTTTAGATGTTCTGTTTACATTGATTAGGCAGATATCTGCCATTTTGGATTTTAACAGATTTTACTGTTTCACATGATATATCTTCAAATGAAAGAATGAACCCCAAAATATTAATTTACATGTTCATATTACACTTATGGGATCTTAAACAGGACATTTGGGATTTTCTTGCACATAGATTTGGCAAATGTCGGCCATCTTAGATTTTACTTATTTTTACCTAGGGACCAGTTAACCCTAGGTTACTTGCAATATCTTCAAATGAAAGAATGACCTCAAGAGCATTAATGTATATGTTCACTATAAATTATAAGGGTCTTAAAAACCAACCATTTAGGTTTTTTGTGTACATTGTTTAGGCAAATGTCAGCCATCTTTGATTTTACCGCTTTAAAAATGTATTAAAACCTTTTCTTGCAATTTGTTGGGGGTAAAATCATAAATTGACTGGACTAGTTACTTTAAGTCCGATGTAAACAATGCATGTATTATCCACACCACACCGTCTGGTGACCTATACTGCACGTTAACCTAAAGGTCAATCATCTTATACAGAGTTAAAAGATTTTTTTTGCATTTCCTCTGTGTAATAGATTAATGCGAGGTCTCGAAATTGCAGCACACTTTTTGTCACAAAACTCACTCTCTAGATGCTCTTTAATTGTATTATTTTTTAAATGTTCTCAAAATTATAGGTGTTCGATGCAAGCCGAAATAACACAGATTTAGATTGGCATGTCAGCCTTCTATTGACGATGCTTAGTCCCATGAAAAACTACAAAGGCAGCTATCTACTCGTTCGGCTCGTACGAAAAACCGAGGTCTCGTGTACACATTGGCGTGCACGTAAAATTCCCTTTGCAGTTGGAATTCGATATAAGTATAAGAGTAGGCCGTAGTGCGGCTGCCAAGCAAATTTTCCCTTATAGCATACTGTATGGCGTATGCTCGTCTTCATTAGTCTAGTTAGGACGTTAAACCCCATTTCATTTCCCATGAAGAACTAAATCTAGATATCACTAAATACGAATAAATAATAAACTATGTATAAATGATATATAATTATGTTTATTGGATTTAATGATGTCATTGGAGAGGTCAGATCCAAATTTAAACCACCCAAAAATTTGATACATAACATAATAGAGAATATTATACCGTGATTTGTAAATCCAAATTAATACTGGAATGATTACAATTTTTGGAATAGCATGCAGTTAGTAATAAAATAGTCTAAAATAAAAAAAAAATATATGATTTTAATATTCTTTTTATACGCCCACATTTTCATGTGGACGTATATTGTCTTCGCCCCTGTTCGTCCGTCCGTCCGTCCACAATTGTTTGTGAACAGTCTACAGGTCACAATTTTTATCCGATTTCAATTAAACTTAAAATATAGATTTATCACCCTACGAACTCGGTTCCTTTCGATATTGGCATGTATCGGACTGTAACTTCATGGGTTATTGCCCCTTATTGTACGAAAAATCACGTTTTTTAGCTTGTGAACAGTGTAGAGGTTACAATTTTGAACTGATTTTGATGAAACTTGAAATCCATATTTATAACCTAAAGTTCTTGGTTGCCTGGCAACCTATTTTTTTTCTATTAATATAATAAAATATCATTCGTCATACAATTATAGGAATGGTCATTTAGTTAGTAATAACATAGTCTAAAATATCAAAAAATATATGATTTTAATAGCTTCGTTTATCCAAATTATCGTTAAATTTTAAAACCTCGTGGGTATACTAATCTATTTAACAAATAATAAAGAGCTAACAAGAAAAAAGTATTTTGCAACTACAGTCATTGTGAAGCTGGTTCACTCCCACTTCGACTACAAATTTTATAACCATCAAAAATCCTTGTAATATTTGGGGATTGCATTGGGTTTAATACTTGTTTATGTATATAAGATTAATTGTTTCAAATATTGTACATTTATTCTTCCAGTTCACCATCATTCAGTCCAAAATTTTGTTATCTTCTTAGAATTACTTTATAACATTATTGTTTTATGTGTAATGACGGGACTTCGTGAAATAGAATGTTGGATATTTTATGGAAGAATCTGTTTTAGCCACAGAGTTGGAATAATAAAACCACCAGACCATATAATCTGTTGCTATAAGCTGTGACGTAGGCGAAATAGGACGGTGCCATGAAACTAGAATCTAAAAAAAGAATATCAGTCCAAAAATGGTAAATTTCTGTTCAGTGTTTACAAAGATGTGATTAATTCAAAATTTGTCAATATTCGGTGTACTCTGTGTATGAGAAATATCTTTGATCAAGAAACACAAAACTTTGCACATAGTTTCTTATTGATGTATATGATACATTAAAACAATAAAAGATTTCAAAAGGGCTATATTTTAGCCACACTGAGTAATGTGTACTTTGTTATGAACTAACACGAGTAACATGTGTAGTTAGTAATAAAACGGTATATAATGTTAAAAATATATACGATATAATAAAATATACTTTGTAAATAATACAATTATTGGAATAGCATCCAGTTAGTAATAAAATAGTCTAAAAAAATATATATGATTCTAATATGCTTTTTTCTATTAATATAATAAAATATACTTCGTAATACAATTATAGGAATTGTCATTTAGTTAGTAATAAAATAATCTAAAATATAAAAAAAAAATATATGATTCTAATAGTTTCGTTTATCCAAATTATTGTTTAATCTTAAAACCTCGTGGGTATTCTAACTATTACATAATGCATTTTTAATATAGGGATACAGTTAAACAAATCGTTAGAGCACAGATTTTAATAGCTATAGTAGTTCTAAATACTAATAGAATTCGGAACTAATTTTGGATCAAGAATATCATAAGGATGCTTCCTCGATTTATTCCTTCTTTGGATGGTTTTACTTATATCCTTTAAATTAGCCCGAAATCTGCAAAAGAAAATATAAACATTACGGCATGAATGAAGAAAGATCCAACAATGATTGTATAGATTAGTGTGACGATGTTCAAGTATAAACAATAGGGGGGTTGGGTGGCCGAATGGTTAACGTGCGCGTGCTGTATCATACGGCCTGTCATTGAGTCCAATGGCGTGGTTTGCGAATCCCCGGATGTAGGTGGCACTGAGTAGGGTCGCCTGTCCAACTTTGTGGGTTTTCTCCGGGTCCTCCGGTTTTCTCCCACTGCTAAAGACCCCTACGCGCAAGCGAATTATTGAAATAAAATTAAACCATATGTTTGTCCCGAAATGACCTAATTTGAGTCGAGTGGACGTGGTGAAGTATAAACAAGACAATGTAGAGTCAGAATGTGGTGAAATATAAACAAGATAATATAGAGTCAGAAAGTGGTGAAGTATAAACAAGGTAAAACATGACCCTTACTAAAAACAACACATTGATAACCCCCTTTAACCTGCGTATGACATCTCCGTTTATACATGTACATGCATGCCCCTGGCTGAAAATGCGGCCCTTATCATACAGCGAAATTTGTAGATGACATATGACATAGTTATTTATGGCACAAAATAATATTTTAAGAACTAATTTGGGGCCCCTTTAATCTGATCCTGAAATTATAATTACTTTCAGAAAACAAAGGCACAACACTATTTTTCCACTAAAGTCAGGATATTGTTCCTGTTACATTTTCTCGATAGGCCGAGTGGAACACTGTCGAGTACTTACCCATTGACTATGTCCACTGCTTCAGGGTCATGCACATACTGAACTTCAAAATTACCAAGACTGTTTGCAACTCTTTCGCTTAAAATATCTGTCATGACCATGATATCCAAAGTTTCGTCTTTATCTGGTAAATAGTCTATTATCGCCATTTTGGCATCCTAAAAAAATCAAATCAAATCAGGATGCAATAACCCGAATTAATTCCATTAGAGATAATTCAAAATTAATATATTGTTGGAAGTTTCATTCAAATTAATTTATTCTGAGTCAAGTTAGCACTGTTTGAGGTTTTGACAAGATGTGGCAATGTTGTTTATAACCGTAGCAAAGTTACTAAAAAAGTCAAAGTTAATAAAAAAAAGTCAACCTCGCTTCTCCATTTTAAAATTAAATCATTAAATTGTGATCGCATTTCACTGTCTTGAGAGTTGATCATAGGCCTGTCATGTGAATAAATGTCTAAATAATAATTCATATAACATTTGAAGCCCCCCCAAAAAAACGTACAGTAGGGAAATATAGCTCTTGAATAATGCATCTTTAATAATTTAAAAACTGTTTTAGAATTTAATATCCAGAAAAGAAAATTGAGAGCTGATTAACTCGTCCGAAGTCAACCCTAACTTTAACAGTTACGGCCAAGCGAATATTAACTGCTGATCAGTTTGGGAACATTCTTGACGTCATTTACATCAAACAGTTTATGTGGACACATGATTGATAAAAGCCAATAAGCCCCGCCCCCACCGATGTGGGTTAAAGCGAGTGCACCCGGGAAATACAGCAGTAAAATGTTACCTTGGTTGTAGGCGGACTACCTGTCATCAAACTCGGGTAATTAGCCGGAAATGCGTATTGTTCGTACTGTAGAAAGTTGGCTGCAGCATGGGTAACACTACAGGTATATATAATGCACGTGACTACCAGTACGATATCTTCGTTACATTTCAGATGGCCACCATTAGGTATTCCCTGGAAAATGAAATGGGGTTTAACGTCCCACTTTCTGATCCTAACCTGGGCTAATGAAGACTGGCATACGCCATAAAGTGTGCTATGAGGGAAATTTTGCACGGGCAGTGGCGCTACGGCCTACTCTTTGGCCTATATCAAATTCCAACTGCCGAGGGATCTTTTAGGTCCACGCCAATGTGCACACGGGAACTCGGTTTTCCGTCCCATCCGAACGACTATACAGCTGTCCTCGTCAGACCCTCCGTCTTGCATCACGGACAAGGGGAAACCACGCCGGAAAATTTGGATGAACTTTCTCGGCCAATGTAGGAATCGAACAGACGACCTCCAGGCTAGCGAGCCAGCCTATTGCATGGAAGAAACAGAAAAAAAATACAAATGGATATATATATCCATTTATATATATTATATATATATATTATATATATATATAGCAGTTGGAGAAAAAGGAAGTGTTCTGAGATATCCAACGAGGATATCGACCTACGGAAATACAAACCATGCGTCATAACCAAATGAAATACCTTATGATGTAACGTGTACGCGTTTAACATTTGCCCCCCCCCCACCACATTAAAGGAGTGTTTCTAAATTTTGTGTTGTGTAATCATATCGGGGTTGTGGCATGGGTCCTCCTCTGAAAATTTAAAGGTCTGTCGTGCATTTTACACACGAGTCTTACCAAAATTCCAACCCCACCCTTTTCCTTTCTTAAGCTCAGCTCCTTCGCCCAACTCCTTAATTCCCAATCACCTGCGATATCCTTTGGGCTCTCTGCAAAATACATCAAATGATTATTGATAAAAAGAATATACATATATTCAAAGATCTATAATGCGGCTGTTTATCGTACTTAACATGAACGTAACTTGGACGAGAAGTTTCATGGTTTCCCCTTGTCAGTGGTGCAAGGCGGGTACCCTGACAAGGAACATCATCTAGTCGTTCACATGAGGCGAAAAACCGAGGTTTACTGTACATATTGGCATGGGCGTTAAAGAACCCTTGACAGTATATTATATCCAAACATTAAAATGGGACGCCTATAAAAGACTGAAGCGGCCATAAGCTAGCTACTCTGCTTGGGAAGCGAGAAACACGCGGCTTTTCAATTTTACAAATACTAAAGATGGCTGTAGTAGGTTACATTTACATGTTTATAAATAAACTGGACGTTTGGATGGATCAAATGGTCTACCGCGTGCGCAGTAGATCTTATGGCCTGTCAGTGAGTCAAGTGGCGAGGTTTCGATTTCGTGTGTGTACGTGACAAGGAGTAGGATCGCCTGTCCGACCTTATGTTTTACCGGGACCACCGGTTTCCCCCCCTCCGGGCAGAGGGACAGCGAATTGTTAAAATTAAAAAAATGAACCGTATGTTAGTCCCGATATCACCAAAATTGTGTCGAGTGGGCGTTAAACCCCATTTCTTTATAAGTAAATTGACAACATTACGTACTGTAATAAAGGTCAACATATTTAGTGACGTAGTTTTTAATGGCGTCGTATACAAGTAAAGCGTCGTCTCTATAGTGATAATTAGGTAAAGCTGAAACGTCATCAACCTGTAATAAAATACAAAATTCGTTCAATTATATGTAATGTAATCCATCTAATTATACGTAATGCACACACATTCGACCACATGTAATGCAAATTCACCCAATGGCCTGTAATGCACATTCATTCAATCATGTGTGATGCAAAAAGTACCAAAATGGGTTGCTCAATTATTGAGAGGTAGTGCCAGGTGTCGAGGTGAGGAAGGGGGACTGGCGCAGTTTGATGAACTCTCCTGTCCTGAACTCTTCCCCAAAATAGATTATGTTTATACTGAAATCAAATTATATAAAGTCACGTGCAATACTAAAAAATGCCAAAATGTTCATCGGCATTTCCGACATGGTTTCCCCTTGTCAGTGGTGCAGGATGTAGGGCCTGGCAAGAACGTCTGTCTAGTTGTTCGGATGGGATGAAAAACAGAGGTCCCGTGTATGCATTGGTGTGCACGTAAAAGATCCCTCGGCAGCTGGAATTCGATATAAGAGTAGGCCATAGTGCGGCTGCCCGGGAAAAATTCCACTCATAGCAGTAGCACACTGTATGGCGTATGCCCGTCTTCATTCGCCCAGTCGGAGCAGAACAGTGTCAGTTCATTTCCCAAATATCATATGTCATTTTCGCATTCTTTTCTGTGTGCAAAGTTTTCTTGTTGTATAGGTGTTAATACACACCAGCAAATAAACGTTATATTTAGTTTTTAGGTTTTTTTTAAAAAAAAAAAAAAAAAAAAAATATGCGGTACATTCAAAATACACGAAAGGCGGTTTTAAGGAAAATTGTCAAAGCCTACAGGCAAAGTATTAGATTAATATATTCATTGAAAACTTGCCCCTCTGTTTTTCAAATCTGCAGGAAGAGTACCGTCTACATCCATTCGCCACTCATTCATTCTGGAAAAAATGTTTGTATAAATAAAAACAGCAAAGTTAGTTCGGTGACCTTACTTTTTGTATAGACTATACTTTTTGTCACCCACAAATCTGGGATCAAATTCCACAACCCACAAGAAAGATAACCAATAATAGAAACACGATGAATGTGACTTTTCTGCACCAAGCGAGAATAGGTCGTGTAGTATGCGGGTACATTTTGCCCGGGTAGCGCCATTTCCGGCAACTCTTTACCGAATTCAGTAAGAAAGACGTTGGCTCGCTAACCTGGAGATCCCGTGAAAGTTCGTCGGGAGTTTCTGTCGTGGTTCATTCTTGTCAGTGGTGCAGGGCAGAGGTTCTTTCAAGGGACAATGTATAATCGTTCGGATGGGACAAAAACCGAGGTCCCGTGTACATATTGACGCGCACGTTAACGATCCATTGGCAGTTCGAATTCGATATAAGAATATGCAGTAATGCCGCTGTCCGGGCAAATATTTTCTCATAGCACAATGTATGGCATAGTATGGCCGTTTTCATTAGCCCAGTCTTACAAGAAGAGTAGGACGTTAATTTTCATTTCATTTCACCTTTTCGTACAGTACTTTCATCAGGTATTAGATACACATTGCACTGATTGTGGTTATATATATATCATGAACATCGGGATGGCGACAGAATTACTTTCAGGGCACAAACCGAGGCAGACCACTATTTATAGCAATTCTCTCTCTATCTATTCTCCCCTTTTACATGCCAATTTTTGTTGACTGGGGTAACAAAACAGTCCTACATAAGAACAGGTTAAGGCATGTATCTAGAACCTCCAAATCCTATTACACAACCTAACCAATTCGAAAACCAAAAGTGGTCCGTCGAAGAATACTGACCCTTTTCCGACAAGTTCAATCATTCCTTTGGCACCGGTCGTCATCGCTGTATCGACCCATCCGCCTGTCGGTAGAAGTGTTGTATAAGCTAAGCTGAAATGACAAAGCCATACACATAAATTAGGTAACCCACTATTAAAGTATTACCGTAATGTAAAATATGGGGTGACATCTACCTGGTATGGTCTCCATGCGCTAGTCATCTTGTGGTTCTTCTTGTTGTTCTTCGAAACGACGTTCTTCGATAATAGTCTAAAGCCCCGCCAATTCATGCACGATCAAAATGATACGGGTATTTGATTTTTGATATGACCCCCATGGTAGCTGCGATGACGGCACACCCAGTTCCTGGTCTAGTTGAATGGGATACCATTTCTAAAGATAACAAATGTTTAACCCAAGCAATAAATCTCTATAATAACTTACTTGTTGATCGCTAATACATATAAAAAATGTGGCCCCATTAATTTGAATAGAGGATGTGACAGCGATAGATTTCTGTGAGTTGAAATCGCGATTCCTTCCATATTAAGATGTGTAGAACCTGGAAAAAAACCAACAGATTTTAATCAATGATTGATTGATTGACCGATTGATTGATCGATCGATCGACATGACGATTGATTATTCGTTAGTTTGACCAATCTATCTTCAGAGTCGCACATGTTTCGTACAACACCGTCGTTACCCTTGATGGACTGTGGAGGTTGCTATGTGGATCAGAAATACAGAGATAGAGATTGCTGTATTTTGGTTGACTTTATAGGTTGTTATTACGTTCTACTACATACTGTGCAAGACGGAGAGCCTAGTCACGCATACTGTCTAGTCGTGCATAAGGAACGAAACACTGCATGTAACAAGACCCTTGAGATTTGAAATTGAGATTAAGAACAGAAAAGTAGAGCGTTAAAACCTAAGATATCGGACTATTGTTACTCATCAAGATGTGTTGCTATGGTTACTTACCTAGATGTGTGACTATGGTTACTGAAAAAGGTGTTCTACTATGGTTACTTAGCAAGATGAGCAACTGTTATTACTTATCAAGATGCATTACTATTATTGCTTCTTATCAAGATGTGCTACTATGGTTACTTTCCACGATGTGTTACTATGGCTACTAACAAACATGTGTTACTATGGCTATTCCCTCAGATACTATGGTTGCGTATCAAGATGTGTTACTATGCATGATTACTAAGATGAGTTACTAAAGTTACTTTCCAAGACGTGTTACTATTATTACTTACCAAATGAAATGAAATGGGTTGTAACGTCCTACTCGTCTGCACCTACCCTGGGCTAATGGTAGACGGGCATACGCCATACAGTGTGTTATGAGGGTAATTTTGCCCGGACAGCGGCGTTACGGCCGGTGCCTACGCGCTCGAATATCAAATTCCAATTGCCAAGAGATCTTTTACATGCACGCCAATGTGTACACGGAACCTAGGTTTTTCGTCCCTCCGTTCTGCATCACTGACAAGAGTAAGCCACGCCGGAAAATCGAGATGAACTTTTTCGCAGGGATCGAACACCCGACCTCCAGGCCAGTGAGTCGGCGCCTTACCCACTTAGCCACATGATACTCCATTACCAAGATGTGTTACTATTATTACTTAACAATATGTGTTACCATGGTCACTTCCCAAGAGGTGTTACTGTGGTTACTTACCAAGATGTGTTAGTGATTGATGGTAGGCGGCATCTGCATTATTATACCACATTTTAGCTATAGTCCAAACAGTAGGGTGATCTGTTGGTAGAAACACCTTAAAGCAAACAATATTATACCGTATTATACATCAGGATATTTTCTAAATTCACCCCGTTTTGGGGTGAATAGAGTAATGATATCGGGCTGAACGTTCTGTCAGTTAGTACAGCGAAGACAAATATACGTCATACATTTTGCTCGGACAGAAATTAAATCTCTAGTATCATTTGTTCTTTTACGGGCACAACAACGTGTATACGGGTCCTGCAGGGTACTGAAAAGGGGGAATCCCCGTTTTCGGATTTACAAATGGAGGAGATTCGTTAAACCGCCACAATCAGCAACATCAGCAATATTTGAATTTTCACCACAGATCATTTACTTTTGTGATTTACATTTTCATAATAAATATTTTTATGATTGAAATTTTTATAGTTAAATTTTTTGTTGTCGGAATGATTTTCAGAAAAATCTAGATCTGATTATAATTACCGGATTATCTGCAGCTGGTTTCTGGAATAACTGAATAGCGATAGGTCGTAATTCCCGATTATTGTCAACCATAAACAGTCCTATAGGGACACAAAGCTGAAAATAAAATACAATGACGTTTTAAGATCACACCCATGGAATGGAATAAAGCTTAACATCCGACTAATAGAACACAATTTTTATGGGAAACAATCACTGGTTTATTCTAAAAGCACGACGTTTCGACAAGTATCCTCTGCAGATATTAACAACCAACCAACTGAATAGAAAAACAAGGAAAATCCTAGAAGCGATTAACATTAGGCGCTATTCACCCCAACTAAACAGGGACGCGGGGCTGCATATTTCAAGGGCATACGATCAGGTCATCAAAATGAACAATACAACTTAAATTACAACCCATTAATCACAAGCTTTAACTGTTTAGTTAGTCGGAGAGAATTGGCAGTGTGTACTTGCTTTCTTACTATTAGTATGTATGTATTAGTAAGCTAAATGCCCCCCCCCCCTTTATCACCCCATTTATTACAATATGTTTCAACCTATGGCTTTTTTCTGGTTAGGCTATTAACTTCATTTGTCAGTGAGCTTTCACATACCATTAGTATGTATGTATTAGTAAATTAAATGCCCCCCGCCCTTTTATCACCCCATTTATTACAATATGTTTCCAACCTATGGCTTTTTTCTGGACTGTTTAATTTATTAGGCTATTACTGTTTATTTAGCCTTCTGTTATGGACTATGCAATGCCTACATTAATTTATTATAAGTGTTATCCATATCTTAGTATATGGTTTCATCCCTATTACCTCATTGAAACAACATAGCAGCATCCAACGGCTCCCTTTGATGGTCTTCATAATTAGCTAAATGTTTTCCATTTGTTGTTATTGTCTAATTAACTACCCTACTTATCTTATGTCTAATTTGTTTAATCCTTTATCTTTATTGTTATTGTTATTATATCTTATTATATGGTTTCACCATGTCCACTCTTATATATTCATCTGAAGTTTATGAAATGTCATTGTGCTTGATAACGATAAGAGGATACTTGTCGAAACGTCGTGCTTTTAGAATAAACCAGTGATTGTTTCCCATAAAAATTGTGTTCTATTAATGTGTTTTCCAATCGCTAAATGCCACTTAAAGATTATGCTTAACATCCGACCTTTCTGTACCCAAGGGATAATGAAGAGAGGCACAGCTTGGCGGGATTATGATGAACAGCGATGGTTTCGCCAACTGTTCGTTGAATACCAACTGCTAGGGTTTCATTTACTTACACGTCATTGTATACACGGGACCATGGTATTTATCAGCACTCCAAAGACGGGACACTGTTTCGTCGTGGACCACTAACAAACCACCCCGGAAAATCCAGAAGTGTAAGCCGAGAATGTATACGAGCAGTTGAATAAGCCTAAAACCCTTTATCCATATTACTATTCGACCGATTTTCCCCGACGAAAACGCAAACGGAAACACGGCGAAAACGCATACATGAAAAACTGAATCATTAGACGCATCAAAAATCCCATGACATACGGACGGACAATAGCGATGGTAATATACGACCACATATACAACCAACTTACCGTTCTACCCTCTCGACAAATAATTCCTTCTAATATCTCATAATCACAAATATATATCCTCTTATCTTTTAGTAAGTCTTTTAATTTGTTGCCTTGTAACATGGGTTTTAGAATACTCTCGTTAACAGCCAACCTGAAACAAACAAATAGAGAAAATGAAATGAAATGAAATTGGGTTTAACATCCTACTCTTTTGCACCTAACCTGGGCTAATGGAAGACGGGCATACGCCATAGGCCTACAGTGTGCTATGAGGGAAATTTTGCCCGGGCAGCGGCACTACGGCCTACTCTTATATCGAATTCCAACTGCCAAGGGATCTTTGACGTACACTCCAATGTGTACACGGGACCTCGGTTTTTCGTTCCATCCGAACGACTAGGCAGCTGTCCTTGTCAGGCCCTCCTTCTGCATCACTGACAAGGGGAAATCACGCAGGAAAATCGAGATGAACTTTCTCGGCCAATGCAGGGATCGAAAACACAAATAGAGGAAGAGGGCGGGATGTTTTATTTTAAACAAAATCAAGGAATGAAATAGAGTTTCCTACTGTTCTGCTCCGGAGGGGTAATGAAGACGGGCATACAGTGTGCAACGAGGAAAATTTTGTCCGGTCAGCGGCACTACGGCCTACTATTATATCAAATTCCAACTATCAAGGGATCTTTTAAGTGCACGTCAATATGTACAGGGGACCTCGGTTTTTCGTTAACGATTAGACAGCTGTCTTTGTCACTGACAAGGGGGAACAACACCGGAAAATAATAAAATTAAGTAAACCCAGGATGATAACAAGCACGTATGAGTAAACACCTTGCCGAAGTCTTCAGCCTACCACACTTATAGATGACTTCGACACTGCCATGAACCTTAACAACAATCATCAGGTAGTCCATAGAAATCTAGTCGCTACTACATACGGAATTCAAGAAGGCTTTTCTTCTGGTAAATAAGCTAACGATTGGCAACTTATAAATCCCAGTTCAACAGTATAGTACAAAACGAATTTAAGTTGGAATAACAGGTGGTGTATTTATAACAAAGTCTCTAGTTATAAAAGATATTTATAAATGTCTATTCTCTCCACTGGCATCATGGTTTGATCCAGCAGATAGGCTAACTATAGGCACCCCATCCCCCCACATGATTACTATATTATTGAAAAGCATAATGTGTAAAGAATTAAAAATACTTTTCTGGAATTTCTGTACATAGTCTGATGAAATTACTATTTACACTTGCAAGTCTTTGACGACCAAAATAGAGGTCATCTTTCCAGCCATCGTGTTCCTGAAAATCAAAAAATTCAAGTTGATTGGAATATAAACGGTTTTTTCTTTTAAATTATGGCCTCATAGATGAAAACTGTCTTATATTTACGTCACACTAGTTTGAATTTTTGTTTCGGTGTGAAATTTAAAAAGGACCAGCACGATTGGTTTGCTTGGACAGAATCCAATTTTAAAAGATTGAAAATATGCTTGGTCGTCGTAAATAATCACCCTTGACAAGGATGTTCTAACATGACCTAAAGGATTATAATATAACCTGGTTTGTGTCGAGTGGACGTTAAACACCATTTCCCTTTGCATTAGTCCACTCAAACTTCATCGTGCCTACTCCTTAGAATCACCTTTTCTTGATTTAGATGTTCTGTTTTCAAATTGGATTGAAACCTCCTACGAGTTTAGTTAATGAAGATATGAAGGCGAGCACATACCATGCAGTGTGATTTGTTGGGAAATAATCCCGGGCCTCTACGGCCTCTCTTATGTGAAATTCAAACTGTTCTTGTCAGCCCCCTCCCACAATCCTGCATCACTGACAAGAGGAAACAACGTCGAAAAATGCCGAGACTCTGCAGGCGCGGATCCAGGATTTTTTGCAGGGGAGGGGGGGTGTGTGTGTGTGTCTAGGTTTGATAATTGCTTAACTAATTGCGCTCAACCGATTAATTTGGTAAATTAGATTCAATTTGGTTCATTCTGACGTATTTCCGGAAGGTAAATACGAAAATTACAGGTCTAAATCGCCAATAAAATAGAATAAAAATTTTTCAAGTCTGAGCAGTCCAGGGGGTCCGGACCTCCCTCTGGATCCGCGCCTGCTCTTTCTCGGCAAAGTCCGAGAGGCTTTCAGACACACACACCCCTATTTACTTTCGTTGGGAGCTATTGATTAAAAATAGTTTGTTGTTACCTTTGGCAAAGGTAATGTTTTGGATATGTAGAAATTTTCTAGTTCGTCCATATTCTTCCATTTGCCGTCCAAACGGCCACAGAATCTGTAATCTAGAAAAGCTGTTCCCTTTGCCATCGCAAACCGTATTGCCAGATGACCCTACAAAACGAAAAAAAATTAAATGCCACCGGGTTAGTTAATGAAGACTTAATTTTGCCCGGACATCGGCGATACGACCTACTCTTATTTTGAATTGCTAAATTATAGCTACACCAGTTTGTTTTCTGCTTAGTAGTATATTTTAATCAATTGGCACCCGGCGTTAGAAGTGGGGAGAGGGGGCTCCTTACGGTATTCAGCGTCTGTACCAAGAAATGTCTGCCAAATTATCGAGACAGGGGTGCGACCAATTCCTTGCACTTCAAAACCCAGAATAACTGTCTAGGTCAATCCCTTGACCCCTTCGCGCAAGCGAGTTTTTGAAGTAAAATTGAACCATATGTTAGTCCCGAAATGACATAGTTTGTGTTGCGCTGACGTTGCACCCAATTTGTCTCTCTCTTTAAAGGATAAGCAAATTGAATAGATTTACCTTGTAGCACCAAGAAAAGTGTTCGTCATCTGGAAAGTCCTTGATCTGAAAATAGATTGAAATTATGGTATGGATAGAAAAATATGACGGCGATGAGTTGTCACATATTCTAATATGATCCTTAAACTGTGGATCTGTAGTTTTATATTATTTAAAATTAAATTAAATGTTTAATCTTAAGAAAAAGAATAAGCCAATAAACTACTAGTAGTTTCAATAATATAATTAGTTTTACATGATTTATATATTATGATTTATATTAAATTGTATAAACACCATAGCAAAACAGTTTTTATTTATTATTTCCCACTGACATAGTCTTATGTAAACTTTTCGTTTGTTCGATTCTGGAGCTTAATGTCCACATCCATCAGGGGGGATATCTTATTAATATTTGCATTTTTCATTTAATCGTTGATCAACTTTCAAAAACCTCCGTCAACATTTATATCTTTATATTGGCTAGTTCCTTTAGTAACTGTCTCTGAGTGGATCATGTCCGGTGACAGTAGCTAACGCTTGCTGGATAGCTTCAATATTAAAATACGACAAAACACCGCGCTTCCCCACCCCTGTTCTCAGTCTATTATGGAACTTCTGCTTTCTATTTTTCACCGTGAATGTTTATGCCTAGACTTCCGCTATTAATTATTCAAATTGCCAAATATTACGTAATAAATTATAATGATTGGTTAAAAAGCCCATCACGTGTTTTTAGACCTTTGACATACCCCATACCTTGCATACCATTAGGGACTCATTACCAAATTTGGTCACCAGACACATCCCATTCTTGACAATGACAAATGTGTTTATTAACCTACGGTTCAATAATTCATGTAACATATCAGCACAGACTTCCTTCTGTTTTTCTCGCCATATTTCATAACCAATTTAATTTGCATTTGAAATAACCTCATACCATAGCATATTTGACAATGGAGAATAAATAAATCAAGGTCCTAATATTATTTTGTATATTTTCTTTAGCACAAATCCCTGCCATCCATATTACTACACATTTAGATTTTCATTTGCCTAACTGTCAACGCATTATGTGATGCACGTAATGGTAGTTTAATCCCTACAGATAATATAACAATGGACCTCTAAGCATGACTTAGTTGTCATTACAGAACATCAGTATACCCCCCCCCCCAAAAAAAAAACAAACAAAACACCCCAATGTCCTAATGCTGTACTGACTACTTGCATCGGTATTTTCTGGCGCGGCCGCCTCTTGTCAGTGGTGTGAGCCCTTGGCATATGGAATTCGATATACGAATAGGTCATCGTGCCGTTGTCGGACAAAATTTCCCCCCATATCCCACTGCATGTATGTCCATCATCATAATCCAATCGGAACAAAATAGTAGGACATTAAACCCCATTTCATTTTATTTACTTACCCTAACAGGCAAACCTGGTGCTGGTGATTCAAACTGATACTCTTTCATCTTTTCTTCAAGTTCTTTTTTTCTCTGTTCGGGATGTTCGTCATATTGTGGTAAGGAAGTGTCATTTATTGTAAATCTTTGGTGGAAGTTAGCTTTAACCCAACGTAATATAGGAAAAACGAATTTTTCCGCCGTTCTGGCATTCTCCACTACAATTCTGTTCACATACCAGGCGCTACCAAACCCTGAATTATCTCTCCATAGTTCAATTTCAACTACTTTACCAACGGATCCCAGATTGTGGCGGGCTACCCTAAAGACATCCGTTTGGCCACTTTCAAAATCATCTCTGAAGAACCTATCCAGGTGGATTTCGGGCGTGGAATTTCCAATTTCATCGTGAAGAATAATGAAGACATTAGCGTCGGTCCCTGCGTATTTTTTGTCTCCGGTGGTCACATATATCAAATAATCGTCCTTCATGTTGCGAAGTGGGCGAATCGTCTCACCAGAGGAATGGTTGTTCTTGGCAGGAATATTTGCTCTTATATGACAACGATATAAGTGGGAGTCAGGTGGTCTGACCAATCAGTATCGAGTTGAGTTATGATTTCAGATCCTAGTAACTATCAAACGTCTCTTTATTCAACACGATATTTCAAGTGGTTTATCCTTGTTTGTCTATGAATACTGTAAACAATAAAGATGCATTATTTAAAATTTTAGATACATAGCTGACAGCTTTCGCTATGAAGTCGGGTTTATAATTCCGACGTTTTCAATGTTTATACTTATGACGGTCGTTCAATGCTGGCAAATTTGTAGAGTTGCAAATATGAACTTCATGAACGACCTGGTAGGCTTTATCTGCGCTGGGGGTTATTTCACGAAATTTTAACTAAGATAAGATCCCAATTTTAGTAATTTGATTGGATAATATTAGATTGATATTAGTGCTTAGCCAATCAAAAATGAAGTATCTACTAAAATTGGATTTTATCTTAAGTTAAAATTTCGTGAAACAGGGCCTTGGTCATTAAACAGCACCACTGTTGCTAAAATCCACCATGCTTACTTTAGGTTGAGAACACGCTTTCGTTTGCTTATTTTCACACATTTTGGTTGATGCTAACGTACGTCGTTGATCGACGCAAACGACAGATTTGTTGCGTTTGCCGGCGCCGTGTGGCGGCTGGTAGGTTATACAGTATAAACCTGATTTAAGAGTTTTAATATGAATAATGAAAACGGAATATATTGAAAATCCCAGTCAAATTTCTCCCTTATGAGAGCAGTTATGAACGTTTAATAAAATAGTGTAGTATTGATTTTCATTAATACCATTGTTACAATAATAAACAAAGTCTGGATTATCTATATTAAAATCAAAATTATTAAATGGCGACCGTGTTTCAATCAGTTCAAAATTGCAACAATCCGATGATGTATAGAATGATTATTGTCTTGTCCTGTGAACAAATGTCTAATTAATAATTTCATAAAGCTTGATACCAAAAGAAAGTTCTGCACTCGGCACATTTAGCTCTTACACAATGCATCTTTAACTTTCATTGTTACATAGAGTGGGCTGCTTAATGCTATCAATTTCACACAAAACAGGATATGTTGATAATCTTAAATGTACACCTATATATTGCACAGTATGTAGAAGAACTCTTTTACGTTTTTCTAAGGGCAACATTTCGTTAATAGCATACTGTATGGGATAAGCCTGTCTCGATAAGCCCTGTCGGTGCAGAGACGTTGAACGCGAACCCTCCATTTTATTTCATATCATTATTTGTTTATCGTACTCAGAAGTAAAGTATTTATAATGGGAGCAGGCTATATGATCAGTGGCGGCGCCAGCCGTCGGTGGTTGGAGTTGGAGGGGCAAAGTCCAAGGTTTTAGGGAGCAAAAGCAAGAGTTTTAACTCGGGGTTTTGGGAGCCTCCCCCAGAAAGTTTTGCAAAACAGACTGCCGGCAGTATTTCAGGAAATGATCGTTGAGGTAAAGTGTCAAACGAACGGACTTGCAAACCTCGACGAATCCCACTCATGAGCGCCAAAGTAGGGAGCTTTTATGGAGGGTTTGAGGACCTCCCCCCGAAAATTTTGAAAAATAGACTGTCGGAAATACTGACTTTCAGTCAGAAACCGATCGTCTAGTTAAAAAAAATCCGACCACATACCGTCCGTCGCCTGATTACTAGTTTATCCGACCAGAGAACAAAATGTCAAACGAACGGACATGCGAACCTCAACGAAGAAGTACCCTTGTGAGCGCCAAAGTAGCGAGTGTTTGTGGGGGTTTGGGGGACCTCCACAAGAAAATTTTGAGAAATAGACAGTTGGAAATGCTGCCGGACAGTATTCAGACACCGATCGTAGAGATAAATAGAGCTAATCGGACGCCGTCTGTCCCGTGATAACTAATATTTTCTACCCGAGAGGGGAAAGTGTCAAATGAACGGACTTGCGAACCTTAACGAAGTCCCCAATAATTTGAAAAGTAGACTGCCCGACTTGCAGTTTGGCAGTATTTCAGGCATTGGTCGTCAAGACAAATAGAGCCTACCAGTGCAGAAGAGTAGGACGTTAAATCCCATTACATTTAACGAGATACCGACTGTCACCAAATGACTTGTTTATCCGGTCGGGCGGAGTGACTATATTCGTCACTATATTTTGTGAAAGAGACTCCCGGAAATTTAGCCAGGCAGCATTTCAGACACTGGTAGCCGAGATAACTTTAAGGTGGCCAGATACTGTTCGTCGCCAAATCACCAACTTATCCGAACAGAGAGGGAAGTGTCAAACGATCGGAGTGAGTGTGTCAAGTAAATGCATATTTTAATTTTAATTCGATTTTGATGAAACTTGAAATGCATGGTTATAACCCAAAGATCTTGGTTCCTTTTGTTATTTGCGCATATCGGATCGTAACTTCCTAAAGTATGGCCCCTGATTGTACGAAAAATCGCCTATGGTCCCTCTGGAGAACACAATTATTATCCGATTTAAAAAAACGTTTGACTCTTATCACCGTTAGACCATACGGAAGGTTGGGTTCGAATTTCTTACCCACTTAGCAACATGATCCCTAGTCGAATTTGAAGCCTACTGAAATGCACCTTTATAACCCAAAGATCTTAATTCATTTCGATATTTGCACATATCAAATTCTAACTTAATGATGTAGTAAAAATCACTTTTGGTATTGCTTGTTCTCTATCCATCTCTCGAAAATGTGGGCGTATCCTGCCTGGCAGTGCCAGCCTATATTATACTAATATACAAATATAGTAGATATTGCATTTCACATGTAAAATAATTTTAGTTTCAGGATTTAGCACATTCTTAATGTTCCACCTCAGGTCGCTGAGCTTGAAGGGTACATAAAACTGAACTAAAGAATAAGAAATGCTCGCAAATGATGGACTTGTGTAAAAACAAAACCCGACCACGCGATCTAATATATACTATTCAAAAAAAGTAGGGGATATTTGATTTTTAAGTGTTATTAAAGTCACCTATTGAAACTGACGAAGAAACAAATGACAAAATGAAATGAAGTTCACATTCATCGATTTATTCCAAATGATCGTTAGACTAAGTAAGACACAGACTGACCATTATAAGGGTAAAATGATACCCGGGGTCAAACAGCAAAGTTACCACAGCATCACAACAAAGTCAGTAACAGGTAAATCCTCCTCTGTTTGCCAAACCAGCATTTATCCGACGTGGCATACTCCTAATGAGACGTCTAAGGTCATTTTGGTCCAGATTGTCCCATTCCTGTTGCAACGCAGCAGCAAGTTCTTGGACATTGGCAAGACGTTGTTGACGTTGACGTAACCTCTGTCCAAGCATGTCCCAGACATGCTCGATGGGGGAGAGGTCGGGACTCAGTGCTGGCCAAGGTAATGTGGTGATGTTCTGTTGTTGGAGGTAACCTGTAACGATCCTGGCCCTGTGACATCTTGCGTTGTCATCCTGGAAGATGAAACGGCGGCCATGACGTCGTGCGAACGGCACACCATGGACTGCCAAGATGTTGTTCCGGTAGTACTGGCCTGTAACACGCCCTGCAACAACATGTAACGCCGTTCTTCCAGCAACAGTGATGCCTCCCCACACCATAACAGAACCACCCCCCAAATCGATCATGTCTGATGACGTTAACGTCTTGGAAGGCCGTAGTGCGGCTGCCCGACAAACTTCCCTCATAGCATACTGTATTGCGGGGTATGCTCGTCTTCATTAGTCTAGTTAGGGGCAAAACAGTAGGACGTTAAACCCCATTTCATTTCCCATGAAAAACTAAATCTAGATATCACTAAATACGAATAAATAATAAACTATGTATAAATGATATATAATTATGTTTATTGGATTTAATGATGTCATTGGAGAGGTCAGATCCAAATTTAAACCACACAAAAATTTGATACATAACATAATAGAGAATATTATACCATTGATTTGTAAATCCAAATTAATACGGGAATGATTACAATTTTTGGAATAGCATGCAGTTAGTAATAAAATAGTCTAAAATAAAAAAAATATATGATTCTAATATTCTTTTTATACGCCCACATTATCATGTGGACGTATATTGTCGTCGCCCCTGTTCGTCCGTCCGTCCGTCCACAATTGTTTGTGAACAGTCTACAGGTCACAATTTTTATCCGATTTCAATTAAACTTAAAATATAGATTTATCACCCTACGATCTCGGTTCCTTTCGATATTGGCATGTATCGGACTGTAACTTCATGGAATATTGCCCCTGATTGTACGAAAAATCACGTTTTTTTAGCTTGTGAACAGTGTAGAGGTTACAATTTTGAACTGATTTTGATGAAACTTGAAATACATGTTTATAACCAAAAGTTCTTGGTTCCATTGCATATTTGCGCATATCGGATCGTAACTTCCTGAATTATGGCCCCTTATTGTACGAAAAATCACCCTTTTTAGCTTATGGTCCCTCTGGAGGTCACAATTATTACCTGATTTTAAAACAAAACCGTTTGATTATATCACAGTTACATCATAGTTATGGGTGAGTTTGAAAACTCTTGTTGATTGCCCGGACGATTTAGCTGCTGTGTGGGCGTATGTTTCGTTGCCTGGCAACCTATTTTTTTCTATTAATATAATAAAATATCCTTCGTCATACAATTATAGGAATGGTCATTTAGTTAGTAATAACCTAGTCTAAAATATCAAAAAATATATGATTTTAATAGCTTCGTTTATCCAAATTATCGTTAAATTTTAAAACCTCGGGGGTATACTAATCTATTTAACAAATAATAAAGAGCTAACAAGAAAAAGGTGTTTTGCAACTACAGTCATTGTGAAGCTGGTTCACTCCCACTTCGACTACAAATTTTATAACCATCAAAAATCCTTGTAATATTTGGGGATTGCATTGGGTTTAATACTTGTTTATCTATATAAGATTAATTGTTTCAAATATTGTACATTTATTCTTCCAGTTCACCATCATTCAGTCCAAAATTTTGTTATCTTCTTAGAATTACTTTATAACATTATTGTTTTATGTGTAATGACGGGACTTCGTGAAATAGAATGTTGGATATTTTATGGAAGAATCTGTTTTAGCCACAGAGAGGGTATATAAGTTGGAATAATAAAACCACCAGACCATATAATCTGTTGCTATAAGCTGCGACGTAGGCGAAATAGGACGGTACCATGAAACTAGAATCTAAAAAAAGAATATCAGTCCAAAAATGGTAAATTTCTGTTCAGTGTTTACAAAGATGTGATTAATTCAAAATTTGTCAATATTCGGTGTACTCTGTGTATGAGAAATATCTTTGATCAAGAAACACAAAACTTTGCACATAGTTTCTTATTGATGTATATGATACATTAAAACAATAAAAGATTTCAAAAGGGCTATATTTTAGCCACACTGAGTAATGTGTACTTTGTTATGAAATAACACGAGTAACATGTCTAGTTAGTAATAAAACGGTATATAATGTTAAAAATATATACGATATAATAAAATATACTTTGTAAATAATACAATTATTGGAATAGCATCCAGTTAGTAATAAAATAGTCTAAAAAAATATATATGATTCTAATATGCTTTTTTCTATTAATATAATAAAATATACTTCGTAATACAATTATAGGAATTGTCATTTAGTTAGTAATAAAATAATCTAAAATATAAAAAAATATATGATTCTAATAGTTTTGTTTATCCAAATTATTGTTTAATCTTAAAACCTCGTGGGTATTCTAACTATTACATAATGCATTTTTAATATAGGGATACAGTTAAACAAATCGTTAGAGCACAGATTTTAATAGCTATAGTAGTTCTAAATACTAATAGAATTCGGAACTAATTTTGGATCAAGAATATCATAAGGATGCTTCCTCGATTTATTCCTTCTTTGGATGGTTTTACTTATATCCTTTAAATTAGCCCGAAATCTGCAAAAGAAAATATAAACATTACGGCATGAATGAAGAAAGATCCAACAATGATTGTATAGATTAGTGTGACGATGTTCAAGTATAAACAATAGGGGGGTTGGGTGGCCGAATGGTTAACGTGCGCGTGCTGTATCATACGGCCTGTCATTGAGTCCAATGGCGTGGTTTGCGAATCCCCGGATGTAGGTGGCACTGAGTAGGGTCGCCTGTCCAACTTTGTGGGTTTTCTCCGGGTCCTCCGGTTTTCTCCCACTGCTAAAGACCCCTACGCGCAAGCGAATTATTGAAATAAAATTAAACCATATGTTTGTCCCGAAATGACCTAATTTGAGTCGAGTGGACGTGGTGAAGTATAAACAAGACAATGTAGAGTCAGAATGTGGTGAAATATAAACAAGATAATATAGAGTCAGAAAGTGGTGAAGTATAAACAAGGTAAAACATGACCCTTACTAAAAACAACACATTGATAACCCCCTTTAACCTGCGTATGACATTTCCGTTTATACATGTACATGCATGCCCCTGGCTGAAAATGCGGCCCTTACCATACAGCGAAATTTGTATATGACATATGACATAGTTATTTATGGCACAAAATAATATTTTAAGAACTAATTTGGGGGCCCCTTTAATCTGATCCTGAAATTATAATTACTTTCAGAAAACAAAGGCACAACACTATTTTTCCACTAAAGTCAGGATATTGTTCCTGTTACATTTTCTCGATAGGCCGAGTGGAACACTGTCGAGTACTTACCCATTGACTATGTCCACTGCTTCAGGGTCATGCACATACTGAACTTCAAAATTACCAAGACTGTTTGCAACTCTTTCGCTTAAAATATCTGTCATGACCATGATATCCAAAGTTTCGTCTTTATCTGGTAAATAGTTTATTATCGCCATTTTGGCATCCTAAAAAAATTAAATCAAATCAGGATGCAATAACCAGAATTAATTCCATTAGAGATAATTCAAAATCAATATATTATTGGAAGTTTCATTCAAATTAATTTATTCTGAGTCAAGTTAGCACTGTTTGAGGTTTTGACAAGATGTGGCAATGTTGTTTATAACCGTAGCAAAGTTACTAAAAAAGTCAAAGTTAATAAAAAAGCCAACCTCGCTTCTCCATTTTAAAATTAAATCATTAAATTGTGATCGCATTTCACTGTCTTGAGAGTTGATCATAGGCCTGTCATGTGAATAAATGTCTAAAAAATAATTCATATAACATTTGAAGCCCCCCCCCCCAAAAAAAAACGTACAGTAGGAAAATATAGCTCCTGAATAATGCATCTTTAATAATTTAAAAACTGTTTTAGAATTTAATATCCAGAAAAGAAAATTGAGAGCTGATTAACTCGTCCGAAGTCAACCCTAACTTTAACAGTTACGGCCAAGCGAATATTAACTGCTGATCAGTTTGGGAACATTCTTGACGTCATTTACATCAAACAGTTTATGTGGACACATGATTGATAAAAGCCAATAAGCCCCGCCCCCCACCGATGTAGGTTAAAGGGACAATAACATTCTTGCTGGCTTGGTAGCTCCAGAAAATAAATAATACCCTTATTCTAAGTACTAGATGTTTAAATGTCCTACCTGTTGTGTAAATTATCCATTACAACCTATTTTATTTGTCCAGAGGGTTCGAAAATATTTAAAAATCCAAGTCACATTTGAAAAGGTTTACGTTAGACTTTTCAAATCAATTGGTTGAATTTTTCCAATTTTTTAAATCAGGTGTGTTAAGATGAAATTTATATCATCATTTAATTGGAATATTCTAAAATAATACGATTTGTTGACCAGAATGAAGATTGGGACATATTTTTCAGTTACAACAAGAGTGTTATTGGGGCTTTAAAGAGAGTGCACCCGGGAAATACAGCAGTAAAATGTTACCTTGGTTGTAGGCGGACTACCTGTCATCAAACTCGGGTAATTAGCCGGAAATGCGTATTGTTCGTACTGTAGAAAGTTGGCTGCAGCATGGGTAACACTACAGGTATATATAATGCACGTGACTACCAGTACGATATCTTCGTTACATTTCAGATGGCCACCATTAGGTATTCCCTGGAAAATGAAATGGGGTTTAACGTCCCACTTTCTGATCCTAACCTGGGCTAATGAAGACTGGCATACGCCATAAAGTGTGCTATGAGGGAAATTTTGCACGGGCAGTGGCGCTACGGCCTACTCTTTGGCCTATATCAAATTCCAACTGCCGAGGGATCTTTTAGGTCCACGCCAATGTGCACACGGGAACTCGGTTTTCCGTCCCATCCGAACGACTATACAGCTGTCCTCGTCAGACCCTCCGTCTTGCATCACGGACAAGGGGAAACCACGCCGGAAAATTTGGATGAACTTTCTCGGCCAATGTAGGGATCGAACAGACGACCTCCAGGCTAGCGAGCCAGCCTATTGCCTGGAAGAAACAGAAAAAAAATACAAATGGATATATATATCCATTAATATATTATATATATATATATTATATATATATATATCAGTTGGAGAAAAAGGAAGTGTTCTGAGATATCCAACGAGGATATCGACCTGCGGAAATCCAAACCATGCGTCATAACCAAATGAAATATCTTATGATGTAACGTGTACGCGTTTAACATTTGCCCCCCCCCCACCACATTAAAGGAGTGTTTCTAAATTTTGTGTTGTGTAATCATATCGGGGTTGTGGCATGGGTCCTCCTCTGAATATTTAAAGGTCTGTCGTGCATTTTACACACGAGTCTTACCAAAATTCCAACCCCACCCTTTTCCTTTCTTAAGCTCAGCTCCTTCGCCCAACTCCTTAATTCCCAATCACCTGCGATGTCCTTTGGGCTCTCTGCAAAATACATCAAATGATTATTGATAAAAAGAATATACATATATTCAAAGATCTATAATGCGGCTGTTTATCGTACTTAACATGAACGTAACTTGGACGAGAAGTTTCATGGTTTCCCCTTGTCAGTGGTGCAAGGCGGGTACCCTGACAAGGAACATCATCTAGTCGTTCACATGAGGCGAAAAACCGAGGTTCACTGTACATATTGGCATGGGCGTTAAAGAACCCTTGACAGTATATTATATCCAAACATTAAAATGGGACGCCTATAAAAGACTGAAGCGGCCATAATCTAGCTACTCTGCTTGGGAAGCGAGAAACACGCGGCTTTTCAATTTTACAAATACTAAAGATGGCTGTAGTAGGTTACATTTACATGTTTATAAATAAACTGGACGTTTGGATGGATCAAATGGTCTACCGCGTGCGCAGTAGATCTTATGGGCTGTCAGTGAGTCAAGTGGCGAGGTTTCGATTTCGTGTGTGTACGTGACAAGGAGTAGGATCGCCTGTCCGACCTTATGTTTTACCGGGACCACCGGTTTCCCCCCTCAGGGCAGAGGGACAGCGAATTGTTAAAATTAAAAAAATGAACCGTATGTTAGTCCCGATATCACCAAAATTGTGTCGAGTGGGCGTTAAACCCCATTTCTGTATAAGTAAATTGACAAAATTACGTACTGTAATAAAGGTCAACATATTTAGTGACGTAGTTTTTAATGGCGTCGTATACAAGTAAAGCGTCGTCTCTATAGTGATAATTAGGTAAAGCTGAAACGTCATCAACCTGTAATAAAATACAAAATTCGTTCAATTATATGTAATGTAACCCATCCAATTATACGTAATGCACACACATTCGACCACATGTAATGCAAATTCACCCAATGGCCTGTAATGCACATTCATTCAATCATGTGTGATGCAAAAAGTACCAAAATGGGTTGCTCAATTATTGAGAGGTAGTGCCAGGTGTCGAGGTGAGGAAGGGGGACTGGCGCAGTTTGATGAACTCTCCTGTCCTGAACTCTTCCCCAAAATAGATTATGTTTATACTGAAATCAAATTATATAAAGTCACGTGCAATACAAAAAAATGCCAAAATGTTCATCGGCATTTCCGACATGGTTTCCCCTTGTCAGTGGTGCAGGATGTAGGGCCTGGCAAGAACGTCTGTCTAGTTGTTCGGATGGGATGAAAAACAGAGGTCCCGTGTATGCATTGGTGTGCACGTAAAAGATCCCTCGGAAGTTGGAATTCGATATAAGAGTAGGCCATAGTGCGGCTGCCCGGGAAAAATTCCACTCATAGCAGTAGCACACTGTATGGCGTATGCCCGTCTTCATTCGCCCAGTCGGAGCAGAACAGTGTCAGTACGACGTTAACCCTATTTCATTTTAGTTAATTTCCCAAATACCATATGTCATTTTCGCATTCTTTTCTGTGTGCAAAGTTTTCTTGTTGTATAGGTGTTAATTCACACCTGCAAATAAACGTTATATTTAGTTTTTAGTTTTTTTTAAAACCGTACATTCAAAATACACGAAAGGCGGTTTTAATGAAAATTGTCAAAGCCTACAGGCAAAGTATTAGATTAATATATTCATTGAAAACTTGCCCCTCTGTTTTTCAAATCTGCAGGAAGAGTACCGTCTACATCCATTCGCCACTCATTCATTCTGGAAGAAATGTTTGTATAAATAAAAACAGCTAAGTTAGTTCGGTGACCTTACTTTTTGTATAGACTATACTTTTTGTCACCCACAAATCTGGGATCAAATTCCACAACCCACAAGAAAGATAACCAATAATAGAAACACGATGAATGTGACTTTTCTGCACCAAGCGAGAATAGGTCGTGTAGTATGCGGGTACATTTTGCCCGGGTAGCGCCATTTCCGGCAACTCTTTACCGAATTCAGTAACAAAGACGTTGGCTCGCTAACCTGGAGATCCCGTGAAAGTTCGTCGGGAGTTTCTGTCGTGGTTCATTCTTGTCAGTGGTGCAGCGCAGAGGTTCTTTCAAGGGACAATGTATAATCGTTCGGATGGGACAAAAGCCGAGGTCCCGTGTACATATTGACGCGCACGTTAACGATCCATTGGCAGTTCGAATTCGATATAAGAATATGCAGTAATGCCGCTGTCCGGACAAATATTTTCTCATAGTACAATGTATGGCATAGTATGGCCGTTTTCATTAGCCCAGTCTTACAAGAACAGTAGGACGTTAATTTTCATTTCATTTCACCTTTTCGTACAGTACTTTCATCAGGTATTAGATACACATTGCACTGATTGTGGTTATATATATATCATGAACATCGGGATGGCGACAGAATTACTTTCAGGGCACAAACCGAGGCAGACCACTATTTATAGCAATTCTCTCTCTATCTATTCTCCCCTTTTACATGCCAATTTTTGTTGACTAGGGTAACAAAACAGTCCTACATAAGAACAGGTTTTAAAAGGCATGTATCTAGAACCTCCAAATCCTATTACACAACCTAACCAATTCGAAAACCAAAAGTGGTCCGTCGAAGAATACTGACCCTTTTCCGACAAGTTCAATCATTCCTTTGGCACCGATCGTCATCGCTGTATCGACCCATCCGCCTGTCGGTAGAAGTGTTGTATAAGCTAAGCTGAAATGACAAAGTCATACACATAAATTAGGTAACCCACTATTAAAGTATTACCGTAATGTAAAATATGGGGTGACATCTACCGCCTTTGTGATGTGCCCTAGACATAGAAATATGATACGACAAAATGTCGACAACAAACTGACCCACCACTATCAATTTTTGGACAGGAACTGGTATGGTCTCCATGCGCTAGTCATCTTGTGGTTCTTCTTGTTATTCTTCGAAACGACGTTCTTCGATAATAGTCTAAAGCCCCGCCAATTCATGCACGATCAAAATGATACGGGTATTTGATTTTTGATATGACCCCATGGTAGCTGCGATGACGTCACACCCAGTTCCTGGTCTAGTTGAATGGGATACCATTTCTAAAGATAACAAATGTTTAACCCAAGCAATAAATCTCTATAATAACTTACTTGTTGATCGCTAATACATATAAAAAATGTGGCCCCATTAATTTGAATAGAGGATGTGACAGCGATAGATTTCTGTGAGTTGAAATAGCGATTCCTTCCATATTAAGATGTGTAGAACCTGGAAAAAACCCAACAGATTTTAATCAATGATTGATTGATTGACAGATTGATTGATCGATCGATCGACATGACGATTGATTATTCGTTTGTTTGACCAATCTATCTTCAGAGTCGCACATGTTTCGTACAACACCGTCGTTACCCTTGATGGACTGTGGGGGTTGCTATGTGGATCAGAAATACAGAGATAGAGATTGCTGTATTTTGGTTGACTTTATAGGTTGTTGTTACGTTCTACTACATACTGTGCAAGACGGAGAGCCTAGTCACGCATACTGTCTAGTCGTGCATAAGGAACGAAACACTGCATGTAACAAGACCCTTGAGATTTGAAATTGAGATTAAGAACAGAAAAGTAGAGCGTTAAAACCTAAGATATCGGACTATTGTTACTCATCAAGATGTGTTGCTATGGTTACTCACCTAGATGTGTGACTATGGTTACTGAAAAAGGTGTTCTACTATGGTTACTTAGCAAGATGAGCAATTGTTATTACTTATCAAGATGCATTACTATTATTGCTTCTTATCAAGATGTGCTACTATGGAAACTTTCCAAGATGTGTTACTATGGCTACTAACAAACATGTGTTACTATGGCTATTCCCTCAGATACTATGGTTGCGTATCAAGATGTGTTACTATGCATGATTATTAAGATGAGTTACTAAAGTTACTTTCTATGACGTGTTACTATTATTACTTACCAAATGAAATGAAATGGGTTGTAACGTCCTACTCGTCTGCACCTACCCTGGGCTAATGGTAGACGGGCATACGCCATACAGTGTGTTATGAGGGTAATTTTGCCCGGACAGCGGCGTTACGGCCGGTGCCTATGCGCTCGAATATCGAATTCCAATTGCCAAGAGATCTTTTACATGCACGCCAATGTGTACACGGAACCTCGGTTTTTCGTCCCTCCGTTCTGCATCACTGACAAGAGTAAACCACGCCGGAAAATCGAGATGAACTTTTTCGCAAGGATCGAACACCCGACCTCCAGGCCGGTGAGTTGGCGCCTTACCCACTTAGCCACATGATACTCCATTACCAAGATGTGTTACTATTATTACTTAACAATATGTGTTACCATGGTCACTTCCCAAGAGGTGTTACTGTGGTTACTTACCAAGATGTGTTAGTGATTGATGGTAGGCGGCATCTGCATTATTATACCACATTTTAGCTATAGTCCAAACAGTAGGGTGATCTGTTGGCAGAAACACCTTAAAGCAAACAATATTATACCGTATTATACATCAGGATATTTTCTAAATTCACCCCGTTTTGGGATGAATAGAGTAATGATATCGAGCTGAACGTTCTGCCAGTTAGTACAGCGAAGATGAATATACGTCATACATTTTGCTCGGACAGCAATTAAATCTCTAGTATCATTTGTTCTTTTACGGGCACAACAACGTGTATACGGGTCCTGCAGGGTACTGAAAAGGGGGAATCCCCGTTTTCGGATTTACAAATGGAGGAGATTCGTTAAACCGCCACAATCAGCAACATCAGCAATATTTGAGTTTTCACCACAGATCATTTACTTTTGTGATTTACATTTTCATAATAAATATTTTTATGATTGAAATTTTTATAGTTAAATTTTTTGTTGTCGGAATGATTTTCAGAAAAATCTAGATCTGATTATAATTACCGGATTATCTGCAGCTGGTTTCTGGAATAACTGAATAGCGATAGGTCGTAATTCCCGATTATTGTCAACCATAAACAGTCCTATAGGGACACAAAGCTGAAAATAAAATACAATGACGTTTTAAGATCACACCCATGGAATGGAATAAAGCTTAACATCCGACCTTTCTGTACCCAAGGGATAATGAAGAGAGGCACAGCTTGGCGGGATTATGATGAACAGCGATGGTTTCGCCAACTGTTCGTTGAATACCAACTGCTAGGGTTTCATTTACTTACATGTCATTGTATACACGGGACCATGGTATTTATCAGCACCCCAAAGACGGGACACTGTTTCGTCGTGGACCACTAACAAACCACCCCGGAAAATCCAGAAGTGTAAGCCAAGAATGTATACGAGCAGTTGAATAAGCCTAAAACCCTTTATCCATATTACTATTCGACCGATTTTCCCCGACGAAAACGCACACGGAAACACGGCGAAAACGCATACATGAAAAACTGAATCATTAGACGCATCAAAAATCCCATGACATACGGACGGACAATAGCGATGGTAATATACGACCACATATACAACCAACTTACCGTTCTACCCTCTCGACAAATAATTCCTTCTAATATCTCATAATCACAAATATATATCCTCTTATCTTTTAGTAAGTCTTTTAATTTGTTGCCTTGTAACATGGGTTTTAGAATACTCTCGTTAACAGCCAACCTGAAACAAACAAATAGAGAAAATGAAATGAAATGAAATTGGGTTTAACGTCCTACTCTTTTGCACCTAACCTGGGCTAATGGAAGACGGGCATACGCCATAGGCCTACAGTGTGCTATGAGGGAAATTTTGCCCGGGCAGCGGCGCTACGGCCTACTCTTATATCGAATTCCAACTGTGAAGGGATCTTTGACGTACACTCCAATGTGTACACGGGACCTCGGTTTTTCGTTCCATCCGAACGACTAGGCAACTGTCCTTCTCAGGCCCTCCTTCTGCATCACTGACAAGGGGAAATCACGCAGGAAAATCGAGATGAACTTTCTCGGCCAATGCAGGGATCGAAAACACAAATAGAGGAAGAGGGCGGGATGTTTTAATTTAAACAAAATCAAGGAATGAAATAGAGTTTCCTACTGTTCTGCTCCGGAGGGGTAATGAAGACGGGCATACAGTGTGCAACGAGGAAAATTTTGTCCGGTCAGCGGCACTACGGCCTACTATTATATCAAATTCCAACTATCAAGGGATCTTTTAAGTGCACGTCAATATGTACAGGGGACCTCGGTTTTTCGTTAACGATTAGACAGCTGTCTTTGTCACTGACAAGGGGGAACAACACCGGAAAATAATAAAATTAAGTAAACCCAGGATGATAACAAGCACGTATGAGTAAACACCTTGCCGAAGTCTTCAGCCTACCACACTTATAGATGACTTCGACACTGCCATGAACCTTAAAGCCCCAATAATACTCTTGTTGTAACTGAAAAATATGTCCCAATCTTCATTCTGGTCAACAAATCGTATTATTTTAGAATATTCCAATTAAATGATGATATAAATATCATCTTAACACACCTAATTTAAAAAATTGGAAAAATTCAACCAATTGATTTGAAAAGTCTAACGTAAACCTTTTCAAATGTGACTTGAATTTTAAAATATTTTCGAACCCTCTGGACAAATAAAATAGGTTGTAATGGATAATTTACACAACAGGTAGGACATTTAAACATCTAGTACTTAGAATAAGGGTATTATTTATTTTCTGGAGCTACCAAGCCAGCAAGAATGTTATTGTCCCTTTAACAACAATCATCAGGTAGTCCATAGAAATCTAGTCCCTACTACATACGGAATTCAAGAAGGCTTTTCTTCTGGTAAATAGGCTAACGATTGGCAACTTATAAATCCCAGTTCAACAGTATAGTACAAAACGAATTTAAGTTGGAATAACAGGTGGTGTATTTATAACAAAGTCTCTAGTTATAAAAGATATTTATAAATGTCTATTCTCTCCACTGGCATCATGGTTTGATCCATCTAACTATAGGCACCCAATCCCCCACATGATTACTATATTATTGAAAAGCATAATGTGTAAAGAATTAAAAATACTTTTCTGGAATTTCTGTACATAGTCTGATGAAATTACTATTTACACTTGCAAGTCTTTGACGACCAAAATAGAGGTCATCTTTCCAGCCATCGTGTTCCTGAAAATCAAAAAATTCAAGTTGATTGGAATATAAACGGTTTTTTCTTTTAAATTATGGCCTCATAGATGAAAACTGTCTTATATTTACGTCACACTAGTTTGAATTTTTGTTTCGGTGTGAAATTTAAAAAAGACCAGCACGATTGGTTTGCTTGGACAGAATCCAATTTTAAAAGATTGAAAATATACTTGGTCGTCGTAAATAATCACTCTTGTCAAGGATGTCCTAAAATTGACCTAAAGGATTATAATATAACCAGTTTTATGTCGAGTGGACGTTAAACACCATTTCCCTTTGCGTGAGTCCACTCAAACTTCATTTAAACTTCGTGCCTACTCCTTGGAATCATCGTTTCTTGATTTAGATGTTCTGTTTTCAAATTGGATTGAAACCTCCTATGAGTTTAGTTAATGAAGATATGAGGGCGAGCACATACCATGCAGTGTGATTTGTTGGGAAATAATCCCGGGCCTCTACGACCTCTCTTATGTTAAATTCCAACTGTTCAGCCCCCTCCCACAATCCTGCATCACTGACAAGAGGAAACAACGTCGGAAAATGCCGAGGCTCTCTCTCGGCAAAGTCCGAGAGGCTTTCAGACACACACACACCCCTATTTACTTTCGTTGGGAGCTATTGATTAAAAATAGTTTGTTGTTACCTTTGGCAAAGGTAATGTTTTGGATATGTAGAAATTTTCTAGTTCGTCCATATTCTTCCATTTGCATTTTAAATGGCCAAAGAATCTGTAATCTAGCAAAGCTGTTGCTTTTGCCTTCACAAACCGTATTCCCAGATGAAACTACAAAACGAAAAAAAAATAAAATGCCATTGGGTTTAGCGTCCTACTTTTGTGCACCGGGTTAGTTAATGAAGACTTAATTTTGCCCGGACAGCGGCGCTACGACCTACTCTTATTTTGAATTGCTAAATTACAGCTACACCAGTTTGTTTTCTGCTTAGTAGTATATATTTTAATCAATTGGCACCCGGCGTTAGAAGTGGGGGGGGGGGGAGGGGGCTCCTTACGGTATTCAGCGTCTGCACCAAGAAATGTCTGCCAAATCATCGAGACAGGGGTGCGACCAATTCCTTGTACTTTAAAATCCAGAATAACTGTCCGGGTCAATCCCTTGACCTCTTCGCGCAAGCGAGTTTTTGAAGTAAAATTGAACCCTATGTTAGTCCCGAAATGACATAGTTTGTGTTGCGCTGACGTTGCACCCCATTTCTCTCTCTCTCTTTAAAGGATAAGCAAATTGAATAGATTTACCTCGTAGCACCAGGAAAAGTGTTCATCATCTGGTAAGTCCTTGATCTGAAAATAGATTGAAATTATGGTATGGATAGAAAAATATGACGGCGATGAGTTGTCACATATTCTAATATGATCCTTAAACTGTGGATCTGTAGTTTTATATTATTTAAAATTAAATTAAATGTTTAATCTTAAGAAAAAGAATAAGTCAATAAACTACTAGTAGTTTCAATAATATAATTAGTTTTACATGATTTATATATTATGATTTATATTAAATTGTATAAACACCATAGCAAAACAGTTTTTATTTATTATTTCCCACTGACATAGTCTTATGTAAACTTTTCATTTGTTCGATTCTGGAGCTTAATGTCCACTTTCATCAGGGGTCATCGCTTATTAATATTTGCATTAGTCATTTAATCGTTGAGCAACTTTAACCTCCGTCAACATTTATATCATCATATTGGCTAGTTCCTTTAAGAACTGTCTCTGAGCGGATCATGTCCGCTGACAGTAGCTACCGCTTGCTGGATAGCTGCAATATTAAAATACGACAAAACACCGCGCTTCCCCACCCCTGTTCTCAGTCTATTATGGAACTTCTGCTTTCTATTTTTCACCGTGAATGTTTATGCCTAGACTTCCGCTATTAATTATTCAACTGGGCAAATATTACGTATTAAATTATAATGATTGTTTAAAAAGCCCATCACGTGTTTTTAGACCTTAGACCTACCCCATTAGGGACTCATTACCAAATTTGGTCACCAGACACATCCCATTCTTGACAATGACAAATGTTTTTATTAACCTACGGTTCAATTCATGTAACATATCAGCACAGACTTCCTTCTGTTTTCCTCACCATATTTCATAACCAATTAAATTTGCATTTGAAATAACCTCATAGAATATTTTGACAACGGAGAATAAATAAATCAAGGTCCTAATATTATTTTGAATAATCTATGATTACCATGCGATTAAACATACAACATTTGTGACCAAACAAATCGCATGCAAAAAGTTCTCCAAAAGCTCATCACCGCACTTCAATGTCCTATAATAATTTTGTTTAAGTATTCCTGCTTTGACTTCTCCCCCAGTTTCCTAATTTCAAAACACTATTACACTACATTGAATATTTTTACTTTAACTTCTGATAAACCATTTCTTCTTCTTGAATTTCTCTCGGTCTCTTTCATCTTCCATAGTCTTAAAATAAAAACGTTCTTTTTCTCTAAGTAGAGTTTTCTCGTTAATCACATGTCTTCTCCGCCTTTAAAGAATTTTCAACCAGCATTTCTTTATGACGCATTTGGGACAAATTCATTCATCCTCAAATCAAACGTGTCATTGCCATCAGACCAAGAACTAACATTATTATTTACTCCTACTCTTAACTATAAAAAGTAAAACCTTCATTTAATCTTCAGCATTCTAAATTATAAATCTACAATTTTATAATTGCGTTTTCTTTTTATAATTATTCCGGTTATGAATAAACATTACCAGTGTTACACAAACATCTACTACTAGTAATCTGGCCTTTTTGACCTAATCGCATAATGTCCAAAACAGTCCTTAGCCTATTTCAACACCAGTGCTATATAAACATTATTTAAAATAGACTGTCGAGAGTAAATGTTTGCGCACCCATTCCGCTCAAACATCAGTCTGTATTTTTTTTTATCTAAACCCAAACATGTATAAAGTTTTCAGTCATTAACATTTATTCCAACTACCCATTAATAAATCTCTTATCTAATTTTTCATCACGTGACTTGCCCAATATGAAGTGCAGACAGCATATCATTTATTGTTTTAATAACCAGACTAGAGAGTACATGACATCCCCAATTACCCACTCTTAATCACCTCTCGTGAACAATTTAAAGCAAAATTTAATGACACAAAATAACACACATAACGCATGCATTTATAAAGGATTATACATTTACATTTTAAAGAAACAATATACGAAATCCTGATTTACTTAATCACTGCCTTGCTCGATAATCTCGTAAATTTAACGAGTCAATTATCTTAAATACCTACACGCATCCTCGCGATTTATAAGGCGTAATACTTAATACCGGCACTTCTAATGCCGAAACTTTAACCTTTATACTTAAAGGTATATACTCCTTTATTCCATAATTACCCCCTAAACGCTATTCGCGATTTCACAGGGTTTTGTTCTTATTATAATCTAACCTTATACTCAAAGGTTAAATTACTCATTTTAGCCTTACCTGGCTAACACCATGATTTTGGACTTGGACTAGAGTCTCAAAATCATATTAGTTCTACATAGCTAAATAGACGACACAAACACGAATTTTAACGAGCCAGCAGAACGCCAACTAAAAACATTTTGAGGTAATAACTCATAAATTTTACATTTTTAGCTCTACTGTTTTTGCTAAACTCGGTGACACCATTATAACATATTCCCTATTACTGTTACTCCTGATATACTTAAAATTTATCAACCTACCCCCTATAGACTCACTTTAAATTAAGATAACTCTAATTTGATATTCAAAAATTAAAATTATTAACCAACATGTCACGTTTTTAGCTTGTGAACAGTGTAGAGGTAACACTTTTGAACCAATTTTGAGGAAACTTGAAAAGCATATTTATAACCTAACGATCTTGGTTCCTTTCGATTTTTGCGCATATCGAATCGTAACTTCCTGAATTATGGCCCCTGATTGTACGAAAAATCGCCTTTTTTAGCTTGTGGTTTCTCTAGAGGTCATAATTATCATTCGATTTATAAAACCGCCCGATTATATCACCCTTACACTCTAATGAAGATTGGGTTCAAATTTAGTGAAAATTGTGAGACAAAATGGCCGCCGCTTGTACGCGAATAGTGTGAAAATATAGTATATCAAGGTTGTGGACCCTGTGGAGGTCACAATTTTAATCCGATTTTGATGAAACTTGAAATGCATGTTTATAATCCAAAGATCATGGTTACTTTCTATATTTGCGCATATAAGATTGTAACTTCCTGAATTATAGCCCCTGGTTGTACGCAAAATCGACTTCATTTTAGCTTGTGGTTCCTCTAGAGGTCTCAATTATTATTCGATTTTAAAAAAACGTTTGATTATATCACCGTTACACTGTAATGGAGGTGAAGGTCGAATTTCGTTGTAATCCGACCAAAACTGCGTTATGGTTATGGTCCAACCGTTTTGGACCATAACTTTATGAATTATGGCCCCTGATTGTACGAAACATCATGTTTGTTTACCTTGTGGACCCTATGGAGGTCACAATTGTATTTTGAATTAAAGAAAAAAAAAATCTGACTATACCCCCGTTACACATTAATGATGGTTGAGTTTGAATTTCTTGAAAATCGGACCAAAACTGCCAGACAAAATGGCCGCCCTTCAAATGCAAATATTGAACTGTTTTTGATAAAACTTTAAATTTATTTGTATATCACAAAGATCTTGGTTCCTTTTGATATTTGCGCATATTGATCTGTCACTTCCTGAATCGGATCGTATTTCCTGAATTATGGACCCTGATTGTCCGAAAAATCACCTTTTATGGCTTGTCGTCCCCCTGGAGGTCACAATTATTATCCGATTTTAAATAAAAAACGTTTGATTATATCACCGTTACACCGTAATGAAGGTTGAGTTCGAAAATCGGACCAAAATTGCCAGACATAATTGCCGTGTAAAAATATTGTTTACCAAGGTTGTGGACCCTGTAGAGATATTTGCGCATATCGGATCGTAACTTCCTGAATTATGGCCCCTGATTGTATGCAAAATCGCCTTTATTAGCTTGTGGTCACTCTGGCGGTCAAAATAATTACCCGATTTAAAAAAGCCGTTGTTCACATCAAAAAATGTTGTGGTTGCTCTAGAGGCCAAAGTTAATACCCGATTGACTTTAAATTTATACACAGTGTTTATGGTCATGAGGCAAAGAGGTCTATTGATTTTCAGCGATTTCTGATAATTACCTCTAGAGTTTATGGCCCTTGATCACTATAAATTTATACACAGTGTTTAAGGTCATGAGAAAAAGAAGCCTATTGATTTTCAGCGATTTCCGATAATTACTGCCATAGTTATGACCCGTGATCACTTCAAAAATTTTATGGGCGTTCTATAGACCAAAGTTAATATCAGATTGACTTATACACAGTGTTAAAGGTCATGAGATGAAGACGCCGATGGATTTTGAGTGTTTTCTGATAATTAATGCCAGAGTTGATGACTTTGAAAAATCTTGTGGACAGAGTTTAAGGTCTTGAGACAAACAGGTATATTGATTTTCAATGAATTTTGATAATTGAACAGCTAAATCTATAATATTAAATGTTTCGCATACTAAACGTTAGCATGGGACAGACCTTTATAAAATCCAAACAAATTCTGATGATTTTCTGATAATTACTTAATATGTGACAACTCTTGTTGACTGCCCAGACGATTTAGCTGCTGGTGAGCCTATGTTTCGTTGCCTGGCAACCTATTTTCTTTTTAGATTGTTCTCTTTTCATCTCTCGAAAATTATTTTACTAATTAGAAGAAATATGTAAAGCCCGGTGTACGTTTGCTCTAAAAATGAAAGGAAACTGCCTTACTCCAAACAACAACAAATCTATGTTGTTGACATAACATCAAGCGATATAACCACTTATGTCCCTTGATCGTCATAAATAACAACAAGATGAAAAATATTTTGAAGTGAAGACATACTTCTTCGATGGAGAGAGCAGTTTTTTTATTGCTGCTTTGGATATTATTTTGGAACGAGATACTAAACTTTATAATACTAGAAATTATTTGGTGTTTCTACGTTGTTGTGTAAAAACCTTTCAAGAAATAAAAAAAAAAAATGGTTGGATGATGTCGGTAGATTTGTTGTTTGTTTGGGGTAAGACAATTTTCCCATACTTTTAGAGCAAAAGTACGCCGTAGGTTACTTATTTCGTCTAATTAGTAAAATAATATGTACCTGATCAGACATAATTATTGTGTCGCAATAATATTTTCAGTAAACTTATAGAGAAAAACCGCTCAGTCAGTAGGTAATTGGTAGTGGAAATATTGCTAGCCGGATGTGGACAGTGTGGTTGACAAAGTGTATACTGGATGTGGGCGTGGGCTGCCTCTGTTTTCGTATACCGCACAGTCGCCATACTTGTTCTTCAAATTGAAAACAAGTATGGCGATTATGTATGGCAGTAATTTTTTTTATTTAATTATTTCTGTAGTTTTGTAATCGGAGTCCAGCTTTAACCTACAGTTCAATTCATGTAACATATCAGCACAGACTTCTCTTCTGTTTTTCTCGCCATATTTCATAACCAATTTAATTTGCATTTGAAATAACCTCATACCATAGCATATTTGACAATGGAGAATAAATAAATCAAGGTCCTAATATTATTTTGTATATTTTCTTTAGCACAAATCCCTGCCATCCATATTACTACACATTTAGATTTTCATTTGCCTAACTGTCAACGCATTATGTGATGCACGTAATGGTAGTTTAATCCCTACAGATAATATAACAATAGACCTCTAAGCATGACTTAGTTGTCATTACAGAACATCAGTATAACCCCCCCCCCCCCCAAAAAAAAAAAACACCCCAATGTCCTAATGCTGTACTGACTACTTGCATCGGTATTTTCTGGCACGGCCGCCTCTTGTCAATGGTGTGAGCCCTTGGCATATGGAATTCGATATACGAATAGGCCATCGTGCCGTTGTCGGACAAAATTTCCCCTCATATTCCACTGCATGTATGTCCATCATCATAATCCAATCGGAACAAAATAGTAGGACATTAAACCCCATTTCATTTTATTTACTTACCCTAACAGGCAAACCTGGTGCTGGTGATTCAAACTGATACTCTTTCATCTTTTCTTCAAGTTCTTTTTTTCTCTGTTCGGGATGTTCGTCATATTGTGGTAAGGAAGTGTCATTTATTGTAAATCTTTGGTGGAAGTTAGCTTTAACCCAACGTAATATAGGAAAAACGAATTTTTCCGCCGTTCTAGCATTCTCCACCACAATTCTGTTCACATACCAGGCGCTACCAAACCCCGAATTATCTCTCCATAGTTCAATTTCAACTACTTTACCAACGGATCCCAGATTGTGGCGGGCTACCCTAAAGACATCCGTATGGTCTCTTTCAAAATCATCCCTGAAGAACCTATCCAGGTGGATTTCGGGCGTGGAATTTCCAATTTCATCGTGAAGAATAATGAAGACATTAGCGTCGGTCCCTGCGTATTTTTTGTCTCCGGTGGTCACATGTATCAAATAATCGTCCTTCATGTTGCGAAGTGGGCGAATCGTCTCACCAGAGGAATGGTTGTTCTTGGCAGGAATATTTGCTCTTATATGACAACGATATAAGTGGGAGTCAGGTGGGCTGACCAATCAGTATCGAGTTGGGTTATGATTTCAGATCCTAGTAACTATATACACTGAAAAAAAACTTGTGTTGAAACAACACAAATTTGTTTTGTTTTCAACACAAGTTGGGTGTTACTATTTAACAACACAATCTTGTGTTGAAACAACACAAACTTGTGTTAAATGTTGAAACAACACAAGACTTGTGTTAAAATTTAGCAAACAACACAAACTTGTGTTGAAACTTGTGTGAAAAGCTACACAATACTTGTGGTGAAATTTCTGAAACTTGTGTTGAAATTTCTGAAACTTGTGTGGTTCAATACAAACTTGTGTATAACCAACAACCAAAAACTTGTGTTGTATTTTCACCCAATTTGTATCCATTATAGCAAGCTTTCCCTTGCAGTACCCCCACCCCCTTTACTCTGTTTAACCTGTAATGTTTGAATAATGAGGTAACAATAATATTTTTTTTGTTAAATTATTATTTATTCAAACATGATGAGAAAAAAGTAAATATACATTTGAATGTTAACAGAAAAACAGAAAAATAATTATTATACTAACAAAATTATGTTATATAATGCCCCCCCCCTTTTCCCCATGCCAAAATATAAAAAAAGTTATTTTTTTACACTAAAACAAGAACCCCCAAAATATATAATTCAAAAATGTCTAAATTTAATAACATCCAAACCAAGCACTAATAAGATTAATTATGCACTAATATTTTATGACATTTTTACATAAATGGAGCAAAGCATCAAGATAACATAATTTAAAAGAAAGTTGCAAATACATTTATTAAATAATATGTACATAAGCAAGGGAGGGGAGGCATAATGGTTCAATGAGTATAAGACGTTGGCCGAGAATTTTCAGCTAGATTTTAGGTCATAGGTCCATCATGTCAGTAGTGTAGGACATGGCAAGGTATAATTGGGCACAAGCCCGGAATAGACCTCCCCTCCCCATTGTGTTCACTTTTTTTACACTAAAACAAGAACCCCCAAAATATATAATTCAAAAATGTCTAAATTTAATAACATCCAAACCAAGCACTAATAAGATTAATTATGCACTAATATTTTATGACATTTTTACATAAATGGAGCAAAACATCAAGATAACATAATTTAAAAGAAAGTTGCAAATACATTTATTAAATAATATGTACATAAGCAAGGGGGGAGGCATAATGGTTCAATGAGTATAAGACGTTGGCCGAGAATTTTCAGCTAGATTTTAGGTCATAGGTCCATCATGTCAGTAGTGTAGGACATGGCAAGGTATAATTGGGCACAAGCCCGGAATAGACCTCCCCTCCCCATTGTGTTCACTTTAAGGACCCTAGACAATTGAATTATTTGACTCAATGACAAGACCTTCTGATCCAATGTGGGTGTGTTTACCATTTGCGCCCCCTCTCGGGTTCCCTTGACAGTTGAAATATTTGATATAACAGTAGGTTAGTTGTAGGACAGGATCACCCTACTAACACAGAAAAGTAGAACGGGAAAGTCACCTTAATGCAGGTCAAGGCTTTTTGTAATTCTGGGTATATTTGATCTACATTTGGTTTCTAAATATTGCCTATTAAGTGTCATTCCATGAGAAAACCATGCAAAATCGTGCAAAAGTGATAAGGTGGGGGGTCGGCACTTCGAGTTTATATTCACAGGATCTGATCACTTACTCTTGACTACTTCTGAGCCAAAACAGTTTTTTTCAAAATTGGCCGGTTGCAGAGATATGGCACCATATGCATTTTTCGGATATTTTGGCTATTTTTCGGCTAATTTTAGTTAATTTTCGTCAATTTATTTCTGTATTTTAAATAGCTTCCATGAAATGAAAACCGACTTATATTAGTAGTATATGCTGTAATGTAAATTCCTATGAAAATTAAAATACCATAACCTTATTTATAGGGTTGCCATTTGGTAAAGTATGCAGGGTGTCTATCTGTACTATGAATACACACCAACTTTGAGGGTCAAAATCTCCACTGTTCCGGGGTCTAGGCGAATAATGGCGATATATTAGCATAGAGGGACACCAATCCTACACATCTCAAAAATAAAAGTTCTGTGATTTTTCCAGGAAGAAGACGAAATGCCATCGTGAAATCTCACATCGTACAACTTCATTTTTTAGATATAACAGACAGATTTCGATTATTTGAGTTACTTTGTATTCAGAATTGTATTAGTTTAATGTCTTGCACCAAGCTTCGTTCCCAATCCGACCCGCTCGTACAAAATATTGTATGTTAGGATTGGTATCCAGCCTAAATTCCGAAAAAAATGGCTGACACAGATGATTGTGGATTTGTTCAATTTTCAACGACAAAATGCGGCTTAAATCGTGACTACCCGAATGAAACCTCTAAAATACTTTTGTAAGAATGTAAGAAAGATATCAAATGACATCTCGAAATCAATCATATACGACGCGGGGACGTTAAAACTGAGTGAGAACTTATTGCTTTTCGATGTGGACTTTTTGACACGAACACTCCCATGCTGGACACAAAACTGATTTGTCCTGCTCATCGATATCGCTTGGGTGTGAGATGGAAATGTAATAGAAGCTGTCAGCATCCATTACATGGTACCAAAAAGACCAAACCGTATAAAAATATCAATCTTATTACAAGCCGTGAAATCTTTCTGACATGGAATGTTCTTGTACCCATAGGATCAGGTTAGTGTAGTCAAAGTTTTCCAAATTAAACCCTGGTGAAGCAAAGTTCCAGCTCTGTGCGGGAAAACACTCCCACTCAGTGATATTTTGGGAGAAACAGCCGATCTTGTGGTAAACAGTCGTCAATTTTGAATTGTTTTGGAGGCAACCATGTTTCATTTATAGCTTATGCAGTAGCCAACCTTTGTAGTATGCGTACATACAGTGGTATTTCTCACTTTCAGTTATTTACAGAGGAGTATCGAGGATAGTGAACTAACTTGATATAAACTCATGTCATACGCTCACAGTATCTCATCCTCTCAGATTTCGACCTGGCCGATCCGCCGTGGGTGAGCCAGCTCGGTGAGGTATAGGGCTTCATGTACTATGAGCGTATGATGTGAGTTTATAGCGAGTTAGTTCACTATCCATGATACTCCTCTGTAAATATGTGAAAGTCAGCGATACCACTCTGTATGGGCATACTACACATGGTTGACTACTGCATAAGCTACAAATGAAACATGAGTATGAGTATTGATAAAATCGATTGTGAAAATCGATTGTGTAACCTCAATATTAGGAAGGTTCAATTCGTGACTTTGTAACTTCTGCATAAGTATATAATAGAGAGTTTCTCTTATATACTTATGATATTAGGTTTGCGGAACCTCGCTAATATCCATCACTCACTAATTTTGCTAATATCCATCACTCATTTTGCTAACTTACAAGGTTTTATTCTTTCATTAATTTATAGTAGAAGCATACTAATAGCCCTTCTCATTTATATGTATCGTTCCTTATGTTTGCTTCACAGAACAGACACTGTAAATTCCAGATTGATTCATGTTAGTGTATATAATATTCGTCATACTTTTCTTTTTTTGCATATTTCATGTAATATCTTCTCCCCTGTATTTTATTTCATCGTTTTAAAGTGCTAACTAGTACCGACTGTCACTGTCAGGAAGGTTCGCCTGTTTGGCCACTGTATCCAGTTGACAATCGGTCTAGTACTGTTTATATTTTATTTCGTCTTCGTCCAATTGAATTCGCTGGAAACTTTGATTTATTTGAGCAATTTGAAAGTGTTGTGTTTATCTATTTTTGATCGAGCTCGGAATATATTTTGAACGTAGTCTGGTCCCTTAATAAACCGTGGAAATCTGTCGAGTAGTTTTGTGGAGATTTCTTTGAAAAAGTGAAATCTGAGCAGTATTGTAATAGTTCACTTGTATAATAGCTTTACTTCAAGGATCTAAAGCTTAGTCGAGCTTGTTTTTTTTTTAGGAAAGTACCGTAGTTTACTATATCCCTCTAGTAGTAAGCATTAATATAGACGTGTGGTATTTCATTGTCTTTCAGCCCTATGTATAATAGTATTGCTTCGAGGGTCGTAAGCTTAGTCGAGCTTGTTTTTTTTAGGGGGGGGGGGGTAAGTAGTTAGCTCTTCCCAGTGGTACACATAACTATGCAATTCACATGTATATTAGTGATAAAAGTGATATTGGTCAGTTTGTTGGAAAGAAATAAACCTATTTTTGAACGAAAAATATACCAAAATTGATTTTTCCACGAATTTATTTCTCATTTTCCTTGAGGAATCACAGAACTTTTATTCTTGAAATCTGTAGGAGTGGTGTCCCTCTACCAGAATATACCATCATCGGTACCCCTAACCCCGGAACAGTGGATATTTTGACCCTCAAAGTTAGAGTGTTTTCAAAGTCCCGATAGACACCCTTCACATTTTACCAAATGGCAACCCCATCAATAATGTTATGGAGTGAAACGCTGCAATCGATCAAACCAGAAGACCTTATCTGTCATTATATATCAGCGTTTGCCTAATCGCTGCAGTATTAGGCACTGTAATACGCCTAGGAAAATGACCAAAATTTCGCGAAAAAATGGTAAAAATAGCGTAAAAATCCTTTGGACACTGTATCTCCACAACCAGTGAATTTTGAAACAAATCATTTTGGCTGTGAAGTAGTCTCGGGTGAACCACCAAACCCTGACAATATGAACCGAATCGGCCGACCCCCACCTTGTCACCTTCTGCATGGTTTTCTCATGGAATGACACTTAAATACTTTATGATTTCCGACAATATTTCTAAGTGAGTTATATGTCACTTTACTGTCTATATGATACATAATTTTGTAAAGAGAATTGAAATCTGATTGTGTTTGGGGGAATATTTAACATTAAAAACAAAAATAAATATTTAAAAATTGGGTCAAATGCATTCTTTTCCAGAATTATAAAATAAATTGATGCCTGGGTTCTGTCGTTGTTATCATACATCAAAATCTCGTTCAATGGTGTTCCAGTCTAAAAAATAAAAAAAAAAATAAGCAATAAGAATACTTTTTTTATGGTTCACAATGTTTAAATAAACAATTTATTTTGCAACATCCAGAGTGAGTCTCTATTTTGTTTTAACTTTGCGTAACACTTAGTATGTCTTGTCCAGTTACAGACCCGGGCAGATTATTATATTCAAATCAAATGGGTTAGAACTTAGAAGTCAGAAAAAAAAATCGGGAGATCTGGATAGGTCAACAATTCACCCGGTTTCAACATGTATTGAGTTTCCAAATCCAAATTCCCTACTACATCAGGACAGCGCCTATTTACTTGGCAGTGTCTAATTATTTTGGCCCATTCATATTTTTTTCCATTGGCAACAAATTAGATATTACCTTTTAAAATCTATTTGAAAAGTAAAATATTGTCCAACAAATTTATACTGCTATTTACAGTAAAAATACACTTATCACAACTATATGGATGTGATTGTTAAAAATGAAGCATGCCAAGTACTTGAAAGTGCAGAGTCCTAGGCATTGCCCCGATTAGAAAAACCCAGATTACCAAGCAAGTGTATAGAACTAGTTCCTTAATTAAAAATACAAATATGTATGTTACTTACATTTTGCCTGATTATCAAATTTTGTGAGAAAAAATTTCCACAATATGAATAGCCATTTCAAAATGTCTTGATCTTTCTGATGTAGTTAACTGCGAAAAAAATATACTATATTAGTCGACTTAAATAGACTCAACAGTTATAAGATGAAAGCTTTAATTTAATTACATTGTATGTTAAATGTTTTAGTTAGCTTTGTCACAGATGAAACGAGATGAAAAAATGAAATGAAATGGAGTTTAGCGTCCTGCTGTTCAGCTCCCACTTGGCATATGCCATACAGTTTGGTATGAGAGCAATTTTTCCAGGTACCTCGACCCTAACGTCTACTCATATCAAATGTTAGTTACATTTTCCTGTTTATCAAGCTGTGTGAGAAAAGTTTCCACAATATAAGTAGCTATTTCCAACCATCTTAATATTTCTTCTCCTATAAATGCATCCTTGCATCTTAATTTCTTATGCATTAGCTACATCCAAATCTGATGATATGTTGAATTTCTCTCAGAGAAGGGGAACCTTGTTTATTCATATATGACTGTTTCTAAATGTACATGTTAGAGGTACCAGTCAAGTCGTCCACAGTCAAGTCGTCCACACCCGTTGGTGGAGTCGTCCACAACTGTTAGTGATGTCTTCCACAACTATTGGTGATGTCGTCCACAACTAAGAATAGGATTAGTAAAACAACTAAGAATAAGACTCGTACACAATTTAATCGCATAGAAGAAATAGCTAGTACTTGTTGACTATTTATTTTGTTATTTGATTTCAGATCGAATCACCGATGATTTGTAATAAAGTTAATCGTATTGTTTGTATGATCGTACTTGGTAAGCGGTTGAAAGTTTCAACCACTCTATATAAACTGGTACGATAGTTTTCGGGTAGCGGCAGCGTGTACCTACTCTATATACTTTCGGAAGTTTCCCCAATCCCTTTACTAATTGATCACTCGGCAAACCTCGGGAGATTTCGGGAATCTAACCTCGGCTGTATGATGAATTCCGCCATATTGGAACTACTTTAAAGGTCCCGGATGAAACATGGCTGCGCCCATTCCAAACACAAGTTGGCGACCTATTTGGCTAGCGACCTATTCGACCGATCCAGCTGTAAGATAATGACGAAATTACACCTCTATTCTGAGCTGAAGGAATGGATAAAAAATAATATATTCTTCTTTCATTTGATAAGACATAACGTTGGATTTCATTGGTTGATAAATAGAGACTGTTGTCTTTACTCTAAATAGGTTTCCAACGAACAGGTTGCAGCTCGATCGGTCGAATAGGTCGCTAGCCGAATAGGTTCCCACTTTGTGTAATAGCGTCAAGTTTCCCTGTTAAAGTAAACCGGTAGCCGCATCGCAAATGTATGGGCGTAGGTACATATCACTAACTGTCATACATCCGAGACTAGATGTAGTTTACGTAGTTTACGGAATCTGTCGAGATTAGCCGAGTGCTAATTGATTAGTACGTCGTGGCCGACGGCAAACTGATCCCGCAGTGAATATTCGCTTGGCCTCTACAATCACTGATAAGCATGACATCGACGAGGCTTAATGAGTACGGCATATTAACTTTTTTACTCCGACAAATTAAATTCTCAAACATTTTTTTTGAGGTAAAAGAAAAATAAATAAAGACGTTTAAAGTATTTGTAGTTAAAAATATTTCCTATTTAGTGTAAATGGGTATTAAAATGAGTAAAATGCATCATTTTGCCCGAAGCAGTTAGGTGTTAAGTAAACATTGCACGAGCCGTTGAGCCAATGACTGACGCTGCCTGCTGTCAAAGCACGTGTTGTGGACAGTCATCTGTTACAGAGTTAATTCGTAAGTAATTCTCTGTGAAACAGATTGGGCCGACGGAAGTACAATTCTTAATTACATTCAACACCTATTGCAGATCTATTTTACACCTTATAACTGTTTTGTTTCTCGTCACATTTTATGACTTGATTTATATTAAAGTGTCTAGACCAAATATCTGTGTTGTTCTGTTCAGGGAAGTGTTACCTTTTGGCTGACACCTTGCCCTCGTCTACCGATCATGTTTTTATGTTAGCGGAAAGGGGTTGCGTATTGCGTTAATATCAGCCCTTGGGTACGCTACACAAGCTTGCGTTCTTTACCTACATTTTGAACCATGGGCTGCAATAGCAGGAAAGCGCGTTGCCATGATGCGGCCGTAATAGTTTCTAATTTTTTCTTCTTTGTAAACGGGGATTTGTCTAGCCTTCCAGCCCCCCCCCCCCCTCCGACATTCATCTGACCCGTATGTCTGTGGGAAAAAACAAAGAGTAGATTGCTAATTCTGGATAGTAAAATACAATAAATTACCCTAAACACCATTGACAGGTAGCTCAATGGGTAAGTCGCTGACGCTTACCATAAGGTCTCGGGTTTTTTCCCGGTGTTGACCGAAAAAGTTCCTTCAGATTTTGCGGTCGTGTAAGGTGGAGGGCCTGACAAGGAAAGTGTCTATTCGTTCGGATGGGCGAAAAATCGAGGTCCCGTGTACACGTAAAAGCTCGCATGGAATTTGGTATAAGAGTAGACCGTAGTATCATTAGCTAGTCGGAGATAAACCTCATTGCGTTTCATTTAGCATGTAGGTATATTCTTTATTTCGAGTGTATATTATAGATTGTAGTGTTTCATATACCATGTAACATTCTTTATTTGGATTGTATGCTACAGATTGTAGTATTTTCAGATAACGAAAATATCAGACATTTTGTCATATCTTTAAACATGTTTACCTGATTAAATATTCATGGAACTAACCGAAACAACCAATCAAGATGTACATAATATACCATCCCAGCTTGTAATTTAATCAACCATAACGATCAGCGCAACCCTAACACGACATTCGTTGGTAAACATGGGCGGGCCCCTAGAGGGGTGTGTGCAGTCGATACATCGCCCCGGGCCCATGAAGCCCCCGGAGGCCCATAAAGATCTATTAAATTTTATTTACGTCGACATGGCCAGTATTTGTGCAGCAGAGCCCGCGGTCCGATACCTGATGCCGTACTCTGAGAGGTGGTGGTAAAATTGGTCCTGCATCCGCACATGAAAATTGTTTCGGCGCCCCTGAGCATGAGTGTAGCACGTGAAACAAGAACCGCTTAAAGCGTTCTTTCATCCAAAATATTGCAAAAAATAAACCGACAAAGACAGCTATTATATAGATAGTATATTATATGATATTCGTACTTTTAATAATATAAAAAAAAAAATGATATATTTAGGGATATTAAAATCTGAAGCAAGTAGTGTTATACCGACACGTACATTTATAGTTCAAAGGTAAGCACGATAATATGTAAAGACATTAAACCGACAAAAAAGACAAATATATGTATAAATAACCTCAGCCCGCCTACGGTACGAAGTATAAAAAACGCGGGTTTCAGAAAACAAATTTAAAACGTGGGTCGTTTGGTAGCGGTGTAGGAATTTATTTCTGCGTGGGGTTTATTTTGATGAAATTAGATTTGTTTTATTGAATAAAATGATTTACTTTGTTATTTATTCATGAACGGGGCCGCTCAAGCTTGTGGACGACTGTATCATCGTACTATTATATACGGAAATTAAACTAAGTTGTGTGGACGACTCCACCAACGAGTGAGGATGATCACGCAGAACTCAGCACAAAAAACGTATACTATTACTAATAAGAAAGGAATACCCATGTCGCGAAAGTAAACTATGTCGTGTGGACGACTTTACCAACGTATTATTATATCCCAAAATTAAACTAAGTCTTGGCACCACAAATGTCTTTTGAAATTTCTTTAACTGTAGTTCTTTGTTGTCAATAATGTCATATTATTCTTTATCATCTGAAATAAGCAGAAGAGAACTTTTCTACAACAGTTGTTCTCGGTGCATCAAAGTGATCAAATGTGATCATTTATTTTAAGCTTTTTGCTTCAAGCACTACGAAAGCCTACAGGGCTCATCTATTTTTTTTTACTTCGGAGTTCCTAGTTCTCACTTCTGAGTTTAACTCTGAATTCAACGATTTTGTATAAAATGCGCACTTTCTACTTTCACATTACTTATTGGTTCGACGCCGACAGCGGTAAAGTAAAGAATGAGAATAGATGAATGAAAATATGCATGTAATAAAATGTTGAAATATCGCTTATATACTATTCAAAAAAAGGAGGGGATATTTGATTTTTAAGTGTTATTAAAATCACCTAATGAAACTGACGAAGAAATAAATGACAAAATGAAATGAAGTTCACATTCATCGATTTATTCCAAATGATCGTTAGACTAAGTAAGGCGCAGACTGACCATTATAAGGGTAAAATGATACCCGGGGTCAAACAGCAAAGTTACCACAGCATCACAACAAAGTCAGTAACGAGTAAATCCTCCTCTGTTTGCCAAACAAGCATTGATCCGACGTGGCATACTCCTAATGAGACGTCTAAGGTCATTTTGTTCCAGATTGTCCCATTCCTGTTGCAACGCAGCAGCAAGTTCTTGGACATTGGCAGGACGTTGTTGACGTTGACGTAACCTCTGTCCAAGCATGTCCCAGACATGCTCGATGGGGGAGAGGTCGGGACTCAGTGCTGGCCAAGGTAATGTGGTGATGTTCTGTTGTTGGAGGTAACCTGTAACGATCCTGGCCCTGTGACATCTTGCGTTGTCATCCTGGAAGATGAAACGGCGGTCATGACGTCGTGCGAACGGCACAACATGGACTGCCAAGATGTTGTCCCGGTAGTACTGGCCTGTAACACGCCCTGCAACAACATGTAAAGCCGTTCTTCCAGCAACAGTGATGCCTCCCCGCACCATAACAGAACCACCCCAAATCGATCATGTCTGATGACGTTAACGTCTTGGAAGCGCTCGTTTCGACGACGCCACACCCTCCTACGTCTGTCCAAAAAATCAACAGTGAACCTTGACTCATCTGAAAACATCACATTGCTCCAGCGTCGATTATCCCAGTGTTGACGATCCTTACACCAACGACGTCTTGCCTGAATGTGATGATCTCTCAAACAAGGGATCACGCGAGGACGTCGGGTGCGAAGGTGATCGTCTGGCCACTCACTCTCACACCGGTGTCTGTTTGAAGACGAGCGCTGATCTGATTTGCTGTGATGACACGATTTCTCAAGGCCAAATCGATCCATGGCTTGAGTTGTCGCCCTTGGTCGACCTGAGCGTGGTCTGTCCTGTACAGATTATGTATCACGGTATCTGGACCATAGCCTGCTTATGACAGACTGAGAAACATTCATCGTCCGCGCCACAACCGCCTGTGTTGTGCCGATCTGTAGCATACCAAGGGCACGTAAACTTTCATTTTGGGTAAGCCGACGCATATCAAAATTTGTTTTCTGGTCACTAAAACAATTAAACTGATGTTTCCACCCTGGAATTCAATTCCACAATGACTGTAACATTCAAAGTCAGAGTCGTGCAAATCTTGGGTTGGACCCCCATGATGATCCCAAGCATCACCTGCATCACCTGCATTCCATGCTCTAGCTATTGGTGCGTTTGGGCGTCACATGTAACTGGAAATGTTTCTTCTGTTAGGTTCTATAGTGACTTTTTTCGTAGTCGTTTGCATATTTTAGTATTATGCCCCCAAAATCAAATATCCCCTACTTGTTTTGAATAGCAGTTATTTATATAATCGTTATTGTGTTGTAGGCATTCAACGCGAGCGGTAGAGAGTGTCTGAGAGGTTGTTCTACTAAAACATTTTTGCAAATTAGGATTTATTTCCGTGCATATACATGTAAGGCCATTCCAGAGACGAGGCTTTGCAGTTTGAGTAGCTCGAACGCGGAGCATATATTAGTATCGTAGGCATCTACCTTGGGCGCTAAATGTCTGCTGGGAGGTGGGCTTTTAGCAGGAAAACTTTACATCACTATACACCGTAATCACCCAACGCGAGTGCTAAAGGTTGTGTCTAGGGTTACACCACCCAAGGAATTAAAAAAAATTACGAATGAATTTCGTGCATTTGAGACCATTTCAGCAGCGATGTCCGTTAGATAAAAATAATTGTGCCAAATCCACGGATTCATTGGTAATTTGAGTCCATGGGTCTCCCACCAGTCAGTCTCTTATCACACCTGCCCCCTCCCCCACCTAGATCCGCTACAGGATGGTTATTATAGTACACCTTACCCCTGAGATCCCCCCTGTGGACCGAGGCTAGCCCAGTACTAGGTAGTATAATAGGTCTATTGCCCCTTCCCAGCGTGTCGTAAAAGGCGACTCATGGGGAGAGTGGTCGGGTGACTCCGCAAGTACTCCCAGCGTATAAGCAGATTATCTGTGAAAACATGTGGATTGGCGCAAATTGATCTGATTTACGGTGTCGACATGCCATAAGACAATATTCATTCATTCATTCATTCATTATCTTTGAGATACCTAAACAAATAAAACAAAATCGGGGATTTGTAAAATAAATCAGTTTATTCTAGAATACTAGTATAGGCACTTGGTTTAGGCGGAAAGTTAGCACGAAAGTAGCAACTGCGCATGCGCTTTTATAATATCTCCGAATTTAAGTCTGAAGAATGAATTCTGAACTCAGAAGTAAGAACTCAGAACTCTGAATTCAGAAATTAAAAAAAAAAGGAAATGAGCTCTGTAGGCTTTCGTAATACGAATAACTAACTAACGTCAAATCTTAGTTTTGCCCCCTCTAAACTTATCTGTGAAATTACAGAAAAGTAAAGACGAAAATGGTATATAATGTGGGCCTGTATATTGATAAAAATATAAATTTTGAATATTTTTTTTTTTTTAATAAACAGTAAAAATACTGAATTTAAAATTTTGATATACACATAGGTCCAAAAAATATAGTGATATAATGTAATCCTATTGTTTATTGCAAATAAATTTGTGCTTTTATTCTCTCTGAAATTACCATTGAAAAACAACATTATTAATAGTAAAGGCGAGAATGTGAATGTGATATAAGCCTATAATATAAGTATTTATTTGTTTTAAAAATAGGATATAGGTCAAAACTCTTAAGTATTTTAAAAAAAAAATGATATAGGCCTATAATTTATAATATAAGTAATTTAAAAAAAAAATGACATAGGCCTATTATATAAGTTATTTATTTTTAAAGAAAAAAGATGGTGTTTATTCATATATAGACCAAATAAAGAAAAATAACTTATTACAGGCCTATATTATATCTTTGAACGTTTCTAAAATTACTAGAAATCAGACGCAAATATAGGCCTATATGTGAATAGCCCAGGTTGTTTTTTTAAAAAAAAAAAATAAAGACTCTAAAATTACAGATTATACTGACCACAAAACGAAAGAAAAAAAAAATAACTGGACAATATATGAGTTTTTTCCCCTCCAAAATTAACTGTGAAATTACAGAAAAGTAAAAGAAAAAATGGTGTAAGGCCTATATACATGTATTTCTAAGTCCTTAGATGGATTCATAACTTAATTAATCTACATCTTTGGTGTCCACTATGTAAGGTTATGATTGTTCGTTTTATTAGCCCTTGATGGTCCATATCAGTTATTGTTTTTGTTACCTTGTTAATTTGATTTCTTGTCATTATACGGTCATTACTCATATTTTCAGTTACTAAATGCCCTATAAGGATTTTATCTATTTCTAAAGAACAAATTTGGACTGTTTTGTATTTAATTAACATTGAAATACAGAATTTTAAATTGTGTAGAAGAATATGGGATACAGGCTTGTAAAATAAAGTTATGTAATGTAATCCTATATTTAAAAAAAAGACGAATTTGTGCTATTCTCTTTAGAATTAACACTGAAAACATAGAATTGTAAATTGTAAAGGAGAAAACGGGATATAGGCCTATAATATAAGTAGTGTTTTTAAGGAGAGAGCAATGGGGTTTAACGTCAATTGACACAAACTAGGTCATTTTGGGACTAACATATGGTTTCATTTTTATTTCAATAATTCACTTGCACGTAGGGGTCTTTAGCAGTGGGAGGAAACCGGAGTGCCCAGAGGAAACCCATAAGGCTGAGAAAGCGCCCCTATCTCCAGGCCACATATGCTCACACCAGGGCTCGAAACCACAGCCGCAAGCCAGAGGTGACCGGCCAGCTAGAGGTCGAAGCGCGGCTATCTAGACCACTAGGCCATTCCCCCCACCCGGTGTTTTTAAGGACTATGATATAGTCTGTAATTCTAGATCCTCTATATTGTAATAATATTATATAATACAACATAAAATAACTGTTCTTTATTATACAAAGATCCTAAAAGGTAAAAAAGAAAGTAGAATAGAGGTTTAGATGTATGTATATATGTAGAAAAAAGCTATAAAATATCAAAATTACATAAGGATAGAGATGTGCACACACAAAAAAAAATAGCTGAACAGTATTTAAATTTGAATATTGTAATGCGCCATTGCAAAGACAACGGTAGTGTAAATACGGCTCATACCATAGAGCTGTATATATATACACCTCTATGGCTCATACTTACATGTCACAATCTTGGTATTCATAAATATTTAAAATATAGTATAGTAGAACATTCTGGATGAATGCAACTGGCTGATTTCCATAATCAAAACAATAATTTAAAAAAAAAACAAGGGGTGGCATCTTAAATTTTGTTTTCTTAGTCAGATGATTTTATTTTTTCCAAACCTTACACTATCATTTATTATTTTCAATTGTGTAGGCCTATAGAAATTCATAAATTCAACGGTATATGTTAAAGTTATAATCTGATTTACGGCGAATGTGTGGTTCGCTTCAAAACATTTTATAATGAGAATGTGCACTTTTAAAAATAAAATCAATGTTGTGAATTTATTTTATATAAAGTACCAACAATGTCGTCAACAAAATATAATGTTCTGTTGTTAATGTTTTCGTCGAATTTACTAGTAAACAAAGCGCGTACTTATATTGGAGACAAAGGACAACGAGTGCTTCTGGGAGGAGCAAGATGCCGGACGGTGGCTTCAAGCAACGTCATTTGTTGATTGCGTCATGAGCTATCCAGTTATTATATAGATCAGTGGGAATATCTAATAATGTTACAAACAAAACTGTTTTTCTTACAATCTAAAAGTGAAGTTTTAGCTATTAACATACTTTGGGGGGGGGGGGGGGTCATGAAGACACCTTGATCGATGAATAAAAATACACCGATAAAACGTAGGCCTAAAGATAAAACATGACTAGGCCTATATTGGTCCATATAATTATAGAATTGAAAATTGGGGGGTTAGGATGGTCTAGAGTGCCGGGCACCAACCTCTAGCTAGCTGGTCAGCCCTGGCTTACTGTTGTGGTTTGATCCCTGGTGTTGGGGTATGTGGCTTGGAGATAGGGGCGCCTTCTCAACTTCATGGGTTTACTCCTTCACGAAAGACCCTTGCGCGTGCTTTATGATAATAACAATGACAAATAAGACTTGTCTGCGATATCCCCTTTGATGGAAGTGGACGTTAATCACTAAGAACAACAGTTCAAAATGGAAGAAGCATTGACAGAAAGACGCTGTGCGGGTCAAACTCTCCTGCCTTACATTTTACAAACACAGTCGTAGAATAAAGATTACCATATGTTATCCTAACGAAATAATGAAGTATTGCATGTGGTGACAAGATAATGCTAAACCCCATTGCATGTTTATGTTTAAGATTATATACAATTCTCTAGCGCCATAACAGCATTATTCATTTAAAATTATAATGGACACACAACAAAACAGCAGTTTTATTTTTATTTTCAAGAAATTCAAGAAAATCTGCAGATCTAAAATTTAAGTAATTTTTATAAATATAAAAAATGAAGTAAAAAATACGGTCTTCGTGTTATTATTATCTTGTTTTCACTTTCCTCCCTAAGTGTGTGTTATTTAACAAATATTCTGGAAGCCAAGCCGTACGGTATTAAAATCCATAATATGGAAAAAAATTGGCCCCAGACCCTCGACCACCCTGACCCCCATGTACATACCCCTTGAAAATTGGGTATCTCAAATTAGCCAAAATATCAGTTTTCTGTCATTTCACTACTAACAGGTTTGTTTAGAATGCCTTTCATAGATTCAAAGATGGGTTTTCGTGGTTTGCGGGTCAGAATATGACATTGAAAATGATCCGCAACAATCCAATATGGCGGTAATCCAATATGGCGGTCAAAATTGATCTGCAAATAAGTATTTTGTGCTTTTCGACCAAACATGGTGTTGTAATTTGTCGACTATTATGTTATCGAGGTCGTAGAATCCGAATTTACAACATATCTATCATGTGGAGAAATATTCATAAATTCCAATACGGTTACATAGTATCATTATTTTGGCAAAGTGAAGCTATCTCGGACTGAATCCAAATCACTCATCATTACATCTGCATTACAGCTAAGATTGCTTAGGTAAACCTTTAAAATGGCCCTATAAACAGATGCTGGCAATTTTGTAAAAAATGTCACTTAATGACTAGAAAATGTCACTCTGTTTAGGCACTAACAAGGCTGCGCCTCGAGCATATCTTGCTTCGATATAAACATTTTGTCAAGGAATAACATTGCTATTTCCTTGCTAAAAAGCTTCTGTTTCTCGTCGAGGGTTTTCATTACAGCAGCAATTTCATACTTAGCGATAACACTATATCCTCGGGATGCACCAGAAGATTGTGATTCAGTCAAGCCCTGTATTTTGGCTTTCACCTGTTGCTGCAAAAGCTTTGTTTCTAGTTCACGTTTTCATTACAGCAGTAATTTCGTACGTAGGGATATTACTATATAGTACCTTTCTTATCTGACTTCACGTAAGGATAACAGCATATTGAACGTGGCCTGATCACGCGTTAATTAACCAGTTTAATTACTTTTTAAAATATATTGTCAATTAATCCAAGCTCGGTTAACCTTATATGTCGTGTCGGGTACTCTTTTGTATCCCAAAGGGTAACCTGGGTACTTGACTGCAGTCTATATTAAGTCTTAACAGGAATTCTCGATTGTCAGTCCGGGAAGAATTACAATCGAGAAAAATGGAATTAAGTCTTGCCACATTTCATACGATTACATCATGTGTACCTACTTCAAGAATACACATGATGGCAAATGGCCGCCATTTAAAATACTACGCCCGCCTCTTAGAGACGATAACTTAACTCGCTATAAATTGTAAAAAAATTTACTTCGGCTAGAATTAAAAAACACCTAAGATTAACATTTGCTAAAAATTTCTAAAAAACAACCTAAATTTATGGAAATGGGGCCAAATCAAATCAGGCAAATTACATCAAATAGTCCATGTTAAACGTATAGCAAAAATTTTAAACTAACGCGAGCACGCGCGTTTCTAGACAACGCCATAGCGGGTCATAGCAACCAGTGAGTATAAATTGGAAATCCCCAATGACGTAGATATTATAAATTGGAAAGCCGAGTCTGTCTTAAAATAAGTAGTACCGTCAGTAAACAAGATGGAAGCCATCTGCTATCGTGTTTGATCATGGAGTAGGCAAGCACAGGTGTGTCGTATGGCCACATTTCTGTCAGTCCCGACATCGGAGGTGGTCTATGTAGAATCGTGACGTTAAAACAGTTGGTTGAGATATTTTCTCCTGTGTGCACTGTACGGTAGCTCGAAATCTACATTTTCACTCGTCTGTCACTCTATTTGGGATTGGCTATCTTGTAATTACAAAATACCGAGATGCCCATGAGTGACAATTTTAAGGTCATCTTACTACGATTTCATGCTCCCATAAATACCACTGACTTCATACTCCCACCAACTACATATTTATATCATGATTCATCAATTTTAATGTGCTCCTTTATGATTTGACTCAAAAGTCAGTGCTATGTTGTTAGTTCTATTACATGTCTAGTGTTGCAAATGTTTAATGTTGGGTGTAAATTAGACAAAGTCAAATGTAAAAAAATCTTACATCGTGTAACTTGACATCTAATTTTTGTCATTTAACATTTCACATTAGACATTTCACAACAAACCTAAGTCCATCTACCCAGAACTCTGACATCTTCTCATTTGACACTCGCGCTATGTATTGTAATCTTCAACATATGTCTTTTGCATCGCAACACAGAACAAGTAATGGAATCAGATATGCAAATTAGTTCACACGGCACCAAATTTTAATCACGTGAGATCTCGCATGGAACCAATGACGTATGCACTAATGTTTAAATAGTAATACTGCTGATACCCCGCACCTTACCCCAATGGCTTATACAGTGTCTTATCGTTCCTACTAGTCTGTAATATAGGTCATCAAGACTATATATTATGTACGCTTATACATTGTATTGTATACATGATGTTTATATAATGTCCGTTCCATGTATCTGAAAACAGCCATATACAGAATATTTGTCTGATTAGATAAATCCACTGTGACCCTCATACTCATACTTAAGAGTGTGATCTTCTCTAATTAAAAAAACCCTACAGTAAATGTAGCGGTATCAGTTTTCTTAGCTCATGTTTTGTTATACAGGGATATTAATGTTGTTACACTCGACTCTACTTAAACATAAATCACCTCAACCGATTGGGTTTATTTAACCTTGGTATATTTGGTGTGAACATATCTCAGGTTACAAATGTCAAATCAATTGCTGTTTACTCAAATATACCGGTTTTGTAGTTAAACCAAATTTTGAAAACGTCTGCATATCTCGTGTATTATGGATCGTAATATAAGTTATTAGAAGATTCGCTCCGATCAGGCTATAGTTTATCATGACTTAGTTATCGGAAATCAACACATCAGCGACTTATTAGCTTTCTATCGCTTTTATTAAATTACTTATACCTATACTGTTAATGTTTTTTATGCGATAGAATATTCACTTGATGTCAAAATTATTCAAACGAAGAATCACTCGAAGACTCTATCATGACTTTCGTTTTTTTCGATAAAATAATATGATAAATGAAAGCAGAAAAGATCTACTATATGGTATTTCCTATGATAGTGACTTCATGCGAGGGATTTACTTCTTCTCGGTTATTACTTATTCAATTAGTCGAAAAATTGTAAAATACAAATCTTGTATCAAATACATTATTATTAAAGGAGCTATACCAGACTTAACACGGTATCATTCGATACAAATCAAATGTCCAAATGTAGAAAACAAATTACAAATATCAAAATTTTGTTGTTTTGTAATCGATTATCAAATCTGGTTTCTCTTCATCTTAAATCAATCTGGTATGCCCCCCCCCCTTTAGTTAAATATTACACAAGAACGTATACCACTATTCATTCATGTATGCATATTGTACACTATTGAACTAGAAAACAAATCACAAATCTAGTTCCCACTTAATCAATTACTTAAAATATAAGGTCCTCCAGTAAACTTATTACTAGAAATAATGACATTATCTTTCAAATATAACTTATGAGTAGAAATCCGTAGTCATAATATCCTTTTACAGTGTTTACACATGTTTTCACTTTTTGTTGTTTATTCTGTACTTGTACTTGGGGTTTTTTTTGTTTTGTTTTGTTTTTTTTTTTGTTTTGTTATTTTTTTACACCCCGGCATGGCCCACAGTACAGACTTATTTGTACATATTTACTGTTTTATGGTTACGTTAATTTCCCTTGTCCCCTCTTTGATGTCCACTAAAAGTTATCAACATCATGCCGCACCACACTCATTATATGACCACCATCGCCATACTTATCTATTATCAATTATAACTATTTTTCATAGTGCAGTCACTTAAATATGTTGTAAAAAAATATGGCGTAGGTGGTCTAAGTTATATTCTCGTAGTCGTCTACCTTCATTTATTTGAAAACCGCATCCAGCTTCATATACTTATTTCTTTCCAGCATTTGTTACTCGCATGTGGAGATATTCATTCAAATCCAGGACCGAAAAAAAAATCTTTCTTTAGTTCATTTAAATACGAGAAGTCTTAAACACAAGTTAGATCAAATATCCTGTGAACTAAACGGTCATGATATTCTAACTTTCTCAGAAACTTGGTTCGATACTACAACCTCCCCCTCAGATGTTAGTATAAGTGGCTATCATCCCCCTGTGTTGGTGAACATGGAAGGCTGTAGAGGTGGTGGTGTGGCAGTATATGTTAAAGAAAGTTTGTTCTTTAAAGCACGCCAAGACCTCACAATTAATAAACTTGAAGCTGTATGGATCGAATTCATACTTAATAGTAATAAGTTTCTTGTGGGCACATTCTATCGCCCCCCTGCAGCAAACACAGAGTATTGGAATCTAATTGAAGAGAGTTTTATCTCTGTGTCTGACCTTACAGATTATAAAATCATAATATTAGGTGATTTTAATCAAGATTTCCTTCCATCATCAAGGGTAGGTAAGTTACACAGAATAATAAATAGATTAAACTTAGTTCAATTAGTCAAGGATCCCACTCGCATTCAGCCAAATTCTTCATCATTAATTGACCTGGCTATTGTTAGTTGCCCTGGTGACATAAGAGAAGTTCAGGTTTTGGAATCTGGTATCAGTGACCACTGTCCTATAGTTCTCCAGTTACATGCCAGTAAACCGAATTCAAACTGTTTTCTGAGAAAGGTTTGGAGATATGAAGAAATAAATACTGAAGCTTTCAACAATTTCATTGTCTCCTACGATTGGAATTCTTTATTCGAGACAGAATCGTGTCCAAATAAGCTTACTGAAAACGTAACTGAAGTTATCTTATCTGGAATTCATCAATTTGTGCCAAATAAAGTCGTAACAGTGAGACAAAGCGATCCCAAATGGATGAATGGAAATATTCGTAGACTTATTCGTTGTCGTAACAGGGCCCATAAAAAAGCTAAAAGATCAAATTGTCCATACGATTGGCTTGAATTCAGACAAAAACGAAACCACGTGATTAGTGAAATACGAAAATCGAAAAGTCAGTATTACTCGAAGCTTGACAATAAAATAAACGAAAATAAATTCGGTGATTCAAATTGGTGGTCTTTGCTAAAAAATATTTCTCTCAAGAAAGGTAACTCATCAACGGAAATTCCTCCATTAAATTCGAATAATACGATATATTTTGAAAATGCAGAGAAAGCGAACGCTCTAAATGATTATTTCATTTCACTCTGTACTGACACGTTTAGCCCACATTCGTTGCCAAATTTATCTCAACGGAAATCGGAAATTTCCAACTTGGTGATCTCGTTAGTTGATGTCGAAGATACACTTCTTTCAGTTAAAAGCAAAAAATCAAGTGGGCCGGACAACATTAACAATTTTATTCTGAAATGTATAGCGCCTTCTTTGAAATATCCTCTTCATCGACTGTTTCAAACACTTTATGATGCGTCTATATATCCGGATTGCTGGAAAAGGGCCAATATTGTCCCTATCTACAAAAAAGGTGATATTCACGACTGTTCTAACTACAGACCTATCTCGTTGCTAAGCTCTCTGGGTAAGGTCTTTGAATCACTTCTACGGAAACATATCCATAACTTCATTTTAAAAGAAGGAATTATTACCCCCTTTCAATCAGGTTTTCAACCTCAAAATTCATCTGTATATCAACTGATTGAGATGTACGACTACATATGTAAGTCTCTTGATAAGGGACTAGAAGTGAAAGCAATCTTTTTCGACATAAGTAAAGCCTTCGACAGAGTTTGGCACCAAGGCCTACTACATACAATCTCATCAATAGGTATTAGAGGGAAAACTTACAAACTTATTGTTAGTTACTTACAAAATCGCTCTCAGAAAGTCGTCTTAGGAGGTAAATGTTCATTATCAAAAATTGTTACCTCTGGAGTTCCCCAAGGCTCTATCTTAGGCCCTCTCCTTTTCCTAGTTTACATAAACGATATCGTGGATGATATCAGCTCCAACATACGCATCTTCGCTGATGATACCTCTCTTTTCCTCGTAATCGATAACCCTCTTCTTACCCAGCAAATTCTTAATGATGATATTAAACGAATCTGTAATTGGTCAATCAAATGGAAAGTAGATTTCAACCCTTCGAAAACTAAAAGCCTAACCTTTTCAAGGAAGCTGTCCGCATCAACATTCAATCTTTCATATAATAACTATGATATAACAGACGATTCTAGTCATAAACATCTAGGCGTTTTCTTAAATAACCGAGCTACTTGGGATACACATATCGACTATTTAACAAGCAAAATAAGTACCATGGTAAATTGTTTTCGGTCTCTCAAATACAGATTAAAACGTAAAACTCTCGAGATTTTATATAAATCTTATATACTTCCAATATTTGACTACGCGGATGTTGTCTGGAACAACTGCACAAATGAAAAATCTGAACAATTAGAAAAACTCCATCTAGATGCAATTCGAACAATCACAGGATTGCCAAGAGGCACCTCTCAAAGAATCTGGCTTCACTTCTCTCTCTTCGAGGCGTTTTCAACATAAATTAGTAATTTTCTATAAGATAGTGAATAATCAAGTCCCGACTTTCCTCTCTAATCTTGTACCACCTCAAATTTCATCACATCAATCATATCAATTGAGAAACTCTGATAATATTAAACAAATAAACTGTAGAACCTCACACTATCAAAACTCTTTTTTCCCGTCAGTTATCAAAGATTGGAATAATCTTGCTAGCGAAATACGAGATTCACGAACACTATCATAATTTAAATCAAAGCTAAGGCAAAATAATTCTGTACAGCCAGCACCCGAGCTCTATTGTATATGAAATAGACAAAATCAAATTATCCACTGTAAATTAAGAAATCTCAAAAGTGATTTAAAATTTCACAAAACGTTAATGCATATATCAGATGACCCTATTTGCCATTGTGGAAATGCTATAGAGGATTGCGAACACTTTTTCTTTCATTGCCCATTATTTCTAAAAGCTAGAAAAGAAACAATTGATAAACTTCTGACGAAAAACCAAAACAGTCAGTCTTTACTTTTCGGGCAAAAAAGTAACACATATGATGAAAATGCTAAAATTTTCAAAACTGTTCATAAGTACTTGGATATTACAAAACGTTTCTGTTCGTAATCATACAAAATTTTACATTTAAATGATGCCAGTACCGTGTAAATGCCATTGAGCATCTTTCTTTTTCTTTTTCTTCTTTTATCTGTATTAAATGAAGCTCAAAATTAGTAAATGGTTACCTTCTTTCCGACTGACATTAGCCTAACAACGGTTTATATTTTCAATTAAAATTAATACGATGAAGACGACAAACAAATAAAAATAGTACCCCCCCCCCCCCCCCCCCCCAAAAAAAAAACAACAACATTTGTCGATGTGGTGTTGATAGCCCCCCCCCCCCCTTTATTATTTTTGTTTCTTATTGTGTGTGAGCTTAAAGGGACATTCGTGCGTATCTGATCTGAAAATAACTTTACTGAACCAAAGCAATCAAAGCATATATTGAAGTACAACATATGAAAACAAATCAACTTTGTTTGTTAACAAAATATCAAGATATAAATATTTAGTATTCCCCTCGTGAGAATGTCCCTTTAAGAAACCCAAAAATATCATCCTAATTGTACATAATATATGTTTTATACTAATATCTGTGTTAATATTTTGGCTGCCAGTTGTAAATATATTAAAGATCCGTTTTAGGAAGCGATTTTATATAAGCTGATAAAGCTTGTTATCGTATCCTATATTCATTATATAAATTTAAATGAATAAAATATTGTTTAAATAAAAAATTACATTTAAGTCTCCAAATGAGTCGAAAAAATCGAACTGCCGACAGCCAAGAATGCTTGGCCCAAGTCCCGAGTCTATCAAATACAGTTTGAAGAAGAGTAGTCGAGACCCATGTGATATACTATAAAAATGTGATTTAATTAATTAATCTTCCATCAAAAGCCCCCAATTTTTGTCAAGAGAGATAGAGAGAAATGTGGTTTACGTCCATTCGACACTAGGTCATTTTGGGACAAACATATGGTACAATTTAATTTCAATAATTGGCTTGTCCGTAGGATTCTTTAGAAATGGGACGAAACCAGAGGACACGGAGAAGAACCACGAGGTTAAGCTGGCAACCCCACTCCTTGTCACTCGACAAACCTTATGATCTAAAGTACACACGTTAGACCACTCGACATCCCAACCTCCAAAAAATATTAACAGATAAAAAAAAATCCGAGTTTTCATTTTTACTCTATGCAAAAAACGAAAACCCGAGTTTTCCTGTGCCTAAAACTTTTTTTCCAAGATTTAGGTAAAATGTCGAGTCGAAATCTTGAACTCAGAACTGTTAAAACTCGTAAAATCCTTTCCGGGTTTGCGGTATGGCCGATTTGGACTGTGTAGGAAGTTGTCTGCAGGATTTAAATAGGAGAGAGAGAGAGAGAGAGATGGGGTTTAACGTCCACTCAACGCAACTAAATTCTTCGTAAGAAATTCTGTGAATTCTACGAACAATATCTTGGGTTATATGTGGAAGCCGAGACATTTTACTTTCCTTTTTTACTTTCACTTTATGCTAAAAACAAATCCTAAAATTAGCATCTGGTTGAAGGTGTCATGTTGGGGAATTCCCTGCTTGAAAATTAACATATCACGTGATGAACTAATTTGCATATTGGCCGATTTCATTACTTGTTCTGTGTTGGGATGTAAAAGTGAAATGTTGATGGTTACAATACATAGTGCGCGTGTCATATGAGCAGATGTACGAGTTGAAAGTTTAAAGTTCTGGGTAGATGGAGTTGGGCTTGTTGTGATATGTCTAGTGTGAAATGATTAATGATAAAAAGTAGATGTCAATTTACACGATGTATTTGTCAGTATTACAGGATGTTTTACTCGTGACTTTGTTCATTTTACACCTAACATAAAACATTTGCAACATTGGACATGTAATAGCACTAACAACATAGCATTGACTTTTGAGTCAAATCCCCCCCTCATACTCCTTGAAGCCACAGAACGCTATTTATATTTTTCGGAAAACTTCTTTAAATTTTGATTTTTGAACCGTAAGTAAGGAAAATGATATTCTGAAAAATGGACCCTCCCTCAATGAAATGAGCTGACTGACATAGCGTCCAACAGCAGTTTATTCATAGCTTGCGGTATCTCCCGACGAATACAAAGTTTTGCGAGGGATTTGAAGCAAATGTTTGATAGATTAATTAGTATAGTATAATATATTTTAGCCCAAATATATAATCAAATCACATAGTTTGGTCTATTTGTTAGCACGTGCGCGCTGTATCCTAAAAGCCTGTCATTGAGTATACTGGCGTGGTTTCAAATCCCCGTTTGTACGTGACAAGTAGTGGGATCGTCTGTCCAACCTCGCCTGTCCTCCGATTTAATCCAACTGCCAAAGAGATCTAGGAGAATAGGGTTTAACGACCAATCGACACAAACTAGGTTAAAACCCATTCCCCCTCTCGTTCTCTCTCTCTCGGCTATAACTATCCGATAAATAAACTAATTACAAGATAGTTACAAGAAAACTATCTTGTAACTACAAGATAGTTATAAAAAAATGGCTATCTTGTAATTACAAGATAGGTACAAGATACTCAGAATATATTTTTTTCATTTGATTGACCCTTATGGCCTTCCGTACTTTTACGACAAAGGGTAGAAAGAAATACCCTACACTAAATCAATACTTGCATTTGAATTCCCCAGCTCGCAATTCTAAGTTTTCCCGATATTGATTATTTTATATGCGATAATAATTATATTATATGCTCATAATTTTTAAGAATATAGAATTTGTATTTTTTTTACTCCTTAGCAACAATTGTGATCAATATTTTATTGGTAATACAATTGGTATTGCAGTTGTTGTTCCAAACCCAGTTTGTTACTTTTATGGAATAGTATATATGGTGGATGTGCCTTTAATTCGGGAGTATATATATTTTAACATTAAATTCGGAGATAATGATACCTAGCGTAGTTTTGTTCGTATTTGGATGGTGAGATCCGTTAGTTGATAATTTCTTGATGGGACGACCCTATGTCGCTCCAGATTTTCCCCAATAGCAATTTAACGTCTTGCGGATTTTTTTTCTTAACATTACTTAGTCTTATATAAGACTCCCCCCCCCCCCCCTTGGCGCCGCCACTGCTTGAGGTGCAGCGGTGGGAGGAAACACGGAGACAGCCGGCTAGATTAAGCAAGTACCATACTTCTTGTCACATAAGCATAAAGATGTATTATCGAAGCCACGCATCTTGATTCAATGACATAAAGTTCAAGTGTAGACGCCCATCACCACAATTAGATTTGGCTTACATTACGTGCAAATCCTGTTTAAACATTATATCCGGTCCAATGTGCAGTAGTGAGTGGGCAACGTTTAGAGGGCAGATTAATTGGATTATTATTTCACCCCATGACTTCAAGGCTATACATATCCGGGTTATAATTAAAAGAAGGACAGAATGTTGGGGGAGTAATGGGATATCTGACAGGGGCATCCTATGGATCAAATGCAATTGATTATATATAGGTCCATGATAAATAAATATGCGACTATGGCTGTACCGCCTTTGCTGTTGCACCCTCCCCCCTTCCCCTTGCTAACTTAGACAGTTAACAACATCAAGCAATAAAAATAGCATAAACAGGGAATGTCTACTACGGGAGGTAGATTGTATTGGCCACACACAAAATCCAAAAGCAAAAATACATGATCTAGGCAGGATCACTATCAAATTACTAACAGAGTATTTCCTTATCACGCTTTTGGCTAAAGTTCGATCCTGGTAGATACTTCCTTGTCAGCTGTGCAGGGCGGAGGGCCTGACAAGAATATTGTCTAGTCGTACGGATGGCGCTAAAACCCGAGGTCCCGTGTACACATTTTGTGTACGTAAAAGATCCATTTTTAGATTGCTTTCGGTGTAATATTAGGCCGTAGTGCCTAGTTCCCGTGTACCCAGAACAATTAACCTCCAGTTCATTTCATTCATCAAGCTCCATGGATGTTATTAAACCACAAATCCGCAAGACGTTAAATTGCTATTGGGGAAAATCTGGAGCGACATAGGGTCGTCTCATCAAGAAATTATAAACTAACGGATCTCACGATCCAAATACGAACAAAACTACGCTAGGTATCATTATCCCCGAATTTAATATTAAAATATCTATACTCCAGAATTAAAGCCACATCCACCAAATATACTATTCCATAAAAATAACAAACTGGGTTTGGAACAACAACTGCAATACCAATTGTATTACCAATAAAATATTGATCACAATTGTTGCTACGGAGTAAAAAAAAAATATACAAATTCTATATTCTTAAAAATTGTGAGTATATAAAATAATCAATATCGCATATAAAATAATCAATATCGGGAAAACTTGGAATTGCGAGCTGGAGAATTTAAATGCAAGTATTGATTTAGTGTAGGGTATTGTCGTAAAAGTACGGAAGACCATACGGGTCAATCAAATGGAAAAAAATATATTCTGAGTACCTTGTAATTACAAGATAGCCATTTTTTCATAAACTATCTTGTAACAAGATAGTTTTCTTGTAACTATCTTGTAACTAGTTTACTTCAAGGTCGCCCTAAGACATAATGAGAATTTTAAAATCAATACACGAGTTGTTTTGTAATGGACAAAAACAAGACAACGCCAAAGTAATTAATAACTACTGATTCACAAACGAAAAAATAATAATAGAAACGTGTAGAATAGGCTAAGTCGGTGCAAACTACCGCTGTTCAATTTGGACTGTTAACGTATTTCATCGATTAGAAATTACAACAAATTTTAAAAATCGAATAATAATCAATTCATATCACATAAATATGGGTCTATAGGAAAGTTTTTTGGTTTTCAGCCCCACCCCCCCCCCCCCCAAAAAAAAAAAACAAAACATACAGAGCTTTAGTATGACTGTAGTTTAAGGTAGATATGTGCAGTTTGGTCGTATACAACCTGGCGTGTAACTAATTACAACTACAGTTACGGGTTTTCTCGAGAAATGATTCAAAAGAAAATCAGGATGCAACTGATAGAAAAAAAATGTCATCTGAAGAAAATATTGATGATTTGATCAGGTCAGTTTTTGAATCTGATGCTCCTTACAATATTCTCTCTTCTCAGAATATTTTTAGCTCAGATTATAAAAGAAAGAAATGCAGTAAGGAAAATTTCAAATATGGAACCAGTGAATTTAGGTTTAAATGGAAGTAATAAGAATTGTTCATATAGTTATATTCCAATTAAGAAAAGTCTTGAGCTTTTATTATCTTCTGATGGTATTCAGAAACAAATTATTGACTCTGGCCATGGTGTTTTCTGTGACATAACTGATGGCGAAGCTTTAAAGAAGAATACATATTTCCAAAAAAATCCTTCTGCAATAAAAATTATAATGTATCAAGATGCATTTGAAATCGTCAATCTTTTGGGTTCTGCCAAAAAAAAATTCAAAATTTTAGACTTTTACTTTACTATTGCAGATATAGATGGTCATAAAAGGGGTAATATTTATTCCTTTCAATTGGCAATCTTATGTAAGGAAGTTGACTTTGATTATTTTGGGAATAAAATCTTAGAGCCATTATTGAAAGATTTAATAGAGCTTTCTCATGGTACTGAATCAGAAGTTGGATTCCTAAAAGCAAATCTAATCTGTCTTTTGGGAGATAACCTTGGTAGCCACATGTTGGGTGGTGTTTTAACCAGTTTTGGAAATGTGGAATATCTTTATAGATACTGTATCATGACCACAGAGTCTTTTCGGAAAGATCCATTGGCTGTTAATTGCACTATTTTGAGAGATAAGAAAAGTTACGAAGATTGCATTTCTTACATTGATAGCAATGATTTTAACCACACCATGGGAATCAAGTCTAATTGTATATTCCATTCATTGGAAGGTTTTCATGTATGCAATCCTGGATTACCACCCTTATAGATACTGTATCATGACCAAAGAGTCTTTTCGGAAAGATCCATTGGCTGTTAATTGCACTATTTTGAGGGATAAGAAAAGTTACGAAGATTGCATTTCTTACATTGATAGCAATGATATTAACCACACCATGGGAATCAAGTCTAATTGTATATTCCATTCATTGGAAGGTTTTCATGTATGCAATCCTGGATTACCACCCTGTTTAGGGCATGATCTCTTCGAAGGAATAATCAAATACGATTTACCTATATTTCTAAAAGAAATGATAACAAAACGTAAATGGTTCAGATTGAATACTTTAAATTTCAATATTCAGTCTTTGAAGTTAAAGTCTTTGGATAGTGGTAACAGGCCAGCATTTGAAGCCAGACCTTGTTAGTCTTAAAGGTCATGCAGTTCAAAATTGGACATTTTTAAGATTACTTCTTGTCTTGATAGGGGCATTATGCAGTTCAAAATTGGACATTTTTAAGATTACTTCTTGTCTTGATAGGGGCATTTATAGTTGATACTGATGACAAAGTATGGCAAGGTTTTTTGATTTTACGACAGATTACTGAATATCTGTTCTTACAGAATATCATTAAACCAAGTTGCTATTGTCCATAATATTTTACAGGAATACATAGAATTACGCACAAGCCTATTTCCTAATGTTGCTTTGAGACCAAAACATCACTATCTATTACATTATCCATGGTTAATAATACATTTTGGCCCATTGCTTCGTGTTTGGACCATGCGTTTCGAAAGTAAGCATACCTACTTATTATACTACGTCACCATCGGAAATGTCACGTGAGGATCTACACCAATCCTCAGCATGTCAGTTCCTCCAGCTTCCCGAAATATTAAGTATTGGGGAGCAATAATGCGATAAATTATATCTCACGACCCCCCTTCAAACACACCAGGCCAGCATATTATCACCCTCTATTCCCAATACTCAAAACAAAAATATCAAAACATCACAAAAATTTTCTTTATTCCATCTCGAATGAATCAAGAAAAATCAAATAATTATAAATATAACTGAAGTAAATATGTTAAGTAACAGTTGTTCAGGTGTAAGCCAGGGGATGAGGGAGCACTGTCCTCGTTGTAATCCACTCTGGCTTAGTTCGGACTGAAATCAAAATAAGATCGTATGTACATCTCTCCCATTCTGGTACAAATAAACACGGATACTGTAAATACTTTCCCTGAAATAATAAATTTCATTCTATAAAACATATCAAAATACTAGAACTAAACCAGATCAAATCACAGAAGGAGACAGAACTCCCTCACCCCTGACCCACGTGAATAAGAAATCCACTAAAGGCATCAGTGTCCCACGGGTCACTGGTAAGAAAGATCCCATCTAGAAACATACAATTCGTTACACTCATCATCTAAATAACAAAACAAATGCGACAGACTCGGGCGAAGTGATCACGCCTCATTGTCACTTGTTTAAACCCCCGATCATGGCTGGTGAAACTGCAATTCAATACAAACACGTGCGCTGACCTGCTTATCCACAATCAAGCATGAAAACAATCTACAGACAAATAAGACGCTTAGTAGTCTGTTGTGTATTCAATTTCTTCACTGAAAATTACTAATTTTGCCATAAATAATTTTACGCCACCAAGGCTTTCCTATTTCCCCCAGGACTTGTAAAAGTTGAATACCACCAAGATATTCGAAGCCACCAAGGCTCTAGCCTACCTAAGCCAAAATCAATATCATATGCCACCAAGGCAATTGGCTACCTAAGCCAAAATCAATATACCACCAAGGTATTTTCAAATAAATTTTATTGAGACAAGCACATGTCTGCCCACCTCGCTGTCTTAATGAAGAATAGATTGAATATATTATACTATGTCATCATCGGAAATGTCACGTGAGGATCTACATATGATTCCAAGACGGAACGCAGAAAAGGATTGTTGGATAAAAATGTACAAGAATGTATTAATGAAAGATACAGTGATGTGTCTGAAATAGCAATTTTTGAATATGTGACTGTCTATAGCATGTTGCTCAATTAGAAGGAGTGTTATTGTGTTCCAAAGTCTCGACAAAACAAATTGCTTAGCCTGAACCGAAAATGTTCATTATCGAAATTAGTTAAGGTTGGAAGAATTTTTGCACTATGCATAGTTTGCTGCAATCTCTGACAAAAATCCGCCCCCACCCCCAAGTACTTCGGAAAAAAAGCCAAGTACTTCGGAAAAACAGCACTGTCACGTTTCGGTATTTCAGTTATTGTCACGTCAATAATCAAGTTACACCATGAACTATAGATCTTTTAGCAGTTGCGCTTCGATGTACACGAACCCATTTCTTGCATTATATATCGCTTGCTACTTAGTATTTTCGTGTGTATTTTCATAGTTTTAGAGTTATGTGTGATATTTAAAGGATTAAATTTTAAAAAATTAGCATTAAAGTCAGTAGCTGTACATATTCCTTTAGCATTGTATATTTTTTTGTAAAAACAGATAAAATCTACAAACACAACAATAGACCTACATACCGGTAGCCTACTGAATAAAATAAATCTAGATCCATATGTCATCAATGAAAGATGTATTGAGAAAAAATCGTGTGCACATTTAGAAAAAAATCAAGGGGACTATATTTTCTGAAGAATCTGCTGTATTCTGGCAAAGGGATAATGAGCATTTTCTGCTCAGGGTAAGCAGAGCGATACGCAATTTGATTGGTCGAGACTTTGGAACACAATAACTCTCTTTCTAATTGAGTTAAAATGTTCAAACTTGGTGTATATGCTTATTAGGTCAATGCCTATACGTCAATAATCAAGTTACACCATGAACTATAGATCTTTTAGCAGTTGCGCTTCGATGTACACGAACCCATTTCTTGCATTATATATCGCTTGCTACTTAGTATTTTCGTGTGTATTTTCATAGTTTTAGAGTTATGTGTGATATTTAAAGGATTAAATTTTAAAAAATTAGCATTAAAGTCAGTAGCTGTACATATTCCTTTAGCATTGTATATTTTTTTGTAAAAACAGATAAAATCTACAAACACAACAATAGACCTACATACCGGTAGCCTACTGAATAAAATAAATCTAGATCCATATGTCATCAATGAAAGATGTATTGAGAAAAAATCGTGTGCACATTTAGAAAAAAATCAAGGGGACTATATTTTCTGAAGAATCTGCTGTATTCTGGCAAAGGGATAATGAGCATTTTCTGCTCAGGGTAAGCAGAGCGATACGCAATTTGATTGGTCGAGACTTTGGAACACAATAACTCTCTTTCTAATTGAGTTAAAATGTTCAAACTTGGTGTATATGCTTATTAGGTCAATGCCTTGATGGAGTTCGAAGATGAGCATTTTCCGCTTAGAGTAAGCAAAGATAAGCAATTTGATTGGTTGATGCTTTGGGACATGATAACTTTAGTTCTAATTAAGTGAGAGTGATGGAACTTGGTGTATAGTTTCATTACAGTAATGCCTTGACTAAGATCGATAATGAGCATTTTCTGCTCAGGGTAAGCAGATCGATAAGCAATTTGATTTGCCGAGACTTTGGAACACAATAACTCTCCTTCTAATTGAGTTAAAATGTTCAAAATTGGTGTGTATGCTTATTAGGTCAATGCCTTGATGGAGTTCGAAGATGAGCATTTTCTTCTTACGGTAAGCAGAGATAAGCAATTTGATTGGTTGATACTTTGGGACAAGATAACTTAGGTTCATCTTGATTGATGATCTGTTCACATTCAAATATTGTCGAGGGCTTCAAAAAGTCAGATAATTTTGATGAAGCTGAATTTTTGCTTTCAACAGTTGTTAAACCACCACTACTAAACTATGAAGGATGTATTACAGTTCCAGAAGGATCTCCTACTACCATCACAGATCAGCCTAGTCCTCTCACACCAAACACTCCTTAGCAACTAAATTCATCAACATTACAAAACACTTTCATTTTGCCATCAACAAGTTCGGTTGAAAGGGTGAGAACGTCAAAACAGTGGTGCTGCCAGAAAAGGAATAGCATTAAGCTGTGCAGAGTTACTGACAAGTACACCAGAAAGGGAAAACAGTCAGCTAAAAATTACTAGAAGAAAGCGGTTACAATTAACTGTAAATTCTGATGATGGTGAGGGGGAAGGTGAAAACAATGACGAAACCGGTATTGAATTTGATGATGGGTCAGATGATGATTCATTTAAAAATTGATGATTATGATATGCAAAAAAAATCCAGAAGTAAATGATTATGCATTGATCAAGTTACTAGCAGTAAATTCAAACATGCCCCTTTTCTACGTTGGTAAAATAATCGATAAATACACAGTCGAGTCAGAATCATTTACAGTTTCGTTCTATCGTCAGTGTTTAAAGGCTCTAGGAAAGTTGAGAGCATTTCATGTATTGACAAAAACAGTATTGTAATGTGCCTCCCTGAACTCTGGTGGTACAAAAAGAGTATCGTCCGTCCCTTGTCCATTTTTCTATCAATTTGGAAAAATTCAAGTGCAAATATAGCTTGATAAAACATTTTATGTGTATGTTGTCTGGGTAAGCTTACTTTTCCAGACATCTGTTACCACTGTTTGTTTTGTATGTTGTATTTCGAATTTTGACTAAAAGTTTGGATTGTTCGTACTTGGTTTTATTTTATTAATAATGAACCATTTTGTCACTTATATATGGCTTTATTTTGTTACCTTATACCCTATCTTAAAGACGATTCAATGTGTCTATGAGGTGATTCAATGTACCCCGTGCGTGAGGCAGGTTGAACCTAGTTCAGCTCTGAACGCCGGTCTCATTACACTCACCCTGAACGTTCAGGGACTGCCCCATTCAATCAATGTCGAAAATAATTGGAGCCCCAGTCAATTTTACTGGGCAACTTTCCACTGCTAAACGATGGGGTGTCAATCCGGGTGGACGCATGTTCAATGTAAACGAACATCTTAGTTAGAAAATAAGACCTTGCTTACTTCGCTAGAGTCAGTGTGAGCGACACAGCGCGCTGTTAAAAATACGTCCCCTCCTATCAAGTTATATTTTAGCCGCCATGACACTCTAACTGTAGGTCAACGTCCACATTCAGGAATGTCGATCATACAAGACGTAACGAAATGTAAAGGCTTTACATTGTACAGGCTTTCACACGGATTGACACCCCGTCGTTTAGCAGTGAAAAGTTGTCCAGTAAAATTGACTGTTCTCCAATTTTCGACATTGATTGAATGGGACAGTCCCTGAACAGTCAGGGTGAGTGTAATGAGACCGACGTTCAGGGTTGACCCACATTTTGCAAAAACTTCATTGACCTAAATAAGATCAAAATTTTATATTGATTTTAATTAAAATATTATCAGCTTGTAAGCAATATTATTGTTTAACATCATCATGTGAGTTTAAGTCAAAATGTGATTTAGGTGAGGAATGAGATGACTAGATGCAAAAACTGGCTCAATGTGCCCCGGTCTCCCTACATTAAAACATATAATGTTAAATAGGAAAATGAAACTAGCTTTGTCACACATCAACAGGCGAATTATGAACTGAAAAACAGTGACAGCAAGAGGTTTCAAAAACAAAGCCTGCGGGGCGTATCTAACTCGTTGTTATCGTTGTTGTGGTTTATAAAAGATTTGACGTCCAATACATTATATGATATTATGGGCAGGTTGATTTACTTAAATTGCACCATTTTTTGTTAATTAATCATTATTTGCTTGATGCTGATACCTGTATATGTATTGAAACGTAGCATGTTAATAAAAGTCAGAAGTAGTGAATCCATATAAGTCTGTTTATTTTTAACCTAATGAATGTTAACATATAAGCACAGCACAAGAGTTAATTAAGGTAAACAACTGAAAAAAACTAACCGAAGCCCTTCTGAGTAAGATTAATTAATAATTGGATCTACATAATAATATAATGCTCATGATAATCACATTATAATGAAGAACATGAAGGTAATTAACAAATTAAGGTAAACATCTTTCATAATAAAAAATGAAACCCTATTGGCTACTATTAAGTAAAACGGCAATTTCATACTTTTTAGTTATATTTTTAAAATATATTAAAATAAAGCCCTAAAATAAATTGTACCTATAAACAGTCCTACCTCGTTAAAGAATAATCCTATAATTCACTATTGCCAATTGAGAAATTGGCTAAAATATCATTTTCAACTTCAAATTCAAACGTTTGAAGATCGCCATTGCATGGAGGGGAATGGGAAAACAAGGGAGGTAATTCAAGTAATTGTGTTATTATTTTCTGTTGTCAGGAATTTTTATGTCTGTGAAATATTGCCTATGATCGTATAATAGTGAGTTGACAACCTTTTGAGCAAAAGACATAGAAATAATTATGTTCTGACTTTCTTAGAAAATATGAAATTTCCGCTTTAATAATTGGATATGATGTTTCTAGTTATCGTACAAATTTGATGTGTGACAGTTTTTAATAACTAACTGGGTCTCGCATATTTGTCTTGTGCAATCTCGGGAGTAATTTGTCTAACTCACCCTCTCTTGAATCACTGGAATACCCGCAATCGGTAGAACATTCTTATTCTTTTCATTTCATCCGTGTTATGCAACGGGAATGATATTTAATTCTCTTGTAGGGACCATATTGGCGTTTCGTTCGGTCGTGGCTTATTACGCTATTCAAGCATGAATTTGGCGAACCCGGAAACCTATAATTTAATACATTACTAATATTGTTATGCCCTGCCAAATATATCCATCATCTGAAATTGTAGCTTAATCTGGAATACGTTTTGGTCGGAACGTGTTTTTATGTTTGTATCTTATGTAAATGACACCGAGAATCTAGTGTTTAATATATATCGCACTGCTTTTTGGGCCCCCACCTCATGTGCCTCCATTTTGGAGAGGAACCACAAGTTAAAGGGATTTTCGTAAAACCGGGGGCCAAACTTCAGGTAGTTACTATTCAATATGCGCTAATATCGAAAGGAACCAAGATCTTTCGGTTTGAAACATGCATGTCAACTTTCATCCAAATTGGTTTACAATTGTGACCGTACAGGGTCCACAATCTTGAATATATTTTTACACTATTCGCTTGAAAGCGGCGGCCATTTTGTTCGGCAATTTTGGTCCGAAGTTCATGGAATTCGAACTGAACCTTCTATATAGTGTTATTGTGATATATTAAGACGGTCTTTTTTAAATCAGGTAATAATTGTGACCACAAATTAAAAATGGGCGATTTTTCGTACAACCAGTGGCCATAATTCAGGAAAGAACAATCCGATATGCACATATATCGAAAGAAACCAAAATCTGTGGCTTATGAACATGCATTTCAAGTTTCACCAAAATTGCGACCTCTACAGTGTTCACAAGCTAAAAACGTGATTTTTCGTCCAGACAGGAGCCATAATCCATGACTTTACAGTCCGATAGATGCTCATATCGAAAGGAACCGAGATCTTCGGGTGATAAACCTACATTTCAAGTTTCATTGAAATGGGATAACAATTGTGACCTGTGGAATGTTCACAAACATGAAAATGTGGCCATATAAAAATGTCGTTCGATCGATGTCGCACTTATTATCCTATTTAAAAAGAATCCGTTTGAATATATCACCGTTACACCGTATTGTCGGTTTGGTTCTAATTTCGTGAAAATCGGAGCATAACTGCCAGAAAAATATCCGCTTCCCGTACGCAAATAGTGTGAAAATGTGACATATCAAGGTTGTGGGCCCCCTAGGTTACAATTTTTATGAAACTTGACACACGTTTAACTAACTAATCATCTTGGTTCCTGTAGATATTCGCGTATATAAAATTGTAAATTCTTGGATTAAGACCCCTGCTTGTACGAATTTAAATTTCGGGAAAACCGAAGCTTAACTGCCTGACAAAACGCAATTTGTGTAAAAGTATGTAATGCGACGGCTGTGGACACTCTTAAGATCACAATTATTATCCAATTTTGATGAAACTTCAAATGTACCATTATATCCAAAAGATCTCGGTCACTTTCCATATTTGTCCATTTTAGTCCATGCTTTCTTAATTACGGCCCCTCTTTTATCCATCTCTAGCCAAATGTATCTTGCCCGGCAACCGCTGGTTCTTATATTGTTAAAAACAAGCCAACAGTAAATAGATGACACAAGCATATTAACTGATTGCACGATAATTATTTATTGAAAGGTATCGGCCAAACAACCTGATTATCTAAATTTTTTTATCAAGATCGAACTCCGTCAACGATTTGGCGTACTTGGTAGTGAATCTCTCCACTGGTCTTACATTTCCGCCATTTTCCTGAGCACTGACCATTGTATATGTTGTGTTTATATTAATTCGACATAACTTTGGAGTTGTTGTTAGTGTTTGTTGCATAACAGAATGGTCTATTTCAAATATGATATTTGCACAAGTAAAAACGTAAATCGGCAGTGCTGGACACACTAGTAGAAGGATTCTGCTGAATCAATCAGCGCTAAATTCATGTAGTGTGTACACTGACATTCGCCCAAATCAAACAGGTTTAATATTATATGGCTGAACTAGTACTATATTTGATTGGTGTGCTCGCTTTGTTGAAGCATTCGTCTGGTTTTAGAATTCATTAGCCAATAAGCACGCATTCATATCAAGAAGTCACATGAATTTTTTGAAGACAAATGTTAAATCATGTGACCTAAAAGTTAATGTAACTGTCAACTGAGTGGTGAATCTGAGGAGGGAGAGAGAGAGAGAAATGGGGTTTAACGTCCACTCAACACAAACTAGGTCTTTTTGGGACTAACATATGGTTTAATTTTATTTCAATAATTCGCTTGCACGTAGGGGCCTTTAGCAGTGGGAGGAAACCAGAGTCCCCGGAGGAAACCCAAAAGGTTGAGAAGGCGCCCCTATCTCCATGCCACATGCGCTCACACCAGGGCTCGAAACCACAGCCGCAAGCCTGAGGTGAGCGGCCAGCTAGAGGTCGAAGTGCGGCACTCTAGACAACTAGGCCTGGAGTATCCACTCATTCGGCTGCAATTATGTGCCAATTGAATTGGGCAAATAATTTGAGCACATCATTCTGGTGTGTCCACAGCTTTGCTAGAAAAGTCTGTATTTTCTAAAAACCAACAATGGGGCATACCCAGAACAAAAATATAAGGCCATACCATGCTATCGGGTTACATGCACGCCAATGGGACTGCAGGTTTTTGGTTCCATGGAACAATACAAATGCACTTTCTCAGGAAAAACTGAGAGCAAACCCGCCACCTCCAGAATAGCAACCCGCACCTTACTCACTCAGCCACATGGCTATCGTCTAATTACTGTGACAGTCCAGTCAAATGACAAACAAGGGTTATTAAAATAGATTTTCACGGCTTATGTAAAATCTTCAGGATTCAAATGGTTTTGGATACCGTAGATATTTTAGATTCAATTTCATATCAAACAGTTTGTATATGGTAAGATATCTTAAACAGTTAATTACATGTCACATATTCATATTTTTCAGTTTCCATATTAGATGCCATAGCAAATAAAACATCATATAATAAAATAAGAAAAAAAAAACAAATATGGGAGAAGAAAGAGCTGAAAGAATGTGGTTTTTGGAGGGTGAGTGTTCAATTCTAATAGAAAAGATTGTTGATATGGTAATTTGAAATCTCACCATTAAATGTGTTTGGCACAATGTAGCCCGGTTGGAGCGGAGGTGACATTAGCCTCCATTTCAGTTTATTATTTTGAAATATAAAATTCAATTTAGTATAGTAAAAGTATACACACACATGTATGTGCACATATGACTGTCTCATTTGTGGAGAGTCGAGGTGGGTAAGACGCTGCAGGTTTGCTCCCAATGTTGACATAGAAAATTCAGGATAGACGGCCTGACAAGGACATTCGTCTAGTTGTTCAGATTGAACAACAACACATGGTCCTGTGTTCACATTGGCATGCATGTAAAAGATCCTCTGGCAATTGTAATTTGATACAAGAGTATGCCTTAGGGTCGCGGTACCGTGCAAAATTTCAGTCCAAAATCTCAAGGCCTTTTTGTGACTTCTAAGGGGGTGGGGGTGAATTGCCGGTTGGATGGCTGGATGGTTAGGACATGCGCGCTGTATCATAAAGCTGCGGGTCCTCCGGTTGCTCTCACTCCTAATGACCCCTCAGCGCAAGCGAATTGTTGAAATAAAATTAAACTGTATGTTGGTCCCAAAATGACCTAGTTTGTGTCAAGTGGATGTTAAACCAAATTTCTATCTTTCTCTGACTCTAACCCATTTCATTTGAGCATTATATTCTGTCTGGGCCTGTAACTTGACAAGACAAAAGGAGTGTTACGCAAAGTTGCAACAAAATAGAAACTAAGTCTCGATGTGGCAAAATAAATTGTTTATTTAAACATTATGAACCATATAGAAAGTATTCTTATTTCCCACTTTTTATTTTTTAGGCTGAAGCACCCTCGGAGGAGAATTTAATGAATAAGAAAGAAGAGAAACCAAGCATCAATTTATTTTATAATTCTGGAAAAGAATGCATTTGACCCAATTTTAAATATTTATTTTTTGTTTTTAATGTTAAGTATTCTTCGAAAACACAATTAGATTTTAATCCTCTTATTACTTTCTGTATAATATAGAAAGTAAAGTGACATAAATCACGTAAAATTTGGTCGGAAATCATAAAAGTATTTAATAGACATTATCTAGAAACCAAATGTAGATCAGATATACCCAGAATTACAAAAAATCTTGACCTACATTATGGTGACTTTTCCTTGCTTATGAAACGAAATAAGGTTTAATATCCCACTTTTCTGTGTTATTAGGGTGATTCTGCCTTACAGTCTACTCTTATATCTAATATTTCAACTCTCAAGGGTTCATTAAAGGGAACTCAGGGGGTCGAATGGTTAACAGGCACACATTGGATCAGGAGGTCTGGCAATGAGTCAAATATGTCAATTGTCAAGGGTACTTTACAGTGAACACAGTCAAAGTGGCTTTGATTCAGGCTTGTACCCAGTTTGTGTCAAGTGGACGCTTAACCTCATTTCTATTTCTTCTTTAAAATACACGGCAATGTGTACATTAGATCAAGGTTTTTTGTCCTATCCAAACAACTATATATTGTCCCTTCCCACGTCCTACACTACTGACATGGAGGAACTATGCTTGGAACTCCAGTTGAAATTTCTCGGCCAACGCCTTATACTCACCGTGGCTTCCCATTGCTTGTGATTTGTAATTGTATATAAATATTTTGTACATATTATTCAGTATTTGCCATTGTCTCTCATATTTTTATATTTTAATCCTGCAGTCTTGATGCTTTGCTCCTTATATGTACAAAATATTCATTTTGTTTGGGTTTTTTTTCCTAATGAGGAAAGAGTTGTACACCATTTTATTACTACTGTAAAATAGGTTATTTTTCTTTTGTTAATTTTCTGTGTATGCTAGTTATTCCTAGATTACTCAATAATCACATGTAATTCGACTTATAACACTTTTCACTTTTTGAAAGTAATTCAAATAAGTGGATAATTTATCTTATTAGTGCTTGGTATATATCTTATTAAATTTAAATATATTTGAATTATATATTTTGGGGGTATGGGGTAGGGATACTGTCTTTATATGCTTAGTACTTGTTGATGCTTTGCTCCGTATATGTACAAAATATTCATTTTGTTTGGGGTTTTTTTCCTAAAGAGGAAAGAGTTCTACACCATTTTATTACTACTGTAAAATAGGTATTTTTTCTTTTGTTAATTTTCTGTGTATGCTAGTTATTTCTAGATTACTCAATAATCACATGTAATTCGACTTATAACACTTTTCACTGTTTGAAAGTAATTCAAATTAGTGGATAATTTATCTTATTAGTGCTTGGTATATATCTTATTAAATTTAAATATATTTGAATTATATATTTTGGGGGTATGGGGTAGGGATACTGTCTTTATATGCTTAGTACTTGTTGATGAGTAAAGAAAAATTTAAATAGCTATTTTATAGTTTTGGGGGGGGGGGGGGGCATTATTTAACACAATTTTATTAATATTATTTTTCTGTTAACATTCCAAATATCATTTTATGAATAAATAATAATTTAACAAAAAAAATTATTGTTACCTCATTTATCAAACTTTGCAGGTTAAACAGAGCAAAAGGGGGGATGCTGCATGGGAAAAGTTGCTATATTGGATATAAAGTGAGGGAAATACAACACAAGTTTTTGTTGATGGTTATACACAAGTTTGTATATGAAACCACACAAGTTTCAGAAATTTCAACACAAGTTTCAGAAATTTCAACACAAGTTTCAGAAATTTTAACACAAGTTTCAACACAAGTTTCAGAAATTTCAACACAAGTTTCAGAAATTTCAACACAAGTTTCAGAAATTTCAACACAAGTTTCAGAACTTTCAACACAAGTATTGTGTAGATTTTGACACAAGTTTCAACACAAGTTTGTGTTGTTTGACAAATTTTAACACAAGTCTTGTGTTGTTTCAGCATTTAACACAAGTTTGTGTTGTTTCAACACAAGTTTGTGTTGTTTCAACACAAGTTTGTGTTGTTAAATAGTAACACCCAACTTGTGTTGAAAACAACACAAGTTTGTGTTGTTTCAACGCAAGTTTTTTTTCAGTGTGGCTGGACGAAAAATCACGTTTTTAGCTTGTGAACACTGTAGAGGTCGCAGTTTTAGTTTGTGGTCTTAATATATCACAATAACACTATATAGAAGGTTCAGTTCGAATTCCATGAACATCGGACCAAAATTGCCGAACAAAATCGCCGCCGCTTTCAAGCGAATAGTGTAAAAATATATTCAAGATTGTGGACCCTGTACGGTCATAATTGTAAACCAATTTGGATGAAAGTTGACATGCATGTTTCAAACCGAAAGATCTTGGTTCCTTTCGATATTAGCGCATATTGAATAGTAACTACCTGAAGTTTGGCCCCCGGTTTTACGAAAATCCCTTTAACTTGTGGTTCCTCTCCAAAATGGAGGCACATAAGGTGGGGGCCCAAAAAGCAGTGCGATATATATTAAACACTAGATTCTCGGTGTCATTTACTTAAGATACAAACATAAAAACACGTTCAGACCAAAACGTATTCCAGATTAAGCTACAATTTCAAATGATGGACATATTTGGCAGGGCATAACAATATTAGTAATGTATTAAATTATAGGTTTCCGGGTTCGCCAAATTCATGCCTGAATAGCGTAATAAGCCACGACCGAACGAAACGCCAATATGGTCCCTACAAGAGAATTAAATATCATTCCCGTTGCATAACACGGATGAAATGAGGGTGAGTTAGACAAATTACTCCCGAGATTGCACAAGACAAATATGCGAGACCCAGTTAGTTATTAAAAACATTTGCTTTCAACTCACGATGGTCTGATAGTTGATTATGTTTGACCGTGTATACTTTGTGTCCTTATAAGAATATTAGGGGAAGAATATCATCGGATTGGAACACCTTTTGGCTGAACATGTATTTATTTCTATATCTGAAGAAATTGACAATGAAACCCTTTATATCAATATATTACACACCGTAATAGGGAAAATTTTGAGTTTAATACACGTACTTCAAAAGTGAAGTCGCCATTGTGAATTTGGCCCCAAGTGGAATTAGTCGTCACTTTTAGGTGGCATACCGAAGCTCATAAGATTCAGCGGATCAAATTCTTACAGAAACCACCTTCTTACCGAGGTCCGAGAGAATGCGTCCCTAATTTTACCCCATTAAAGTAAATAATCATAACATTGTTACAGTAGCCTATTGGGTGACAACACTGGTTTCACATCTTACAATACATTTATTCTTCTTCTAACATATTAGAGACTTTTGGCAAGCCGAAATTTCTTAGTACGTATCACGTTTTGGGTTGCAAAGTCGACAAGTTCCGCTTTAGACGCTGAAATGTTGTGTTATAGCGTTGTTATGAATCTATGTGTATCCTAGAACACGGAGGTGTATATTTGATGTGAATTTAATCATAATAAATACTGGAATTTAATCATTATATTTGATAGGTTTTTCTCGGAATTTTCATACTTTTCCCGTCTGTCTTGTCTGCATGCTGGTTGATCTACATGCTAGATTTAGGTAGATATGGGACCTTGCAAATCTGTAAATGGAGTGGTTCTATAATAAAGGGGTGTAAATTATAAATTAGATTTTATTTTAATAAGATGCGACATTTTTTTTATTATAGCTCAGCGACAGTCACTGTTGAGCGACTTCACTCACTCTGAGAAATTGTAGACTACGCACTTGATTAGTACTGATGGTGATCTTGGTAGATAACTGCCATCATGCTGTACAGAACTAAGCCCAGCTCAGTGACGCATATATACGCGACACAAGAATGTGACAAAACTCTAAAACTACTCTGGCGCAACGTGTCACGTATACGATACGGATACGCATAGGGAAAATTACACTTGCCAAAAGTCTCTACTAAGTACAAAATATCTTACAGTCGAGAATCCAATAATTAGATAAATGTCTTGACTGCGTTTTGTGATTAACATCTTCCGCCAAAGTTAAACAGAATTTTAATTGTATTGGTCGATGCTCTGGGGCAACTTTGATCCTAACTTATCGAGGGTGATGAGACGTAGTGGAGAGATTCACTACCAAGTACGCCAAATCGTTGACGGAGTTCGATCTTGATAAAAAAAATTAGATAATCAGGTTGTTTGGCCGATACCTTTCAATAAATAACCTATATTTCAATATTTTACACACCGTAATAGGGAAAATTTTGAGTTTATTACACGTACTTCAAAAGTGAAGTCGCCATTGTGTATTTGGCCCCCAAGTGGAATTAATCGTCACTTTTAGGTGGCATACCGAAGCTCATAAGATTCAGCGGATCAATTTCTTATAGAAACCACCTTCTTACCGAAGTCCGAGAGAATGCGTCCCTAATTTTACCCCATTAAAGTAAATAACCATAACATTGTTACAGTATTGGGTGACAACACTGGTTTCACATCTTACAATACATTTATTCTTCTTCTAACATATTAGAGACTTTTGGCAAGCCGAAATTTCTTAGTACGTATCACGTTTTGGGTTGCAAAGTCGACAAGTTCCGCTTTAGACGCTGAAATGCTGTGTTATAGCGTTGTTATGAATCTATGGGTATCCTAGAACACGGAGGTGTATATTTGATGTGAATTTAATCATAATAAATACTGGAAATTAATCATTATATTTGATAGGTTTTTCTCGGAATTTTCATACTTTTCCCGTCTGTCTGCACGCTGGTTGATCTACATGCTAGATTTAGGTAGATATGGGACCTTGCAAATCTGTAAATGGAGTGGTTCTATAATAAAGGGGTGTAAATTATAAATTAGATTTTTAAGATGCGACATTTTTTTTATTATAGCTCAGCGACTGTCGAGCGACTTCACTCACTACGAGAAATTGTAGACTACGCTCTTGATTAGTACTGATGGTGATCTTGGTAGATTACTGCCATCATGCTGTACAGAACTAAGCCCAGCCCAGTGACGCATATGTACGCGACACAAGACTATATAGGGTCCAAAACTTTGATATAACATATTTTCACACTATTCGCGTACAAACGGCGGCCATTTTATCCCTCAATTTTGGTTCGATTTTCACAAAATTCGAAGTCAGCCTTCATTACCATGTAACAGTGATATAATCAAACGGTTTTTTTAAATCGGATAATAATTTTGACCTCCAGAGGGACCACAAGCTAAAAAGGGCAATTTTTCAGACAATCAGTGGCCATAATTCAGGAAGTTACGATCCGATGGGTGCAAATATCGACAGAAACCAAGATCTTTGGGTTATAAACATACATGTCAAGTTTCATTAAAATCGGTTCAAAATTGTGACCTCTATAGGGTCCACAACCTTGATATAACATATTTTCACACTATTCGCGTACAAACGGCGGCCATTTTGTTTGTCAATTTTGGTCCGATTTTCACGAAATTTGAACTCAACCTTCATTTCCATGTAACGGTGATATAATCAAACGGGTTTTTATAAATCGGATAATAATTTTGACCTCCAGAGGGACCACAAGCTAAAAAGGGCGATTTTTCGGACAATCAGGGGCCATAATTCAGGAAGTTACGATCCGATGGGCGCAAATATCGAAAGGAACCAAGATTTTGGGGTTATAGACATGCATGTCAAGTTTCATCACAATCGGTTCAAAATTGTGACGTCTATAGGGTCCACAATCAGGGGCCATAATCCATGAAGTTCCGATCCGATACATGCCAATATCGAAAGGAACCGAGATCTTATGGGGATAAACCTATATTTCAAGTTTCGTCAAAATCGGATCGGAATTGTGACCCGTAGAGACCCCACAAAGAAATTGTGGACGGACGGTCGGAGGTCCGGACGGACAGGGGCGACGACATAATACGTCCACATGAAAATGTGTGCGTATAAAAATGTTCTACCCGAAGGCCGATCAACAAACTCAATATATTCGATACGCTCTCAAACAACTTAAACCTGTCAGGAAATGTAGACCAGTGTCCCAAAATGTATTATGCGATGCCAGGATAAAACTAGACTTTTATTTTCTTAAAATAATGTATAGGTGAAATATACCTTTTGTTATCTAGTACAGCACATAGGCCATTGATTGTATGGACCTCTAAAGAAACGGGAATCGATTATCAAGTCACCCAAATACAAAATTGACACCAATCTTTAACGGGTTTTGGCAGTTTTTGAAGTTCACGCCCAAAAGACTCAATATTTTGAGCTGAAATTTTAAGACAGTGTAAATGCACCATTCCTCTATATTTTGTGATTCAATTTCATACGTACCCGGACTTTTTATTTTCGGACTTTGATCAAATCGCTTTAAACACACACACCCTCTCCCGCTCTAAATTTACCCACCTGGAAGGTCAGACCTTCTGCACCTACTCGTTCACCAAACCATATTAACGTGGTATTAATAAATTGCAAAAGAGCGTAAAATACATAGAGATTTACTATGACACTACAGAATAAGGTTACAGTGTCTAAAGCTCCCTTGCAGATGGCATCCATTATATTCTTATATTTCCTGTAAAACAAAATCAAAATCGGTATAATTAAAGGTACATTATGGGAGAATAGATAACGAGTCGGCAGTTCTTACTGTAATAGTTACGAACTAGATAACGTAAACGGAATTTGGCTGAAAATTTCAGTCAAAATGAACAGAGAACTTAGCGATTGGATTTTCCACCTAGTCTTGATCACCATTACTTAAAGGGACAATAACATTCTTGCTGGCTTGGAAGCTCGAAAAAATAAATAATACACTAGATGTTTAAGTGTCCTACCTGTTGTGTAAATTATCCATTACAACCTATTTTACTTGTCCAGAGGGTTCGAAAATATTTTAAAATCCAAGTCACATTTGAAAAGGTTTACGTTAGACTTTTCAAATCAATTGGTTGAATTTTTCCAATTTTTTTAAAATAAGGTGTGTTAAGATGAAATTTATATCATCGTTTAATTGGAATATTCTAAAATAATACGATTTGTTGACCAGAATGAAGATTGGGACATATTATTCAGTTACAACAAGAGTGTTATTGGCCTTTAAGTCGGTACGATAAAAACACAGTCTCGATTTAAAGCATTTGGGACCTAACAGGATGAACCCTGTCGATTTTCCGTGTTCCACAACCTTCTGTTGCCGAGTTACCTAACTACCCAAAGGCTGGGCTGGACGTCAATAAATAACTAAAATGAATAATAATATCTTACTCCATGTGGAGAGTGTCATTGTATTTGTGTTGTTTTCTCTTGTTTACTTTTGATTCTGGTACAAGGATCTTGGATATAGCAAACGATGCTGGTGCTGACATTAAACAAGCTGCTAATAGATGTTTGGCTGGAACCTTGAATGATTGAAAATAGGTTCAGCATCTTGCAACTGGGCGGTTTAATTCATTTCTTAGTAGTTCGCTTTTCATTAATTAAAGATGGTGTTATAATGCAGAATTATAGCACACTTTATATAAGTAAAAGTTATAACCTTAACCAAGTACGAACGGTCCAAACCATTAGATAACATTCGAAGCCCTATTTTACTTTATCTTTAACAGAGTTAAAACCGGTCCCAGAGGTGAGAATTAACATTAAAGTCGTTGGGGGAATAGTTGTATTGTTTTAAAACTACTGCAATAGAACAATTTCCAGACTTTCTGTTGATACTATACTGCGCTCATAAATAACTTACCCCAACACTAATGAATAAACCAAACACAGTAGTACTAACAGATGAAAATCCACCAACCATTAAAGCAAAGAGTTCAGATCTTGACATGTATTGGAGATACGGTTTAACAACAAGTAATGCTTGGCCCTGGAATCAGAATTGTTTCATATTATGATTTAAGATTGCAGTTAAAAATATTACGTATTTCCCGAGTGGATTTGTTTAGTTTGTTTTTAAAAAAAATCATTTTCAGCATCGTGTAATATTAAAGTTGCATTAAGTACGATTTAGATACAGAGCTGGACACTCTTGTTTTAATAGATACTGCAAAATTAATTGAAAATTGTTTTCAGATTACTTTATTCTGAGCGATGTTATCGGTACTTGTTATTCGAGACAGAACCGCTTCTCCATTTTAAAACTGAATCGTTAAATGACCTAACCGTTCTCTAACCTACTTAAAGTAGTAGCCAACCGAAGGCCGAAGCAAACACCTGCAGTAGGCAGATTTAGCTCTTATATTTTGCATCTTTAAATGTAATTATCAACCAGGAGGTTCCGCTGGCCTTTACATCCTTGGCCTGTTCGGGGGCTGGCAAGGAACGACGTTTTAGATGATATGAAATACCGACGTACTGTGTACATACATGTCGGTGTGCATATGAAAGAATATTTGACATAATTTTATTGGGAACGCCACTGTCATTACCATGTAAATCGGATAATAATTTTGACACCCAGATGGGCCACAAAGTAAAAAGGGCGATTATTCGGACAATCAGGGGCCATAATTCAGGAAGTTACGATTCGATGGGCAAAATATCGAAAGGAACCAAGATCGTTCGGATTATTAACATACATGTCAAGTTGCATCAAAATCGGTTCAAAATTGTGACCTCCACAAGCTAAAAACATGATTTTTCGCAAAATCAGGGGCCATAATCCATGAACTTTCGATCCGATACATGCCACTATCGAAAGCAGCCGAGATCGCATGAGGATAGACCTATATTTCAAGTTTTGTCATAATTGCATAAGAATTGTGACCTGTAGAGAGAGAGAGTCAGCAATCTTAATATAACATATTTTCACACTATTCGCGTACAAACGGCGGCCATTTTGTCCGTCAATTTTGGTCCGATTTTCACGAATTTCAAACTCAACCTTCATTACCATGTAACGATGATATAATATAAGATCTTTGGTTCATTAACATAAATGTCAAGTTTCATCAAAATTGGTTCAAAGTTGTGACGTCTACAGGGTCCACAAGCTGAAAACATGATTTTTCGTACAATCAGGGGCCATAATCCACGATCCGATACATACCGATATCGAAACCACCCGAGATCGTATGGGGATAAACCTATATTTCAAGTTTCGTCAAAATCGGATAACAATTGTGACCTGTAGGGAGTCCACAAACAAATTGTGGACGGACGGACAGGGGCGACGACAATATACGTCCACATGAAAATGTGGGCGTATAAAAATGCATCTTTAAATGGTCGCCGTCAATACATTGTATTAAAATACAGATGTGACGTCGTCTTTTGATGTTGGCGTTATTTCAATTAATGGTACGGACAATATGCAGAGCGTACATTATTTGTAGTAGTAGCAATATTAGCCGCACTTGACGTATTTAATTGAAATGCATAAGCTGGAAAGTCTGTATTTTAAGTTATTCAATGGTCTCGTATCAGACATTGCGTACTATACAGATATTGCACTCGTACAATATCAATACATTACTTATTGTCTCGCACTCGACCATTAAACAACACATAATTACATCCATGATTTTCTCTTTTTAACTTTCCTTATCATTTTTTTCAATTATCAGTAACGCAGAAGAGAAAATGTTTTACAACATATCTTTCCACACGAGCTAACAATAACTCGTTTATTGAAGCATTTTTAGCTATCCAACGTCTCTTAATTATCAATGTGTGGGACGTAATTTAGCACTCAAACACCTGGCGTTTAATTATGATAGGGTAGACAACGTTGTAAGGATATCCACACAGAAATATATGTAAGTTCTACCTTTGTTATAGTTTTGCCTACTGCATCGGATATTCCTGAAGCAATGGCCCGAGAAATCTCTGCCTGGCCATTGCTGGAATAGCGTCCGATTCTTGGACTTATGCGAGAGTGTACATGTATCTATTCTTTCCGTTCAATGAAAGCTATCACTTAAGTACAGCAACATGACAGTTTTTCGTTTAATCTGGGTCTTCCCTAAAACTTTGGACAGTGATTTAAGGTATTGAAAACGGTGAAAGTATGTTCGTTTCCAAACAGTATTGTTTACATTTCATTCGACTTGATAGCCTCGTTTGTCACGCAATTAGTTTTACTGCAGTATTCTGCTATGCACGAGTTAATTAGGCATAATTAAATCGTGAGCCATGACGTAAAGTTATGTAAACATATTTGGTCCAATATTGGCACTCGTTTTAAATGTAAAGCTTTTGTAGGGCAGCTAGTGGTTCGCTAGACGGACTACTGACCAATCAAAATTTAAAACAACAATATCCACTCATAATAGCAGTGTGTAGTGGGATTACCTCTAATCAAACGAAACGTTGCGCGGGGTATGACCGCATCGGTGCACACACGTTGCTGATGGATGTCATTGTAAAATCAAGCTTTTATCGCGAGGTTTTATAATCAAAGATAAATATTTTAGTCTGCTAAAGTGAGACGTGTAACATTACAAACAGGAGCATCGCTATTCCTGCTTTGATTGATATGGCACTTTTTATACGTCCATATTTTCATGTGGACTTATATTGTCGTAATGTCGTGGCCCCTTTCCATCCGTCCGTTCACGATTGTGTGTGAGCACTCTACAGGTCGCAATTGTCCGATTTCAATGAAACTTGAAATATAGGTTTATCACCCTACGATCTCAGATTCCTTTCGATATTGGCATATATCAGACTGTAACTTCATGGATTATGGCCCATGACTGGATTTAGATTTAAACTTGAAATGTATGTTTATAACTACAGATCTCGTTTTCTATCGATATTCGCGCATATCGAACCATAACTCCCTGAATTATGGCCCTATAGAGGTCACAATTTTTATCCGATTTTAAAAAACGTAACCGTAACACCCTATGGGTTGTTGAGTTCGAATTTCGTTTAAAAAAAAGTCGGACCAAAACTGACGGGAAAATATTGAATCCTAACTTCCTGAAATATTGCCCGGTGCACATCGATTAATCACAAAAATACTTAATTAAACCTTACTAATGTTATTAAATTGAAATAGAATATATACTTCTCAAAATTCCCGAAATATGCTTAGCGTTTTCGCGTAGCATTTAAATTGTCGGTCAAATAGCTTAGTGTCTGTTATCAAGCGGACCTAACTGTAGATAGACAGACTATAACTTCAGTATGCTCAGAGAGTCCACAGCCTTGTACATGCTTTAAAGGGACAGTCCCGACTTGAACAGAGTCCCAAAAATTAAAGTACGTATTAAATTTTAGCGTCAAGAATGCCGTATTTAGACTATCTCAAAATTTCAGCTCAAAATATTCAGTCGTTTTGGACGTTAACGGCAAACCTGCTTATCCGAACACGCAACCCTTACTAAATTGATGAATAAATTCAATCATGATTTTTAGTTAGCCTGGTGCATGAAATGTTCAAATTTAGTTGATGGACATCCGGGTCACTTTGCGAAATGCCATTTTGGCGACCACCTTTAAAAGTGACAGACATTCCTAGTGGTGGGATACCCCTGACAGAGCAATGTTTGCCAGATATTTGTAGTGATGGGATATCCTTGACAAGAGTTATCTGATGTACAGTCAACAGCTACGTTAGATTAACTGAAATCTGTAACACCTAAAACAGCTTTGGAGTTGTTCAGTACCACCTCAGGTGTCCTGAATGGCCACTGCCAGACAGTTTGTGCGGTGGGTTACCCCTAACAGACATGCCCAAAATACCACATCCCCGACTACGCTGGATTAGCGGTGAAATGTTTGTCTTACATATTGGATAGATTGACTTTAGATGATATTCAGTTTTAGACTCAGCTACTTTAAGTAAATTCGATAACGCGCATTTCGATGATGATCAATATTGTTTGATTCTAATTGAGAGATAGAGATATGAAACTTGGCGTAATTTATAACTTCAATAATTGAGATAGAGATATGAAACTTGGCGTATTTTATAACTTCAATACCATGATTAAATTTGGTAATGCTCATTCCAGTACATCAACACCACCTAGACTAAGTTCAATGTTTTGGTAAACGATAACTTGATTGAGAGTAGTGAAAGACATATACACTAACAGTATCGTTTAGTTTCAGAACATCAATTACCTTTGGAGCTCGACTACTTTGATTCTAATTGAGTGAGGATGCTCACATTACGCACTGAGAAGTAAAAATATCGATGTTATATAAATATTATGCTATTAAACAATGTGTGTCATCTAAATACCTTTTCCATTTGGCTTGTTTTAATTATAAAAGAGATCAGGGATAATTGCCCAATCCAGTTCTCGGGTGTGCAGGAGTTATTTGCTACAATTTCGAATTTGAATGTTTTGTTTTTAAATTACATGCTTAAAGTTTTGGAGTGCACGCTGGGATTAAGTAAGTATTTTCATCACAGGCGTGAGGTCTCTTTGAAATCAGGCTTACTCAAGATATTAATTAAATGATTGGTTGAGCGTGTCAAAATGGGCAAAGAATTGTTACAAAATAAAATTGTAACCAACATTTTATAGTTCGTCAACCGGCCTTGAATATGTATGACGTTTTATTGATGTTATCTGTTAGTGACAGATGCGTCTTTGAACAAGCCAAATGTAAAATAACCAGAGGCTACCAGGCAGGATATGCCCATATTTTGAAAAAGATGGATAGAGAACAAGATAAACAAAAGGCGATTTTTCGAACAATCAAGGGCTATAATTCAGAAAGTTAAGATCCAATTTGCACAATCAGATTAAAATTGTGACTTCCAGATGGTCTACAATCTTCATACAACAGATTTTGTCCATCAGTTTTGGTCAGATTTTCAGGAATTTCAAATTCAGCTATCATTAGTTTGTAACGGTGACATACTAAAACGTTTTTCTAAATCGGATAATACTTGTGATCTCCAGAGGAACCAAAAGCTAAAAAAAGATTTTTCGTACGATCGGGAACCACAGTCCAGCAATAGTAATCATAGAAAGTTCCAGTCACTTAGAAATTATAAATGGAGTATCCTTTAAAAAAAGGTATACCAGTTGAGGTATACTATTCAATTTCCCATTTTTTTCTTTGCATTTAAGATAAATTTGCCCTACTGTTGACTTTATTGTAACTTATTTTAAACTTGCTTTGTTAAAGAATTAGGATCACGACTGAACGCACCTTATGGATAAGCAACGTTTCACGACATTTTGTTCAGCAGAGCGATGATCAGATCACACTCCTCAGCAAAGGATTATAGTTTGTGCCAACCAAGACCTACTTATTGCCAACATCGAAAGAGGGTTGAGACAGCTGGCACCCGCTGGCAAGATTGACTCCCGGAGACATCAAATCACCAATCTGATAGCCAAATCGAAGATGCGACGAGATGCCCAAAACCTCAACAAGTCCCAAAACACCACCCTGCAGGAACTTAAGAAAGATCCCAACATCACAATAGTAGCTGCTGACAAAGGAAAATCTACCGTTATTATGGATAAGGAAGATTAGAAAAGATCTCACCAACAGCTATAACGTCAATCATACTGCCCAGTTACTGAACCAGAAAGAACAAGGAAGACTCACCAACCAATTATTCTACAAACTTAAGCCGTCTCATCCCAGACCCCCATATGCCAGGGCCATAATTAAAACCCACAAGAATCCTATTAAAGCCAGGCTCCTAGTATGCTCCAGAGACTCTGTATTTTTTAATGCAGCACAGCACCTATCCAAACTCCTCTCTCCATTTGGTAAAGAAGCCCCTTCGTTTATTAAAGATTCAAAAGATTTCTGCGACAAACTACAGACCCAACCAAAAGACATACAGATTCTTTCGTACGATGTCGTAGACCTTTTCACTAATATTCCTCGAGAAGAAGCCATTGAAGCACTACGCCATAGATTAACCTCCGTTGAGAATGCACTCGACACCAAACCTCAACACGGAAGACATCATCAACCCCACTAAATCCTGAATAGAATCCACATACTTTTCCTGGGGAGATGAGTTTTATGAGCAAGTACACGCATTACCAATGGGAAGCCCTTTGTCCCCAGTCCTCAGCGAGATCTATTTGGCCTTTTTTGAAAAAGATGCCATTTCCACCTCATCGGTTCAACCCACAGCTTGGTTTCGCTAAGTAGATGACATCTTTGTCATTCTCAAGCAGAATGAAAACCCTGACCTCCTCCTCAACAACCAAAATAACAGAATTAAATTTACAATAGAAAAAGAACAGAGCCATTCCCTCCCGTTCCTGGACGTCCTAGTGAAGAGATCTGTGGATAAACTGAATACCAGTGTATACAGGAAGCCTACACGCACCAACCAGTACATTAATTATAGGTCTAATCACCCACACGGCGTATTAAAAGCCACTATATCCACCTTAGCGCGCAGAGTCGTAAACATCTGCGACGAGAATTCTATTCGAGCTGAACATCGAAACTTCCCTAACAAATTTTAATAACTACCCCCGACAATTAGTGCAGAAAATCACCAAGGCCACCACTACCCCTCCCACAGATCTTAACAAACTAAAACCAGATAGACCACCAGTGAGAATAACAATACCATTTCAAGGCAAACTGTCATACCAACTCAGAAGACTCTCAACCCCTACAGGCATCCAGGTAACATTTTCCAAAGGAAGAACCCTTAAAGATCTCCTGAAGGCCAGTGGCAATCTAAACCCAGCCAAACCCGAAAGAATGTGTCTGTGAAATCACCTGCATATGTGACAGGAAATACGCGGGAGAAACAAGACAACCTTTAGATAAGAGAATTAGTCAGCATAAATCAAAATCCTCTACCAAAAATTCAGCTGTGGCCCAACACATGTTATCCAACCCAGGACACAGAATTAAAACATAAAACTCTGGCAGCCATCTACCGATAGAAAAAACCCGCAAACTCATTGAGGCCATACACATTAAAAGAAACAGTCCAGACCTCAACCGCGACACAGGGATATCCTGTCCAGTGCTTATGATGGATGAACTTATTAAATATCAAGAATTGTGTTTTTCCATCATTCCTACTTTTTATTAGTATTCTTTTTCTTAATATTATTATTTTCAATTTTATCTGTTACATCTGGCCAGTGTTAATTAGCCTGTTTTGAACAACTCCTTTGATCTTGCCCCGAGTTCACAAAGCATTCTCAGACTTAAGTTAAGAATTTACTCAAAATTGTCCACCATATTTTAAGTAAAATATAGAACTTTATATTAATTTTGTTGTTTTAATGTATCAAATACATCAATAAGAAACTATGTGCAAAATTTTGTGTTTCTGGATCAAAGATATTTCTCATAAACCGTGATTGAAAGTTGAGCAAATTCTCAACTTAAGTCTGAGAATGCTTTGTGAACTTGGGGCCTTGTTGTTGTCCTGTATGGTTTCATGAATTGTTGTTATAGTTTTTCTGTATATATTCATCTCCTAATTCTTGGTTTACTGTATTGGCTTGATAACGTTGAGAGAATACTCTTCGAAACGTCGCCTAAATAAATTAAGTAGCTGTTATTCCATAAGTATGTGTTTTTGTGTATTGCTCTATCCAGTTACTAAATGCCTCTAAAAGATTAGTATTCAACACATATTTTTCAAATTTGGTGTGAAGCAGTGGTTTCCACAACGCTTAAATCTCCCTGACTATGACAGAGGCTAGTTTTTATACGCCCACATTTTTTTTGTGGACGTATTATGCCGTCGCCCCTGTTTGACCGTCCATCCACAATTTGCTTGTGGACACTCTACAGGTCACAATTTTTATTCAATTTCAACGAAACTTGAAATATAGGTTTATCTTCCTAAGATCTCGGTTCCTTTCGATATTGGCATGTATCGGACAGTAACTTCATCGATTATGGCCCTTGAGTGTACGAAAAATCGTGTTTTTAGCTTGTGGACACGTTAAAGGTCCCAATTTATCCGATTTTGATGAAACTTCACATGCATGTTTATAACCCCAAACTCTTGGTTCATTTCGATATTTGCGCCCATCGGATCGTAACTTCCTGAATTATGGCCACTGATAGTCCGAAAAAAAATCGTCATTTTTGAGGTCAAAATTATTATCCGATATAAAAAAAAACGTTTGATTATATCACCGTTACATGGTAATGAAGGTTGAGTTCGAATTTCGTGAAAATCAGACCAAAATGACGGACAAAATGGCCGCCGTTTGTACGCGATTAGTGTGAAAATATATTATGTCAACCGATTTTGATGAAACTTGACATGCATCTTTATAACCCAAAGATCTTGGTTCCTGTCGACATTTACGCCCATTGATTCGTAACTTTCTGAATAATGGCCCCTGATTGTACGAAAAATCATCCTTTTTAGCTTGTGGTCCCACTGGAGGTCAAAATTATTATCCGATTTACAAAACCGTTTGATTATATCACCGTTACATGGTAATGAAGATTGAGGTCAAATTTCGTGAAAATCAGACCAAAATTGACGGACAAAATGGCCGCCGTTTGAACGCGAATAGTGTGAAATTATGTTTTATCAAGGTTGTGGACCCTATAGATGTCACAATTTTAATTCGATTTTGATGAAACTTGACATGGTTGTTTATAACCCAAAGATCTTGGTTCCTTTTAATATTTGCGGATCATAACTTCCTGAATTATGGCCCCTGATTGTACGAAAAATCATGTTTGTTTTTTTTACCTTGTGGACCTTATGGAGGTCACAATTTTATTCCGAATTAAAAAAAAAACGTTTGACTAGATCACCGTTACACATTAATGATGGTTGAGTGTGAATTTCTTGATAATTGAACAGCTAAATCCATAATATTAAATGTTTCGTATACTTAACGTTAGCATTGGGCAGAACTTTATAAAAACCAAACAAATTCTAATGATTTTCTGGTAATTACTTAACCAGTAATGTTGACTGCCCGGACGATTTAGCTCTTGTGTGGGCGTATGTTTCGTTGCCTGGAACCTATTTTTGACGGATAAATTCATTAACTATGCACCATTGCAATCACGATATTACGAACCCTATCGATATTCAGCGATCCGTGATATTCCATTCTGAAGTTACCTCTTCTGAAAACCTTGGACAAGGAGACGACGAGCTCTCTTCATTTTAATATTCTCCACCGTCTATCACATAATGTGGGCAATGTATGGTAACTGCTTGCTTTTTTTAAATTAATTTAAACTTTTTTGCAAAGTGGGTATTAACTTCAAAATTGAAATGAGCAATTATGAAGACATTTTTATTGTGTTTTTGTGAAGCTTATGTACGAAAGTTTTCGCTTTATCTCAATCTGTTAGTGAATCATCTAGATATGACTAATGATGGAAAGGAGGGGTCGTGGGCAGAATAGGTCTCGCCCGAGCCCATTCGCCATAACAAACTGCATGACTGATGCTCGTCTTGATTAGTCGAGAAGAAGCAGAACATAAGGACGTTAAACCCCATTTCATTTCTGTTTGCCCCTCTTCATTTGTCCAGTAGACGCTGCACATAAGGACGTTAAACCCCCTTTCATTTCAGTTTAACACAGCACCAGTAATCATGGAAAGTTCCAGTCAACCAGAAATTAAATTATCCATAGGTACACTAGCTGAGGTATACTATTCAATTTCCTATTTCTTTCTTTGTATTTAAGATATGTAGAAAAGTTTTCGCTGTATCTCAATCTAATCTTCCTGTAGGTGGTTTTATCTGTCAGTAGAAGAGACACTGCGTTTAGATAGTCCGCCTTATCCATAGTAACGGTAGATTTTCCTTTGTCAGCAACTACTATTGTGATGTTGGGATCTTTCTTAAGTTCCTGCAGGGCGGTGTTTTGGGACTTGTTGAGGTTTTGGGCATCTCGTCGCATCTTCGATTTGGCTATCAGATTGGTGATTTGATGTCTCAGGGACTCAATCTTGCCACCGGGTGCCAGCTGTCTCAACCCTCTTTCGATGTTGGCAATAAGTAGGTCTTGGTTGGCAGATCGGTGGGTTGGCACAAACTTTAATCCTTTGCTGAGGAGTGTGATCTGATCATGGCTTAAGTTCCGACTGCTGAGGTTGTACCTTTTCTGTATATATTGATCTCCTAATTTTTGTTTTACTGTATTAGCTTGATAACGTTGAGAGAATACTCTTCGAAACGTCGCCTAAATAAATTAAGTAGCTGTTATTCCATAAGTATGTGTTTTTGTGTATTGCTCTATCCAGTTACTAAATGCCTCTAAAAGATTAGTATTCAACACATATTTTTCAAATTTGGTGTGAAGCAGTGGTTTCCACAACGCTTAAATCTCCGTGACTATGACAGAGGCTAGTTTTTATACGCCCACTTTTTTTTGTGGACGTATTATGCCGTCGCCCCTGTTTGACCGTCCATCCACAATTTGCTTGTGGACACTCTACAGGTCACAATTTTTATTCAATTTCAACGAAACTTGAAATATAGGTTTATCTTCCTAAGATCTCGGTTCCTTTCGATATTGGCATGTATCGGACAGTAACTTAATCGATTATGGCCCTTGATTGTACGAATAATCGTGTTTTTAGCTTGTGGACACGTTTGAGGTCCCAATTTTTATCCGATTTTGATGAAACTTCACATGCATGTTTATAACCCCAAACTCTTGGTTCATTTCGATATTTGCGCCCATTGGATCGTAACTTCCTGAATTATGGCCACTGATAGTCCGAAAAAAAATCGTCATTTTTGAGGTCAAAATTATTATCCGATATAAAAAAAAACGTTTGATATAACTTCCTGAATAATGGCCCCTGATTGTACGAAAAATCATCCTTTTTAGCTTGTGGTCCCACTGGAGGTCAAAATTATTATCCGATTTACAAAACCGTTTGATTATATCACCGTTACATGGTAATGAAGATTGAGGTCAAATTTCGTGAAAATCAGACCAAAATTGACGGACAAAATGGCCGCCGTTTGAACGCGAATAGTGTGAAATTGTGTTTTATCAAGGTTGTGGACCCTATAGATGTCACAATTTTAATTCGATTTTGATGAAACTTGACATGGTTGTTTATAACCCAAAGATCTTGGTTCCTTTTACTATTTGCGGATCATAACTTCCTGAATTATGGCCCCTGATTGTACGAAAAATCATGTTTGTTTTTTTTACCTTGTGGACCTTATGGAGGTCACAATTTTATTCCGAATTAAAAAAAAAACGTTTGACTAGATCACCGTTACACATTAATGATGGTTGAGTGTGAATTTCTTGATAATTGAACAGCTAAATCCATAATATTAAATGTTTCGTATACTTAACGTTAGCATTGGGCAGAACTTTATAAAAACCAAACAAATTCTAATGATTTTCTGATAATTACTTAATATGCGATAACTCTTGTTGACTGCCCGGACGATTTAGCGCTTGTGTGGGCGTATGTTTCGTTGCCTGGAACCTATTTTTAACGGATAAATTCATTAACTATGCACCATTGCAGTCACGATATTACGAACCCTATCGATATTCAGCGATCCGTGATATTCCGTTCTGAAGTTACCTCTTCTGAAAACCTTGTTTTAAACAGATTTGGGACAAGGAGACGACGAGCTCTCTTCATTTTAATATTCTCCACCGTCTATCGCATAATGTGGGCAATGTATGGTAACTGCTTGCTTTTTTATTAATTTAAACTTTTTTGCAAAGTGGGTATTAACTTCAAAATTGAAATGAGCAATTATGAAGACATTTTTATTGTGTTTTTGTGAAGCTTATGTACGAAACTTTTCGCTTTATCTCAATCTGTTAGTGAATCATCTAGATATGACTAATGATGGAAAGGAGGGGTCGTGGGCAAAATAGGTCTCGCCCGAGCCCATTTTCGCCATAACAAACTGCATGACTGATGCTCGTCTTGATTAGTCGAGAAGAAGCAAAACATAAGGACGTTAAACATTTCTGTTTGCCCCTCTTCATTAGTCCAGTAGAAGCTGCACATAAGGACGTTAAACCCCCTTTCATTTCAGTTTAACACAGCACCAGTAATCATTGAAAGTTCCAGTCAACCAGAAATTAAATTATCCGTAGCAAAATGCCAAGGTACACCAGTTGAGGTATACTATTCAATTTCCTATTTCTTTCTTTGTATTTAAGATATGTATCTCAATCTGTTAGTGAATCATCTCGTTATGACGAACGATGGAAAAAAAAGGTTTCGCCGAGCACACTTTTTTCCTCCCAAGGGTCCAGGGAACAGCCTATACATGTAGTCGTTCGAATGATCCTAAAACCAGGTCTGGTGAACACGGTTGAAATTCGAAAAAAGAGTAGACCGTTGCGCTGCTGTCCGGGCAAAATTTCCGCCGTAACAAACTGCATGCTCCTCTTCATTAGTCTAGTAGAAGTAGGACGTTAAACCCCATTTCATTTCTGTTTGGTCCCCTTCATTAGTCCAGTAAAAGCTGAACTTAAGGACGTTAATCATAGAAAGTTCCAGTTATCCAGAACTTAAATTATCCCTGGCAAAACGTCAAGGTATACCAGCTGAGATATACTATTCAATTTCCCATTTCTTTCTTTGCATTTAAGATAAATTTGCCCTACTGTTGATTAAAATATTGTTCTTGTTATACATTTGTGAGCCACAATCCTATTTTAATATAGATTTGTCCATGACGTTTTATGTCCGAGAATCTGATAAGAAAATATGCTAGTATATCTTATTTCAAAGCAATAAAATTATGTCTTACGATTTTTTTTAGATCAACAGGTCTGTCATTGAGTGAACTGGTGTGGTTTCAATTCCCCAATTTGTACGTGACAAGAAGTGGGGTCTCCTGCCCAACCTCGTGGGTTTTTTCTGGGTGCTCGGGTTACCTCCCACTGTTAAAGAACCCTGCGCTCAAGCGAATTATTGAAATAAAATTAAAGCGATGTTAGTCCCGAAATAACCTAGTTTGTATCGAGTGACATTAAATCCCACCTCTCTCTCTCTCTCTGCTCATAGAAAAAATACAACAACGACCTTCTGTAAACCAAAATTAGGCCTACAAATCAATATTCAAGTGAGTCGGTTAAAAATTACATATAGCTATACTAACTACTTTTCGAGTAAAAGTTAATTCTCTAATGCTGAGTAGGTGATTTTTGTATGATGTGCCCCCCACACCCCACCCACCCGGCGAAAATATGTTTGTGTGACGGTGCAAAATAAATATAGAATGTTATTTTCACTTTGTTTTTATTTTTATAGCTGAAAAGTGTAATGTTTGATGTAACAAACGAAGGACAAAAGAAACGACCAATGGGCAAACTTAAAACAGATAATTGCTTATTTTCGTGTGATGAAGAAGATAGTGAAGACGACGAAGAGTCCACGTATACCTGTTGCCGATGGTACAACCGTTTCCAGACAAAACTAAAGAATTGTGCGAAGACGCGTTCACAGGAACTAAACGTTGCCTTAAGATCTGTAATTTTGATTTTGTATCTAACGTACTTTGGCTATGCCATGTATTGGTGCTTTGGGGACGAAGGCTCAATACAGCTCTTAGTTTGTACCGTTTTAGGAATCTTAATCATTTTCCATAAGATGATTCAGAAGAAAGGATGTGGCTGTTGTATGCTGCCCATGATGCCTAATCGTGAAAAGATTGCATGCTATGCAAGATGGTAAGTATTTGTATTTACCTTTCAGCGCTATAAACAGCATTGTACATATCTTTGAGAGTAAAAGTGATAAATCTGAAATTGTGTGACCGAGACGACTGAATAACCATGCATGACCCCAATAACTGGAATTTCTTTGAAGCTTTCATTGCTAAATGGAAATCCAACATAATGTATACAAATATGAAATAGGGTTTAAAGTCCTACTGTTCTGCTCCTAACCTGGGCTATTGAAGACGCGCATACACCATACAGTGTGCTATGAGGGAAATTTTTCCCGGGCAGCGACGCTACGGTCTACTCTTATATCGAATTCCAATTGCCAAGGATCTTTTACGTGCACGCCAATGTGTACACGGGACGTCGGTTTTATCCACTTAGCCACGTGATCCTAACTTAGTGAAACGAAATGAATTTTAGAAAGCTGTATGGACGGGTTCTGTTAAAACTACTTTCTTACAAACGTATATATACGCTGATCATTTCCAATACACGTTTGGCAATGTTGGTGTGTCTGGAAGGTAGAGGCACCAAATGCTACCGGTGGTACGATTTACCCAATACCACCCGAATACCACTACAATATCACCACATACTACAAACTACTGGATTCCTTGAAAAGCACCATGTCCAGGACAAAATGAGCGGCTGTCACTAATTTGGTGATTGACGATTAAGGGCTCGAATAACGTCAAAGGTTGCACACGTGGATTGTCTGAGCTCTTGGCGGTGGGAAGCGCTTGATGTATATGTTGATAAACTTCATGTTGAGCGGACGTGGAAAATGTGAGACTTAAACGTACAACAATTTCCAAGATAAAACCACGGAAGAAGACGCGGGCAGGGGATAATACGAAAAACTACTTCGGCCTCGATATTTATGACAAATGGACAGCGATTATATGCAATGAATTCTCATCTAGCTTCGCACCCGTGGCTAGGTACCCTGACAGCCAAAGCACGTGACATAAAATAGATTTATAAAGCTTGGGGTATCTCCTCCCGAAAACACTGTTTTGAGGGGGATTTGAAGCAAATTCTTGATCGATTAATTAGTTTGAAAATGTTTTTAGTGCGCTATAAGTAATCTTTAATTTACTTATTTGTGCCATTTTTTGTTATATTTCCCCAGGTTTTTATATGTTGCAATGATAACATTTGCTGTAGTTTATATAGTTGTAGAAGTTGGGATGAAACGGCCTAAAAATCTTGTATCTCTAGCGGGAATGGTGGTACTTGTGTCAGCTTGTATTTTGTCTTCCAGAAGAATGGCTGCTGTAAGTTTCTTCATATATTCAATATGTTTCGAATCAAATGTGTGATGGGTTATTTTGTACTTGGTGTTGAAATTTGATCAATTCTAAACATGGTGGTGTATCGGCTTGTATGTGCATTGTTCGCGGAATAACCATGCAATAATATAGACTATGATGTCCATCGCTACATTCATCGGATAATTGTTGTAATCGCCATGCTGTTTAGCTATATTGGATTTAAATTGACGGCTTTGAAATTACATTTTCTGATTTTAGATTGATTGGCATTGTATATTCTGGTCAATCTCTTCACAATTTCTATTGGCTATTGTTTTTCTGAGGACGACGTGGGGTATCCTCGCCATAACCTGGATGGCAGATAAAGTGACGTCATTTATGGAAAATGGCTATAAAGCATCGGAATTTGTTTTTGGCAAATCATATAGAGACCATATGATTATCTTACAGGTTTGTATGTGTGCGTTTTATTTTAAACACAGTTTTTTGCTATTATGTTTCGATGAGTAGTGTAAAACGTGGATGTAATAGAAACTTTTAGTAAGCGTAAATTCCTAGTGCGTATCGCGTATGCGTATGGATTTTGTATGTGACGTCATCAATGTCTGTATATTTCTCATAGGTGCTACGGCACACGGATACAGCAGCCCTTATCGAACAGCTTTCATACGGAGAAGGCCCGTATAACATTGTCTTTTTAGACGCTGAAATGTTGTATCATAGCGTTTTTATGAATCTATGTGCATCTTAGAACACGGAGGTGTATATTTGATGTGACTTTAATCATAATAAAGACTGGAATTTAATCATTACTTTTGATGTGTTTTTCATACTTTTCCTGTCTGCCTGCACGCTGGTTGATCTACGCGCTAGATTTAGGTAGATATGGGGACCTTGCAAATATGTAAATGATGTGATTCTATGGTAAAGGGGTGTAAATTATAAATTAGTGAGGCCAAAAATAGCTGTCGAGTCGAAGTCAAAGACCCTTTTTATACGCCCACATTTTCATGTGGACGTATTATGTCGTCGCCCCTGTCCGTCCGGACGTCCGTCCGTCCGGACATCCGTCCGGACGTCCGTCCGTCCACAATTTGTTTGTGGACTCTCTACAGGTCACAATTCTTATCCGATTTTGACGAAACTTGAAATATAGGTTTATCCCCAAAAGATCTCGGTTCCTTTCGATATTGGCATGTATCGGATCAAAACTTCATGGATTATGGCCCCTGATTGTACGAAAAATCACGTTTTTAGCTTGTGGACCCTATAGAGGTCACAATTTTGAACCGATTTTGATGAAACGTGACATGCATGTTTGTAACCCAAAGATCTTGGTTCCTTTCGATATTTGCGGCTATCGGAATGTAATTTCCTGAATTATGGCCCCTGATTGTCCGAAAAATCACCCTTTTTAGCTTGTGGTCCCTCTGGAGGTCACAATTATTATTCGATTTAAAAAACCGTTTGATTATATCACCGTTACACCCTAAGGGAGGTTGAGTTCGAATTTCGGGATAATCGGACGAAAATTGCCATACAAAATGGCCGCTGTTAGTACGCGAATACTGTTAAAAAATGGTATATCATGGTTGTGGACCCTGTGGAGGTCACAATTTTGATTCGATTTTGATGAAACTTGAAATTCATGGTTATAACCCAAAGATCTTGCTTCCTTTCGATATTTGCGCATATCGGATCGTAACTTCCTGAATTATGGCCCCTGATTATACGCAAAATCGCCTTTTTTTTAGCTTGGAGGTCACAATTATTATTCGATTTAAAAAAACGTTTGATTATATCACCGTTACACCCTAAGGGAGGTTGAGTTCGAATTTCGTGAAAATCGGACGAAAATTGCCATACAAAATGGCCGCCGTTAGTACGCGAATACTGTTAAAAAATGGTATATCAAGGTTGTGGACCCTGTGGAGGTGACAATTTTGATTCGATTTTGATGAAATTTGAAATTCATGGTTATAACCCAAAGATCTTGCTTCCTTTCGATATTTGCGCATATCGGATCGTAACTTCCTGAATTATGGCCCCTGATCATAAGCAAAATAGCCTTTTTTTTAGCTTGGAGGTCACAATTATTATTCGATTTAAAAAAACGTTTGATTATATCACCGTTACACCCTAAGGAAGGTTGAGTTCGAATTTCGGGAAAATCGGACGAAAATTGCCATACAAAATGGCCGCCGTTTGTACGCGAATACTGTTAAAAAATGGTATATCAAGGTTGTGGACCCTGTGGAGGTCACAATTTTGATTCGATTGTGATGAAACTTGAAATTCAAGGTTATAACCCAAAGATCTTGCTTCCTTTCGATATTTGCGCATATCGGATCGTAACTTCCTGAATTATGGCCCCTGATTATACGCAAAATCGCCTTTTTTTTTAGCTTGGAGGTCACAATTATTATCCGATTTAAAAAAACGTTTGATTATCTTACCGTTACACCGTAAGGAAGGTTGAGTTCGAATTTCGGGAAAATCAGACCAAAATTGCCATACAAAATGGCCACCGTTTGTATGTGAATACTGTTAAAAAATGGTATATCAAGGTTGTGGACCCTGTAAAGGTCACAATTTTAATTCGATTTTGATGAAACTTGAAATGCATGGTTATAACCCAAAGATCTTGGTTCCTTTCGGTATTTGCGCATATCGGATCGTAACTTCCTGAATTATTCGAATTTCGTGAAAATGGTACAAAATTGCCGGACGAAATGGTCGCCGTTTGTACGCGAATAGGGTATATCATGGTTGTTGACTCTGTACAGGTCACAATTCTTATCCGATTTTGACGAAAAGTCACATTTCTAGGTTGTGTACCGTCACACCATAATCATTGTCGACTTCGAATTTCATGAATATCAGACTGGAACTGACCAACAAAATGGCTGCTCTCAATACAGTATGAAATACAGGACTTAATTATGTAGGAAAAATCACTTTCCGTATTGCTTGTTCTCTATCCATCTCTCGAAAATGTGGGCGTATCCTGCCTGGCAGTGCCAGCCTATCTTTTAATAAGATGCGACATTAATTTTTGTTAATAGCTCAGCGACTGTCGAGTGACTTCACGCACTCCAAGAAATAGTAGGCAAGGCACTTGACTAGTACTGATGGTGATCTTGGTAGATAACTGCCATCAAGCTGAACAGAACTAAGCTCAACATAGTGATGCATACGTACGCGACGCAAGAATCTGCCAAAACTCTAAAACTACTCTGACGCAAAGTGTCACGTATACGATACGGACACAGTTAGGGTAAATGCCACTTGCCAAAAGTCTGTAATGTGTAATACTAACGTAGACTCATTTATGAGATTGTCATGGACGTTTAGTTAAATGGATGGAGAATATCGGAAGCTAATGTATATAACAGTAATTGTGAAGCAGGCCATAAGCCATATTCCTGAGCAATGGCCCGAGAAATCCCTCTCTGACCATTTCTTGAACTTATGCGGGAGTGTGTCTATTCTTTCCGTTCAATGAAAGCTATCACTTAAGTACAGCGACATGACAGTCCTTCGTTTAATCTGGGTCTTCCCTAAAACTTTGGACAGTGATTTAAGGTATTAAAAACGGTGAAAGTATGTTCGTTTCCAAACAGAATTGTTTACATTTCATTCGACTTGATAGCCTCGTTTGTCACGCAATTAGTTTTACTGCAGTATTCTGCTATGCACGGGTTTATTAGGTATAATAATATCGTGAGTCATGACGTAACGTTATGTAAACATATTTGGTCCGATATTGGCAGCTAGACGGACTACTGACAAATCAAAATTTAAAACAACAATATCCACTCATAATAGCAGTGTGTAAACGCGGAGTATGGCCATATGCACGCGTCAAAGTAACAACTGAACGGCCTAAAATATTTTCGGGTTGTTAAATGGTTTGGTGTTCTATGTAAATTTGTATTTCTCGCTTTTCAGGCGATGCCCCTAACGTTTTTTATCGGTGCGTTTACAGCGATTTTGTATCATTTTGGTGTCATTCAGTATATAAGTAAAGCTATCGCTGGTGCCCTTTCATTTTCTCTTAGCACAAGTCCACCAGAATCGATGAGCGTGGCAGCCAATATATTTCTTGGAGCGGTAAGTAAACATGAGACTTTCGAATAATAGCATAACCACGTCGCGCAATGAAATAGGGTTGAACTTCTTAAAGGTATGCTGACCCAGACAGTGGCGTTCCCAATAAAATTATGTCAAATATTCTTTCATATGCACACCGACATGTACACAGTACGTCGGTATTTCATATCATCCAAAACGTCGTTCCTTGCCAGCCCCCGAACAGGCCAAGGATGTAAAGGCCAGCGGAACCTCCTGGTTGATAATTACATTTAAAGATGCAAAATATAAGAGCTAAATCTGCCTACTGCAGGTGTTTGCTTCGGCCTTCGGTTGGCTACTACTTTAAGTAGGTTAGAGAACGGTTAGGTCATTTAACGATTCAGTTTTAAAATGGAGAAGCGGTTCTGTCTCGAATAACAAGTACCGATAACGTCGCTCAGAATAAAGTAATCTGAAAACAATTTTCAATTAATTTTGCAGTATCTATTAAAACAAGAGTGTCCAGCTCTGTATCTAAATCATACTTAATGCAACTTTAATATTACACGATGCTGAAAATGATTTTTTTTAATAACAAACTAAACAAATCCACTCGGGAAATACGTAATATTTTTAACTGCAATCTTAAATCATAATATGAAACAATTCTGATTCCAGGGCCAAGCATTACTTGTTGTTAAACCGTATCTCCAATACATGTCAAGATCTGAACTCTTTGCTTTAATGGTTGGTGGATTTTCATCTGTTAGTACTACTGTGTTTGGTTTATTCATTAGTGTTGGGGTAAGTTATTTATGAGCACAGTATAGTATCAACATAAAGTCTGGAAATTGTTCTATTGCAGTAGTTTTAAAACAATACAACTGTTCCCCCAACGACTTCAATGTTAATTCTCGCCTGTTAAAGATAAAGTAAAATAGGGCTTCGAATGTTATCTAATGGTTTGGACCGTTCGTACTTGGTTAAGGTTATAACTTTTACTTATATAAGGTGTGCTATAATTCTGCATTATAACACCATCTTTAATTAATGAAAAGCGAACTACTAAGAAATGAATTAAACCGCCCAGTTGCAAGATGCTGAACCTATTTTCAATCATTCAAGGTTCCAGCCAAACATCTATTAGCAGCTTGTTTCATGTCAGCACCAGCATCGTTTGCTATATCCAAGATCCTTGTACCAGAATCAAAAGTAAACAAGAGAAAACAACACAAATATAATGACACTCTCCACATGGAGTAAGATATTATTATTCAATTTAGTTATTTATTGACGTCCAGCCCAGCCTTTGGGTAGTTAGGTAACTCGGCAACAGAAGGTTGTGGAACACGGAAAATCGACAGGGTTCATCCTGTTAGGTCCCAAATGCTTTAAATCGAGATTGTGTTTTTATCGTACCGACTTAAAGGCCAATAACACTCTTGTTATAACTGAATAATATGTCCCAATCTTCATTCTGGTCAACAAATCGTATTATTTTAGAATATTCCAATTAAACGATGATATAAATTTCATCTTAACACACCTATTTTAAAAAAATTGGAAAAATTCAACCAATTGATTTGAAAAGTCTAACGTAAACCTTTTCAAATGTGACTTGGATTTTAAAATATTTTCGAACCCTCTGGACAAGTAAAACAGGTTGTAATGGATAATTTACACAACAGGTAGGACACTTAAACATCTAGTGTATTATTTATTTTTTGGAGCTTCCAAGCCAGCAAGAATGTTATTGTCCCTTTAAGTAATGGTGATCAAGACTAGGTGGAAAATCCAATCGCTAAGTTCTCTGTTCATTTTGACTGAAATTTTCAGCCAAATTCCGTTTACGTTATCTAGTTCGTAACTATTACAGTAAGAACTGCCGACTCGTTATCTATTCTCCCATAATGTACCTTTAATTATACCGATTTTGATTTTGTTTTACAGGAAATATAAGAATATAATGGATGCCATCTGCAAGGGAGCTTTAGACACTGTAACCTTATTCTGTAGTGTCATAGTAAATCTCTATGTATTTTACGCTCTTTTGCAATTTATTAATACCACGTTAATATGGTTTGGTGAACGAGTAGGTGCAGAAGGTCTGACCTTCCAGGTGGGTAAATTTAGAGAGGGAGAGGGTGTGTGTGTTTAAAGCGATTTGATCAAAGTCCGAAAATAAAAAGTCCGGGTACGTATGAAATTGAAGCACAAAATATAGAGGAATGGTGCATTTACACTGTCTCAAAATTTCAGCTCAAAATATTGAGTCTTTTGGGCGTGAACTTCAAAAACTGCCAAAACCCGTTAAAGATTGGTGTCAATTTTGTATTTGGGTGACTTGATAATCGATTCCCGTTTCTTTAGAGGTCCATACAATCAATGGCCTATGTGCTGTACTAGATAACAAAAGGTATATTTCACCTATACATTATTTTTAGAAAATAAAAGTCTAGTTTTATCCTGGCATCGCATAATACATTTTGGGACACTGGTCTACATTTCCTGACAGGTTTAAGTTGTTTGAGAGCGTATCGAATATATTGAGTTTGTTGATCGGCCTTCAAGTAGAACATTTATACGCACACATTTTCATGTGGACGTATTATGTCGTCGCCCCTGTCCGTCCGGACCTCCGACCGTCCACAATTTCTTTGTGGACTCTCTACGGGTCACAATTCCTATCCGATTTTGACGAAACTTGAAATATAGGTTTATCCCCATAAGATCTCGGTTCCTTTCGATATTGGCATGTATCGGATCGGAACTTCATGGATTATGGCCCCTGATTGTGCGAAATATCATGTTTTTAGCTTGTGGACCCTATAGACGTCACAATTTTGAACCGATTGTGATGAAACTTGACATGCATGTCTATAACCCCAAAATCTTGGTTCCTTTCGATATTTGCGCCCATCGGATCGTAACTTCCTGAATTATGGCCCCTGATTGTCCGAAAAATCGCCCTTTTTAGCTTGTGGTCCCTCTGGAGGTCAAAATTATTATCCGATTTAAAAAAACCCGTTTGATTATAACACCGTTACATGGAAATGAAGGTTGAGTTCAAATTTCGTGAAAATCGGACCAAAATTGACAAACAAAATGGCCGCCGTTTGTGAAAATATGTTATATCAAGGTTGTGGACCCTATAGAGGTCACAATTTTGAACCGATTTTAATGAAACTTGACATGTATGTTTATAACCCAAAGATCTTGGTTCCTGTCGATATTTGCACCCATCGGATCGTAACTTCCTGAATTATGGCCACTGATTGTCCGAAAAATTGCCCTTTTTAGCTTGTGGTTCCTCTGGAGGTCAAAATTATTATCCGATTTAAAAAACCGTTTGATTATATCACTGTTACATGGTAATGAAGGCTGACTTCGAATTTTGTGAAAATCGAACCAAAATTGACGGATAAAATGGCCGCCGTTTGTACGCGAATAGTGTGAAAATATGTTATATCAAGGTTTTGGACCCTATATAGGTCACAATTTTGAACCGATTTTGATGAAACTTGACATGCATGTTTACAACTCGAAGATCTTAGTTACTTTCGATATTTGCGCTCATTGATTCGTAACTTCCTGAATTATGGCCCCTGATTGTACGAAAAATCACCCTTTTTAGCTTGTGGTCCCTCTGGAAGTCACAATTATTTTCCGATTTAAAAAAACGTTTGATTATATCACCGTTTCACCTTAAGGAAGGTTTGAGTTCAAATTTCGGGAAAATCGGACCAAAATTGACAGACAAAATGGCCGCCGTTTGTACGCGAATACTGTTAAAAAATGGTATATCATGGTTGTGGACCCTCTATAGGTCACAATTTTAATTTGATTTTGATGAAACTTGAAATGCATGGTTATAACCCAAAGATCTTGGTTCCTTTCGGTATTTGCGCATATCGGATCGTAACTTCCTGAATTATTCGAATTTCGTGAAAATGGTCGCCGTTTGTACGCGAGTAGTGTAAAGATGTGGTATATCATGGTTGTGGACTCTCTACAGGTCACAATTCTTATCCGATTTTGCCGAAAAGTCACATTTCTCGGTTGTGTACCGTCCCACCATAATCATTATCGGCTTCGAATTTCATGAATATCTAGACTGGAACTGACCAACAAAATGGCTGCTCCCAATACAATATGAAATACAGGACTTTCGGTATTTCTTGTTCTCTATCCATCTCTCGAAAATGTGGGCGTATCCTGCCTGGCAGTGCCAGCCTATCTTAAGTGATTTTAATACAAAATTAGGCGGTTTCATTCTCCAATATATGTCATCTCGGCACAAATTAGGTCAGGACTTCGAATTCTGACAAATGGTTTGGATTGTTCGTACTTGGTTTTATTTTATATAGAGTTCAACTTTATTTCAATAATTCACAGGGGGGGGGGGGTAACCACAGGGCAAATTATAAATCACTGAACATTTAGGTATGACAATTTGACTTAAATGTATGAAGCCAATAAGACCGCCATTTGGGAGCACTGTTAGTGGCGCTGGGAGAGCTACACAAAAAACGTCATTTTATCTTCAATATACTTTCCAAATTAATCGCACCATAAAATCATTATTCCGCATTTAAAAAAAAAGAACTAAATATTTGTAATACCTTATGTGAATTCTTACATTATTCCTGTCTATAGTACTTTATTATATTCAGCATTGACCGCACATGATTTTGCCGATTACATGAGGAGCATCGGTATACGCATCTTTTACATAATTATTATGCGACCACTTTTTCATGTGGGACCATGTGGGCGTATTATGTCGAACTTTCACATTTGCATTTGTTGGTGGACACTGTACACTGAGTTTGATAAAACTTAAAATTACAAAGTGTATGGGCAATCCAGATATCGAACTTTCCGTGAAAAATGTAGAACTACATGTTAATGATCAAAAGATTTTAAGTAGAACATGGCGGCCACATACCATTTAATAACAAATAACAATAAAGTAATTTGATTGAAATTTTCGATATATTCATTTTCCATCATCTATTATTACAAGCATGTCCATCTGTTTATCTTTAACCAATATATTTTGATCATTGTCAATATGGGTAAGTTCTCTTGAAAGATGTTATCATAGCCTCGGCCATTAAGAATACTGTTTAAGGACTGCCTTTTTCAGCATAAGGTATGAGATACTAACTTTTAGTGATAAATCCTTTTCTTTCAAATTCGATGAGAAGCATTGATGTTTTTTATTGTCCCTGTTCTATGCCTACCTTTTGCAAAAGGTGATCGTATGTTGGATGGCAACGACTTCTTCAAATCAAGTATATTTGATCCTACAATATTTCAGTTCATCATGTCGTACTTGTTTCTCCCACTGCCATTTTTAATGGGCGTCGACACGACGGATTGTAGAGCAATAGCTAAACTAATAGGCTATAACATAATGGGCACCAACAGTCTGGTTTATCTTTTGTTGGGGGAGCTGAAAAACAACCATCAACAATTCCTCAACTATACATCAACTCTGGCAACCAATGCGACCTGGCATTATAATGGAGATGACATTTTCTTGACACAGTGGAACCGGACCCTTATTGATGGCATTATTTCGGTAGGTGTATCGTTTATGATCATATCCATGCTAGATAACTATACACAACAAAATGTCGTGAAGGGGAGTAATTTCCTGCTAAAGAACCATACTTAAAAGATGCGAACTAAAACATATGTTTGCCATGTCATTCTGAGCGAATTTATACGCGTTGGAAGTTTTGACCCGTCTTCATTAACCCAGTTGAAGCAGAACAATAGGACATAAACTTCATTTCATTTTGAGGTTTTGCCAATTAGTTTCGATTGTCCAGTTTAACGTGAAAATATTAAAATACGCGATCATTCTAATCCATTTTATATCACGGGGTCATTCGATAATCTAGCGAGTTGATTATAAATGAAATGAATTTGGGTTTAATGTCCTACTGTTGTTAGTGAAGACGGGCTTACGCCATACATTATGCTATTGGGTTAAATTTACCCAGACAGCAACCGTACCTTTATATCGAATTCCAACTGCCAAGGAATCTTTTATGTACACGCCAGTGTGTACACGAGACCTCGGGTTTTCGTCCTATCCAAATGAGTAGACAGCTGTCCTTGTCCGGGCCTCATAGGTGGTTAATTATGTGCGTTCAGGTGCATAAAAGTCTGGATAATATTTGAAACCTGCAAAATGACTTGCACTAGACAGATTTAGTTCTTCAATGTATCTTTAATTGTTATTTTAGGAACGATCAACGGTGATAGCTACATACGCCTTTTGTGGTTTCTCTAATTTTACTGCCATGGGTGTTATTACGGGAGCCTTGATCGCATTGATTCCAAGGCGTAAAGATGTGGTGTTTAATCTTATATTAAAGGCTATGGTAGCAGGAAATATAGCGTGCTACCTCACAGCTTGCATATCAGGTAATATATATTTTTTGTCGATTACTAGTACTTTCGCTTATTTTATTAAGCTCTTCAGATAATCAACATTTAGTTAATACAACATTTAGTTAATTTGTGTGTTTGTCGCTACACATAACCCCCAACATCCCAACTTCTTTAAAACAATGTACGAGAGCAGGTCACTCCTGGCATCAAACGACAACCTCAGAGCGTAATTTGATAATGTTCAATTCATTAAATCACAAAGACAGCCACCTAATCTGAAACACCTCCTGACCAGAGCAAAATTCAATTCATCTATCACAAGGACCGGTTTTTATGTATCTAAATGCCTGGATCTTCGATGTAAATGTTGCGACCATATAACGCCAAATAACCAATATAATTTTCGCAACTTTACGTTTAGCGTCAACGACAATATGAATTGTGACACAAAAAATCTCATATATGTCTTGACGTGTCGGGCTTGTGAATTATTTTACATAGGCGAGACATCTACTCATCTACGGGATAGAGTACGCAACCATCGACGGGATTGTAATATTGAAAATGCGCCCTTATTTGTAAATAGACATATCTTTAAATGTGCGAAACACCTACAAATAAAATTTCAAATTTTCCTTTTTTATAAAATGGAAGTCGATGACACCACGAAAAGGAAATTAATAGAAAATCATTTTATTAAAAATACGTTCCTCGACTGAATAGCCAATAAGTAACAATTGGCGATTAGTTTCATTAATTTTTCTTAAATCAATCCCGTGATTATCTTCCACTCATTGTTCCAAAATTGAACCCATATACTACAGATTAACACACGTGTGTACATGTTTTGTATTAGTTAGATAAACTGTGTAACCATAGAAAATGGTATCTATAGCCAATTAAAACCACAGTGTTACTATTTTAATATGTATAAATATACTATACTGCCCATCTTTATACAATAACATTATTTATGAATAGTCCCAAGACGGACGAAAAGTACTTTAAAAATGTTAAACCTGTGTTGAAATCAGTTTGCGTCGGCATACCTTTTATCTCTTCGTCGTTTACCGTGAAACAAAGTAGTACAGCTTTGCGGTTGTACTAATAATTTTGGATATATATGTGTGTGTACTACATATACAAGAGGGGCAGGACGAGTCTAATCAGGGGCCTGTTTCACGAAATTTCAAATAAGATAAAATCCAAATTTTAGTAATTTGATTGGATAATATTAGATTGATTTTAGTGCTTAACCAATCAGAATTGAAGTATCTGCTAAAATCTAGATTTTATCTTTAGTTAAAATTTCTAGAAACGGGGTCCCGGGACCAGTTTCTCAAAACAACTTACGTAATTAACACAAACCTACGTAAAAAAATCGCGTTTCATTAAAATTCTTAACTTTCATCGCAAAGTCTAATGCAACTCACGCGTAGTTGTAAGTTGGAATTTTTTTACGTATCCCTATTTGGGGATATATTAAACACTCTCGACACCTATAAGAAGGAGATAAGACTCACGTTACAGAGTTGATCGGACCAGTATATTACATCTTATTAACTGTATTAATGAAGATATCGAAATCGCAATTTACCGATCGAAATCCTTGCCATCACTTGTACAAGTCTGGTTGCATTACGATAGGTTTACTACGCCACAGGTAGGTTATAAAATCTCATTGCTGATGCACAGGGGGTCAGTCGACCAGCATTTACACAACACCGTATTTAATTTAATTTATCACAAACAGGAGCTCAGGAAAAATAATAGCTTTCATTCAACAAGCCTATAGCTAACGACCAGTATTAGTATTGCTAGGCTCTGTGTTCACTATTATGGCCTAAAGACACAAGACTCGAGTGAACCTATTGCGGCAAAGACTAACGCTTACTTCGTAAAAATATGCTCCTAAACTCTGTCTTTGGATGACTTGGAGAGACTGCTGCTCAATTTTCCTTTAAGAATTCCATAGTTCTGCTCAACGCCCTAAATCAAAACGGTGAAAGCTACAGGGTTCCAATTTTGTTTACACTTTTTAGGCTCCATTTCGGCTTTTGGCGAAGGCTAGCGTTGACACCGAGAAAACGTTATGGTCTGGATAAGTTAATTAATGTCTTATTAATAACTTAGATAAAAAAATTTCAGGCCTAAAGACAGTCCTGTAATAGACAGACTTAGCTCTTGTATAATGCATGTTTAACTAAGGTGTCTTTCAATGGCTGACCGTTTAAATCTGTGGATTGCCTGAAAAGCATCCCCCCAAATTTTTGGGGTTTTTTTGTTAACGCATATCATATACTATATGCTGTCTATGCACATATATTCCATCAGTGGTCAGTGTGTATTTTCCGGTCGGTTATATAATATATGATAAAATAAAACGGAATGGGGTTTAACGTTCTACTATTCTGCTCCGACTGGGCTAATGGAGACGGGCATATGTCATACAATGTGATATGGGGAACATTTGGCCCCCACAGCTGCTTTACTGTCTACTCGATGTGTGCACGGACGTCTAAACGTTGTCCCTTGCTAGACCCCTCTGTCCAGCACCACTGACAAAGGGAGCCACGCCGGAAAATCTCTGCGAAAGAGATCGAAAACATGACCTCCATCTTACTCAATCATAATTGCAATTTATTTTATGTTTTATTTTCTTCAGGGTTATTTCATGGTACCTAGTCACAGGGCTGGAATAACCATTAAGCATATTAAGCACATGCTTTTGGGCATCATGGGACAGTGGACCCCACTGAATTTCTGCTTTGTTAGATGTCAAAATTAAAATATTTGATTTATAAATTCATTAAGAACTTTTAATTAGTTTTTCATTGTGTTTGCCCTTTCTTACTTTTTACTTGCTTTGTCTCAATAAATAACAATGTACATGGACCTCATTTTGACAAATAAAATTTTTTGTGGTTTATAAAAAATTGTATATCCCATTGTTCCTAAATTGAACCCATATACTACGGATTAACACACGTACCTTTTCCTATGTTGTTGGAATCAGTTGAAAGAGATTGAATTATGCCGAATTAGAATAAGCACGAGATTGATACCTCAAATTGATTAAGTCCTTTTCCTTGTTGAAATAAGTTGAATGAAATTAAATTAAATCTATATTATATGTAGGGTGCCCCACCCATAATTAATATCTCCAAATATCTCGACAATTTCACCACAATACTAATATATTTACCAAGCCTTAAATCTGTTTCACACATTTATAGTCACTAAAAAACGACCATGTCGTACTTAATAAGCTATGACCATTTTACCATACATAAATAATACTGAAAAATGGTTTGGAGTGACGTCCATAACATCCAGTCACTTTTGAGTAAAAGATAGGTTACGTGCCCTTGTTTTGAAATTAGTCTCGCTTAACCAGTCCACCGATCATTCTACGTCTAATTGACAGGTCGGGATAATCAAGACTACTTTTTTATACGCCCACATTTTCATGTGGACGTATATTGTCGTCGCCCCTGTTCGTCCGTCCGTCCGTCCGTCCGGACGTCCGTCCGTCCGTCCGTTCACAATTGTTTGTGAACAGTCTACAGGTCACAATTTTTATCCGATTTCAATGAAACTTAAAACATAGGTTTATCACCCTAAGATCTCGGTTCCTTTCGATATTGGCATGTATCGGACTGTAACTTCATGGGTTATGGCCCCTGATTGTACGAAAAATCACGTTTTTTAGCTTGTGAACAGTTTAGAGGTCACAATTTTGAACCGATTTGGACGAAACTTGAAATGCATGTTTATAACCCAAAGACCTTGGTTCCTTTCGATATTTGCGCCAATCGGATCGTAACTTCCTGAATTATGGCCCCTGATTGTCCGAAAAATCGCCCTTTTTAGCTTGTGGTCCCTCTGGAGGTCAAAATTGTTATCCGATTTAAAAAACCGTTTGATTATATCACCGTTTCATGGTTATGAAGGTTGAGTTCGAATTTCGTGAAAATCGGACCAAAATTGACGGACAAAATGGCCGCCATTTGTACGCGAATAGTGTGAAAATATGTTAAATCAAGGTTGTGAACAGTGTAGAGGACACAATTTTGAACCGATTTGGATGAAACTTGAAATGCATGTTTATAACCCAAAGATCTTGGTTCCTTTCGATATTTGCGCCAATCGGATCGTAACTTCCTGAATTATGGCCCCTGATTGTCCGAAAAATTGCCCTTTTTAGCTTGTGGTCCCTCTGGAGGTCAAAATTGTTATCCGATTTAAAAAACCGTTTGATTATATCATTGTTCCATGGTTATGAAGGTCGAGTTCGAATTTCGTGAAAATCGGACCAAAATTGACGGACAAAATGGCCACCATTTGTACGCGAATATTGTGAAAATATGTTATATAAAGGTTGTGGACCTTATAGAGGTCACAATTTTGAACCGATTTGGATGAAACTTGAAATGCATGTTTATAACCCAAAGATCTTGATTCCTTTCGATATTTGCGCCAATTGGATCGTAACTTCCTGAATTATGGCCCCTGATTGTCCGAAAAAATGCCCTTTTTAGCTTGTGGTCCCTCTGGAGGTCAAAATTGTTATCCGATTTAAAAAAACGTTTGATTATATCACCGTTCCATGGTTATGAAGGTTGAGTATGAATTGTGTGAAAATCGGACCAAAATTGACGGACAAAATGGCCGCCGTTTGTACGCGAATATTGTGAAAATATGTTATATAAAGGTTGTGGACCTTATAGAGGTCACAATTTTGAACCGATTTTGATGAAACTTGACATGTATGTTTATAACCCAAAGATCGTGGTTCCTTTAGATATTTGCGCCCATTGGATCATAACTTCCTGAATTATGTCCCCGGATTGTCAGAAAAATCGCTTTTGTTCGCTTTTGGTCCCTCTGGAGGTCAAAATTATTATCCGATTTAAAAAAACGTTTGACTATATCACCGTTACATGGTAATGAAGAGAGAGTTTGAATTACGTGAAAACGGGACTAGAATTGACGGACAAAATGGCCGCCGTTTGTACACGAATAGTGTGAAAATATGTTATATCAAGGTTGTGGACCCTATAGAGGTCACAATTTTGAATCGATTTTGATGAAACTTGACAGGTATGTTTTAAACCCAAAGATCTTGGTTCCTTTCGATATTTGCGCCCATCGGGTCATTACTTCCTGAATTATGTCCCCTGATTGTACGAAAAATCACCCTTTTTAGCTTGTGGTGCCTCTGGAGGTCACAATTATTATATGATTTAAAAAAAACCGTTTGATTATAAAAACCAAACAAATTCTAATGATTTTCTGATAATTCCTTAATATGCGACAATTCTTGTTGACTGCCCGGACGATTTGGCTGCTGTGTGGGCGTATGTTTCGTTGCCTGGCAACCTATTTTTTTACGAAATATGGAACAAGAAATTGAATTTAGAAACACATACATCAGACAATTCAACAATATTTTTAAGAACCTTGTAAAAGTAAAATGAAACAACTGCTAGTATCATATTCTTGCTTTACGGATGTGAGGCAGAGATATTATTTGTACTAAACCAAAATATGCAGCTTCTAATGGTACAGTTAATTATAAGGCAATTTAAAAAATAAAACGAGCGTAATTTCTAAAGATGCCGTAATAACCAAAAAGTTAAACATTGTTGCTATTCAGAATCGTCAACTATAGATTTTTTACGACTGTAGTAGTTTTTTGGTGTTTTGATCATTTCCACATGCTGTTGCTATTTAAAGCCTCAACGAGTGTGCGAGACTGTCAGAAATCAGTAGTTAGTCATTCAACTAAAACGTGCATGATCAACGTGTCAAGAACAACTTTTCAGTAGGCACGTAGGGCACCCTATATATGGTGTGATTATTTACAATTGATTGGTGATTGTTAAAGCTGTTTAAAAAAACAATTGAAAAATATTTAATCCGGTGTTGATTATTGATTTTTTGGGGTGGTGGGTGGGGCTACGGAATGTTTGGAGGGTGGGGGGGGCTGAGGATGTGGCCGGCTAAGAACACTCCTATTTTGGTGAAACTTGAACTGCATGCCAATAACCCACAGATCTTGGTTCTTTTGGATATTCTATTCGCGCATATCGGATCTTAACTTCCTGAATTATGGCCCCTGATTGTACGAAAAATCGCGTTTATAGCTTGTGGTCCTTCTAGAAGTCACAATTATTATCCGATTAAAAAAAAAACCCGTTTGAATATCACCGTTACTTCATACTTTTGATTTAGTTTGAATTTCGTGAAAATCGAACCATATTATGGTAAATGTCACAATTTTGTTGTTGAAATATTTATATCCCAATGATCTTGGTTCCATTCGATATTCGCGCTTGTAACTTCCTTAATTACGGCCCCCGATTGTACAAAAAAACGCGTTTTTAGGTTCTTGTCCCTGTAGAGGTCACAGTTTTTATCGGATTAAAAAAAAACGTGTGAATACATCACAGCTAAGGACTAATATTTTGGCTCCTTTTGCCAATCCGAACGTAACTTCCTAGATTATGACCCCTGATTGTTCGAAAAATTGCATTTTTAGCTTGCCGATTCTCCAGAGGTCACATTTCCCCCCGATTTTAAAAAGTATTTAAATATATCACAATTCCACCATAATGAAGGTTGAATTTGAATTTTGGGAAAATCGAAATGAAATTGTGCGACAAAATGGCCGCTCTTTGTACGCTAATGGTGTATAGTATGTAATACAAAGGTTGTGGCACTCTACATGTAGTCTAGAAGTCACAATTTTTATCTGAATTGGATGAAAGTAAAAAAAACCAACATATCTTTATATCCCAAAGATGTCAGTCCCTTTTGATATTTGCGCATTTCAGACCATAACTTTGTTGATTATTGCCCCTGACTGTACAAAAAATCATGTCTGTGTTTAGCTTGTTCTCTATCCATCATTTGCAAAATGTGGGCGTATCCTGCCTGGCAGTCGATGGTTTCATACTGTTTCTGAAGTAAATTCTACCGCTATCTTTTTGTCATTAATCAAGTTGTGTGAACAGCCGTTGCCCCACTGTCTTCTGTTTCCTGTTAATATCCTAACTTCTATAAGTTGTAATACATTAAATTTAAAAAAATAAAATTCAGCCAACGTACAAAGAGTCTTTTCTTGGATTAACTTTAACATGTCCGTTAGCTAACTGATATTGAAATTGACAGCAACAGAAATTAAAAGAGGCATTATTGAGATAAGATAAAGAGCTGATATCGAAAGGTTTTGATGTTGTTGAACTACGATCAATACGAATATCTAAAGTAAGGCTGACACTTGCACGATTCCGTGGCACGCATTGGGACGACTCGAGTCGGCACGACACCGTCCGATTTGCGCAAAGTCGTCGTGCCAATGCGGGAAGTGCGTAAACAATGCGCAAACTATGCATGAACTCGTAGTGTCAGTTCGTGTCAATGTAGACACTGATGGGCACGTGTCAGCCTGGCTTGAGAACCAAATAATAATCAATTACGAGCCGTCTACGATTGGTTTACGAATCGGAAAAAAGTTGTTTTGGTTACGGACAATTCGTGACATTCGTGGCCCACATGAAAGCTAGCCATAAGCCTAGACAGAGTTGGTATTTTAGTGCAAAATGCAAATGGCGCATCGTTACTTTAATAAAATCAACACACGTGACAATCTAATTACAGTCTAAATTAATTTCTTATACAAATAGAGACCATCCGTGCTGCTTGTATACATTACGGGTCCGTATGTTGTACAAGTTGTTCCATCCAGTGTGTACTTTAAACACCACTTATCTCTTGAACAGTATCTGGCACATGCTATTCGGGTGTTCACTTGTAATTCCTGTCTTGGTAAACTCAATGGGTAGGCATCTTTAGCTTCCAGTTCATAGTATATGCTCGTTTGTTCTATAAAACGATGATATAATAAATTATAATATTTTATTATTGTTTAGAAATCTATATCTTTGATTTTCTCAGAAGTACAGTTTTGAGCTGTACGTTTCTCGAATTGATGATTGGTAGAAAAGAATTAGCTGGATTTTCTGTGGCTAAATTCTTAACAGAGTTTACCTCATCAAAATTAAACCTGTACTTGTATCAAAAATTTTGAAAGTTAACCTTACCCTTTATAGTTTTCGTTTGGCACATATAGTTCCGTGGAATGTTACTCGAGGTTGCGTGGAAATGGATACCCGAGTGAATATAAACATACTGTCCACTGCCGACGAAAGAGAGGACATCACCATACCAGTCCACAAGTTCCTTCCCATCCACCCACCTGTATTTACCACCAGTATCATCTCTAGACAGACCTATCCATAACTCTTCATCGCTGTGTAATAAATCAACCACGATTACTCTTATCTTCAATAACATAGTAACAAAATAAAATTTTAAATACTATTTGGGTGTCTTTCTCTTTCTAAATTATATATTTCCAAACTGTACGCTGTAATTCTTTTATTTTTGAAAATAGCTTCCTTATCAAGGTAAATTCATTGCAGTGATTCATGAGCTGTCAATCTGTCTTGTAGAACAATGTTGTGAGGCGCCAGCTGTCAATCTGTCTGGTAGACCAATGACGTGAGCCATGAGCTGTCCGTCTATCTGGTAGACCAGTGTTATGAGTCACGAACTGTCAATCTGTCTGGTAGAACATTGTTGTGGGACACGTGCTGTCAGTCTGTCTAGTAGAACAATGTTGTGGGGCACGAGCTGTCCGGTAGACGAAAGTATTAGCTCCTCGCACGTTATAGAATATAAAAATGATTTGTGATTGAAGTATTATTCCACTATTTTCATCGCCTCACTTTTGATCACCAAAGAACAATGCCTCACCACTGGGATCTTGTAGCGGTTAGAGAGTAAACTGATAGAAGGAGACGAGAAAATATCTTACCCGGGTAAATTAAGTGTATCCAGGAAATTATTCAATCGGGTTTCTTCCATTTTTGTGATAATTATTGGTAGAGTACTTTTATTTTGTAGACATCTTTGTTGGGCCTCGGAATGAGAGATTTTGTTAGACCAATATGTATAGACGTGCACTGAAATATTCGAGAATTTAAATGCCTAATTCGAAAAATTTACTTTCCAAAATCGAGAACTTAATGTGAGAATTTAAATTTCTGAAAACTTCAATTTCTACTGATAAAAGAAACTGAAATGAAATGGGGTTTAACGCCCTACGCTTCTGCTCCGACTGGGATAATAAAGACGGACATACACCATACAGTGTGCTAAGAGAGATAATTTTGTGGCGCTATGAGTCCTTATACGTGCAAGCCAATAGGCATACGGGATCTCGGCGTTTCGTCCTATCCGAACGACTAGACAGCTTTCCTTGTATAAAAGAAACTTACGTCTTCAGTATGCAATTAAGAATTGGATAATTAACCGATGAGTGGAGATATAAATGTCCCTCTTAGCCTACTGTATGGCGTAAGAAGTCCGCTTTCGTGAGTCCAGAAATGTAAAGCCAGGCTAACACTTGCACGATTCCGTGGCACGCATTGCCACGACTCGAGTCGGCACGACTCTGTCCGATTTGCGCAAACTCGTGGTGCCAATGCGGGAAGTGCTTAAAGGATGTGCAAACTATGCGTGAAATCGTCGTGCCACTTTGTGTCAATGTGGACACTGATGGGCACGACAAAATCGTGGCCAAAAGTCGTGCAAGTATCAGCCTGGCTTTGGGCGTTAAACCCCATTTTATTTAATTTCATTTAAGTTCGCCAGCCTAGATTGTGTGAAACGTAAACTACCTGGACTTAAGTCTACACATATGTAATGTTTCTGACCAGAACACGAACCAGTAGACCATTTCCGCACTTCATTGCCTATAAAAGCACACGTCCTGTTAGGGTTATATGGCGGCTCATTAGGTCCCCAGTTGACAACACCCATGAATGGTCCGTTAATCCATTGGTAACTATTTTCAGAATCATTAAACTGTAGGCCAATCCAAAAAGAAATACTGTAATAACAAAACAATGATTTAAAGGACAATGGCCACCAATACGTGATAAAATAAGGTGATATCTGTACTATGGTTGATCCACAAAACAAACGCACGAGTTCCAGGGGTGACATTATGGCGGGTCGAAGTACACGACCGGTGTTTAATTCCAATAAAACAGCCTCGCACACCCATAACCTTATGGTCTTTGCAGAATAAACTACCACATATAAAAATAACAAATCCCTGGTTACGCATAGGCAATGAAACGTTTTAGCTAACCACAAGAATCGGGATAAAAAAAACCAATTGATCCTTGGAGAGAGAAATTTCACAATAAACGAATTAGGAATTAGATTTTTCTGAAATGACAATTCTTAAATTAATTCAGGGCCATCAACTTCTTGTTTTAGTACGGGATTTTTTTTTATCAACATTATTACACTCGCTGACTTAACAAAGTAGATTCTGTACATGATAACATAAAAGACCGGATAATCTAGCCAGTGATCCAGTTATTCTGAAATGTTGACAACCCGTCCAGACAAAGAGTCGTAGGATATTTGAATGATGAGACTACCCCTGGGTAATTTTACCGCAAAACGTGTGGGTCCATGAAAACAATTTATAGTATTGGTATTAATGAATTTACATATCATAATACCGGCATTAATGAATTTAAATCGTAAATCGATATTTCTGAATTTAAGGCATACCACTGAAATACATCGGTAATGATAAATTTAAGTCATAATAACAATGGGGATGTTCGATTCAGTTTCGGAATTAAATTCTCTCAATTCCAAAACAGGTGTCAATCGAGTGAAAGGGGGAATTTCGGAGTACAACGCATGTACCGACTGTATGAAAATGCCTCAACCAATCATGACAGCTGAAACATATTTGTTACTTAAAATACGTCAGCTGTCGGGACTGGCATAATTGTGACAGGACTGAATTCCGCGTCACTCGATTGCAATTCTGTCAATTCGGGACGTTCTGGACTGTGAATCGAGCATCCCCGATATTTATGAAATTAAATGCCATTTGTCTTTTTAAAAAATATATATGATTTTATATTTTGTTTGTCATAATGAAACTGTAACTGTTCGGGTTTTTAAGAATTATAGGAAACTTCAATTATAGAAACTAAGAATTATAGGAATCTATGTGTTTGCTGGGGGGGGGGTATCTATCCTTTTTGCTACACAACACGCCATTTTCCTAACAATGGAGTTTTTTTTGTAACAATCAATTTCTAATTTCTGCGTTACAAAGGGAAAATCGAGCCACTAGCCCACCCCCACACTTCTGTCTTGATAGTTATCAAGATACCCACCTATGGCTCCGCGCAAAACCCATCAAAGTCTGGTAATCAGCTTCAGTTGTTGTTGTAGCTAATTCCATACCCATAACCTCACATCTTTTTGTAGCATTTGTAAATGTCTGTGGATCATCAAAATAGTAGAAACGTCCATCTATATTTCGGCTATCTATAATACATCAATATACTTTATATCAATATAATTATCGAATGTCGGTTCAATTGATGTTTTCCATCCCGGTCAGTTTGCACATGTCAAAAATTTTGTAAATGAAAGATGATTGTAATACTTTAAATGAAATGGAATGGGGTTTTACGTCCTGTTTTGTTCCAGTTTAGATACTTAAAATACACTTAGGCTATATTTAGGAGTAGCAATTGGATTTAATGTTCCTCTTTTCCGCATCCTATGGGCTTAAGAAATAGGTTTTAACGCCCTGGGGCCTATTTCACAAAATTTTAACTAAGATAAGATCTGAATTTTAGTTATTTGACTGGACAATATTATTTTAGTTCTTAGCCAATCAAAATTGAAGTATCTGCTAAAATTTGGATTTTATCTGTAGTTAAAATTTCGTAAAACAGGGCCCGGTTCTTATTGGGCTAATTAAGACGGGGCCATATTACAGACGAAATACATCGTATTGCATCGGCCTCGATTGTAATTTGGACGTTGAGGAATATTGCTTGCCCATCCAACTAGCGGCAAACGGAGAGGATATGCCAACATTTTCGAGAGATGGATAGAGTTCAAAAAGAAAGTGATTTCCCACAATCAAGGCCATAATTCCTGAAGTTGCAATTCGATATGCGCGAATCTCGAAAGGAACCAAGACCTTTGGGTTATAAACATGCATTTCAAGTTTCATCAACATCAGATTACAATTGTGACCTTTACATGGTCCACAACCTTGATATTTCTTTTTTACACATTTCGCGTACAAGCGGCGGTCATTTTGTTTGTCAATTTTGGTCCCAAGTTCATGAAATTCGAACGGACGGACAGGGGCGACGGCATAATTAATACGTCCACATGAAAATGTGGGCTTATAAAAACTTGTAAATGGGCTGTTATTAATTTCGATATCAACTCGGACCCCAACTTGTTTACGGATGCTTTACGAAAGAGCTTCAAATGTTATATAAATTATTCATTGGGTATTTATTCGCATGGCAAGTCCATAACTACATGTCTAGCTCTTTACCAATGTGGTTATTATATGATCGAGAATCTAAAATTATGAGGGAAATAAATAATATATGAAATGCCTCACCGTCATATTTACAAGTTAAACTACTGACATCAGACCTTACAAACTGTTCGTTCATCAGAAATAAATAATACAGGCCTGACCAAAGCTAAGGTACTGCCATCAGAAATACAACAGTGAAATAAAATACACAGACTTTACAAACTGTTCAGTCATCAGAAATACAACAGTGAAATATATAACATGGGCCTTACCAACTGTACTGCCGCCAGATATACAACAGGATACCATCGCCAATAGTTGTAATGAAGCTGAAATTGATTCGTATACATTTAAGAAATTTCAACCAAAGTAACCTTGCATAATGTCTTTTACCTAATTGTTCACGAAAACTATCAATTATGCTCGACGAAATAGAGAGAGAGAGAGAGAGAGAGATGGGTCTAACATCTACTCGACACAAACTAGGTCATTTTGGGACATATGGTTTTAATTTTTATTTCAATAATTCGTTGGCACACAGGGGTCTTTAGCAGAGGGGGGGACGACTCGGAGAAAGAAAGCCTACGAGGCTGGACAGGCGATCGTACTCCTTGTCACGAACAACCGGGGATTCGAAATCACGCCAACTGACTCAATGACAAGCTTTATGATACTGCACGCACGTGCTAACCATTCGGCCATCCACCACCCCCTCGACGAAATAAGAGAAGAGTTCAAATCGAATGGCAGTCTTTGGCGTCTGGTTATTTTAGTCTAGATCGGAAGTATTCTCCCGTGGGATATGTTTAGCATTCTGGAACGCGATTCGTGTGCCAATTTTAAAATTGTCATTTTGTCTTAAATATTAGGTATCAAAGGCCCATCATGTTCATTCAAATTGACCACTAAGTTGTGTTTGCAACAATGTCAAAGACTGTGGCTGATATTGAGTTGAAGACTTTAATAGTAAGTGCAGGAGGACCGCATTACAATTATGCTCGACGAGAGAGAGAGAGAGAGAGAGAGGGATGGGGTCTAACATCTACTCGACACAAACTAGGTCATTTTGGGACTAACATATGGTTTTAATTTGTATTTCAATAATTCATTGGCACACAGGGGTCTTTAGCAGGGGGGGGGGGGACGACTCGGAGAAAGAAAGCCTACGAGGCTGGACAGGCGATCGTACTCCTTGTCACGAACAACCGGGGATTCGAAATCACGCCAACTGACTCAATGACAAGCTTTATGATACTGCACGCACGTGCTAACCATTCGGCCATCCACCACCCCCTCGACGAAATAAGAGAAGAGTTCAAATCGAATGGCAGTCTTTGGCGTCTGGTTATTTTAGTCTAGATCGGAAGTATTCTCCCGTGGGATATGTTTAGCATTCTGGAACGCGATTCGTGTGCCAATTTTAAAATTGTCATTTTGTCTTAAATATTAGGTATCAAAGGCCCATCATGTTCATTCAAATTGACCACCAAGTCATGTTTGCAATGTCAAAGACTGTGACTGATATTGAGTTGAAGACTTTAATAGTAAGTGCAGGAGGACCGCACTACATGCAAAACAAAAATCTACAAGATAAACCTGCAGGCAAGAAAGAAAATAGACATTGCAAAAGAAACACACAAAAATCCAAAATAAATATCTAATCAAGTGAATGGTCCGGAACTGTTATGGTACAGCCTTCACTAAAAAAATGAAGAAAAAAAAAATTATTTACATAAAAAGACGTAACAGAAATAATGCGACCAATCGTGAATAAAGGATACGCATAGTAGTTAAGACCCAACCACATCGTCCAAAAACGTCTGAACGAAAACGACATTACAAAGGTGATGTGTGAACACATTTGCATAGTGGCTTGATTTCATATTCTATGTAGAAAGTTACGATGCAATAAAGACACAAGTTGCCGAATGAAATCAAAAATACATTGTGTGAGTGCCAAATGGCAATATGCCAGCGTTCAGTGTTGAAAGTTCTGGATTTTATGCCAAGCCAAAGCGGAATTAATTGCAAGACCGTTTTTCTGTATGGAAAGAGAAAAATCGAGTATATAACAATTTTTTCATCACCTTCCAAGCACTTTTCACATGTCAAAACAAAAAAATACACATGTCAAGACAAATGTTCATATGAGTACGCCAATGTAAACATGGGAGCTCGGTTTTTCGTCCCACCTGAGTAGCATCTGGAGAAAATTTCTTGACCAACACGGAGATCGAAAAGAGGAGGGCGAGATTACTAACCCACCATTGATCTCCAAAAACTTTATTTAAAAGATGTTATCCGAGCTAAGGAAATGAAACAACTCCGGCATGAAATAGACACTGGACAGGGGTTGACTGAGATGGAGACTGTGCTTATGATATGTTCGGGACCCAAGTGCCGGACCGGCCTACGTCCTGTCAGGTCATTGACCAAGGCCCACACAAGTACGTTCCGAAGGCGCTCGAGCATCCGAGAGGGGGGGGGGGGGGCTGGGGCGGTCTTCCCCCCCCACACACACACACACAAGGAAAATTTTGAAAATTGACAACAGCAAACCCATTTTTCAAGCATTTCAGAAGAAGGCATTTTTTTTATTTCACTTCTTAACGGGGTTAAGGCGTTCACTGTTTTATCGATTTTGAAAAAAAAAATGTTCGAGCGTACTATGAAACACAAGGAACCGAACATGACGTCATCTCTGCCATCGACGCAGGCGTGTTCAATGAACAATCATGTCGATCGTACTGCTAGAATACCAACAAGAAATACAAATTAAGTAGTGATTGGGGTGGTAGGACGGTAAAAAGCAGAAATGACACGTTATTATGAATGCGTCCCCGCTTTGATCAATATAATGGGCATGAGTCAACTTGAATGCAAGCGATCATCATCTTGGAGTCTTTTTCTTCAGGGCGTTGGTCTTAAAAAAAAAACCAATAATGCTCCGTAAGTTCGAGTACTTTCGACACAATACTGGGCATGCGTGTCCCTTGAACAATTAGGCATCGAATGGCAGACGTGTGTTTAATAATATGACCCCACAAACTACCAAAATTTTCCACCGCTTGGGGTAATGAAGACAGGCGGGTGCCACACAGTGTGCTATGAGGAACATTTTGCCGGGACAGCGGCGCTCCGATCCACTCATTACATCAGATTAAAGATACATTATGTAAGAATTAGATAAATCGCCAATGTTCCCTTAGCTAAATAAAGTAATCCCTGCTCACCTTTTGTTGAAATTAACATCTTTCACCCTTGCCTGTCCACCAGGAGATTGGGGCTGGAATTTAAAATACCGTTCTTATACTGCAGGGTTCTATTGAAATAGTTTATTTGAAAGGACAATTGGGATATCGATGATCGTGCGGACAAATATTTATGTTATAGGTTTCGATGTTTGTATAGAGAAGTATTAGACTTTTACAGAAATTTACGGAAAGAGAAATGCCGGGGTTAGAATAACTATGCCATTTTCGGCAGAGTCTGAGTTTTCTGAAAATTCGGATTTTGGGGTGACAAGGAGCAGGAACTTGTGCCTAACTATGTGAGGTCATTCTGTACACATACTTTATACTTTTAGAATAGATCTGAATGGTCGCTATATTAAAACAACCAGTGTGCTATTTTGTAATACGGATCGAATCCGTTTTACATTTTCTTTAATAAACATAACTATTAGATCAACAGTTTCAATTTTATTAAATGGAGCGGACTAAATACTTCTCAGTTTTTATCGAAGTATACGTAGTATTTCAACTAAAATCCTCGATGTAGGAATTAAGATATAGATTACCCCAGTGTCTGTTATCAAACTGATTGTAGACAGACATAAACTTCGTAGGATGTCCCAGGGACTCCTTTTTCCATCACCTGACGCTCCAGCGCTGAAGGAAATGACTCAAATGGAATTATACAATTGGTTAGTTTCTCTGGATTGGTCAAGCCTGGGTTTCACCTTGTAAGCCTCTTAGTATACACAGCATGGCGTATCCCGATCATCATTGGCCGGGTTGGTGAAGTAAAATAGGATATTCACCCAATTTATTGATATTGCACTTTATCGATTGCTATTAATATCTATATTAATGTAGTCATATTAGGAATATCTATTTATTTAGTATTACTGCATCTTAACATTGCATATTTTTTATCCTGGTAGTTATATAATATGGATTGCCTTATTCGTTAGGTGACACCAAAGCAACAGGTTGTATTTATACACCTTGTATATAAGCAGCACAGTAGGACGTTAACCCCCTTTCATTCCATCTCACCTCGTATATTTTATTGTTACTACATAAATAATTATTAAGTCGATATTCGAATTTCCCCAACAATAGTTTAATATCAATACTATCAACTCCAATAAAAACAATAGTTTAATAATAAAACAATATAAAGTTTGGCAAATACAGCCAGCGCTTTTTAATATATCAGTAGTGAAGAGGACCTAAAACAAGAATAACACGACACAATTATTATGTTAACCTTTCTTTGTTTAGTATCAATATTTAGCACTAAGTAGATGCATAAGAAGGGACAAAGGATAACAACTTGCAAACGGAAAAAAAAACCATGGCACCCAAGTTAAAACAATATCCCCGCTTACTTTGTCCGTAGGAGGCATAAAACGATTGTATTGTCAAACTATTGTTATGGCGGGTCAAAAATGTTCCTTGGAAAGATTACTCATTTGCAGAAGCCGCGGTTACTCAGTGAGTAAGACACTGGTTCTCTAACCAGGGCCCTGTTTCACGAAATTTTAACTAAAGATAAAATCCAAATTTTAGCAGATACTTCAATTTTGATTGGCTAAGAACTAAAATCAATCCAATATTGTCCAATCAATAACTAAAATTCAGATCTTATCTTAGTTAAAATTTTGTGAAATAGGCCTCCGTGTTGGCGAGAGAGTTTCTCTGAATTTTTCAGCGTGGTTTCCGCTCGTACATATTTCCGTACGTAAAAAAAAACCTCGACAGTTTATGGCGTTTGCACGTTTTCATTAGCCGAATCGGGGAGGAGAAGTGGGACGTTAAACCCCATTTTATTTCCGACAATTTTAATGTATAAATAATAGCGATATTTATCACATTTAATGTTCTTAATTTAATAAACTTTTACTCCAAACCCGACAAAACACTAATTATTTATATGCAAATTGGTTAAATAGCTCGTAATAGGCTGTATATAAGATAAAACAGTTGCCATTGTTAGTCAGTATATTATCATTCATTTGCCCAATGGGTGCTGTAATGTAAGATACTTTTAAGAGTATCATCCATAACAGCGCTATGAGACCGATCTTTATTAGAAATTTAAATTATAGATGTAGCTTTTTTTTTGTAATTTTTAAACATTTTGTGCAATTATAATAATATGCATGAAATATTTTGTTATATTGTCTTCACTTTTACTTACTATCTGAGATGTTTTTATTGATGTTTTGAGAAATATATATATATGATTTAAATATAGAGAGAGGAATGAAATGAAATGGGGTTTAACGTCCTACTCTTCTGCACCTAACTTGGGCTAACGGAAGACGGGTATACGCCAAATAGTGTGCTATGAGGTAAATTTTGCCCGGGCAGCCGCGCTACGGCCTACTCTTTTATCGAATTCCAATTGCCAAGGGATCTTTTACGTGCATGCCAATGTGTACACAGGACCTCGGGTTTTCGTCCCATCCTAACGACTAGAGAGTTGTACTTGTCAGGCCCTCCGTTCTGACAGAGAGAAAAATGTGAACTTTGGTCAATAGGTTCATACACATCATTATGTTTGTCGCAATATAGCCCGGTTGAAACTAATGTGACATAAAACTCATAGAATATATGTCCTATAGACAGAAATTCAGGGCGTGGGGTATTTATGCCCTGTCATATTCAGGACAATATATACGTTTGATAACATAAACATTAATTAACTACCAGAAAAACCCATAAAAAAAAAAAAAAAAAAAAAAAAGAAACACAACACTATGTAAGCCATAGCTTAAGTTATATAAATATTTATCATCACGCGATACGTAAACACTCCTCGCACTTCAAGTAATTTGATAGAATATCGTTAGAAATAATATTGAACTACATGTATAATAAAATAAAATGTATATTGATAATTTTCTAATCGATATTAGACAAATAAAGACAAATGATATACTATTGGCGCTAATTATTTCACTATTATTAAATGGTACTTTATCTCCATTTAGTAACACTTGTACGTCATAATCTATTGATGTTAATTTAATCAAGCGAAGCACTTTTCGTGCGGTCGTGGCGGAATGCACTGAAACGTTTGAAAAAAGGCTATATTTTCTTCATGAACGTGTTTTTTCTGAGAAAAACACATACATTTAAATTAGTATTAGGTATACATGATGTAACGTTTTAAGATGTTAGCTGCTCTAGCTAAATAATGAAAAGGTGTACCCCTGTCGGTCTAATTCAGATGTAATGACTTTAGATGTAATCAAATCGATATCCACACTTTCCCATCAATTTAAACCGTCGGTAGTTATTGCCCCAAAATTTTTACATTTTTTAAAAAGGAATCTTAATTTGGTATGTTACCTACACATTCGGGGGATCGCGTAGCTAAGTGGGTAAGACGCTGGCTCGCTAGCCTTGAGGTCGGGTGTTCGATCCCTGCATTGGCCGAGAAACTTCATCCAGATTTTCCGGCGTGGTTTCCGTTTGTCAGTGATGCAGGACGGAGGGCCTGACAAGGACAGCTGTCTAGTCGTTCGGATAGGATGGAAAACCGAAGTCCCGTGTACTCATTGGCGTGCACGTAAAATATCCCTTGGTAATTGGAATTCGCTATATGAGTAGGCCGTAGCGCCGCTGCCCGGGCAAATTTTTTCTTTGAATATTCATTATGTATATTATTCTGTGCAAATATTTTCTATGCCCACGGACAATTTAAGCTAACATACTGTTGTAACTTTCATGTAACGTTTCTTTGTTGTTTCTTTAAACTTTTATCCGTTGTCCTTTTTCTATAATAATAATAATAATTACGTATGTTATTCATCTAGTAATTATTAAATTTGGATATTAAACAAACAGAAGTTACTCTAATCTATTCTCCGTGTTATTCTTGTTTTTTTAAAGGTCCTTGTCATTTCTAATATATTAAACAACTGCCATGTTTTACACTATTTTAATTATTCATATGAAACTATTGATTTTGCTGCTATAATTCAAACATCGAATGGATAATATTTATGTAATAACAATGTACATACGCGATGTATAAAGACTTCACGTCATCTAAAAGACACGGTTAAAACATGGTTTTAAAGATGCAATTGTATTTAATTTGAAAAATAAATAAACAAATTGAACTATAGAGTAATACCGAAATTGTCGGAAATAAAATGGGGTTTAACGTCCCACTTCTCCTCACCGATTCGGCTAATGAAAACGTGCAAACGCCATAAACTGTCGAGGTTTTTTTTTACGTACGGAAATATGTACGAGCGGAAACCACGCTGAAAAATTCAGGGAAACTCTCTCGCCAACACGGAGGCCTATTTCACAAAATTTTAACTAAGATAAGATCTGAATTTTAGTTATTTGATTGGACAATATTAGATTGATTTAGTTCTTAGCCAATCAAAATTGAAGTATCTGCTAAAATTTGGATTTTATCTTTAGTTAAAATTTCGTAAAACAGGGCCCTGGTTTGTGTCGAGTGGATGTTAAACTCTCTTCTACATGTATATAGTCGTTGGATCATAAGGTCAAGCGGTGTCTTTGTGACAAGGACTTTGTGGTCTGTTCAACCTCTTGGGTTTTCTCTGTGGCATCCCCAGTGTCGTACCACTGCTAAAGACCCCTAGCGAATTAGTGAAATAAAATTAAACCATTTGTTAGTCCCGAAGTTTGTGTCGAGTGAACGTTCACCACCCCCACCACATCTCTTTAGTCTTTGTTTATAAGAAAGATATATAACTGATATTAGAACCATATTACAAAATAGTACACTGATTATTTTAATACGGTGGTCGACTCTCAAAGTAGGTAGCTATCTGTGTACTCAAGGCACCTCGGGGTTAGGCACAAGTTCTTCTTCCGAATCTGCAGAAAACTTCCTCACCCATGCCAATTACATAATCACTCGAATCTTCATATTCCCCTTTAAATCAAGTATGCATCTTCATGAAACTAGACTATCGACATGTCAAGTCCTTCAAAAGTTTAAAATTTCTATACAAACATGCAAACCTGTAACATCAATATTTGACAGAATGCTCATCACCGATATCTCAATAGTCTTTTCAAATGAATTATTTCAACAGAACCGTGGGGTATAAAGAGGGTATTTTGGATTCTAGACCAAATGTACTGGTAGACTGGTAAGGGTGAAAGATGTTAGTTTCAACAAAAGGTGAGAAGTGGTTACATTATTTCTCGATGGGTAATTGAATTTACATGAAGTTAATCGGAATTATTGCACAATGAATGGCTTGGCAATAAAAAAAAACCGCTCGGTTGTTCTGGTTCGACGAGCACGATGCACTGATAGACTTGCACATACATAGACTTTCGATTCATGAAAGAGTAGGTAGAAACGCTACGAACCGGGACAAATTTCTATACACTGTATAGTGTATGGCATTTTAGATAAGCCCAGATGATTCAGACAACCCCATTTAGGTCATGCAAGACGAGAACGCACCATTGCACTTATAAAAGGGCATGAGGCCATAGCTGTCTCGTCCAGACAAGAATGGCAATTAACAGGCCAAATCTGCAGAATGGTACGCCTCCAGCTTCCCTTGCTGTGAGGCACTCTGAGTGATCTACCCTTACTTGATGTGCGTGCCAGCGACCTTGCGGTGGACCGATAATTAACTCAACGTCCTAAAAATCTGAAAATTTATCAGCCTGAAAATTTTGGACCAAAGCAACGTAAATATCGTAGAATGGTCATCGTCTCTCCAGGGGCCGGTTGCTCAAAGCTCTGTTTAATTTTAACGATCCGTTAACCCCATGTTAACGGATCGTTAACTTTAACGGAGAGAAAGGTTGTTACTGGAAGCCCTGTTAACTTTAACTTGTCGTTAACTTGCTGTTATAGTTAACGGAGGTGTTGGGCTCCGTTATCTGTTTAACGGTGGCATTGCTGTAGTATAAGTCATACATGTACATGTAGTGTAATTTTCTATAGAACATTGTAGAGGGTTGTGTGATGGGGGGGGGGGGCTATTCCATTTTCTATAGGATGAAATTCTATAGTATTCTTTAGTATTTTGGGGGTCTGTGGAAAATAATGGCCCCAAATATTCTGTAGCAAAAATCCCATATTTTTTCATACAGATTTATGCTAAAATTTCTAAAGGAAAAAATAAAGTATTCTATAGTTTTTTCTGTAGTAAATTCTATTTTTGTCTTAAATAAAGTTTTGTGAACAGACTGCCCAGTTAGTTGTCCCACTGTCTTCAGTTTCTATACTAACTTCTATGAGGTTGTTATATACATCTAAATTTAAGATTCAGCCAATGAACAGTCTTCTCTTGGATTAACTTTAATGAATCCGTTAACTAACGGATCATGAAATTGACTTTCCAACAGCAGAAACTTAATGGACCGTTAACAAACGACAGGTTAGCAAGAAAACGATCGGTTAGAGTTTATTTAAACAGATCGTTAAAAATACCTTGGTTTTGAGCAACCGACCCCAGGTATCACACAAATTGAACATCTGCTGGACAATACTGGTCTCCATGTGCAAAGTCTCCATCAACTATATCCCATAATAACCTATCCGTAGGCTTATCTGTGAGGTGAACAAACACGGTTTTAAAGGACAATATTAGTGTCAGTCATTATCACATAGAAATGATTTATATAACACGTTCAAATATAATTTTAACGAATACCTAACCTAAAACATTTAAAAAATTAATCATTTTTTCGACTGGGAATTAAAAGTCTCGCACAGTTTTGAGCTTTTAGCCAATGTAAATATAGCTTTATGAACATAATTATTTTAGTTTTAAGTTTTCCTGAATAATTTGGTAAAACACGGATACGGTCATCATCAATAAATGTATACCAATCAATTTCAGCTTCTTTACAACTATTGGCGATGGTATCTTGTTGCATATCTGGTGGCAGTTCAGTTGGTAAGGCCTCTGTTATTTAGTTCACTCTAATTGTCTTGATCATATCAAAAGGGCAAGATACATACCTGTAGAACTCGTAACGTAATAGTTACCTCTTTAATAAACGCAGGTAATAAAGATGCGTTACTACAACGCCGGATTAACCATGGGGCACAGAATCCTAGATCGGCCACTAATGCCATCATTTCATAGCACTCGCATGGATCGGTCCACTGAAATAGCGCCAGAATGCGCTAATTTTGTGGCAGAATTTTATTTTTTTCTGGGTGAAGTACTTCTAAATGGCTCCGACAAAAGCGCCTGAAATGCCAGGAAATCACGTTTCCGGCCTCCAATTTCTGAAAATGTCTTGGTGGGGGGGGGAGGAGAAAGCCCCCAAACCCCCTTGCGGGGCTTCGCGCCTTCAGCGCTCGCGGTCAGTGACCAGGGCCCCCACATGTTCCAGGCCCCAGGGCCCCCGCCATGGTTAATCCGGCGTTGGTTACGTAGGATTTTGATAAAGAGACGAATGTGCTTGCTAAACTAGTTCAAAATAGATAATAAAAAGTGAATATACTGAAATTTCGTTTTTCTAACGGGGGTAATGCGTGTTTGTAGTGTTGATATGTATCATGGCCACTATAATAAACAAATGTTAAACTATGAACTGACCAATTAGCTCTGACATAATAATGTATATTTAAACAACTTGTTATCTGTTGGTGGTCAGTAAAACGATTTAATGAACATGGCGTTATTTCCCTCGAGCTCCGAGTTGACGTCGAAATTACTAATAGGCCATTTACAGGTTTCTGAATGGGCGAGTAACATTTTCTCACGGGCAAATTACAATCAACGCCTCCTGTTCCTTAACAGATATCACCACAGTGTCGAATCTACAGGTTGAAATGATGCTGTGCACTTCTTTAATTTATGGCATACGTTCAGTTACATATGTAATCATATTTTTAGTTAAACAATTCATGTAATCATACATTCAGTTACGTAATTCATGTAATCATACTTTTAGTTAAACAATTTATGTAATCATACTTTTAGTTAAACAATTTATGTAATCATACTTTCAGTTACGTAATTCGTATAATCATACTTTCAGTTAAACAACTTATATAACCCTACGTACTGTTACATAAATTATGTAATTATACTTTAACTTATTAAATAATTTATATAATCAAACTTTCACTTTCATAATATTAGACATTACAATATATTATATGCTGACTGACCCGGATGGAAACATCAATTGGACCGACATTCGATAATTATATTGATACAAAGGAATATTGATGTATTATAGATAGCCAAAGTATAGATGGACGTTTCTACTATTATGATGATCCACAGACATTTACAAATGCAACAACAAGTTGTGAGGCAATGGGTATGGAATTAGCTACAGCAACTACGAAAGCTGATTATCAGTCGTTAATGAGTTTTTCGCGGGAAAATAGGTAGGTATATTCAGAACCACCAGGAGGGAAGCGGGGATGAGGGAATGGTGCCAATGATTCGATTTGACTATTTGTAACGCAGAAATTACAAATGGATTGTTAAGCAATTATTACATTTTCTAAGTCGGCTTTTGAAGGATGGATAACTCCTCCAACACACTTTAAAATTCTGATAATTCATAATTCAAATGATAATTGTAATCGCCCCATAGTTTTCATGAACCCTCACGATTTATCAAACTTAGCCTTGAAGTGAGTAATCTTTACGTCTTGTCTTGCTATACTGTCTTGTCAGTTCTGGCGTGTCGGCAGTATTATCTGGTGGAAGTGTCTGTCATTCAGACAAATATTCCACGGACTGTCAACATAAGACAAAAGTTAGTTCACTGGCTAGATTATTAGGTCTGTTACGTTATCATGTACAAAATCTACTTTTTTCAGCCTTAGGTGGTAATGGGGGGGGGGGGTAATAAACCTAAAACAAGATATCAACGCCCATGAAATTAATTTAAGAATTGCCATTCCAGAAAAAATCTGTTTGCATTATCTGTTCAATATCTAATGTTTTATTGTATTTCTCTCGTCCAGGATCATGTCTATGGTGTTTACTACTCCTCATAAGTCGCCACTTATAATAATGCATGAATTATGGGATTTAATTTCGGGATTATTTTTTTGTGGTTGGTTATCCAGTAAAATTTTGTGATCCAGACCTGCCGTACGTTAGAGACTAGAAGGTTCTTGGTGCCCGAATCTAATCTGGATATTCTGTTGTCCTTTCATTTTCCAACTCCCCGTCTTCTGCTGAGCTTTAAGTCAACATATAGTCGACCGTGTAATTGTACGTTGAAGACCAGAAGGTAATGGGTGTCCGAGACTGATTTTAAGGGACTTGAACGCCGGTCGTGTACCTATCATACTTCAATCAGTAATAAAACTATCCGGTCTTCTGTTATTACGTCACGTCCGGAGTTGTGGATCATCCTTAGCTAAGATGTCCACTTATTTTATCATTTTGTCTTGACATTGGTGGACATTGCCCTTTAAATCGTTTTTCTTTGTAATTGGCGGCCATTGTCTCTTAAATCATCGTTTTGTAATTGCAGAATTTCTTTCTGGATTGGTCTACAGTTTAATGATACTGAAAATGGTTACCAATGGATTGACGGAACATTTATGGACGTTATTAATTGGCAAGATCCATATATACCGTATACCGTGAAATCATGGAATGAGTGTGCCTATATACATGTAAACAACCAACAGAAGAACTGGAATACTGATTCGTGTAGCGAGGAGAAACATTACATATGTGTAGACTTTAGTCCAGGTAATGTAGTTTTTACACAATCTGAACTTCCTTCATTTATTCAGGTTTGAAGCGAGACCCTAATTTATTCTCGCATGTAACCCGACTATAATTATTCTGGTACTGTGGACATAATGTGAGTTGATTACACATGATCGATGTGGAATTCGATGTAAGAATGGGTCATGGCAAATTTCAGTGTATGCCCGTCTTCATTTGCCCAGGTTTAAACCTCATTTCATTATATATAAATTGGCCATTTGGTATCATTTGGAACAGTGTATGTCGGATGTATTTTTATTGACTATTGAAATTTCTTATTCGCTAATTTAAATTTCAAATTCGCCAATTTAAATTTCAAATTCGCCACTTTAAATTTATAATTAGAGAATTAATTCGTCTATAGCATACAAGTAAATTTTGAATAATTAGCTGATGGGTGGCAGATATCATGTAGATATAAACGGTCGCCTTCTAAGATTTAAATCATGGTAAGTTCTTACTATCTCTCCCGTAATCTGGAAAAAACCTAGTAGCCTTGTTGAATGTAGTTTTGAGTAAACAAAGGAAAACTGTTTTGTTAAGCTACTGAATATATAACCAATTTTATTTTGTCTTTTTAGATTAAGATAATTAGAAACCCTTTAAGTGAAGGAGAAAAAAAAACCTCTTATTATATACATGTGTACTTAGTCCAAATATGGGTCTAACTCAATTTTCACCAAAATTTGACTTGCGGGAGATCTGTTTCGTGCTACGATTGAAATCGTGATTTTAATTGTACAGTAATTGTGGTGATCCTTTCAAGTCTTGATATATATATATTCGTGGATTGGGTTTTGAGGTGTCTAAGACGTGAGCTTTAGATCACAAGATCTGTCATTGGGTCTGATTTCGATCCCAAACTGTACAAGGAGAGGGTTCGTCTGACTCAATGACAGATCTTGTGATCTAAAGCTCACGTCTTAGACACCTCACAACACAATCAACGAAACTTCTGTCTATATGACTTTTAGACCTCTGGATTCATGAAACTGCTAATGATCTGTAGACTGCTGTCAACATGAACTATCAGAAGTTGAACCATCTCTTGATTGATTGATTAAATGTTCAAGCTTTTGTGAATATTTCAGTGCCAGTCTATATGTATGGCTCTGACAATGTCACCCATTCCGAGGCCCAACAACGATGTCTACAAAATAAAAGTACTCTACCAATAATTATCACAAAAATCGAAGAAACCCGATTGAATGATTTCCTGGTATCTCTTGGTTTACCCGAGTAAGATATTCTCTTGTCTTTCTTTAACCATTTATTCTTTAGCGAGGCAATGAAAGTGGAATAACACCAAATATCATAAATCATTTTTATATCTTATTACCCGTTAGAGCTAAAACTTTTTTCTTATAGACAAGCTGACAGCTCATGGCTAAAAGAATTGTTCTGTAAGATAGACTGGCAGCTCATGTCTCAATGTTCTACTAGCTAGCTCATGTCTCACTTGTTCTACAAGTCATCTTGATAGCTCAAAGCGTAAAGCATTGTTCTACAAGGCGGAGGCACGGCTAACGTCTCTGTTCTACAAAACAGACTGGCGGCTAAGGATCCCAGCTGTGTTCTTCTAGACATACTGACTACCCACGTCTCACAGTTGTGGTGAGCCGATTGTCAAATATAGAAAATTACAACATGCATTTTTGAAATATGTAATTAAAAAAGAAATACCCGCGAATTGTAATTGGTGGTAAGCTGTGGTTTATTGTACTTAACAGAAATGAAGAGTTATGGATAGGTCTGTACAGAGATGATACTGATGGTGAATACAAGTGGATGAATGGCGAGGAACTGGCGGACTTCCACAAATGGTATGGCCCCAACTACTTCTTGGGTGATCAATATGTATTTGTTCATAGAGGTTTCCATTTACACTCGGTATCAAGTAATAGTTCGAAAACATATATGTGCCAAAACAATACTATAAATGGTAAGTTTCACCGTACAAACCGTTCATTCAAGTAACGATTTAATTCTGTTGAAGTAAATTCAACTAAAATATGGTATGGATGTATACAATACAGACGACATTAATGCAGACGATTTTTGTTTCTACGATATAGCATGTTGGGGCCATCATACTATCTTTATTACGTCACAACTGGAATACAGTCACCAATAATCAAATGTATAATATCAATACATCGAGATACCACAAAATTCTGACCAAAGTAAACAACTTCATAATTCGAAAATGCAGATCTGAAAAATATCAAAGTTAGCGATTTTGGCGGTTTCGAGACAATAGAAGTATATTATAATTATGATATCATCATTTTGTAGGACAAACGAAGATGTACTATGACCTGGAAGTGACCAATGCCTACCCACTGAATTCACCAAGAAAGGAGATACAAGTGAATACAAGAACAGAATGTGCCGGATATTGTTCAAGAGATAACGGGTGTTTAAAGTTCACTCTGGATGGATCAAATTGTACAACGTATGGGCCCGTAGTTTATACTCGTAGCACTGGTGGACTATATTTGTATAAAAGGCTATAATTTGATAAATCACCGAGTCCAATAAACAAATTATTTTAGACGATAACTAGATTATCGTGTGTGCTGAATTAATTATATTAAAACAAAATATATGATTTCGCATAATTATCCGAATACCAACGCTATATTATTATATTAGTTTCCTTTAAACCTTTGCCGGTGGCTTCCTGTCAGCTGGTTATTCTTTAGCAAATAAGTGAATTTATCTACCCAGTGCATTCGGATTGTGAATTCCAGATCCAAACTGTTGCTCCTGGTTGACATAATGGACGAGGAGTGCCGTGCATATTGTGGCATGTGTTAGCATTTTATGGGGCTACTTGTGTCGCTTCTAGTTTGTAGTGGGGCTACACTAGTCTTGTTGCGTTGTAATTCAGTTTCTGTTCCACTTCACATTTTACACAATATAATTGAAATATAGATCAATATTTCATTTCGTTTTTTCATACTCTCACTGGCCTCTACTTCATGAAAATCAGATTCGTTGTAGTGGCAGGTCGCCAGGGGCGGATCCAGGGGGGTGTTTGCCAGATTTTTATTACGGAAATCTGCCATCATCGTCTCTAAATTACATAGGCATACATAGAAATTGAGCTTTTTAAACAGAGAAATTTCATTGATGCAAGGCATTATTTTTTTTATGTAGCTGAACAAATCCGCGTTAAGGTTTCAAGTGGGTTAGCCAAAGTTCTGTTCTTCTTACGCCAGAAACTCGCCGATTCATTAGCTAATCCCTCACATCATCCAGAAGAGGATTATAAAATCAACTGAAATAAAATGAGGGTTAACGTCCTATTTTCTGTGCCAACCCCCATCGCATTGCTGTACACCTTCCCTGGGATCTTACCCTCCTGTCCAACACTTCTTATATTTCCTTTGTGGCTCCCTGACCCACCATCCCCACCACCGGGTAATACTACGAGAAATATAGAAGGCTGCGACATCAGGACAGACTCAGAATTAATCTCTCTATCTTCCTCTCTGTTTCTCTCGCGCTCTCTCTCCCCATCTCTCTGTCCGCCTCCCTTATAACTCCAATATTTCACAATAAAGCAAAGGTTATACATGAGAATATCATGAAAAGGCATAGAATTGCCAAATAATGCAAAACTGAACACCACCGCTTTGGTACCTCCTAATCATGCCAATTCCTTGAAAGTTTTATATGTTTTCCCTCAGATATACCTCCTCAAATTATAACTACATACATATAACATTGATAGAATTCAATACTTCACCTAAGAAATGATATTTCTCTCTGTCCGTCTCTCTCTGTGTCTGTATGTCGCGCTCTCTACTTATCTGTTTGCCCCCCCCCCCTCTCTCTATCTATCTCTCTGTTTCTCTCCCCATCTCTGTCCGCCTCCCTCCGTGCTCTGTCCCTCTGCCTCTCCCATCCCCTCTCTGTGTCTCGGTTTGTCTGTATATGGCTGTCCCCCTCTCTGCCCGTCAATCTGTCTATCTCTCTGTGTCTGTCTCTATCTCCGTGTCTGCCTCTGTAAATCTCTTTCTATCTCTGTATGCCTCTCTCCCTGTCTGTATGTCTTTCTCTGCCTCTGTATATCTGTCTATCTCCCTATTTTTCTCTGTATGTCTCCCTCCCTTTGAAATATGACTAAAATGTACACTATAGTGCTTATTTTATGTTTCATTTATTTTTACTTTATATTATTACAATAAAAATGTTTGGTGGTGACAATTTCCTATACATGTATATTTGTTCCAATTTTCAATTAGAATTATTACATGTGTTGTATATTCTCATTTTAGGCTCCTGGGTTCAGAAATAAATTTTTATTTCAAAGTCACTGAATGAACAATGTCTATATCATTCGATCTTGCCATGCTACTGATTCAGATGATGAGTTTAAGTAGAGCTTTAGGTATTCACGTTGTTTCTTGGCAATAGTGCGATCTGTGTTTGGCACGCAATGAGCCTTGTTGTGCCAGGCACCTGTTGCATGATCCCTAGTAGAGCATGTCAAGGTTGTGCCAGTATCTCCTCCCCCTAGATATTCTGTAGTTGCAAGTGACAAACTCAGTTTCTTTATTAATGCACGTCACACTTATTAGCAGTAAATACTCGCTAGGCGCTACAGTCACTGATAAGGGTAACGTCGGAGCGACTTTTTTTCTCAGACATATTAACTTCTAAAACACTTTTTATGTATTAGAAAAATAAATAAAGACGTTTGAAGTATTTGTAAGTAAATAATATTTCCTATTTAGTGTAAATGGGTATTAAAATGAGTAAAAGGTATCATTCTACCGAAGCAGTGACGTCTTAAGTTTAAAATTTTAATTGTGTCTTATATATCCAGTACCAGAAGGCCATCTTTTCAAGGTAAGATAACAACATCAATGTTGGTGTAAATTTAACAATAATTAGACTTCGCTACTTTAAAGATATCAACCTCACTGTTGGTTTGTTTATCGTAACACACCTACAACATCATTAAATTGATAATAAGATTATCGATAAAACTTAACCCATATATCTAATCGATATATATATATTTCATAAAGTATCGGTGTTTGTATGTATTAATCAATTGAATCGATCATTCACTTAATTAACAAATAGAAACACCGATACTTTATGAAATATTTATCGATAAAATAAACTCATATAAGAATAACCAATTAAAAAAGGGTATAGTCGTATGGTGAACAAGTTAGCTGTAAGGCGTTTTATTTGAACTGTGAGTAAAAACTTTTTTTCAATAGGGGCCATTCGTAATTTGTAATGAAATTGTGTTTTCATGCTACTCTAATACTCCTACCTGGTTTAAGAAGAAGTGCATACGCCCTGCACTTGCTAGACCCAATCTGATTAAAACACAGATCCTATTTCGTTCCGTACTTTTTATTGTTCAAAATTTCGTTTTACTTATCCTAACCACACTACGCTATGGAATAGTTAATTGTCAGCTTTCTGGTTGATGTTAGGGATTAGCCAGCGAAACAGTATGTTGTGGCGAGTTCTGGACGTGCACGGAACTGTGGATATCCCACAAGAACCATCAATGCTGATTTGTTAATCATGGGATCAGAAGTTACTCGTATGACCCCTGAGGCATTCTCCTACTACAAACGGTCAGATCTTTATGTAGTTGGGGCCATCGAAAACATAAAATAGGAAAGAAAGGATGTAGATCTGTATTGTAACCGGAAGGTTCTTCGCTAAACTGGGGTTTAATGTCCTACTGTTCTGCCCATGATGGGCTAATGTAACCGGGCACACGCCATGCCATCTCCTGTGAGGCTGAATTTAGATATGTATTTGAATCCGATTATGCTAGGCCCCTTGCCCCCGGGAAACTTTAATGATCAATACTATGTTCGATCCCAAGATCTTCCATGCAATCTCGTTGGGCATTGCATCTTACAACCGATAGGTGTTTGCCCCGCTAATTGTTCGGAATCTAAATTTATCCGATTCGTATATAAAAATCATAGACGATTCTTGAAGTTCGTAAGTGTTTCTTCTTTAGCTCTCACACATTCGCATTCTCTTAATATTCGCAATGCTTACAAATTTCTCACAAATAACAAATAAATCCCGTCGCTTAACATTTTACCATATTAAAGCAAATGAACGATGGAACAATTGGTAACGGTAATGATTTGATATATCCTCGTGATTATTGTACACAATCAAAATGTACTTAACTGTCACGTTCTGGCCATGGCTTTAAGATGAAATGAAATCAAATGGAGTTGAACGTCCTGTTGTTGTTATGCCCCTACTGGGCTAACTAAGCCCGCCATTTTGTGCGACAGGTATCTGAGACAGCACATCAAACAGCGGGAACGCACCGATGATCCATCAGTATCGATACAGTGCGCCGACGTCTCACCAAAGACAACATCCATTGCCGTAGACCGATCCTCACCCATCGACGTGAACGTCTACAGTTTGCCAAACAACACCAGAACTAGCGACACAGGCAATGGAGAACTGTTCTGTTTATAGATGAGAGTCGGTATTGCGTACTAAAAACTCCTTTCCATGGACCAGAATATGGCGTCGATGTGGCTAGCGATATTCTGACCAATGTGTCATGGAACTAGACTCATGTGGAGGTCCAAGCTCAATGATTTGGCGTGGAATCGGCCTGAAATATAGAGTAGGTCCCATGGTGTTCCAAATTCTTGGTCGATGGACAGGCGGCGGCATCACAGCGTCATACCACAATTCGCACGTCATCGAAACAGCGTTTTATAGAATGACAACGCTAGTGAGTGCCCAAACCTCCAGAATTACTCGTAACTTTCTACAGCAGAACGGTGACGGCGTTATGCACCGGCCATCCCTTAGTCCAGACTTAAACTCGATTGAACATCTTTGGGATGAAATTCATGGGAAAATTAATAACGTCTTACTGAGACCAAACACAGCCGATTGATTGCGCCAGACTGTTCTGAGAGTGTGGTTCCAGGTGCCAATGGCGTTCATCAGTCGTCTGGTCCACCCCATGTACAGACGCCACCCTGTACTCGCGGTGGACACAAGATACTGATGCATAGACTGTTACGTAATGTCTTGGAATTGTGTCAACATACTGTTCATAAAAAATTACTTTGATCCTTCAATAAGCCGTTTTCTAAAATGAATTGATTAAAGTGCCTCTCTGATTTTGAAATCGTACTGACGTTTTGTTTTTGCTTTTTAGTATGTATAGAAATAAAAATTAAATGAATGGGGTTTAACGCTCTACTGTTCTCTCCTGACTGGGCTTACTGATTGGAATCTATTGCCTGGAGAGTGTAACACTGCGTGCCTCGGTTTATTTACAATTTCATCTTGCCAAGGGTTCTTTTACGTGTACGGCAATGCACGACCTCAATTTGACGTACGATCCATTGTCACGCCCTTCTACGCACACCGTTGAATAGGGTGAACGCCGGAAAATCCAAACGAACTCTCTCTCGACCAACACGAACGCGAAACCTCTAGGTAAGCAAGCGAACGCATTACGCATTGGGTCACCGCGGCTCAATCACAATCATAATATGTTAATTAACGTGTTATACCATTCTACATCTCATACAGATGTGCATTAGTATGAACGCCATTTTTCAGATTCCTTGAGAAAAGAAAATAAGTTCTACCCCGTATGATGATGCTGTTACAATTACTGGTGATGACACTGTCTGGTGTCAGTACATTTGGTAAGGCCTCTCTTGTTTCTTCTACTTTATCTTGTATTACAAAATTACTGAGGACTCCCTGAACGTTGACGATGTTGTAGTCCAAAATATTGTTCTAATTAGCAGTCACTAGATACAGGACGAAGTATATTATAAGTTACTATAAGTAACGGATATTATCGGCTTTGGCCTCTATCCGTTACGGGTTTGTTCTAAACTAATATGGAAATAAGGCTTTTTCCCGATCTCGGTTCTAAGGCTAATTTGGAATCCTTACCTTCTATTTTTCACTGATTCTTCTTTGTTCGCCAAATTTATAACAATCCAACATTATTTTCATGTAGAATTTAGCGATCCAAAAACACAAACAAAATTCACTCGAAATGAACCGCCATTGTGAACGTCAGCCAATATTCCAAATTTAGGAATGCATTGTTATCGTAAACGAAAATTCTTGTTGTACTTCAAGTAACGGTGATACAACTAACGTTTATGTATTCAATATACATAAACAATCATTGCATAAAATCCATTAATACATAATTGAAGAACAGCAAGCCACGGCAGATAATTTGAAATCGTGGAAACCCTGTGGATTAACCTAGGGTATAGTGGAGTAGAACCTGGGGATGTATTCAGGGTCGCTGTTTGAAATAAAAGTCTGTGGGAGGATTATCGCCAGGCATTAGTCAGTCGTGGGTTATATTTCAAACGCTGATCTTGTGCGCGCAAAATTCAAAGGTTCATCAGGGTTGTCGATATTGGAGGTTAATATTACGTCAATATATATAACCCAAAATGACTTCACGGAAGATTGTTTTTAAGCATAGTTGATATGGAAGGTTTAACCTGCAAATGTATAATTAAATTTTGTACATTATAGAAAGTACAGATGTATGTGTGTAGCTATATTTTGTATATTATAGAAAGTACAAATGTATGTGTGTAGCTATATTTTGTATATTACCGAAGGTACAGTTGTAGGTGTGTAGCTCTATTTTGTTTTGTATGTTATAGAAAGTACAGATGGTCGTTTCTACTTGTTTGCTGACAGCCAGACATATGTAGATGCTAAAAGTAGCTGTGAGGCTAATGGTATGGAATTAGCTACAGCATCTACTAAAGATGATTATCAGGCGTTGGCGAATCTTTTGTCGGCCAACAGGTGGGTATATTCATAGGCGTACGAGCTGGGAAAATTTTGACACACAATTGTACTTTGTAAAAGTTGTATAAAAAATATTGTGTCCTTGAATGTGTCCAATTTAACAGCGAATTTAAATTCAGAGTGTCTATAGTTAGGCAATAGAAATCTTAAGACTCGAACCCTCTATTGTTTGGAGTACAGTACAGTAAGCCACGACTAACATACTAACTACATTTTTTGGGCACCAACCACCACCGCCCCCCAGTCAAAAATTTCCCATGGAAGCCTCACCCCCTCGGAGAAAATTTTGAAAATTTAACCACCGCAAATGCGTTTTCTGCTATTCTAGCCCGTTTAAGCAACTTCAAAAGTATCCAATGGTTTTGTAACCGAAATAATAATCGATGCCCGTAAAATGTTGTACAAAGTAGAATGACCCCAGACACAATGATTTAATCCATAGTCAACTTGGTACAAATTCGTGGCATCCAATTAAAAGAAAAGTAAAATTAGTGTTTTATTAGGGATCGATGACAGTTAAGGAAGCAAAGCTAGAAATTCCCCAAAACATTTCAGGTTTACAGACAGAGGCGCCCACCCCCGAAAGTTTTGGAATATTTGACGGCTGCAAACGCGTTTTACTGCTATTCCAGCACGTAAAATTAGTGTTTATTATATTTCGGGCACTTTATTTGCAAAATTGATGAAATAATTTTTTTTTCACTTTACCCCTTTCAGCCCCCCTCCCCCGCCACTTGCTCGTACGCTTATGATAACAGGTGTCAGAATCATTCTCGTTTGGTTTGTACACAGTAATAATAATTCGAGTTCCCTTTCAATACTAACATGTTATGTGCTTGCAGTACAAGTAAATGGAACTGGATAGGCCTACAGTTTAACACTACTGAGAACAACTATCAATGGATTGACGGAACTTTCATGGACGTTGTCAACTGGGAATCCGATGAGCCGTCATCTGACCCGTACAAGACGTGTGCTTTTATAGACAATGAAATGAAAAAATGGGCTACTGGTTCCTGTGATGATCTGAAACAGTACGTCTGTGTTGACTTTAACTTAGGTAATAACAAGGTCAATAGCGCTATTCTTTATTCTTTGGAACCTTCAAATACATTAACATAAAATGGGGTTTAGCGTCCTAGTGTTCTGTTCCGACTTGACTCATATATTAATGGAGTATAAGTGTTTATAAAGTGATTTATTCATTTTGTAAGCAATTTATTCCTTGTATTCATGTGTTTATAGAACACAACCTATGCATAGGTATAGTGGTCATGTTGGGTAAAATACGTAAATAGTTCAAACTGAAATCAGTTCTTTGCACCCATTCTACACGTTTTATTTTTAAATATTATGTTGTCGCCTGTGAATCAGCCCCTTTGAAGTACTGGCGCATTGTCTTGTGTATTCTTTGTTCATTACAATTCGCGCTCGAAACTACATAGTACACGGCGTGGTGTACTGATTTTTAAATGTGCGTTGTGCCTTAAATATTGGGTATTGCGATCCAATATTTCGAGGTTAAAATAACATTAGTATTGCTGGAAATGGGCCAATATAGAATTTAAAATCGTATTTTGATTTTAAACTTTTTTAGTTAGATTTACCGTTGTAATGTCTCTCCCGAATATATTACAAATTCCATTATTATGCCTTTGTGTGATAACATGTTGAAAACGTTACCAGCATTATAATGCCCGTCTTCATTAGCCCAGTTTAGGAGCAGAACAGTAGGACGTTAACCCCATTCCATTTCATTTGTTACCAGTATTATAATGTACATGTAACTGAAAGGATAACTCGGGTCAGGTAACACAATTCATTATCTATTATTGTCACAAAAGACCGGAAGTGACTATAACTGGGATGCTAGTGCGTCTGGTGATCAGAAACATTAAGGGGTAAAATGGTTTTCTTGCACTTGGGGTACAACGTGGGTTTTGAACGAAGTTTTTGGTTGTAGGATAGCACAGCACGAGTTGTCATTGAGGAATGATCACTATACCTATGCATAGGTTGTGTTCTATAAACCACAAACCAAATAAACGACACATGAATACAAGGAATAAACACATTTCTGACCTTTTAAAATTATTCCAGTGCCCGTCTATACGTTTGGTTTAAACAACGTCTCTTTTGTCGAAGCTCAACAAAGATGCCTACAAAATAAAAGTAGTCTACCAATAATTATCACAAAAACCGAGGAAAATCGATTGAATGATTTCCTAGATACACTTGATTTGCCAAGGTAAGATTTTCATATTTTTATACAAGAGAGATAGAAAGACGTGAATTTTAACGTCCACACGATACAAACTAGACGATTTATGGACTAACATATGGTTCAATTTTATTTCCATAACATATTTTAGTAATACACATATCAGACCAACACATAGTCATCATTATAGCATAGCATGATACTAATTATATGGCTATTCCGATTTGAAGCCGCTAGCAAGTCAATGTCCCGTGCTCGTTTGGGGTTTTCGGTGTGGTTCGCTCTTGTCAGTGGTGCAAGACTGAGTTTTTCGCCCTGTGTACATATTGGCGTGCTATAAATGAAACCTTGGCAGCTGTATTTCGATATTCGAGAAGGGCGTAGCGCCGCTGTCCGGGCAAAATCCCCCCTTAGCGCACTGTCATTAGTCCACTCAGATTTGTTTAATTATTAAACAGAAATGAAGAGTTGTGGATAGGGTTGTACCGAGATGATACTGATGGTGAATACAAGTGGGTGAATGGTGTAGAACTGGCAGACTTCTATAACTGGGTTGCAGGCAGTGGAACAAGTATTGATATCCACCTCGATTCAAAGTTGCATGCGTTCACTATGGATGGTTCTAATCGGGCATATATTTGTCAAAAGAAAAGCAAGGGTGAGATATCTTTCCATTCACGGTCACATTTCAATTGGACGGACACAGGTTATCATCAAGCGTTATTTATAGTCTGTCTTTCCCTTTCCCCTTTTTTGCATGGCCAACATCAAAAGATAGGAGTGGTTCTCATACACCCCCCCCCCCCCTAGAAAATTGTGAAATTTGTAAATTCAGAAAACGCTGTTTAGAGTGCCTCCAACATTCCAAATTCCAACATAAAACCCTTTAAATACATGATAGTGAAGACAAGTGAAACATCAATGGCCGACCAGAGAGCAATTACATATCTTTCATTTAAAAATGAATAAGACTACACAGTAGGATTCCGCTAGATAAGGGAAAAATATCAGATACTTTCATATCACAAGCTGTTCGAGTTGAAGCGAGGTTACCTTTCCACTAGCATTGTCAAGTGTCAGGATGTTCTATCCGCAACATACATTACACAAATACTCTAGGAATGTTTACGCTTCAGAGTATGACTTAAACCCATCGTCTTTTCACATGAAAGGCGCTGTCATCAAGGCAAACTAGTGAAGTTTCCCGGGGTCCCCTCCCACTCCAAGGCCAGTGTCGTTAAGTGTCGGTCATGGGACTAAAGACCAAGGTCCACCGGTTTACTCGTTGGCGTGCACGTAAAACTCGCCGGAAACTGACATTCGAGGTGGATTAGGTCGAAATACGACTACCTGGATAAATGCCCTATAGCACACAATATTTGGCTTATGTCTGTTGTCACAATATCTATTGGTGTCGAACAGTGAGACATTAAACCTGGTATAATTCATTTTTTGATTCTGTTAACATATCATAGTACCTAAATACACCAGGCGTGTTTCAATTAATAATAATTAAAGTGTCTTATTTTACAGTTGTTCTAAACAGTATCTACAAAAATTATGAACTGGAAGCCATCAATGCCTACCCTTTGAGTCTACCAAGACAAGAAGTTCAAGTGAAGACCGACATCGAATGCGCTAGATACTGTTTAAGAGATAAGGGATGTTTTAAGTTCACACTGGGCGGATCAAACTGTTTAACATATGGCGATGTCCGTTATTCAACTAACATTGGTGGTCTGAATTTGCATAAAAGACTTCTTACAAATCTATAAATCCCGGTACCAGCTCTTACTTGATGATGCAAATTTACATATTTATTGTCATATTTCTCAATCATCACTCCACTATCTTCACTACATTAGATACAGACCTAACATAGGTAATTTCCTGGCTGAATTTGAATCAAGTCACAGTGAGAGTGAATGGATGAAACGGGGATTAACGTCCTACTTTTCTGCACCATCTTCTATTAAAATCCATACGCCAGATTTTTACTCCACAGTAAGATAGTTCGACTACTTTAGGCTTAATTATCTTTTTCAAATTTTCAATCTCACAATTACGGATATATAAAACGAATATAATATTCATATTTAAAAATGCATAATTCGAGCCTCGTTAGCACAAAAGTGTCGATGTTTTGGGATAGAACGGTTCGTGTATCTGGATCGTTTACATTATAATAAGTACCTTATTTCTACTTGAGTTTAAGGAATGGTGCCGTTTTGTTGAGTTTTGTCCACGGAGCAGGACGAACATGTCAAACCGCCTTTGGTAACCCCCAAAATGCATTATCGACTGATGTCAAACTTTCAATCTATTATTCGGGAAGTCAAAGCTACCTCAAAATTTAAATGATGACGGCATTCGAAAACAAAAGTAGGCCGCAGCGTCGCTGCACGGGGAAATGTATGGCGTATTCACACTGTATGGCGTATTCCGTCCACGCTAGACCAGTCAGAACAGAACTGTAGGACGTTAAGTTTCACTTCACCTCCGCAACAAACCTATAACTATTTAGGACGCTAAACATAACTCATGTTTTATTTAATTTATACTGACTACCTGTTAAATATCGAATGATTTTTAAGATTTTATTACTTACTTTTAAATGATTAAATAATCTAGCTCCTGTTTACCTCTCGGATCTTTTAGAACTTTATGCACCCGGCAGAACTTTACGTACATCAGATAAACTACTTAATGGTCAGCGCTCTTTTTTTTAAATTGTTTGTTTGTGGTCTCTGAGTATGATGTCTTGTCCATATATTTGTTTTTGTGTGTGGTGCAGTCCCCCTGCACTTACTATCAGTTATCAAGCACATGTTTTATGGCATAATCTACCATTTAGTTTAAGATGTTGTACATCTCTATATTCTTTTTAACAGCAACTTAAAACACATTTATTTAATCAGGCTTTTAACTGACTCGGTATATAATCATTAACATGTCCATAATTTTGCCCCTGAACATGTTATATGAAAGGTCGCACTATAAATATGCTGTAATAATAATAATACTTTTGATAGGCAGATTCAAGGATGGGACGGGTTTGTTAAGCGAAACGAGGCATCGAATTAGAAAATATTTTCAGATAATTCTGGAAAATGAACCTTCGATTTTACCGTCACCCCCTACCCCCTCAAAATTTTGTACCACTTTGGACCGGCCGTACTCATGGGCTTTCTTCCTTCAACACACCAAGGTCGACTTTGTTTATTGTCGTCTTCAAACTTTGCTCATAAGGAAGTATTCTGAATGAAATTTTTAGATTAATATATTGATTATTGATGATCTATAGTCTATAGCAAAAATTTAGGGGCGCCTTGTGAAAGTGCCTCAATTTTGATTCGACCAAAGGCTTCTTATTATCTTTTGTGGATACACCATGCAAGTGACAGTATGTTGGGATATGTCAGCGTCATACGATGAAGTCCAAGGGTCCAGTGTAAAGTCACCAAAAATGTTAATATGTAATCTGTTTCGGATTAAAAATGAATTATAACTCCCTTCAGAGTCAGACACAATGTTTATGACAAGTATAAAAGTAAACCAAGCATTATTTCCATTCGTTTGAGACATCTCAACAAAAGACATGACCTTCAATTTTCTTTATTATTTGATTAACTCGGGGCAAATCGTTTTGCCATCGTAGTTCCGGAAGATTGGTTTTTGAAAGCGGAGTCAATCCTCCTCAGATGTCGAGTAGTTTGAGGAGTTCTTTGTCCGGTCTAGATGCTTATGGGTTCCTAAGAAGTGCTTTCCTAACGGCTTCAATACCTGTGTTATTATCGATGTTCGTGTATATGCTCTGTATGTCGATGGATATTAAAATGGTGTGAATATAATTGCTAGTGTCTTTTAGGTTGGGTGGATGTTGGCGGAGCCTAGATAAACATAAACATTAACCATTAGACTGCACCCTGTCTTATCAACCGTATTTCGTTAAGCTTTATATTAATGAGTAAACATTAGAATAAATGAAACGAAAGGAACATCTTATTCCAATTAGGTATGTATGCGTTTAGCTATCTCTCTGCACACAGAGAACTATCTACCTTAAGAATAGATCTCTGCCCTTAATTGCCGTCATATGCAAAAATTAGTATACTAGTTTTAATGTGGTTCTGCAGTTTCACATCTTCTACACGCTTAAAAACTACATAATCGTTTTCAAGTTAATTACATTGAAACGGAATAGATATTTCTACAAATTCTAGTAGTATACTTCTGGTGTTTCCAACTAACATCGTCGATTGGTGTCAGTACATTAACTTCGTGGCTGTTCTCAAGCAGGCATAATATTGTAGACAGACTAAAATCGTCAATTAAAAAGTCGACCAACCAGCTTAGTGTCTGTTCTCCAGTGACGCTTAGGTATATCTCTTATTTCGAATTCCAACGCCAGGGGTTCTTTTACATCCACGCCAATGTGGGCACGGGACTCCGGTGTCATGTCCCATCGGCCGTCTAGACGCTGTTCTATGCCAGCTCCGATGTGCTGCACCAGTGGCAGGGGGGAACCGCACTGGAGAATCCAGGGGAATTTATCGGTTAACACGGACCACCAGAATAACGAGTCAGCGCCTACTCATTCAGCGACGAATTCTAAATGAAGAAATGAGTATTTTTTAGTTCTGTGCCAGTGGTGTGCAAGGCGAAAAGGGAAAATGTTTAGTGCTTTGCCTTAGGGGCCTTGTCAATGACTCAAATTTGGGTGCAAATGCAGACGGGAAGTGACATAGACCCACTGACCTTCCGCTACAACATCCGGTTTCAAAGTTATACTACTTTCGGTTCAATGAAAATTCTACAAAGAAGCACCGGGGATTCTTCTAATCGTGAACTGTAATGGATGCACTAGCGCGTATAAACAAGCGACCAAAGGGTCCTTTAAAAAGTTGAACAATTTTATCGTATCGTGTATGATCCAGAATTCCGACTACCAAAAATTTCCATTAGTAGGACCAACAATGTAATAACCAGTCCGATTAAAGCTGCCACAATAGAAACCCAAAATATCATCCAGGTTTAACGAACGTTTCTCTTCGCTTATATTACAAGTTAATGGACGATTATCTTTATTCAATCTCTTCGTTAAGTACGTTAAAAATCCATTGTCAGGTAATTTACCTATTGCCAATTCCCGATCATATTTCAAATATGAATTGTGTGACTGCAATGGCTGTCTGCAAATTTGAATACATTTCATCAATAATCGTGAGACTGCAGCTATTTCTATTCATTAATTCATATTTTTCTCCTGGATTTAAAATCTTATTTATATGGACATCGATATCCATATCAAAAGTACTTGGGTCCGTTTTATTAAATTCCACCAGCCCATTCCATAACCGCTTAATCATGGGTTCTTAGACTCCTTCATAACTTGTTTATATAAACCAAACCCAATAATTCCCCATTTCCAGTCTGTTAGCTCAACAAGTTCCTCTAAATTATTAAACGGTCTCTTAAATTTGATATCCGTTAACGAGGCGGTTAAGTTACCAACATATATGCCAGCTAATACTAATACGAAAGAAAACATCGAAAAGAAAACCAACAAATCTCGAACCGGTGAATTCATCGTTGGCATACCACCGTCACTACGAACACATAACATGTCAAACAAAGATATGATAATATTAACCATACGGAGAAATATGTGTTGTGAGTTTAAAAGGTCTCTCGTTCTTCGATCACAAGGTAACCCATTAGAATGCACGGCCAGTATATAAATTAGATCTGCTACAAGAGCAACAGTGGCTAGTATAATTAAATACACTGAATCTTGAAATGGACAGAATATCTTGATCCATTCAACTTCATGAAATATCTATTCCATTTCTATACATCGCCGCCCAACTAGTCACATAAAATGGCAGCAGAATAAAATCAACCACCTCTGATCGTTCGTTAGTAATAACTAAATCTGCGATGACGATGTCAACTTCTTGGCGATATAACAGACCAACCGTCCCCGTCCACTCCCCATCCCCATTTTTACTGCCATAATCTCCGTCCACTGGTAGTTTAAATGTAAAAGTAAAGTTTAATTGCTGTGCTAATACCTCGGCTAACTCTACTATCAAACGTATGAAGATTGTTTGATTTCTTTCATCAACGTGTGTATGTAAGAACTTAGAAACGAATGTGCCTAGGGTGAAATGGCGTTTGTTATGCTTATATTTTACATTTGGAAACAACAAACTGAACAATTCGATTCCTGTAGTGATTTCACGGAAGTATTTCCTTCTTTAAAGTAACGATCTGTGACTTGCATTTCAACGTTCGGTGAGTTTCCCATTGGCCGACAAGAGCAATACCAGGCGCGGATCCAGAGGGGATGTTGCGCCCCCTCACCCCTCCCCTACACGAAATAATGCCTTGCAACAATGAAATTACATCACAAAGTGTATCCTACATCAGTATAAAAATGAATTCTCTGTTTAAAAAGCTCAATTTGTATGTATACCTATGTAATTTATAGACGATGATGGCAGATTTCCGTGACATAAACCTGGCAAACCCCCTCCTGCAAAAATTCCTGGATCCGCCACAGTGCTGTATAGATGTACAAATCAATATAAACCATAAGTTGATGTGTTAAATTTACTAAACAAATGTTCACTTATTTTAAATTAATATGACTAATTAAAGTTTTAGAGCCTACGAAGCACTATCCAGTATTGAACTAGGAAAATTGGTTTAGCTCAGAATAAATGCTATCAAAACTCTTTACAAATGCTTAATTGATCATCTTGTGTTAACAATAATAAAACAGTGTCCACGGAATTTATTTTCTACAAACATTCAAATAATTATACTTTTATTTAATTTGTTGGTAGTATTGACCCACTATGTTACTAAAATGGATTGGTGTTTGGTAATATGGGTTAATAATTGTTAGTATTTGGTGATCAAGAGGTGACTTGAGTAAGAATAGTAATTATTTCCCCGAGTTATAAATAGACAAATCTTTCATTGTTTTTTTCCCCCTTTCCTGCATTTTTATACGGGTGTATATTACCCCCCCCCCCCCCTCCCCACCCTGCATTAATTTTATTTTGTCGCACTCCTTGATTTAAGCTTAATGGCATTTGCGTAATTTAATAGCGCCACCGGAGGCCTCGGAAAAATCTCACGAGGATGGTCAGGTGACACTACTTCTCGCGTTCAAGGGGGGAATCGAAACCCGCCTTTTGATTCAATGGCCGACCTTATGGGGTACATCCTTTCCTCTATTATACATTTACAAATGGCAGTGATCTAAGCCATTCACCTGTTTGAACAGGTCCAATGTTACACACCACAAGCTATGTTGTCCATATTTTGTACAGTGTTTAAGTATTCAAAAGAAGCCCCGTTTACACAAAGCATTCTCAGACATTGTCCAATGGGTCAAGGTCATTTGCTTTCCATTCCTCTCCGTAGTTTAATACTGATTACAATCGATTTCTAGATCTTTTGTCCACCGTCTTGGATTTTCTGCTCTCCTGAAATTAGCCTATGGTTTGCAGAGGAAGCAAACTACAAATATCTTTACTAGGGTTCTTTCTATCAAAAATCATAATCAAGCCGTCTTCTCCGAGAAATGGTCGGGGGGGGGGATACAAATAATCGTAGACGGGGCTTGTTTAGCCACATTATTGTTGTTTTATCAAAAAGGAAGTGAAAAATGTAGACCTACTAAGATAAACAATTTTTTTTATCTGTTTTTGTACTCAGCCCCACTGAAATATGATTTAAATGTGTTATGTGATTGGTGCAATTTTATCTATGTGGAATTTCTTCCTCTTTCTGTTCCTATATTAATGCAGCTGTGTCCGGGTCATCAGAACACGCTCTGTTGTTGATTACATGTATATCTGTATTGGTAAGTATAACAGAGTATAATGTCACCGCCTGTGGTGTGTCTGCAGACAAAACCAGAAATTTTTGAGGTATGTCATTGTTTTTTCCATCTAATGAAATGACCGGGATAATGAAGTTGTTCAGTTTGAAATCGGGAAAGGGGAGGATTGTGCCCGCTAATGATCACTGATTTCGAATTCCAACAGTCAAGGGTTCTTTTAAAGTACACTGTACCAAACTGAACAACTACTGACCTGGTTGGCAAGCGGCCGCCCTGCACCACTGGTTAGCGAGTCACCGTCCCGCACCGCTGACCACCGTGGTCGAGTCATCGTTCTGCACCACCTTTCTCGCTGGTCCAGTTTCCTTCACCACTGACAATCATGGTTCCACACCATCTTCTAGTATGCAATTAATATGCCGGTACAATCTTTACATATTTCTTTTCTATTTATTTAAACAACGTGATATATTTACAATCATCCATCCAGATTTGGGTTTGTGAACTTACCTAATTATGTCGTCCGTCCTCATATATATCTTAGGCCACTTGGGTTATAACCCAATGGGACCCGCGTGTTATCATTTGTACAGGAAAGAAAGTTATCTTGAATATAGTTTTATTTTAACACATTTATTTCAAGGGGTGAGCTATTAAATATATTATATGTTTATGTTTTAAATGTGTCTCCATTAGATTGCAAACACTAAATCTGGGGCGTTTTAAGGTTTATCATTGAGGAGGCTATTCTATTTTGAGTGCTCTCTTTCGCGGGGGTGGGGGGGGGTATTGATTGATGATTTTTATGTCAATGCAATGACTGCATTCTCATTCAGTAATGGGTTCGACACTAACAGTGTAAAGAAAGCGATTGACTCGGACTCGGGGTCCTTTCCCTTGTTAGAAGTGGGGCCCTTTGTCTGCTTTCAGCCCCCACCCCTAAGTAGAGTACATTTTCATTTTTCTCATCGGTTTTAACATTTTCTCTCGTTATATTTTTCCAATTTCTTTGATTTTTTTATTTTTCGCGAGGAGACTGGCGCTGGAAGCGCCTCGGCTATGAAACGCCTTTGCACTAAATAGCCATTTGCAGAGCTCTTCGCCCAAACATAAATATATGTCCATTCGACCGCAGATGCATAACATCAGTTTAAAGCCAAGTCCTTACAATTTGACGGACACATGATCACCAATGCACATCACGGATGTAAGCACTCATGGATTCCTCAATTTCAGATAGGATGAGTAGGGATATCCGGTCCGTAGTGGAATGGTGCTAATGCCCGTGTGAATCAAAATGTGTGAAAAACTTGGCTTCATCTGGTGAATACGTCATCTTGAATATTTCCATCTTGTTTACAAAACAAATTGTGAATGTTTTCTGTTGAGTATAAATCATATCTTTTGTTTACGTAGGGGGTGGAGAGGACGACTGGTAAACGCTCTACACGTCGTGTGTGTATCATAGCAACCAGTGTCATCGTGGTTCTTTTGATAATCTCTGGTACAACTTTTGGCGCTATAGCCTATAACTATCATCTTTTCAACAAAGAGGTAATGACGTACATTTAAAGGAGTATTATGGAACATTAGATAAAGAGCTAAATAAGAGTTCTTACTATAATAATTGAAACATAGATAATGAAAACAGAATATGCTGAAAATTGTATTCAATTTGCTTATCTCTGAACCGAAATATGAGCGCCTCAATTTTAGACTAGTCTCGAACGTCATAACTAAGGTTTGTACGATAATAAACGATGTCTCGGTTACCCACACGGGCTAACGATGGCATCGAGAGTTGATTATGATCTAGAAACGTTAATTAATGTCTAATTAATAAGTAAGATAAAAATTACAGGCCTAAAGAAAGTCCTATGATAGGAAGATTTAGCTCTTGCATGTTGCACGTTAAATGTATTTTGATAAAATTTGAAATACCTTTTCGCAGATACAATGTCGTCTGTGTGAATTTGTCTTCATAATAACATCCACTAGTGTGAGCTCCAGCAACGATGCCATCTGTTCTCATTTTATTACCCTATTTTAATCTGTGTGTACGTTGCATTCACTGCAATCTACCCTGGATATGCAATCCCCCTTTTTGTTATCTTATGGCTGTCATGCTGCTCGAGAATCATGCCGTATTTACAATACGAGCTTCCAATATATTGTGAAATAGAGAGAGAGAGAGGGGGGCGACAGGTGACTCAACTCCTTGTCACGCATTTGGCATTTTCTTTCCGTTTGATTTTTGGGATATATTTCTTTGTGTCAGGAACAGGTGCTTCGGCTATTACCCACTTCTTACAAATGAGTCTGGAAAATCGTATAGCAGAAGTCTTTTATCACAAACAGTAATAAAGTTTGTTATCTGATTTTGTTTTGGTATATAATGAAATAAGACACCCGATAAGGGGTATTGATGAGACCAATCAGTGACTCTATCGAATTACACAATGTCATAATATTCAAGGATTGTTAACGTTGTGATTTATTTCCCAGAAATACGAAACTAAAGCCATAATAAATGGTGTGGCTTTACCAGAACATATTCAAGTGGATTATAAAAACGAGTTTATATACGTCAGACATGAACAGCATGGTAATACTGACGCTTTGGACGCTCTCCATAACTATGGAAGGGTAGGTAACCACTTTCACTATCATTGCTGATTAGATCACCATTCATTCTCATTTACTTTATAGAACAACATTGGTGTCAGCCATTAACACATATGTCATAGAACTGGCTAAACCCATTCCACATATAATTTGAGCACAGAGAGCATTGCTACGATAGATGCGTAACGAAGAAGTGACGCAAAAAAAAAGAAAAACAAGAGTCTACGGCGTATGTTTATTATGTCTCTTTGTCAGACTCCAATGTTTCATTGCACAGAAAACTTTTACCGCAGATAGATAGAGCAACGCCTTGTCGTATTCTTGCTCCAAACTATGTATGGGTTTGAAATACATGCATTTGAAGTTGCAATGGTTGCATACTGAAAACGTATAACTATTCGCGGTACATACCGCCGTAACCAGTCACTTAGTAATCTTTCCGCCTCTAACACATGAATATTTACGAAAATCTGGATGGAAAATAATGTTAATTCAAACCCTCTCCGTTGATTCTGGATCAATGAAATATAATCACACACGGTATTGCAAAGGGGAGAAAGGGGTTGCGATATGGAATTGCTGTGTAAGACGAACTACAAATTTGTCTGTAGCCTTTGTTGATAACGAAGAGTAATCTCCCCTGGAACATGGATAGGATTTGGTTGAATGAAGAGAGAGCTTGGTCTAAATAATTATTATGGTCAACTGCAGATTTCGTCAAGGTAATTCGATGGAAATAGGACTATAGGGCACTAGATTAAATAATATTTTGTTTCATTTCAGAAACTGATGGCTTTACACGACTTAACTAGGAACATGTGTTTCATCGATCGAATAAATGACACATTTAATGGTGATCTATATTTCTGGTCAAGTCATGAAGTAAGTGATCGTGATTTGAATGCGTTCTATTGTCACAGTCGACACCAAATTTAACTGAAATCGGTTTAACGTTCTACTTTACTGCTCCCCCCTAGGGGTAATGAAGTCGGGCGTACGCCATGTAGGGTGCTATGAGGGAAATTATGACTCCGCAGCGGCACTATGACCTACATGTACTTTTATATCGATTTCCACTTCAAAGGGTGCGTCTGAAACAAACTAGGTCATTTCGGAACTAGGGTATGGTAGAATATTATTTCAATAATGTTTTAGCAGTGAGAGCAAGGAAGGGTGATGACGTAGTAAACGAAGTCCGTCGGCAAAATAAAATATCAATGGCTAATAATCTTGTAATAAATCTCATGAATCAAAATAGTTTAAAAATTTTACGTCATATAATCATTTGAAGAATTGATTTAAAAGAAATGGACAAGGATTTGCCGACAAGATAACTTGCATACTTCCGACTAGCTTTGTCTATTCAGGAACTCGACGACCTGACAACAGTTAAAGACGAATTATGCAAGAGTTAAATCTGCCTATTGCAGGTCTTTCCGTACATCTGAAATGTTATGTAAATAAAAAATTAGAAATTCAGATTAGAATGATTCGGCCATTTAATGATTTAATTTACACTTGGAGAAGCGAGGGTATGTTATGATAGAGAACACTTGTCGATTTATTAATATAATTATTCTTCAATATATCAAGATTTATCTATGTCTGTTGAAATATTGTTACTTTCAGGGCACAGAAAGGGTTCCACCAAAAATATTATTTGACTACACACTGGAACCTATAAATGCAAAAGTTCTCCGAAAATTTGCAGGTGACGAGATTGCTAACCACTGTGGAAACGCAACATCACACTGGGTGATAAACGAACGGCCATTCGGTATTCAAAACAGACGAAAACGAAGTGGTACTAGTATACAACTTTGTATTTTCGCTTGCATAGCAATGTGCGTATATATATTAAGTGCATGCAATTTATTTATACGCCCCACCGGTCAAAGAGCAGAACCGCAGACAATTAAACCCCATTTCATGCATTTCATGTCATAAATGAGTCCAGTGTCGTAACAAGCTCAGAACAAGGCGGGCGAGAAGTGTATCTCAGGCGTGCTGTAAAATTGACGGACAATCATAGGCGTACGAGCCAGGAGGGGGGGGGGGCGGGGGGGGGCTGCCCCCTTAGCTTTCGGGCAAGCTGACTTTTCGGGCAGACGGGTAAAGTTAGAAAAACAAAATATTTCATCTACTAGGCAAAATAAAGTGCCCGAAATCTAATAAAACACTAATTTTACAGGCTGGAATAGCAGTAAAACGCGTTTGCGGCCGTCAAATATTCCAAAATTTTCCTGGGAGGCCTATGCAAGGTCAGCGCCGCTTCTTCGCCTCTCGAAGAAAACCGGCGCTGCTGTCTGTAAACCTGAATTTGTTTCGGGCATTTCTAGTTATGCTTTCCTAACTGTCATCGAGCCCTAATAAAAAACTAATTTTACTTTTCTTTTAATTGAATACCACGAATTTGTGGTATTGACGATGGATTAAAACATTTTGTCTGGAGCCACTCTACTTTGTGCGACATTTTTCGGGCATCGATTAGTATTTGCAACAGTCTGATAGGATGCATGTAATTTGTAGTGGGATTTCGGTTACAAAACCATTGGATACTTTTGGAGTTACTTACACGGGCTAGAATAGCAGAAAACGCATTTGCGTTGATTAAATTTTCATAATTTTGAGCGGGAGGATGAGACCCCCATAGCCCGCGACGATTGATTGGTTGTTTGGAATTCAGGTCAGCAGGTAGGCTGTATTGGACCCAATCGAAGTTGCTGTATTCACAAGCTGGAATAACAGGAAGACGCGTTTGCAGTCGTCAAATATTCCAAAATTTTCTTAAGGGGGGGTGGGGCGTATGTAAACCCGAAAATTTTTCGGGCAATTCGGGTTCTGCCCCCCTAACTGTGACAATGTATATATCTATTGTTTTTATGGTCGAAAAAAATTTCACAAGGGAAGGGTGGTGGGGGCGAAACGTTTTGCAGGGCGGGGGAGGGGGCTTCGCTACCGCCCCCCACACCCACATGGGCCCGGCCTAGTTACGGGTCTGAATGTGCCATGTGCTCTAAGAAATGGAATTGCTTATGACCACTAAAGTTATCATAGCGTTATTTATCATGTTGATTTCTCCTGTTTCAGCACAATTCAGTATGCACTGTGAAAAGGAGATGACCAGCGAAAAATCCAACGCATTCTATTAACAACTACAATAAACACAAGGCACACGACGATCATAGAAGAAAATATTATAGAGATAGGGTCTGTTACAGAGATCGAGTCTATTGCTAGTTTGCATTGACGCCACTTTTCGTGTGTTATTTTTAATACCAGATAATTAATAAATTGACTGGATTTTTACTTTAAACGTGAATTTCAGATTTTAAGTATACATATATTATGTTATGTTACTCATTGCATGTCATTTAACATAGTATAAATGACCTTTACAACTATGGTGTTTATTCTTTACAATATTACAATAGTCCTACGACTTTCAAGGAACTTCTAAAACATCCCATAACAAGAAAGGACTCGTGAAACCGCATATCAAAGGTCTTTCTAGCAGTTAGAATTCAATATAAGATCCAGTGGAGCAGCTGTGAAGGCAAAACTTACCTCATAGCACATACTGTATGGTGTATGCCCGTCCGTTGCCATTAGCCCAGGTGGGGCAAAACTGTATGACATCAAATCCCCTTTCAGTTAATCTAATATTTAAAACAAATATGGACACACGGAACCTCATGCTAAAGTTGTTTTGGACAAATGATAAAACAACACAAGCATGGCGTATTTCCTGTGCGCTTAATATTGGGTTCTGTCGTATGGAGTTTTATTTCTTCTTTTAGATAAAAAGACAACTATGTCGAGAGTCCCCAAATTAACAATTTTATTTTTTCGTTGGATCAGGATAGTTTGAAGGTTTGTTTATACCTCACATTCTGGATACATTAAATGTATCTTAAATGACAGAACAGCATCAGTTGAATGGTTGTAATGTAATGGGTTTTTTTTCTGTTTTTTATCATATGAAAAATAGTTAATAACTTTTATAACAAAATATAGTCTAATATTCAATTACAACTGCATAATTTTAAACATGGATTATTAAAAGTGTGTGTGTGTGTGTGGGGGGGGGGGGGGGTATTATGAGGTAGAATGCAAAGATATACGGGAATAACAAGTCACCCTGGGAAGAGTTAATATTCAATAACCTGATACAGTGAGGTACACTATTTAGTAGTCCTAAAATTAGCCTCGAATATACAAGGTAACCTAAAACATGCACTGTTACCACTAATCGTGATTTAACGCGTAATGGATTCAAACAAATAGTTCGAATAAATCAGTGATATATTCCATATATAATAGTGTTATCACAGTTCATGTAAGATCGGTTCATATAAAAGCTAATGCATACATTTCTGCTAATAATTACTGTACATGAAAATATATTTCACACGGCGTATCACGAAACGAAGTCTAAATATGCATATTGTGCTTTAGTAATACTATTAAATATAAAATGTACATGTAATTTATTCAGGGCCGTGTGTAGGATTTTGAAAGTAGGGGTGCAGCAGGGGGCGTCAATATAATGCTCGATATAATTTGACTACCGCAAACCCGTTTTCGACGCACTTAGAGCCGCAATCCCGTGTGTCAATTTTGGTGTTGCTATTTCTCATTTAGATGTTAAACACACCAGAATAAAAAAAACTTCTGGGGCCTATTTCACGAAATTGTAACTAAGATAAGATCCCAATTTTAGTAATTTGATTGGATAATATTAGATTGATTTTAGTGCTTAGCCAATCAAAATTGAAGTATCTACTAAAATTGGATTTTTATCTTAAGTTAAAATTTCGTGAAACAGGGCCCTGGTCCTTAAACTAGAACTATATGTCCGAAACACCAATAAGGACATGTGTATAGGGCGACCAGAACGAGAATCTCTAATAATGTCATTTGCTGGCGGCGCCCCCAAAGACCGATAAGGCCCTATCAAATGTGGATAGGGCGACCAAAACGAACCCTCTAATGTCATGTGGTTGGACAGCCGCTGACCCAGAAAGGGATGATAGGAGGGGTATTTCGCCTATGCGGGTGGCACCCCCACCCCCAGTTTTGGCACCAAATCCTTGGAAAAGTTGGGTACATAGTTGTACTTTGTAAAAGTTGTATAAAAAAATATTGTGTTCTGGAATGTGTCCAATTTAACAAAAAATATAAATTCAGAGTGTCTATAGTTTGGCAATTAAATACAAATCTTAAGACTTGAACTCTCTATTGTTTGGAGTACAGTAAGCCCCGACTAACATACTAAGAACCTAACTACATTTTTGGGGCACCAATCCCAAAAGTCAAAAATTTCCCTGTACGCCTATGGGGTCAATCCTTGGGTATAGTTATCCGATAATATCGTCTTAAATTATTTCATGGAACAACAGTTCGCTTGTTTTATCCACTATTATTTACTGGTGTATGTGTTTTACGCATTTTAAAACCAAAAGATAAAAATTGTTTATCCTATTCAACTTTAGCGCCCAACTGCTACAACGCTGCGTGCTACCTACGGTACTACATGTCCGGTCGTTGAGGATTTCGATTTACAAAAATAAATACCAGTCAATGATATTATAAATAATGCAAAATACAGATAAGACTGTTACCAAACATATAGCTACTGTAAATTCTCCCGCACGGAGCGAAAATTCAGCCATTTTTGTAAAATTTCCTCTTGGTAATATGAATAACAGAAACGATAAAACGATGATTGTGTCGAATCAGTGAGAATTTTTTTTTTAAACTTTTGTGGGTCTTATCTGTTGGCCATCCGTGAAATTTTAATCTAGTCATTTTATCTGTCCCACTTCATCAAAATAGTGAACAAGTGTTGAGGGGAAATTACAAAGCTGGACTCAATGCGAATTATACAGATGTTTTCTATTACTATTAATTGTTTGCAGTCAAATTAACACAAAGATATAAATCGGCTTCATGCAGTAAGGCATCTTGGTGTATGCCTTTACATACAGCGGTCGACTGAACCGTGTGCGAGGATGACATATCGTCTGTTACAGCACAGTGTATCGCCATTAAAAGGCGGTTGGATGGCCGAATGGTTAGCGTGCGCGCGGTGTATCACACGGCCTGCCATTGAGTCAACTGGCGTGGTTTCGAATCCCCGGTTGTACGTGGCAACCTCATGGGTTTTCTCCAGGCACTCCGGTTTCCTCCCACTGCTAAAGACCTCTACGCGCAAGCAAATTATTGAAATAAAATTAAAAACCATATGTTAGTCCCGAAATGACCTAGTTTGTGTCGAGTTGACGTTAAACCCCATTTCTCTATCTGTCGCCATTAAATAAACAGCACACGTGATTTAGACATGATTTGAAATCTGTAGTTATTAGAAATACTACATTCCCATGCAACTCACTACAACAAGGGTGGCTTCAAGAATAGGTTTCCTATAAAGGTAAAAAAACTGAAAATTCAGTTTCCCAGGCATTTCGTTTTCACGAAGGCGCGTGGAGAATAAGGCCAGTCTTCCGGGGCTAAAGATAGGTACCGGAAATACGACACACGTAAGAATTACCCACAGTTCATAGCGAGTGGCCATGTCCTGGAAGGAGGCGGTAAATATAAACAAAGGCAAGCCTTTGTGGAGTATCATGTTTGTAATTGTATAAAGAGATAGCAGTCGATCAAACTACGATCCATGATCAAACCAAACAATGCCAACTACCTGTGCTGTTATCAATTGCAATAGTAGGTCCGGAAGAGATACCAAAAGCTTTTTTAGAATCCCCTGTATATTAAAGAACCAGGGAGAGGAAACACAACGTAAAAGTGAGAAACGCCGAAGGTTATGGCTTGCGGCCATCAACCGTGCTGATATAAGCTTGAAAACGTGTGGCCAGCTCAGAGTTTGCTCGAATCACTTTATATCAGGTTAGTTAAATACATGATTTAAATTTTATATAGTATTTTTAAACTTAAAAATATGATTTGACATAATGTGCAGACAATAACCGCGACAAGTCATTCTGTCACCGTTTCATTCCCTCTATCACCAGACATTGTTCCATTCGAGTCCACAACCTCTGGGTCCATCCACGGGATTTCAAATTGTCTGCCCTGATTTACATACCAGTCATAGCGTCATTGTTTACTTTCACCTCTCGATTGGTCGATAAAAATAGCAGAAGTATCAAGGGCGGATAATTTGACAATATGTCTCCACCATGGATAGAGAAATGGGGTTTAACTTAACGTCCATTCGTCACAAACTCGGACGTTTCGGGACTAATATATCATAAAACATTTTTTTCAATAATTCGCTTGCGCGTATATGGTCTTTTAGCAGTTGGGAGGATTAAACCCACGAGGTTTGATAGACGACCCTACTCCTAGTCATGGGGTACAACCGGGGAATCGAAACGGGTACCAGTCAAGTCGTCCACAAGCAAAGTCGTCCACAGTGAAGTCGTCCACAACCGTTGGTGGAGTCGTCCACACCCGTTGGTGGAGTCGTCCACAACTATTGGTGATGTCGTCCACAACTATTGGTTATGTCGTCCACAACAAAGAATAAGACTCGTACACAACTAAGAATAAGACTCGTACACAATTTAATCATAATGGAAGAAATAGCTAGTACTATTTTGTTATTTGATTTCAGATCGAATCACGGTTGTTTTTGTACTAAAGTTAATCGTATTGTTTGTATATCGTATGATCATTGTTGATTGTTTGAATAGTATTGACGATTTTTTTTGTAATAAAGTTGGCGTAAATTAGTCGAATGTGTGAAAGAAATTCGAGGGGGTGTGATCGGCTGTCCCCTGGCTCTGCACTAGTGTGACGTCGTGTTTGATATTCAGTTTTATACCGATACTTTTGAATCCGAATCCTACACAATTTTCTTTAACGGTAGTGTCATATTTATTTCTATTCACATGTATGTAAATTCTTTTATAGAAAATCGCACGAGAAGCTTGATTTCTCGATTGAAGGGTGTAAGTGATCAAACAACAATTTTTTGATTGGTCAGAGGCGTCTAACCGCGGGAAAATTTACAGTTACTATTGGATGACAGCATGCATGCACGAATAAAACTATCTTATTTGCATATTGCATGGGGGGTATACGATGTTCCATCAGGGAATTATATTCAATGATCATTTAAATTATGGTCGTACACAATTTAATCATATGGAAGAAATAGCTAGTACTCGTTGACTATTTTGTTATTTGATTTCAGATCGAATCACCGATGTTTTTATAATAAAGTTAATGTTAATCGTATTGTTTGTATGATCGTATGATCATTGTTTTGTTGTTCACCGATGTTTTTTTTAATGAAGTATTCTTGTATTGTTTGTTAATTGGCGTTATGATTTTAGCAATTTTGATTGTTTGATTAGTGTTTATTGTCAGTATCAGAAAATGCCGAAGTTATGTCACGTATCATTGGAATTCTCCAATGGAGATTCTGTCGGGGAAAACATCCATTGTTTCTCTCTCCGTGTATTCGATGTTCCATCAGGGAATTATATCCAATGACGATTCAAATTTACCTAACAACTGATCAGTGAATCCATCAATATATTATCCAGTTATTATTTTAATATCTACCGGTACCTGAAATTCAAAAGTTCACACATTGACAGACATTATGATGCAGCGCACACGCCCCCCCCCCTCCCCCGTGAATGAACCCAGAGGTACTACTGAGAATACCGAGAACGTCACCGTTGTTGACGTATGTGTAGACTATTTACCCTGCAGAAAAACAAATATATCCAAGGTGTACTGATTCTAAAAATGTTTTATTTTGTTCTTTTAGGAAAACCATCTGAATTGTATAAAGAGATAAGTCCTGACTGGGCACCTACTCAGAATTTGGGATACAAGCGTGGGGGTGCAAATGGTCCAGACACATGTAGATATGACAGGCAGCAGAAAAGGATCGACAGTAAACGAAAGCGTGACAACTTGGACCAAATACCACCGGGACCACAACCAGTCGGGCCAGTTGATAGATAGCTCGGACGTAGGTAGTAGACCACTCTGACCATAAGAGCGGGCCACTCGGTCCAAGGCTCTTAAGACAGAAATCGCACGGACCAACTCGGACCAGGACAGAAAAAACACACAGACCAAGACGGTAGACTACTCGTACCACCATAGTAGACAATTCGGACTACTGTTTTTGAAATAATGAAGTGATGTTTTAATTAAAATGGATAATTGTGTTTTAATAATAAAAGTGTTGTTTTGTTAAATTTATAATTGTGTTTGCTTTAATACATTTGTTTTCTTTGTAGCCTACTTATTACCCGCGTTATTATCTTCTCATAAGGCACAGAAAAAAATATCAATTAAAATATCGACAGCAACAGATGAGTTATTAATTCGTATACTTGTACTTCTGAAAAGAACATTCCTTGTGCGCACCATATCGCTGTGTACTTCCATGTATTACATGATGGTTGTGGAGCGCATGCTAATGTTAAACTTTTTCAAAGACCAGGGCACGGTGGGGCTCGAACCGTACATTTTTCGGTCAATATTCGTTTTTCGGGCACAAACATCAGATATATAATGAGACCATATTATATCATAGAAATATGAAATCGCTCGCGGTTTACGTTTTGAATACTACAATAATACCCAAGACCTCGTCCAATATCATTTGTGGAGAACTCGTCTTAGTTCATGATTGATTCATGAAAATTCGGATGGCAAAGAAAATGTTCGAGCAAATAGCCGCAGCCGATTGCTGTCTTAATTTGATCTGTCAAATTTACACTACAGTCAGGACAGTGTCATTTACCTTTTGGTTCGCTATTCAATTTCATACAGGAAAATAGAATCATTCAACAGTCTAATAGAGCAGAAAGTTGAATCGCACGCAACCACTAGGGTGTTCTATTTACGAGGTACACCAACTCAGGTAAAATAGTAGATCAAGGATTTATCTGACTGAATACTTTCAAAGAATTTATATCATTCTCTATCCAGATCACAAAGTCGCAAAAGAGTCCAAATTACAAACAAGCAATTGAGTCTGAATTTGGTAATTTTATATTGGTCGTGATGTTTAAGTTGCAATAAACCATATACTTTCGTGGGACAGGAATCTTTTTTTAATCTCTGATTGTTTCTTTTCCGGAGAACACCTTTCCACATCAACTTCACTCTCCACTATTCCATCTGGAAAAGTACCTTCCAAAACAACTCCACTCCACTATACCATCTGGTGAAGCATCTTCCCACAACAACTACCACACTCAACTATTATATCCAAGTTTACTTGGAACTAAATTAAACATTTTAAGGGGATTATAGATAAATTCACAAAGATTAACCCTTCGAAAAAGAGAAAGTCGCGAGACCATTTAAAGGAGCTAAATCGCAAACATTTGAGACCTAGAAATTGACACAAGTGGGTCGCAACGCATATAATATTGTAATATGAATGTATGTAAACTGATTTACATTCAATGGTTTCCGTTTTTACTCTAATTACAGATAAGTTGTGTTCGGCAAAATAAGCCAGCAGTCTCAATCGAATGCAAATTTCTAGCGTCCGGTTATTCCAGTCTACATACGCCGTTTGATTTGGCGCAATGTTTCTAACCTCGTTTCCGAGCCTCTTGCTAGAACTGGGGCTGGAATGTTTATTTGTCTTGAATATTGGATATCAGAAGCCCATCCTTTTCCGGTAAGATCACAGCATCCATGTTGAGATAAATTGTCAAATAATTCGTGTTTTCAATGCTGAAGATTTTGGATGATATTGAGTTAGAGACTTAGCTACTTTAAACATCCTAATAACTTAAGTTAACATCTCCTGAGTATTATTTAATAAATTGTGTACGGTATAAGTGATGCACGTATACTACTATATAATGTAAAATAATGAGACATACTGAACTGTGGCCAAGTTCTAAAATAACGATAAAGATGAAAGAGACTTGCTGCCGCCACCTTAACTTGAAAACAATTATTTTGAAAAAAAAAACATATGTACTGTATCATTTTATCAATATCGCTAAAATAATAATATGTAAAAGAAAAATCTGCCCATTGCAGGTCTTAATTGTTATTATTGCAGGTCTTTTTTAATGTTTTAATTGTTATGTAAATTAATTATTAACTAGGCATTAATGATTTAACGTACAAATTAATGGATAATCTTGTTTATTTTTGAAACGGTGGTACATGACAACCTAAGCTACATAATTCTTGTAATTGTGATAACTCGGCCCATATTAAAATTTTCAACAAATTATCCCTTCTCATTATCGATAACTGTCAGCTGTACAATCGTAACCACGCCAGTTTCAATGACAGACCTTAAAGACATCCACCCTCCACCCCACCCCCGTGTAGTAAGGGGGCAAGGTTGAGTTGTTTCGAAAATCTCAACCTTGATTTTTTAAGTTGCCCCACGTGGGGGGGGGGCGTCGAAATTTCAAATTTAATTAATGTTGAATGCGGAAATAAAGGATCTCTGATGGGCTAATCCGGGATAGACTGGGATTTTCTAGCGCACCAATTGCAATAGTGAAACTTTTAACGAAAAATATAATGTTGTACTTGTAGCCCACGCGAAAGTTGAATTAACTCATCTTTCAGAGGGTATGGTGTTCTTTAACTACTTTAAGGGGGTGTGGGGGTGTGATGATCTTCTTAAGTAGTGTTGATTGTTGTACGGAAGAGTGGAATTAAACTCGTAATTAGGTCCATAATGAAACAGATGTCCGGAACACAACGCGTGTTAATTGTTAATTATAATTACGCAACGTCGTCGTTCTTTCAACCCAAACAGATGTAGGCTACGTTTAACAAATAACAGAAGTAATTAGGCATTGCTACGCATGAATTGAAATGACCGAAACACGATATAATATATAAATTGGGGCATTTGATAATGAAAAGAATAAGTGTTAAAATGTTATAACACTAACCGCGCCTATATAAATTCCCCATGAATTCTTGATTCCGATTTAGAAACAGGATTTTGAACTTATTGTTGAAGACTACCAAGAACAGATAACTCTCAATGAAAATTGTTTTCTTGGTTTGTTGTCATCATTTTCGAAGTGGAGTAAGGCTGACACGATCTGAAATAATACTTCCTTATAAAGATACAGAACCAAAAACTGAATAAGAATGTCAGAAAATAATACTCCCCTGTATGAAGAAGGGGAACCACTTATATATGATCCAGATTTTCAACATTTCCATAAGGAGAGACTGAAGAGAAAAAGAAGGTTAGCAAGCATGAATTTAATATTTTCAATTCTCTACGGCATTTGTCTTGTCATTAGGTTAGGGGCAGTTATTAGACATTGCAGCGAGTCAATATAAATTAACGGTCGAATAATCAAAGTGTCAAGTCATATTTATGTTAAATTGTCATTTTAAAGGATTGTAGAATACAGGTTGTCAGTCATCATTAAAACTATCCTCGTCCTTGCCTTAGTCTATTCGATCAGTCCCCTATCCTATATAACTAATAAGTGTATTTTACTATATTATATGAAAAGATATGGGTCAATTACCAGTAACACTGCCCTGGCCTAGATATTGCAACTTTTGACCAGAATGACAAGACACATTTTTTCATTGTTCCCTTTAACTATTTTAATAGTTAAAGGGCATTATGAAAATTAAATGTAATTTTGAACAATTGTCCTAAACGATCTGAGACACAGTAGGCTATTGGTTTCTTACAAATAGGATCAATATATATCAGAATAAATTTTGATAAAATTTTCTAAGATGAATTACATGTAGTTCTATGAATAAATTTATATCTAGAATTTCAACAACAATAATTTTGGGAGGATTATTCTTGAACATAAGTTTTGTTAGACTTTTAAAATCCTATCCTGTCGATAACTGTTTGATAGCCAAATAAAAAACACAACACAATTACATGGAAAAGCAATCATTGGTTTATAGGCAAAGCACGACGTTTGGATAAGTATTCTCTTATCGTTATCATAAGAGAATACTTGTCGAAACATCGTGCTTTGCCTATAAACCAGTGATTGCTTTTCAATGTAACTGTGTTGTGTTTTTTATTGTGCTCAATAGCTAAATGCCATTAAAGGATTAGATAGCCAAATAGTTTAATGCATGTGCTTTAGTAGAACAAAAAGTCGGTCATTGAGTCACAAGAAATTGTTTCGGTTCCTGGCTAATACATGACAAGGAGTAGAGTGGCCTGTAATCTTACCTGATGGGCCTTCTCAGAGTAATTGAACCATATATTAGTCCAGAGTGTCTTGTCAATGTATAGTCATTAGTATTAGACAAGGAACCTACATTCAGTGCACACATTAGCCAGCACATAAAAGAAGCCTTGACAGTTAGAGTTTGGCATAAGAGTCACCTGTGGTGCCGTTTCTGGGCAATATTTCACTTGTAGCCCATTGCAATGTATAGTGTACCGGTACTGTATGCGTGTCTTCTTTAGCCCAGTCAGAGCAGAAATGTTGGATGTTAACCCTATTTCATTTTATTTCCTTTCTGATCGACATACATGTACTGTTACAGTGCATGAAATGAACAAAAGATTGAGAGCTAGATAAAAAAGATAGGCTGGCACTGCCAGGCAGGATACGCCCACATTTTCGAGAGATGGACAGAGAACAAGCAAAAGTGATTTTTCCTACATCTTTAAGTCCTGTATTTCATACTGTATTGGGAGCAGCCATTTAGTTGGTCAGTTCCAGTCTGATATTAATGAAACTCGAAACCAACAATGATTATGGTGTGACGGTACACAACCTAGAAATGTGACTTTTCATCAAAATCGGATAAGAATTGTGACCTGTAGAGAGTCCACAACCATGATATACCATATTTTTACACTATTCGCGTACAAACGGCGACCATTTCGTCCGGCAATTTTGGTACGATTTTCACGAAATTAGAACTCAACCTTCCTCATCAAAATCAAATTAAAATTGTGACCTATACAGGATCCACAACCATGATATATCATTTTTTTAACAGTATTCGCGTACAAACGGCGGCCATTTTGTCTGTCAATTTTGGTCCGATTTTCCCGAAATTCTAACTCAACCTTCCTTACAGTGTAACGGTGATATAATCAAACGTTTTTTTAAATTGGATAATAATTGTGACCTCCAGAGGGACCACAAGCTAAAGAAAGGGGGATTTTGCGTATAACCAGGGGCCATAATTCAGGAAGTTACGATCCGATATGCGCAAATATTGAAAAGAACCAAGATCTTTGGGTTATAACGATGAATTTCAAGTTTCATCAAAATCAAATTAAAATTGTGACCTTTACAGGGTCCACAACCTTGATATACCATTTTTTAACAGTATTCGCGTACAAACGGCGGCCATTTTGTATGGCAATTTTGGTCTGATTTTCCCGAAATTCAAACTCAACCTTCCTTACGGTGTAACGGTAATATAATCAAACGTTTTTTTAAATCGGATAATAATTGTGACCTCCAAGCTAAAAAAAAGGCGATTTTGCGTATAATCAGGGGACATAATTCTGAAAGTTACGATCCGATATGCGCAAATATCGAAAGGAAGCAAGATCTTTGGGTTATAACCATGAATTTCAAATTTCATCAAAATCGAATCAAAATTGTGACCTCCACAGGGTCCACAACCTTGATATACCATTTTTTAACAGTATTCGCGTACAAACGGCGGCCATTTTGTATGGCAATTTTCGTCCGATTTTCCCGAAATTCGAACTCAACCTTCCTTAGGGTGTGAAGGTAATATAATCAAACGTTTTTTTAAATCGAATAATAATTGTGACCTCCAAGCTAAAAAAAAAAGGCGATTTTGTGTATAATCAGGGGCCATAATTCAGGAAGTTACGATCCGATATGCGCAAATATCGAAAGGAAGCAAGATCTTTGGGTTATAACCATGAATTTCAAGTTTCATCAAAATCGAATCAAAATTGTGACCTCCACAGGGTCCACAACCTTGATATACCATTTTTTAACAGTATTCGCGTACAAACGGTGGCCATTTTGTATGGCAATTTTCGTCCGATTTTCCCGAAATTCGAACTCAACCTTCCTTAGGGTGTAACGGTGATATAATCAAACGGTTTTTTAAATCGAATAATAATTGTGACCTCCAGAGGGACCACAAGCTAAAAAGGGTGATTTTTCGGACAATCAGGGGCCATAATTCAGGAAATTACATTCCGATAGCCGCAAATATCGAAAAGAAACAAGATCTTTGGGTTACAAACATGCATGTCAAGTTTCATCAAAATCGGTTCAAAATTGTGACCTCTATAGGGTCCACAAGCTAAAAACGTGATTTTTCGTACAATCAGGGGCCATAATCCATGAAGTTTTGATCCGATACATGCCAATATCGAAAGCAGCCGAGATCTTTTGGGGATAAACCTATATTTCAAGTTTCGTCAAAATCGGATAAGAATTGTGACCTGTAGAGAGTCCACAAACAAATTGTGGACGGACGGACGTCCGGACGGACAGGGGCGACGACATAATACGTCCACATGAAAATGTGGGCGTATAAAAAGGGTCACGCTAGAATTGTGAAGTCATTGTCTTAAAAAAGTTTTCCATTTGCTGTTGTGTGATGTTCCAATGTACACATTGGTGTGCACATAAAAGATCCCTTGCCAATTGGAATTGGATATAAGAGTAGGCGGTAGTGCCACTGTGCAGGCAAAATTGTCCTTATATCACACACTGTATGGCGTGTGCCACCCATAATTATCTCAGTCAAAGTAGAACAGTACGACATTAAACCCCATTTCATTTCATGCTTTTACATTTAAAACACATCAAAGATATCAAGTCTTTTTAGATATTTATTTTATTTATTTCAGAGTTCGATTTGCTATTGCCTTGGTTGTGGGTCTGTGTCTTCTGTTTCTATTGGTGCTTGGATTATTTTATATAACGACCCTAGCACAGGATGATGACAATAACCCTGGTCCTAGTAATTCTATCCTTGGAGAATACAGCCATGCAGCGGTAGCATCAGATGTAGAAGAATGCTCAAAAGTTGGAAGGTAGGTTACCTGATAATAGACGAATAGTTTTTAAAATTCTGCCATAAATGTTAAGGGTTCATTTACGTGCACATAGGACCTTATATTTCATTCCATCCGAATGTTTTGTGGCCCATATAAAAGACTAGACACTGTTCTTACCAGGTCCTTGTGTTTGTCAAACAAGCAAACTCTGTATATGTATGTCATTATTCATATCCATTAATTTTATTGGATTAGCCTCTATATGTCAAATAGCCCACAGTGATAGCAGCACTACACTGACAAATTGCAGCAGTCATATTTTAAATTTATAGAGATATTTTATGTTTACATATTTCATAGAGATTTTTTATAGAGATGTTTTATATTTATAGAGACATTTATATTTTATAGGGATATTTCATAGAGATATTTTATAGAGTTATATCATAGAGATATTTTGTATTTATTTATAGAGATATTTTATGTTTAAATATTTCATAGGGATTTTTATAAAGATATTTTATACTTATATAGATATTTATATAGATAGATTTATATTTATATAGATAGATTTATATTTATAGGGATATTTCATAGAGATATTTTATAGTTATTTCATGTCCTGTTGTATGTTTGAAATTGAGATCTATATCTTGTTTTGTTTTCTTATACTTTCGATGGCCTTCACTTCATGAAGATCTGACTGGTTATAGCAATGGGTCACGTCAGAGGACATACAAGACAAGCAGCTTTTGACCCTATGCCATCAGACATTTGATTAACCAATCAGCATTGATGTTATTGTGGATTACCCACAATTCCATGCAAACCAAGCTTAAAGCTCGCCATAACAGACCATTTCATTGGCTTATTCTTTACATCAATAAGAATGTCTATACAACTCTTCCAGATCCTAGTGTAGTAATTCAAGTAAAACGAAATTTTGAACCATTAGAAACAATATGGGATTTGTGTTTTAATCAGACTAAAAGATATTTCCTATTTAGTGTAAATGGGTAAATAAAATAGTATGCTCAGACATAAAATGAGTAAAAGGCACCAATTCTGCTCAAACCAGTTTGTGTTACTGCATATTGGATGTAAACACGTGCTATGGAGGTCTTTCGATGTGACATCACCCATAGACCTCTACAGTGTTATGGGGGGTTGGATGGCCGAAGGGTTAGCGTGTGCGCTGTATCATACGACCTGCCATTGAGTCAACTGGCGTGGTTTCGAATCCCTGGTTGTACGTAGCAAGGAGTAGGGTCACATGTCCAGCCTTGTGGGTTTTCTCCGGGTACTCCGGTTTGCTCCCACACCTAAAGACCCAACACGCAAGCGAATTATTGAAATAAAATTAAATCATATGTTAGTCCAGAAATGACCTAGTTTGTGTCCAGTGGACGTTAAACCCCATTTTTCTCTCTCTCTATAGTGTTACAGAGGCATATCAAGACTCTGTGGGGCCCTAGGCAACTCGACCAGCTGGGCCATTTACGTAACTTTATAGTTATTTCATATCATAGATATATTTTATATTTATAGAGATATTTTAGAGAAGAAAGGATCATCAGTAGACAGTGCAATAGCTACGTTATTATGTATGTGTGTGGCTGATGCTCAGAGTATGGGTATAGGTGGTGGCTTCTTTATGACTATATATCACAAGTAAGTTTTTATTACACATACTGGTTTACTTTCTAGAAAGTCGTGCCAAACAAAGGGCTTGACATGGACAGTGTCTTTTGTTTCGAATAGGACTAAAACAGACATCCAGTGTAGGCTGTCTATCTGTCACAGCTCACTGCATGACATATGTCCGTCGTCATTAGCCCCCCCCCCCCCGCCATGTCAATATTAGGAAATGAAACGGGATTTAACATCCTATTGTTTTGTTCCGATGGGCTAATGAAGATGGACATACACCTTACAATGTGCTGTGAGTGAATTTCCTGGACAGAAGTTCTACAGCCTACTCTTATATCAAATTACAAAGGGATCTTTAACATGCATGCTAAGGTATATACATGTACGGGGCCTTGGTTCTTCGTACCATCCAAACGACCAGACGTCCTGCACAAGTAACAAGGGGAACCCAGGATGAAAAATCCTGACTAACTATCCAGGTGGTCTTACCGACTTAGCCATTGTGGGGGGGGGGGGGGGGGTGGCCTAGTGGTCTAGAGTGCCGCGCTTCGACCTCTAGCTGGCCGATCACCTCTGGCTTGCGGCTGTGGTTTCGAGCCCTGGTGTGAGCGTATGTGGCATGGAGTTAGGGGTGCCTTCTCAACCTCGTGGTTTCCTCCGGCCACTCCGGTTTCCTCCCACTGCTAAAGACCCCTACGCGCAAGCGAATTATTGAAATAAAATGAAACCATATGCTAGTCCCAAAATGACCTAGTTTGTGTCGAGTGGACGTTAAACCCCATTTCTCTCTCTCTCTCTCTCTCTCTCTCTCTCTCTCTCTTAGCCATTGTAGCTCCCTCACCAATATGACTATAATTTTATTTACCACCCTTAAGTCTTTCCTGTCTTCATTAGCCCAGTTAGTACAGTAAAGTAGGATCCAAATCCATATTTATATTTCTCTTCCTGTGTTATATTCAATTGAAGTTACTTTTTTGACTGGACTAATTGAAGATAAAAAAAAGAACGATTGTAATGTTGAAAATAATCAAAGTTTATATGAGCGATAATTAGTCATTGAGTTGTACTTTGGAATTGATAATACTTTATAAAAACACTTCCTGTTTCAAATATAGACATGCATTATTGCACAATAGAGTCAACGTGACTAAAGTCATGTAATCAGAATAATAAACAATGACTTCTAGATTGAAACTAAAATTTTAATAGTAAATATTTATTGAGCAACTACTATACCCGTGATGGAGGTTTCATTAATGCCCTTCAACCCTTAATTACAAACTTATCAGCAGTAATGGTTAGCATGTGCACACTGTATCATTTGGCGTGGTCTCAATTCCCCTGCTGTACGTCACAAGGGGGAGAGTCGCCTGTTCAACCTCGTGGAGTTTCTTGGGTCCTCTGGTTTCCCCCACTGCTAAACCCTACACACAAGCAAATTATTGAAATAAAATTGAACCATGTGTTAGTCCCGAAATGACCTAATTTGTGTCGAGTGGATGTTAAACCCCATTTCTCTCTCTCTCTCTTTGATCAGCAATAAATACTTGCTTGACCACTACCATCAGGGCTTTTTTTCTTCTGCAAATAAAATTCTAAAACAATTTTTTAATTTATTAAGAAGAATAATAAATGTGTTGGAGATATATCTGGATAAAAAATATTTCCTATTGAGTAGTGTAAATGGGTACCTAAAATAGTATGTTCACAAGTAAAATGAGTAAAAGGCACCAATTCTGCCAAGACCAGTTTGTGTTACATGTACTACGTCCGATGTAAACACATGCTATGGAGGTCATTTGATGTGACATCATACAGAGACCTCTACAGTGTTAAAAGAAGGCTTTCACATTACCACTTTGAAATAGATCCTAAACCGATATATCTAGATATATCCATTTAGTACCTGAATGATAATAACACATGACACAATCATACGCAATACAAACAAATGATTTATTTCAGCGACGTTTCGACAAGGGTTTGCCCAGCTTTATCAAGCAAAGGATTTCTGGCTACATTTAGACAAAGGTTCTCTCGCCTTTATCACCAGAAAAGAGTCTTTTATTAAATAACTTGTATGCCATATAATTGGCTCATGTTTTGATATAAATGGACAGAAAATATCCCTTGACCAAACTGTATTAATGTGTTAAAAACCTTACAAAGTGACTCATGCAAAATTGGCCATTTCTCCACAATAACTCAAATTAGTAATTTCAAATGAATTTGAGCTACTTGATGATCTGATTTATTGGCACCAAAGTAATTGTTCTGATTTGTTTGTTTCCAAAGTAATTTTTCTGATTTGTTTGTTTCCAAAGTAATTGTTGTGATTTGTTTGGAAGGATAAGTTTATATTTATTATGTCTTTAAATTTGAACATTTTTAGATCTCATAAAAAAGCCATTGTTATTGATGCCAGAGAAACAGCCCCCGAGAAAGCCACTCAGGATATGTTTGTTAAAGACCATAAAGCTTCACAACAGGGTAAGTTTATAAAGATTGAATTTTCATGTTGGAACAGCCCATAGAACCATTGGACACTGTATGTCAAAGGTGGCAATAACAATATGTTTATGAAGGAGGCCATGTTCCTGAAGCAACAACCATGAGTTTTACAACATCTAGACGTTGCTACACTGCTTTGTAATTCCGATTGTACAGCTACGTTATCTCCTTCGATGGCAGACATGTGAACAATAGCGCCCGATCAGAGGTTGTAACACAAACTCACTCAAATCAAACATGGCAACCTCCACAGAAACCTTGACATTTAACAAATCATGAACTTCGCAACACTGTTATCACAGGTAGACATTTTAGCTGGAAAGCACATGACTTGGTATTTGCGATGATCGAAGAATCTGATAGGGTCTCAATCTGGGTCTCTCTGTACCCAATTTGGGGTATTATGTGAAGGGCTTGATAAGATTTATAAAGTTAAAGCAAGATCTGCCGATAGTTGTTTGATTTTCTACCCTGGTTACCTTGTCATTCATTTAAGAAAGAGTGATTGGCAAAAAAAAGTATCTAGTCCTTGGATAGGACAAAAAAACGATGTCCACTGTATACCATTGGCAACAAGTTCAAGACTGTTATAAATCAAAATAAGAACCGCTCATAATATTGCTGCTGTCCTGGCAAAATTAGTCTCTTGTACACAACATAGTGTATGTTTCATCTTCAATTATAGTATAGCCCTGTTGATGTAGAAAAGTTGGATGTTAAACCCCATTTATTTCATCTGTTCTATCTTCTGCTTCTGTTTTACGGAATTGTGAGTGGAACAAGAAAAAACATATGTTTACATGTTAGTCTCAGAAAACGTACTCATTGTTGTGCATGTAAAAGATCCCTTGGCAGTTGGAATTCGATATAAGAGTAGGCAGTAGTGCCACTGTCGGGGGCAAAATTTCCTTATAGTACACTACATGTATATGGTGTATGTCCGTCTTCATTGGCCCAGTTGGAGCAGATGAAATGAAATGGGGGTTTAACGTCCTACTCTTTTGCACATTTTATTACCTATGAAAGATGTAGATTTGTTATAACAATTTGTTTCAGGTCCTCTATCTATAGCAGTGCCAGGTGAAATACATGGGTACTGGTTGGCTCATCAAAAATACGGGAAATTACCATGGAAAGATTTATTTCAAGCTTCAATCAAAATGGCCAAAGAAGGATTTGTTGTTCCTGATAATTTAGCTAAATCTTTTCAGCTAGAAAAAGATGTCATTTTTAAAGAAAAATCTTTAAGGTAAGAAAATAGAAGAGAAATTTATTGTAAACCAAATAATTATGGCCAAACTAATATACTTTATTGTTCATCAAGGCCATGATGAATAAAAAGCTACCCAAGTCCCATGAAAAAGGGTTTTATTTAAAATTCCAAAACTAAAAGCTTTTGAGATGAACAAACATGTATTTCTGGTTTTTAGTTAGATATTTTTTCTTCAAGAAATAGTGGGGGTTGAATGGCCAAATGGTTAGCACATATGCATTGTATGATAAGGTGTGTAATGGAGTCAACTGGCATGGTTTTGATTCCCCCCTTGTAGGTAACAAGGAGTAGGGTCGGGTGTCTAACCTCGTAGGTTTTCTCCATGTCCTCCAGTATCCTCCCACTGCTAAAGACCCCTACATGCAAAATGACTTAGCTTGTGTCAAGGGGACATAAAAACCCCATTCTCTTGGTGAATAGGACACAATATTTTGATAAGTGTTCACCCCCCCCCCCCCAAAAAAAAAACAACCCAAAACAAAAGCGTGGTTTAATGACTAGAGTTTTTTAGTCTTACTCTATTCTTCCTTTTGAGATAGAAAACCTGTGTTTCGCCATCCACATGTACACAATGGTGTACACATGAAAGAATGTGCAGCAGTTGGAATTGGATGTAAGAGTAGGCAGTAGAGTCCCTTTCTTCAGTAAATAGTAGGATGTTAATACCCATTTAATTTATTTTAGGAAGGTTTTTGTCAACCCTGATACAGGAGAACTGTATAGAAGTGGAGAGACAATGAAGAGACCAGAATTAGGTGTAACCTTAGATACCATCAGTAGGGAAGGCTACGCAACCTTTTACAACGGTTCATTATCAAAGTTAATACTACAGGATCTCGAGGAAGTTAGTAAGTAAAGTTACTCAATTATACAGACTTATGTGGACTTATACGGACTTATACAGATTATACAGACTTTTGTAGAATTATACAGGGTTACATAGAATTATACAGACTTATGTATTGTACATTTATGCTAATTTATACAGAGTAGCAATTGCAAATCCAGGATTTTCAGCAGGATGGGATCCAAATAAATCCATATTTCTGTAAAAGACTGCAGGAAATTGCTGAAGAGTAGGTTGAAACACTGTTGTACTGAAAATTTGGAAAAAATAGAAAACTGTAGGTGCCATTTTCAACTGTTTCAGCTATAAAAATGCACACTACATTTTGTCAGACTCAGGAGGGTTGGATGACCGAATAGTTAGCGTGTGCATGCTGCATCATACGGCCTGCCATTGAGTCAATTGGCGTGGTTTCGAACTCCCGTTTGTACGTGGCAAGGAGTAGGGTCGTCTGTCCAGCCTCGTTGGTTTTCTCCGGTTACTCCAGTTTTTCCTACTACTAAAGACCCCTACGCGCAAGCTAATTATTGAAATAAAATTAAACCATATGTTAGTCCCAAAATGACCTAGGCTGTGTCAAGTAGATGTTAAACCCCATTTCTCTCTCACTCTCATAACACTCTTACCTTTTCACAGAATAAAGTAATTTGACTGAAATTTTTGATATATTCAGCTCTTTATCTAAATCTTACATAATGCCTCCTTAACCTTATTTGGTAAACTGTTCTATTTAACAGAATCGATTATTACTAAGAATGATTTAAACATGTATAGAGCTAAAGAAAAGAAGGTTTTAAAGATTAAATTAAATGATGGATTAAAACTGTATTCCCCTCCACCCCCAGCTAGTGGTGCTGTTTTATCATTTATACTTAATATACTAGATGGTAAGTACCCTTAATGCTTTATATCACTATTTTAAACCCTTTCGATTTCTGTAAATATATACAAAATATATAATTTAATCCAAATGTAAATAATTCGTGAGCAGAAGGAGGGTTGGATGGCCAAAGGGTTAATGTGTGCTGATTGCATCATAAGGTCGGCCCCTGAGTCAATTGGCATGGTTTCAATTCCTGCTTGTATGCGACAAAGAGTTTGGTTGTCTGTCCAACCCAGGCACGGATCCAGGGGGGTGGGGGTGGGGGGTCCACCCCCCACCCTCCCTGCTCAGCTACTAAAAAAAAAAAAATAATGCCTTGCACCAATGAAATTACATCACAAAGTGATCCTACATCAGTATAAAAATTATTTCTCTGTTTAAAAAGCTCAATTTGTATGTATGCCTATGTAATTTAGAGACGATGATGGCAGATTTCCGTAACAGAAATCTGGCAAACCCCCTCCTGCAAAAATTCCTGGATCCGCCCCAGTGTGTGTGTTTTCTCCAGGTCTTCCAGTTTACTCCCACTGCTAAATACCCAAACGCACAAGTGAATTATTGAAATAAAATATATTCTATTTTTGAACTATCATAGCAAGAACGGCCAGTTCTTTATCTAAATCTTACGTAATGCATTGTTAAATGTATTGTTATAAATGTTGTTCCAGGTTACAAGTTTACATCAGATGATATAGATTCCATAGATGGTTCTGTTTTAACGTATCACAGAATGATTGAAGCTTTTAAATTCGCCTACGCTAAAAGAACGGATTTAGCTGATGAAGATTTTGTCAACGTTAGAGACGTAAGTTATACTGAAGATTTTTTTCTTTTTACGATTGTCAAAATACATTTTGTGCTCAAAATAAAACAAAATATTATCTTAAAGCTCAAGAGCTCATTGCAAAAGTTCATAACTAGTTTACTTCTTTCAGCAGACAGAAAAAATCAAGCTTTTCACTTATCTGAACTGCTAACACATTAAACTTGGATATTATGTCCATTTATTTTCCACAAAATCTTTATTGCTGTCTTTTAAACAATTTTGTGTTCTTGCTGTTGTAGTTCAGAAATAGACAATGGAAATACTGAAGATATAGAATATATCATTCATCATCGTAGCAATGTACTTCACAACCGAGACTTAGCCTTGACTGTCCAATTTATTGTCAAATTTTTTGATCTTGTGACTGTTTATAAATCCATTTAAATCTTGACCATCCAATGTTCTAGAGAGTTGATGTTCTAGAAATATTTTTGAACTATTATAACAAGAAAGGTCAACTCTTTATAATGTATCTTTAATTATGAAATTTGTTGGTTTTTTTCAGTTAGTAGCTAATTTAACATCTCGAGATTATGCTGAATATATTCGATCCATGATCTGGGATAATCAAACACATGATTTAATGTATTATGGACCAACATTTTATGATAAATTAACCACAAGTACAGCTCATCTATCAGTTGTAGACCAGGATGGGAATGCTGTCTCGGTAACTAGTACTGTTAATGCTAAGTAAGTTTGATTTTATGATTTTATTAACCCTATAAAAACTAATGTTATGGTTTTATTAACCCTTTTGCCCCCTTTGTGTCTGTTCCATTAACCCTTTAGAACCTGATTTTACGGTTTCATAAACCCTTTTTTTAAAACCTGATTTTATGGTTTCATTAACCCTTTTTTTTAAAACCTGATTTTATGGTTTATTAACCCTATAGAACCTGATTTTATGGATTTGTTAACCCTTAAGCGGTGTTTACATGATACATTCAACCCATACAACCATTGGATGCAACCGTCGCATCCGACCAACTCATCAGATGAATGATCGGATGAATAGCTTGTTGTATTGATAGGATCAGTTCTATTCTCGTCCGACCAACTGATGCAATATCTAGTCAAATTGAGTCATATTTTTACGACGTCATACGGTGGGTTTCAGGTGCATGACGTCACATCTGCCTTGACAACCAGAATTCCTGCTATCATAATGTCTTCTTCTGTCGCTTCAAGTGTTTCAACCTCCTCTAAAATGGATCTTAGCGTAACCGCTTCGTAATTAGAGTGTCCAATATCTCTTTATCTGGAACATGAACTATTGCGGAACTCGGGTCCTTTGTATTGTTGAAATGGCTAGACAGCTCTCCTTGTCAGACCGTCTCTCCTGCACCACTGACAAGGGCAGAAACCGCACCTGAAAATCCTGAGGATCTTTCTTTGCTAACACAATCAGCTAATCCAAAAACTCCTGGGTGGAGCACAAGTCTCTCACTAAGCCACTAGCAGCGTCTCACCAGGGTGCAATGAAAGTTGCCAACTCCCCATATCAGACTAAAAGTTTACGTGAATTAACAATGAGCACAAATGCAGGATTTTGTTTCTTTTTTTTGTAGATTTGGATCAAAATTACGTGGAATGAGAACAGGAATTATATTTAACAATGAAATGGATGATTTCTCATCACCAAATATTACAAATGAATTTGGTATTCCCCCATCACCTGCTAATTTCATCAAACCTGGTAAACGACCGCTGTCTTCGATGTGTCCAGCTATAGCTGTAGATAAATCTGGCATGGTTAAATTGGTTGTTGGAGCAGCAGGAGGATCTAGAATAACCACAGCAACAGCATATGTGAGTCCTTTTTCTAGAACATTTACTTAGCTGAATCTTTTAAGTCACATTTTATTTTGATGCTACACATTGAGTACGGTCATCTACACAGCCTTATAGGTTATTAGATTGGTAAATGGAACGTAGAATAACCACAGCCTACGTAAGTCACTTTTCCAGAACATTTACTTGACCAATTCTTTTGAACATGACAAGGAGTGACTTGTTTGATTGGGTTTTTTTGATCAGCAAAGAACAGCAACAGCTCATGGGGTGCTTTTATAGGAGTAGTTGAAAACCATCATGAAAGAGTAAGATTTCAGATATGCCCATTTTGATAATCTCCATATCATGATCATTATCAAACTGGCAGTTGAGATTTTAGATCTGGCATTACTGATTATCTCCGAATCATGACAGTTGAGATTTTGGAATCTCAGTCTAATGCAGAATTTTGTCATGGTCATGTCCATACTGCAAATACGATAGTAGTTATATTTTATTCTGTATTTTCTGTATATATAATATAGTCTTTTTCTGATTACAGACTGCTATGAATGTATTATGGTTTGGTAAAAATATAAAACAGTCTATAGATGCTAGAAGATTACATCATCAACTGTTACCGCCGTATATATCGTATGAAACCGGTTTCAATGTGGTAAGATTATTTACTATTTATTACGAAAAAAAACCGAAGCTTTGTTGGAATTTGAAGTAGAGTGGGTCTGTTTGTGTGCATGTCAAAGAACCAGTGAAGCAGAGTAGTTCGGGCCGTGTGAACGTAAAAGACTGCAGGAAATTGCTGAAGAGTAGGTTGAAACACTGTTGTGCAGTCAACATGTTGTTCCCTAGCCTTGTACACTTGACCTTTATGATTTTACGCCAGCTTGACACTGAAATGAGCCAAGTCTGTCCTGCCGTCCAGAATTTGTTTCCAACATGTATCTCATTAACCATTTGAGAACCGTGGTGGCTCAATGAGTAAGGCACAAGCTAGACTTAAGGTCTCAGGTCCGCTTCAAGTGTTCGTCGAAAAAGTTGCTCAGAATTTCCAGTGTGGTTTCCCCTTGTCAATAGGGAGTTGGGTGGCCGAATGGTTGCATCATTTGACCAAGCGCATGGGTTTTCTCTGGGTCCTCTGGTATCCTTCCACTGCTAAAAACCTTTACGTGCAAACAAATTAATGAAATGAAAATAAGCCATTTGTTAGTCCTGAAATGACCTAGTTTGTGATAAAAGGAGATTAAAAACTGCATCTTACTCTCTTTGTCATTGGTGCTGGACTGTCTAGTAATTCGAAGGGGGGGATGGTTGTATGGTTAGCACGTGCGCGCTGTTTCATAAGGTCAGTTATTGAGTCACCTGTCGTTGTTTCCATTCCCTTGTTATACATGACAAGGAGTAGGGGCGCCTGTCCAGCCTCATGGGTTTTATCTGGGTCCACCCCTAGGTACAAGCAAATTATTGAAATAAAATTGAACCATGGTAGTACCGAAATGACCTGGTATGGGTTAAGTGGCCGTTAATCCCATTTCTCTTTCTCTCTCAAGTCAATCGGAGGGGACAAGAAATAATCAATATATTATGACATATCGTGAATGAATTGTGAACTCTCTCTCTCTATCATGTCTATATATTATCTTTTTTTTCCAGCATATAATGAATGGATTAAAGGAGAAAGGTCACAATATAACAGAAGTAAAGATTGGTTCCTCCATTGTACAAGGCATAACACAACACGATCATAAACTATACGCAAATTGTGATTTTAGAAAAGGTGGTGAACCAGCAGGGTATTAACAGCTGCCATGACCTCAAGTCAAAGTTCAAAGTTCAAAATTGTTGCCTTTGTCAATGTTACTGCTGAAGCATGCTATTATTGCATAGAAATATTTACTTATTATTTTTGTTGTTGAAACCTCCAGTCGTTATTTAATTAAGAGATCTTGAAACCCTGGTACACTACAATATTGTGAAAGTTGAATCTCTATGAATAATATCAATCCAAACATGGTTACAAAGATGTGATGAATTGAAATTGTCCAAAACAAGCCAGAGCCACCTATAATCTTTTCTAAAATCTTTTGATGTGCCTCTTGATCCAAGCCAGGAGATTATCACTTTTCATTTTGTTTTCTTAATTGAATAATTAATTTGTGTTAAATTTAACATAGGGTATAAAAACTGGGAAAAACAAAGCCAATGTCAATAAACGACTTTTAGGGAAAAGTTTCAGATATTTGAAACCTTTATCTTACTCCTGGCCCGAAGTTCACAAAGCATTCTCAGACTTAAATTAAGAATGTACTCAAATTTCAGCCAACGCTGTTTATGGGAAATATCTCTGATCCAGAAACACAAAACTTTGCACATAGTTTTTTCTTGAAGTATCTGATATACTAAAACAACAAAAGTTTTATAAAGAGCTATATTTCAGTTAAAATATGCCCAACAATTTTGAATAAATTCTTAAGTCTCAGAATTCTTTGTTACCTGGGCGACTTTGAACAATTGGAATCACTGTGATAATTTTTCTAAGGAATAAAACTTAGAGCTATTGTGCCATAAAAGTGTCTTGATAATCATGACTATAAGCTTGACCTAAATATGACAGTAAGTGATTGTCAGTTAAATTGTGTAATTTAAAAAAAAATGAGTTATATTACCTAGTTAAACAAATTTATTATCTTATTAAAACTGCCACATGAACCGGACCGAAACCCGGGCTCCCTGACCACCACAAACCGCTTTAAACAATGAACTAGTATTCTGTTCTTAAATAGATCACAGCTATTGATGTGTCTCGCTCAGTTTGAGGTACTGGAGGGGAGCAGTAGGTTTGTGCAGTTTGTGTTCTAAAGCGATATACTGGACAGGGTGTGCTTTTTCTTGAACACCTGATACCCCTACAGTGGTCATTCTACTTTCATTTTAACCCTTTAGCACTTAGACCATCCAAAATTACCCTAATTTCTGTTATGTGCACAGCTGTTACACCAACAAGCTTTTGAAATATCTCAGGATGTTTGGGGCAGTCCAGGGATGTATCGGTATTATTATATCACTTTTCTCTAATTTTCTTCAAGGAACTGTGGTAGTCAATATTTACATATGCATGGAGTAGTCAATATTTACATATACCCAGCTGTGGAACACAATTTCATTGTGAAAGTTAACAAAGGTTTATCTAATTAAATTTAGTGCTGAATTAAATATTCCAGTTCGAATAAATATTCCATTTATAGAATCAGTGACTTGAACTAAGAGATATATTTTCTTTATATATTTACACATAAAGCCATCGCAAAAAATTTTGTGTTTGTTCGTTAATATTATAAAAATGTTTTGTTTTTTAATGCAGATTTTATTGTCTTTTTTGAAAAATTATTTAAAGTCTCTGATCGCCGTTTGGGGGATTTTGAACTCCTTGAAAACTACAATATTGCGATAGTAGAATCTCTAAAAGTAATATCGATCCAAACATGGTTTATTACTTCCATTCAATATTTACAAAGATATGATGAATTGAAAATATGTCAACATTCGACATCCACTGTAGACGATAATAGAAAAGTCAAAACAAACTATGATATTGTCGGGGAATTCTTTTGATGGGCCTCATTTTGAATCGAGATGAATATTTTGATTTTGTTTTCTTTGTTAAATGTTAAATAATCAACTGGGTTTTTTGGGTTTTTTTTTTTAATTTTCATGAAATTGTTGTAATGTTCACCATTAAAGCTGGTTAAAATATATTTTCCATAGCACGTTTATTATTATTGTATTATTAATTACATTTATTTGTTTTAGCACTGTTAAAATGTTTGATTGTTTTTATAGCATGTTTAAAGGTGCATTATGTAAGATTTAGATAAAGAGCTGGTTGTTCTTGCTGTAATAGTTTATAAATAGATAATGAGAAATGAATTCAAAATTTCAGTCAAATTACTTTAACCTGAGTGAAGTTATGATTGTTTGAAGTTTTGACAAGAATTACATGGAGTCTCGATTTTCAAGCATCATTGCCCATGTGATAAACAAATCATCCATATTAACGATTAATAAAGATGCTATAGAAAGTCAATTATGGGCTTGTCATATGAATAAATGTTTAATTATTTATATAAGTAAAAAGATATGCAATAGGCAGATTGAAGTTTTACATAATGCATCTTTAACTGTATTGTTTTTGTTTAACACATACATTCCATATTTCTTTCTTGAAAATGCATCACAATATAAAGGATCTCTCTCAATGTAACTATTCTTGATATAAGACCATCATATAAAGGATCTCTGTATAAATATTTCTCGTATAAAACCACAATATGAAGAAATTCGATGTCATCAATAATTAGCTTTGTTTAAAATTATATTTTTATTTTGCTGTACAAAAGTCATCGTTTCAACCATAAGAACTGTGACTTTCTTAGGATGTTGCAACTACAAGAAGCATATTGGCCAAAATTAGAATTTGTATGTCTGTATTTTTGATAAAATATTATTACACACAAGCTAAATAACCTGTCTCTAATTTTTGAAATTTTGAAATACTATTATGAAATGTTTGAGAAGAGGTTTTAAAAATACAATTTTTTTTATAATTAAGAATTGATCAAATTTTCAGGAGTGGAGCCTATCCAAACTCAGTTATGTATTAGCTGATTTCAAAATATCAACAAATTTGTACAGACAGAGATTTCAACCAAGGTATTCTGGACAATATTTAACATTGTTCACCAAAGTTAATCCAGGAAAAATATGATTAGAATTTTAAGATTTTTTTTTCCGTCAGTTCTCAAAAAGAATCGCCAGTACCTCAAAGCATTATCACCAAAATTATCGCCAAAATCAAATTTTAATCGCCACTTTCATATTTTTATTGCAAATTGCGACTTTGGCGACCGACAGGGTTAGCCCTGCTCTAGATATTTATTTCATGTTCCAGTTTGTAAAAAGAACATTAATTACTTTTATGTATGTTATGTGTTTTATTGATGTTTTTTTTTTATATTTTGCACCACAGCATAGTATTCATTATTAATTTTATTCATGTATTTTTATTTTTTGAAATTTTATTTTAAGCGCACCTTTATTTACATATATATAATACACAAAATCGGATTTAAAACTTAATCGGAGTTGAATTTAACATTGATTGGGTCCCGTGCATAATATTTCTTGAGGACCCTTCTATTTTTGTATTGAACCATTAGACTCTGCCCCCAAAACTATCTGGAAAGGGGATCCTATTGATCTAGTCAATTTGTTAATGACAGACAATTTCTTATCAATATTGGATTTTTTTTTTTTAATATCTGATAATTGTCACATTTCATTCACTATTTTTAGTTTATATATATGTATTTCCAAATCAACTTTAGCTTAAAGTGTTTAATTTTTCAGCCAAAATGGATGATAATTTTTTATATAAAATTCGTATTTTTTTCCACAAATGGAATATTTTATCTGCCAAAAAATGTGTGATAAAAAAGACAACATGTAACATTTTCATATCTCAGGTAGAAACAATTACCAATATATACAATACAATATAAAAATCTGTATTTACATAATACATTAGCACAGTTGTGATATTATACTAAGATAAACATGCTTGTATATTTTACATGCGGTACGAAGCCACATTTTTGTTAAAGACGAAAATCATTGACAATTATCAATAATCTAATCATTAATCTAAAACACAATTATCGCAAATTGCAACTTTGGCACCTGAGAGCATGAGCTCTGCTTTTGAATAAAGCTTAAATTGTATAATTTTGAATAATGCTTGAATCATGTAATTGTATAATTTTGAATAATGCTTAAATTGTATAATTTTGAATAATGCTTAAATTGTATTATTTTGAATAATGCTTAAATTGTATAATTTTGAATAATGCTTAAAGTTACATTATGGGAGATAAGATAAAGAGATGGCAGTTCTCACTACAATAGTTAAAAACTAGATAGTGTAAAGATAATTTGCTGAAAATTTCAGTCAAATTGATTCACTATTAGCCGAGAAAAAAGCTTTTGAAATATTCATAGCCTCAGTCATCATTACTCAAATCATTAATATAAACAGCATAGTCTCGATTATCCACCTGATTGATTTAATTATCAACCGCCACTAAGCGGCATATACGATTTTAATCTGCCAACATCGAAGGCTAGTCTTGACATAAAGAGTTTATTATGGTCTGAATATGTTAATTAATGTCTAATTGATTATTTAGATAACATCTCAGGCTTAAAGAAAGACCTGCAAAAATCAGATTTTGCTCTTGCATAATGCTATTTTAAATTGTATAATTTTGAATAAGCTTGTATGATATTTATACTTTTTATTAACTTTGACAAGTATATGTCTATTAGGTCTGTCACTAAATGTCTTGTTTGCTATGGTGTTATAGGAAAGCCCTGTAGGCCCTGCACTTTAATATGGAAGACTGGCTAGGTCAGGTTACAGTGAATCTACAGTATAGTGTATTGATTTTATGAAATATGTAGCTGTAAAAATATATTAAACATGCATTATGTAAGATTTAGAGAGTTGATTACAGGTATGCAATGTGAATAAATGTCTAAATGATAATTTATAACAGATTTGAAGCCAGAAAAAAGACCTGATATATGCCGATTTAACTCTTACTTAATGTATCTTTAATAGTTTTCAAACAGCTCTTCTGGATATGTGCTTGATTTATTTATATGGTTACTGATATATTTATAGCCACTGATATTAATATTAATTTAACTAAAGCATTTTAAAGATGAAGCCTTTTTATTGGTTGAGGCTTAAAATCTTAGTACATATTTTACTTCTCAGCAAATGAATATACTGTATTCTAAAAATATTTTAGTTCAATTTTTTGTACATAAATCCCCAATACATATTTCACTATGGCATCATAGGGAAGTGTTAATATTAAAAAATAAAAGCTATCCTGTTTACAGAGGAATAGTTCAATAGAGAAAACTAGAAAAAGCACTTTAGAAACTTCTGCCTTAGTAAAGGATTATTATTAACCCATTTAGTAATATTGCCAAATAATAGTTTCCAAAAGCAGGCATTCCTTCATTATCAGGTAATATGTGATTAGTTTTACTTTGTCTTCACCGATTGTGTTTACGGTAGTTATATGTATTCAAAATACCATTATTTACACTATTATTATTGTTAAATGGTTGGTAGGGTTACTAAATAGTTTAATGTGTACAGGCTTTAGATCATAAGGTCTGTTGTCATTTAGTCAACTTGTGTGATTTTGATTCGCAGCTTGTACGTAACAAGTGGACGTTAAACCCCAGTTCTTCAGCATTCCAGCGTACATCTGTAAACATATACATTGCTACTGTAGTCTTGTGTGTAGTGTGGTCCTCCTGTGTTTATTGTTATTAGACCATTCAAAGCAAATATTTATTCTAGACATGTATAGACAGTGTTTTGTCAATGGATACATGATGTTATATTGATCTCCCATGAATGAATAGCGTAATCATGTTATCCAAAACAAATTTATAATTATGAGTTCAACTTGTACATTGAATATACATGTTCATGTTCAATTCGTAAATTGAATGTGTATATACATGTAATTTTTACATTGAATGTATATTTACATGTGTAATTTTTACATTGAATGTGTATGTACATGTTTAATTTGTACATTGAATGTATATACCTGTCCGGGGTTAGTTTGTACATTGAATGTATATGTACATTTATACTTTGAAGGTGTATATCAAGTACATGTTTATTTTTACAAACGGTAAACGGTTATTAATAGGACTGGATTCATTTTATAATATATTTATATGTTTATTATCTATCATCCACACTGATTATTCTAATAAAATATTTTATTAAAAATAATAAGTGTTGTTTTTGCTATAATGTGATTTTGCCCAGACAGTGGGTTTTCGAATTCCAGCTGTCAAGGGTTCTGGATAGGGGTGACTATTGTTGGTAATATTCACTATTGCGATAGTATTGCTATTGGGTAAACAGCTATTGCAATACTATTACTATTGGGGATTAAATATTGCGATACTATTGGACTATTGCGATAGTTTGATCTGTTTATTAGTTTAGGTTTAAAACACACTGTCATGTATACATTTATTATAACATTTAATCAAACTAAAAATTTTGAAACACTAGAAAGTTCCAGGTAATGTTAGATAATATAATACAAGTAGACTCCCAATAATATAACGGACAATCGCTTATACGGACAGAAAAGTTTGGTCCCGATTTTTGTAATAAAAATTTCTTGTTTTCAAAGTCTTTTTATAACGGACACTCGATGTAAGAGTCCATTTTTATTACGGACATGTAAGAGTCCATTTTTATTACGGACTCTCGTATAAGCAGAACAAAATAATGATGTTACTGATTATATTATCGGTGACCGGAATACTTTTCCCAGAAAATAACCATACTGATTTTTAGTGTTGTCACAATTACAAAATTCTTGAATCTGGTAATCGGCTCGCCAAAAATCGTATCGGTTGGGCTGTGGAAGACATTCCCGCATTCTGACTTACCCCTACTGCTTTAACTGCTAATTAAAAATCCAGTACTTGCAATAGATTACAATTCACTAGTTGATCAACATCTCCAGCCCGTAAATCAGTACGTAATATTTTAACACGGATATCGGTAGTCATATCGACAAATAAACCGACAGAATTAAGCGACGGTGCAGATAAAAACAACATGTGTCTTCTAAAGGTGCGGCAAAAGGGGAGGGGGCGAATAGAAGAGCCTCCTGGCTGATATCTCAGGTACACGGTAACGTCGCATTCTGATTGTGAATTAAATAATAAAGTAGATTGGGTTTTTTTCTTTATATTATATAAAATTGTATATTATTAATATTACATTGGTAGTTTAGTAACTTGTAAAAAAGGCATAGCCAACTTTCCTGTCATATGCGGCATGCAGCATGTCTGTTATTGGCGTACGTGACCATTTTCAGCTTTTTCGCGCCAAAATCAACCATTTTACACATTTCTTAGTACGCCATACCTAATATGGTAGACGAAGATTTCCATGTGACATTGAGATCGTGTAACGCTATTTTAGTGATAACGGAGCTTTTTGTTATAAATACAGAGTAATTAATCGACAAATACGAGTGAATTTGAGCCATGTTACTTCGCTATTACAAACTATCGAAACTATCGATAGTTTGCCTGACTATCGCAATTTTTATCGATAGTTTCTTTTTACTATCGATACATACTATCGACAGTCAAACTATCGCGATGCATCGATTGTTCGATGTATCGTTACACCCCTAGTTCTGGATCCGCGCCTGAACTAGATGACTTTTCTTTAAACTCATGATAAGGGAAAACCAGACCAGAAAATCCTGATTAAAATTCTTCTTAGTGAACCAAGGGGGTTGGGAATCTAAATGCATAGTCAGGAATAAGCTGGTTTTAGTTGAGTGGACTTCAAACCCCATTTCTCTTAGTGAACCACTGGGCCACCATGTCTCTGTGATAAACACAAAAAGTAAGAAAAATGGAAGCTATATTTTGAATTAAATAAATTAGAAGATTAAAACAAAAACAAACCAAGGTATTTAATACTATCTTGACATCGACCGAAATGAGTCTCCAGATAAACCAAAGGTGTAGGTGTGCAATGTGAATAGTATGCAACCGGGCAAGAATAGAATTCCAGGTAATGTGGAGTTACCTCCCTTTAGTCCAAAAATCGCCATTATGCCAGAAATAAGAAATTACTTCCAGTACTATTTTGGTTTGACTCTATATTGTCAATGTAATTAATTCATAAGATATTCATGTGAACGTTTTTGTACGAATAATCTTTTCATCGTGTTCAGTCCCGGGATTCCAGCCAGACCCCGTGCCCTGCGATTCCAGCCAGGCCCACGTTCCCGCTCCGGTTAAGCTGGGCTTTGTATTTATGAATTATGATGAGCTTGTCAATACGTTTGAAGCATCGATGAGGCATTGTAAAAATTGAGCTAAACTAATCTATTCCTAACCTCAACCCGGATTAAATGGGGGATATTTGGGCCGCAGACAGAGATCCCAATTTCGTATCATAATTAAATGAATATTTCATTTATTTTGATGTGTGCCAAATAAATATATCGATCTACCACAGGACAAACAAATAGACATACAAATTAAATTTGTGTAAGTGTGCGCCCCCTTTTCACTTTTGCCCCACTGCCCTATTCAAGCTTAATCTGGCCCTGAGAGTCCAAATAAAAAGTTATCTTGTGGCTACCCCCTTTCCTAAATAACGCGACTACTCCAATTTAATAAATTAAGCTCGATCAATGGTCTAATACCATGCACAATGTGCCCGTAAATGAATGTTTGTGAATATTCTTTAAAACGCCGAGCCTTCCTTCCTTTACAGGTTCAGAAAACTGACAAAATAAAAAATAATAACTTTCTATAATAATATTTATTATTCAAATATTGTCATTCACCATAATATAGATATACACTACAATAGCAGGTTATAATCTATCGTGTCAACAAATCTCAAAATACATAAATAACCGACGGCCATATTTATATGACGGCGGAAATGACTAAAATATTTGGTTTGATATTAATAATACTGGAAATGACTAAGGCATTGGTTTAATATCAATAATACTGTAAATGGTATATTTTGATTTTATTTGCTCTGTTATATAATAATATTAGGGAACATAAATAAATAAATAAATACAGCTTATTACTAGCCTACAATGTAAAATAATAATTTTTGAAATCATGACTGCCCGGGCAAAATTTGGCCCATAGCACATTGTATGGCGTATATCCGTCTTCATAAGACCAGTTCGGGGCAGAATAGTAGGACGTTAAACCCCCTTTCATTTCATTTCATGGATTCAAAACTTGGTAACTTTTGATTTGAAGAGAAAATAACGCCTTTATTTTTAAATATGTATTATGTACGATTTAAATAAAAAAACTTACAATTCTCGGTATACTTTAGTTCACAAATAGATAATGCAAAACGTATATTGCAAATTTCATTCAAATTACCTTATACCGGGCGAAGTAAGGGGTGTATGAAGTAAGGTGAAGCTGATGTAGCATAGATTGTTTATTACCGAGACAAAGTTTCGATTCGCCACTTTTAATTAAATTATTAAATGATGATCGTGTTTCAATCTATTGAAATCTCGGCCACTCGATGCGCTAGAGAGTTGGTTATAGGATTGACATGTTAATAAATGTCTAAATAATAGTTTATATAACATTTTGAAGACAAAATAAAGACCTGCAATGGGCAAATGTAGCTCTTACATGACGCATCATTAGAAAAACACACAAAACCAACAAACTTCAATTGACAATCCATATACAATGAGAATCTCCGAATGAGATTTCCTGCAAAAGTCATCGTTAAGAGATTGACATTAATTTAACTTTAAACTTTTCTGGTTTTAAAGGTATCTTTGACGCTGGTTGTCAAGGGCATTTTTGCAAAATATCTGATTTTTTTTTGCGTCTGATAATCCGTGTTAAAATTGTACAAACATTGATAGATATTTGGACATTTAATTGAGAGGAAAAAAAATAACACAAGTTGTAAATCACTCCTCACCCGACTGGGATGTAATCAAGTTTTAAAAAGAGACTCGACAAAAGATTTTACCCAATAGTTGACGGAATTAAACCATTTTGGGGCTGCTTTTCTCATTAATGATTAAACTTTCAGATGAATCAAAAAATTTCAAATGACGATATTTTCCAAACACCGTTTGAATAACTTTGCATTAGTAACTCATAATCACAACTTTTAATTATACGTGTCGTAATTTGAATCAACTTTGCGCTAGTAACTCATAATCGCAACTTTTAATAATACATGTACGTGTAGTAATTTTAAGCAAAATGTAAGCTTATACTTTTAAAAGTTTCTAATGATAAAAAAAACAACTGGGTATATTAAGATGTTTGGGTGTCTGGTATGATGGTAGATATTGGTTGCTGGCGTACTTTAGGACTGACGTAAGCAGCACGTGACGTAGTTTCCCAACTATTATACTGTGCTTTCAAACTATGGTGATCTAATTCTGGTTGGTGACCTGGAAAGGCGTGTGGATGACGTGCTGGGAAAATAAAATAATAATTTTCATTTATATTCATGTCGGTAAAGTTGGCGTGCAAGATCCCTTGGCACTTGGAATTCGATATAAGAGTAGACCGTAGCGCCGCTGCCCGGGCAAACATTCCCTCATACCACACTGTATGACGTATACCCGTCTTCACTAGCCCATAGGAGCAGAACAGTAGGACGTTAAACCCCAATTCATTTCATTTTCTACAGCAACGTTTTAAAAATGTGGCGTCTTGAATTTAAAATCAATATTTCTGTCTTAGTAGAGGTTTATTTACATTTCCTTACCTTTTAAATGTTGCAATTCTTTAGGAATTTGATTGGGTGCTACGTTATGGCTACTATCATAAGTCGATTCAAAATAATGGTTATACTAAAAAAAATAACAACAAATAAACATTGGTTATAGTTCTACTAAAAGAAATGATCGGTTATGTTTATATCAGATGTTTTAAAAAAAGTATTTATTTATTCATTTATTGTGATTCGTAGGAAAATCCAGGGTTTTCAAAATAAAGTATCTTATTCTTACCTGCGAGGGAAGGGGTTTATTTTTTATTCGGCTGATATCAAATCTCTTCTCATTCCAGTTTCCAATTAGTGTTGTATTGCTATAAGCGTCTTCTTTAGTCGTGCACCTCCAGCCTACTTGACCGAATTTACTGTTATCATTTTCGTGAACCCATTCTTCAGCCAAACCACTACAGCGCACCATGCTTCTAAACGGTGGCTCCGGTTGCAAACTCATCTTGGTTATGGTAGACAATGTTTTTCCGTAGATGCAAGCAAAAAAAACGGTTTAATTAAAGCTCAAAAAGCTAATAGATACACCACTGTGCCCAGTCTTTTATACCTGTTGTATTATTAATAGTATACGTGCATTAGCCATGGTTGTTACGTTATACAATGGATTGTGATGTCATGTTGTTAAGCACGTGATACCCACGTGACGGATTAAATTGTTACACTTACTGGCCCCACGTTCACAAAGCATTATTAGACTTAAGTTGAGAATTTACTCAAAATTGTCCACTTTATTTTAACTAAAACATAGCCCATTATAATAATATTGTTGATTTAAAGTATCAAATATATCAAAAAGAAACTATGTTCAAAGTTTTGTGTTTCTGGATCAAAGATATTTCTTACAAACAGTGATTGAAAGTTGAGCAAATTTTCAACTTAAGTCTGAAAATGCTTCGTGAACTTGGGGCCTGGTCTACTATTTCTATTTATAGAATGCTTAGCATTTGTTGTACTACACTACTGAGCGTTCCCGTTAGTGTCATAATTCTATGGTTGATAATAAAAAATAATGAACAAAATAAACGAGTTACTAAAAAATATATATGACGTCAACTATCTTGTGACGTCATGATTTTTCGCAAAAATTATTAAGTTGCGTTAAATTTTGGTTGAGTTTTCGATATTTTTATTTTCTTCAATAATTTTACTGTACAAGTACATAGTATGGTTACAATTTTGCCGATAAATAATGACTTCACAAGAATCCGCCTATCAAACCATAGCACCATGAAACTGAAAGGCGATATAAATAATACTATGTAGCCTATGCGAATACCCCGTACGCAAACTTGTATTATGTATTACTAGAAATTATGGTCTCCGTGACTAGAATTTAATGCGTATCAATTGACTTTGTCCAGTTTTTTTATCCAAAATACCAGTCGTCCATATTTCTTGACAAGAGCTAAATTTGCGTATTGCAGGTCTTTCTTTTGATCGTAATCAAATCTCAATGCCATCGCATGCTCTACATTTTCAATGGATTTAAAATTGATTCAATTGTAAAAAAAAAAATGAATAATTGAGACTTTGTTTACTATCGTAACAGTGGTAGCAATGACAATCTAGACTCGTCTATTCTCCAAACGTCCTACTGTTATGCTCCGGTAGTAACTGTACTTGTTACCTTAAACTGTGTTTAAGGTAACAATTGGTACAGTCTAAGACCCCTTACGCAAGTTCAAATAGGTTCAAACGCACAATTATTGTCAACATACATCATTACAGTTTGTATTAAAATAAGTAATTCTATCACAAATAGTGAAGACTGGACCATTAAAATAGTTACCGAACAGTTTTTCTCTGCATAGCGCTTTTTATGTTGTAGGCATAATGACGTATTACGCAACTTGCGGCCATGACGGTCGGCCAGTTGAAATTTCGCGTAAGAGATGGGTTTCATCAAATCATATAATTATGCGGTAAGGCCTCACCTTTATTTCAATAAGAATTGATTTATTATATGTTAAGCTGCGTGCAGTACTGTTTTGGGTCAGTTTATTTGTAAATTAAGCGAGCTATAGGCCAGTAAACTTTTTGTAGTCATTTGACTAAAAAACTTGCGCAAAGGAACTCGGTAGGAAAAACCACTACTGCGACTGGAGTAAGACGGAAGACAGCTCAGTAGTGGAACCATTTCTAATGCTCCGGTAGGCTAATGAATACATGCACACGCCATAGTGTGCTATGAGGGGAATTTTCCTCGGACAGCTGTCCTACGACCCACTCTTATATAGAATTCCAACTGCCAAGGGATCTTATACGTCCACGCCAATGTGTACACGGGGCCTCTGTTATTCGTCCCATCCGAACGACTATACGTTGTCCCTTGCAAGACCCCTTTCTACAACTACTGACAAAACTGGGCAAATGGTGACAGGGCTAAGAAGATGGCAGTCAGAAACTTCCGTGTACACACAGGTGTGGGCACGTAAAAGATACGAACGATTGTCAGTTGCATTTTGAGGAAGAGTTTGGTGAAAACGCCGCTTTCAAAATTTTATTTGGTGCAGAAATGTAACGTACTATGTATTATGTAGATACTCAGGTAAATTAGTACCATGGAACGAGGCAGATCATTACGTCATGGCATACCTGAGCCACAGACAACCACATTGATTTTTACATAGGAAATCGATACTTATCGGAATAAATGTAAATAGTTTTTGTTCCGCAGGGTTAACGCACTGCTATTCAATTGAAGCCAGACTATTTAACCGTCCAGCAGTCATTCATAGACACGCCTTGTTTCAACAGTAACAATGAATCTACATTTCGTATTGTGCTAGCTTCATTATAGCCAGTCTGTTAAATAGTTACCTAAATTAACAGTACTAGTGACCTAAATTCATTTTTATACGCCCACAATTTTGGTTCAAATCAGATGAAACTGATATTATGTTAATATGACCAAAAATCTTGGACAGCTTCGATTTTGGTGCACATCAAAACTCAGCTACTTGTTTACTACTGGGAGCCACTGTGGCTAAGTGAGTAAGGCGCTGGCTCGGTGTTGGCCAAGAAAGTGAAATGGTACGGACTGGGGGCATGTCAAGAATAGGTATGTAGTCGTTCCTATGTACCCATTGGCGTGTACGTAAATATCTATTGGCGGTTGGAATTGAATATAAGAGAAGTTCATAGCGCCGCTGCCCGGGCAAAGTTTCTCCCATAGTATACGCTATATACACCTGTCTTCATTAGCCCTGTCGGAGCTGCATAACAGGACCTTAAACTCTATTTCATTTGTTTGGGTTGTAAATTCACCTGAATAATCTATAAAATACACTTGTATTACCCAACAGCTTTATATGATTTGTGTTTTTAAAATACAGATGTGACGTCATCCTTTGATGTTGGCGTACCATTATTTCCAATAATGTACGGGCAACTTGTCAATCGTAAATTACCTGCATGTACTATATACAATATTTGACTCGCGTGGCGTATTTCATTGAGAAGCACCGGTGGGATAGTGTCTGTAGTTTAAGTTGTTTAATGGTCTCGAACTGAAGACATTGCGTAATGTATTGAAACAACACTCGGCTAATGCCTCGTACAGTATCAATATATATTACTTAATGTCTCGCTCTCGACCATTAAACTATATATAATAGACACGACTGAAATACTGTATCTTACAATAACATGAGAGTTGTATCATCTATATTTACTGTGTGTTGTTTGTGAATATACAGTAGATTAGGAAACATTGATGTTATAATCAACATATTAAAGCGACATTAGATAGACAAAGAGCTGACAGTTCTCGCTGCAATAGTCACATAGTAGATAATGAAAAGGGGATACAATGAAAATGTCAAAGTACATGACTCTGAGCCAAGCTATCGGTGATACAATTTTTTTTTTTATCTCGATTGTCTCGATTATCCATTTTACGGTTATTTCATCAATCACAAAATGTATTCAAATCTACTAAATATCGGAGCCACCCGATGGTATCAAGTTGATTGGTTTAACCATAGTTTATTGTACTAGAAATTAAATTGCAAATGGATTGGGGCAAAAGATTCGAAATGTTATCGAAGCCATCCCGAGATCTACAAATACATTATAATAAATTGTAGGTTATTCATTATACAATTATACATTATCTGAAATGAAATGAAATGAAATGGGGTTTGACATCCTACTCTTCAGCACCTAACCTGGGCTAATGGAAATTTTGGTCGGGCAGCGGCGCTACGGCCTATTCCTATATCGAATTCCAACTGATAAGCGATCTTTTACGTACACGCCAATGTGTACACGGGACCTCGGTTTCTCGTCACATCCGAACGACTACACATCTGTCCTTGTCAGTGTCGGGCCTTCCGTTCTTATACATTATCTATTTATGAATTATTATAGCAAGAATGGTAAGCTCTATATCTAAATCTTACATAATGTATCTTTAAAGGTAATTTGCTGAAAATTTCAGTCAAATTGATCCACTATGAGCCGAGAACGAAGCGTGTGAAATTCCACCTAGCCTCGGTCATCATTACTAAAATCATTAATATAAACAACATACTCTCGAATATCCAGAACTTAATTTCAATGGCCGTTCAGCGGCATATAGGAATCTAATCTGGCTTACATCGAAGGCTAGCCTTGACATCCAGAGTTTAATATAGTCTGGATAAGTAAATTAATGTCTAATTGTTAATTAAGGCCTAAAGAAATATTTGTAATAGGCCGATTTTGCTCTTGCATAATACATGTTTAACTAAACGAAACAACAAAATATATTTTCTAAAAACCTGTGACCACTTTACCATGTTTTTTTGTTTTGTTTTGTTTTGTTTTGTTTTTTTTTGTTTTGTTTTGTTTTGTTTTTTTGTTTTTTTTTGCAACCAATTGAGGCTATTTTTCGAAAAAGTTCAGCCTTTAGGCAAATGTTTGAATTATTTTGAAGGGAGATGTGATCCCCTTGGACAACTTGGCCCTGTGCTTAAGCACACCTATAAGCACAAAGGTAAATCAGACACTGTAAGACACACGCGTGTCCTGGTTTAAATATTCCATCATCAGCGCTTGATGTTTGCTATTATCCAGCCAGACAATTATATATCTACGCTAACCTTTAGATCAACTGCTCCACCGCCCACATCATCACACCCAATGCATCCAGTGATTTCTTTAGTTCGTTTGATTTGAGATTTCTATGTATAGACGACTTCCGTGAGAATATCATTTAAATATGGTTTGTAGCCTACAAGGATGATTTACTTGTAGAATAGACACTCCACACCGGAAATGCAGATAAACTTTCTTGGTTAATACCGGGGTCTCCAGGTTAGCGATCCAACGTCTTACTCAATGTGCAACCGCGGCTTCTACAAGTCATTACAACTGAAATAAGCTGGGTCGGCATGCATGAACAATACAGACAGCGGATATAGTATAGGAAACACCATTATTAAATGACGTCATTGGTTTGGGTCTTAATTGCCTTTATTAAAAGATCAGGATTTCATGACAGACGACAAAGACAGAAAAAATGCCCCCCCCCCCCCCATGCTGCACATTTATCTATTTCCATATATTATATTGACCTATATACATGTAGATGAATCAGTGACTGACATCCTTTTTCCTAATTATTTCCGACAATATACATACAAACAAAACTCAGCAGAAGTGGAAATCTATCAAAAGTCGAAATAAAAGAAAACGAATGGTGTGTGACGTCAAAGATGCCTTATACCATAGGTCAACTTACATCACGTGATTGCTATATAAGGAAAGTCGATCATTTTTGTCAGGAATCAATGAAGAATAAAAGAAAAGGTGCACTTTGTTTTGTCTTTTTGTTCTTTCTTTTTCAGAGGGGTCTCTTTTAAAATTGTTTTATTTTGTAATAAAACAACTGACTTGCGTATTATATATCTCGATATACATCAATGAATTTTATTTATAAATTGTGCGGATCATGCATACTTGCCGCTGGCTATATAGACGGGCCGCGTTCACCGAGAAAGTTCATCCAGATTTTCCGGCGTGGTTCCCCGCTGTCAGCGATGCAGGACAGATGGCTTGACAAGAGACAACGTACAGCGTCTTTCGGTGGGACGAAGAACTGAATTCTCTTCTATACGTTAGCATGCACGATAATGATCCCCTGGAAGTTGGAATTCGATATGGGTGAGAGCCATGGTGACTCGATGAGTAAGATGTTGGCTCGCTAACCTGGAGGGCACATTTTCCGGCGTGATTCACCTTGTCAGTGTAGGATTAAGAACCTGAAAAGGTGCAACTTATACTCGTTCAGATGGGACGAAAAACCTATCATTCCCATGCTATTGGATTATTTTGATTTTCAGGGGATCTAAACACGATTGCTAGTGAATGATTTAAATTAAAAAATGGATAATCGAGGAATTATTTATTATCGTAACAATCTGATTAAAAAATACAGATCAATACTTTCGATGGCTGCACTACATGAAGATCTGACCAGTTGTACTGGGAGATCGCGTCAGGGATCATACGAGCGGCTTTTCACACTATGGCGTCAGACATTGATAAATTAATTCAGCGTTGATGTTTGTAGTGGTTTACCCACAGTTCCGTGCCTGGAATGCCAACAAGTCGCGGTAACAGGTCGTTTCATTGGCTAACTCCACTCAGAATGAAATAATTTGACTGAATTGTCCAACATAATCTCTCTTTATTTTCTATTTTAAACTAATATAGCGAGTACTTTCAGTCATTTTTCTAAATCCTATCTAATGGACCTTTAAGCATGTAGCGTGGACGTGAGATATTGTCCGGAATTCGGAAATGACGATTAGCGGCTTTAATAACAGAATCGTTAGCACGGTGCGTAATATGTGTGTGTGTATCATGCGCGTGATGACGTCTCGTCTTGCTCGATGAATCATATCGTAATAGCACAGAAAACCAATGCAATCGTTTCACGCTGCAGTGCCTTTTATCCACAGGTTGAAAAACGTGTAGTTTGTTCTCATTTACATAAATGCGTGGGCCAGTAGACATTTATAGGGTCGTGTTGTGTGTTATTTAAAGTGTACTGAAATAGGGTTTACAATATGATATTACAGTTAGAAATGAAATGAAATGGGGTTTAACGTCCTGCTGTTCTGTGCTGACTTGTCTAGTGAAGAAGCGCATACGCCATACAGTGTGCTATGAAAAATGTTTGTCCAGACAGAGATTCTACGGCCAGGCCCCGAGTTAACAAAGCATTCTTAGACTTAAGTCAAGAATTTACTCAAAATTGTTCGCCTTATTGTCACTAAACTATAGCTCTTTATAAAACTTTTGTTATTTTTATGTATCAAATACCCTAATAGGAAACTATGTGCAAAGTCTTGTGTTTCTGGATCAAAGATTTCTCTTTTAAACGGTGATTGAAAGTTAAGTAAATTCTCAATTTTAGTCTGAGAATGCTTTGTGAACTTGGGGCCCGATATCACAAAAAATGCCCATCATTGTACCAAATCCAAATTTTTGTTTGATCTCCAGTCTGGCATATTCTCTTTATTTTTACACATGTCCACCATCTATGAAAATGTTATTTTTTATTTCGTTTATTTCGAATTCTTCTTTATTATTCAATTTTAAAACTTGTTTAATTTCATACTTACATTTCGAACTTATTATTATTTGATTGTACCAGTCATCGGTATGAATTATTGTTTGGACCATTAAGCCCCCGCACAGTCTAGTTTGCACATACCCCGCGCAGTGCCCCGTTTGATTAGTGCTGGGCCATTGCTTCAGGAATATGAGTTTGTAAGGTTCTGTGTTTTGACAGCGATCTCGTCGAGTTTCCGCAGACAGTCGCGATATAAGACCATGTTTTTTTCAAAAATGTCCTAAGCTGGCGGCTGACCCCCTCCCCCATATCCGCCCCAGCCGGATTCATCCCAATGCTAAAGACCCCTACGCCAAAGCGAATAATTGAAATAAAATTGAACCATATGTTAGTCCCGGAATGACCTAGTTTGGTTCGAGTGGACGATACCAACCACCCCACCCCAACCCCTTCTCTGTCGTATTTATTTTCCAATCGTAAATTTACAGACATACCCGTATCTATTATGTTAACCATCTGATAAATATTCATGAAAACTGGTCAAAGGTCAAGATTGTAACTCTGATGGCCACACCCCCTTGTGACAAACTATTCAAGGATCAATAAAAGCCAATAAATATGCATTAAGCTGCATTAAGTACACGCCCAACACAATAGTCAATATTTTTCGCTGAGACAGCGTTTTTTTTTAAAAACATTTTTACAGTTTTTAAAACCACGTGATTGCTGCTACGGATTAACATTCATTGCACGTAATAACGCAATGGTGAAACGGAAAAAAGAAATTTAACGTTACAAATAATTGATTAGTTGTTGAGTAGAAAAATTATCCAGACGGTTAATGTTCATTCACACGAACGTGTAAAGATTAAATAGATATCTATATGTAAAATGGCAGTGAGTCGGCTAGTTGTTTCCATGCAGTATCTGCCAATAATACACCACACACGTAATAACCCTGGCATTTAGTTCATTCATACTTTCCCTAGCCTAACCATTTACAAACCGGTTACAGTGCAAGTTTAAATTCACTGCTGACGTAATCCATTCACCGTGTAAACCAGTTTTGGAAGCGCGTGAAAGACTACCGGCGAATAGTTAACGGTCCCCATTGACTAGACCCGTTTCAGTGGAAACATGGCCGAATGACACTAGCATACCGGGATACAAATTGGATATACTTGGATCAGACATGCAATATTCGTTGTCCTTTTCTAAAATGGCGAAGAACGAACCCGAGAACGATAAGAAATCCACACGGCGAGTGACATTCCAGCTTGACACGGATGGTAAAAGTAGTGATGTTATTTATCGTGGTGAGTAGTTATTGTGCGTGTATGTGTGTATATATACATATACTATAAATGTATATAGATCTATTACTTACATTGTATATACATACACATATATATAGTATACGTCATACCTACATACCTTTATACCTACACCGACACAGACATTCAAGAATTTCAACAATTATTTTTTTCTTTTTTTGTCAGAAAAAAAACCCTAATCGATTATCGAATATCTAGCTCCATTGCTGGAATGTGTACCCGGGGCCTAATTTTTAGTGCAATTTCCATTTCAAGGACAGAAATTTCTAATCGATATCGATTATTTTATTGATTAACACGGTGTAATATTACCCCAGTTTAAGCGCTATATTAATATTTATTCGCGAAGTAAAAAAACCTTCCACCCGGCAAAATTTGTGTCACGGAATCCATATTGGTTCCTAAGAGTACTCAGATTTCATCCGACCGGTAACGGCAAAATTTATTATTAAAATAATGCCGGAGAACTGCACCATAAAATGTTGTGAGAACGAAGGATAATTTTCTGTTATATATACATACAACGATCTAAGATATAGATTTGAAGTGAACATTTAACGTAAACACCAGTAAAGTTTAAATGGGTTACGCAGTTAGAGAAATCTAATACGTAAATTAACATATATTTACCTTAGCAATGTTTTTATATAGATACAAAAACAACCACGTCCAGTCTTTGTTAAAGTCACAATATTAACACTTGTTATTTACATACAAAAACAACCACTTCCAGTCTTTGTTAAAGTAACAATATTGTTATTTAGATACATCAACGACCACGTCCAGTATTTGTTAAAGTAGCAATATTGTTATTAATTTATAAACACCAGCCACGTCCAGTCTTTGTTAAAGTAACAATATTGTTATTAAATTTATAGAAAACAAATAACCACTCCTCGTTAAATATTGTTATTTTTATTTCTAAAAAAAACCCCAAAACAACCACGTCTGTGTTATAGTAGCAATATTGTTATTAATTTATGAAAACCAACCATGTCCAGGCTTTGTTTAAGTAACTATATGATTATGTTGTTATGAATTTATAATAACAACCATAACAAGTCTTTATACGGAGCTAAAATATTATGGTTTGTTGTGTATGACATTTAGTAATGAATTAACAAATATAAATAACTTTAAGTAATTACAATTACTTAGCTTTTATTGCAGCCAGCTAAGTAATTGTTTTATATTTATTTATAATCATCTACAAACTTAGAATTTTGTCTTTAAGAACAGAAAATCTGGATTATCCAAACACCCCGAAATGAAATGGTGTTTAACATCCTACTCTTCTGTCCCGACTGGACTGTGAGCGAACTTTTGCTCAACATTGACGCCGCGACCTACTCTTATATCAAATTCCAATGGCCAAGGGTTCCTTTACGTGCACGTATTTGGAAGTTAGTTACACAGTCGTGACTCTACCTTGAATATTAACATCACACCTGCTATAGGCCTAGTATCCAGTAGCAACTGAGCCCTAAACTTACCCATTATATTATGTAGTAACCCACCCCATCCATCTATAGTGGGAATATTATTAAATTAATCACATATATTGTTTTGGATAATAGATCTAAAATAATAAACCTATAGGTAATACCATCCCAGGGGCGGATCCAGGAATTTTTGCAGGAGGGGGTTTGCGGTGTTTCGGTTATGGAAATCTGCCATCATCGTCTCTAAATTACATAGGCATACATACAAATTGAGCTTTCTAGACAGAGAAATCGTTTATATACTGATGTAGGATCACTTTGTGAAGTAATTTGTGATGTACCCCCCCCCCCCTCTGGATCCGCCACTGCATCCACCCACCCACCCTCCGTAACTCAACATTTTAAGTATATGGGTGATACCATTGCCTATTCCCGGATCCCTCATCATCCAATTGAAATAAAATATTGGTTACACACAAATCAACTGAAAATACATGTATATATATATTTTATTTAGTGTTTGCACATCATTGATTTTAATATCAGAATATGTAAATAGTCAAATACTTAATTTATTGCTTGGAGCATAATTGTATAATATCAGGCCAAACCGATATATATTCTCGGTGATATGGATCAACAAATAACACACTCAGTTAATTACTAAGTGCGATGTTTTGTACAACTTTTTAAAACTTAAATATTTGGAACTAAAAGAAAGTTTAAAAAGAAGAAATAGGAACTTTTTTGATTTTCAATTAGTATTTTTTTTTCCTGGAGAAATTGGAGGCAGAATATTAACAGATGTTGCCAAAGAATAGAAAATTAAATTGGAGTGACCCAATATTACTGCCCATGATATTACAATTAGATACATGTATGTATGTACTATTATACAAATGAAATGAATGGGTTTAGCGTCCTGTTCTGTTCTGCAGTGTTCTTTGAGTGTACACGGGACCTCAGTTTTTCGTCCCATCCGAACGATGGCCCTCTGTCCTGCTCCAATTACAGTGGGAAACCACGGTGGAAAATCACGAAATATATCTTCTAACATGGAATCGAACACGAAACCGCCAAGTTAACGAGCCAACGTCTTACTCACTGAACCATCGAGGCATCTCAATTACAATGGTGGTTTAATATTCTAATACATGTATATGATGGGTATGATATTGCAAGATATGTAAATATACTATTACTATAATTATTGTGGTAGCCTTACATACAGGTATGTGGTATTACAAGTAGATATGTATATTACATGTACTATTGCGGTAGCCTTATATACAGGTATGTGATATTACAAGTAGATATGTATATTACTATTTGATTATACATATAGATATTATGTCAACTCCTATATATAGATACTGTCGGTGTATTGCACTCCATTATGAAACCCGATAAACTGTCATATCATATAGAAGCTTTGCCAAGTCTTCAAATCTAGTAGACTCGGGTTAATGGGTGCAAAATTATTAACGATAGTAAACGTGTAGGCTTTGCTAACTCGGTTTATTTAATATCAGACACAACTTTTGTTTTCTTTTTATATCCTGCATATATAATATATATATTTAAACTATACTGTCTAATAGCATCTAAATTTATATATTGCAGCTGGGCGACTTTCAGTTAATATTAACTAATTAAAAGGCCGCGCAATTCTATTCTTTGAAACCTTAAAATAGACGAAAATGAGTCTGAAAGCTTTAGTGGTTTATTATCATTTTTTTTTGAAAAATTTATTGTAATTTCTAATCAATTAGGTTCAATGGTTAATTGTTTAAGAGACATTTACGTAAACTGCATGAACAATCCAAATTGAATGGTAATCGTTTACGCCTACTTAATCCATTCTACACGTTTTTATTATTATTATTTTGTCGTTTTGGAACCAACCATTACTAATTACTGTACTTTTTGCATTGTCTTGTAAGATATGTTTCTCCTTTTCCATTGTGTATTAAATATAGAATATTATGATCCTATATTTTACTGCAATATAACAACATCAATATTGATTGAAATGGACCATTATTGAATTTCAGTTCGTGTTTCTAAATTTTATAGAAAATATTGAGTAAGCGGTTTGGCTCTTATAATAGGCACAGCACCCTTTTTACCGTGTTTCATATTTCCACATTTAAGTTCCTAATCACGGTCTCCAATATTCCCTTTTTTTAACTTTTCATATATTTTATCAATTATTATTAACGCCTGCGGGTTAAGCCATTTTACTTACCACGTTGTTTGTTTGTGTATATAATTTACAATACAGAAAAAAAATCGAATAACATTTTCATATTAAAGAAGCTAAATCGCTAAAATTTGGACCTAGAAATTAACACAAGTGGATTGCACCGCGTATAATACTGTAATATGAATGTATGTAAACTGATTTACACTCAATGGTTTCCGTTTTTACTCTAATTTCAAATCAGTTATGTTCGGCGAAATAAACCAGCAGTTTCAATCGAATGCTAATTTCTAGTGTCTGGTTATTCCAGTCTGCATACGCCGTTTGACTTGGTGCAATGTTTCTAGACTCGTTTCGCGAGTCTCTTGCTAGAACTGAGGCTGAAACGCATTATTGTACACGATTCGTGTGCCAATGAGGAGAAAATGCTTATTTTGCTTTTTGTAAATCACTATACATCAAACCGGCCTAGAATATCTACTAGCAAGTTAAAGGGCGCATGGCTCTATAATTTGGAACATTAAGATACTTTCCCCGAGTACTTACTGTGTGATTTGATGATAATATTTTGACAAAAACATAGTCAAACTAGTTAATCTATCAAACATTTGCTTCAAATCCCTCCCAGAACTGTTGTTAGAGGCCTTGTCTGTTACCTCGCTTCATTGAGGGAGGCTTCATTATTTTAGAATGTATTTTTCACTACCTACTGTCCATATTACCATAAATATTGAGGCCTAAGTAAATTTTTAATTATTTGCCGCCAACTTCTTTTTCCACCGTTTAATTGCAGAGTATTTTGAACCATTATTGATCAAGATATAACAAGATAGTGCACAAAAGGCTGACAGACAACAATCAGGTTGCCAGTTAGTGATACCCCGACAGCTTTGTCCAGTTCTTGTTCCATGGGTGTTTTTCGGGCAATACCGTATTTTCTGTTTAGATTGGGTCTCTGTTCTTAACATACATACCAAATTTGCCATACATTTATTGGAAATAACAATGTCAGTCTTTTACGCCGACTAACGCCATTCTAGACGATTTTTATTTTATCATTATTTTGTCTTTTGTGTATCAGCCAGTACTAATTACTTCCGCATTGTCTTGTGGGATAATTATGTTTTTCTTTGATCATTACAAATGTAGCCCGAGACCATAGAATAAACGCTTTATGTGCTGATTTTAAAATGTCCAGTGTGACTTACATATTCAATTTTAAGATCCCGTATTCTCACAGCAAGATATTAACATCAATATTGATAAAAATGGACAATTATTGAATTCTTAAATCGACCTCTTTTTTTGTCCGTGATATCACCGTCTGTGGAAGCAGACAATAATCCCAGCGAACAAAATCACGCTATATATTATATGTTTACATTTCCGTTTCCGTTATTTAAAAATAGACTGCGATATCACCATCCGTGAAAGCGGACGTTACGTCCCATTTTACGTTTTGAGACGAAAACCTGGTTTTAAAACATTACGATGTACCTTTAAACCTAAACTCTTTTATTATTCAGCTGAGTGTTATAATGACGTCAACGACATGCCATGTTTTTGCGCTGAGACATTTAGAATTGTCCTTCAGGCCACACCGACGCTTACCGTTTCCCATTCTATCGCACACAATAGTACTCACAAATAGACTATTTACTCAAAAGACAAGGACAAATCGTTGTTGTTTTTAATGACTATTTACCATTTTGTTTAGCGAATGTTTGAGAAAAATGTGTATGTGTTTTATATTCATTCTTCATTCTTCAAGGCTATTTGACTATTTACCATTCTTCAATAATTAACCATTTTATTTTGTTGGCGATATTTGAGCAAAATATTTTTTTTTAAGTATTCATTTAAGAACATAATCTTTAATAATTTTTACCATTTTTGGGGGTAATATTTGACATATTTTATTCTGTGTTTTATAGTAGGATAGGCCTTGTTTGTTCCGTGATACTCTTTCTGGTAATTATACATTAAATATATTTATATAAAAAATAGTAAGCTTACCCATTCAAGGTTATATCTTTGAAAATTAATTTTTTTTTTAGGAATGCGGACTTACGATGGAGTCATGAATGACACACATAAAGGAGATGCCCTCGCTTTTTGTAATCAAATTTTTAATTTATGTTATGGGAATGGCTGGCTTACTGAATTTTCAAAACAAGTTCAACAGTACTACACATTATTAATTATGCAAGTCAAAGTACTGAGTCGTCATTGGTCATTTTTTAATCATTTTATTGACTGTTAAATCGTGAATATGGAATATTCTGAGAAAAAATCACATGACGCCAAATGACTGTCATTATAGCCTAGGAATCTGGGTTTAACGTCCTACTTTTCTGCGTGGACTGGGCTAACAAAAGCCAATACAAACGCCTTTAGCATCATTTTACTGAAGTTATATTTATTGTGTTTGCTATATGAATGATGATGACACTTAAATATCAAGTTAAACGGGTATAATGCAAGAGCTAAATCATCGTATTACAGATCTTTCTTTGACTTTGAGCCTTATTGATTTGAAATAGTGGGATGTTATCCCCCATTTCATTTCACATTCAAAAACACTAATTCAAGTTTCCATTGCAAACTAAAAATATTGTGAAAGTTGAATCTTTTAAAGGAATATCAATCTGGAATGGCTCCCTGTTCACATAACTGTTCTTATTGATGGCCGTGTTTTTTGTTCTTTTCAAGCGCCATTATGGTATTTGAATTATGTTTTCTCATCCTGCTCCAAGAACAGGAACATAAACCCGACCTAGTTATTGATTTGTAATGATATCGTCTGTCAGCCAACACGTGTTTATAGAGGGTAGGTAGGTAAGCAATAACTCACCACCTGCAACACTTATTAAACGGAATGTAAGGTAGTTACGAGTATATACAGAAATGAAATGAACTGACTCAGCTAACGATGAGGAGCCTGTGATATACAGAAGGCTACGAGGGAAACATTGCCCGGGAAGCCTTGCAATGGCCTACTCTTAATTCGAATCCCATCTGCCAAGGGTTCGGTGTATTCAGCAATGAAATGGAATGAATCGATTCACAATAATTGTCCAAAAAACTAACATGCGAATGGCCAAGGTAATTGTCGAAGGAGCTAGCATAGTTGAATCAGCGGAACCTGTGACTTTTATTTAAAGAGCGTCGCTCTCAACTGGGCTAATGAAGACAGGAATACGCTATACAGTACATACTACATGTATATGGGAAATTCTGCCGGGCCGCGGCGCTACAGCCTACTCTTATTCCATCTATCTTTACTTGCACATCAACGTGTACACGAGACCTCGGTTGTTTGTTCCATCGGGGCGACTACACAGTGGTCCTTGCAAGCTGCCCCCCCCCCATAGTTCTTTACAACGGACAAGGTAAACCATCTGATAGACCTTGAAAGAATTGTTTTATACTATGCTGCAATGTGTAGACAATATGTCACGCACTACTGGGCTTGCTGCACTTTACACGTCTCACAAAAAAGAAATCAATCTAGGGTTTAATAACTTGAAGTGTCTGTACTGTAACAATACATTTTAATTTAAACCTGACAGATTTAACTGTGAGCTATTCTCAAATAACAAAATACCCATAATTATTTCCTTTCGGGTTGCCGACGATCACAAAATAACGTCGACATACTAATTGTACACCGATCTCAATTTAGTCTCTATCATCCAAACAAATACTCGACGAATATTAGTCTGGATTGGTCCTCAAAATTTGACGAAAAGCAGGACATTGTCTGGATTATCCAGTCTTTTAAGTTACCACGTACTGAATCTATCAAACCATCTCGATTCTCAACAATGACACTCTCTAAAATTTTGTTTGTAAAGGTTTTAATTGAAATGGTAATTTTCTCTCGTCATGAATCAGACGTATGGCTTCTCGCAATCTTCTTAATTCTTCATCGCGATTATTGCTCGTCTCAATTTTGTTTCTATTAATAGATGTGGGATATATTTCAGACTCGCTTTATAGAATCTAGCACAATCGGCCCGGCTTCATAAGACCTAGCACTTACCGAGACTTTAGCCAAACGGTTCCATTGCCCATGCGTAACCGGGAGTTTGTTTTTTTTATGTGGTAGATTATCCAGTAATTTTCGTCAATAATTGACAACCGACCCAGACCTTCCGTACGTTGAAGACTAGGGGTTCTGGGTAACCGAGACTAATCTCAATTCGTATATCGGGGGTTCGGACATATTCCTGAAGCAATGGCCCGTGAAATCCCTCTCTGGCCATTGCTAGAATAGCGTCTGTTTCTTGAACTTATGCGGGAGTGTGTCTATTCTTTCCGTTCAATGAAAGCTATCACTCAAGTACAGCAACATGACAGTCCTTCGTTTAATTTGGGTCTTCCCTAAAACTTTGGACAGTGATTTAAGGTATTAAAAACGGTGAAAGTATGTTCATTTCCAAACAGTATTGTTATTTACATTTCTTTCGACTTGATAGCCTGGTTTGTCACGCAATTAAATTTACTGCAGTATTCTGCTTTGCACGGGTTAATTAGGCGTAATAAAATCGTGAGCCATGACGTAACGTTATGTAAACATATTTGGTCCAATATTGGCACTCGTTTTAAATGTAAAGCTGTTGTAGGGCAGCTAGTGATTGGTTGGTAGACGGACTACTGACCAATCAAAATTTAAAACAACAATATCCACTCATAATAGCAGTGTGTAGTAGGATTACCTCTAATCAAACGCAACACTGCGCAGAGTATGGGGTTCCGATGGCCGAGTGGTCGGTCATCGCTGGCTTGTGGTCGAGGTTTTCACCCCTGTTGTAAATGTATATCGCATCACTTACCATACATTCTTAATTATTTTCTGTCAACTTCTGTTTCCGCTATTTAATTGCAGAGTCTTGTGTAGGTTTACACACCTCAATGTTCCAAAAACAGCCTAACCATTTGATCAAGAAATAACAACTCAGCCGAGCTAGCATACAATAATCGGACAAACCTCGAGGTTGCCAATTAGTTACACCCTGGCATTTTTGCCGAGTGCTTGTCCCATGGGTGTTTTTCGGGTATTCCAGTATTTTTCTTGTAAGATCGTGCGTCAATACTTTCCATATATTATACCAAATTTGCTATACTTTGAAAATAACCATTCGATAAACACTTCCGGGACAATGTATCTTTAGTCAAATCGTCACTTTATTAATTTTTGTATCCAAATGTAAGAGACCTATAGGAGACCTAGCCATTGTATACAATATTTTTTGAGAAAATTTTTAAAAAAATTTGACGTAGCAAACCAGAAACATAATTAAATAAATAATTGTCTTGTGTAATAAGGCAGCCCATGTGTAAATTTATAAATTCGTCAAAATCTAGACAATATAATGTACATGTAGTAATTATCAAATAGTTCAAGTCCTGATACCCCATTTTAAGCAGTAGGAATCACTTGCAAACTACAATATGTGTAAGAGGAACCTCTACGAATGTCAATCCAAAACGATCCACTTCCTTTCAGAATTTACAAAGTTATGAGGAACTGAAATTTCATCGCAATGCTGCTCGCTATGCTGTAATCCCATTAAAGCTGCGTTCACACTAGGGGTTTAATCTGAATTGAATACAGAATAAAGTTTTATTCCAGAATTTTGGCGTCACACTCAATTTGATAAAAATCGAACTGAATCTGAATTAACGAATCCGTATATTTTTCCGAATGCAACCCGGAACAATTATTCCGCACCGGGTTATTCTTAGTCAAGATTCGAGTGTGAAACGCTTGATAGATCAAACTGTTGATCATCCAAGTCTAAATTTCTGTCCCGGAGTCTTGTAACTGTTGCCAGTTTCCAAAGTGTTACAGCCAGTCGCTCGTGGTGAGGCACTTACCTCCAGAGTCTTGTATCTTGTTTTTCAATGGCTATTTTCAACAAATTTCAAACTATCTCGAACGTAGCCCCTTGACATGCGAGGGTTCTCTCGCCAATCGCTTTCTCCCCAAAGTTCGCAATGATAAATTTCGTGCTAATAATTCCAAAGATGATATTTCACCCAAAGGCGACGGGGATTACGGCCCGGGCCTATATTCTGTAACTTACATAGATGTAGCCTTTCGTCTAATGAAACAAATACTGTGGTAACATAACCAGCTAGTAAATAGGTTGTCAGGCAACGAAACATACGCCCTCCGCAGTTAAGTACTCCGAGCAGTCAACAGGGGTTGTGGCATACTTTTCTTTTTGTCAGTAATGCAAACATTTAGAACACACTAAATTCTTATTACGAGGTCTGTCTCCAAATTAACATTGAATTATCATAAATTATTCAGAATCAATTGGCTTCCTCATCCATCACCTTAAACACTGTGCATACATATCATAGGCCATAACTCTCGTAATTCGTTCAAAATCAATTGGCTTCTTCACGGATGACCTTACGGACGGGGGCGACAACAATATACGACCACATTTCATTACATTCAATTATGAAATGTATTCTTGAAATACATGTACAATGTACATACATGTCAATGTATAGCAAACGCTACCAAAAGAGTATTCATCTTCACTCGCATTTGATTTTAGTGCTAACGAAATTTGTGCCCGGCCCTACATGACAAGGTGTCGAAGGTTTTAGGCCCCGTGTCGCTGAAGTACCCTTGCTTGCCTCAGGAAATTAAACGTAAGCAACATAATACCACCAATACGAATGTCCGTCGCATCCATCATGGAAATGAATGACCTTCAATACACATTCAATGTGGCGCTTTTCATTCTGATATCAAGCCGAATAAACTGTAATGTGACGCACCGCTTTTAATCCGGGAAAACCAATTCGAATTCCGGAGGCCGGTTTCCGGAATTCGCAATGAATACGCATTTAGTGTGAACGCAGCTTACATTTTGTTTTAAATCCGATTAAATCCAAGTCAGCGATTATCTAGCGTTGGTAGTTTGATTTTGTTTTCTTAATTAAATATTGGTATCTTAGCGACACATCTCAATGGCGCATCTTTCTTTGAAAATATGAAATGATCGCTTTAAACCCCATTGCTTACGCATGTATAACTCACCATGTTATAAAGACATGTACACTGGTGGTGATATTTACTGTGCAGTTGATAAATGTATCTCTCAACAAGTTAGATAAAAATAAGAAAAACTAGAAACGCATTATTTTCTCATTATTCTGTAATTTTGTTTAGTTATTCTTTTTATAAGATTTAACATTTGTATAATTTACTGGATTTAAATTATACATTAAACATTCCGTCGTACAAAAGGAAGTATTGCAATCATTAATAATTTTAGGCGTATGTCTTTCGTGAGAGTTAAAGGACAATCTTGATGACAGCCAATATTACATTGCAATATAATTTTAACACAGTGCTGTTGCCACGGTTTGTCCATAACAAACATTTTAAAAGATTCTGGAAGTGGCGCATTAACACTAGTTATCCTTACTATTGAAGTAGAGACACAGACTGATAATTCCGTTGAATTTGAAAGGTTGTTATGTGAAACAGTGCCGGATATTTGTTCGAAACGATCTAAATCGTTAATATTTGGGACCTAGAAATTGACACAAATGGGTCTCAACGCATATAATAATGTAATGTGAATGTATATAAACTGATTTACAATCAATGTTCTCTGTTTTTACTGTAATTTCTAATCAGTCTCAATCGAATGGCAATCTCCGACGTCTCGTTATTCCAGTCTATACCGATAGTATCTATTGCGCATGCTCTCCAGATAAGAATATGGGGTCACCGTTTGGCATGACTTTTGGAATAAATCTAGCCCCGTTCTCCGAGTCCCCTAAAACGCATTATGTTACATGATTCGCGTACCAATGCTTAAAGGTTTATTTTGTTTTGAATATTGGATATCAGAAGCCCATCTTTTCCCAGTAAGATCAGAACATCAATGTTGATTTAAACTGACAAATAATTCTTGTTTTTAGTGCCAAAGACTTTGGGTGATATTGGGTTAGAGACTTAGGTACTAAAACCGTAAAATTGTATTTGGCATGTGTTTAACCAGGACTATCACATAAAAATGTAATATTGGCTGACACCAACGTTATCCTTTAATTAACATCAATTGAAGTAATTTTATATAATTAAGTCGCCTGCGTAACCTTGTGGCTAATCCCCTGGGTAACTACGCAAAAGTTCCCTTCGTACAAACTAATTAAAATAAAATTCATCTCTTCATTTGCAGTCATATATGGTATTATAACATTTCGTATATAACTATATGATTTGGTATTATAATATTTCGTATATAACTATATCATATGGTATTATAATATTCCGTATATAACTATATAATATGGTATTATAATATTTCGTATATAACTATGTGTATGGTATCATAATATTTCATATAGAGCTATATATATTTTATTATAATATTTCGTATAATAATAGCAATGTATGGCATTACAACAAATTTCCTTATGTGTTCCGCTAGAATTAAAAAAAAAATGAGAAAAGAAAATGAGTGGGTAACAAAGATCTAATCTCGCACAAATTACTACGCGCCAAGATCTATATTACTATTATGTAAATTAAGTGGTCTAACCTTCATAAAAACTATTTTTTTTAAATAAAATAAAATATTGACCTTTATATAAGAAAATGGTTCCGCTGGGTACGAGTGGGCATGTGAATCACCTCGACACGTACGGGGGAGATGTGGTGGAGGCGGAATTGTTTAATACGTGCGCATTGTACCTGGTGTTTCTCTCTCGCTATACAAGGAGGGCGGGGGTGTTTGTATCTTATCTGATTCCAGTACACATTTTACGTCGACAGATCTCAAATCCCTTGACGTTTAAATCATTAAATAGAAATTTCGCAATATCACGCATCAGGTTTCTTTAACTGCGGCAAGTCTGTTTCAAGACGAAAGCCAGGTTGGTTTTCCTTGTTAAGATTTATACAACATATAGTGATATAAACGACAGGCAGTATTGGATTGACAGGCATTTCTTATCTTACGCGAATACATTCTGATGGAATATTGTGTATTTACATCGAGATAATAAACACATTGAACAGACTTAAAATCATATATTATGACACAATTAATATTTTATACTACGAAATGTGTAAAATTATGATAAAAGATGATACAGTTTTCGCTATTATAGCGCTTGAAAAAGAAATATATTGAAGATGTCAGTCAAATTACATCATTGCGGTCGGATTTATGACTGTTTGAAGAAGAATAGCATAATCCCAGTCGTGTTTAAATGTTTTCTAAAGCTCAACCATCTGGTGCATATAGATTTGGCGAGTAAAGAAATGTCTAATTTATAGTATATATAACTTTTTAGGCCAAAATAAGGCGTCTTTAAATTATTGCCTTTTTGTTGTCATTGCATTCTTGTTGTTGCTGATTTTGTTTCATCAAAAAAAATTTTATTTGCTGAAGTAAATTGATTACGAATGGTGTAAGACTCAAAATTTGACCTTTATTCTGGCACCTTTGTGCTTTAAGATTTGAAGGTTGGGTGACCGAATGGTTTAACGAGTTGGCTTTAGATCATAAGGTTTACCATTGAATCAAGTGGTGTGGTTTAGATTTCCCACTTGTATACGTGACAAGGAGTAGAGCCGCCTGTTCAACCTTGTGGGTTTGCTCGGGTTCCTCTTACTCCCGCAAACGATTTATTTAACCATATGTTAGTCCGAAATGACATAATTTGTGTCCAGTTGACGTTACCCCCCTCCTTTCTCTCTGCCACTCTCTGACCCTCTGGGTCCTCTTACTCCCACAAGCGATTTATTGAGTCATATGTTGGCCATAAATGCCATAGCTATAAAGTATCGTTTTAGCTTTACATATTATGTAAATCTGGTCCTGAGATGTACCGCCATGCACCGTTATCGTTTAGTGCACCTTTAAATGATTTATACAAACCTGGGCATGTGATATTTTGTGGATGAATCATGGATGAAAATCTGGCGTAAGACATGTTGTATTGATGTAGTACTTAATCGTTATCTAACACACCTTTCATTACCAACAACTATCATAAATATATCTAAAACCATTATCTGTGGATTTAAAGAGAAATATTAAAGATACATTATGTAAGAGCCAAGTCTGCCAATTGTGGGTCTTTTTGACAAGTCTCTGGGCCGTTGGATGCTTTTGATTTTCAACGGATTTAAAACGACTGGCAGTTAATGATTTAATTAACAAAGTGGTTAATCGAGACTTTGTTAACTATCGTAGCAACGGTAGAAACGACAATCGAGGCTCTGCTATTATCCAAACAGTCCTAACGTAGCACAGAATGAAGTAACTTGAAATTAACAACATATTCCTTTTTCATTATTACAAAACCTGTCAGCTCGTTAAATCTTACATGATGTATCTTTAAGTTTGTCAATAGACAGCAGTTTGACATGAATTTCGTTACGTGTACAATGGAAGTTGGATAAGTTTGTCCAGACAGCCAAGGGGTCTTGGACGTGTCTATAAATATGTGTATGATGGACCTCGGTTGTCGCCCCATCCGAATAAATAGATACTTAAGCCAACTAGTTCAGAAAACCCAAAGTCTGCCTTCCTGGGCCCGCGCTCTCAAAGCCACACTATTATGCTATACATGTCACGAACCTATCCATAGAATCTTGTTTTGTTTTTACGTGTACAGTAAAAGTGCGAATTTTGCCCTGACAGCAACCAAATTGCAATTCCGAATCGCAATTTCGTACGGTTTGTGATCAAGCAGATGTTTCTAAAAAATCTCAAGGATCCGCCTGTGCCTGTGTCTGAACTAATTAAAAGGGGTTTTGCGTGCACGCCAATGTATACATGTACAAAGAACCAATCTTAAAGACTACATAGCCTGTCCTTTCCAGGACCACCGCCCTGCATCACAGACAAGGTGAAACCGTGCCGGAAAAGAACCCGAGACCACCTGGCTAGCGAGCCAGTGTCTTACTCGTTTGATGACAACTGCTCTCGCTCCTACCTACACATCCCCACACCCCCACACACAACAGATCTCTTGTTGCAATTCATATTAATATGAATACCCAGTCTATTAATATGTGCAAGTTGGTTTAATATTGCACCTTGACGTGTGGGCTATTGATTTTCTTAATGGTACTGTAATGATTTATATTACTATGAACTTTACTCTATAGACGACTCGTAGCGTTTATACCACCCCCGCTAATATACACCATGCCCTTTACACCACTATACATAGCTCATTTATGTTTAGCATCATGGCATATTAAAGCCAGGAAAACGTTTTACCTCTCCTAGGTTCACTATAATATGTCAATCTGCCCGGTCGTTTACACTTTATAAGTTGTTGATTTTTGAGAAAATCGTTTGATTTGCATTGTAATGATTTTCTTTCTTCTTTTTTTTCTTTTTTTTTAAAGCGGTGGGATGAGGGGCTCATTAAATGTCAATTAAAGATGCATTATGTAAGAGCCAATCTGCGTAATGCGAATCTGACGTTGGGCCTCAAATGTTAGTTGGATCATTTAGGGAAATAATCAAATGCTAAGCCCATAATCCTCGCCCTAAACCATCGGATGCTTTTGGTTTTTAACGGATTTAAAAACTAATTTCAAAATGGATATTCGAGACTTTGTTTATTATCGTAACAACGATAGCAGTGACAATCGAGACTACACTGTTCTACATACAGCCTTAATTTTTGAATGAAATTTTCAACATATTTCCTTTACATTATCTATAATTAATCTATTAGAGCAATAACGACCAGCTCTTTATCTAAATTCCATGCTATGCATCTTTAATCAATTAAATGACAATTAAATACTCTGAATATAATACATATGTTCGCTTAGATTAAGACATGGACAAATCAGAGGCTTAAGGAAAATATATGTCACTTGTTATGTCGATTATAGTACAGTTAAATGTTGTATGGCTTTTGGAATTAAAAAAAATGAAATTAAAGAGCCTACACAATGTTGTTGTTCTTAGTGTTTAACGTCCGCTTCCACCGAAGGTGATATCGCAGACAAGTCTTATTTTTCATTTTTATTATCTTAGCGCACGCGCAGGGGGTCTTTGTTGTGGGAGGAAACCGGATGCCCTGAGGAAACCCACGAGGTTGAAAAGGCGCCCCTATCTTCATGCCACATACGCTCACACCGGGTATCGAAACCACAGCCGCAAGCCAGAGGTGACCGGCCAGCTAGGGGTCGAAGCGCGGCACTCTAGACCACTAGGCCACCCCAACTCATAGTCAGTGGTAACTATACATTTACGACAAGTTCACGCTAATCTGATTAACACTTTTTGGTCCACCTTCTCTCAAAGTAACAAATATAGACCTCTCGTAAAACGATTTTGGCAATTATCGAAAACACTCTTAATTCCCTCAAACGCCAGTGACGTCACAGTGAACGAACGCATTAGAAATGTTAATTCCTTAATTACCATACAGCCGGGATATGTACACATTAACGCCTGACTGATTCCTTAATCCCCCAATAAAATTAAACAATTAAAGATACATTATGCATGATTTAAACAAAGAGCTGACCATTCTTGCCATAATAGCTCAAAAATAGACAATGTAAAATGTGAAAATTTTATTCGAATTACTTCATTCTGTGCCAAGTTATCACTCTTTGTAGTTTTGACAAGATGACGTGTATAATGGTAACCAGAGCACTGGTATATTCGAGACTTGGCCTAGCTTTCCGACTTTAAAATTAAATTTTGAAATGGCGAACCGTTCTAATCTAATTAAAATATCGAATATCTGATACCATCGAGAGTTAATTATGATCTTGTTTTGTTCATACAGTTTATATAGCATTTCAAGCCTAAAGAAAGCCCCGCAATAGACATATTTAGCTTTTGCATAATGCATGTTTAAGTACTGAATATTTTTTTTATATATGAAATGAGCGAGACAAATTAGCATAGCTCAGAATATATATACTACACCTATAATAATAGGCTTCCCATTACAAGACGATGTGTATGAAATTGTTACTGACGCTGCCATATGAACACCATTGAAGTCAATATATATATATATATTATTAAATATGTTGCTTTTTACCAAACAAATTGGTTTCAGGTAGTGTAATTATAAATTCAGTTCATCAGTATTTGTATTATTTATGTTTTTGTTCATTTAGAAAATGGAGGAAGAATTTAGAGTGATACTGTAGTAGTATTTCTTTTTAATTCGGGCAATCAATCAGTCAATCAATCAACAAAGAATTTGTATACTTCGATAAAGTTCATAATGCACTTTTAATGTGGGTTCTTTTAGTGATTATTTTCGTCAAATACATGTGTCGTCAAACGTGACTTGAATATGTCAATAATTTTTGATTCTTTGATTTTGATGTCTAAGGTCTCTCTCTCTCTCTCTCTCTCTCTCTCTCTCTGTGAAAAGTAGGGTGAATCCATTAATGCCATTATGTAGATCATTATAATATAATTACGATTGCACTTTTAGTGTTTATTATATACCCTTATAGATAAATTATTTTCTAACACTATTTATAAAATATACAATATATAATTATAGGGTTTGAACACAGATCATACGAAATTATTTACAGTAATATAAATATATTGTTTAAAATTGTAATCATAAAATATGTACTTGTAGACAATTCAATAATTATTTACAAAGTATAAAAGTACACCATATAAGTATGGGATTTGGAATTCAAGCCGAATCTATATAAATTCAAACTCCCGTGAGCAATTATTTACAGTAATATAAATACATTGTTTAAAATTATAATAATGTAAAATTACAAAGTAAAATGTTTATTCTGAATTAATTAAGTCAAAAAGTTATAGTACAAATTGAATCAGTTAATGTACTAAATGTTGTAGAATGTAGTGTTGTTAGCTAAACAATTTTCTGATGTCGGTAGGGGAGAGCGAACCCATTACGTCAGTATAACATAATGAATAAAAACCATAACGATATATTACATGTCATATATATCATAAAGGATGAAATAAATTCTGTTTACATTGTCTTTGATGTACGGTAGATTAAACGTATTGCTCGTGGTATATGAGACAACAGCTCCACCGTTTACAGGTCACTAGGCATGGGCATGCCCGGGCATTGGAAGTATTGATGTTAAGCGTATTCAGACTCAGGTTGTTTTTTTTTTAATTTAACAAAATCGTAACGGAATTTTATGCTTGTGCAGAATAGTGTTGACGTCATGATGGGCCTAACGTCCGTTTCAACCTAGGGTAATATCGCAGACAAATGTTTCCTAGGAGACCTGAGAAAAGTACGGGAGCCCATATTAAGGGTCAGTCAAAGGGTCTGACTATCTTGTAATTACACGATAGGCTATCTTGTTATTACAAGATACCGAGATGCCCATGAGTGACAATTTAAAGGTCACCATACACCGATTTCATGCTCCCATAAATACCATTGACTTACAATTACATATTTATATCATGACTCATCAATTTTAATGCGCTCTTTGAAGCCACAGAACGCTATTTGTATTTTTCGGAAAACTTCTTTAAATTTTGATTTTTGGAAAGTAAGTAAGGAAAATGATATTCTGAAAAATGGACATTCCCTCAATGAAATGAACTGACTGACACAGCGTCTAAAAGCAGTTTATTTATAGCTTGCGGTATCTGCTGAGGAATACAAAGTTTTGAGAGGGATTTGAAACAAACGTTTGATAGATTAATTAGTTTGAATATAATTTTAGCCCAAATATAACATCAAATCACACGGCTTGTACGCGGGGAAGGTATCAATGTATCATAAATGATATTGATTAGGGAATGAAGTTAATGAGAGTATGAATAGTATTTAATGATGCCGATTCCGTGACATACAAAAGTACTTCGTTGGGCTGGAGGGTTGGATGGTCGATTTGTTAGCACACGCGTGCTTTATCTTAAAAGCCTGTCATTGAGTCAACTGGCGTGGTTTCGAATCCCCGTGCCTGCCCTCCGGTTTCCTCCAACTGATAAAGAGAGGGGGGGGACGTCCACTTGACACAAACTAGGTCATTTCGGGACTAACATATGGTTTAATTTTATTTCAATAATGCATTTGCGCGTAGGGGTCTTTAACAGTGGGAGGAAAGCGGAGAACCCGTAGAAAACCCGGAGAAAACCCACGATGTTGGACAGGCGACACTACTCGAAATCACGCCAGTTGACTCAATGACAGGCTTTACGATACAGCACGCACGTGCAAACAAATCGACCTGCCAACCCTCCAGCTCAACGAAGTACTATTGTATGTTACGGGATCGGCATCATCAGGTTGTCTGTCCTCCGGTTTCCTCCAACTGCTAAACAGAGAGGGGGATGTGGTTTAACGTCCACTCGACACAAACTAGGTCATTTCGGGACTAACATATGGTTTAATTTTATTTCAATAATGCATTTGCGTGTAGAGGAAAGAGGATGACCCGGAGAAAACCCACGATGTTGGACAGGCGACCCTACTCCTTGTCACGTACAACGGGCGATTCGAAACCACGCCAGTTGACTCAATGACAGGCTTTATGATACAGCGCGCACGTGCTAACCATTCGCCATCCGACCCCCACACCCACTACTAAAGACCCCTACGCACAAACGAATTATTGAAATTAAATTAAACCACATGTTAGTCCCGAAATGACCTAGTTTGTGTCGAGTAGACGTTAAACCCCACCCCCCTATCCCCCCTCTCTCTTTCTCTCTCCCTCCCTCCCTCTCTCACACACACACTTCTTTGGCCTATAACTATCCGATAAATCAGTGTGGCACGACCTTGAACTAATTTTTTCATGTGATTGACCCTAACGGGTTTCTCCATATTTTGTAATACAAGAAAACTAATTTGGCTATCTTGTAATTACAAGATAGTCAGAATTTTTTTTTTCATTTGATTGACCCTTATGGGCTTCCGTAGAAAAGAGCCAGTCGTTCATGAAACTGTAAGTCTTGTCTAGCGTAGGTAGGAGATAGGTGAGTGATGATAGGTGAGTGAAGTTTACCGCTGCCATTGCCTTAGTTTAAAGCCTAATCAGTGTCCAAAGGTGATGTTAATAACAATTCCTAGGTACCATCCAAACCAAAAATGAAATAAAATTGGGCTTAAAGACACATTATGGGAGATTAGATAACGAGTTGGGGTTCTCACTACAATAGTTAAAAACTAGCTAATGTAAAGGCAATTTGCTGAAAACTTCAGTCAAATTGATCCACGATTAACTTAGAACTAAGCGAATGAAAATTCCGTTTAACCTCGGTCATCACTACTAAAGTCGGTAAGACAAAACCAGTAGTCTCGGTTACCCATTTTTATTGGTAAATCACGAAAGAAAATATTTCAGCGAATCGAATTACAATCCAACAAAAATCTCATGCTAGCCTCGACATCGAGAGTTGATTATGGTCTGAATAAGTTAATTAATGTTTAATTAATAGTTTTTATAACATTTCAGGCCTAAAGAAAGACCTACAATAGGCAGATTTTGCTCTTGCTCGATTCCGACTGGGATAACAAAGGCATGTAATAAGTCATGCAGTGGGCTATTGGTGAAATCCTGCCAGGATAGAGGTGCTACAGCCTTCTCTTATTTCGAATTCCATCCGTCAAGGTGTCTTTTACGTGCACGTCAACATACACACGTGACCTAGATACGTTATCCCTTGCCATAAAATCCCAATAAACCCCAAGTTAGCGAATCAACGTAGTACTCACTGAGCCAACGCGATTTCATCCATCCAAACCGTTTAGTGTTTTCTTCAGAATCAGTATGTTGATAAAAGCGAGTCTACCCTTAGATTGATACGCACGACGATCTGTGACCGTGCATACTGAACCTCGTTTTCGATTTAAAATGGTCGGTGCACGAACAAGGCTTATTGTGCAGGCGCGGATCCAGAGGGGGGGTTTGGGGGGTCCACCCCCCCCCCCCTGCTCAGCTACATAAAAAAAAAAATAATGCCTTGCATCAATGAAATTACATCACAAAGTGATCCTACACCAGTATAAAAACGATTTCTCTGTTTAAAAAGCTCAATTTGTATGTATGCCTATGTAATTTAGAGACGATGATGGCAGATTTCCGTAACAGAAACCTGGCAAACCCCCTCCTGCAAAAATTCCTGGATCCGACCCTGTTGTGCCTTTAGAGACCAGTAAATGCAGAGATATACGCATGATATGATTGTTCCCGAACATACAATAGACATTCTGATACATGTATGTGTAATTATATGGCACATGTCTGGACATTGGATTTATCAACAGATCTCTTACATTTGTATCCCCCTCACTCCAAATATAGGCTAAATCAAATACTGCGTGTTTCGCAAGATTCATTTTCTTGGCTCAGTTTTTCAATCTTAGTCTTTATTGACATGCGTTATTTTGTTATCATACAATATATAGCTCACAGTTATGTCTAGATAGATAAAATATATATAAACCATCTTTTAAAGCGACAAAAAATCTATAAAAGCCAGAATAATTTGTCGTCATTATCGTAATCAGTTATTAATCATACATTGTAAGACCCGACAGCTCTCGCTATAATAGTTCAGAAATAGATAATAAAAAGGAAATATGTTGAAAAATAAAACAGCGACGGGATTAATGTTTGAAGTTTTGACATGTAGATTGTTTATTATCGCAGAGTTAAGTATAGCGTAGATATTCTTGCATAAGCTATATATATATATGTCTTGGTTTGTTTATCATGGGCGCAGTTTGTTTACTACTATTACTAGTATATAAATTATTACTTATCACTACAACTAACAATTGGCGGTGAATGTAGTCTTTATCATATAAACCATTATTAACGCGTCTTATACAGAGACTGGATGGTCTAGTCAACAGGGACCGCCATACTACATTTACTCTATAGTATCATACACATATATTAATTATTGTTCCGTTTCGCTCGACGTATTTTCTTTGTGAACCCTATTCAGTAAGTGACGAGTTGGTGTTTAAAGTTTCCTTCCACAGTAGTGATATCGCAAACAATAGCACTTGCACAGACTAAACCTTCTGTTTTTATTTTGTTACTCACTGAGCCACTGCGTCTCTCTCCTTTCTTAAAGGAAATAGTTTAGGAATTTATATAACTTCTCTTCTTACAGGCAACCTTGGAAAAACGCATTCAAGCAAGAATGCATTATATAAGATTTGGATAACGATCTGATCCTTCTTCCTATGATAGTTTTAAAAAATGATAATGGAAAATGAATATATTGAAATTTTCATTCAAATTACATTACTCGAATGAAAATTATGAGTTTTTGAAACACTGACAAGATATAGCGTAAAAAGTCTCGATTGTTAAGAACAATTAGCTACGATAATAAAGACGAAACTTTACCACGTAAATCCAACGTCTACGCAATATTTCTTTCATTTTTAAAATGGTCTCGAAATTGTAAAAAAAAACTGTTCCGCAGCTATTACAGTTAAATAATTACTTATTTCCATATGTGTTGAGCATTTTGCGTTTGAAGCTATTTATACTTGCGCAAAACCCGGTGGAATGTATCAATTATGTAGCGGCGAAAACGACAATCACCGCTTACAATATTATTGCTGCTAAACTCCGCTCAGTTCAATGTATTACCTTTTCATTATCTATAAATAAACTATTATATCGAGAGTAATCAGCTTTTTATTTAAATCTTACATATCGTATCTTTAATGTGAGTAATATATTATCTTTAAATACCTTGACCCCTATGCCATAACGTGGGCGTCGATACGAGAACACTACACGTGTCGACGACACACCAACTTTTCTAGTATGTTCTCGTGCTAATAAGTTAGCCTGTATATTAACTGCAGCTAATTGGGATTTACGACCGCTTGGCTGACCATCGTAGACTAACTATACAGGTGTCACGGTGGCGCAGTAAGTAAAGCGCTGGTTTACTAACCCGGAGGTCGCCCCAGCCTTGTTCCCCTTTGTCACTGGTGCATAACCGAGATCCGGCCAAGGAACAGTGGTTAGGTTGGTAAATGAAGGCCGCGTGTACAAAAGCAGTATCGTCATTTGGAATTCGGCAACGAATTCGTCCACATCACTCTGCATAACAGAAAAGTGGGACGTTAAACCCCATTTGATTTCTATTTGGACTGATCCGTTATAACTTGAGGTAAATGAAAAGCAGGACATTATTTGATGTCAGTTTGGGCTGATCCATTACAACTTGAGGTAAATGAAAAGTAGGACGTTAAATCCTATTTCATTTTCGTAACAAGAGTAGATAGGTCAAAGTTCATACACACATACTTTATCCTTTAAAAGAAAATAAATTTTGCCAGGCAACTAAACATACACCTTCGAACAATTTGAATTTGTGTTAAATATTTTATTTATTTACTATGTTTCGCTTATTAAAAGGGGGCCAGACAACGGTCATTTTATAAGGCAAACATGGATCAAGGCTACAAGGGCCAGGATCGCTTTAATGAGGAAAAGGGGACAAAGCTAAAACAGATCATATCGAGTACTCAGGAGCGCGGTGACCTTGCTGCTTTTGTACGAGGGAGTTGCGTGGTCTGGTGGTTTGATGTGTGTGCAGTTGGAATTCGATATAGGAGTAGGCCATAGTGCCGCTGCCCGGGCAAAATTTCCCTCATAGCACACTGTATGGCATATTCCGGCCTTCATTAGCCCAGTTAGGGAACAGAACAGTAGGGCGCCTCCACCGCCGCATTTCATTTCCTCTACGTGCAAGCGAATAAGAAATAAAACATAGTATGTTGTTCCGAAATGACCTCGTTTGTGTCGAGTGGACGTTGCCCCCCCACCCTCTGTCTCTCTCTCGAACAATTAAACGAAATGGAATTTTATGGCGCGTCAGCCCCAACAGGACTATATTCCGTCAAACATAATGTGGGGGAAAATGGAAAGGCAAAATTACCAATTTTATGCATATAAAAACCAGTATCACGGTTATAACTTTACATAAATAAAAATATAAAACTGAAATGATACATGTATTTTATTATTTAAAATATATGATAAAAGCCTAACGTTTTACAATATAGACCCGATTGGGTATATCATTGGAATAATGGCTGGCAAATGCGATCTAACATCTTTGAGATTGAATTCAATCAGAATGTGCCTCGCTGTCAAAGGAACATGACAGTGTTCACATTCCGGTTGAGACTTTCCCTTCAAGATGAAAATGTGAGTTTAAAAAGTATGGCTGAACCGGGTTAAAAAAAATTCTGGTTGCCATAGAAGTTAAAGATGTCGGATTGGAACTATAATAGATGATACACGGGGCTAATAAAGTAAATATTTGGAAAGCATCCGGTTTCCTGTACTCAGTTTTATTTACAATCTACTCCAGATAAAACAATACTATTAATAAATTGCTGTGGGAAAGTCCCTTTCTAATTATAGACTAGGTCTATTTTGGGTGATGATTATGATGACGGATATGAAGAGGAAATGTGTCCATTTTAGGCTGTAGCCTACAATACTCCTTTACAACACATTTAAAACATAGATTCATCGAAAATCATATTCAAAATACGGCTTATTCTTACATCAAATTCCGACTGCCAAGGGTCATTTTACGTGCAGTTCAGGGTGGGGGGGGGGGCAAAAGGTCGACGCCTGTCCAACTTTGTGGGGTTTTTCCGGGTCCTTCGGTTTCCTTCCACTGCCACAGACCACGCGCAAGCGATTTATTGAAATAAAATTTAAGCATATGTTACTCTCTCTAAATCTGTGGATTTTTAAACGAGATCGACTATTAGCTATATATCTAAAACTTTACATTACAATTACTGATGTATTTAGGCGACATTTCGAAGAGTTTCTCTCAACGTATTCAAGCAATCGCTCTTCCATAAGTATGTGTTATAGTTTATTGCTCTATCCAGTTACTACATACCCCTAAAAGATTAATATATACTTGATGAACTCGATCATCAACACCCACGGATTATTGCGAAATTTGGTATATATCTATTATTATGTTGTAATTCTCCTGTTAAAACTCGTGCTATCATGTATAGACAAACTATATGTATATTAGTCATATATTTTCAACGAGTCGCCGTGGCTCAGTGAGGGAAACGCTGACTCTCTAACTGGAGATCCCGTGTCCGATCCTGTGTAGGAAAAAGAACCATCGACATTTGGGATTCAATATAAGGGCAGACCGTAGCGCCGCTATTAAGACAAAATCCCTTCATAGCATACCGTATGACGTATGCCCGTCTTCATTAGCCCAGTCGAAGCATGCCATTTCTCATAATGCTGACATATTCACCTTGTGTTATGTATCCGTCATATAATAATACTGATATGGCCTAATGTAATATATATATATATATAAGGAAAATCAACTGCGAACATATCAATATCAGAACAATTATCTCCTTAGAATAAAATCAAACTACATGATCATAAACAAATTACGTTTTCTTTTTGTCGAAGGTGTCGAAGGCCATTCATCACAATCATGATCTCTTGCGGGACAATCCACGATATGGCCGTCTGTGTTCTACTGTTTATTTATATCAATTATTGTGATTCTGTTGTACATATTACGAAATGTATTTTCAAAACTCGTGAATAATGTTTAAGATCCTAGACAATATTGTTGCTTATCTAGGTGCATAAGCCACCGTCAGACCAAAGCTCGGCGTGGTTCATATCTAAAAAGTTTTGCGATCCTAGGAGACTCATAATTTCTAGAAGGTCGTGTATGATTGCGGTACAGGCTCCACGACCAAGAAGTCCTTAACATGACCGAACGCGATCCAGATGCGATGCAACAAGACAAGGAGATGTTCATTCTTGAATATCCAGACACGATATGAAACTACAAGCCTATTTCTGACCAGTTTAAACTATTAAGTAGTTAAATAGTCTATTCTTTAGAGACCGTGTTGGATCTTGACGGGATCTGTACATGTACAGTATCTGGATTGAAGCTCGGCGTGGTTCATATCTAAAAAGTTTTGCGATCCTAGGAGACTCATAATTTCTAGAAGGTCGTGTATGATTGCGGTACAGGCTCCACGACCAAGAAGTCCTTAACATGACCGAACGCGATCCAGATGCGATGCAACAAGACAAGGAGATGTTCATTCTTGAATATCCAGACACGATATGAAACTACAAGCCTATTTCTGACCAGTTTAAACTATTAAGTAGTTAAATAGTCTATTCTTTAGAGACCGTGTTGGATCTTGACGGGATCTGTACATGTACAGTATCTGGATTGAAGCTCGGCGTGGTTCATATCTAAAAAGTTTTGCGATCCTAGGAGACTCATAATTTCTAGAAGGTCGTGTATGATTGCGGTACAGGCTCCACGACCAAGAAGTCCTTAACATGACCGAACGCGATCCAGATGCGATGCAACAAGACAAGGAGATGTTCATTCTTGAATATCCAGACACGATATGAAACTACAAGCCTATTTCTGACCAGTTTAAACTATTAAGTAGTTAAATAGTCTATTCTTTAGAGACCGTGTTGGATCTTGACGGGATCTGTACATGCACTGAAAAAAAACTTGTGTTGAAACAACACAAACTTGTGTTGTTTTCAACACAAGTTGGGTGTTACTATTTAACAACACAAACTTGTGTTGAAACAACACAAACTTGTGTTAAATGCTGAAACAACACAAGACTTGTGTTAAAATTTGTCAAACAACACAAACTTGTGTTGAAACTTGTGTGAAAATCTACACAATACTTGTGTTGAAATTTCTGAAACTTGTGTTGAAATTTCTGAAACTTGTGTTGAAATTTCTGAAACTTGTGTTGAAATTTCTGAAACTTGTGTTGAAATTTCTGAAACTTGTGTTGAAACTTGTGTTGAAATTTCTAAAACTTGTGTTGAAATTTCTGAAACTTGTGTTGAAATTTCTGAAACTTGTGTGGTTTCATATACAAACTTGTGTATAACCATCAACAAAAACTTGTGTTGTATTTCCCCCAATTTATATCCAATATAGCAACCTTTCCCATGCAGCATCCCTCCTTTTGCTCTGTTTAATCTGATAAGTTTGATAACATGAGGTAACAATAATTTTTTTTTTGTTAAATATTTATTTATTCATAAAATGATGTTTGGAATGTTAACAGAAAAATAATATTAATAAAATTGTGTTAAATAATGCCCCTCCCCATCACAAACTATAAAATAGCTATTTAAATTTTTCTTTACCCATTAACAAGTACTAAGCATATAAAGACAGTATCCCTACCCCATACCCCCAAAATATATAATTCAAATATATTTAAATTTAATAAGATATTATACGATAAATTATCCACTAATTTGAATTACTTTCAAACAGTGAAAAGTGTTATAAGTTGAATTACAAGTGATTAGTGAGTAATCTAGAAATAACTAGCATACACAGAAAATTAACAAAAGAAAAATGACCTATTTTACAGAAGTAATAAAATGGTGTAGAACTCTTTCCTCATTAGGAAAAAAAAAACCCAAACAAAATAAATATTTTGTGCATATAAGGAGCAAAGCATCTAGACTGCAGGATTGAAATATAAAAATATCAGAGACAATGGCAAATATTGAATAATATGTACAAAATATTTATATACAATTACAAATTATAAGCAATGGGAGGCCATGGTGAGTATAAGGCGTTGGCCGAGAAATTTCAACTGGAGTCCCAAGCATAGTTCCTCCATGTCAGTAGTGTAGGACGTGGGAAGGGACAATATATAGTTATTTGGATAGGACAAAAAACCTCGATCTAATGTACACATTGCCTTGTATTTTAAAGAAGAGATAGAAATGAGATTAAGCGCCCACTTGACACAAACTGGGTACAAGCCTGGATCAAAGCCACTTCGACTGTGTTCACTTTAAAGTACCCTTGACAATTGACATATTTGACTCATTGCCAGTCCTCCTGCTGATCCAATGTGTGCCTGTTAACCATTCGTTCCCTTTAATGATTCCTTGACAGTTGAAATATTTGATATAAGAATAGACTGTAAGGCAGAATCGCCCTAATAACAAAAGTGGGATATTAAACCTTATTTCGTTTCATAAGCAAGGAAAAGTCACCTTAATGTAGGTCAAGGTTTTTTGTAATTCTGGGTATATCTGATCTACATTTGGTTTCTAGATAATGTCTATTAAATACTTTTATGATTTCCGACCAAATTTTAAGTGATTTATATGTCACTTTACTTTCTATATTATACAGAAATTAATAAGAGGATTAAAATCTAATTGTGTTTTCAAAGAATACTTAACATTAAAAACAAAAAATAAATATTTAAAAATTGGGTCAAATGCATTTTTTTCCAGAATTATAAAATAAATTGATGCTTCGTTTCTCTTCTTTTTATCATTCATTAAATTCTCCTCCAAGGGTGCTTCAGCCTAAAAAATAAAAAGTGGGAAATAAGAATACTTTCTATATGGTTCATAATGTTTTTAAATAAACAATTTATTTTGCCACATCAAGACTTAGTTTCTATTTTGTTTCAACTTTGCGTAACACTCCTTATTTCTTGTCAAGTTACAGGCTCAGACAAAATATAATGCTCAAATGAAATAGGTTAGAGTCAGAGAAAGAGAGAAATGGGGTTTAACATCCACTTGACACAAACTAGGTCATTTTGGGACCAACATAGGATTTAATTTTATTTCAATAATTCGCTTGCGCTGAGGGGTCATTAGGAGTGAGAGCAACCGGAGGACCTGCAGCTTTATGATACAGCGCAAATGTCCTAACCATCCGGCCATCCACCCCCACCCCCTTAGAAGTCACAAAAAGGCCTTGAGATTTTGGACTGAAATTTTGCACGGTACCGCGACCCTAAGGCATACTCTTGTATCAAATTCCAATTGCCAAAGGATCTTTTACATGCATGCCAATGTGAACACAGGACCATGTTTTGTTGTTCAATCTGAACAACTAGACGAATGTCCTTGTCAGGCCCTCCATCCTGAATTTTCTATGTCAACATTGGGAGCAAACCTGCAGCCTTAAAATATGAGGGCCAGTGTCTTACCCACCTCGACTCTCCACAAATGAGACAGTCATATGTACACATACATGTATGTGTATACTTTTACTAAATTGAATTTTATATTTCAAAATAATAAACTGAAATGGAGGCTAATGTCACCTCCGCTCCAACCGGGGTATATTGTTCCAAACACATTTAACAACAATCTTTTCCATTAGAATTGAACACTCACCCTCCAAAAACCTCATTCTTTCAGCTCTTTCTTCTCCCATATTTGTTTTTTTTCTCTTATTTTAATATTTTAAGTTTTATTTGCTATGGCATCGAATATGGAAACTGAAAAATATGAATATGTGACATGTAATTAACTGGGTATGCCCCATTGTTGGTTTTTAGAAAATACAGACTTTTCTAGAAAAGCTGTGGACACACCAGAATGATGTGTTCAAATTATTTGCCCAATTCAATTGGCGCATAATTGCAGCTGAATGAGTGGATACTCCAAGTCTAGTGGTCTAGAGTGCCGCGCTTCGACCTCTAGCTGGCTGCTCACCTCTGGCTTGCGGCTGTGGTTTCGAGCACTGGTGTGAGTGCATGTGGTATGGAGATAGGGGCGTCTTCTCAACCTAGTGGGCTTCCTCCGGGCACTCCGGTTTCCTCCCACTGCTAAAGGCCCCTACGTGCAAACGAATTATTGAAATAAAATTAAACCATATGTTAGTCCCGAAAAGAACTAGTTTGTGTTGAGTGGACGTTAACCCCATTTCTCTCTCTCTCTTCCTTGTCAGATTCACCACTCCGTTACATTACCTTTTACGTCACATGGTTTAACATTTGTCTTCAAAAAATTCATGTGACTTTTTGATATAAATGTGTGCTTATTGGCTAATGAATTCTAAAACCAGACGAATGCTTCAACAAAGCCGGCACACCAATCAAATATCGTTCAGCCAAATATATCAAACCGGTTTGATTTTGGCGAATGTCAGTGTACACACTACATGAATTTTAGCGCTGATTGTCATTGATTCAGCAGAATCCTTCTGCTAGTGCGTCCAGCGCTGCCGATTTACGTTTATAAACTTATGCAAATATCATATTTGAAATAGACCATTCTGTTATGCAACAAACACTAACAACAACTCCAAAGTTTATGCCGAATTAATATAAACACAACATACACAATGTCAATGCTCAGGAAAATGGCGGAAGACCAGTCCTACTTGATTCTAGGATATATATCATGCATGGGCCTACTTGATTCGACCAATTTAATACAAGGACATGTATATCGCACAGTTCTGTTAAGTGAACTTAAAACCCGATTTCCCCTCTCTCTTGACTGGATAATATTACTACTGATAGTGATATTATTAAAAAAATATATTAAAAGAAAATGAAATTGTTACCAGTTTTCTTTGTGGAGTAGGCCTATATGCTAACATCAATGACTGAAAAAAAGAAAAAATAAAAGAAATTATAGAGAAACTTCAGACGACAACAAGTGTTTGTTTCTGAATCAGTACGTCTAATATATTACACATTGCATTGATTGATATAAAAATAAAAGGCTGATTTGTTCTTTTACACAGATAAGATTACATTTCAATTAAACTAGTACAAAAGTTAGTATCTAGCTATAGTCCATGCCTGATATACACGTATTTCTCATTTTTCCCGAAACAAAGATGGCTGCCGGGAAAGTATAAAATGAAGAGAAATTCTTACCTAGTGCTGGTCCCAGTTGGGGTTGTTTTTTGCAAGTACATGTATTTGAACAACGGTGTAGCGCCGGATAATATTAATTAAGCACGTTTTCAGAAAAAATAAGACAAATTCGGTAGACTGCTGAATTACCGGGTCCGGGACGCTTTAGAAACAATCAAAAATTTTCCTTCCCTTGTCCGCCATTTTTCAAATACACACTTCCGGTTTAATTGTTCTGAGTTAGTCTCTAACATCCAGAAAAATATTCTATGAATAACGTACGTTGAAGATTACGAGGTTCTAGAACAAGTCTTGGCCTGACTTGTTTGTTTTAAATTATTAGTAATATACATATACACAATAAATCGATGCTAAATTAAATATACGGTTTTAATTTTTTTTTTAAATTTTACAAACCTGCGGTCTTGTATTCTGTGTGAAAATTATATTTTTAAAAATATCACTTTCGGTTGACACTACTACGAAACATAGCGTCCTACAGTTAAATGTCTAACTGAATGTCGCTGATAAAATATCAAATAGAGTATAGATAACTTGGGGAACCATTGTATCAATAAATCAATTATGAGACAAATCTGGAAGATTAATTAAATTTGATTGGTTACTGTTTAGTTAACCAATATACTGTCCAATTTCGATTACATCAACCAATTACATTACTAAGAGTTTTACTCATTGTTTTCCAATGCACATTTATCAATTTTGACAAACACAAGGGTGCTGAAAATCACATGTATACTATATATTCCTTTGATATATCAGTTTATTGGATCAATAAAAAAAGACAACCAGACATTTCATCTTTACAGACAACTTAACACCAATTAACATTCAAGTCTGCCTGGCAATTGTCTGATTAATTAGTTCTCACACTCTTCCAGTGAAGAACAGCATATAATTTACGGGATTTGAATTAAACCTTTTATTTTATTACTTTTCTTAAACTTGTGAACTCCCGAATTCTGACTTTGTAAAAAAAAAAAAAAAAAAAAAAAAAAAATCGTTGGTTGACGGTAGGCCTACACAATACTTGTGTTACTGATATGAAAACACACAAGATTTTTAGAAATCTACACAAGTTTGTGTTAATGCAATGCAAAACAACACAAACTTGTGTAGATTAGTTTTAACACAAGTACTTGTGTTGAGATCCAACACAAGTTTTTTTTCAGTGTGTACAGTATCTGGATTGAAGCGAGTTTGTCGTGTTGGGACCGTGATTAGGTCGAGTAGGCCTCGTCAAGGTCTTGTTGGGCCAGGAATGAAGCGACTTGGTCACCCGGTCACTTGTCTGAACAACAAGCTTTACACATATTTGTGTCGAGTTAGGTCGTGCTTTAGTGTGATGGGGTCTTTACTTGTATATGATTAGAGTGGATTGAGGCTGAAACGGTTCAAGTGCTTTGTGCCTTTGTTTTTCGATAAATGTAGCATACAAAAATCAGGGGCGGATCTAGGAATTTTGAAAATGGGGGGGGGGGGGCGCCGCAAAATGAGGGCACAGACTGCAGAGACGTGGCACGCCGATGAGAGGGGGTGTGGGCCCCAAGAAAATTATCCGTCATTTCCTTGCCTCTCTTGCCAATTCAAGAGCTATTTGGCTGATATTTTCGTCTAAACGTTCGGAAATTGTAGAAAGAGAGCCTCAAAATCGAGCAAAAAAGCTAGTTGAAAGGCACTTTCAGTAGTAAAAAATAGACACTGTCGAAAATTAGGGGGGGGGGGGGGGCACGCGCCCATTGAATCCGCCTCTGAAAATTACCCCCATCCCGCTGCCCTCTCTGGACACGGGCCTGAAACTCCATTTCATTTCACAACATAATATTATGTCAATGTTATGCCTAATAAGCATTCAAATAAAAACCAACTTTAGTTTGATCTATACAGCTTGTGATTCATAAATAAAATTTGACCTACAAACCTAAAATCTAACACCAAATCTATAGAAAAGTCTAGTAATAAATTATTCTTATTTTAATTCTGTCTAACAGTACAACACCTGGCATTGTCCATTCTGCACACACCAGGCTTTTTTCGAGGGGGGGGGGCATACATTCGAGCAAAGGGTAATACTAGCTAAGTGTCTGTTCTAAAGCAGAGCTAACCGAAGACCGGCAGCCTATGTTTAGTGTGGGTATTTTCCAGTACCTCAAAAACTAGCATAATATATGTCATTATGTATATATGTACATTTACCTACACTGTTAAAATTATTATGTATTTTTACCCCTATTTAACCGATAGAAATATCGCCAACGTTGAACTGTATTTTAACAATGCATGTTATTTCACAGCCTGTAATGTATCTTTACCTCTAGCTATTATACATCCAAGGTAAAATTACATATCTGTAAATGGAGTACATGTAAAATTACCATGATGTTAATTTACATAAATTTGTACATTAACATTTACTACGAAAGAAAATTGTGTATTTTGACAGAATTTATGTATTAATGCCTCATAACTATTGTAGGGTTATATATTATGTAATTTACCAAGGTAGCATTACTAACGGGAATGTTTGTGTCCCTGATTGGCTAATTAGACCTGGGATCTATCCTGGCGAACACAGAAAGTTTTGTGAAACGTTCAGCCGAGCACGTAACACAACATTCGATAATGTAAAGAAATTAAATGAAATGGATTTTAATGTGCTACTGTTCTGCTCCTTACAGTGGGAAAGTAGGTGGCCATGACACCGTCCAAGCAAAATGCCCCACCCAACTCAATGTATGGCATATGCCTATCTTTATTAGCCAGTCCGGTGCACTTAGATTTTGAATAACCTATTTCTCTAAAATGGACTAAACTGACTGACAGAACAGTAACTATTTTGCACAAAATTCGATATGTGGTCAGAGGGGGAATAACCGATGTGACTACTATTTGAAAGTAAATTTACAATTTCCTGTAAAAATAATATTTCAAACGGCATTTCTGTTAATATACAGCTCATATAATGTAAACGTTTTAAATGTAAGTTAACAAACCATATGCTTTGACAAATCCTGCACTGTATTGTTACTATATTTACAACTGTAAATATACATATAATTTTTTAACAGTGCAGAGCGGGTTTCGATGTGAGGTTGATTGAGACGGATGGGTGTTTGGGATTGGTGTGGTTAAGGGGGGTGGGGGTAGACGACGAATCAACCCAAAATACACAGAGCCTTTTATTTTTTATCACAGGCATTGATACCGAATGGAGCTGGTTTATATGCACGGTGGAAAATACTAAAAATAATACCGATATATAAACATGCTCACAGCATGCGCCTGTCATGTGATATAAAATAAACGATTGACTGTAATAAAAGTAATAATAATTCCCAATTTTTGTAGCGCAAAAATACTTTATGACAGTTCATATTGCGATTTTCAAAGTTCAATAGATTTATTCACTACTGAAAAAAAATAATTCAACTATTCTTATTTTAAAGCTCCAATAGCATTTTTTTAAGTTATATTTTTAAAATGTATTAAAATAAAGCCCAAAAATAGATTGAACCTATAAACAGTCCTACCTTGTTAAAGAATAATCCTATTAATCCTATAATTCAGTTCTGCCAGTTGAGAAATTGGCAAAAATATCATTTTCAACTTCAAATTCAAACGTTTGAAGATGGCCGTCCATGGAGAGAGAGGAATGGGAAAACAAGGGAGGTAATTGAGTAACTATTTCCTCAATCACCCTGTGTCACCCTTTATAATGCCCAAAAAATTTTGCCCAGGACCGTATAATAGTGAGTTGACAACCTTTTGAGCAAAAGACATAGAAATAATTATGTTTTGACTTTCTTAGAAAATGTGAAATTGGAACTTTAATGAATAAATTCAAATCGGGTTTTATGTCGTGGATAGTCGACGTGGATAAGGCGTTGACAATGAAAGACACATGTACATAGTTATTATGGTATGGAAATGACACAGATGCATGGAAAGTGATACAGTACATAGACAATACCTGACACAGATGAATGACACATTTTTGTGACACGGTCAGTAAATGACACAGATGCAGGATATTGAGAATTAAAACATATATACAAGACATGGACAATACATGACACACTTACAGATAATGTACAGTACATGGCACAGGTACGTACTGATATTGAACATAAATGACACAGATACAGGACGACAGTAAATTACTTCGATACATGACATTGGCAGTGAATGAGATGGTCAATAACTGGCACAGGACATAGACTATAAATGAGACAGGGCATAGACAATAAATGACACAGGATATGGACAATAAATGACACAGAAATGTGGTTATTTTTTTTTTTTGAATAAGTGGTTCTATGGTTTCCTTTCATATTGTTCAATTATAAACCTTTCGATGTAAGAATCGACGACTATTCATTATTTCAAACTGGGAGCCGCGGTAGCTAACTAGGTGTTCTAGGGTTCGTGCGCGATGTTGGCAGAGTAAATTCCGCGGGATTATCCGGCCAGGTTTCCCCTTGTCAGTTGTGCAGGTTGGATGACCTGACATTGACAAGGTACGATATGTCTAATTATTAGGATGGGATGAAAACCATAGTACCGTGGATTCATTGACGTCATGCAGCAGAACCCCTTGACAGATGGGCATCTCATCTTATAGGAGAATGGTGATCGCCTGTTCAATCTCGTGGTCCCCCCCCCCCCCCAGCCACCCACTGTTAAAGACCCCTACGCGCAAGCGAATTATTGAAACAATAGTGTGCCATATATTAGTCTCTGTCTCTCGCAAACGACAAAGCTTTACTTTAGGCAGAGCTACCACTAAAACTGGACCATATGAAATGACCTAGTATGTGTTGCTGGGGCGTACCCCCCCCCCTCTCACTCTCTATCTCTCTACCCCCCTCCCCCCCTCTATCACCTCCCTCTTCCTCTCGGTGAAATATGTGAGTGAAAGGATATTAGTAATGTTAGTTTGTAAGGTTTTATACCGTTAGACTGATAGACTATTTTTAGACCTGATCTCATTCAGATTGAACGGTGACCTACTCTAAACACCCACTTAACAACCGACCAGCCAGCTACGAGAGAGTCAGCTACAGAAATCGATGTTGTACACCATCATCGTGCTAGTTTAGTGGCTAGTGTTTACTATTTTATATATCAACTTATACTACATGAGTACTGTGGCTAAAAAAGTAAGCCTCGCTAGCCTAGAGATTGTGGCTTTGCTCTTGGTGTTGTCGTTGAGCGAGAAAGTTTAGATCTCTATTTTCACACGTACGAAAGCAAATAAACCACCTCAATATGATCTCAAAAGGTCCCATGTACCGTAAGATAGTCGATAAAGAGGAAAGTTGTATAATGTTTCTTGTTAACGATAGCTATATTATGTGATTATTGGGTCGGGACCACTTTTAGATTGGCTTCGATCCTGGTCTTGGCCGATACAGTTCCTCGAGACTTTTCAACATGTTTTCCCAATGTTTGTACGTAGTTCGTAGTGACAGTCGTAATTTAACTAAGAAGACAGACACGGGACACGGTTCTCCTTATAACGCATATCACAATAACCCGGTTGGTGCAGAAAAGTTAGATGTTAATTCCATCCCATTTTATTTCATTTTTCCTGTCAGATATTTGTAGAAACGGTGTTTTTAAAAGATCTTTTTTTTGTAAGGGGAGGTAACCCATAGACGGACCGTTACACTTCGTGACCACACGTACAGTTAATTCATACCAAACACAAAAGATTTAGATCAAAATATATAAATTATACACGTGAAGGTTTTATTAATCAGTCAATGGGTACATTAGGTATATATTGATCACGTGAATGGTTGGTGAATAATGAATAGGGGTAGCGTGATAAAATGCCAGAACTCGTGCTTTAATTCAGTTTGAATGAAATAAAATGAGGTTTAGCGTCCTAGTTTTTTGACTAACGAAAACAAGTAGAATCGAGTACCAATAGGCTAGGATCGCATGTGTGATCTCAGCGGCTTTTTTTTCGGGTCCCCCGGTTTCCTACTACGTCTAAGCGATTTAATGAAATTAAATTGTACCAAATTTACACAAAAACTACACAAAAAATTACACCTTGTTGACAGTCCGTAATTGTGACCGATAGAGGTACTCAGGAAACTCAGAGTTGCTCTAACAAATATTGATCTTGTTTTAGCTAGAAATATATTTTTAATGGTCGTTTGAAATGCTTATCATTTATTTTAAATATGTCTTTTGTCACGAAAATATGATTTGTAATGGTTGGCAAATTAAAAAGAAACTTCGGTGCTTGGTGTTTGTGCGATTCCTTAACGGTGCGGTGATAGCAAGGGTTCTAATTGCGGCTCACTTTCTCTTTTGTTGGAATTAGAGCATATTCCTGAAGCAATGGCCCGAGAAATCCCTCTCTGGCCATTGCTGGAATAGCGTCTGTTTCTTGAACTTATGCGTTAGTGTGTCTATTCTTTCCGTTCAATGAACGCTATCACTTAAGTACAGCAACATGACAGTCCTTCGTTTAATCTGGGTCTTCCCTAAAACTTTGGACAGTGATTTAAGGTATGTATGTACGGTGAAAGTATGTTCGTTTCCAAACAGTATTGTTTACATTTCATTCGACTTGATAGCCTCGTTTGTCACACAATTAGTTTTACTGCAGTATTCTGCTATACACGGGTTAATTGGGCATAATAAAATCGTGAGCCATGACGTAACGTTATGTAAACATATTTGGTCCAATATTGGCACTCGTTTTAAATGTAAAGCTTTTGTAGGGCAGATAGTGATTGGCTGGTAGACGGACTACTGACCAATCAAAATTTAAAACAACAATATCCACTCATAATAGCAGTGTGTAGTGGGATTACCTCTAATCAAACGCAACACTACGCGGAGTATGGAATTACAGTTGAGTTCACGTCTTCCATCCCTGCATTGGCCAAGAAAGTTAATTGGTTTATTCCGACGTGATCCCCCTTGTCAGTGATGCAGGATAAAGGGCCTGACAGGAAACAACGTATGGTCGGTGGGATGGGACGAAAAACCGAGGTCCCGTGTATAAATTGGCGTGTACGTAAAATATCCCTTGACAGTTGGAATTCGATATGAGAGTAGTGAGTAAGTCCTGGATTTAGGGAAGAAGATTTCTCGGGGATTTCCAGTGTGGTTTCCCGTTCACTGGTGCAGGTCTGTATTATAGTTGTTAGAATGGCACGAAAACCGATGCATGTGCGGATTAATGCTCTTGGCAGTTGGAATTCAAAATAAGAGAAGGCCCTCTATGCCACAGTGCCGCTGGTCGGGCAAAATTTCACTCACAGCACACTATATGGTGTATGCCCGTCTTCATTAGACCCGTAGGCGTAGCACAGTAGGAAATTAAACCCCATTTTGTTTTTATTTTTGTATCCAATCTGCCGGCCAGTACATTTATAGGTCAATGTTCTTTGCATTGACAAATAAGCCCACACCGTGTTAGAGAAACATATAAGCTGTTTCTTCCCAGTTAATGTCTGTTCAGAAAATAATGCCTTCAGAAAATAACGCTTGGCTTCTTCTATATTTGTATCTTGGCGATGTACTAATATAGAGAAATGTCTAGGTCTGTTGTCATTCGATTGCTAATGTGTACGTGCCAAGCTCGTGGGTTTTCCCATGGCCCTTCGTTTTCCTTCCACTTCTAAAGACTTGTAAGACAAACACATGGACATGACATAAAAACTACTCAGACATTGTAAGTAATAAACAACACAGGGGCTTATCAAATCAACTGGTTGATGTGACGTTATTTTAAAATAGACATGTCCTTAGTTAAATTTTACTTAAAGTTCCAATTTCACTTTTTCTAAGAAAGTCAAAATATAATTATTTCTATGTTTTTTGCTCAAAAGGTTGTCAACTCACTATTATACGATCATGGACAAAATTTTTTGGGGGTTAGAAAGGGTGACACTGGTTGATTGAAGAAATAGTTACTCAATTACCTCCCTTGTTTTCCTATTCTTCTCCATGGACGGCCATCTTCAAACGTTTGAATTTGAAGTTGAAAATGATATTTTTGCCAATTTCTCAACTGGCAATAGTGAATTATAGGATTAATAGGATTATTCTTTAACAAGGTAGGACTGTTTATAGGTTCAATCTATTTGGGGGCTTTATTTTAATAAATTTTAAAAATATAACTTAAAAAAATGCTATTGGAACTTTAATGTTTACAATCTACTAAAATAAAATCATCACTAAGATTTTAAAAAAAACAATTTGACTTTGTGTCATAGAGGGTCCGTATGGTGGTATATACTCGGGGTCTCCCAACCCTATAAATACGCGCAAGCGAATTATTGGAAATGAACTAAATTTTGTTAGTTGAGTATGTGACCTATAATAGTGTATTGAGAATACGCTGCGCTAATCCCCACCCTACCCCCTTTCCTCTCTCTTTATCTCTCATAGACCGAATATCTACAATTTTAGTGTTGAACCAAATCAAACAAGCCGAGTTCTTCTGGGGCCTATTTCACGAAATTTTAACTAAGATAAGATCCCAATTTTAGTAATTTGATTGGATAATATTAGATTGATTTTAGTACTTAGCCAATCAAAATTGAAGTATCTACTAAAATTGGATTTTATCTTAAGTTAAAATTTCGCGAAACAGGGCCCTGAACGTCTTATGTGTTATAGGTATCAATTATCTTTGTGTGAATCACTTTTGAAAGGGTCTCCTCAACCAAAGTTATCGAAATTAACGACTGTGACCCGAAAGTTGTGAATTATATAGGCTTACTGGTAGAAGTTTTTTTTTAAACTAGCACGGGGGGTGTGGGTGTAACGCTTGCTGGTTATATCATTAAGGACTGTCATTGTACGTGACAATGAGTATATGGTCACCTGTTCATCCTCGTGGGTTTCTTCCGGGCCATCCGCTTTCCTCCCACTGCTAAAGATCCCTATACGGGTAAGAGAATTATTAAAATAAAACTGAACCATGTAATTCCAGAAATGGCCGAGTTTGTGTGCCTCTCTTTAATTTGCATACACAAACAATCGAGAGACATTGTGATCGTGGTTGGCCAAATGCCAACATCCGCAACGCCTACTCTGATCATATCTGCGCTAACAGGATTTATGTTACAATTATTAAAGGTACATTATGTAAGATTCAGATAAAGAGCTGACAGTTCTAATAGTTAAACATTAGATAATGACAAGGGAACTTCTTGAAAATGTCAGTCAAGTTATTTGATTCTGAGTGGCGTTAGGGGTGTTTACAGAAAAGCGCAGTCTCGGTTATCATTGCTACCGCTGTAGCGATAGTAAACAAAATTCCACAATTTAATTAAATCATTAACGGTCAATCGCGTTTGTAACTGTTGAAAATTTAGAACATCTGATGGCACCGAGAATAGGTTATGGTCTTGACAATTTAATAAATCGAATTAAACATTTGTACGAAAGCTAAATATGCCTATCATTATATAAATTATTAATAATTAGACATTTATTCACATGACAAGACCATTTTCAACCTTCGATGCCATCGGATGGCTCCGGTTTTAAGTAAATGAAAACGGTTCGGCCATTTAATGATATAATTTAAAAATGGTGACGCAAGACTAAGAGTCGAATGTCCAGTACGGTGGTTATGATCAATATGCACAATATACTCAAGACTAAGACTCGAATGTCCAGTACGGTGGTTATGGTCAATATACACATCTTGTCAAAACTATACAACCATTGATAACCTCGCTCAAAATAAAGTAATTTAAATGAAATTTTCAATAAATTCATTTTGCAATATCATAGCGACAACGGTCTAAATCTTACACAATGTATATTTGATAATTTATGTAAACTTTTGTCAAACCATTGTTCTACCTAAAACAGCGGTAGAGGTTTGGTCTGCAAAGCGAATTCCAACTGTTGTTCTTGTGGGTACACGCCAGTCTGTACACGAAGCCTTTATTTTTCGCCCCATCTGAATAACTGATGTTTGCCAAAACCTCTATCCTGCACTACTGACCATGGGCCAAAACGGGTAGGCCTATCGAACCCGGGACCACCTGTGAACCAACGTCTTATTCGCTGATTCACATTGGCTCAATGTCATCTGTAATGTCTCGGGTCGGATTCAGGGTTGTGTGCATAATTATTTAAACAAGTGTTTGTGGTTTCAAGCCCACGCTTGCCAGTGACGAGGTGCAGGGTCGTTTGCCTAACTTCATTGGTATCCTACAACTAAAGATTCTTATACACGTGTATATTATTGGAATAAAATTGTACCATGGTTGTACAGAAATGATTAATAGTGGCCAATAAATACCCCCCCCCCCCTCTCTCTCTCTCGGCTCACCCCAAACGTGCACACGATACCCCCTTATCCTGCTAACATACGTCAATAGACAAAGGGGGATAACTATGCGCCATTAAATGTCATTCGAAAACAGAGAATAATTCCCATTTTGCACACAATGAACTATCGTCTTTGGGAATAGATCTCTATGGTAAATGGCGGTCATACAGAAAAATAAATGTACTATAATATTTTGTTAATCAGTTCTAATCCGTTTTACATTTTTCACATAGAAAGACGAAAAAGGGCTTATTTTTAATTTCATTAAATATGACAATAGAAATCGAATAAATTATACGCCTATACAGTGTAGTGTTTTTGTCAAAAATCGCCGATGTAGGAATTCAGATGACTGTTAACTACTTTCGTGCCTGTTCTCAGCCGGAGTCAATTGTAGACAGAGAGAGGGGGAGAAATGGGGTTTAACGTCCACTCAACACAAACTAGGTCATTTCGGGACTAACATATGGTTCAATTTTATTTCAATAATTCGCTTGCGCGTAGGGGATCTTTAGCAGTGGGAGGAAACCGGAGTGCCCGGAGGAAACCCACGAGGTTGAGAAGGCGCCCCTATCTCCATGCCACATACGCTCACACCAGGGCTCGAAACCACAGCCGCAAGCCAGAGGTGACCGGCCAGCTAGACAGACAATGTATTAATGAATCCCTAAAGACTCGCCAACAACGGTCCCAATGCCTTATTCTAATGTAGCTCTCCATTCCATCCATGCAATGTCGAATCGCGCAGTCCCGATACCTGTGATAGGTGTTGATCGTTTGAACTTACATAACAAGAAAACTTTCACACATGATGGAGTGCGAGCAGTGTTATATAAAATGGAATGAAATGAAATGGCGCTTAAAACGTTCCACTGTGGGTTAATGAAGATGGGAAAATGGTTCGTTCGTTCGTTTCTGGAATTTAACGTCCACTTCCATCGGGGGTGATATCGTAGACATGGGGGAGGGCTGGTTAACGCCTTGCTTTGTTTTACACCGACAGGGTTAGTGAAGACAAACATATATCATTCATGCAGTCTGCTAGAGAAATTTTTACCCACATATTATTAATCAGATTTCAACTGACAAGCAATCGTTTTGTTTAGGGGACTACATGATATTAGAACTTTGGTTTTCCGTTCCATCCGTACAACTAGAGGATGTTTTTGACAGCCTCAGACACCGCCCCATAACATGGCAGATAGGCATACCATACTGCTATGGAAAATCGTGACAACCTTTCTCGGTTAGTGAGTTAGCGACTTATTCACTGGAACACGGTGGATCCGGCGACAAACGGTTAGAAAATTGAATTAATTTTTTGATCTCGATAAATGACCTCATAAGTTATATTGTCTGCTAAGCTGACGTGAAAAGGAAAACTAACCAATGTATCAATGAGTTATCAATAAAATCTTGCGGTTCTTCTGTTGGTTTAGTAGAAGTTTTTGGCTTGCTTTTGGGCCGACAATCCTGATAACCAAATCAACCCGACACCTGTATACGCAGCAAATAAAATCAGATCGCGTGAAAATAATAACTAATTATAAAAATCTTCTAGAATATAAAGTTATTTCTATTTATGAATTTTAAAAACAACGACAATAGTGACGAGATAGGTGTGTCTTCCTTGAAAAGCGGAATTAAATTATAATTCATCAACAATGATGTCAGCGGTATCTTTACTATGTTCGCATAACGGAAACGTAACTGGCCCGTAACCTGTATAACTAACGCCTATAGTAAACTCACATAGTAACTGCATACAAATATATCACGATGTGTTACTCGTAATCCATATATAGAAATTGACCTAAATAAATTGCAGCTGATTGGCTAACACTGCAGCTGTTCTGGAACAGGGAGCTTTGGCTCCGCCTACTCTTTGACGTTAATTTTCCATTAGAAGTGCACTTTACTGAGTGCGGTCCAGATATCCATGCAAAGAAGAACTTGCAAATGCATTCGCCCTATCGTGTAGTTGCAACAGTCTTTGTACTAAATGTAAAAGAAACGTAAAAATGGAGAATTAGAAACCGTGCGGGTTGTATAGTAAATGTTGAATAAACAATGCAAGAGACCGTCATTATATTCCACCAATCAAAACAAAGTGAAATTTCTCTGTTACCGCAAACAACCAATGAATATTGTTAATTTTTGGCCCTTATGCTCATTCAACATTTTTGGTTTATGTTGGCCAGCCATTTTATAGCTGGCTGTTTTTAGTACGTAGAATATGGAAGATATTGAAGAATAATGCGACATGTAACTACATAAGAAGGTAAATAAGATATTCGTCTACGTCTGCTTGTAAGAAATATTACTCGTAGACGTATCTAAAGCCTACAATGAGCTGATAAAATTTGACACAAATTAGGTTCATGGATTTTCGTTTTCAAGATGGAAGCCGTCTGTATCAAGCAGCCCTCGCTTTGTGGCAAGTCGGTATAACTTCTAATATTTTCAGTTCACAAAGCCGTTGAAATTGCAATTTCTTAAGTTTGAGTCCGGCATTTTTTTCGGATATTTCCATTTGGCCACAGTATTTGTATGTTGTAAATTCGTTAAATTATGGAAATTCTCTGCAGGCGTAAAGATTTGGTTGAGCGTACAGACAGAGGAAAGTAACCGACTAGAGTGACACAGTTTACAAAATAGCCAAGCAGAGCTTGTGTCACGCACTAGCCACAGTTACAAACGTTTCTTGCTGTTCGGTATGAAAGGAAACCGTGTTTCAAACAAACTGTCGAAGTACATAATGACCTTACAAACTATAAAAGTTATGGGAGGTGCGGATATTCAGATTCCTTTTATGCAATTGTGAGGAGGGCAATGATCGTATGTCTTGCCTTGGGCTACTAAAGTACTATTTATTATACTATTCACTAAATTGACTATACAGCCTACTACTGTCACACACTATAAGGTAAAAATAAGGAATTATTTTAATTACTAGAACTACTAATCTCGTACATTAACATGCGTCAAACATTATGATTGGTAATTTACTTTTGAAACGTTTTGTTTCCTTATAATTTGCCATCAACTGTAGCCATAGTCTATGCGCATGTAAATACTATGTTATTATTATATTCATATGTCTGTGGTGAGGATATTCACCTTTTTTTTTAAATATTTCTGACACAAAAGTAATCTTAGAGTTTAACAAATGACAACAGCATGTAGCAACAGACACAAGTATTCATCGAAACAAATGGTTGTCACGAACTGTAAAGCCTGGTGAATCATCGCTAGAAAAAGACACTGGAACCTAGAAACTTATCTAGTAGGCCATCCCTGTTGATTCATTCTAGCTTAATGAATAACCGTACCATATTTTATTATTGACAGGAAAGGGGAGTAAGGTGTTTGAATGGTTTACACATGCGCCTTAAATCCTAAGGTCTTTCATTGAGTCAACCGCTGTGGTTTTGCCCCCCCCCCCCCTTTGTACAGGACCATGAGTATGGTCAACTATCCAACAACACAATTTTTTCCGGTTTCCTCCCACACACATATAAAAAAGACCCATATGTGCTAGCGAATTATCGAAATAAAATTTTGTTGTGCTGTATTAGCCTTTTCAGACCATGTCGTAGGAAAATACAAGCAAATGATTATTCTCCTACAATTTTATTTGATATTTGAAGGCAAGTAGGCATGCATCACAGCATATGGATAATTTGTACAACTACATGTAACCATTGATTTGTAAGTTTTTGGAGGGAGTGGGTGATTGCTCAATATATAATTTTTTTTTTATCCAGACAAATTGAAATAATAAAAGTCTGTATGATCACTCCACCTTTTCTGTATACAGGTGGAGTTTAAATTCAGACTATCATTCAGAGATGGCAGGCTACTCATCAATATTGACAAATGCTTATATTTGTCCTACATAATAGATCCAAAATGAAAATAATATATGAAACTTTCTTTCAAATTACTTTATCCTGAAAGACGTTATCAGATCACTTCGATGATTTGACATAGGTTTTTTTTTATTACCATAGGAATGTTACTTGTTAGTTAATCACAACTCGATCTGGCTTCTCTATATTTGAATTAAATTATTAAATGAATGGCGATCATATTTTAATCCACTCGATAGTATGGAGAGTTGAGTATACTGTAGTTGTCATGTGAATGCTGGTAAATGTCTAATTAATATTTTATTTATAACATTTGAAGCCCCCAAAAAGTCTGTAATATAGGCAGATTGAACTCAAATAATATATCTTTAATCCATATTAAATTACTAATATATACTTACAAGTATCTAATTATGTTACATTTAATTTATTTGATTAAGAAAACAAAACCAAACTATTTATGATACGAAACTATCTAATTTTAAATCTCCTGAATTCGATTGATCAGATATAAAAGAGGCCCTGCCCCCCTTCAAAAATATTTTTCCAAACTTGCAGATGATGCAGGCTTGTTTACACTTTATCAGAGTCATTGTAAATACTGAATGGAATTTTAAACCATTTTAAAACTTTGTATTCATTCCCTTAATTTGATATTTTGTTTATTTCTTCCAAAGTCTGTGCAGTTTCGTCTCGACATGTTTATCTTGTCGGTTTTTTGTTTTGTGTGTAGTCCAATTCTCCTGCATGTACTAGTACAGATTCAACTTAATTTGACACATTTTCTATTTCATCATATCTTGTAAATACTCTCAAACAGAATTAATTAAGCCATTTATAAACAAATAACCATTTGTTGTTTGTGAAGGATTCCTCAATCCCTAAAATGAATACCAGTGACTATAACAATGACCTTTAGGCCTACAATGTTAATATATTTAGATCTCAACTCAGCAACTCATGATCCAATTGAGAGAGTGTCAAACTGAAAATTAGGACATAAATGCACCTGGTTCATGACAGCTGAGTTAGGTGACCAAGCGGTTTAAGCAGGCTGGATAGATCTTACAATTGTCAATGAGTCAAGTGGCATTCCCCGCTTGTACGTGACAATGAGAGGGGTTTACTCCTGTTTGCTCCCACTGCTAAAGACCCCAACTCACATTCAAATTATTGAAATAAAATTAAATGCCATGACATACATGGTGTCAAATGGATGTGTAAGTATGTGACAAGGATTAGGTTAATCTACATGGGAATAAGATCAAGATATTATATTGGATCTGTTCTTGCCAATATACACATATGTACATGTGTACAGCACAAACAATTGAGCTCATTCACATAAAATGGAAAATATTATACATTTTAAGTATGTCGCAACATTTGGATCAGACATCTGTTTGATAATTGATAATGATACATAATACGTATACATGTTAATAACACTTAAAGATACATTATGTAAGATTTATAATATTTATATATAATATTTATATAAAGAACTAGCCATTCTTGCTATAATAGTTAGAAAGTAGATAATGTAAAATGAATAATTTCAAAATTTCATTCAAATTACTCTATTGCAAGCAAAGATATTAGCCTTTGAAGGTTTGACAGACATGTGCAATAGTTTCGACCACTGTTACTGGTTGATCGAAGCTAAGTCTCGTTCCTCCATATTTGATTCAATCAATGTATCGCTGAACTGTTTCAATCTATTTAATATCAGAGAAATCTGATGCCATCAACGGTTGATTAGGTCTGGATCAGTAAAGTAATGTCTAATTAATACTTGAGAAAACAAAGACCTGCAATAGGCAGATTTAGCTCTTGCATAATGCATGTTTAAGATTACCTACTAAATTTAATACACATATATATAGGTATGTTATTTGAGTTGTAACTAAACATCAGATCAGATGGGAATAAGGTCCCATTATACACATTGGCATGCCTGTTTTTTACCACATAGTCAATGTTTATTCAGCTACAGCAAATGATTTTGCCACGTATTCGTACAGTTTTTAGGAGTGAATTGAACAAAAAAAGAGATAGGAATGGGGTTTAACGTCCACTCGACACAGACTAGGTCATTTTGGGACCAACACATGGTTCAAGTTTATTTTAATAATTTTCTTGCGCATAGGGGTCTTTTTTCATAGCCAGAGGACCTGGAGAAAACACATGATTTTGGGCAGACAACCCTACTCCTTGTTACTTACAACTGAGGAATCTAAACCGCGCCAGTTGACTCAATGACAGACCTTGTGATCCATTATTCACCACCATGACATAGTGTGTCAAGAATTGAAAGGAAATGAAATGGGGTTTAAGTATAACTTCCTACTTTTCTTGACAGTGAGGAATTTTATTGTCTGGAACGCTGCGCTGTCCAAATTATCTTCATAGAATACCAACTGCCACATGTTCTTTTTAATTTAACGTCAACATTTACACTGGAGCTCAGTTTATCGCTCCATTCGAATAACTAGATACTTATCCCTAGCCTTGTCTCCTTACTTGACCTTTGTCTGTGTTACAGAGTTAAATGTGAAACTTTCTTTAATATTTCTACTATTTTGTGTTTTTCAGGCAACAGAAGTGCTTTCAATATGACACGTAGAAACGAGGCCCGCGCCAGAAGAGGGCGCTCAAACAGTTCTTCACCAAACAGACGAGGAGGTACTAAATCCCGCCGACGCAATCCTGGAAACAATAACGAAGACAGCAAAGACAGTACGAAAGAGGAAAAACCTGACACCCCTTCGTCAAAAATCGATTCAGACACATCAGAAGAAAGTACTGGAAGTAAGAGAATAAGTCAAAGAAACGCAGGTAAAGAATCAGAGTCAAAGAAGCCTATTTCCACGGCAAAACAAAGTACAACATCAACAGGGGCAAAAACGCGTCCAGCGAGAAAGACTAGCACAGAATCGAAAGTTAAAGATGAGCAACAAGTGGAAGATAAAGTCATCAGCACAAGTACACCAAATCAGTCAGTCATAGTCCCGGTATCGCATAGTCAATCACCAATTGTATCACCAGTTCTATCACCATCAACATCTCACGTTTTGCCACACACAGAGACAACAACAACTAAATTAGAACCACCGTTTCCATCTATTGAAATGAGAAATTTAAATGATAATAAACCGCCGGTCATGATCGATCCGTCTAAAAGAGTCATTGCCAAGCCACCCAAAAAACGCAAGGCTGATTTAGATTCTGAAACCTTTTCATCTCCTCCACCCTTAAAGAAACGTCCCTCGATTGATTTAGAAGAATGGAAAAATCAGCGGATCTTAGCGAGAAAGAATGGGACGTATGTTCCGGGGATAATCAAAGCCGTGAAAAACACTGGAAGTTTAGGTATTTTGTTTGATGACGATAAAACTTTGACAAGTTATAACAATATATTTGATTCACCGATACCAGACATTATTAGTGATCATAGTCCAATGGGGGGTATGATGAGTACAGGGACAAAAGTGTGTGTAAGAATTAATGCAGAAACTAATGTATTTTATCCTGGCTTCATTATGGAGAAAAAAGTTAATCCTATTGCGTATAAAGTTAAACTGGAAAACAAACCAGTGGAAGCTCCAGCGGAAGTGACGGTATCCCGAGCGAATTTACGATTGCTTCAACCTCCCTGGTACGAAGACATGGAGGAAAGTATGATGGAACTAGAAACTCAGAAGGCCCGCTTGCAAGATTTGAGAAGTCCTGTGAGCGTGAGAGCTGATCAACACAGTACGCCAGTTACACCACTGTTAGATCAAGGGGAGACGACCGATGACGAGATGAATGATTTGGAGGAAGTTAACTTTGATTCTTCTGGGATGAGCACACCGAGATCTGGTAGTGCTACTCCTGGTTCTGGAACACGATCACAGAATGGCAGAGATAGAAATCGTCAAATACCTAAGAAACGAGACTCGGCTCGCAGTAGAAGTGCTCAATCGACAGAGAGTAGTCGCTGCAGTACACCAAGGTCTCCGAATTCAGCTTTAAAATACAAGAAAGGTGACGTGGTTAGTGCAGCGAATGGAATTCGCAAAAAGTTCAATGGCAAGCAGTGGCGTAGACTGTGCTCAAAGGAGGGGTGTACTAAGGAATCTCAAAGAAGAGGATTTTGTTCTCGGCATTTATCACTTAAAGGTAAAGGTTTGCGCCAACCTAACTTCCCTGGGTGTAGAAAGGGAGAGTTAAAGGAGGGAGGTCATATTGAGTGGACAGACAATTCACGTGAAGGGGAGTATCAGCATCGGTACGATAGTATAGATGAAACAGAAGCTGCTAATATGTTAGTGTCCTTGGGTAACTCGAGATCAACAACTCCTGCTTTTTCACCCACTCCCCAAAATCCTCTCTCTCCGCGCATACAGTCACCAGCTGGACCAGGCATGTACAGGAGCTCCAACTCATTCACTCCCATATCCCCACACCCGAGCTCCCAGATGATGCATGGATATGTCAACTCTCCAGCACGCAGCTGGAGCTCAACTTCTAAATCTGGTAGCTCATCATCTGAACATGTCTCACCAATAACTCCTAGATTTCCAGCTTTCCAACCCAAGGGCATTACTGCTAAACCACATGCTTTGTCTTTATCCAAGCAAGAATTGGGGAGGAGTGAAGACTCCGGGATAGATGTTCGAACTCCTAAAACACCTTTATCAAAGGCTGTCTCTTTACCAAGTGTTTCTGCAGTTCTGCAGGCGCCAATTAAAATACCAACGGGAGTTGGACTTCCATCCCACGTTTATCATGGTGCAGTAGAAATGAGTGGGAAGTCGCACCCTGATTTGAATAAACCGGCTCCTTTTGTGTCCTCGAATCGGACAGTTGCCCCACAACAAAATTCAAGTACTAGTAGCATTTCTGCACCAATCATGAAACAAGCATTAGGACATCCAGTCTCTAACAACCCAACTCAACATGTGACAAATTATCCAAAGTATCAGAACGTTGCCGTTCAGCAAGCTGCGCGAAACGTCGAACCGGTTGTCAATCGTCACAGTCTGAGATCACCCAGCACTGAGACAGAACAAATTCAAAAACCTAATTCCATGGCACCACCAGAACATCAGGCACCGATATCTCGGTTACATCAGACAGCAGCTGTACATCCGGCACCAACCACTTTATTACCAATGATGCAGATGAATGAGCAACCCAAGGAAGCAAGTGGGGCTGAAACAGGAAATCATGTGTCAGAGGAACGGAAAATAACAAGTAAGTTGACATTTGACCTATTTATAGAAACATGTAATAATAACATGGAATATATATTACATGTACAGTATAGTACATAAAATATTGAGAGAAAATGTCATTTTCGAGAATTTTTATTTCTGAAAAAATGTACATAAATATACATTTTATGAATAATTAATACCATGAAAAAGACTTCGTTATTATCTGAACAATATTCATAATTATATATAATACATGTAGTGCGTACATAAAATTTATTGAGCCAAATCGTTGTCATAGTAACTATGCACCATTTGCATTTTTCGCTGAAGTATCAAATTTCTTAATCTTTTAGAGGATTCAATCGGATTTAAAAGCAGGCTTATCTACATGTAGACAATAGAATGGTGTCAGACTCATTACATAGCGAACAGTATACATCACATTGTAAATCGATGAAATTTCAATTCCATATTGTATATATACATGTACATGTACTGAACAGAATTGAAGCATTGTTTTCTAACAAAGAAATATCAATTAAAATGAGTAGGGTATTAGAAGCCACTGCCAAGAATTGGCTCCAAACATGACCTAACCAAAAGTCTACATCACATTCACAAACTCGCACAGGTACATACATGTACCTGTACCTTTAGCAGTGCTAAAAAATCTAAGAATGAAATCACATCAATTTGGAAATATTACTGACAGCACTGTTTAAGAATTTAGCATCATATTGAAAATCACTATAATTATTTGTATCTAAATTCTAATGTACATGTGCACAAAAATTATAAAATTCACTAACTTTCTCATCTTTGCTTTTTCAACTGCATTTGTATCAGAAATACTCAATTTTTCAAGTAAGGTGTATCTGAATTTCTTCAATTTAACTGACAGAGGGTGTGGCACTGAGTTCAATCAAAGTTGGCGTATACATTTGTACATGTATGATCAAACTAAATTTTCCATGAGGTTATTCATAACTCCTAAGAATTGTGCGATTTTATTGCTTAATGTTTTTGAAAAAAATGAAATGTCTGATAAAATTTTGTTAATAAGTTGTTACATGTACATCATGGAACCTTGAGATTGGCCCATAATTTTCTTTATACATGTAGATCAGGCTTGGCATTGTTTCCCCTTGTCAGTACATGTAGTTCAGGATCGATGACCTGACAAGGAAAGCAGTCAAGTTGTTTGAATGGGATGGAAAATAGAGGTGCTTGTAAAAGATCCCACAGCAGTTAAAATTTGATGTAAGAATGAGCTGTATATAGCATTGCTGTCTGGGCATGGCGGTTAAACACTATTTCCCCTCTTTTAGCCTAACATGATATGTACATGTATGTGACATTTGATAGCAGCGTGACTCATTTAAATTGTTAATAACGTTTAAAATATATTTTTAATCTTTTTCGAAATTTTGTTAATACGGTACATGTACCATAAACAATTATTGCGAATTTTGTCTCATTTTGCAGTCATGTGTCGCTGCATGAATTCTGATCACAAATTTAAGTTTCTGATTCAGCATTCACCAATAAAATAACTTTTCACGTAATCTTTCGAGGCCTTCCAGCTGTGGGATGTGTTGGGCAGAATACTTACATAAAAGCACTTACTGTAATGCGGTCCATGACATTTTCTGTACTTTTTCACATACATGTATGCATTCATAATCAGATTTGGACCCATGATGGATAAGTGGGTACTCAAGTTACTCATTGACACGATCCAGATTATCAGCAAGTTGATTAATTTATAATATGTCCACCATGTGATTGGCACTCTTGAATGTAATGGTTAATCTAGGATACGATTAGAATTTTAAGATTTTTTTTCCGCCCGTTCCCACAAAGAATCGCCAGTATTGCAAAATGTAATCTCCAAAATCAATGCCACTCTGATATTTTTATTGCAAATTGTGACTTGAGCGACCGACAGTGTGAGCCCGGGTGGGCAGGACACTGGCTCGCTAGCTCAGAGGTCGGGTGTGTGATCCTTGCATTGGCTAAAAAAGTTGATTGGGATTTTCCAATAGGGTTTCCCCTTATCAGTGGTGCTTAGTCAGAACATTACAGATTTATCTAAATCTTACATAATGGATTTATCTATACATAATAGATTTATAAGAACACTTAACATTCATAGATTTTAGAGTTGTTCTTTCAACCATTTTACCGTGCAAATTACAGGCTATGTTTGGGACATGATGTGAACAATGTTAAAAATAAGTAACTGCCTCTTATGAAATTTTCCGCTTGTCTGTCGAGCAAATTTAAAGTGTGAAAGACAAGCCCAGATGTAAGGCTGATGTCACAGACATTGTCAGACAATAATTACACTGCTTTGACAAGTACATGTACAACAATTCCTCGGGTGCCTCTCATTTTGTCTGGAACAGATTTGTCTTTTTTTTTCTGTGTTTTTATTGATTATTTTTAATACATGCATCTTGACACAACATCAATAGTGGAGCGACCATTTTGTACATTTAAATACTGACATAGTTCCTACCAGCTAAAGACCACCCAAATTATAGATTGATTATTGAACCATATGTTAGTCGAGAAATGACCTAGCCTGACAAGTGGATGTTAAACCCCATTTCTCTCTCTCTACCTATTACCAAGCCTATTGTAAGACAGAAATAGGGTTTAACACCCACTGAACACAAACTAGGTTACTTTGGGATTAACATACATGTATATATATTTTCCTTTCTAAACTAGGGGGTTGGGTGGACAAATGGTTAGCTCGTGTGCGCTGTATCATAAAGCCTGTCTTGAGTCAACTGGCGTGGTCGCGAATCCCCGGTTGTACGTGACAAGGTGTAGAGTTGCCTGTCCAACCTCGGGGAGAGGCGGGGGAGGGTCTCTGGGTCCTCCGGTTTCTCCCACTGCTAAAGATCCCTATGCGCTAGCGAATTATTGAAATAAAATTAAATCATGTTAGTCCCGAAATTACCTAGTTTGTGTCGAGAGGACGTTAAATCCTATTCCTCTCTCCTTTCTAAACTTTCTTCAACATTTTATTTCTTTGGCAAAATTCTATGCGAAATAATATTTTGTTACACTTAGTGCTTTCGACTGAAATTTTTGAGTTACGAATTAGTGTTGGTTCTCAAGCAGAGCTAATTCTAGACAGACAGCATAAGATTTTATGGTCTTGCCCTTTTACTAATATATGTAACACTATTATTTCACCTGAAACTGTTAGTGATGGGTTTGAGTGTGGTTGAGTGATCTACAAATCAAGGGTTTGAGCTAGAGTTAGGCGTTATCCCTGGAAATGTCAATAATTTACTTTATCACCTTTTAAATGTAAATAAACTTGCATAGAAAATTTGAAATACCCACAGAGTATTCACTTGACACTTTCTAGTCAATACTTTAAAAAGTTAGTAGCATAAACACAGTATCAAATTTACAAACAAAATTTAATTTAATGAGCTACCAGTAGTTCAAACTGATCTATCTATAGCCATACATAAAGGTATAAAAAATTTTAAAAAAAAAACCATTAAAAAAAAGTTGTGTTCTTTCGGCTGTGCGACGTGCATGTTTTTATAGTTATACGGTAATATGATTGGATGCTATCATTCATTTACCCTTGCAAATTCATTTTTCTCATTAAATCAAGCAATCTCTACTGCTGTCCCATTGATTGCATGGACACACTATACATGTACATGTACATATTTGATTGACTTGAAGTTTATACACAGTATTTGAGGTCATGAAATGAAGTTCCCTAGATCACTCTGAAGAATATTTTTGACCCTCTAGAGGCTAAGGTTAATATCCAATTGACATGGAATTTATACACAGTGTTTAAGATCATGAGACAAAGAAGCCTTGATTTTCAATGATTTCCAATAATTACTGCTTCTGGTCCTTGTGGACACTTTAGAGGTAAAGGTACATGTACAAAACAATTTCTGACAATTACTGCCAGAGTTATGGCCCTTGATCAGCTTGAAAAATCTTGTAGATGCTTTAGAGCCTAAAGTTCATATCTAATTGACACAGTGTTAAAGGTCACGAGACAAAGAAACCTATCGATTTTCAACGATTTACAGTTCAAGGTCATGAGATGAAGAATCCTATTGATTTTCAATGATTTCCATAGTTATGGCAATTGAGATTAAATGTTACCAGTAATCAGATTTGAGTGAGTTGCAAATGTTACCATTCTAACAAAAGAAAAAAAAATATGCGATAACATTTGTTGACTACACAGACAACTTAGCTGCTGTGGGTGTATTTCAGCTTCGGGGCAGCCCTAGTGTAGTCGCCACCCCTAGACAGACAAACCAACGAGTCACAAATATTAGTATAGATTGGGAAGTTCAAGTGAAATAAAATGTGGTTTAACATCATACTTTTCTGCACCAACTGGGCTTAATTAAGACGGATATCCGCCACACAGTGTGCTATGCGGGAAATTTTGACCGAACAGCAGTTCTACATCCTACACTTATTTCAAATTTTAATTGCCAAGGGTTCTTTTACATGCACATCAATGTTTACATGGGACCGCAGGTTTTTGTCCATCTGAACGACTATTTTGTCCCTTGCCAAACCCCCTGTTCCGCACTGACAAGGAGGAACCCACATTGGAAAAACGAATTTGGCCAATGCGGGGATCAACTGTGATTTTCTGTCCCATCCAAGCAACTATTTACAATGTCCTTGTCATGCCCTCCATACTGCAACACTGTATTTAATACCAGTATTACCTGTACTTTATAGTAGATAATGGCCCTCATTCTAAATTTAGCCGACCTTAACTGGTTTGTCTTGTTGAGAGAACTTGTAATACCGTATGGTCAGTGACCAAAATGGTGGTTTTACATAATGTTCAGTAAGATAACTTGTATCACTGTGGTGTAGCACTGGTGGATTAATAAAATTCATGACTTGTGTACGGTAGTGATTTTAGAATAATCATTATGTCTTATATAGTTCATTTTCACAGTAAATTAACAAAATCAATACTGATTGAACTAAATTCTACATGTAATTCATGGGTTGTTTTTTTTTTTTTTCGATTATTACCGGTATGGATAATATTGAGTTTTGGGCTTTAGCTCTTTTAACATTATACCATGCTCAGAAACAACACAACAAACATGTTATTTGTTTACAAAGCAGGTCAAATCTTTAGTACCAACAACTTATGTCAACACAAAACAAATCAATTCTTCCTATTTCAAAATGGCAACATTTTGGTTTGAGCTTCACAAAAACCAGGCCTGTACTGATAACAAAGTCTTATCTATTTTCCATCCTAATGATTTATTGAGCAGTTAATGCTTTTTAGACACCAACTTGACCATGGTAAACAATTCAATTTGTAGGATTTTAGATTTGTGAAGGTGGGCAATCAACTGGAAAGGCCTAGCAATTTATTTCATTGAGGATTGCATTATCTATATATTGATTAACTAATTTGGAGAGAATTTTATCTGTTTATCAGCGAGTATTGACCACTTGATCAAACATATCATCAGCCATCTCCAAGCAAACAGGTTGTTTATCAGGGCACCAGCTTGCTGAATCTCCAGTACAGTACCCTCACTTTGACCCAATACATCTGTTTGTTGTTACCAAATCAGCTGACGGCTTGTACCATTGTTTATCCATGTTCAGGCCCCAGCTGACTTCCCATTGGTGCATTTTTTTATTCATGTTCTTCCATATGCCAAGGTCATTGATATCTTGATTTTCATTGGTCTAAAATGGCATCATTTTCTTACTTCATGGCTGGAATGTTTGACCCAGTCTAATAATAATTAGTAAGAAAAATACTAATCCAACTTATCTCTTTTAATTTAATTACGAGTTAATCTAGAATTTATAACATAGAGTAATTGATTAAATGAGATTAAATAAATCTGTCATTTGAACTTACAGGGAAGTGTTTTTACTCCGAGGACTTTGATGACTAACTAACACTATTTGCATATTTTAACCTATTTTTTTATGTCGACCGATTGCAGGCTAACATCCTTGTAAGAAATAATTGCGCTTCTAGAAATTATTTTCATATATTTTACTTTAGAATGTCCAATTTCATTGATTTATTCAAAAGCAGCATGTTTACAATATAGTTCAGCCTTGTGACTTATTAAAAATACATAAACAGTTCATGTAGCAGTTAAACCTCAATTCTTGCCATTAAAAAATGTAGTAAAACTGTTTTTTGAGGAAAGCATTAAGATATTAAGAGAAACTGTACAAATATATCCACTTGACACAAACTACATGTAGGTCATTCAATCAAGATTGAAAACACAAATTATTTGTCAATTTAAATCAACATTGATGTTGTGATCTTCCCGGGAAAAGATGGACTTCTATAATCCAATATTTAGGACAAAATAAATATTTTACCATTGGTGTCAATTTCTAGGTCCCAAATGTTAGCGATTTAGCTCCTTCAAATAATTTAATTGTGTGTATGGTTCTTTAGAAGTGGGAGGAAACTGGAAGACCCGGAGGAAACCCACAGACAAACTCTAGTCCTTGTCAGTGTAATTCCTGTATATGAAATTTATATATTATAAATTATTACATGTCTGGTTGGGACAAAATTCAAAATGCTTATTTTTAGACTCTTTAAGAGTTTATAACCAAGATTATTATTTACATCCCTGCTGACATCTTGATGGTTTAACACATGTACTTTAGATCCTAAGACCTGTCATTTGACAAGGAGTAGGGTTGCCTCTCCAACCGCTTAAGGATTCTGCAGGCCCTCTGGTTTCTTCCCACTAAATTGAACCATATGTTAGTCCCGATTTACAACATGTGTCAAGTGGTTGTTAGGTCCCATTTGCCTCTCTCTGTTAAAATCTTATTGAAATTGACTAGTTCAGTGTTTGTAATGTTTTTAAACGTTTGTAAGCTTACATGCTAAATGTTGTATAGCTATTGATTCCGTCCGGTAGTTTGTGCGTATTATTTATTCACTGTTCTCGTACAGGTAAAAATCAATTCTCGTATAGTTCATACATATGCAGGTGACGGCACAGCACTGGAAAGTTGTTACATCCCATGTAATAATCTCAAATATGCAGTCCACGATCCTATCAAGAAATGTCTGTGTCAATCATATTCACCACTAACATTGTCAAGAAAATGAAACTGACATCAGCAAAGCATTCTCCAAATAATCCTGATGAATATGGGATCCCCTTGTTAGTAGGGGTGACTATTGTTGGTAATTTTCACTACTGCGATAGTATTGCTAAATGGGTAAACAGCTATTGCAATACTATTACTATTGGGGATTAAATATTGCGATACTATTTAACTACTGAAATAGTTTGATCTGTTTATTAGTTTAGGTTTTAAACACACGGTCAGGTATACATTTATTATAACATTTAATCAAACTAAAATCTATGAGACACAGAAAGTTTGAGGTAATGTTAGATAATATACAGTAGACTCCGCATATCTGCTTGACACGCATACAACAGACAATCACTTAAACGGACACAACAGTTTGGTCCAGATTTTTGTAATAGAATTTAATTATTTTTAAAGCCTTTTATAGCGGACACTCTTTAACGGGCAATTGTTTATAACAGACGATTTTCATTCTTCCTTACCCCTACTCTTAATACTTTAACTGCTAATCAAAAATCCAATACTGGCAACTGATTACAATTCACTAGATCAACATCTCTTGAACACCAATACATAATATTTTAACACGGATATATATCGGTAATTATATTGACAAAAAACAACAGAAGCGATACAAGACAGTACAGTCAGATAAGAAAAAAAAACCTGTGTCTTCTAAAAGTGCGGCAAAATATGTAGAGGGTGGGGGGCGAATAGAAGAGCCCCCTAGCTGGTATCTCAGGAACACAGTAATATCTCTTTTTTTATTGTGAATTAGATAATAAAGTACATTGTTTTTTCTTTGTATTATATAAAATGGTATATTATTAATATTGCATTGGTAGTTTAGTAACTTGTAAAAAAGCATAGCCAACTTTCTCGTCACATGCGGCATGCTTTCAACATGTCTGTTATGGGCGTATGTGACCATTTTCAGCTTCTTTGCACCAAAATCAACCATTTTACACATTCGTAGTAAGTCTTGCCTAATATAGTAGACGAAGAGTTCCATGTGACTCTGATATCGTGTAACACTATTTTAGTGATAACAATGATCTTCGTTAAAAATCCAAAGTAAATATTCAACAAATACAAGTGAATTTGGGCCTTTTAACTTTCGCTATTACAAAATATCGAAATCATAGATAGTTTGGTTGACTATTGCAATTTTTATCGATACATGTACATACCATACTATCGACAGTCAAACTATCGCGATGCATCGATTGTTCAATGTATTGTTACTTACACTCCTACTTGTTAGTGAGTCAGCATTTTACTCACTGAACTATGGTGTACCTCATTTAAGAATTCTACAGGTCTTTTGGTTGCCTCCTAAAGAATAATATTATGTATATATAAGTTAGCACAGTGTCCTTGTCTCTCTCTTGATATGAAATAAAATGGAGTTTTAACATCCTACTGGGCTAATGAAGACAGATTTTGTGGTTTAATTTAATGCTCATTTATAAGGTCTGTCAGTAGTGCACGATGGTGGATCTGCTAGTGCTAACTGACAATGTATATTCTAATTGTACGGAAAACCAATGTCTTGTGTGCACATTGGTGTGTTAAACCATAGGGTCTCACAGTGGTGTAGGAGGGTGGACCTTCTAAGGGACAACATATGGTCGTTCTAATGGTGTGGTCTGTGCATAAAATAACCCTTTACAGATTGTTAGAATTTAGTAAGAGAGGACCGTAGTGCCGATGTAGTGACATAAATATTCCATTAACCCAGTCTGCATGGTAGAATAGTAGGATGGTAAACATATTATTTCATATCTATAGATATTGAACAATGATTGTGAAAGAAATCCATAATAATGGCAACTAGGTGATGTTGTCTAAATACAACCAGAACAAAGTGAACAATATTATATTACCATAATAATAATATCAATATGTTTTCAATATTTTTACGATGGTAGTGAAAACAATACAATGATTGTGTACCTGTAGATTACCAGTATAATCTACATTAGTCTAGTTGTCATGCCAACAGGAACTGATTCCATTGTACAAATCGTGTCATACCCACCAACTGGGGCGATTATTACAAGAGAATGTAAATCATATTTCAAAGACAATCTGATAATGGGTCTTTGACGACAAATGAAGTCACTGTGTTTTAATGATCCTTAAACACAAACCTAAGCTCAGTCGTTGCAGAACTGTAGGATTCTGAACTTCATTTTATTTCATACCTTGTGTTAAATCATAAGGTCTAGCTGTCATTGAGTTGAGCAAACTACTGAACAAAAAAAATGAACTATACATGTATGTTAGTCCCAAAATGACCTAGTTTATGTCGAGTGTATGTTAAAATCTATTTCTCTATCGCTTCAATGCAACAACACTGGTACTACTACTTAGGAACTGTTTGTAGGGTTGACTATGTTGAGTACTGACACTGTATACATCGCTGTAGTTCTATGATAGAAAATAGACTAGTACCAGTACTGTTTGTAGGTTGACTATCTGACTACTGACTCTGTTCGTAGGTTTATTGATTTTCTACTGATGAGTATCATGTTAGAATGATAATCAATCAGTCATACAAATTTCTTTTCATTCACCTTAATATAATATAATCATACATTTGATCACAACTGATGTGTAGTCTTTGTCATACATGACATGATTGACATGTCTGATCTACATGTACATTATACTAGTACAATTACAGTCTCTATTAACGTTAAAGTACATGTATTATACAGCTGGTTATGATCACAGATGAGAAGGCGCCCCTATATCTAAGGGACATATGCTCACCCCTGGGATCAAAACAACAACGGCAAGCTGCGTGTATCGCTTGAAGCCATCCCTCTCCTCCCTTCCCCCCCCCCCCCAATAGCCAACTGCAAGTCTGTCTTGATTGGCTTGGGGGTTGGGATGGCCTGGTGGTCTAGAGTGCCGCGCTTCGACCTTTAGCTGGCTGGTCACCTCTGGCTTGCGGCTGTGGTTTCGATCCCCGGTGCGAGCGTATGTGGCATGGAGATTTGGGCCCTTCTAAACCATGTGGGTTTCCTCCGGGCACTCCGGTTTCCTCCCACTGCTAGAGACTCCTACGTGCAAATGAATTATTGAAATAAAATTAAACCGTATGTTAGTCCCGAAATGACCTAGTTTGTGTCGAGTGGATGTTAAACCCCATTTCTCTCTCTCTCTCTTTATTGGCATGGCTGGTGTAGAAATGTAGGACATAAAGATGAATGATATTCAACACTATTTCATGTCACTACTAAATGTCAAGTCTTAAAAAAGAATTGATCAATTTATAAACCCCAGTAAGATGTCCACTGTAGAGATGAAGGAGGGAGTGTGATCTCGGGATTATAAAGAAAACTGATTAAAATATAATTGTATTCCTCCACGCTTTATACATGTAGATAGACCTACCGACCTCCCACAGGATCAGGCCATACCAAGTTAAAATTTTGTAGTTTGAGAACACTTGTTGATACTTTGCTCAGTATTTCTGGCAAGAAAAATATGTACCCGTACTTCTGTAATGTTTGCGCTTATCAGAAGGGTTAGCTCTTGCTTGTATAATCAATTTTTAAGTTTTGCTTATAAAAAGATTTGTTTAGTTTTTTCATCCTTATTATTATCTCATTTATAATGGCTAACATGATCGGCATAATATGTTGAAAACATGTAACATGTACTTGTAACTTGTGTAAGGCCAGATTTTAATAATAAACTATTTGTCATCACAATCTTCATGCTCGCAAGGAAATGTCAGATCCTCTTAGTTATTTATTTCGCACAGGTTTTTGTAAAGCTTATGTCGGATTTGACACTTATTTCAGGGGAAAAGCATGCAAATTGAAAGATTAAATTCTTCTCAAAAACCATCTTCATTAGCCCAGTTTGGGGATGATTGAGTGGTCAAATGGTTTAACATCTGTGCGTTAAATAATACTGTCTGATATTGACTCAAATGGCATGGTTAGATTCTTTCCACTTGTAGGTTAGCTGCAGGTTTCTTTACGCACAACCACATTATTAAAGTAAAATTGATCCATTAAACAACCTAGTTTGTGTCAAGGGATATTAAATTTTCATGTTAAGAAAGTTTTGAAATCTAGCCTGTGGATTATTAATGCAGAAAATCGATCAAATAACTGGGAAATCTGATTGTCATGTTGGGACTTAAAAGTTGTAAAGTATGATCCTGTGACAAGGAGATTAATAATGTAATGTATCTTATCATGTTGTCATGTGGATGCTGTCATGCTTTATATATTAAACCTTGATACACAATTTCTTTTAAAAGTGCAAAAGAAATTAATAAATCGCCCACATTTTGTTACAGATGGTCGGACAACCGGAAAATAGGGATCATCCTCTGATAGTTTCAATGCTTCACATAGAATTATAGATATATCTGTTAAAGACTGTCATGTTCACAAGGCTTTAAAGATTGTAGCCTCTATTGGCTTCACAAGGGTTTGGAAAAGGGTGGTAACTTTGAAACAGAATGTAATGAATCTTATCATGTTGTTGTGGGCATGCTGTCATTCTTTATAAAAACGTTGGAATATGTGTCACCAGTTGGCCGATATTACTAGTTACAAAACATTTTGATTAATATTGATTGAGTTATACATGCTTTTATTTTATAAGGACATTCGTAAAATTTCAACACTTACCTCCAAGCAAATAACATGTAACCTGGAGATAAATGTAGATCTCAAAGCACTTGGCCATCTGATAGACTAAGAAAATGTTGATGTATCGTTCAACCCACCCACCCAATTCTGTGGTGTTATTTCTTTGGACGCAACTGATAGAATTTGCAAAGTCCCTTACAGTACTGACACGTACATGTACATACATTTATATGCTAACTCCTTAAAGCTGCAATTTCACATTTTAACGTTATATTTTTAAAATATATTAAAATAAAGCCTTAAAAAGACGGTATCTATCAACAGTCCTACCTTGTTAAAGAATACTCCTATAATTCACTATTGCCAGTTGAGAAATTGGCTAAAATGTCATTTCTACTATTGCATGGGGGCAATAGAAAAACAAAGGAGGTAATTGTGTTATCATTTCCTGTGTTAATAAGTTATAAGAGTGGGGAATAATGCCTATGATCGTATAGTAGTGAGTTGACAACTTATTGAGCGAAAGACAGAAAAAATTATGTTTTGACTTTCTTTGAAAATATGAAATTATCGCTTTAACGTTGGATCCATAGAATCAGAGATTTCTCAGTCAGAGGTCATAGTCTAAATTGTATAGATTGTAATTCTGTACTTCATACTGTTTTGTATATAATAAGAGGGCCCAGGTACTTGACCACAGTGGTCATGACTAAATATATAAGTCCCGTTAGTGACAAGAAGAACCAACTTTTCTCTGGATTGTTGGCGTTGGGTCTGAAAAAGAAAGTGCCTAGTAGTTTGGAAGGGTAAAAAAATTGGGGTGTGCCTTTAAAAAATCCTTGACAAATGGAAATTGAAGAGCAGACATAGTGAGGCCATGATGGACAGAACATTTGTCTATTCTTTTTTTAGATTGTAAGTGATTTCTTTATTTTATTTTGTTTTTATTTTAGATTCTAGTAATGAGGTACAAGTTTTTCCATGGCATTGTTTGGTGCCGTTTCTTACGAATACAGGACCGCAGCATGCAGCCCCACCTACGCCCGAACCTACCTATCAAAAACAATCTGTACCACCACCATTACCAGTTCCTCATCCTAATATAAATCATCATTCACAGAGTGTCAGCGAGGCTCGTATGTATTTTACCTCATTCTTTTTTTATACCACTAACCTAGTCATTGTGTTAAAATGGAATATGTTTCCCTAAATTTGGATTGTTATGAATAGAATTTGGACTATTGTGGATAGAATTTAGACTTGTATACTGCTAACCTCATCAAAGAATAAAAATATTTAGACTGAATAGAATTTAGACCTTTGATTTTGAACAAAATTTGGACTATTATGAAAAGTAGTTATACTGTTTACTGTTTTGAATATAATTTAGATTTTTATGAATGGAAATTTAACTACTATAAATAAAAGTAGAAGTAAGACTATTATGAATACAATTAAGTATTATGAATACAATTAAGTATTATGAATAGGACTATTATGTAGGGAATTTAGACTTGTATGAAATTATAATAATAATAATATAAATTTGATTATTGGGATATTATGAATAGACATTGGACTGTATGAAGAGAAATTTAGCTATTGCAATTATAATTTAGTCTATTGACTATTATGTATAGAAATTAGATTATTATGAATAGAATTATACTATTATGAATAGAATTTAGACTACATGTCATGTACATATATTTGGAATGGAAATCCAGCAATTATGAAATTCATAATTTACCAGAAGCTCTTTGACACTTAATTTACACAAAGGGCAATCATAGTATTAAAACTGTTAGGGAGATACATGTAATTTATTCATCTTTTTTGTTGTTAAGTAACTTGATTTTATACCAAATCTAATAAATACCAATATTCAGCATTTTTGTCATATGAATATAATTTGGAATATTGTGAATTGGACTATTATGAATAGAATTGGGACTATTATGAATTGAATTGGGGTTACTATGAATAGAAATTCAGCTAATATGATTTATACTTATTTGTATGAATAGAACGTGGATAATGAAGAAAATAAATTTAGACTAATAATATTAAATGAAATTTCTCTATTATCATTAGAATTTGGACTATTGTGAATATAATATGGTCAGAATTTAGACTTTTGTGAATAGAATTTGGAATATTAACATTGTGAATAGAATTTGGAATTTTGACATTGTGAATACATATGTATAATAATATATGGATGAGATTTAGACTATTGTGAATATTATTTAGTTGGTTATTGATGTATTAAATTCATTAAATGTAACAATGCCATATATGCAGTATCATATTTAGAATTATCCTCTTATTGTAAACGTAATACATACTACACCAAGCAATCTTTAATTGCCTATTTTACAGCTCAGACCAAGGTCTTAAAAAATGATAATACACAATACCCTTTTATGGTCACATTGCTTTCTTTTCCTCCCATGAACTATTCAGTTTACATACTTTCTTTCTCAGCAGTCATTCGCCCTAGAAAATTTCTACAGGTTCTGTTTGGTTATCAGTATGATGAAGATGATATTGGAAAATTTATTAAAATTATTGTTGAACATGTGAATGTGGCTATTTAGTACAGTATATTCGGAGACCTCAGACCAAAAAGAAAACAAATAGTGTGTTACCAAGTTTACGTTAGTCGCACAGTGTAATGCATGCTGCAAACAGAATACAAATATGTATTACCAATTTGACATTGTCTTACGCTGTAACGCATGCAGGGCTGTTGCTAGGCAATGTATATGTTGTCACCTGTTAATTATTAACTCTAATTAAATATACTATACCGGTAGTATATTTTTATATAGTTTTTTGTTTGTTGATTTAGTTTTAAAAGATGATGATGATATGGAAGAGGAGGATGATGATGATGTTTTTGAGCCAGTACCTATGGATGCTCCAAAGAAAGCCACTGTACTGCGATCACCTGCCAAGAGAAGAACTCAATCCTTAAGTGCTCTCAAAGATAAAGAAGAACCAAGGAGTCCCAGAAAGGTTTGTTATTGAAGTATACATGTTATGAACTTGATTGAAAGTAACAAGAAGAGTATGTAGAAGCCTTTCTGTTTGGCCCAAATTTGCCCTAAGGTGACAAAGCTATGAACCCATTTGACAAAAGCACCATACCATGGATTACTAAGCTATGAACCCAGTTGACAAAATGATAAACATGATCAACAATTCTTTATTTTCAGACTAGAGATAAGGATCACATAAGAAGACCGATGAACGCCTTCATGATATTCAGTAAACGTCATCGAGCCTCCGTACACCAAAGACATCCCAATCAAGATAATCGTACAGTGAGTAAGATCCTAGGAGAATGGTGGTATGCTCTAGGTCCGAAAGAAAAACAGAAATACCATGAACTGGCTCTCCAGGTGAGGAAATTCATAACAAAAAATTGAATCAAGGCCACACAAAAAAAGTATTCTGGTTCTCTGAATTCTGCCACATTATCAATAATTGGTGGCGTCACTCATTTTTTTTTTGGATAAAAACAAAGTCAATAATTTCCACTCTTTCATATCTCCCTCGGTTAACGGAAATATCTCTATTGAAAGTCTCTTTGATGACAGGAGGGACCTACAACTGAATTCATAAAGCATTGTCTTAACCAGTGATTGAGTGTTGAGTAAATTCTTATCGTGAGTCAGAGAATGCTTTGTGTACTTGTGTACTTATACTTTATGATTATTCCAGGTTAAAGAAGCTCATTTTAAAGCTCATCCCGAATGGAAATGGTGCTCTAAAGATCGTAAAAGATCCAGCACTATAGCTGCAACACTGAAACAAAGGGGAGGTCACCGTCTAAGTTCCTCAGACGATACAGGTGACCTTAGCATCAGTGGTAAATATTCTTATTGATAATGTGATTGGTTGAAGGAGGAAGGGTGGTCCAATGATTTACCTGTGCAGGTTGCATCATAAAATCAAGTGGCATGGTTTGAATTCCCTGTTTCTACATGACAACCTTGTGGGTTTCCTCCCACTGCTAACGACCCGTACTCAGGGGTGAATTATTGAAATATAATTGAACCATATGTTAGTCTCGAATGATTGGATATTTATTCTTTTCTGAGAAAGATGAAGGAAACTCTCGTTGGAACATCGCCAAAGATAGACATCCAACAAATCTGATTTATTGGCATTACTACGGTGCTGTCCAGGCAAGATTTCACTCATAGCACATTGCATGACATTTTCCCGTTTTCACTAGCCCTGTTGATACCGAACAGTAAAATGACTTTTGACAGCTTGAATTCGAAGTAAGAGGGGGCAAAATTTCCCACACAGGACTCTGCATGTATAATGTTTAAATCTGTTGTATTTGTTATTAGAAGATCCATTTGATGTTGATCTGCCACCACCTGTGTCGTTACCTCCAGCAGAGTTACCTCCACTTCCTGATCAACACACGTTAAAACAACGCTCACAGAGTTTTACAGCCCTCACACATAAAGACGATTACACCCAAAGATATATACCACGAGAAGGGGCTTTCCCAGAGGTAAGATAAACAAGTAACTCTTGATGCATCATCTTCAGTAATAAATAAATAAATAAATAATTGTCTTAAGGAATCTAGACAATATAATGTAGTAATTATCAAATGCGCTATTTTAAGTAATAGGAATCACTTGCAAACTACCAAAATTTAATGAAATAAAATTGAACCATATATTAGTCTTGAAATGACCCACTTTGTGTCAAGTGGATGCTAAATCCCATTTCTCTGACTCTCCACGAAAAGTAGGTGAAAATTCTGTTCTACAGGCAAAATTCATATCATAGTACGTACACACTGCCCATTGTTCATTTACAATGGTGTTTAAATTTTCAATGGTATTGCAAATAGTTAATTGAAAATTGTTCACTGATTCCATCAGTTGCAGTCTTTTAGACTTCCACTTATTCTTCACCTTGATAATATATATATAAATCTATTTCAGGTCCCTGAACAATCCAGCTCATTAATTCTCCCAAGATCTTCAGCTCCGGTTGCGGCAACCTTATCAACGACAGTAATGTCAAGTCCATTGCTCCAACAACAACACCATCAACTTCCATCACAACCAGATCAGTCCCGCACCAGTTACCATAGTTACACTAACAATCCTACACAGGCCTTACAACAATCGTCGCGACAGCTTATAACATCACGTGGTGATGATGATGACAGTGATGATGAAAAAATGGTGATTTGTGAAGATGGTAGGATACATTCACATTCCTTTCAGAAAAAAGTATAGTTATGGCTAGTGTGAAATTTTAGTTTGTATTATTGCTTATAACCTAGTAGTGTATTAATTAGGATTTGACCAAGAGCAAATTGTCTGTCGTAGTGCATGGTCCATCATAGCACACTGCAGTGTATTCATAACATCATTAGCCTAGTTTTACCAGTGGTGCAGGACAGAGAGTCTGGCAAGTGACAATGTATAGTCGCTGGGATGAACAACTGAGGTCCTGCTTACTCATTGACAAGCACGTAAAAGATACCTTGACAGTGGAATTTGATATAAGAGTAGGCAAAATTTCCTCCATAGCACACTGTATGGCATATGCCCATTCATTAGCTCAGTCTAAGCTGAAAAGTAGGACGTTGAACCCAATTTCATTTCATTTGCCCAGTTGGTGTAGAACAGTAGGATGTTTCATTTCCTTTCATTACTCATGTACTTCTTCCCCTAATTTCTCATTTATTTTTTTAGAAAATGCACTGACTACAGGCATGGTTTATTTTTTTATCTTCCTTAATTTATTTTTTAGGTGAAGGTGGATTAGATCAAGGTGGAATCGATCTGAACTGTAAGGAACGGGTGTCCGATAGCGAAACAGATAGTCAGACGGAGGAAGACAGTTTGATTGAAAACAAGGCATTCCCTCAACAGCGCTTTTCTCCTGTCATGAAACCTTTGACTGCTGCTGATATTGCTTGTCGGCCCAAGCCGATCAAACGAGCGTGTATCCCTGAGCAGAAGTTAGAAATAGAGGGTCCGACACATGACCCTGTGTCAGGACAGTTGACCCCAAGACCTTCAAGCACTGGATCAAGTTTTCAGGTTTTTAAAGCTCGTCCACATGGCGGAAGAATGATGTCGAGTACTTACGACGGAGGAGAAATCAATACACAGTATGTACAGAAAGAACGGTCAGACAGTCATTCACATTCCGGAAGTTCGCGACTTCCACACACACAGCAACGAATAGAGAAACTAGGTCAGATGAAGATCCATAATATAACCATGACAGCCCCTGATAAGCAGCAGATCTTTCCTTCGTCCAATACGCAAACCATGCTGGGTAAACAAAATGGCAAAGGAGCCTTGTTGAGCAAGATGACACAAAAGGCTCCCAAGTCGGCAAAAGTTTCAGCGCAGAGCCAGGCAGCATTTCAGCATTTCACTTTGCAACAGCCAGTTAATCAACCTGGAGTTCAATTAACGAAAAACGTCACATCCGGATCGGTGCAATTAGTAGCGACTGTAGTATCGTCTGCTGGTCAGAACGGGCAAGTTCTGCCCACATTCACTACCACAAGCAAGCCAATCACAACCCCCGTACCTATAGCCTCCAAACCACTTGTTCCGTTAACACAGGCAACCACCACCGCTAGCACCGGATCGCGTCCCGGATCCGTTGGAGCCATAGGAGTTGCATCACAACCTCTTCTAACAGGCAGTCCTGCAGCGGGAGGAGTAAAGAATGTTGGGACATTAGTTTTACAAAGTGTTCCCAGTAATCAGTATGTTGGTACTAACTCAAGTTCGAATATACAGACCACGCCTACCTCCGCAGCTTTTATCACTATACGTAACATGGCCACACCCCAAACAGCACAGAATCAAATGGGTCAACCCACCTTGTTGACAGTACTAAAACCAAATCAGGCAAATCACAGCTTGCACGGGTCGGGAACCCAAACCTTTAACTTGAGTCAACAGCCGACCCACGTTCAGTATATCTTGCCTTCTGTTCAAGTGGCACCTCCTGGTGCCAAAGTAGAGAATGTTCTACAAATGGCCTTGCCTGGTACAACCAACATTTTGGCAGTTCACAGCTCCAATCAGCAAGGACAACCGAGTCCTCAACCGATGCAGATGGGAAAATTTCATATCACGCAGCCACAATCCGCTCAGCTTCGAATGAACAGCATTAATAATCAGGCAAAGATTTTACAAACATCACAGGGCAGCTTGCCTCAAAAATTACAGCCCTCACAACAAATGGTGACTCAACTGTTGACGGTTAGTCCATCACCAGCAGTAGCGGCTACATCCCAGGCCCAGGTGCAGCTCTCCCAACCCAGGTTCTCACAACCAGTATCGTTAGCTGTAGCACCATCACAGTTTGTACAGCAACAGTCCAATCAACCCGTTATCACACAACAGAATCAGCTTCATTCACAGAGACTCATTTTACCATCTAATCAAAAGTAAGTTCATTAACTGTATGTACAAATATGATGGGCGCCAAAGTGACTCATCAAGTAAGACATTGGCTCGCTAACCTGGGCACCCGGAGTTTGATCTTGGTGATGGCTGCAAAAGTTCATCAGGTTTTCCAGCATGGTTCCTCATGTCAGTCGTGCAGGACAACTTTGGCATGCACATATAAGAACCCCCGGACGTTGAAATTTGATATAAGAGTAGGTTGTAGTGCCGCTGTCTGAAAAGTTGGGTTGGAGAAGAACAGTTGGATGATAGTTAAACCCCATTTCATTGTATTTCAGGATAGCCTATGTACAAGGATCAACTAGTACTATACCTATTGTTACAACTCAGAATAAATTAGATGGTCTACAGAGTTACTATGTACCAGGTAAGGATACTTACTATATCCATACTTACAGATGAACTATCTCAAATGTAGACAAAGAGCTTGCAGTCAGGTTTCTCCACCCAATCAATAAAAGATGGCAAGGTCTTGTTAGCTGTAGCAGCATAGATCAATGGAATTTCAATTTATTAATACTAGATGGGATTGAGCGATTTATGGACTGATATGTTCTTTAAGAGATTCAAATTTCACCATATTCCTGGATCCCTAAATGTTAACCAAAATCAACTCAATATGTTTCACCTTTTGTGGATCCAATTAAGAAATGTTATTGCATATTAAACTGTTGATTTTGTTTCATTAGGACAACAAGTGCTAATTCACCCTCAAGTTCGATCACCGTCTAACGTGGCTAGTCCTGCCCCCACGACAGGTATATTACAAACGAGTGGTGGAACAACTATTGGTGTGATGCAAGGTCAAACCCAGATCATTCAAGCCTCACAACCTAAATTATCTGTATCGAACAACAGTCCTCCACAATCTCACAGCCCTATGTATTCTCAAGGTAGGTTCATAAAAATCTTACAGTACAGGGAATTTGGGTGCCGAATGACAGACTCATACGGTCTGTCATTGAGTCAAGTGGTGTGGTTTCTATTCGCCACTTGTATGTGACAAGGTGTGGGGTTGCCTGTCCAACCTTAAAGGTTTTCTCTCCAGGTCCTCCAGTCTCCTCGCCATTGCTAAAAAACCCTACACTTAACAATGTGTTAGTCACATTGAAGAAACTTTTAAAACTGATTTGTTTCAAACTTGTTCTAACTGAGCACTTAAGAATCTTTGGAGTATTGGCACTATAGAAATGTACATATCTTACTATATTGTTATGTTAAATTTGCAGAAATCAATGTTAGTGTATCGTCTAACTATTTTATGATGTTAGTTCAGTTAGTCTGTAGTCAACATGTTTATCTATTACAGGAATGAATGTTAGCGTAAAAGCCAACTATTTTACTGTTCAGTCTGACGGGAAAGGAGATATCGGTTATCACATCAGCACTAGCGCCGACAGTACCAACTTCCAGACCAAACCAAATAGGGTAAAGGCCACTACAGCTAGCATCCCTGTGGCAACAGAAAGTTTACAGAGAGCACCGCCCACTTCAGGTAGGCATTCTCAACTTTAGTCTGAGACTGTTTTGTGAAACCGGAACCAGACCTATTTCACGACTGTCACAAATATGTATAATATACATATTATACTTTCTCCAAGACTAAATATAAAAACTCCTTTGTTAGTTTCTGTATGGAAATTTTGTCATTTCTGAGAGAAAGGTTACACACATCTTGGCTAAACATAAGGTACATCTTTACAAACATTTTATAATCTCATTGTTAGTCTATATAACTCAGGTTTAGCTCAGAAAAGTAAACAGTTGTAGACCCAACACTCATTACCAAATTTAGACAGACCATATTAAACTACTTGACAGTAGACTCCCAATAGTTTTCTATAATTCGCAACAAATTGAACAGTTTTCCAACAATGGTTTGAAACTTAACATAAGATACAGAAACTCTAGCTAAAACAGCACAACTATACAATTACCTGTCCAGGTTTGAGTGGTGTTGGCCCAGAAATTTCTGTTTCAGTGGGGGCAGGACTTTAAGTCTGGCTAGGAAAAGAGAAGACCTAGTTGTTGTTGGCAGCATTTAAAATATCCCTATACTAAATTTCCCTGAGGCCTAGAGGGTGCAGAAATATTACATGTTAAACCACATTTCATTTGATTTCTTATGTAGAAATTTCCCCTACATTTGTAAAAGGAAATGATTATTATTATTATTTGGTAAAGATTTTTCATGTCTAATTTATTTTACTGAAAGATTTCCCCCAATGGATATTAATTCTAATTGCGGAATGATGTAGATTATCCCTTTCTGTACAGACATTTTGTCATTTACAATTGATGTAACTAATGATTCCCACTCATTCTTAAATTTAGAAAATGTCATTCCTTCCTAGATGAAGAAATTCATAATTGATCTTGCGACAAAAATTCCGCCCACTGCCATCGATGGTGTGAACCTGAATTTCTATAGGATGAAAATTGTGCCATTTGTAATTGGTCTTGTGTGAGGAATGAGATATGACTGTTTTAGATATTTTTATCCGTCTGCAGGCTAGATGAGGCCATGTTGGAATGTAGACCCCTGTGGTTATAGACCTCTTCTTCATCTTTTTTACCATTTATAGTAATTTCCCTGTGGCTGGTTGACCTTTAAGATGTCAAGCTGAGTAGGATTTCTCACTGATGAAATACTTGAGTCTCTCGTAATTTATAAAAATGGACAGCATTGTTATAAAAGAAAATTGTAGGCCATTATTTCTGATCGACATCAATTTCTGATGTTGTTTCGCGTGTGTTATTTATTATTGTTGTGGAGGCTGTTAACTCGGTGGCGTAGTGTGTAAAGGTGTTTGGTCACTACGTAAAATTGTCAATTCTCAAGGTAATTTCATGAGCACTGAATTGTGGTGACAGATATAGAGTGACAGACAGCAACGCAGTAACTAATGGAGGATGAATCTACACATCAAACTACGAGGCTCAGAATAAAACATATCAAATTTTAAAAATTATTTGATTTAAGACAAAGATTTTTTGGGTTGACAGTTTAAATCAGAAAAAATGAGAGACTACAAGATATCAAATATAAACTCAGATTCATTATGTAACATTGGATGAAGAAAAAAAATCCCAAAATACCAACACATAGATAATCCCCCTACTTGGATTCATCAATAGATTTCATGAGCACTGAATTGTGGTGATAGATATAGAGCAACGTCAACAACGCAGTAACTAATGGAGGATGAGTCTACACATTGGATTATAAAACATATCCAATTTTAGAAATTATTTGATATAAGAAAATTCTTTTTGAGTTGACAGTTTAAATCAGAAAGATGAGAGACTACAAGATATCAAATTTCTCATGGTGTAACGCTCATATAAACTCAGATTCATTATGTAACATTTGATAAAAAAAAAATTCCAAAATACCAGCACTAGGTAATCCCCCAACTTGGATTCATCAATAGATTTTTGCAGAAATCTGAATGGCCGTGGGCTTATTACTTTTTGAAAAGCATGGTTCTATGAAATTTCAAATCTCATATATCTTTGTAAATACTGAAAGGAATTAATCAGTTTTGGTCTGATATTCCTATTAAAGTTATATTCATCTTACACTATAGTGCATAAATATCCCACCGAGAATGAAATATTACTTTTAACTTACATAATATATTAAGTAGTAAGTCTTTTTGTATTTCAGTTTCTAAGCCAGTTTCCATTAATTCTATCAAGTCTGTACCTTCTCCGAACCATACTCCAGAAAACACAAAACAGTCTACATTACCTACGTCTACAAGTCAGATACAGCAACGATTGTCAAGACCACCACAGACTATGACATCAGCCAATCAGCAGCAAGCATTATCAGGGAGCATGAGTCAAGGAAGTTTTGACAGCCAGTCCAGCGATGGAAGCAAACCTCAGCGTTCGTGTAAAGGAAAACGTTATCGCGAAGAATTTAAGTCGACCATTCGAGATAGAAAACAGAGTAAACCGGTGACATTTTCAGACATTCCAGAAGAAATTTCCCCAGAACCGTATAAAGGGGAACAACAGGAAGTAAATGTTAGTAGTGAGAGTGATAATATGCGAGGATTACCTTCCTCTATGCCATCTGTATCTCAACAGCAGACGCACTCGAACCAATCTGCTGAACCTTCCCCTTCATCAGATCAAACAGATCAACAATCACAGGTAAAGTTTATGATCAGCTCGTATTGGATGAACAGATGGTTGGAAGTCTGAATGGTTAAACATGTGCACTTTATATCATTAGGTCTGTCATTGACTTAAGTAGTATGGTTACGATTTTGGTAGAGGGCTTGGCAGGGGAACGACAAGAGTGTCTAGTCGTTAATATGGGAAGAAAACAATGTCCATCCACATGTTGTTGATGTGCACTTTAAAGATACTAAAGAACCATGACAGTTGCTATAGAATGAAGGGTGGGTAGAAGTGGATGGGACAAAAATCGAGTTCCCGTGTACACATTGGTGTGCATGTAAAAAATCCCTTCGCAGTTGGAATTTGATAATATAATAGTAAGCTTTAGCACTGCTATCCTTGCAAAATTTCTGTAATAGCAGGCTTCTTATGCACAAGGTGTGTGATGCAATAGACATTATATAGACATATTGTGATGCAATAGACATTAACCTACAAATATTTCTATAATTTGTAGCATATTGCATCACACACCTTGTGCATAAATAGGGCCAAAAAGATTCCTGAAGCTAACAAACCACTTAAGTTGACCCAATTCTGGCCTCTATAAACCCCAACTAAAAATTCCGACAAGCAACTTTTTGAAATAGCATTCCTTGTGTTGTATAATATATATATTTTTTTCGTATTTTCAGTTGAAACAGAAACACAAACCCCCACCAATAACTGTTCCATCCCATCTAAACGATTTGGCTGCCATGCCGTCACCGAGTATTAACAGTCCAAGAAAAAGTTTCTTTAAAAAGAATGTGGATGATGGAATGGACAAGTAAGTACAAAATGTTAACAGTTTGGGAGCCATGGTGCTTCATAGAAGGACGAGAAAGTTCATCAGGTTATTTCGGCTTGGTTTCACTTTGTCAGTGGTGCAAAACAGACGGTCTGGCAAGGGTCAATGTAAAGTTGTTCGGATTGTACGATAAATGAGGTGCTGTGTCCACATTATCTTGCACGTAAAAAATAACCTCAATGGTCCAGGCAGAATTTCCCTCACAACACGCTTTCTAGCATATTACACCATCTTCATTAGCCCAGTCAGTGTAGAATATAGGATGTTAAACCACATTTCACTTCATTTTATATGCTCCAAAAATTAAAATAGTTGACAGCTATTTACATAAATCACGTGAGTCGGGGGTTTAAAGTACTACAGGAAGTCAGTGACTTAAAGTACTGCAAGGAGCAGTAGTTTCACATTAGTGAGGGTGGTTTAAAGTGCTACAAGAAGCAGTAGTTTCACATGAGTCAGGGTTGGTTTAATGTACTACAGTGAGCAGTAGTTTTAGATAATGCAATTACTGAAGGATTAGACATATTTACTGCAACATTTGATTGATGAATATATTTACAAGATTTTCACAATTATAAATTTGAATGCCAATTAAAAAAAGGTGAATAATAAGGAAGTTTCGTTTCAGAAAATGTAGCTCCCCGTTTAATTCTAGGGTATTGGAGAATGTGGATTTTGAGAGACAGTTTGAATCGTTACCCAAATTCATTCCTGAGACATCACAATCCCTTACTCCACTACCACAGTCTCCTAGAGCTCTCATCAATAATTATAAAAAGAAGAAAAGACCAATATCTGGTCTAGGTGGGTATTCATCCTTTCTCTATTTAAATGTCCTTATAGTGCTGTATGGAAATAGTGTTCTGATGTTATATTTAAATCATTTTCTGTTTCTATATTCAAAATGTGTTTTGATTCTATGTTCAAATCGTGCTCTAATGCTACACGTATATTCAAATCATATTCTGATACTATGTTCAAATCATGTTCTGATGCTATGTTCAAATCGATACAGTGGACTCTGTCACATCCGACATCATAGGAGATCGTTACAATATGTCGGATCACAAAGAGGGTCGGAATACCGAGTTTTCTCCAAAACCAGAAATACTGTAACTGCGAAAACCGGAAGTACATTGTATTTTTATAATGTAGCTTCGAATCACGTTAATTTATCTTCTTAGTCGTCTTCAGTTGATCGCACGCTTGTGTTTCCTATCACCTGTTCATTGATAACCTGTCGTACTATGTCAAGGTTGTTGTCACACGGTTTGGTGAGATCCGTAGGGTGAACAAACATTGAGCTGAAGTGAGCGGGCGTTACGTTCTCAGTGGCCGTTTTATGACCTCGACCCTCATCGACGAAAGCTGCGGTCAATGGTTAAAATACTATGGGGCGTTTGTTGTACATTTCATCCGCACACATAAACGGCTAAACACTGTGTTTAGTTAACCACAGCTATTGACGATGAGGGTCAAGGTCATGAACCGTAACATCCGCTCATTTCAGCTCAATGTGGACAAACTTAGGCTACGTTATTCGGGTTCAATCGGCATACGCAACAAATGTTTCTAACAGGTGCTAGGTATATTTTTTACGACCGAATTCGTGGGAAAATTCAGAGTTATTCTTGAGTATTTGTCACAATTACTGTCTTACAAGAGATTATGAAATTATCATGGTAATCAACAAAGAACTACACGATAGCAAGTTTTAATCTTACCAATAATTGATTGGTGATTGCTTGTTAATCTTTTGTGGCTTCACACCCATCAAGTTTTAATCTAACTGACAATTGATTGGTAATGGCTTGACACCTACCGATTTAAGGCCGGGTTTAATCTAACGAACAATTGATTGGTAATTGCTTGACACCTACCGATTTAAGGCCGGATTATACGGTAACGATTCAATGGAAATTATGTGACGGGACGGCTGATTGGTGTCGTAATCCGGAACATACAGAGTCCGGATTTACCAGAGATTTTTTGGCTGAAGTAATAAGGAAATATTATTGGCATTAAAATCATGTCGGATGTCAAAGAGATCCGGATGTGACAGAGTCCACGTATATTCAAATCGTGTTCTGATGCTATGTTCGAATGTCTGAAGAAATACCTAAATCTGTGTTATTGACCTTTGTATTCGGGTACTGTGAGCATTCTTTGTGGATGATATATTTACATCTGGTTCTGGTGCTATATTTAAATCTGATTCTATATTATATTGTCATTCTGATGCTATGTTTATTCATTATTTTAGTGAAAGGAGATTCAGCTGATGTGGAGAGCAATAAATTCTCAAGTGGATCAGAGCCTGCCACACCCAAAACGCCGAAAAGTGGACGGTTTGATGATACTGAATTCTTTGGTCCTAATTTTAATCTTGAGGATCTCAAACAGCAAGATTTCCGTGCTAAAGGTAGGGGACACAAATTCCATTCATTGTTAAAACAAAATATGTATATGTATAAACAGTGTAACCAAATACGATGGAATCCATAAAACTGATTAAAAGATAGGAGGATATTTAGACAACAAGGTTTTAATAAACCTGTCCTGATAACTATGAAATCAAGTTTCATCAGGGCAGCAATAAGGTTCCACTGTATTATACATGTGTTGAGTGTTGGCCTTTAATTTCGGCCATATTTGTCAAGTTTTTTCTAAACAACAGCTGGATAATTTACTTCTCAGTAAATATGAATGCCAGAAAATTAGAGATTTCAAAGAATTTAACCTATAAAAAAAAATAAATATAGCTCTTTCATAATCTGGAAAAACCCAGCAAGTCCCACCTTGTGTGTTTTCTCAAGTTCCCCACCCCTAACTACTAATGACCCATTCAAGCAAGTGAATTATTGAAACTGGTCCCAAAATGGCCTAGTTTGTATCCAGTGGACTTTAATCCCATCTCTCCCTCCCTCTTCTTTCTCTCTTTCTAAAATTTTTTTGTTTTACTTATCCAGATTTTTGTGAGGGTGATTTGAACTCGCCTCGTACACCAAAAACGCCTTGCTCGCCAGGCACTTTCTCTAACAGAAGAATACTAGATCAAAGAAGACAGTTGGTCATGCAACTATTCGAAGAGTATGGACTATTTCCAACAGGTACGCCCCTTTTTACTGTGGCCCCTATCATGTATATTGAAATGTCTAATTCATCAAAATATGCAGACTATAAAATTTCTTGTGGATCATCTAGCCATTGCTACATTAGTCTGAAAATCCCCAACTTAAAGGTACGTTATCTGCCTTTACCGCAGACACGTGAATAGTAAGTAGTGTTGTCCAATCAGCATATTCCTGAAGCAATGGCGCGAGAAATCCCTCTCTTACCATTGCTGGATAGAAGTCATATTCTTGAAATTGGGCGGGCGTGTCTCTTTTTAACGTCCAATCAAATCCCTCCTCTCTTCTGTCTCGCATTCGGCATAATTTTCAAAATGACCGACGACGAAAACATGTTGGCACTGGATAATCGAGCATAATAAATTTCGCGGGTTATGACGTAAACAAGTCGCGATTGTCACTATATACATTGCGGTAACATATTTTGAGGTCTGGTTAACCCCGATATTGTTTGTGACAATGTAGGTCATTGGTTGGTAATGGCACTACTGACCAATAATAATTTAGCACAACAATGTTCACTCAAGATAGCAGTGTGAAGTGGATTAGTTCTAATCAAACGAAACACTGCGCAGGAGTATGTCCAATCAGAGGCTGTGTAACAAACGCACTCTAATCAACCATGACGGTAATGGAAGGTAGAGATTCTAACTGCAGAGCGTGAGACTTGGTATTTGCGATGATATTTTCTATCATTGAATTTGAGAGGCCCCTATCTGGTTCATTAACCAATCAAATTAGTGATGTATTTAGTGCTCTACAAATCTATATTATTATTCTCTTCCCAATAAACTAAATGATTCCTTTGTCCATTTCAGGTCAAAATACAGCCACATTTCAATCCCAGCATTCTGATATATTCCCCAACAAAACTTGCCTTCAGTTGAAAATTCGAGAAGTCAGACAGAAAATGATGGCCCAGTCCGCTGCAGCAATGAAAGATTTCGAGGGTTATCCACCGAGCACAGCCTCGTCTCCAGCATCTACATCCACCAGTGCTTTTAGTCAGGTCGAATCATCCGGAGGACAAATGAGCAATTACACGACCAGTCGATCCAACTTTCCTCCTCCCCACAGCCAGTTAGCCGTGAGCTCCAGTAATAATAATAATAATAGTAACGTGTCTGGCTCGGGGAATCCTGCTCATTCGAATCAAGGACAAAATAATGTCGAACAACAGTAGAATCTATTTATTACTATGTAAACGTGTTCAGTATATATCTCTGTTACTTTTGAGATAAGTGTTTTGTACGTGAGTGTATTCTGTGAGACTGTGTTCATTGGCTATTTATAACTTGTTTATTAAGGTCGTTTCGTTGTTTATCGCATGGTTATTGGATTAGATTTGAAGCAGAATTTGGTTGCCAATTCAAAGGTAATTCCTCAATTTGTTCATGAAATTCATCAAGTGGCTGTTTATTTATTAAGACCCAAAAGGACAGAACATGAATTGGGTCATCCTTAGTGCTGGTACGATATATCGTTGAATTTATGTATCATTATTCACCTTCTCACTAGTGTAATCTTAAAAGAAAAATAATCGTGGATCTGAAGATCTAGGTAGAAATATTTGATTTAAACCGTTGAAAGTTTCTATTTATTGTTACTGTATTTCACTAGTCTTGTTTGTTAGTAATAAGATTTCAGGCAACTTTATAGAAGTTTCCAGTAGTTCATGGTTTATTAAAAGGGGAATGCTCACTAGCCTGCGGGTTAAGGTTATCAGAAGTGGAGGGTTCCTGTAGAATCCTCCACAGAAAGCATGGGCCGTGGGTCTTAAGTTTCCTGGCACCTATTATGAATCGAAGCCATGACGCCACCTGTCATCTTGCCGTTGACGGTCAAACGCTCTACAACTGAGCTATCAAAGTCTAGGGTGTTTCGACCATGACAAAAATGTCTAAAACCGTTAATGGGTCCTTGTATTTAGTATCCTGTATAGCGGAACTCTCTGACTAGTGAACACCCTTTTAAGACTAGAAAAATTTAAATAAAAAGTACATTCCTGGTATTAGTGTAATATTTAGTTTAATCCTGTATTTATGTACCTATAATATATCATTTTTGGAAAGAAGAGTTTGTACCTTGCCTCAGCGCAAGTTGTACTCAGTTGAGATTTTAAAAATTAAATTGAAAGATTGAAGAAAGAAAAATAAGTTAAATGTCAGGTATTCTTATTCTAAAATAAATATTGTTAAACTGATACTGCAGACTGGTGATCTAATAGCCTACCTTCTATTAATGAAAATATTTGCCTTTGAAAGATACATGTGATTATATAGAAAGTCGTTTATACAGTAGTCATTTATTAACAGGTGTGTAACTAGCTGTATAAGATGTCACTACCGGTGTAAAAGTGTGACTAATTATAACACCCATCACTATTAGATACACAAACCTAATGAATACACTAGTATATATCAGTCAATTATCACGATTTTGACATATTAGTGACATATCTACTGTCTAATTACTTACAATTTTGAACATTATGTGTATAAAAAGACGACTTGCATCTATATGTGACAAATATTTTCGTTGGTAAAAGTCATTCGGAATTAATCTTTTGCAGAATATTCAAACACAAATGTTTGTTACATTGGTATTTATTAACTGAATGAGAATAATACATGACACAATTATATTTACAATTCGACATTCTATGGTTGACATTCTTTGCTTGATAAAGACGAAAGAACCATTGTCAAGATGTTGCCAGAAATAAACTGTTAAATAACATGTTCTCCATGTAACTGTTTCGTGTGTTAAATGTTTGTTAGTTTTGTATCTTTAATAATGTAAAAGCTGTAAGATTAGTTGTTGTCAAGTATATTATTGTTCTGTATAAAAATGGTTTTAAAATCTGGGCACTGCTAGTGAAGGAAAATTTAAATTGCTATATTTGACAGATATCCTCACTGCCATTGGCTAATAGCTAACATCTGTTTTAGGATTCGTAACTTCTAGCCAATGAAAATGGTCCTTTTTGTTATCTGTATTGTTTTTAAGTCATGTTTATTTATTTTCTTGTGGGCTGCCATATCAAATTGTTTAGAAAGAATATCAAGTCTTCTGTTAAGCAACACATACCTGTTGTTATTGATATAGTCTTGACATCAGAGTCTATCATCGTATCCTTCTGTTGAGCAACACATACCTGTTGCCACCGATGATAGTCTTGACATAAGAGTCTATCATGAACTTGATTAATCAGACTGTTTCAGGGTATTTTTTCTGAACACTCAGTGCTAGATTTGTGTTGTACCATGTTTTAAATTTGGCTTTTTAAAATAACATCTTACTCAACGTAATAATCGCCTGGCTTCAGTAACTCGGCCACTTGGTTTGGTTTTCCCAGGATTGTAATATGCAGTTCTACTCACAAGTTGGCAAAGTTGTTAAAGTTAAGCTTTGAAATGGTCTGGCAAACAAGAGGGGGAACAGAGGCTGGACAGGCTGGTAGATCTGTGGTGTAGCTCTGCTGGATCAAACGATCTATACTGCTGTCAACACATTCTTGCTGCAGTGACCATGTCTGGAATCTGCATTTCTTGACCGTTTATTTTAATAAACCTTGGTTTGAAGAAAAAATATTCTCAGAGGTTCCAGGCGATTATTTCTATTTTAATAGGGTATAAATGATAATGTCTGTCTTGTCTTAAATTAAGATGTCTATCTAAACACAATCCTTCCATAATTTATCAAAAATAAATCAAGTGCTAATAAATTCAGGAAAGATGTCAAATAGATGAGAAAATTAGACTGTGATACATTTATGTCACATATTTTTTTTTTCTTCACGTATGTATGTAAATATTTAGATGGCCATATCTAATCAAAACAGAAACGATTTATTGAATAATCATTGGAATTTTGTGTTGCGATATCTGTATCGGGCTCTCATTTCAACCATGTTGATCAGTCTTGACTGACTAATTGTGAAAATTGACTGACAAGAAAATCTAACTAATCAGTCAGTTAACATCCATAAAATGTTGGATTCACAATAGATTCTAAAATTTGTGTTCTGCCTAGAAAGAATTTAATATTTGAATTGATTTTCTGGATAGGGTTTGCATCATGGTGTTGGAATTTGGAATTGCAGTTTTATAAGTGGCTTAGTGAATGACTGTGGTTAACTGATGGTTTGTGATAGGAGCTAACTGATTAAAATTAGAAACTAGAACGTTGGTGGCTTAAACATTGTATATTCATGATTACAATGATCATTTCTTTAAATGAAGCATGAATTCCATTGAGATATATTTGATTTTCATATCCGTGCATATAGTTCAAATTCAATCAAGAATTGTGTTGAAGTGTTGGTTTTAAAAATTGCATGTTGCACTTATATTCTTCAACATGATCCGAGAGTATGTGTGTCCTTTGTTTAAGCGAATATTTTTACATTTTATCCTCATTGGTAAATCCTGTAAACGTTAGACGTTTTGTTATGTATATATTGTAAATTATTTGTAAATATCCCTGAATCCCCCCACCCCCCTAAGCCCATAAAAATATGTTGTTAAATATTTTCCAATATTATAAATATGGGTTTCTGAATGAAAAATGGCAAAGATAAATAGGAAGGATTTGGGTACAGATGAAAGAAATATATTTTCAGAATAGCGACCAGATTCTTTTTTTTTTGTGATATATTGTACATTAGTGAGCTATGACTTGACTGATGGTAATTTGAATTTAAAGAATATATGCTGATACATGGCATTTTTTTTAATGGTGAAAACTCTTATTTTAATACACATGACTCGATTGTATGGAATACAATTGCTGTTTATAAACTGAGCGGCGTTTCGAAGACTAGTCGTAACATTGCTCAGAGATTAACAAAAATTGTATTCCATAAAAATGTGTCTTGAAATATCATTGAAACTGTTAAACTTTATTTTAAGTACTGTAATAAAAAGTTCAAATTATCGGAATGTCATTTTAAGGGCAAATTTTAAGGGAGAAACATGTATATTTAAAAGAATGGATCTTCTGATCGAGGGTGAGTTGTTTATATTTAAAAGAATTGATCTTGTAATTAAAGATTTGAGGGAGAGAAAGAGAGAATGATTGAGACAAAGTGCAGTTGTTTTGTTATGTATGACTTTTATTTTAACCTTTAATTAAATTAATATTAATTATTCTTCGAGAAAAAAAAATTGTTAAAAGTTGTTATCTATTTTGTAGTTCTATATTTCTTGTTGCTAAACATCTTGTAGAATTGTTTTATTAAACCAGTATATATAATATAAATATATATATTATAATGTACAGATTGTTATGATTATTACATATATAACATCCCCCCCCCCCTCCCCAGTATATATGATATAAATATATATGTTATAATGTACAGATTGTTATGATTATTACATATATAACATCCTCCCCCTATATTATAATGTACAGATTGTTATGATTATTACATATATAACATCCTCCCCCTGGCCCATTCTTCCTTCATTAATACCAAAACAAATAAAAATAACTAAACAAAAAAAAAATGGAGAAAAAAAATATCAAATATTAGTTAGTCCTTTTTTTTGTGTAATATAAATGTTGACATCTTTCTTGTAATATACCCATCCATCCATCATCACAGTCAGAAATATTTTCAGTAAATTTATCATTTGTATGTATTAATGTTTTTCACCAAATATAAATAATTAATTTTAGACGAAAAATGTCACCGATTTTAATGTCTTGTGCCTGAAATAGTGTACAAATTGTTCACCTTTTTTATACAGTGATATGTTTTAACATTTGTAAGAATGGGCATTTATACATATTAGATGTGGATCTTTGAACACAGGATCAACTTTATCTGTACAAGTTTTTATTTTGAATTGACCTCATTGGGTAGATGGCAAGACGATTTATGTAATTACCAGTTTTATGTGTTCATAGGATAGTTATGAAGGAGACCGGGAACCACAGAGACTCAGTGAGTAAAATGCTTTGTCACTAATCAAGAGGTCCTGGACTCGGATAGTGATGACAGGAACCACAGAGACTTAGTGAGTAAAATGTTGACTCACTATCAAGTGTCAGATAGTGATGACGGAAACTAGGAACCGTAGAGACTGTTTAAGTAAGACGCTGGCTCACTAATGAGAGGGTCCTAGGTTCAATCATGGTTTTGACTGAGATATTTCCTCAAAATTATTCAGCATAGTTTGTCCTTTTCTGCACTGCAGGATGTGTGGCATGGTAATGATCAGTAGTCAATAACTCAAGTTCAAAATTAAGAATTTTTTGATTGGATGCTGGTTTAAATATGATTGAGTGATTCTGTTTCCATCTACCCAATTTAAATAAGACTTCATTAATTGTCACAGAATAATTGTTCCTTGTGTTTGAAAATACATGCCTACATATTATTCTAAAGAAAAAATTTCTAGCTTTAGTAAATTGCATCTAGAATTTTTTAGTTGATGTTTTAGACATCTTATAACTGTTTTCTTTAACATACCACAGCCCCAAACAACTTAATGAGAAATTACCCGAGGAATACCCGACTATCACAATTTTGAAGTGAAAGCCCTTGTTTAATTTTAAATTACTGGCCCCCCAAGTTTACACAGCATTCTCAGGGACATTATTCAACGGCTTAATTTGCCTATATTATATTAAACAGGGTAATCGAGACTTTGTTTATTATCATAACAACAGTATCAATGACAATCAAGGCTACAGTGTTGTATCGCCGATATTTAGGCTCAATGTGAAGTACTGAGATTTTCAACATTCCCTTTTCATTATTTTAACTATTATAGCAAGAACTGTCAGCTCTTTATCTAATATTACCTAATACCTCTTTAACATGACAAGACCATAATCAAATCTTGATGCCATGGCTCTGATTTTCCTATAGATTGGAACATTTCGGCCATTTAATGATTTAACTTAAGAATGGAGAAGTGAGGTTAAGCCTTGAATGACCAGCACTGTGGTTATGATAATAAACATTGCACAGATCTTGAAAAACCGTAGTAATTTGAATGAAATTTTCAATATATTCATTTTGCGTTACTTATTTTTGAACTATTATAGAAAGAATGGCCTGTTCTTTATCAAAATCTTACATAATGTATGTTTAACTTTAAAGTGGCAATTTAATTTTTTTAAGTTATATTTTTAAAATGGATTAAAATAAAGCCTTAAAATAGAAGGTATCTATAAACAGTCCGACCTTGTTAAAGAATAATCCTATAATTCAATATTGCCAGTTGAGAAATAGGCAAAATGTCATTTTCAAATTCAAACGTTTGAAGATGGCTATTGCATGAGGGGAATAGAAAAACTAGGGGGTTAATTATGTTGTTATTTCCGGTGTGAATGAAATTTAAGTGTGGGAAATAATGCCTATGATCGTATATAGTGAGTTGACAACCTATGTTTGGACTTTCTTAGAAAATATGAAATTTTTGTTTAAGGTCTGAGAATGCTTTGTGATCTTGGGGCTAGTAGGACTTATTATCTGTTTCTGGACTAATGGTTAATAAAAGCTGTAGTTTAGACTTCCAGTTTAGTTTAAATAAAGTGAAGGGAATTAATTAGATGAGTCTTAAAGTTAAATTAGTAATACACAACTACCTTGTATCAATCCCCAAATAGTCAACAGCTTTATTTCAAATTTTAGGTAGTCAAAATGAAAATATTCAAAAATCTTCATCCAGATAAATTGTCCTGATGTTTCATTTGTATTTTAGTTAAAATACAATTTCTCACAGCTTGATAATTTAACATCTAATCAAGAAAACAAATACAAATCACCAATGTTAGCTAATCTTCCAGCTTGAATTTAAACGGGGCCCATCAGGCTTCTTCACTACCAATAAAAGATAGCAGTGTCTTGTTACTGCTCTAGCCGCAAAGATCAATGAAATTTCAATTTATCATAACTTAGTAAATACTGAAAGGAATTGATAAAATGAGGACGGGGGACCGTATTCACAAAAACATAATACTCTGATATTTTAAGATTTCAGCCTGTTCATTGGCTAAGAGCTAAAAATCTATACTGGGATATTAACTCTCAACCAATTAAATGCCAACATCCGTAAAATATTTTAAGTTGTCATGGATTTCGTCCCCGGATGTATAAGATAAGGTTTATGGATTATTTATGGATTGGTACAAGGTGGGTGTTTTTGTGTAATTTAACCTGTTTTTATCCAATGTTATATATGTACAGTAATACTATGTGGAAGAGATATATATATATATAAATTACTATATGTACACCCACTGGTTGTGTTGTACATTACCACCTGTTATATGTCAGTCAAATCCACAATAAATGCACAGAAAACATTCTGGCTTCTTGTCATTTCTTTGGAATGGATGAATGAATGAAGTGCGGTTTAAATCCTACTTTATTTCCTGCTCTGACTGGGCTAATGAATACGGGCATATGTCGAGCAATGTACTATGAAGGAAAATTTGGTCGGACAGCAGCAACTGTCATGGGTTCCTTTTACGTACCATCCAAATAACTAAATATGAAACCACCTTGGGGAGTAGTAATTGAGGGGAAAGCACATTGGGTAGGGGTCACTTTTGATCTGCGTGGGGGGGTGACCGAATGATTAACATGTGCAGGTGCATCATAAAGTCTGTCATTGAGTCGATGTGGCACGGTTTCGATTCCCTGGTTGTATGTGACAAGGAGTATAGTCGCGTGTTCAACCTCATGGGGTTTCTCCAGTTTCTTCCCACTGCTAAAGTAAAATAAACTTGGAGATGGGGCCACAGTGGTTTGGTGAGGATGACCATGGGTTCGATCATGGTGTTAGGTGTGGTGTTCAGCGTGGTTTCCTCTCTGTAATAGTGCAGGACACACAGTTTTGCAAGGAACAGCCTCTTGTCATTCTGATGGCTAGAAAGAGTAGGCCCTGTGTACACACTGGCATGCACATTAAAGAACCCTTTAAATTTGGAATTCATGAAGCCTTGATGAAACCACTGCTGCCCATGCATAAAATTTCCCTCATATTGTTGCAATGCTTGATGTATTCCAGTCTTGGTTATCATTGTTAAAATTAGGACATTACCCCCACCCCCCATTTCATTTAAGTTGACTTGGGCAGCAGTTTGGTGATAATTTGAGTTGATTAATGCTTTGCTAAGCTGATCCTGGGAGAGTTTAGTCTTTGACAATGTGGGCCTGGGAGTTCTTGTAATATGTCTCAAGCCATGTTACTACAAATCTGAAATACATTGGATAGGAAGGGAGCCGGAACCTTGGTGCAGGGTAGCCTCATAATAAAATTAACCCCAAAAGAAAACTATTTTAGAATATATATATATTATTTAATATTAAAAACAACAGAATATATGCATAATACATTTTTGTGAAATGTACAAACAATACACAGTGTAGCATCTGTATCCCTCTTGTAGCTTGAAGTTGACTCGCTACCTCTCATTATGTTCTAGCTTTATCTGAACCGAGGCTGTCAAAACTGCTTTTCTGCACAAGCCAGACCATGCCGTCTGCCGTTTCAAATTTCTAATGTTTAGCATGTCAGATTCCCAGAAAGGTACTTAGAACCTAGAAGTCAGTGAGGGGTAGCGTGTCGACATTTGGATACCAGAATAAGTCCATTAGTTTTAGATCGTACACATCCAGCTGATTTTTTACCTTGTAATATATATATTATATATAGATCACAATTCCATCGAATACAATTACTGCTTATTACAGGTTACAATCTTATGGAATACAATTACTACTTATTTTTGAGCTTGATAAAGACTAGAAAAGCCTAGCTGAAATTTCATTCAGTACTAAAGCAGTAATTGTATTCCATAGAATTGTATTCTGTATATTCTGCGTTCAATTACTAAATTAATGTCATTGAGACAATAATTCATATTAGTACAAGAATAAATAGTCCATAATCCAAACTGTGCAATCAAAAGTAATGTGACCGAAATTTTCAATTTATTCAATTTTCTGTATCTATTTTGAAACTATTATACAGAGAATGACCAGCTCTTTATCTAAATCTTACATAATGCATCTTGAACATATTTGAAAAACTTTGTATCTGATATATTTAATATAAGAAAACAAACATGGAAGCAACGATAAAAGATAGAGCAATAGCAGTATATCCTGTTTTATATAAAGTTGACAAAGCGAAACCTTTCCCTGCATCCCATGCCTGAAAAAAAAATGACAGTAAAGTTATGTTCAGATAATTTATGCAATTAACCTTTTAGCATTTGTAATTAATGACTACCCCATTTAACTCTATAGCAATCGGTACATATTGACTACCACCGTTAACTGGGTATATGTAAATATTGACTACCCCAGTTAACCCTTTAGCAATGGGTACTTGTAAATATTAACCTTTAAGCACATGGTGCATGTAAATATTGACTACCCATGTTAACAGTCTAGTACTGGGTACATGTAAATATTGACAAACTCAGTTAATCCTTTAGCACTGAGTGCATAAATATTTGACAACCTCAGTAAACCCTTTAACACTGGTACAAGGGCGGATTCGAAACCATTTAATGTTAGCCCTTATGATCTAAAGCACAAGAGTTAGATCAATCGGCCACATAACCCTAGTACATGAGGTCAATCAATTTGTTTTTATTTTATGTATTTTATACATTGTACTATACACATATTACAAAATCTTGATATTCCTTTGATCATTTGACAAAATCTTGATCATTTGACGAAATCTTGACCATTTGGACAAAATCTTGATCATTTTAATTTGACAAAATGTTATTGAAATGAGAAATAATGACATCCAAGTCCAACATTTATAAGCGGTTTTAACACCAAAGACGGAGCATTAATCAATTAATTGATACTTACCAGATGTCGGAATCCATTAATATAGTGGTACGAAATAGGCCATGCCAATAAATATTTACATCCATAGATAATGAATGGGGCAATTTGAAGAGATTTCACCAGTTCAAGATAATGTGTATAATCACCAGGTAATGCCAACATAATAATGGAGGCTCCAGTCACAGCTGTAAAAAAAAATTGAATTTATTCTAATTTTAAAAATATTCAATCAATTAGCAAGAGAGAGAATTTGGGTTTAACCTCCACCCGGAATGAATTTTAATAATGTCCTACTTTTCTGCACAGACTGGACTTATGTAGACAGACATTCACCATACAGCAACTGTAACAGCCTACTCTTATATTAAATTCCAACTGCCGAGGGTTCTTTTAAATGTGTACAGAGAACTATTTTTTTTAATACCAATTACCAAGAAATACAGTTGACAGGAAGCAGAAAAAATCAAGAAGGTTAGGCAGAAGACCGTTGTCATATAATTTTTGTTATTTTCTGATTATCATGTGATGTAATAATTACTCACCAACAGACATGGCCACTCCAGTTACACGATGACTCAGTGACATAGACATAGCTAAATGTGGTCTGAAAAAAAAAAACCCAAACAAAACGGCATTACATTAAGTCTTGTCCTTGATCTTGGGGATGACACTCTTCAAAAAAAGCCTAAGGCTGCATTAATTCAAGTATGATTGACATGAAACTTGGCATGCTTGTTCCTTGGACAATTGCACATTGATTGACAAACTTTCCATTTTTTGATATGACATCACGTGTGGTTATATTTTCTGGAGTTTGGAAATCCCACATACCTATTTTGACAGGATCAGGGGCATATCAAACTTTTTTAACATTAAATTTTGTATCTCATTTTGAAAATGGCAGAAATGGATCCTCCCATCACCGGAGTAGTAGAACTAAAAGATTTGATTTTTCGTTTGCATTTTCGCCAAAATATCAAATTTCTCATGGCTTAATAAACGCTAAAATAGGTACTCAGATTGAATATTTCAGATTTAATGAGTAAAAATATTGTTTAGAAAAGAAAAAAAATATTTGACATTTAATAAAGAAAACAAAATAAAAATCCTAACCCTAGGAAACTAGTCAACTTGGATTCAGTTCAAACTAGGTCAATCACCAATAAAAGATGACAGTGTCTTGTTACGCTGTACAGCATAGATTAATGAAACTTTCAATTCATCATAACTTTACAAATACTGAACAGATTTGAACTATTTTTGGATTGATATTCCGTTAAAGAGTTAGAGATTCAACTTTCACAACATTGTAGTTTGCAATGGATTCATATAGTGCTAAGACGACGCATCAGGACTAAAAAACTGTGACAATGTACCTACTTGTAAGCGAATAAAAATGGTGACATTGGTCTCTCTAACTTTTTGTTTTTATCCCAGTAAACTTTCATCTCATCATAAGCTGAAGATGCCATGGCAACACTGAAATATGAAAGAGATTTTTTCTTAATTTTCTAATTTTGTGTTTATCTCAATTCAAGTACATTTACAGGTTTTGATAAAGTCTGAAATACACTGAAACAGAAAGTCATACATTTACCAGATAACTTTCAACTATCGGATCGGAAATCGGAATACACATTGGATTGGATTCCAACCAGGTCTGTGCTCACAGACTCAAATGTCAATGTGACACACAATATATCATTGAATTAAGTTCTGTTTATAAAATCCATTCAAAGTTCAAAGGCCTGTTTGTTTTCCACACTTTTAACTTTTTGTGGGGACAAGATGATGGGAGCACAGGTGACGGAATCTCATGTTCACCACACTTGGAGGTTGTTGAGGGTAGCATTAGTAGTAGACCATTATCTATCAGATAATCTTAATAAACGAGAACGACAATATATTGATTAAATTTTAAAATATTCCTTTAAACAAAACAGAACAAATTTACAACGAAGATGGTTGTAATAGCGCAGCTTAGTTCAGTTAGTATGACAATTAAATAACAGTTCTGTGATTAACTGGAAGCCAGTGTAAATCGCTGACATTTCAAGAGTTATATGATCTGTTTGTTCTTCTTATAATATAGGCCTAATTGTTCTTCTTATAATATAGGCCTAATTCTAATTACTGAGTGCTGGACAGATTCTAATGTCTAGCCATTATTTATTAATAATAATATAGGCAGTCACACAAGACACTTAGACAGTCACAGCTGTAGAGGTCTAATAAAGCTGGTTGCAGTTCTGGTAACTGAGATACTTCAGTTTGTTTATTTTCCCTAGCTACTAACTATCCGGTCACCAGCAATTTTAAACCATTTTAAGTTAATTTAATTTTAATATTAGCGGAAAGTTTACAGGCCAACTTAGTTTAGTACTATTATTATTACCAATTCATGTAACTTATAAATATAATTAATAATAAACCTTACTTTTTATTAGCAAAAGACAGCTTTTGCCTCAGAAGGCAGTTCCTTCCCAGTGACCTAAAATTAAAAAAAAAAGAAGCAAGACATTAACAATTAAAATATCGTTATTTTCGAAGGGCAAAACTTCATTTATTAACCATACAAAGACTTCTCAGGAGAGGAAAATCAATGAAGGGCAAGGTCATTTTATTCACTTTTTCGAAAACACTCAAATTTACAACAGGATTTAATTGAATTTCCCCCTTTGTCTGTGCTTGATTCTGTCCATTCGAGCATCATTTTATGGAAGCAAGGTGCAAACGCAATAAAATTCGGTTCGCAAAGTTCGAAAAAGTAAAACAAGTCCTTGTTTCAAGGACGTAATTCAACCTAAACAAATTCTTACCTAACCAGCATAGCCATTTTGGTTGAGCTGATCTGAGCGGACGTTACGATTTATGACCTTGACCCTCATCGTCGATAGCAGTGTTTAATAAACACAATGTATAGCCGTTTAAGTAAGCGGATGAAATGAATAACAAACGCTCCGTAGTATATTTTAACCATTTAAGACACACAATAATTGTATCAGTCTTTATCCCCCATTTTTGTGGCACCAAAGATAATTCCCGAATGTAACCGGAATATTCCGTAAAACAGGTTGAAGTAATTACGGGTATACACCACAAAGCATCGACATATACTGATCTCCAATCGATACTGATCTCCCATTTATTATTCCTGACAGCCCTCGACTTTGTCTGAAATCCGTCCCCGAAAATCACTACCGTACCCCACCCTTACCTATTTTTTTTATATTTCATTTAATTTTCTAACGTCCGCTGCCATTTTATTTATTTGAGCCACCCTACACATGGTATGAAATGAAAGAGTGTTTATCCCACTTTCATGTAGTACCATCGATTATTCCTGATATCCCTGGCATTTTATTTATTTGAGCCACCCTATACATGGTATGAAATGAAAGAGTGTTTATCCCACTTTCATGTGGTAGCATCTATTATTCCATATATCCCTCGGCGTAGTATGAAATCCGTCCACGAAAATCCCCCTCACACCTTTTCAATTTTTTTGTTATATTTCATTTCCTTTTTTAACATTTCTTTCTTTAAACCCTCTTTCGTTTCATACCATGTGTAGAGTGGCTCAAATAAATAAAATGGCAGCGGACGTTAGAATATTAAATGAAAAATTAATAAAATAGGTAGGGAGGGGTAGTGATTTTCGGGGACGGATTTCGGACTAAGTCGAGGGATGTTAGGAATAATCAATGGTACCACATGAAAGTGGGATAAACACTCTTTCATTTTATACCATGTGTAGGGTGGCTCAAATAAATAAAATGGCAGCGGACGTTAGAAAGTAAATGAAATATTAACAAAATAGGTAGGGAGGGGTAGTGATTTTCGGGGACGGATTTCAGACTAAGTCGAGGGCTGTTAGGAATAATCTATGGTACCACGTGAAAGTGGGATAAACACTCTTTCATTTTATACCATGTGTAGGGTGGATCAAATCAATAAAATGGCAGCGGACGTTAGAAAATTAAATGAAATATTTAAAGAAAATAGGTGGGGGGGGGGTAGTGATTTTCGGGGACGGATTTCAGACTAAGTCGAGGGCTGTGAAGAATAATAAATGGTACCACATCAAAGTGGGATAAACACTCTTTCATTTCATACCATGTGTAGGGTGGCTCAAATAAATAAAATGGCAGCGGACGTTAGAAAATTAAATGAATTATTTAAAAAAAATAGGTGGGGCGGGGTAGTGATTTTCGGGGACGGATTTCAGACTAAGTCGAGGGCTGTTAGGAATAATCAATGGTACCACATGAAAGTGGGATAAACACTCTTTAATTTTATACCATGTGTAGGGTGGCTTAAATCAATAAAATGGCAGCGGACGTTAGAAAATTAAATGAAATATTTAAAAAAAAATAGGTGAGGGGGGGGGGGGGGGTAGTGATTTTCGGGGACGGATTTCAGACTAAGTCGAGGGCTGTGAGGAATAATCAATGCTACCACATGAAAGTGGGATAAACACTCTTTCATTTTATACCATGTGTAGGGTGGCTCAAATCAATAAAATGGCAGCGGACGTTAGAAAATTACATGAAATATTTAAAAATAATAGGTGGGGGGTAGTGATTTTCGGGGACGGATTTCAGACTAAGTCGAGGGCTGTGAGGAATAATCAATGGTACCACACGAAAGTGGGATAAACACTCTTTCATTTCATACCATGTGTAGGGTGGCTCAAATAAATAAAATGGCAGCGGACGTTAGAAAATTAAATGAAATATTTAAAAATAAATAGATGTGTGTGTGGGGGCGTAGTGATTTTCGGGGACGGATTTCAGACTAAGGCGAGGGCTGTGAGGAATAATAAATGGTACCACATGAAAGTGGGATAAACACTCTTTCGTTTTATACCATGTGTAGGGTGGCTCAAATAAATAAAATGGCAGCGGACGTTAGAAAATTAAATTAAATATTTAAAAAAAAAAATAGGTGGGGGGGGGAGTAGTGATTTTCGGGGACGGATTTCAGACTAAGTCGAGGGCTGTGAGGAATAATCAATGGTACCACATGAAAGTGGGATAAACACTCTTTCATTTCATACCATGTGTAGGGTGGCTCAAATAAATAAAATGGCAGCGGACGTTAGAAAATTAAATGAAATATTTAAAAATAAATAGGTGTGTGTGTGTGGGGGGGGGGGTAGTGATTTTCGGGGACGGATTTCAGACTAAGGCGAGGGCTGTGAGGAATAATAAATGGTACCACATGAAAGTGGGATAAACACTCTTTCGTTTTATACCATGTGCAGGGTGGCTCACATAAATAAAATGGCAGCGGACGTTAGAAATTAAATGAAATATTAACAAAATAGGTAGGGAGGGGTAGTGATTTTCGGGGACGGATTTCAGACTAAGTCGAGGGCTGTTAGGAAAAATCAATCGTACCACATGAAAGTGGGATAAACACTTTTTCATTTTATACCATTTGTAGGGTGGCTCAAATAAATAAAATGGCAGCGGACGTTAGAAAATTAAATGAAATATTTAAAGAAAATAGATGGGGGGGTGATTTTCGGGGACGGATTTCAGACTAAGTCGAGGGCTGTGAAGAATAATAAATGGTACCACATGAAAGTGTGATAAACACTCTTTCATTTCATACCATGTGTAGGGTGGCTCAAATAAATAAAATGGCAGCGGACGTTAGAAAATTAAATGAATTATTTAAAAAAAATAGGTGGGGGGTAGTGATTTTCGGGGACGGATTTCAGACTAAGTCGAGGGCTGTGAGGAATAATCAATCGTACCACATGAAAGTGGGATAAACACTCTTTCATTTTATACCATGTGTAGGGTGGCTCAAATAAATAAAATGGCAGCGGACGTTAGAAAATTAAACGAAATATTAACAAAATAGGTAGGGAGGGGTAGTGATTTTCGGGGACGGATTTCAGGCTAAGCCGAGGGCTGTGAAGAATAATCAATGGTACCACATGAAAGTGGGATAAACAATCTTTCATTTCATACCATGTGTAGGGTGGCTCAAATAAATAAAATGGCAGCGGACGTTAGAAAAAAAAATAGGTGTGTGTGTGGGGGGGGGGGGGAGTATGGTAGTGATTTTCGGGGACGGATTTCAGACTAAGGCGAGGGCTGTGAGGAATAATAAATGGTACCACATCAAAGTGGGATAAACACTCTTTCGTTTTATACCATGTGTAGGGTGGCTCAAATAAATAAAATGGCAGCGGACGTTAGAAATTAAATGAAATATTAACAAAATAGGTAAGGAGGGGTAGTGATTTTCGGGGACGGATTTCAGACTAAGTCGAGGGCTGTGAGGAATAATCAATGGTACCACATGAAAGTGGGATAAACACTCTTTCGTTTTATACCATGTGTAGGGTGGCTCAAGAAAATAAAATGGCAGCGGACGTTAGAAAATTAAATGAAACATTTAAAAAAAAAATAGGTGGGGGGGGGTAGTGATTTTCGGGGACGGATTTCAGACTAAGTCGAGGGCTGTGAGGAATAATCAATAGTACCACATGAAAGTGAGATAAACACTCTTTCATTTCATACCATGTGTAGGGTGGCTCAAATAAATAAAATGGCAGCGGACGTTAGAAAATTAAATGAAATATTTTAAAAAAATAGGTTGGGGGAGGGGTAGTGATTTTCGGGGACGGATTTCAAACTATGTCGAGGGCTGTGAGGAATAATAAATGGTACCACATGAAAGTGGGATAAACACTCTTTCGTTTTATACCATGTGTAGGGTGGCTCAAATAAATAAAATGGCAGCGGACGTTAGAAATTAAATGAAATATTAACAAAATAGGTAGGGAGGGGTAGTGATTTTCGGGGACGGATTTCAGACTAAGTCGAGGGCTGTGAGGAATAATCAGTGTTACCATATGAAAGTGGGATAAACACTCTTTCATTTCATACCATGTGTAGGGTGGCTCAAATAAATAAAATGGCAGCGGACGTTAGAAAATTAAATGAAATTTTTAAAGAAAATAGGTTGGGGGGGTAGTGATTTTCGGGGACGGATTTCAGACTAAGTCGAGGGCTGTGAGGAATAATAAATGGTACCACATCAAAGAGGGATAAACCCTCTTTCATTTCATACCATGTGTAGGGTGGCTCAAATAAATAAAATGGCAGCGGACGTTAGAAATTAAATGAAATATTAACTGAAATATTTAAAAAAATAGGTGGGGGTAGTGATTTTCGGGGACGGATTTCAAACTACATGTAAGTCGAGGGCTGTTAGGAATAATCAATGGTACCACATGAAAGTGGGATAAACACTCTTTCATTTTATACCATGTGTAGGGTGGCTCAAATCAATAAAATGGCAGCGGACGTTAGAAAATTAAATGAAATATTTAAATAAAATAGGTTGGGTGGGTAGTGATTTTCGGGGACGGATTTCAGACTAAGTCGAGGGCTGTCAGGAATAATAAATGGTACCACATCAAAGAGGGATAAACCCTCTTTCATTTCATACCATGTGTAGGGTGGCTCAAATAAATAAAATGGCAGCGGACGTTAGAAATTAAATGAAATATTAACAAAATAGGTAGGGAGGGCTAGTGATTTTCGGGGACGGATTTCAGACTAAGTCGAAGCCTGTTAGGAATAATCAATGGTACCACATGAAAGTGGGATAAACACTCTTTCATTTTATGCCATGTGTAGGGTGGCTCAAATCAATAAAATGGCAGCGGACGTTAGAAAATTAAATGAAATATTTAAAGAAAATAGGTGTTGGGGGGTAGTGATTTTCGGGGACGGATTTCAGACTAAGTCGAGGGCTGTGAGGAATAATCTATGGTACCACATGAAAGTGGGATAAACACTCTTTCATTTCATACCATGTGTAGGGTGGCTCAAATAAATAAAATGGCAGCGGACGTCAGAAAATTAAATCAAATATTTAGAAAAAAAATAGGTGGTGTGGGGGTAGTGATTTTCGGGGACGGATTTCAGACTAAGTCGAGGGCTGTCAGGAATAATAAATGGTACCACATCAAAGAGGGATAAACCCTCTTTAATTTCATACCGTGTAGGGTGGCTCAAATAAATAAAATGGCAGCGGACGTTAGAAATTAAATTTAATATTAACAAAATAGGTAGGGAGGGGTAGTGATTTTCGGGGACGGATTTCAGATTAAGTCGAGGGCTGTTAGGAATAATCTATGGTACCACGTGAAAGTGGGATAAACACTCTTTCATTTTAAACCATGTGTAGGGTGGCTCAAATCAATAAAATGGCAGCGGACGTTAGAAAATTAAATGAAATATTTAAAGAAAATAGGTGGGGGGGTAGTGATTTTCGGGGACGGATTTCAGACTAAGTCGAGGGCTGTGAAGAATAATAAATGGTACCACATGAAAGTGGGATAAACACTCTTTCATTTCATACCATGTGTAGGGTGGCTCAAATAAATAAATTGGCAGCGGACGTTAGAAAATTAAATGAATTATTTAAAAAAAATAGGTGGGGCGGGGTAGTGATTTTCGGGGACGGATTTCAGACTAAGTCGAGGGCTGTTAGGAATAATCAATGGTACCACATGAAAGTGGGATAAACACTCTTTCATTTTATACCATGTGTAGGGTGGCTTAAATCAATAAAATGGCAGCGGACGTTAGAAAATTAAATGAAATATTTAAAAAAAAATAGGTGAGGGGGGGGGGGGGGTAGTGATTTTCGGGGACGGATTTCAGACTAAGTCGAGGGCTGTGAGGAATAATCAATGGTAGCACATGAAAGTGGGATAAACACTCTTTCATTTTATACCATGTGTAGGGTGGCTCAAATCAATAAAATGGCAGCGGACGTTAGAAAATTACATGAAATATTTAAAAATAATAGGTGGGGGGTAGTGATTTTCGGGGACGGATTTCAGACTAAGTCGAGGGCTGTGACGAATAATCAGTGGTACCACATGAAAGTGGGATAAACACTCTTTCATTTCATACCATGTGTAGGGTGGCTCAAATAAATAAAATGGCAGCGGACGTTAGAAAATTAAATGAAATATTTAAAAATAAATAGGTGTGTGTGTGGGGGCGTAGTGATTTTCGGGGACGGATTTCAGACTAAGGCGAGGGCTGTGAGGAATAATAAATGGTACCACATGAAAGTGGGATAAACACTCTTTCGTTTTATACCATGTGCAGGGTGGCTCACATAAATAAAATGGCAGCGGACGTTAGAAAATTAAATGAAATATTTTTAAAAAAAATAGGTGAGGGGGGGTAGTGATTTTCGGGGACGGATTTCAGACTAAGTCGAGGGCTGTGAAGAATAATCAATGGTACCACATGAAAGTGGGATAAACACTCTTTCATTTTATACCATGTGTAGGGTGGCTCAAATCAATAAAATGGCAGCGGACGTTAGAAAATTAAATTAAATATTAAAAAAAAAATAGGTGGGTGGGGGTAGTGATTTTCGGGGACGGATTTCAGACTAAGTCGAGGGCTGTGAGGAATAATAAATGGTACCACATGAAAGTGGGATAAACACTCTTTCGTTTTATACCATGTGTAGGGTGGCTCAAATAAATAAAATGGCAGTGGACGTTAGAAAATTAAATTAAATATTTAAAAAAAAAAAATAGGTGGGGGGGGGGTAGTGATTTTCGGGGACGGATTTCAGACTAAGTCGAGGGCGGTGAGGAATAATCAATGGTACCACATGAAAGTGGGATAAACACTCTTTCATTTCATACCATGTGTAGGGTGGCTCAAATAAATAAAATGGCAGCGGACGTTAGAAAATTAAATGAAATATTTAAAAATAAATAGGTGTGTGTGTGGGGGGGTAGTGATTTTCGGGGACGGATTTCAGACTAAGGCGAGGGCTGTGAGGAATAATAAATGGTACCACATGAAAGTGGGATAAACACTCTTTCGTTTTATACCATGTGCAGGGTGGCTCACATAAATAAAATGGCAGCGGACGTTAGAAATTAAATGAAATATTAACAAAATAGGTAGGGAGGGGTAGTGATTTTCGGGGACGGATTTCAGACTAAGTCGAGGGCTGTTAGGAAAAATCAATCGTACCACATGAAAGTGGGATAAACACTTTTTCATTTTATACCATTTGTAGGGTGGCTCAAATAAATAAAATGGCAGCGGACGTTAGAAAATTAAATGAAATATTTAAAGAAAATAGATGGGGGGGGGTGATTTTCGGGGACGGATTTCAGACTAAGTCGAGGGCTGTGAAGAATAATAAATGGTACCACATGAAAGTGTGATAAACACTCTTTCATTTCATACCATGTGTAGGGTGGCTCAAATAAATAAAATGGCAGCGGACGTTAGAAAATTAAATGAATTATTTAAAAAAAATAGGTGGGGGGTAGTGATTTTCGGGGACGGATTTCAGACTAAGTCGAGGGCTGTGAGGAATAATCAATCGTACCACATGAAAGTGGGATAAACACTCTTTCATTTTATACCATGTGTAGGGTGGCTCAAATAAATAAAATGGCAAGGGACGTTAGAAAATTAAATGAAATATTAACAAAATAGGTAGGGAGGGGTAGTAATTTTCGGGGACGGATTTCAGACTAAGTCGAGGGCTGTGAAGAATAATCAATGGTACCACATGAAAGTGGGATAAACACTCTTTCATTTCATACCATGTGTAGGGTGGCTCAAATAAATAAAATGGCAGCGGACGTTAGAAAATTAAATTAAATATTTAAAAAAAAAATAGGTGGGTGGGGGTAGTGATTTTCGGGGACGGATTTCAGACTAAGTCGAGGGCTGTGAGGAATAATAAATGGTACCACATGAAAGTGGGATAAACACTCTTTCGTTTTATACCATGTGTAGGGTGGCTCAAATCAATAAAATGGCAGCGGACGTTAGAAAATTAAATGAAATATTTAAAAAAAAGTAGGTGGGGGGGGGTGTAGTGATTTTCGGGGACGGATTTCAGACGAAGTCGAGGGCTGTGAGGAATAATAAATTGTACCACATGAAAGTGTGATAAACACTCTTTCATTTCATACCATGTGTAGGGTGGCTCAAATAAATAAAATGGCAGCGGACGTTAGAAAATTAAATCAAATATTTAAAAAAAAAATAGGTGGGTGGGGGTAGTGATTTTCGGGGACGGATTTCAGACTAAGTCGAGGGCTGTGAGGAATAATAAATGGTACCACATGAAAGTGGAATAAACACTCTTTCGTTTTATACCATGTGTAGGGTGGCTCAAATAAATAAAATGGCAGCGGACGTTAGAAAATTAAATGAAATATTTAAAAAAAAAAATAGGTGGGGGGGGGTAGTGATTTTCGGGGACGGATTTCAGACTAAGTCGAGGGCTGTGAGGAATAATCAATGGTACCACATGAAAGTGGGATAAACACTCTTTCATTTAATACCATGTGTAGGGTGCCTCAAATAAATAAAATGGCTGCGGACGTTAGAAAATTAAATGAAATATTTTTAAAAAAATAGGTGGGTGGGGTAGTGATTTTCGGGGACTGATTTCAGACTAAGTCGAGGGCTGTGAAGAATAATAAATGGTACCACATGAAAGTGGGATAAACACTCTTTTGTTTTATACCATGTGTAGTGTGGCTCAAATAAATAAAATGGCAGTGGACGTTAGAAAATTAAATGAATTATTTAAAAAAAATAGGTGGGGGGTAGTGATTTTCGGGGACGGATTTCAGACTAAGTCGAGGGCTGTGAGGAATAATAAATGGTACCACATGAAAGTGGGATAAACACTCTTTCGTTTTATACCATATGTGGGGTGGCTCAAATAAATAAAATGTCAGCGGACGTTAGAAAATTAAATTAAATATTGACAAAATAGGTGAGGGGTAGTGATTTTCGGGGACGGATTTCAGACTAAGTCGAGGGCTGTGAGGAATAATAAATGGTACCACATGAAAGTGGGATAAACACTGTTTCATTTTATACCATGTGTAGGGTGGCTCAAATAAATAAAATGGCAGCGGACGTTAGAAAATTAAATGAAATATATAAAGAAAATAGGTGGGGGGGGTAGTGATTTTCGGGGACGGATTTAAGACTAAGTCGAGGGCTGTATTCGGTGGCTAAAATAAATGAAATGACAGCGGACGTTAGAAAATTAAATGAAATGTAGAAGAAAAATAGATTGGAGGGGGTGGGGAGAGTTATTTTCGGGGCGGATTTCAGACTAAGTCGAGGGATTTCGGGTATAATGAGTGGTACCACATGAAAGAGAGATAAACACTCTTTCGTTCCATACCATGTGTAGGGTGGCTCAAATAAATAAAATGGTAGCAGACGTTAGAAAATTAAATGAAATATAACAAAAAAATAGACTGGTGGAGGTAGTAATTTTCGGGGACGGATTTAATACTAAGCTGAGGGATGTCAGGAATAATTGATGGCACCACATGAAAGAGGGGTAAATTCTCTTTCATTTCATGCCATGTATTGGGTGGCTAAAAGAAGAAAAATGGCAGCGGACGTTAGAAAAGAAAATGAAATGAAAAAAAACAACAAAAAAACCTGGTGGGGGTAATGATTTTAGGGACCGATTTCTGATGTAGAGGTATTTCAGGAATAATCTATGTTGCCATATGAAAGAGGATTAAACGCTTAAATTATTCCATACCAATTATTAGGTGGCTGTGGACTTTTGGTAAATAACAATACTGACAAAAAAAATAATCGTGCGGGTATTTGCGGAACGGATTTAAGACTATTTTGAGGACTTATAGTAATATTCTAGGTTGCTATATATAAGATGGATAAATACCCTATCACCCCATGTCGTGTATTGTGTGGCTCAGGACGAAAGAAACATTCGGGTTTGGTAAATGAAAATCGACCTGAAAAGGAGATCAGTATATTCCGATGTTTTTGGTTTATACCGGTAATTACTTCAACATGTTTTACGGGATATTATAGTGATTTTCAGGAATTATGTATGGTGCCACAGAAATGGGGGACAAAGACTTATACAATTATTGTGTGTATTTAATGGTTTAAATAGTACTGGGTATTTGTAATTCACTTCGTATATTCACATAAACGGATGAGCACAGTGTTTAGTTAACCGCAGTTTTCGACGATGAGGTTCAAGGTCATGAACCGGTTGCTGAGAACTATCGTCCGCTCAGATCAGCTCAACGCCATTTTGTCTGCTAGATGTCTTGACTAACCAGTCCGAAGCCTGTCTAGGTTTTTTCAAAGCAAATAAGGACTAGGTATAAGTAGCTACACATACATAACAAAATTAGGATCAATAAATACAAAACGAAACAAAAGAAATTACAATACTGTTTTGTTACTTTTGTCTTTACCAATCTTAAATAAGTATACAGATATTCTAGTTTGTAAATAAAATAATCGAATCTTTTAATTACAAAATAACGGTTTACAAATAAAGTTATGATTTTGTTTCTTGAAAGAGTGCGGTGCCGAAATTTTGAAAACCAAAAACTGAAAACACGCGAGATTATACGAGATCATCACAATAAGCGCGCTTTTCACAAAATTGAGTTTTGTATAAACATACGACAAAAATAAACAAAAGGTTTGTAAAAAATCAGATATGTGCAGTATGTCATTTTAATTTATTAATGTTTGCCAAGTTGACCTGCCTATAATGACAATTAGGTAGTTGTCATTCCTTGCCAAATAGTTCTTTCTGCCACCACATGGTTCATGGTTGTGATGGAAGTTTTCAGTCCGTTCACATCTGACTTCACTAGGCCTATATTCCTTGTCATGAGTGATGACATGGCTTTACATCACTAGTTGAGCAAGTTATTTATTACAAGTGAAAAAATTGTTCTATTTGACGACAAAAATTCGCCAAGATCTGTATAAATTGTTTTTGAGTAATAAAATGTTTCATCCTGTGAATTTAAAGTTATGACCTACACATCCTAGCCTACTGAATGGTTAATTGGTTATCACATTTTTAGTATTTACATGACGTCACATGTACTTTGTATCATTAGGTCTGTCATTAACTCATTGAATCAAGTAGTGTGGTTTTTGATTCCTTGATTGTATGTGACAACAAAACCACCGACTGTAAATAAAGTTTTAACAAAGAGTTGAGTTGCCTGTCCAAACTCAAGGTTTTTCTCCGGTTTCTTCCAACTGCAAAAGACCCCTACACGTTGGCAAATCATATTGAAAATAAAATTGAACCATAATATTATATTTTGTGTCAAGTGGAAGTTGAACCCCATTTCTGTGTCGCTCTATTCTCTTAGGCACAGAATGAAGCGGTGATTTTGTTACAAGTCTTCTTACAAGAGTTGCAAAATCAAAACCTTATATTTATAATAATTTATGAAAGTCACATTTGTCACTGGCACGGATGACAGATTGGGTCATTAAACATCCATTAGAACTATATTTTAGAGCTTTTTGACCTTTCAGCTGAAAAATAGTTTTGTACACACAATGTGTAAATACTTTGCCAAATTGACTCTTGGTATCTGTTCCTCTGAATCACTGATCATTTTTGAACTTTTTTTTTTCAAATTGCAGATGCCTTCAGATCAGATCACATATTCTGAAAAATATTTCGATGAATATTTTGAATACAGGTAAGTGAATTTAACTCAAATCTCTTTTACTTTTACATTTCTGCATACAGGGTTGATGAGGTCATAAAGAATATCTTTTGGGGGGGGGGGGGGCTATATATGACTTATTTAGTTGACACTTGAAAATATGGTTGGTACCATGCCACTGTTGTTGGAACTATATTGCAGACTTTGGGGGGGGGGGGATGAGTGGCCAAATGGTCAAAGGCATCAAGTGGCGTGGTTATGGTTCTCAGCTTGTATGGCAAGGGCTAGGGTATGATAAGGACTAAGGCACCTGTCCAACCTTGCATGTTTTTACTGGGTCCTCTGGTTTCCTCTCTCTTTCAAATTATTGATCAGACTTGGGTGCATTGAATTCATTTGGCTCTAGATTTTATTTTTCCATACATGTATTTACCACTGTACAAAATTTAAATGTTTATATTTTTAGACATGTCATATTGCCATCTGATATTGCAAAAAATGTTCCCAGAAACCATTTGATGACAGAAACAGAGTGGAGAAATTTGGGTGTTCAGCAGTCACCAGGATGGATTCATTATATGGTACATTCACCAGGTAAGCTAGACTGGTCTTTAGGTTGGAAAATCCTACATAAAATGTAACTCAGTAACAATCAGTAATTGTAACCTGTATAAATGTCTAGTTGTTAGGATGTAAAAAACCCCATGAGATCCCATCATTGGTAATGCATTTTAAAGATACCTCATGGCACTAGAGCTACATGTACCTTGTGCTCCAACCACCTAAGTCAAATGAATCACTTTGGCGATTTGAGGTCAATTGAGGTGTTCTAAGACACTAGTTTTGGGCTGTCCAACCAAGGATATGGTGGTATGAATCATGATTTCCATATTGGCTGTTCATGTAAAAAGACTGAAAGCTAATCGGACCCATTGTTTATTTTGCACGATTAAAACATAGCATATTTTTCAAACCCCAATTTTCAAAGATGGTTACGATTGACCTTGGCTATGTAACTTTGGTCTGTACAAAATAACGTGTGTGTATAGATAGAAATCACACAATGACTGACTGAAAATGTTGAATGAGAAGCCTTGGTAATACTGGTATGAACTATATCACTTTTCTTTAATTGTTTCCTGAAACCAAGGTAGTCAACTGTTAAGGGGTTAAATGAATTTTTATTTATGAACATATTAAAAAATTAATTGAACAAAATATTTTTCAGAGCCACATGTGTTATTGTTTCGGCGACCATTACCTGCAAAACCACAAGCACCTGCTCAACTACAGACTATAGCAAGTCACGGATGAAATAACGACCAGAATTAATTATTGTCATTGACTAATACTAAGACATTTAATATGGTATAATCAACAATCATACCAGTTTCTTGTTACAGCTTGAATTATTGTCATTAGGGAGTTGTTACGTTACAGAATAACCCGTTTTAAAAATGGCAGTTGTTATTAACCTAACATTGGTCATTCTGCATTCTTTTAACTATAGATCTGTCTTATATAGTAATATTAATTTATGTTGCAGTGTTTTAGTAAAATGTTGCTTTTTATAGGAACTATGTTATAGATGGATATTTGTTGCTAAGGTTGTGAATTAAACCAACACATAGGATCATAGGCACTGTCCTTATCAGAATTTTTGGAATTTCCAATTTCGTTAGTAAATGTTAAAGTTGCTGGTCATTATTCAAATTTATAGGGTAATATCTACTTTTTACACAGCTAGATTATTTAATACTAGCAGATGACACAGGACAATGTAGTTGCTAACCTTGAATAGACTAACGACAATCGCAAAACAAAACCAATATTTGGCTTGGATTTAATCAGATTAAAAAAAGCCATATCAGAATATCTTACTCAACGCTTTTAGACAATATTCAAAATTATCAGTGCATCATATTTTTGTAAATACTGAATGGAATTGAATTAATTTCAGACTGATATTCCTTTTAGATATTCAACATTCACAATATTGTAGTTAACATGGAATTCAAATTGCACTTAAATGATGACCAGCAACTTTAAATGTTGAGATTTTATTTCAATATTAACATGCAATTATAACCTTTATAGGGCATGTCTGTTCAATTTATTAACATTTCAGGCTTGTTATTAAATGTTCATTTTGGCTCTTTTTAAAACTGGATAAGCAATGGATTTTCCCAGTCTATCTATTTAATATTTGAGAATTAAGAATTTGACTTACATAAATTTCCTGTGCATTGTGGATCTGAACATCGATCATAAAACATATCTACCATATTCTCATGAGGAATTTATTTGCGCCTGGATTGGTTTTATATTGAATTTCATGCTTTTATAGAGTTATAATTTATTTAAACTGGATTTGGTTTGCATTGAAAAACATGCTTTTTGTAGATCTAGAGTTATACATTAATTATAACCAGATTTAAAGCATATTCTATTTCTAGTCTATGATTCAGATAATGCTCGTTCTAATTTAGTGTACTACTGAACTCACTTTTTGTTCTTTATGTTTACAAGCACACTGAATTATCTCCCCTTTAATCTTCAAATTAGGCAGACTCAACTTCTTATTTTACTTTTTTGTTTGTTAATGTTTCTCCCAGGTTTGTGCCATCAGCTGTTCAAGTTATATTTTAATGGATTATCTCCCTTTGATTATCAGCATAAATTGTTTGTGTCAATTGCGGCTTCATAACTTTTCCCCAACAGTTAAACAGAACCCAGAATTCAACATAGTGATGTTTCTGCCCCCTAATTGCACCGATTAGACCCTACTCACCTCAAGGATGAGGTATACACCCCTTTGTCTATTTCCTGTAGGTTAAACAGAACCCATAATTCCACACTGATGAATTTTCCATACGGAAATGACCTCTGGACAGACAAATATAGACAGCACCAATTAGTTTGTTTTAATTAAGTTGTTACATTTCCATCTTTATACAGCTGGCTGTTTTTATTATTTTAACGTTAAGGCATTTCATCCAATCATCTTGTTCTTGTTCAATCAAAAATAAAGTTATTATTCTCTCATGTCTATTGTTCATAATGTTGTTTATCCACAAGGGTTTAGCTTAAGGGAGCCACAGTGGCTCAGTCAGTAAGACATTAGTTCGCTAACCTGGGTTGGCTGAGAATGTTCATCTTGATTTTCCGGCTTATTTCCCCATTGTCAGTGGTGGAAAACAGCAGACGTGGCAAGGGACTACATAATATAGTCATTTGGATAGAATGCAAAACCGAGGTCAGTGTTTGTATGCAAAGAACCCTAGGCTGTTGGAATTTCATATGAGTAGGCCATGGTGCACACTGCATGTCATATGCCTGTCTTCATTAGTCCAGTCAAAGCATAACAGTAGGATGTTAAACCCCATTTCATTTTTATTGAGCACAAAGTGCGATAGAATTACATGAACCCTTAAATCTGAGCACGAGTCCCAAATGCTGTTCAAAGGGGGGCAACAGTTTTTTTGTGTAATTGCATTGGCCAAGTGAACCCCCCAGGATTATACAGTATGGTTCCCCTTGTCACTAGTGTAGGACAGATGGGCCGAAAAACTGGGGTCATGTCTACACTACAGGTAACCAACAAAATGAATTATTGACACAATCACACATGTGACATAGAAGTCTCACCAACCAATCAGCAGACTATGTCATCTCGGGACTAACATGGTTCAATTTTATTTCAATAATTCACTTGATTGCAGGGGTCTTTTGCTAGGTTGGACAGGCCACCCCACTCTTTGTCGCAAACAGGAAATCAAAACCATGTGACTTGACTCAATGACAGATTGTATGAGCTAAAGCACATCCATTAAACCATTCGACCACCAACCTCGGCTAAAACATGGTAAAAATACAATCCAAATTGGCGTCTTGAAAACAAAGTATATTTTTTTTTATTTTGTATCAACTGTTGAATGGCAAGATTGTTTTATTCTATAAATTTTATACATCATCACCTTGTTATCCAGTTTTTATGAAAATAGCACTTTTATTATATTAAGATAATTACATGAATATCAATGCTGAAGACATACTGGTCGTAAATACCATATTGTGTTCAGAATATTTTTTGCCCACACATTAGGGATTTTTACTTGTGTAAGAGCTGGAGTCCCACTTCAAAAGTTTGACATGCTTTTATGGTTTGTATAAAAAATTATCCAAACAATTTGGTAATTTTAGCATTTTTCAATAAATTCTACATTTCATGGCATGTATATTGAATCGCAAATACATTCTCCAGTCAATTAAGCGCCCAGGCCCCAGAGTGCACAAAACATTCTCAGTTAAGAATTTACTCAAAATTGGTCATATTATTTTAACTATAATATAGCCTGCCTTTTGTTGTTTAATGTATCAAATACATCAATAAGAAACTATGTGCAAAGTTTTGTGTTTCTGGATCAAAGATATTTCTCATAAACAGTTGAGTAAATGATGGTCTTGGTGAATGCATTGTGAAACCAGGGCCTGGTTGAGTATCTGTTGCTGTACAGCTTCATGATAAACTAAAAGTGAACAAAAGCATTTAAACAATATGCAGTGTATTAACCACCAGTCCCAGTCAGCTACATATAATGATATAAATACATTGGTTGTGGAATGTATTATAAGAATTGAGAATGACAACAGTCCGTAATTCATGGTAATAATAATATGAAGAAAATCAGAAATGAAAATGAATGAAAGAACACAATTGACTATTAAAAAACTTGCGTTTTACATGGCAACAACATTAACTAAAATGGACACAATAAATTCTCATATATAAACTTTACAAATGCATGGTATATTAGATAATATCCAAACAAAAGCTATGAAGAGTAGGTACAGTAGGACATAAGACACCATTTCACTTATTTAAAGTGGATTATGAAAAATAACAAATAATGGGTTTAATAATTTTCTAATATTTCCTTAAAATCAACGAAAGTATTTGTGGTGAAAAGAGTGCAATCCCTGAAAGCATTCTATTCAATGAAAAGACCACATATGATATTTGTTTTCAAATTTTGACATCTTGTTAAGCTAAGATCAGCATGATTTGCTTCTTTTATTATTAAGGAATATGACAATTTCAACCATTTATAATTATTTTCAAGTAATTTAACACATATTAGTTATAAATTTATCTAAGTTTATCATGTTACAAGATTAAATTCTTCGAAAGTCTATTTTTTTTGTCATGTAAATTAACTGACAGGCAAGTCCTAATGTTGGTCAATTTCACAGTCAGCCAAGATCGGTAAATATGATTGAAATAATAGCCATGGCAGCAGGTGTCTTTGTTATTGTCCCAATAAAATCTTTGGTTATTGTCTCAACAGAGTCCCTTGTTATTGTCTCAGTGGAGCACCTTGGTTATTGTCTTAACAACGTCCCTGGTTATTGTCTCAATGGAGTACCTGGTTATTGTCCCTGGGTATTGTCTATATAGAATCCCTTGGGATTGTTCCTTTTATTGCATTTACCACTGAGTATCCAATGATGCAAGATAATAAAGGGGAAGGGGGGGTGGTGTAAACAAGCAATCAGCCATTCCTTTTTAATATTCAACTAAATACGAGTCTTTTCATTATTACCATATCTCTAAGAAATATTACAGAAATAATAATCTTAATTGTTAATAATGAAGAAAGTAATTAATTACATGAAAAAAAATCATGATATTTACATGGTAGTAATAATCCCCATGATTAATGATGACCGTCAACAAATAACATATCTTAAAAAAAATATATTGATCATAAATTATAAGAAATTACATTACTTACAAAATGTATTTATACAACATAATATTTACATCCAAAATATCAACAATTATAAGTTTATATATTTACAATGTCAGTATTTATAGACATAGATACAGACCCAGGGCTCACACTGTCGGTCTCCATAGACACACTTTGCAACAAAAACATCAATTCAACTTCAAATGAATGTTAATGAAATTAATGCTAAATACACAAGAATAAACGATGCCTCGGTTACAGTGTAAGTTGTGAATTGTATATTAGTAATTGTTACATAATAAGCCCATCTTGCCTTTTTTAATCACAATTTTTGGAAGATAAAATATTCCAGTTACCTTTTTACTTATCTCAAAATTATTATCCATTTTGACAGAAAAAAAAGCAAGTCAGTGTGAGCCCTGGAGAGACCTCCCTTTAATGACCATAGTACGTGGCTCTTTTTTTTACATTGTGAACCTGGCTATAGATATGTTTTAGTATCAAGGCTGACAGTTTATTTGGTTCTTTTGGGGAGATCAAAATAAAGCTTGGTAATTCCAAAAATTTGCACTATACATAGTGGCGACCCTAACAATTAGCATTATTTTAAAGCCTCAGTGTACATTTGGATGTCACTATAACATCGGTGTTGTGGTAAAGGCCTTAAAATATAATGTCAGCATCATAACAAAGCATCAGTGTATATAATATAACGAACATAACCATAACATCAGATCAGTGTTATAATCTTTTAGTGGCTTTCGGTAACTGGATAGAGTAACAAACAATAACACACACATATGGAAAACAGCTACTCATATATTTGGATAAATTTTCAAAGGAGCATTCTCTCCACATTATCAAGCTAATACTCTTCGAAACATCATCCAATATCAGTAGCTGTTTTTTATAAGTATGTGTTATCGTTGACAGTGACCCTCTTAAAACAGGTGCTTGCTATAACATCAATATATGTATAATAATACTAGCATTATAGTGATGCACCATTGTATTTGCAGTTTTCTTTGTAATATTGGTAACTTGTTAATAATCTGTGAAGAAAATCACCGAAGATCGTTTGTTGACAAAATACACTAACAACATGGATACCAATGTGAGAATCACACCTATTGATAGGGTCAGCGTCTGAAAATAGAAATGATAATATAAATATACAATTTAAATACAACAAGGGTATGAAAGTCATATCAAAAACAATAATATAAAATAAATATGAGATAGCATCTTGATTTATCTACATTGATGTACAAAAAAACCTAACAGATTTGACTAGGGACCAGGTATCATTCAGATTTGATGAAAAAAGGAACGAAACTGAGCTTACCATCTACAATCTAATACACATATTCAGTTAATAGATTGCTATCCAGATAGTGTTAAATACCATCAAGATTCATCAAATAACACACAGTTTGTGGGTACCGTTTAGTTTAAGAAACACCATTTAGTTTTGACATCCATCATCTAGTTTATGACCATTTAGTTTAGTTTTGATATTGGTCATTCAGTTTATGACCCTTTAGTTTCATAAACTAGACAAATGATGTCAAACTAAATGGTAGCACAAACTGGGTGGTTTTTGATGAATCTTGATGGTATTTAACACTTTCTGCATGGCAATCTATTAAATGAATGTGTGTATTAGATTCTAGATGGTAAGCTCAGTTTCTTTCCTTTTTTCATCAAATCTGAATGATATCTGGTCCCTTGTGTTTGTTACCCTAATTTTGAAGAATTTTGAAACTAGGGTAATTATTATTTTATAGCCATATGTGATTTCCAACATGTCTAGTGTCAACAATAACGAAGACACTGACCACATTTTGTCTTCGGTATCTTTAATCAAAACTGTCATATTGTTATGTAAATTAAGTGTAATAAAATGGATGGAAGAATTCCCACTACAATGGAGACAATACAGGATCTGAACGACGATGGGGTAGGATGTAATCCACTATCAACTAACATGACTGTGTAAAAACTGGTATGTGAACCATTCTTGTTAAGTTTACAACAAATGAATTATTGTATGTACTAATAACTAATACATGTTTATAAACCAAAGATCTTGGTTCCTTTCGATATTTGCGCCAATTGGATCGTAACTTCCTGAATTATGGCCCCTGATTGTCCGAAAAATGCCCCTTGGGCGCAAATTTTTACATCATATCAACCAAATAATACTTATTAGACATAACAAAGCAACAAAATAAAAACAGAAATATCTTGTCACCAATAATAAAACATCAGACAATGACTAAATCATGCTATTAATCTACCATGCAACAACAAAATATATTAACAGAGGTTATCAAAACCTAATTTTCACAAATCATAAAATACATTTCAACAAAAATCCATTCCTAAACCAAACAAGTATTAACCTCTTAAACCGACATCAGGTCAAAGGTAGGAACCATTAATGAGAGAGAGAGGTGAAAAACATACGGTGCGAAATCAATGTCTAACTAGCTGTCACTTTCTGCCGATGCCATATTGAAATATACATCGACTGCTATGCAACTGTTGTATGTTAGATCATGTCACATGACTTAGCTTCAGCTCATTAATTGTTGGGTGTTTCTGTAATTGCGAAAATTCAAAAGTGTTTCTTAATGTTATTTGTTACTGAAACTCTTTTTTTTTTTTTTAAATAATTCTGAAATGCGTTATACCATGGACTTAGTAAATGATAAATTTAAACTTTTACTTTAGCATTCTCCTTTAACTCCACTCAGAGATAAATGGGGTCTCACATCCATTCAACACAAACTAGCTCATTGCAGGACTAACAAAAGGTACAAGTTATTTCATTAATTTGCTAGTGAGGGTCTTTAGCAGTGGGAGGTAACCCGAGGACCCAAGGTTGGGCATGCAACCCTAGTCCTTGTCATGTACAAGTGTTTAATCAAAACTATGCCAATTGACTCTATGACAGACTTTATGATCATAAGTGAAACCTGAACGGCCCAGTTTAAATCCAATTGAATTCAAGTTATGACCATATCTAGCCTTGGTATTTTAATTCTGTTTTCTTAATTAAAAATAAAATAAAACTTAACCTATTTAGTGTGTTTAAGACTGTGAGAAATTTGGATATCAATGTAAATGATGCATGGATCATTTAAATGATTGATTGATAAAAGAGTTAATATGATATATATGTGTGCTATAATTTAATCTATGTGCTAATAAGCAGTAATATAGGTGTGCAAATTAAGGGAGTGGAGGGGGTATCCAATCAAACGTCACATAAAAATTTTACTTTTACAAATTTTTTCGATCTTAACTTTGTAGCATAAGCTGACTCGGGCATAATCAAACCTCTACATGACACTTGAACCATGCACAGAATGTTTTAAATCAGGGGCAACTGTCTTGGAGTAAAGTTTCTAAATCATAAATTGGACTCGGAGGTCATTTCGCGGCTTACTTTTGTTTAATTTTATTTCAAAAACTCGCTTGCGCATTATTCTAATGTCTTTAGATTTTGGAGGTTGGCCAGGTGATCCTACTCATTATCCCATAAAAGTTGCGAATGGAAACCACACCAGTTAACTCAATGAAAGACGTTGTGATCTAAAGAGCACAAATTAGACCATACCCCCCCCCCCCCACCATCCACCCCGCCAGGGTTCAATGAAAAGACAATGAACTAGCAACTAGTGAACTACTCTACACAAACCAGCACCAACACCATTAAACCACAAATTTTATCACTACACACCTTCGTTTAAAATTTATAATATTCAAGATGGTGGAGTATCACTGGCTGTGTTCGTACTTAGAAATATAATATCAGAACTGGCATTAAAGAAATAAACAATGCCCAATGATACGATGAATAGTGCCAGACCAACACACAGCGTTAAAACCTGAAAACAAAGTATGATAGATTTTAAGATGAGTTGCTAGAAAACAAAATATGCACCTCACAACAGTTAAGTCGTCGAAAGAATCCAAAAAGTTTGTTACAGTCTGAAACTTTAGGTAATTAAAATGAAAGACTGACAATGTTCTATAATATAATCAAGGGCAATAAGTCTATAATGGTTGAAATAGAAATGAAAGGTGGGCAACAATTATAAATAAAAAATAGGTTGCCAGGCAACGAAACATACGCCCACACAGCAGCCAAATCGTCCGGGCAGTCAACAAGAGTTGTCACATATTAAGGAATTATCAAAAAGTCATTAGAATTTGTTTGGTTTTTATAATCAAACGTTTTTTTTTTAAATCAGATAATAATTGTGACCTCCAGAGGCACAACAAGCTAAAAAGGGTGATTTTTCGTACAATCAGGGGACATAATTCAGGGGGACATAATTCAGGAAGTAATGACCCGATGGGCGCAAATATTGAAAGGAACCAAGATCTGTTATAAACATACATGTCAAGTTTCATTAAAATCGATTCAAAATTGTGACCTCTATAAGGTCCACAACCTTGATATAACATATTTTCACACTATTCGCGTACAAACGGCGGCCATTTTGTCCATCAATTTTGGTCCGATTTTCACGAAATTTGAATTCAACCTTCATAACCATGTAACGGTGATATAATCAAACGTTTTTTTAAATCGGATAACAATTTTGACCTCCAGAGGGACCACAAGCTAAAAAGGGCGATTTTTTGGACAATCAGGGGCCATAATTCAGGAAGTTACGATCCAATGGGTGCAAATATCGAAAGGAACCAAGATCTTTGGGTTATAAACATACATGTCAAGTTTCATCAAAATTGGTTCAAAATTGTGACCTCTATAAGGTCCACAACCTTGATTTAACATATTTTCACACTATTCGCGTACAAACGGCGGCCATTTTGTCCGTCAATTTTGGTCCGATTTTCACGAAATTCGAATTCCACCTTCATAACCATGGAACAGTGATATAATCAAACGTTTTTTTAAATCGGATAACAATTTTGACCTCCAAAGGAAGCTAAAGATAGGTTGCCAGGCAACGAAACATACGCCCACAACAGCTAAGTCGTCCGGGCAGTCAACAAGGGTTGTCGCATATTGTTTCTTTTATCAGTCAGGAGAACATTTACTATTTACAACACATGATAATCTTATTACGAGTAATAGCCCATTAAATAATTATCAGAAATGATTAGAATAGTTTTGATGGTTTGTCTCAAGGCCTTTGTCCACAAGATATTTCAAAGTGATCAAGTGCCAGAAATTATCAGATATCACTGAAAAAATAGGATTCTTCGTCTCATGACCCTAAACACTGTGTACAAATTTAAAGTCAATCGGATATTAACTTTAGCCTCTAGAGCGTTTACAAGATTTTTCAAAGTGATAAAGGGTCATAACTCTGGTAGTAATTATCGGATATCACCGAAAATCAATAGGCTTCTTCGTCTCATGACCTTAAACACTGTGTATAAATTTAAAGTCAATCGGATATTAACTATAGCCTCTAGAGCGTTCACAAGATTTTTCAAAGTGATCAAGGGTCATAACTCTGGTAGTAATTATCGGATATCGCTGAAAATCAATAGGCTTCTTTGTATCATGACTTTAAACACCGTGTATAAATTTAAATTCAATCGGATATTAACTTTAGCCTCTAAAGCGTTCACAAGATTTTTCAAAGTGATCAAGGGTCATAACTCGGGCAGGAATTATCGGATATTGCTGAAAATCAACAAGCTTCTTCCTATCATGACCTTACATACTGTGTATAAATTTAAAGTCAATCGGATATTAACTATAGCCTCTAAAGCGTTCACAAGATTTTTCAAAGTGATCAAGGGTCATAACTCTGGCAGTAATTATCAGATATCGCTGAAATTCAATAGGCTTCTTCGTCTCACGACCTTAAACACCGTGTATAAATTTAAAGTCAATCGGATATTAACTTTAGCTTCTAAAGCGTTCACAAGATTTTTCAAAGTGATCAAGGGTCATAACTCTGGCAGTAATAATCAGATATCACCGAAAATCAATAGGCTTCTTCATCTCACGACCTTAAACACTGTGTATAAATTTAAAGTCAATCGGATATTAACTATAGCCTCTAGAGCGTTCACAAGATTTTTCAAAGTGATCAAGGGTCATAACTCTGGTAGTAATTATCGGATATCGCTGAAAATCAATAGGCTTCTTCGTCTCACGACCTTTAACACCGTGTATAAATTTCAAGTCAATCGGAGATTAACTTTAGCCTCTAGAGCGTTCACAAGAAATTGTGGACGATGGACGGACGGACGGACGGACGGACGGACGGACGGACGGACCGACGGACGGACGGACGGACCGACAGACGGACGGACGGGGGCGACGGCAATATACGACCACATTTCCATGTGGGTGTATAAAAAGGGCAATTTTTCGGACAATCAGGGGCCATAATTCAGGAAGTTACGATCCGATGGGCGCAAATAGCGAAAGGAACCAAGATCTTTGGGTTATAAACATGCATTTCAAGTTTCATCCAAATCGGTTCAAAATTGTGACCTCTACACTGTTCACAACCTTGATATAACATATTTTCACACTATTCCGCGTACAAATGGCGGCCATTTTGTCCGTCAATTTTGGTCCGATTTTCACGAAATTCGAACTCAACCTTCATAACCATGTAACGGTGATATAATCAGACGGTTTTTTAAATCGGATAACAATTTTGACCTCCAGAGGGACCACCAGCTAAAAAGGGGCATTTTTCGGACAATCAGGGGCCATAATTCAGGAAGTTACGATCCAATTGGCGCAAATATCGAAAGGAACCAAGATCTTTGGTTTATAAACATGCATTTCAAGTTTCATCCAAATCGGTTCAAAATTGTGACCTCTACACTGTTCACAAGCTAAAAAACGTGATTTTTCGTACAATCAGGGGCCATAACCCATGAAGTTACGGTCCGATACATGCCAATATCGAAAGGAACCGAGATCTTAGGGTGATAAACCTATATTTTAAGTTTCATTGAAATCGGATAAAAATTGTGACCTGTAGACTGTTCACAAACAATTGTGAACGGACGGACGGACGGACGTCCGGACGGACATCCGGACGGACGGACGGACGGACGGACGGACAGGGGCGACGACAATATACGTCCACATGAAAATGTGGGCGTATAAAAATAGGAACCACCATACATCACAATACTCAAAACATCTTCAGAGAAAAGAGTAAAAATCTAAAATCTTAAAAGTAAAAAAAAAGAATCTTGGAATACATTAATTTACTGAAGAAAAGAGAAAACCTATCTAAAAAGATTAAAAGTTCAAAAACAAAACATAGCAAATCATATTCACTGTCTAAGATTTGTGGTTGAGAGCCATTTCCTTCATTCAGATGTTGGAATTCAATATAAGTATCACTGTCAGGGCAAAATTCCCCTCATAGCACACTGCATGGCATATGCAGAAATGTAGGACATTATTAATTCTCACTGAGTCTACACTTTATAAAGTCTACCATTTTCTTTTAGAAAACGGCAGTTTTAGCAACACAAAATGAATCCAGACAGTGGGTATGGTGGATTTCATGAATAGTAAAAAAAAAACAAAACAAATTCTACAGAAAAATTTAAAGTAAAAAAAAGGAGATAGACAATCCTTTGTCTGGTACTACAGAACAGAGTTCAGTTTAAGGAGTATCGCATAGAAATATTTCATCGACAAGACAAACTTCTATTCCAAGACACTGCAGTGCCCTTCATACAATTTAATTGGCGATCTCCCTTGCGCTTAGTAGCAGCAGTTATAAGCTCTCCAGATTTGCTACCTAAATAAACAGTGAATATAGCTACCAAAAGTGCCTTAAAGAGCTTAATAAACAAGAAAATTATTATTTCTACTGTGTAAACCGATTAAACTCAATGTACAGTAATAAAATTAGCTATGATCCATTCAAAGAACAGAAATAAAAACTGGTAAAGATTGCATATGGTTAGCATATGAACTGGAAACTGGTGAAATTTGGAGTTGAATGAAACTAAAATTAAAATTGCATGGAGAGAGAGAGAAATGGGGGTTAACGGCCACCCGACACAAACTAGGTCATTTTGGGAGTAACATATGAATTAATTTTATTTCAATAATTCGCTTGTGTGTAGGGGTCTTTAGCAGTGGGAGGAAACCAGAGTACCCAGAGAAAACCCACGAGATTGGACAGGTGACCCTACTCCTTGCCACGTGCAACTGGGGATGTGAAACCACGCCAGTTGACTCAAAGGCACGCTGTATGATACAGCTCGCGCACGCTAATCATTCGGCCACCCAACCCCCCTAAAATTGCATGGTAATAAATCCAGTAATTGTATGTGTATCCATACCATCGTACCTTGTCTTAATAACAATGAAGGAAGTTAGGAATAAATTATCTTATACTATACCTCTTGTGATTCACTTGGTATTAAAAATGCTCGAACTTTAGTTACTGTCCACGTGCTCTCTGTCCATGTTGAATATTCTCCAGATAACCAATCATAATCTACAATACATATACAGCCAATCAGAGAGCAATCTATATTCGTATATCCAGATAGATGTGAATACCAGATAGGTGGTTATTTTATCTAATAAATGGGATAGTCTATTGTCAGCTCCTAACATTCTAAATTGGTAGAATTGCGATCAGAGTGTGTCATGACACTTCTGGAAATGAACATAGCAATGTTTTAGTTTGAAGTGAAATGGTGTTTAACGTCCTACTCTTCTGCATCTACTGGGCTAATGAAGACGAACACACACCAAGCTTTTATTTCATGAGTGAAATTCTTCAAGGACAGCAGTGATACATCTCTTACTCAGACCTCTGGTTTTTGTAACATCTGAAGAGGAGAGAGAGAGAAATGGGGTTTAACATCAACTCCACACAAAACTAGGTCATTCCCGGACTCACATATGGTTTATTTAATTTCAATAATTCGCTTGCGCACAGGGGTCTTTAGCAGTGGGAGGAAACCGGAGTGTCCGGAGGAAACCCACGAGGTTGAGTAGGTGCCCCTATCTCCATGCCACATACACTCACACCAGGGATCGAAACCACAGCCGCAAGCCAGAGGTGACCGTCCAGCTAGAGGTCGAAGCGCGGCACTCTAGACCACTAGGCCATTCCAACCCCCCATCTGAGGGGGAAACTAACATCCTCAACCAACACAAAGATCAAACACCAAACCGCTTGGTTAGTGTGCCAGCACCTTAATCACTGAACCATTGTTGCAGTGTCCTGTTTTAGCTTGACTCCAGGAAGAATAATTTGATGATAACTTTATGGATTTACTACTTTTAAAGTTGTGTGTTTTCCAAAGTTATACCTCTGCATCTAAATGTTATTCAAGGACATAGAGAATAATATTTACCATCGATATCAAACGCTGGTGATTTGGCTTTGTGTAACATAGCTGTAGATTTTATACACCAACCCTCTCTTGTATCAGTAGTACCAGGTTTTAGTGATCCTTGCATCCATAAATATTTATATCTCTATCAATATAACAAACAAATATCACAATATATACAGAAATACTTATATATCTGTATATAAAAAACAGAAATAGTGAGATACCAACACTGAATTCCTTGTTCACTTACATAAGGATAAAGTTGAATCTCAAAAAGGGACTTTTGTCCAAAATTGCATTAATTCTGTTCAATTGAAAATTTTGCGGCAGCCTTAGTAGACAATATGTGACCCGCTCCCACGAAACCAGACACTTGTCATCTTGTACTATGGTTACAAAAGCATAAACTGTATGCATATTTGTTGCTGTATCAACTCCTGATGATACGAAAAATATTAAAAAGAATTGCATTTTTGGAAAGTTTAGGCTGTGGACTATTCAAATATACTGTCAGCTGTATTTTTATACAAAATGACCACGAGACTGGTTTTGTGGGGGATCAGCTCACATATAAACAAGTTAGCGCTATAAACAAGCCTAATATTGTTGTATATGTTATAGAGAGAAACTAATATACCAACCTTATCATTATCTGGTTGTTTACAATCTGCTTCTTTAGTAATATTGACCATTCTATCACCCAAATATTGAGCTAAGATAGAATGGGCTAATCTCGTGATCTGATTAGTTTGATAATCTACACCCACATAAAATGGAAACGGTTTCTTAGCAGACGCTGAAATTACAAGTATTTATATATTAGTCACACATACTGCAATGTATCGATGTCCATTGTGGATAAGCGACTTATAGTTTAGGCATGCCCTTATAATATCCTCTATATATTAATGGCCATTCAAATTATTATGGTTCAATTTCATTACATTAATTCATTTCTTTGTTGGGGACTTTAGCTGTGAGAGAAAACCATAGGAACTGGAGAGAGAAGGATAGAAATGGCTATATTTACCTAAATTTTTGTTATCTTCCGGTGAAACACTCTGTTTAAATAATTCACACACAGGACTCTCTAGAAAACAATACAACAGATGGGCAATCTGAAATAGAATTATTGACGTTAAAAATGGAGACAGCCTTGTAGATCTTTAAATATACATTGTAAGTCTTTATTCATATATTGTAAGGCTTTACATATATTGTAAGTCTTTTATTCAAGTATTGTAAGTCTTTTATTCAAGTATTGTAAGTCTTTTATTCAAGTATTGTAAGTCTTTTATTCAAGTATTGTAAGTCCTTATTCATATATTGTAATTCTTTATACATATACCATATGTGGATTCCCACGGTCTTTGTTTAAACCAACATTTTTCAGTCTTAACAGACTGGCATTGACATTAGCAGATTGGATAATTTATGTATCATTAAATTAGGATTCCAGTTATATTTATAGTGTTTATGTATAAAAACATTAAAAAATATATTCAAAATATTAGATGATGCTTTTTTAGAACAATAATATCAAAGTAATTAAAGAAAAACAATATATATCAACATTCAACATTACAACTCAGGTATGATGTAGTTGTGTTGTTTTATTCACAGTTTCAATATTTAATGTTTATTTTCAAACTATTGTTTGAAAAATATTGGGTTGTTACTGTGGCATAGTTTAAAATGATTTATCTAGATTAGATAATGAGTTTTGGATTTCCAACTGTTTAATTTTTTATTTTATACGCAATATTTTTATTCAGATTTGTATCTGATATAGGGATTGGGGAACATGTATAGCCTACCTTCTCCCTGTTTAATTTGCCGAGCGGAGTTGAGTAGTTTAACAGACTAATCAATTAAATAGCACACCTACACGATATCTGAGTTGTAATGTGACTGACTGACTGTTATTATTTACAAACCTCTTTTTCATCAGCTTGTATTTTATTCTCGAGATCAGGTGTTAATTGTTTACCAGTTGTTTGTTTATACAGGAATCGAGCTAGAGTCGTTGCTATATTAGTTAATGATACAGCTTGTTCTGTGATGTAATCATACTTCTCTGTGTCATTTAACGAGGGTGGATAATCAGCATTAATGTTTCTGGGTAGATCAAATCTACTATTATAATACCTACAAATAACAGAAATGAAATGAAGTTTGACGTCCTACTGTTCTGGTCCGACTGGGCTTATCATGGTGGACATATGCCATACAAAGTGCTACGAGAGCACTACTGCCTGCATAACATCGCTATGGAATACTTTTACATCAAATGCACAACACTGTATACACGAGACCTCTGTTTTTCTGTCCCATGTCCTGCACCACCGGCAATGAGGAAGCACACTGGAAAATCATGATGAACTTTCTTGGCCATCATTTGGATCTGACACAGGACCTCCCAGTTACAGCCATGTCTTACCGTCCCTTTGCCAGTGGTCCAGGATTGAAGACCGGGTTTAAAAAAGCTTTTAGTCGTTTAGTACACCGTCAGTGTATATGTTAAAAGATCTTTTAATAAAAGTATTTTGATCATGTGAGGGCAATTTTTTACATAACTTACTTATTAGTATATTGTTTCTGATGGTCTGTAATTACAATAGATGGAATAGCCATCTTTCTAAGAAATCTCTGTACAGAGGCTGGTGGTAATGGTTGATCAGCTGCTGTTTCACCAAGACTAACATTTAACTTCTCTCCTATAGGTTTAATTATATCTATTAACTTTTTAACCTGAAATAAAACAAGAAGCTTTTGAACCTGTAAAATTCTACTAACTAATCAATCTAGCCTATTATCAACGATAATCAGGTTGAGTGGTAGATATACGCTCAATACACTATATTATTTTGGAATTTTGAATATTATTTACCATATTTGATGATTGGGCATATTACATTCCTGGTCGGACAATTTAGGACATTTGGAAAATAGCGTCGGATATGTCCGGAATATACGGACGAAATCCCATCAATGGTTATAATGTTTATCAATCTGAAAAGTATAATGATTACCTCATCTGATATCGCTGGATTTTCTTTAGATATCGGATCTGAATGAATCCACAATCGGTCCTGATCACGATGGCCGAGTTGACTAAGTTCTATAAAATGTGATATATGATTGAGATGGATGTTCTGTAGTTGGAGAGATGAGTCATCTGTTATATCATACGGGAATTTATTCAACTCCATGTCATATACCATTCGACTTGATCCAATATAATCAAACGCTTCCTGCAATTATAAACATCTATCTATTTATTGAACATAGACAAGGCTTTAACAGGATCACTTTTACACACACTGCAGACAAAGACATTGGTGCTAGCTCCAAAAACCTTTTCAACAAATCCATGGCTATTGTGTTTCTGCCTTAATGACCAGCTTGACTGTCTCGGATTGAAATTGACCAGCTGAGGAAGCCACCTGTTGATTAATTTACAGGAAATAAATAGAATTGGGTTTAACCTCCTACTGTTCTGCTCTGACTGGGCTAATGAAGAATTTGTTAAATTCCAAATGCTAGCTAGATAGGGTTCTTTACATGCAGGCCAAAGAATTTTTTTTTTTTGTATGGCCTAAGCTGAATATGTCTAAAAAATTTGAATTTAATAAAAAAAAAGACGGTTTTCTTACCCCTTGAAAGAATGTAAACATGAGATCTGAGGTTGCAGCACGTAAATCATCTTTAACTTGTTTCAGAGCTTGAGCTGCTGCCAGTAGAGCTACAATACCAGTCACAGTTGTATCGGAATTCTGATACTCATAACCAAACATAGAAATTGAATCCATCTGAAATGGGAGGAAAAAAGACAATTTTATTAAGTGTGAGAGAGAGTGAGAATGGGAAATTAACGCCCACTCGCCACAAACTAGGTCATTTCCGGACTAACATATGGTTCAATTACATTTCAAAGAATCTAATGCATGTAGGGGTGTTCAGAAGTGGGAGGAATCCAATATCTTTTTCATAAATTTCAGGACTTATATTATAATATCTAGTTCTGCTCCAACTTGGCTGGACATACAGTGTATTAAATGTCGCTAATTAACAACATTAAAAATTCTTTAAAATTTTACAAATACCTACCCTTGTTGCCACGACAATAACTGATTTAGCTGGCCGAGTTTCATTTTGAGGTATAGCCTTGATGGTGGAGATTATGTTCTTATCGCCCATAGCATCACAATATTTGGTCGGATTTAAATTGGTAATAAGTTCTGATCTACGAATACATGTGATAGAATCTTTCGCAGCATCCATACTGTCGCTCAGTTCCACGGCACAGATTGGATACGTTTTAGCCACACCGTTACCGGGTTGGTTAAATGGGCGATAACACTGGAATGACAACAAATAAAAATTGTTTCAACGGCATTTAGTAATTGCACTGGATTAAATAGTGCTCAACGGAATACAATTCAAAAACACCATCAACAAGACCCTATCGACAACACCAACAATACCCAGAACTTGACTGCCTTACTTAGAATCTTCATCCAAATCACAAGCATAAAGAGACGTTTAATATCCATTTGACACAAACCAGGTCATTTCGGGACTAACATATAGTTCAAAAATAGGGGTCTTTAGTTGCGGAAGAGAACCCATGAAATTGAACAGTGAATATTTTTCCTTTTCATGTATAAAACACTTGACTCAAGAACACACATTATGATCAAAAACACATTCGTTAATCCATTCGGACACCCAACCCCCTTAATCAACTTTGCTACATGAATAAACAGAGACTTACCTGATCAATTAAGATATTCAAATCTGATATATTTGAGATGGCAAACATGGGAAAATCATGGTAGTCGTTGAAATATAAGGCTTCACCTGGTTTGTTCCACTTCACACTTTTACAATGTTTATACGAGTCATTTTTGTAATATGCTCCTGTAATGCAAACATATTACATTGTTTATACCAATCTGTTTCACAGAGAATTACTTATGAATTATCTCTGTAACAGATGACTGTCCACAACACGTGCGTTGACTGCACACAACGTTAGTCATTGGCTCAACGGCTTGTGCAATGTTTACTTAACACCTAACTGCTTCGGGCAAAATGATGCATTTTACTCATTTTAATACCCATTTACACTATATAGGAAATATTTTTTAACTACAAATACTTCAAACGTCTTTATTTATTTATCTTTTACCTCAAAAAAATGTTTGAGAATTTAATTTGTCGGAGTAAAAAAGTTAATATGCAGTACTCATTAAGCCTCGTCGATGTCATGCTTATCAGTGATTGTAGCGGCCAAGCGAATATTCACTGCGGGATCAGTTTGTGTTTATACAAGTAAATTTCAAATGGTAATAAAATAACTGTCACCAATTAGTTAGTAGTATGAAACAGTTTATATAAAGTCTTGGTCGTTTGAGGTGCAGTAACAATCTATTATAAATACTTAATATTAATCTAATGTACATTTAATTTGTATTTACATTATAGTCCATTTGCAGTACGATGTATCATCAAATTTTGTCAGTTATTGTCAGTTTGGAAAATTTTATATTTTTATTGATATTTTGTGCATAACTTGCAAGTTACTGATGTCCCACAACATGATCAGTTGTATTGTGGATGCTCCTTTATGGATGCGAAACGAATTCCAACTGCAGACAACATATTTCATGCTGTGGTCACATGGTCTGAACTACAGTCGTTGTTTTTTGTATTTTAGAGGAGAGTCGAAAAAAGCTCCCCTTAAATGAAGAAATTGAAAAAATCGCTCTCCTAAAAAAAGCTCTCCCAGTTTCGATAAGAAGAGTGATTTAGAAGTTAAGGAGAGTGATCTGATATTAAAGCCCCAATAACACTCTTGTTGTAACTGAAAAATATGTCCCAATCTTCATTCTGGTCAACAAATCGTATTATTTTAGAATATTCCAATTAAATGATGATATAAATTTCATCTTAACACATCCAATTTAAAAAATTGGAAAAATTCAACCAATTGATTTGAAAAGTCTAACGTAAACCTTTTCAAATGTGACTTGGATTTTAAAATATTTTCGAACCCTCTGGACAAATAAAATAGGTTGTAATGGATAATTTACACAACAGGTAGGACATTTAAACATCTAGTACTTAGAATAAGGGTATTATTTATTTTCTGGAGCTACCAAGCCAGCAAGAATGTTATTGTCCCTTTAAGAAGAGTGACTAGTTTTCTGTATATGGAAAATGGTTCTTAAGATCAATAACTTGGTGCAAGGGGTCATTCCTGTTTACATAATTGATAATATACATCGTCTGCTAAATAATATCATTCGTTTGTAGTCGTACGGTCAAGTAAAACTTCTGCTATCGTCTATAACTACTTACGGTATTCCAATAGAAATACTTGTCGAAATTTCTAAATATATTTAGCTTGTATAATTATTTTTAGTAAACATAACCCCCATTCAAAATATAATCATAAACGCTTGAAAATTCCATCAAAATATAATCTATTTCTTCCGAAATTATTCGCATTAGAAATTTTTACGTGCCATCTCTTGTAATTTCTCACGTCTCGCGAGAGTTCTACTTTTCATTTCAGTTAAATTAACCAATAATGGCGCTTTGGCGCCATCTATTTTTAGCAACATATTCATCGGAATTTTATTACCATGTGCGATCACATAATAATCGAATACACCAAATAATTTAATTTCACAATGACAGTATGGCGGAGATCGAATACATGTCTATGATTTACAAATATGGAGAGCGATTTTCAATTTTAAGGCGAGGGAGAAAAACCGCCCCTCGGCCGACATTCAGGTGCGCGGCAGGCGCTCGCGAGCGATCGCGCGCCTCAAAAAACAATGACTGGAACTACCCTACGGCAATAAAGACCTTACTGTAATCTTGCCTTCCTTGGTTACATAGCTGTCATGAGTTTAAAATCACATGTAATTAATCAAAAATGCATGTAAATAAAAGATTATTCAAACATCCTGTTCTCAATATACATTCACAATAATATTTCGATGCCATAGTTCTGGAAGGTTGTAAGTGCCACTTACGATCCAAATAGCTTTTTTGCATATAATGACTAATCAAATTTAGAGCCTTCCCTATGCAAAATTTCAGAACTGTAAGGTCGTAACTTTCATAAAAACATTGCTATTAAAATGTTGATATCCTTATTGCGTTATTAAGATTGGAATAGGTTTTCCTCTCATATCTCAAAAACTAAATCCAACAATTTTTGACACTTAAGACCTTTCAGAACTATGACATTGATTTAATTATGTTTCATAGTGCAGGAAATACTATCAAACTTTCAGTTTAGCAAATCAGCAGTTTATGACTAATTACATGTACATAAGAATATGTCAACTTCAAGCATTGTTATTAGAACCAAATTAAGCAATAGAGAGAAGAGTGAAGACACCCGACATAATAGTCACCTTTTCCAGACACATGACCAATATTTGCATGCATTTAATATGTCTGGATAAACCCGACCAAAAACAGACTGACTCTCATTTGAACATTTTGTTTTAAAATGTAGAATAGAAAAGATAGGTTTGCAGTTTCGAAGTAACTGTGAAAGGTTGTATTGCTGCCAATTGAATTTAAAGGCACTAATTGTTGAAATTTAAGATATTATATGTGATAAAAATGATTTGCAACTTGATAGATTCCAAGGTAAAGTTTCACTACTCAATTTTTCCACTGACTTGAAGTAATGCCGGAAATGGATCATGCTGTGTGAATTAGATAGAGTGGTTCAGGCTAAAAATGTTTTATAACAAACAGACACTATTTCGGGACAGTAAAGACATTATATGACAAGACTTACTATAAAAACTTCATTGATCAACAATGGAAGTCTGGCCACTTCTGATTTTTGAGGATATATAACCATTTGGACATATATTATAAATGGCCCAAAATCTTCCCGGCTTCCACAATCAAAGGAGTTACCTCTTAGTGAGAATAAGAGCTATGTCCCTTGGTTGTACTAAAAAAAATATGCTCCAAGCTATGCACGTCCCGGAAACGAAATAACTTTATCGCAGTCGGAAAATATCGTTTATTTCCATACTGCAAAGTAACCGAATACACTCTATGAGACGATTGGATTTGACATAAGTACGCATGCGCGAACACTTAGTTGTTTTAACAGTAAACCCGCGACTTCAAATGTCTTTATATTAACTGTGTTTATAATGCTACAGTAGAAATTAAAATACATGTTAAGCTGGAGATGAAAAGATCGGCATTTGACATGAATTATTTCAAGATTAGCCTAATACATATATTAAAATGAACAGTGTGTTTACTTATATATACCCCGACACTGGCCTATTTATAACGGCATGTTATACAGAGGGAGCGAGGGAGAGCGAGGGGTCTATAAATCTAATAATGTAACACTTTAATTTTAATCTCAAAGATAACTAAATATTATATTGTGCAGTACGATGTTTGTTATGAAAAATAAATTGCCGGGTAAAGTATAATAATGACATGTAATACGGGGAGTGAGAGAGAGGGATAAACACCCCAATAAAACTATTAATTTAAGACTTTATTTTTTGTCCCTCAGATAAATAAATATATTGTACTGCATGATGTTTGTTATGAAAAAAGAACACATTGCTGGATAAGTGGCGTATGCGCCGAGCCAGCGATTATTGCGTATGTATTGAATTTAGAGCCAAATTTTGTAGTTTCGTCTGTATAAAGGGTGGTATTTTTCGCCGACTTCAAGGTTTCCTAAACATGTGGACACCGACGCGCTCACATGATATTCTTTGAACTGTAGATTTTGATGGAGTGTAATTAGATTTAGTCCCGCGAGAGCCAAAAATGCGGTTATAACCACTGCTACGTTACCATTGGAAACGTTAAGATTTTTAAGTTTCATGACCAAATTATGGCATTCTGCTGTGTATCTTTGATTTTTGACATCATACAAAATTCCTTCGTTCATCTAAAAGGTTTGGACTTGCAACCATTCTTTTTACCCGCCAATTGTCTTTTATTTTCATTATTAGCCTTCATGCGAATCATTTCTTTTTTAGTCTTCGGAAGTTGATTTTTTTTTTTAAACTTGGCGATTGTGCTTTTATGACAATCGCCGCTAATACTTTTTTTCTATCTAAATCAGTTAAGGTCACATCGGCAGATGTCCGAGTCTCTCTGTTTATTAAATTAATTTCACTTGTGTCTGCCGATGGAGTAACGTAAACTATCCCGGAAAAAATGGAGTGTCAAGAAAATCGTCGTATTTATTAACATTTGTCTAGCATAAAGCCTATTTGTGATTTTTGTCATAGGTAGTTTGTTACAGTTCCCAAATCATAGGGGTACTTGTCCAATCCAATGCTGGATAGCAAATCATCCGTGGACGATATCTTGCAGGGCTCAGTCTCAAATCTAGAAAAAAATAAGTCCGTCGATCAAAACCTATGGCTACAGGATGGTTAGATAATATACTATGATTATAAAAATAATTTACACCATGTTTCCGAAAAGGGTCTGGAAAATAAAGACAACAAATAAAAAGTTTGTTTCGGTTATTTTCCGGTCTCAAATAGTTCTGCGTATTTAGAGCTAGCAAATATTTATTTCCTAACCACAATAGATGCCAGCGTAAACCAAGAATGTAGTCACTTAATAAAAGTAAATCTCGAAAGGTTGTAGTGAATTTATCTGGGCGATTTTACTAACTTGAAAGTTAGAAATGAAACGAAGCTATTATAGCTAGCTCTGTATTTAAATCACCAAAATCGCCAAAATCAAAAATCAAATCAAAGAGTGAAATCGAAATTTTTGCTCACGTTCGCTATTAAATAAACACGTAAGTCGAAGCCCATAATGAGTGTATTTTTTACTCGGCGTTATATACCAATACATGTTTGTAAAAATACCTCATGTGACGTATATTTGCTGCAACTTCCTAAACCATGTGCGCGGCGCTAACTTCTGCTCACTTCAGAAGATTTCTCGACGGAGCAATCACACAGATAAGCGGGTCAGTTTTTATAAGGACAAATATTGTGTCTCTGAACCACTCTAAATTAGATTATTTTGTTCCCTGGGCTTTAGATGAAAAAATATAAAAGATACATACCATAATTATCATTAGGACAATCTTTATCTGCTGAAAATCCATTAGGTGGCAACGGGGTCAAAGTTGAATTATTTAAAACATTTACAACCAATATACCATTGACACGACCTGACTTGAATAATTGTTGAACTTTCTCTCTGTATAAAATAATATTATCTATTATAACTCTCAGAGGGTGGTTGGGGGGACTGAATGAGCGAGAAACAGGGTTTAACGTCAACTCGACACATATTAGGTCATCTTGGGATTAACACATGGTTCAATTTTATTTTAAAAATTTGCATGTTCATAGGGGTCTTTAGCAGTGGGTGGAAACTAAAGGAACAGGAGAAAACCCATCAGCTGGGTTTTCTCCCTACTCCAGTAAAAACGGGAAAGCTAAACCACCCAGTTGACTCTATGACAGACCAAACTTTAATTGCCAGGAGGCCATCCATTTGGCAATCAGATCGAATGATAACTTTCGTCAATAGAGCATTCGCAAGCTTTCATAAAGTGATCAAAGGAAATAACTCTGGAAGTTATTATCCAAAATGCTACCTCTCAAATATTTACTTTTGACAAATATGAGCCAAAATTCTTAAAGATTAAATGAAGAGACTTTATAAATTGAGCCGTAATATTATACCTATGGAAGTCTTCAGAATTTATCAAGACAACGTAAGGTGTATGAGGTCCATCTTTTAAAACCCAATCATAATCATCTTGTCCTTCTAGATAATGTAAAACACCGACATTACCCCCAGATTTGGCTGAAATACATATAATTATTATATCATTAATAATTCATAACAAAATACAACACAAGGTGTATATGGATATAAGAACTAACACAGGGATCAACCAAAAGTCCACCTGGTTAGCGAACTAATTTCTTAGTCACTTCACTGAGCCTCTGTGGCTCAAAAAAAAGTTAAAATAAAATGTTTTAAAGAGTAACTTACAAGAACATCCAACTTGATGAGTTGCATTGAGTACACGGAAGCAGGCATTCTGGGTCACAAGATCAAGGTAGATCTTTTTCTTTGTTCTAACACACTCCACTGAAAATATTGAAAAAATGAATTCAATACACAAAATAACAAATAATTCGGGAAGATGAAATCAAGCAGTTGCCATACACGATACAGTCACATATTGAAAAAGACGGACAGAGAACCAGCTAATATAGTGATTTTTTGTTCAATTAGGGGTCATAATGTAGGATCTTATGACACGACACACACCAAGATCTTTGGGATATAAACAAATGGTTTAATTTTCGTCAAAATTGGATAAAAATCTTGACCCAAAGAGTGTACAAACATAATGCGAAAGGCGGACAATATACGTCCACATGAAAATGTGATATACAATAATTAATAGAATACAATATCAAAAAAACATTGTTTTATTGCATACATGTATCAACTTATCTGAATATCAATTGCACCATTTTAACTAAGTCAAGTAATTGGTTTGTATTCCTGTTTCTATTAATTGGAAGTTCCTCACAGGAAAAAGTGGGCATATACATGTAATCAGGAAGCTTTGATTATTTGTTGAAATCAAAACTAAATCTGAAACAGACGCAGTTTTCAACAATGGATTGCTTCTAAAGGATTTTTTTTTTAAAGATTGTATAAATGGCACTGCAGACCCTTGGAATAGAATTATAGTCAATCAATTCTGCCGACAGATTCATGTTTTAAGTGTTATTTAAAAGGTAAAAAGGAAAAGGCAATGAAATACCGGTAAAAAACTACTTCAAAATATTCTTTTAGCAAGGTAGTATTTGGCAGTAATTCATAGTACTGTATTTAGTTGAGCCCTGCTGGAATGGTTGATTTATATTTTAAATCCCATTAAATTTTTTCCTTATTGATTTAATATACATGTAGATACTGATTGTCGGCATCCCTGGTTTAGAGGGAGAGAAATGGTGTTTAACTTCCACTCGCCACAAACTATGTCATTTTGGGACTAGGGTATGAATAAATTTTATTTCAGTAACTCGTTTCAGTGTAGGGAGGGGTCTTGAGGAAACTGGAGGACCAAGTGAAAACCAACAAGTTTGGACAGATGACCTTTCTTCTTATCACATACACATGGACAAGCAGGGAATCAAAACCATACCACTTGACTCAATGACAGACAATGATTTAAAGGACACACATTAAACTTTTCAGACACCTCCTTGATTACAAACTTTCATCTCTCAACACTCCATGTTTCGACATAAGAGATGGTCCTATATAGTTCCATATAGCAAAGCTGAGCGTGAATCGCATTGTGAATCAATAAGCAAAATTGATTTTTCATCAAAACTACGATTGATTATCGTTATTTATAATATTTCTGCCACATTCAACGGCAACTAAACATATAATCCTACCTGAAACGGGTATAAATCATCGTATTTAAAATTGAGGCATAAAGCCGTTATTAGGAACACCATGGTACATGTATGACAGTGTGTGTCGGATAAAAACAACGCCTCATTTATTTAAACGCAAATATTTAGAGTTAGGCGATAGTTGTGCCAGTACATTGGCCTTTCTACATGTAAGTTTATTGGCGATAACAATATCAACTTATCTGATCTTTAAGATGGTACGTGCATTAATAAGGAAACTGAGTTTACCACTTCAACTAAAGGCATCTGATAGTAGCTAAAAACAAACACATCAGTATATAGGCCTATCAACGTTTTTACCCACATTCTCGTAGCTAACGATAAACCTTTCGGTCACCTTCTTTGCTATTCCCTATTACTATTATAACTTACATTATAAAAGCATTTTTCTTTAGTAACCTTGTACGTATTAAAACACTTTAACTGAATCACTAGTAGGGAATAAGGATATGCACTTCTTTTTTCGTGTTTGTCAGTGATACTGCCTGTAGTGTTAGTGTTACAGGAAGATGATATGACTGGGTTTGCCCCGTGTGTGTTGTTTACATTTGATGGATGACAAAGAGATCAGGAAAGATGTCAGCAACAGATGCTAAACCTTGTTTATTCAAAAAAACGGCAGAGCCCGAATCAAAGTTTGCTTCTTCACTTATAAGCAGATAAAAATTACTTACCACTGTTGTTCGATAGATAGGAAATAAATAAAATAACCAGATACACGGAAAATAAGGAGGCGACCGGCGCCATGTTGATGACTAATAAACTTCCGGATAAGGGAAGTCACTGTGGTTGAGTTCCGTTTTTTTTTGTTTTTTTTTTTTCTTGGTATAAGACTACTAATTATTTAAAGGGCTAATCCCGATAAAGTTTTGAAGAATATAACTACTTAATGTTGTATTAAAATCCCTTAAAATCACCTTCCAAAGGGTCCAACAACTAACTCAATATTTGTGATTCGTTTGCAAACAACTTAAACGCGTCAGTCTTCTTCTGGAAATTAAGACCAGTGTCCAAAGCTGCATTATGCGATATCTACGTAAAACCAGTTTTCTTTAAAATAAAAATAATGTGTAGTTGAAATTTATCTTTCGCTATCAAGTACAGCACATGGGCCATTCCCTATATAGACCTCTCAAGAAACGGGAATTGATTATCAGGTCACCAATGAAAAAATTGACCCGGAATCTTAAAAGTGTTACGTGTCCGGATAAGCAGTTTTGACGTTCACATCCAAACGACTCAATATTTTGAGCTGAAATTTTGTGACAAGGCCAATACACCACTCTCCTATATTTTGGCGTTTAAATTTCATATGTACTCGAACTTTTATTTTTGAGACTCTGTTCTTATCGGGACTGTCCCTTTAATCACATGATATTATAATATTAGGCCTATGCTATATTTAGGCCCGTGGTATTTTTTCTTCCACATTCTGCGGGGTTTAAGCTTTATAGAAGCAAACAGCCCCACATTTACCAATTATCTGATCAAAATCTTATCCTTCCGAATCAAAATCAGGAATATGCAGAAAATGTAAATTCAAACCAGTTTCTAGACCAAACAATCAACAAAAAACGCCATACAATTATAAGGCACCTTTCACTTTTTAAAATGAGAACAAAAACAAAGAAATTAGGCTGTTAAAAAGTTTCTAAAGGGTGACTGAATATTTATTTGTTTGCAAGGGGAATATCCCTGTATTTGAAGACTGAAAGGGGGGCAAACCATACCTTTTTTTTATAAAAAACAAGAACAAAAAAACCTCAAATTTTATTTGTATCATAAAACCAGTAATATTTAATATTTCACATTTGAAGTCACTAACTATACATAAATAGTAGTAAAGAAGCCATGCCGGAGCATCTTCTTTAAGTAGCATTTAGTAATTGAACAGTAGGCCTAACACACCTAACACCATAGGCCTATTTATGGATTAACAATTACGGATTATTAACATGCAATGTTTCGACGATGATACTCTCGTCTTTATAAGGCAAATGATGACCAGTTTACCAGAATGTGTTAATAAAAATGTAAATCAGCCTTGAAACTGAAGACTAAAGGGAGATAACTCAAAAACAAATATATTCCTTATCAATTTAATATCTTCAAAATTATGACAGTATAAAAGGTACAACATTCTTTATCCTCTTCTATAATTATATTCTAGTGGGGAAGTGGTGGGTTGTTAGGGTACCGGGGACTGTGAAAGAAAGGGGAACGGGGAGATTTGATGGGATCATTTATGGAATTGTGGTAGGGTATTCTATATTATTTTTCTATATACATTTAAGAGGAGAGTGGGGAGGGAAGGGGGGTTTGGGGGGAGCAGTTGGTTGTGAAGGAAGGGAGTGGCAGGTGATTTGTGGTAGGTTATTCTATTTAAATTTGTTCTATATACATGTATGTTATTTCAGTAATTCGCTAGCACGTAGGGGTCTCTAGCAGTGTCAGGAAACCGGAGCACCCGTAGGAAACCCACAAGGGTGGACAGGTGACTCTACTCCTTGTCATGTAAAAGCTGGTAATCGAAACTACGCCACTTAACTCAATGATAGACCGTCTAATGCAATGCGCATGCGTAATCCATTTGACCTCCCTGTTAGGGTAAATTTGCCCGTACAGCAGCTTTACAGTCTGCTCTTATATTGAATTCCAACTGCCAAGAGATCTTTTACGTGTATGCCAATTTGTACATATGGCCTTGGTTTTTCATCTCATCTGTACAACTAGACAGCTGGCCTTGTCAAGCCGTGACTGAACCAGTGACAAGGGGAAAATCACGCCGGAAAATCCTGATGAACTTTCTCGGCCAAAACCTAGATCAAACCTACGATCTCCAAATTATAGCAAGCCAATGTCTTACTCACTCGGCCACCGTTAGAGAGGGAGAGACATCAGGTTTAAATTTCGGGAATACATATGGTTCAATTTTATTTCAAGGGAGGAAACCGATGGACCCGGAGAAAACCCACGAGGTTGAACAGACAGCCCTACTCAATGACAGACCTTATGATACAGTGCATACATCCTAATCATTCGGCCATCAAACTCCCCTCACTTAGCCATCAAGACTCCCAAGTGAAATATAGAAATATATCTATATCATATGTTAGTCTCAAAATGACCTTGTTTGTGGTGACTGGTCATTTAACCCTATCTATAACTAAAATTTGGAATTCCAACTTTTCATGTAGGGGTCTAAAGCAGTGGGAGGAAACTGGAGGACCCATGTGGTATCAAAACCACACCACAATAGCAGACGTTATGATCTAAAGTACACATGTCCCCTCCACACCCTACACCCATCAGCTCTACAACTAAAAGTTATAACACCAAACTTTTCACAGAGACTTGACACAAAGACAATTGAAACATGTAGATATATTCTTTATTTTAAAATTAATCACAGGCTAAATAAAGCAAGACATTTATCTTTATGACATGAACAAATAAATATTAGAACTTTTTGAACACACAATATTGTAAAAGGTCATTTTTATTCCAGCTTTATCAAAAAGCAGTTGGCTTTATGTCTACTTCAGTTTAACGAAATGAAATGGGATATAACGTCCAGTTTTTCTCCATCAAACAGATTAAGTAGTGTGCTATTAGGGGAATTTGTTCAGACAGTGGCGCTACGGTAAACGCTTATTTTGGATTCCCATTGTCAAGGGATCTTTATCAAGTTGAATTTTTGTCTCTTTTTAATATTAATAAATAATTTGAAATCAGTAATTGGTCAATTTCCTTCTGAATCAAAAGCAGTAGGAAGCCACAGATGAGTCATTGAGTCAGGTTCAATCCCACAATTGGCCAAAGTACAATCATTGGTGTTTTCCAGGGACCAGCATGGTATCCTTTTTTCACTGGTGCAGGATGGAGGACCTGCAAGGAACATCGCTTGGTTGTTTTGATCTTTGTGTACATAAAAGGACATTGGCAGATAAAATTTGATAAAAGTAGACAAAATTCCTCTCATAGCACACTGCATGACATGTACCCATCTCAATAAGCTTAGTTGGTGCAGAGAAGTAGGATGTTAAACCTCATATTATATAATAACATTTTAAAAGCAGTATAATGTAAATATTGTCAATTAACGAGGTAAGACATAGTGTATGGAGCAGATCTATAAATAATATGATTATATTCAACTATATTTACATCCAAGTTAAAAACAGTTCAAGCCCTGATGAGTCATTTTAGCTCTATAGAATCACTTGTAAACTAAAATATTGTAAAAGCCAAATCTCTCATAAGAATATCGATCAAAAAATTGTTCAATTCCATTCAATATTTATAAAGATATTATGTGGAATTGAAATTTCATCGCTATGCAATAAGCCTACCGCCATAATAGGTTGGTTTTAAATTCGATTGAATTCAAGTCACATCATTATCTAGCGTTGGTATTTTGTTTTTGTTTTCTTAATTAAAAGTAAAATAATCAATAAGAGGAAATATTAGCATGGATTAAGCCACGGAAGAAATTTGATATTTTAGCAAAAACTTTAACAAAAGCGATCACAAATAAGCAACAACTGTCTTGGAAGTTTGTTGAATTTAAGTGTAATTTATTTCCAAGACTGTGACAAAATAAAAGTGTGGATCTCTGTGATACCTTTTTGGCAAAACAGAAGCAGTCCTTCAAACTTCTTCAAATTTAAGTGTAACTGAGTTAATATTCGATGAATCTATTTCTAAGACCAAGATGATAGCAGTCCACAGAATTTTGTTGCAAGCTCATTGAGCATTCATTGACAGATTCAGAATTCCAAGATGACGGCAATGACACCATGTTATTTGCTGGTCCATGTTACGCTTGTATTTGTTAATATTTCGAACATTAAAAATAAAGATAATATTATACACACATTAGAACAATGATTAACTCTATGGCACATTTATTGTGGTTTGTTTATTATAAATGCATTACTGTTAAATTAGTGGTTTTGTTAGTAGCTTATAAAAGGCCAAATAAAAAAAACATATTCAGGTCCTCAGATAATCCTGCTTCACTTGAAAAGAGCCAGATGACCTGTTTTTACTTTTAAAAATAACTAATAAATACGGTCTCATTTATTATCGCCGGATTACAGGAAGTAACTATATAAAAATCTTTAAATGAAACCAGAAATGTACCACAACTTAATTATCAAATTTGCAACCCTGATAAATGTTATAGACATAAAAGACACTGGATAACCAAACAGTCAAATGAGATCTCTGGAAACGTGAATTTTTATGAGGCCATTTAGTCTTGGCATATAAAATAATAATTGTCCTCCTAGATCAGATTTCTAGGAAGGGTTGTCTGAGAACTGGAATATAGTTTTTATATAACCTTAAAGGGAACTCTATACAAGTCACAAACAATCGTTTACTTACAGTCAAACTCTTGTTTTCAAAAATACCAAAATAGTCATATTCATACTTATTTTTATAACTTTGAAAACAATTTTGAAATTTCTTTCACTTAAATTGTGAATTTTCTCTGATGCAAAAATAACAAGATATATATTTTATAGAATACAACAATTTTTAGCTTAATCTCAACTTTTAGCTTTATCTCAATTTTTGCTTTTATCTCAATTTTTAAGTGTATTTATTGTGGTTTAAGGTTCAATTATAATTTTATGTCATGTAAATTGACTGACAGATAAGTTCTCAAGCCAGTTGATTTCACTGTCACTCAGTCAAGGCAGGTAAATATTTAAAACTAAAGCTATTTAAGAATGCACCCATTACATTGGCTAAGAGTAAATTTTTATTTAAACCAATGAAAAGTTTTCATTTTTAAAGTAGTTTAGATTCAGTTTTTATATAATTTTTGAAATAATATCACAAAAAGACAATATTTTCATCCTCATATTTTACATCAATAAATTCTACAACAGTAATAACAGTATACGAAACAACTTCAACAAAAAAGAAATCTTCTAAGTATATCTGCAAAATCTGTCATTAAATAATAAAGAAAATAAAAGTTTCCATTTATTTGATATGCCATAAGTGGTGACAACTTTCCTTTTAAATGGAGATCAGAACCCTTATAAAAGCATTAAGACATTGGATGTCTCAAGACATCTATTTTTGGTAGTGTTATATTAAGCATGTGCAAATTAACTTTATCAAACAGTTACATGTAAAAATTGGATTCTGTCTTCATTAGTCCAGCAATTAGTCCTGTCATTCCAGTCATTAGTCCTGTCATTCCATTCATTAGTCTAGCTGGTGCAGATTCATCCAGATAGTAGGCCTACTGGAATTTTTCTCCAGAGCAGCATTTAGTAACTAAGCACAAACAGAGAATATGATGTGAAGTGAGATAATAACATAAACTCATAGACAACAAAACAAAAAACAAATTTTTCTAAAATAAAAGAACAAACAAAACAAAAAAATATTGTTTTTGATCTTTTTGATTAATATAAAAATATATACCTGTTTGAACAAAACAAGCTCAATTCTGAAAGAATGATTTGGGGACTATTTCAAAATGTAGACTTGATTATTTTAATGAATTAATGAAGCAAGAAATTTTGTTTGTCACACATGGACATATTAAAATTTTGTATCCTTTTCTCTTTTTTTGAAAAATAATATAATTCAAAAATAACACATAAATATTTGTTAGTTCTTCTCAAAGGCTTTTAGTTTAAACTTTTAATGTTATACAAATAACAATTGTTCCTGGAGTCAATAAGAGGCTATATATTTATTAGGCCTTCGAGGAACAGAAATTATTTTGATTTGACCTTTATACCTCACTAAGTCTAGATCTAGCACTGATTTTAGTATTTGAAAAAAGACTCCAAATAGACAATCAATAAGCGCATACATTCCATGTAGCATATATATATATATTATGATGATAAAACATATAACATGTATTAAAATATCACATAAATGTTGACAATTTTATAACAATTTAAAGAAATATTTAACTTTGATTATATTGTAATGTTAAATTTGATCAAATGCTTTCAATCAATCAGTGACACACTAAGGATTTTTGATTTGGGTGAAAATGAGAGCGAGTGTTGACTACAGAATTTTGAATGCAGAAAAATAACTAATTTTGCTATCAACTGTCAACAGTTTAAGCCAAAAACGAAAGTAAAATTAGTAAACTTAGCTTGCTCTGCCAAAATGAAATTGTTTGGTATTTAGCTTTTGCCAAACACTACTGAAAATATTTTCACAGTTCAACACTTAATTTTGACCCTAATCAAAGAACCAACAGTCCTCATACAGCAGAATCAAAGATTTAAACTCTTTGGCCTATTAACCCTTTAAAGCCATTTACCACATAGACACATATCAAAAAGTTCAAAAATTTAAAGAGTAGATATTTTGTGATAATTCAAATTGTCAGATTTTCCCATCACTCCATGATACAGGTGGTAGTAGGGTTTATATTAGCAATGCCTACAAACATTTGCACCTTATCTGCATAAAACTATGAATCTACGATCTGAGTCTTCAAAGGGTTAAACGCCAGATTTCGATCAAAGTGTGTGACTAATTTTATAAAGTAATGAAACATTTAACAATCATGATAAAATCGATAATATGCTCAAAATATGTTGGTTAATAAATTAACAAATGAATTAGAATGAATCTTGTTAATGAAGATGATTATATTAAATGATGGTTTGTGAGGATGATGAGTTTTAAATGCTAATAGAATTCGGGACGATCTCTGGATCAAGATAAATATATGGTGGGTTTCTGGATTCGTTTCTTTCCTTGATCGTTTTACTGATTTGTCGTAATTCCAAACGAAATCTGTAAAAAAAAATAAAAAAAAATATGTACATGACAGTTAAAGCAGTATCTTTGAATTAAGGGAGAGAGAAATGGGGTTTAAGCATAAGCGGATATAGTCTGGGGCACGCCTGGCATACAAGTCCTTGACATGTACAAGTCGGGAATCGAATCTGCACTACTTGACTCGATGACAGATCTCATGATCTAATGACCATCCTGCCACCATTTTTTTTGTGTGGGGGGTTCAAAGTTGAATTAAAGTTGTGAATAAAGAAAGAAACCTACAATTGTATTAAATGTAGTTTCAAAGTTAAACATTGTTTTATATGGCAAGACTTTGTTGAGATTTTATTAAAAAAAAAAAAAAACTTAAAAAATAATGAAAGAAAATGACATCTACAGAACTTACTCGTCCACTAAGTCTCTTGCTTTAGGATCAAACACATACTGCACTTCAAAATCACCAAGACTCTTGGTACCTCGACCACTTAATATTTTAGTAACAACCATAATATCTAGAGTCGTTGGTTTATCCGGCAAACTCGCCAGGATCCTACGTTCATCTACTGCTTCCTAAAATATCAATTTGTTCTTCTAGATAACATCCTACTGTTTTGCCTAGACTGATCATCGTTATCAAGCAATGACACAATCTATATTAACGAGAGTTATTATGAAATGAAATGGGGTTTAGTATCCTACCGTTCTGCTCATACAGGGCTACTGAAGATGGGCATATACCATACACTGAGTTATGGGGGGATATTTTACCTATATGGATGATACGTAGGCCTACTCTTATACCAACTTCCAGCTGTCAAGGGATCTTTCATGTACATGCTTATATGCACTTGGGACCTTATTTTTTTCACCCCTTTCAAAATACTATACATTGTTCCTTGCCAGTCCCTGTCCAGCACCACTGACAACGGGAAACCCCAGCAGTAAATCTGGATGAACTTTATTGCAAACCCCGGAATGGAACACAGGACCTCAAGGTTAGCTAGTCACTAAACCACCGCAGCCCATAGTTCTTCTGGAAGGCCAACTAAAGAGACTCTCGTCTGAGTTGCTTTAAAACTTGTTATCTTAACAAAAAAGCTTTGCTTTCTTTTTTTCATGATTTGACTAGTAAATTCAGCATTTATATCATTTCCTCATGAAGGTCAGTCATTCCCAACACAACAAAGAGTTTTAGCCAGCGGAGGCACTACAATTCCGGGACATACTTTGTGTGTAGGTTACTCTATATGAATACAGAACTATAACTTAAAATCTCTATTTTAAAAAAGATCATTTTTCTGTAAATATTTCAGAAAAATCTACAGGATTAATTACTGTACCTTTGACTTTGGTGGTTCTCCTCGCATCATTCCAGGATAGTTTGGAGTAAAAGCATATTCTTCATATTGAGGGAAATTAGTTGAAGCATGTGAAACACTACAGGTATATACAATACATGTTAATACTTTACTTATATCATCGTTTGTTTTAAATGTTCCATCATTTGGTATTCCCTGTAATATATAAACAATAGATCATACCCTGTAATATATAAACAATAATAAATCATACCCCATAATATATAAACAATATATCATACCCTGTAATATATAAACAATAGATCATACCCTGTAATACATAATCAATAATAAATCAAACCCCGTAATAAATCATACCCCATAATATATAAACAATGTATGATACCCTGTAATATATAAACAATATATCATACTCTGTAATATAATAAACCATAACATGTCATAGTTTTAGTTTTGGGGCCGCAGCAGGTTTGAATCATAGTATGAATCTTAAGATTTTTCAAGCTCAGTTCCAACTTTTCAAGGTAGCTACTGATGACAAACAAACTCAAGGTGATGACACAGTAACAGAATCTTTTAATACAATAAACGAAGATCTTACCAGTAATCCTACACCACCTTGTTCTCGAGATAAAGCTAATTCTTTACCCCAATTCTGTAATTCCCAATCACCATTTATTTTCTCCGGTGTATCTATAATAATAATAATATATTCATTATCTGTAAGTACAATCCTTACCATGGTATCATTAAACATGCACTTCAAGATACACTATGTAAGATTTAAATTAAGAGCTACATGTTCTTGCTATAACAGTTAAATAATTACCCTTACTTGTCTATTTTATCGCTAAATTTTTAAAATCAGGCCGATGTTTTAATTAATTTCTGTTTTGACTGGTTTAATGAGTGTGCTTTGAGGAAGAATTTGCCCTGACAGAGGCCCTACAACCAAGTCTTCCATCAAATTCCAACTGGCAAGGGATCTTTTACGTTCACACCGTTTACAAGGTCTAAACTTTCACCCTTGTCAAACAGTGGGGTTTAACACGTGGAAATGAAATCATGAAATCTTTTATTGAGTCAGGTGGCGTGGTTTCGGTTCCCTGCTTGTACGTGACCAGGAGTTGTCTGTGTAACCTCGTGGGTTTTCTCCAGGTCTTCTGGTTTCCTCCCACTGCTAAAAATCCCTACAAGCAACGCGAAATATTGAACCAAAAAATAGTCCGGAAATGACCTAGTTTGTGTTGTGTGGACGTTAAACTTCATTTCTCTTTCTCCCATGTCACACAATCCCTTTTGCATCAATGACAAGGGGGAACTGCGCCACAAAATCAGGTGTTCCAGGATAGCAAGCCTTATTCACTGAGTCACATGTTTTATATAGATAAATAAATCTGTGTTACTTACCGTAATACAAAGCCACATATTTAGATGTATATTTCTGAATAGCATGATATAAAAGTATAGCGTCATCTCGAAAATGATAACCAGGCAACACATTTGGATCATCCAACTATTAAATAAGAAAAAAAAAAATATAATACAGTAGATGCCAAGGTAATGGTAAAATTATATCATTCAACATAGGTTGCCAGTAGACATCCAGCTAATGGTAAAATTACATAATTCTGTATAGGTTGCCAGAAAATAATAGCAAGTGCAGGGGGATTGAACCACATGCAGACACAAATAAGTATACAAGACAAATCTACGGACAAGACACAATATGTCAGATCAAGAGAACAGATCTGAGGTCTAGCTGTAAGGATCCACTGCACTGACAACATATCCAGACCAGATAATGGTAAAAATTGGTTTGATTTGTCATTACATTTGCCAATGAGAAATAAAGCCACACAGAGCTGGATTCACCTAATGTAAGTCTGTAGTATATTTAGATTTTAATAACTAGTATTAATATGACACTGAAGCTACTGAAGCTATTGGAAAATGCCATTTTAGTTGTTTCTATACTAATTCTACCTGTAAATGTTTTTTTCAGCAAGCTGTTTAGCATGGATTATATATTTTCCAGATGAAATGAAACATCCTGCTGTTCTGCTCTGACTATTCTGGCGTATCGAATTCCAAATGCCAAGGTTTTTTTTTACGTACACACGAATGTGTATTCGGGACCCCTGTTTTTTGTTCCATCCGAACAACTATATGTTGGCCTTCCATACTGCACCAATGACAAGAGGGAACCACGCCAGAAAATCTTGATGATCTTTCTCAGCCAATGCAGGGATCAAATACAGAATCGCCAGGTTAGCAAGCCAAAAACTTATTCATTGAGCAACCTTGGCTCCAGATATTATCCAATAATTGTGAATAACAATCAGTGGCGTTTAGTAATTCGATGATTATTAGACTTGAACAGCTAGCTGATAGTCAAAAAATATTTACTTACCCCTCGTCTTTTCAGATCTTCTGGTAAAGTTCCATCTACATCTAAATGCCAACTTTCTATTCTAAAAAAGAAATTTTGCAAATTAGATATCTTGAATGGTTTATAAGATATGCTCCAGAACCAAAAGTGAATTCCCAAAACTAAGTCAAATTAATTTCTATGGAAACACAATAATTAGCAAAAGGAACAACTATAATAATAGGTTGATTTTTGGACAATGTTTCATGGAGATATCTTGAATAGTTTATCAGAAACAAAATGAGGGACAGAGCTCTCTTTATATATATATATAGAAGATATTATCATTAGCCTGTACATATTTTACATACCCTCTCTGTATTAACTCAAACATTCCTTTGATACCAGTATTCATAACTTTATCTACCCAACCACCTTCTGATACTAATATCTCCAAACCTCGTCTGAAATCAACATGACAAATAATATATAAAATCTTCAAGACTCTTAATGCGGCAAAGGGCCAATGACAGCCCTAATGAACTAAATCACACACATTAATTTTTTTGGCCACCCAACCCCTAGGATAGTTATTATAAAATACTTACGTATTGATAGCGATCAGATACAGAAAATGTGGAGCTAAAAATTTGAAAACAGGATGTGACTGTGAAAGATTGCGATGTGTTGCCACGGTTACTCCCTCCATTAAAAGATGCGTAAGGCCTGTAAAATATATAAAACTATTACATATCATTCTAGTCATTACTGAGACGAACAAATTTTATTTCAAGGCAAACACCAGGGTTTATTACCATATTATCAGTTCTTGACATGTGTGTATTTAGCATTGGGAGGAACTCAAGAAAAATCGGCAACTCTACTCTGTATCACATAAAACTGTGGGATCTAACCCACAACATTCATATATGGTAGAATGAATTAATGCCCTACCTTTCTGCACCAACCAGGCTAATGAAGGTGGGTTTATGCCATGCAGTGTGCTATGAGGGAAATTGTGGCCAGACAGTAACTGAATTCCAACAGTTCTTTCAACGTGTACGGGAACAGCAATCTGTTGTACCATTTGACCACTTGGGCACCATGGGGGTGGGGGTGGGGGGCTAGTAACAAGATGTATTACAATGGTAACTTACCAAGATGGGTTACTTACCAAGATGGGTTACTTACCAAGATGTGTTACTAGAGTTACTTACAAATATGTGTTACTAGAGGGTTACTTACAAATATGTGTTACTAGAGGGTTACTTACAAATATGTGTTAATATATGGTTACTTACCAAGATGTGTTACTTACCAAGAGGTGTTACTATTATTACTTATCAAGATTGTTTTACTATGGATACTTACCAAGATGTGTTAATGATTGATGGTAAGCAGCATCAGCATTATTATACCACATTTTAGCTAAAACCCACGTGTTAGGATGATCTGTTGGTAAAAACACCTGAAAAATTACATCAATAAACAAATAAATATGTTTTTTTCTAGCAAGAAAGCAAAACAGTCAGTCAGAGAGAAAGATATATACATGAGGCCTGTCACCCACTTAAAGCAAACTTAGTCGTTTTGGGACTAACCTATGGTACAACTTTGTTTCAGTAATTTGCTTTTGTGTAGGGGTCTTTAGCAGTGGGAGGAAACCCACAACAGACAACAAACATACAAATAGTTTTGTTTCTACTTCAGGTACTTTTTCATTCATCTTATAAATTTGATTGCACAGAGCATAATTCATACAGACATTATTGTTTTCCATTTACTTAATATAAAAAAACAATATAATACATCATCACACTATTCCCTGTAGGTTTCTTGAACGTCAAATCCATATTTGATATAAAAAACTCCGCAACTGGGTATTAAGGTATTAGTGTGTGGTCAAATGGGATATGTCATTAAAGCTTCATTTAATAATTCAACACTTAGCAAAATATTCAACAGCCCCAGGGACTTCTTAAATCAATAATTTTCCCATTACGATGCCTCAGTATTGAATTAGTAATTATCATTTATTGTAAAAAAATAACGAAACAATGCAATCAAATAAAGTGATTATTTTGACGAATGTTTGTTAGCTAGTTCTGTTCAAATATTGTTTTTATTTAAATGCGTGTTTGTTGAGTAAAGTGGCTTCTATGTGAATTATTTTATCGTTTATTTTATTTAACAGAAAGTCCCCAGATAAATTTTCTCTACTTAATTAATGATGTTGATGATTGTTGGTTAATAACTTTCGGATATGAATTAATGCTGAATAAAACCAAGTCACTATTTCTTTTTTTTTAATGCTGTCCCATGGAAATACAGCTTTAGGCCAATGAAATAAAATGCTCTACACAGACTGGACTGAATGAAAACTGGCTTACACCATACAGGGAAATTTTGCCCTGGGTTCTATTACGTATATAGGACTTCAGTTGTACATCCCTTTAGGCCCTCCATCCTGCACCACTGACAAGGAAAACCATGTATGAAAATTCTAAGAAACTTTCTCAGCGAGATCGACACCTCCTGGTTAAGGAACCAGAGTCTTACACACTGATTCACCACAGATTCCTATATTCTTAGGCCAAACCATTTTAATTTTGAGTTCCTCTTGGTCTTGAAAAATAAAAGTCACCCGAGTCTCATGAAAAATGTTTTATTAGAATTTCAAATCATGAAAACATGGAACTGAAAGCCTTTAAGAAGAGTAACCAAGTAAAGGAGACACAAAATTTGAATAGTGTTTCCGAAGAACAAATGTTGAAATTGATGTGGCCTTAATCAGTCTGTGTTATTGTATAAAGTGGTTATTATGGTTTATATTAGTGATATATTTGAAACACATGGTATCGCAATAATATTAATTAACCCTAATCAACTGTACCATGGGTATTTGGGGGATTATTTATGCTTTGAAAAAAGCTGTTCGACTGTACTCTACAAAGTGTTTTTTTTTATTGCTAATATTAGTTCTATAGAGATAATATTAATCAACGTCAATTAATTGTTCCTGTAAGTATTTTGGGAATTAACTTTTGATAAAAGCCTGGTCCACTCTACTCCCAGTTAGGCCGGTGTTAAAAAGGTTTAGAGTTTTAACGAGTTTTCATTTCGATCATATTTGCCAGAATTATTTTGGGGAATTTTGACTGTTTCATAAAAAACCTGGCCCACTCAACTCCCACTCACAGCCAGTGTCTAGAACGAGTGGAATTCAAACCAGTTAACGGTGTTCATCAGACTTTAAATAAAAGATAGGTTGCCAGGCAACGAAACATACGCCCACAGCAGCTAAATCGTCCGGGCAGTCAAAAAGGGTTGTCGCATATTTTTACTTTTTTCGGTAATGAAACATTTGTAATACTCTAAAAACTGATTAAGAGTAACAACTCATAATGTAATTATCAGAAAATCATTAGAATTTGATTGCTTTTTATAAAGTTTTACCCCACGCTAACAATTGAATTAGTATATATACATGAAACATTTAAAATCATGGATTTAGCTGTTCAGTTATCAAAATTCATTGAAAATCAATATACTTGTTCGTTTCAAGTGATCAAGGGCCATAACTCTGGCACTAATTATCGGAAATCGCTGAAAATCAATAGGCTTCTTCGTCTCACGACCTTAAACACTGTGTATAAATTTAAAGCCAATCGGATATTAACTTTGGCCTCTATAGCGTCCACAAGATTTTTTGAAGTGATCAAGGGCCATAACTCTGGCACTAATTATCGGAAATCGCTAAAAACCAATAGGCTTCTTCGTCTCACGACCTTAAACACTGTGTATAAATTTAAAGCCAATCGGATATTAACTTTGGCTTCTATAGCGTCCACAAGATTTTTTGAAGTGATCAAGGGCCATAACTCTGGCACTAATTATCGGAAATTGCTGAAAATCAATAGGCTTCTTCGTCTCATGACCTTAAACACTGTGTATAAATTTAAAGCCAATCGGATATTAACTTTGGCCTCTATAGCGTCCACAAGATTTTTTGAAGTGATCAAGGGCCATAACTCTGGCACTAATTATCGGAAATCGCTGAAAATCAATAGGCTTCTTTGTCTCATGACCTTAAACACTGTGTATAAATTTAAAACCAATCGGATATTAACTTTGGCCTCTATAGCGTCCACAAGATTTTTTGAAGTGATCAAGGACCATAACTCTGGCACTAATTATCGGAAATCGCTGAAAATCAATAGGCTTCTTCGTCTCATGACCTTAAACACTGTGTATAAATTTAAAGCCAATCGGATATTAACTTTGGCCTCTATAGCGTCCACAAGATTTTTTGAAGTGATCAAGGGCCATAACTCTGGTACTAACTATCGGAAATCGCTGAAAATCAATAGGCTTCTTTGTCTCATGACCTTAAATATTGTGTATAAATTTAAAGCCAATCGGATATTAACTTTGGCCTCTAGAGCATCCACAAGATTTTTTGAAGTGATCAAGGGCCATAACTCTGGTAGTTATTATCGGAAATCGCTGAAAAACAATAGGCTTCTTCGTCTCATGACCTTAAACAAAGTGTATAAATTTAAAGTCAATCGGATATCAACTTTAGCCTCTAGAGCGTCCACAAGCAATTGTGGACGCCGGACCGCCGGACCGCCGGACCGACGGACCGACGGACGGACGGACGGGGGCGACGACAATATACGACCACATTTCAATGTGGGCGTATAAAAATAGAGCTCTTGTTTTAGTCATATTGGCCAGTAATGACTTGACTGGGGGAGTGAAATTGACCACCTAGACCCATCAGTCAATTGACATAATTTAAAATTAGAATTTCAATGAATTTCCCCATAAAAAACAATTGACATGATATAAAATTCAACCATAAAAATTAAAATTTTCCCTTAAAAAAACAATATATATGACATAAAACTAGAATTTCAAAGAATTTAACCGTTAACACAATACATGCAGTTAAAATGTCTCAATTTATAAATACAGTTAAAATGCTAAAAATTCCCATATTTTTTTTAAAATATCTTTCTTAATTAAACGTAAACAAAATAAGTCAAAAATTGACCACATGACGAATTTCTAAGGTGAAAGCCCTGATTTGTTTCGATATAGCAGACATTTTCATATTTATTATCTTAGTGGCAAGACACCAGAGTACCGGGAATAAACCCACACGGTTTCCGAAGGCACCCCTATCACACGAGGGAACAATACCAGTGATGACACTGGTGGCCAATGGTGACCATTTATCTAGAGCTAAAATTATGACACTTTAGACCACTAGGCCATCCCCCACCCCTGCCTTGAATAGGAAAATTGACATTATCCAATCTTATCCAAGCTTAATATTTAATCTACTACTAAATACAAATGTCTGGTAAGATAATCTCCCCTCATTGACATCTTTAAGATGCCTTTAGCAAACAGTTAAATTAATCCCCTGTTTTCATAAATAAGGAAAATGGCGACACTTTATCGTCAACATCACCTGCAGATGTAATACAACTGAAAGTCAGACTACAGTGTAATGGTGGCAGTCTATTGACGATATTGAAATGATATGGGGGTTAAACATCTCAATTTGTCAACGACATCACCTGCAGGGGCATTATAAGAGAATGTAACAGACAACATAGATATTAGTTTAAGACAATTAAAATTATAAAGTAATTGGAATTTTTCTCTCGTTTAGACTCATTGTGGTTTAGAGGCCTAATAATTTCAAAATTGTAGTCCCGCCCACAAGTTTCTGCAATAAGTCTTGCGGGAAATAACGTAGAAAAAGCTATCATTGTTGTGATAAGAACTGAAAAGTGGCTAGTCGTTTGAAAGAGATAAAACATCAAGGTACTTCATATACACATTGCCTTAATATTAAAGATCATTTCCATCATCTGCATGGCATAAGTCAGCATTCATTTGCCTGTTGGATGTTAAAAACCGTTTCAGTGGCCATTGATCTCATATTGTCACATGACGTAAAGATTTTTGTAGCATCATGTCTATATAGCCCACATCAACAGATATTTTATATTCATTAACAGTTCGTATTAATCATTTTGTTGAAAACATGGATAAAAATGTCATTAACAGTTCTTATTAATTATTTTGTTAAAAAAATAGATGAAAATACCATCAACAGGCTCTTAGACAAACTTTAGGAGCAACCTTGAGAAGCCAACACACCATTAGAGTTATATCCCTTACCTCATATTTCGTAACAGATTACCGAAACAATTGTTGTATATTAAACTGCACTCTTCTAATTAAATTGTAACCCAAATAATTTGAATGTCCCTTTAAATACAGTATTTCTATAATTCTGATGTAACCAAAAGTGACCAAATTCCGAATTGAATTGTACCAAAAACTAAAAGAATGTACTTACCGGATTATCTGGACCGGGTTTCTGGAATAGTTGTATGGCGATTGGTCGTAATTGTTTGTTATTATTTATCAGGAACAAGCCAATAGGAACACATAACTGAAAATCAACAATAACACATCATCACAAATCAAAGTCTTCATTTGATTCGCAATTGGCCAAGGAAAATTCATGTCGATGAGTAGCATAGGGGCCCAGTTTCTGATCTATAATAGTTGGTTGATATAAGATATAGCGTAAAACCGAAAGGAAGCAAAAGATTAATATTTATGTACGAAATATAGATTAAAAGATTAATATATACAAAATATATATGTACCGTAAATCCAGGTTTACATGAAAGACCTTCTAATATCTCTAAATCACAGATGAATAAACGTTTCTCTTTCAACAATCCTTCTAATGTATTTCCTTCTAAAAATGGTTTGAGCATCTCTTCAGTAACTGCGAGTCTGGAATAATAACATTTTCAAACAAAACTGAACCAACAGAAAATGAAAACAAAACGATTTAAGGAGTTACAAGTGTGAGAAACAGTGAAAAAAGGCGAGGTTTTGTGTAATTGTGTGATTTCAAAGTAACTGTGCATGATTTTCATTTTTGGGGGAAAATATCAAATTTTTCACAGCTTCATTCAAACTAAAAATGTAGGCAGTTAGATTATATATTGAACATTTCTTCATAACAGGAAAAGAACAATAGACTCTGCTATCAAGTACATAACCAGACATAATCAGGAGAAATATTATTAGATTTCGACAAAATAAAATCAAAAAAATCAAAAAACGCCCTCCCACATCATTTTTTTTACAGGATATTTGTTTTGATATGGCCTTAATGTTGCTTTTGGATGAAAGCGTCCCTGAAAAATGTTTCATATCGAACAGCATGATCAAGCCTGCTCCTCTGAAACCAAAATCCACATTGGAGATCAGTAATAAGCATGTTGGACTAATTTTTTAATAAGGCTGGGATTTAGGACACAGATCTAGTCTCTGAGTTGATATCTGTCTATGTGCAGAATGGAAACTTACTTCTCTGGAATGGCTGTACATAATTTAATAATTGAGTGATTGAGGCTGGCTATTCTCTGAAGACCGAAATATAAATCATTACTCCATCGATCAGCACCCTGAAAACAGAAAACATTTTTTTCATTTCATGTATAATGATGATAATATCACAATTTATAAAGCATGTTTATACTGATGAACAGTTTCTAAGATGCTGTTGGTTATTACATTAAATGATAATTCACAGAAGATAAGAAATGAAATGAAACGAGGTTTAACATCCAACTGTTCTGCTCCGACTGGGCTAATGAAGATGAGTATATGCCACACAGTGTGCTTTTAGGGAAATTTTGCCCAGGCAGCAGCACTATGGCCTATTCATATATCAGATTCCAACTGCCAAGGGATTTTAACATGCATGACGATGTATACACAGGACCTCACATTTTTGTCCCATCCAAACGACTAGACAGCTGTCATAATTAGGCCTTCATCCCGCATCTCTGACAACGACTAGACGTCTATCCTTATCAGGCCCTCCGTCCTGCACAACTGACTAGGTGAAATCACAGATAAGAGTTTTGAAATAGGTTTGGTTCCCTTATGGTACATGGCATGGCGGATGCTTGCCTTCATTAGTACATTTGAAGCAGAGGGTAACATGTTAAAGTTGCTTTCCCGGATACAAACTGGGTGATTTGATGATATATTAGGACTAAACATAACGCTAACGCTACAATATACGTCCACATTCCTACTTTGATTGATATGGTACTTTGTCAAGAAGGCTAGGCGTTTGGTTTGTTTAGCGTTGAGGGTCGTGCACCAACATTAATAGTTGCCGTCCTTAGAGTATAAGGAATAACTATACCAAGATAATCCATTCAGAATTGTGCCTTCCTAACACTAAAGGCAAAAAGTGGGCGTGGCTCTGACCCTGAGGGTCGGGACATTCATCAAAATCAATAGTGGACGCCCTCAGGCTATAAGGAATACATAAACCAAGTACCAAGCTGATTCATTCAGAATTGCGGCCTGTAAACGACAAACACAAAAATTGGTCGTATCTTGCCTGTGTGAGTCGGGACATGCAGTTGACGTCCTTAGGCTATATGGAATACATATCCCAAGTTTTAAGACGTCAAGACGATCCATTAAGAATCGTGGCCTGGGGGTTAGGAAATCACCAAAACAATAGGGGTCATCTTTAGGGTATAAGGAATAGGTTTGTAAAGTTTTAAAAGTATCTGTTAAGAATTGCATCCTGTAGGCGAACACAAGACACAAAAGCATTGGGCGTGGCTCTGTTCCAGGGGGTCCGTCATGCACCAAAAATAATAGTAGTCAGCCTTAGGGTATAAGGAATAAGTATAAAAAAAGTTTTCAAGACGATCGATTAAGAATTGTGGGCTGTAGGTGACACACAGACAGACAAAAAAAAATGGGCGTGGCACTGTCCCTTGGGTTGGACATGCACCAAAAACAATAGGGATCATCCTTAAGGTAAAAAGAATAAGTATCAAAGTTTCAAGATGATACATTAAGAAATGCAGCCTGTAGACGACAGACAAACAAATACACGAAATGGGTGTTGCTGTCCCATGGGGGTCGGGCATGCACCCAAAACAAAAGGGGTCATCCTTAGGGTATAAGGAATAAGTATTTTAAGTTTCAAGATGACCGATTAAGAATTGTGGCCTGTAGGCGACACACAAAAAGAAAATGGGCGTGACTCTGCCCCTGGGGGTTGGGCATGCACCCCAAATGATAGAAATGTTCCTTAGGGTACAAAGAATAATCATTCAAAGTTTCAAGATGATACGTTAAGAAATGTGGCTTGTAGACGACAAACAAATAAATACAAGGAATGGGCGTGGCTCTGCCATTGGGGGTCGGGCATGCACCAAAAAACAATACGGATCATCCTTAGAGTAAGTATACAAAGTTTTAAGAAAATACAGTTAGAATTGCGGCTTCTAGGCGACACAGAGACACACAAAAAGAAAATGGGCGTGGCTCTGCCCCTGGGGGGTTGGGCATGCACCCCAAATGATAGGGATCATCCTTAGAGTATAAAGAGTAAGTATACAAAGTTTTAAAGAAAATCCAATAAGAATTGCGGCCTGTAGGCGACACAAAGACACACGATAAGAAAATGGGTGTGGCTCTGCCCCAGGGGGTTGGGCATGCACCCCAAATGATAGGGATGTTCCTTAGGGTACAAAGAATGTGTATGCTAAGTTTCAAAATTATAAGTTAAGAAATGTGGCCTGTAGACGACAAACAAATACATACTAGAAATGGGCGTGGCTCTGTCCCTGGGGGTCGGGCATGCACCAAAAACAATAGAGATCTTTCTTAGGGTATAAGGAATACGTATACCAAGTTTGAAGAAAATCCAGTAAGAATTGCGTCCTGTAGGCGACACAAAGACACACGAAAAGAAAATGGGCGTGGCTCTGCCCCTGGGGGTGGGGCATACACCCCAAACGATAGGGATGTTCCTTAGGGTACAAAGAATGTGTATGCTAAGTTTCAAAATTATAAGTTAAGAAATGTGGCCTGTAGACGACAAACAAACAAATACTAGAAATGGGCGTGGCTCGGCCCCTGGGGGTCGGGCATGCCCCAAAAACAATAGGGATCTTCCTTGGAGTATAAGGAATAAGTATACCAAGTTTGAAGAAAGTCCATGAAGAATTGCGCCCTGTAGGCGAACCACAGACACACACACACACACATACATACATACACACACACACACACACACACACACACCATCACACACACAAACACACAGACAGGGGCGACGGCATAATACGTTCACATTATGAATGTGGACGTATAAAAACATATTCAAACTAATTAATTTATCATAATTTTGCTTAAAATCCTTTCAAAACACTGTAATTGCCAAGTATATCCCGCTATGAAAATCGATCAAAAGAGGCCATGTATGCCTTAGGGGATTACCCTTCTCCGTCCCTATAGCAACTGCGGTCGGAGACGGGTGAGAATTCATTGCATACACAAGACGTTGTTGTCTGTAATCGCTGACTATTTATTACAAATATCGAATCCTAATCCACTGCCTGCGTCTTTTTCCGTGATTGTTATCTCAGAAAGTGTTGTAGGTCTAACTCTTTATAGAGTTTATCAACATGTACACAAAGCGCTCAATGTGCTTGTGCAGCCTTCCACGTCACGCGTGGGTATAGCCCTAATCGCCGGGCTGTCATTTTGGGGAACCCTTACATTTTTGTCCTGTATATGCTCAATGAGTGTTTTTCAGGGAATCCAATATTTTTCTAGTAAGATTGGATATCTCTACTTTCCATATATACCAAAATTGCTTTTATTGGCAATAACCATCCGATAAATACTTTGCTGGGAACCCATCTTTAAAACACCATTTCATTTTCATTTTGCCTGAATTTCCTGAAATGTTTTTGTATGGGCAAAATTTACTGCATAATCAAGAATTATTTGTTAATTGGGAAATCCCCTTGTTAATGGGGTAATCCCCTCAGTTCCATTATTAAAAGTCTATCGATTCTATATGCTCTAAGGTTTGGATTCAACTTGTGAAAGAGGGCATGGTTCACATTTTGACTTTACCTTAGGTAAGTGGAATACATTCTGTGTGTAGATATTTTTAAGATGTGCTAAACTTTCCCATTCTCCTGCCGTTAACTTGACGATTCTGCTTGTTGCTAATAATTGTACCTTCGTAGTCATGATATCCCACTAAAATGAAAAAAAGAAATTCTATAAAATTTCACACATGACTGACTAAATATTAATATCAACTTTGCTGACAGTTTTAAAGTACAACAAGCCAACAGTGAGGCTGATGTCCCCCGCCGAAATCCCAAAATAAATAGATGACACATATTAATTAATCGCACATTTATTTTTTTCAAACGTATCGACCAATCAAACTGAACACGAAGTGTCATCCAAAAATTGCTTATCTCTGCCTACCGTAAGAAGAAAATGCTCATCTTCGAACTCCATCAAGGCATTGACCTAATAAGCATACACACCAATTTTGAACATTTTAACTCAATTCGAAGGAGAGTTATTGTGTTCCAAAGTCTCGGCAAATCAAATTGCTTATCGCTCTGCTTACCCTGAGCAGAAAATGCTCATTATCGATCATAGTCAAGGTATTACTGTAATGAAACTATACACCAAGTTTCATCACTCTCACTTAATTAGAACTAAAGTTATCGTGTCTCAAAGCATCAACCAATCAAATTGCTTATCTCTGCCCACCCTAAGCGGAAAATGCTCATCTTCAAACTCCATCAAAGCATTGACCTAATAAGCATATACACCAAGTTTGAACATCTTAACTCAATTAGAAGGAGAGTTATTGTGTTCCAAAGTCTCGACCAATCAAATTGCATATCGCTCTGCTTACCCTGAGCAAAAAATGCTCATTATCGAACTTAGTCAAGGTATTACTATAATGAAACTATACACCAAGTTTCATCACTCTCACTTAATTAGAACTAAAGTTATCGTGTCCCAAAGCATCAACCAATCAAATTGCTTATCTCTGCTTACCCTAAGCGGAAAATGCTCATCTTCGAACTCCATCAAGGCATTGACCTAATAAGCATATACACCAAGTTTGAACATTTTAACTCAATTAGAAGGAGAGTTATTGTGTTCCAAATTCTCGACCAATCAAATTGCGTATAGCTCTGCTTACCCTGAGCAGAAAATGCTCATTATCGAACTTAGTCAAGGTATTACTATAATGAAACTATACACCAAGTTTCATCAATCTCACTTAATTAGAACTCTGCTTACCCTGAGCAGAAAATGCTCATTATCGAACTTAGTCAAGGTATTACTATAATGAAACTATACACCAAGTTTCATCAATCTCACTTAATTAGAACTAAAGTTATCGTGTCCCAAAGCATCAACCAATCAAATTGCTTATCTCTGCTTACCCTAAGCGGAAAATGCTCATCTTCGAACTCCATCAAGGCATTGACCTAATAAACACATACACCAAGTTTGAACATTCTAGCTCAATTAGGAAGAGAGTTATTGTGTCCCAAAAAGTGTGACGGACAGACAGACAGACAGACAGACAGACAGACAGACGGACAGACAGACGGACGGACAGACAGACGGACGAACCCATTTTAATAGTCCCCCAACTTTCTTCGAAAGGCGGGGGACAAAAAAGAACAGATGACACTGCAATGAAATTTTTTTTTTTCATTTCAAAAAACGATCTTGATATGTAGATTTCAATCAATAATCATCTCAAAGTTTAATCAAAAATATAAAATAAATGAAAAACTAACTATCATATGCTTGGCTTAAAATTAGTTCTTTGAGTATTCACAATGAGTTTGGGTTGATCGATGTCAATAAAAACTAACTGCCTTTGATAGTTTATATTGCCTTCTATAGGAAATAGTAATATTCATCTCGATTCTAATGCATACCATGATAATAATAATAACCATGAGCCACCCTATACATAGTTCCAAGATGATAATTCAAGATTGTAGACGATTCACAGCTACCCTATACACATTTTCAAGACAATAGTTCAAGATTGTAGTTGCTTCACAGACAGACAGACAGACATTATGAATGTGGACAAATAGAAATTAATCAATTTGAACCCAAATATATCAACAGATTGGCAAATTGAAAACAGAAACTATCTGTCAAACAGTTTTCTGAACTTAATCCTTTGAAGTTAAACAACACATTTATTGATGGGATTATATTCAGCACAAGGAAGCTACCATATTTAAATCACTGTCCAATTAAAGTTTTAGGGAAGACCCCAGATTAAACGAAGGGCTGTCATGTTGCTGTACTGAAGTGATGGATTTGATTGAACAGGAAGAATAGACACACTCCCTCAAAAGTATCAGAAGCCAATCCAGCAATGGCCAGAGAGTGATTTCTCAGGCCATTGCTTCAGGAATATGGGAAGCTACATGATGGAACATGAAGGTTTAAAGACAATTACCTTTATCATTTTACATGATGAAATATAAATTTTTGGAGACCCCAACCCTTTTTCATGATTTAACTTAAAGTTTGAGACCTTAAACTTTGTCATGTAGGCCTACCATAATTTCAGATGTCAGACATACGTAGCTTTACACCCTCATGCTTAGTAAAATAAGGCTAAATATTGGCTTTACCTTATAATCAAATGAAAATTGTTCATCAGGAGGCATCTTGCTAATCTGTAATAGAAGAAGAAAAATTTTTAATACAAAAAAGATAGAGAAGACAGGTTGTCAATTTGGGACCCATGTGTCTCATATATTTTAAGCGCTAATATGTAAATTAGACAGATGAATTGATGTAGGTCTATAGTTTTGTTTTGATTTTTTGACCCATGTGTCTCATACATATTATGTGCTAATACACAAATTTGACAGCTGAATTGATAGAGAGAGAGAGAGAGAGAGAAATGGGGTTTAACGTCCACTCAACACAAACTAGGTCATTTCGGGACTAACATATGGTTTTAATTTTATTTCAATAATTCGCTTGCGCGTAGGGGTCTTTAGCAGTGGGAGGAAACCGGAGTGCCCGGAGGAAACCCACGAGGTTGAGAAGGCGCCCCTATCTCCATGCCACATACGCTCACACCAGGGCTCGAAACCACAGCCGCAAGCCAGAGGTGACCGGCCAGCTAGAGGTCGAAGCGCGGCACTCTAGACCACTAGGCCATCCCAACCCCCCCTGAATTGATAGACATGAGTCTCTATCATCCAGACAAATATTCTACGAACACTGGTCTGTGTGACGCGTTGTCAACATTTGAGAATAACAGGTCATTGGCTAGATTTTTCGGTCTTTTACATTTCATACATTGAAGACTAGGGGGTTCTGGGGATTGAGACAAGATAGACATACATGTTCTTTTGATTTTTGTTGGTTCTGTAAATATAAGACTCGAGCAAAGCTGCATTAATCATTTCTTATGCCACCAATTTGATTTTCTGTTTTTTGGGGTTTTGATAAATTGTCACTTGAATTGTGGGAAACATATTTTATTCAAAATTTCAACAGTAAAAATTTTGAACTACAAGCTTCTGAACAGCTCAACCAAGTACTATTGGTTTTTAAATATGTTTTTTGACTGAAGGAAAATGTTTACTGATGTTTCCTAAGAATTGAGAATTATCTTAGTGAGGCCTTATGCACAAGAAACTTTGTGAAACTTTGTAGTAGGATTTGACAAATTTTACTTAGTTTCTGGTGCATATTGTGTTAATATTTCTTTTACTTGGCAAATTGCAATAATAGTTAAACAAATTGCTCGGAAATTGCTAACGACCATTTTTTTTATACTAATCTAAAATAGTTTTAAATAAATTTAAAAAATCACGATTTTTTTTTTTGTTTGAATACTTATTTTAAAATGCTTATTAGACGCCTGCCTTGGTAATTACATAGCACGATGTTCGCCCCCCCTACCGAAAGGTAATGCCCCCCCCCCTTCCCGCTTAATGGTGTCTAGATACGGGCCCGTGAAGATGGGCATATGCCATATGGTATGTTATGACAGAAATTTTGCGAGGGGAGCGGCACTATGGCCTACTGTTATATTGAATTCCAACTGCGTACTAATTCTCAAGGACTTTTAGGACAATAAACACACTTTGTATGCCCATACAAAATGTTAAGTCTGTCAGATAAATTTAATAAAAGATCTTTTGGTTGGTTTCTTTTTTCAATTCTTATTTCAAAATATAAGAGGTGTATCCTGTTTCACATGACATAAAATACACTGAACAAACACTTTACAATAGTATACGCGACCAATGACACAACATGCAATATATCATCATAAAAATAATCTTAGAGAGAGAGCAGTTGTCTATTCACAATTTTAGCATACGTGACCAATGAAACAATCTCTTGTATACAATACTAGATATATTTTTATGTTGGCATAAAAGTGATTGTGGACGAGAGTTTTATTTACTTAGGAGCGGTACATTTATTTGCAAATTTAGGATAATTGCCCTAATTAAAGTCATAAAACATGCTAATGATTAGATCAAACTAATTTAATATTTCGGTCTTCAGTTGTTTAATAAATAACCCATTCAATCCTTGTTTACGATGTTCTGCTTCGTTTTTCAGGGTCTTTTTTAGAGGCTTTATAAGTATGATTTACTGAATATGATTTGGGTAGGTTTAGAGGTTTTAAGATATATGATTTAGTGAGTATGATTTGGGTATGAGCAGCTTTAAGTATGGTTTACTGGGAATGATTTGGGTAGCTTTAGAGGCTTTATAAGTATGGTTTACTGAGTATGATTTGGATAGATTTAGAGGCTTTAAGTATGGTCATCTCAGTATGATTTGGGTAGGTTTACAGACTTAAAGTATGGTTTACTGGTATGATTTGGGTAGGTTTACAGACCTAAATTTAAGTATGGTTTACTGCAGGGCTTCCACTTCAAAATTTTAATGGCCGGTCATTTTTGATAACACACAAAAACTTTGCAAAGTAAATTCATATTTCATGTTTTCATGGTAGGGTATCGTGAGTTCACGTATCTATACCACTTTGTCAGCTTGGAGGTACAGGACCTGGCAAGGGACAACGCCTAGTCATTCGAATGGGATGTAAACCTGAGGTTTACGCACGTAAAAGATCCCTTTGCAGTTGGAATCAGATATAAGAGTAAGCCCTAGTGCCACTGTCTAGGCTAAATTTCCCTCACAGCATACTGTATGCAGTCTTCAATAATCCAGGTTCGTCCATTTCATTTCTTTTTAATATTACACCATTGAAATGATATGATTCTCTGTACAACTATATTACGTCAAATATGAAATGCTTGTATGCCCCTTCGATCGATGGCAGACTGTTCCTCTCTTTCAACAATTAAATCATAAATTCCTTTGGGTTAATCCATTTTCTTTTTTTTTCAAAGGGAGTTTAAAAACAGACGACTATCTTTCATTTTAAGTCTGGAAATGCATAGCTAAATTTAATCAGGGGCGTGGTGACCGTTGATCTTGAATGGTGCACAAGACTGGACATAAAAACATAATCTTTAGAATCTGGATGCACCTCTCGGAGAAATTTGTATTATGTGAAATATGCTTGAGTTGATTCGTAGTATTACAACCAAGCATATCAATAATATAACCAAGCATTTCAAAGCAATGCTTGAAAATATATTTCTATGATTTTTTTTTATAAATTTTAATGATTTTATTACATACTGAATTATCATCTAAATTCTAAATCAAACGTAATCCATGAAAGTAACGGTTAGTCGGATACATTCAGGTTTCAATATAATTCAATGTATTTTTAATAATTAAATTGGTATTTAACTAAACTCCTTCTGCACCCATTGTTTACCATTTTAATCAACTGTTTAGTTCAAGTCACTTGTAACAACTTTTTAATGATCTGTTATTAGGTAAATATAACTAATTTTAAACTATTGGAGGTCAGTGTCTTAAAAACCAAGTCATATATATTCAACCCACGTTTCATATACAATATATATATTATTTCATTGTAAAGAATGCACATAGTCTTGTTCATTCCCTTTTAGTTGTAAATTGATTTGAATGTTGTTGCTACATGAATAAATTCATATCCATATTATAGTTGTTCCTGATTTCATGGAAATAACCTACATGTACTAGGTTACGGTATACTGTATCTGAGCTGTGGTATATATGTGTGGTTTAATGGTCGAGAGAGAGCAAGACATTAGGTAATATACTGTAACAACATGAGGGCCGTAGGCTCGAGACCATTAAACTACTTAAAATACAGACACTCTGCATGTGAAATATGTCACAATAGTCCAATATTTCACTGGTATGAATAATGTACAATTGGCAAGTTGCATGTACGATTATTTGAAATAACGGTATGCCAACATCAAAGGATGACGTCACATCTGCACTTTAATTTACCATAAAGCTCATATTAATTCAGATTAATACGATTTTATTTTGGCAATGTTTTGAAGACTACTCTCTTAATAATATTCATTTTTTAGCAACTGATTTGTCAGTTGAATGAAATGAAATGATCATTAACATACATTGTCAACAACAATAGGATTCTCCCACTGCTAAAGAACCCTACGCGCAAGCGAATTATTGAAATAAAATTAAACGATATGTTAGTCCCAAAATGACTTAGTTTGGTGCGAGTGGACGTTACACCCCATTTCTCTCTCTCTCTCTCAAATTTTTTGAAGCTCCGTCAATACAAAATAGAAATGAAATGGGCTTCAACGTCCTACTGCTCTACACTGCTCTGACACGGCTACATGTACATGTACATGTCACTGAATGGTGACGAAACCTGGATGTAGACCTTCATACATAAAACACTGTATATACAGACAGACTGATAGTAAACAAACATAAAGATCGTGAACAAACATGACTGAGCACTTTATCGACAGTATTTAATCGGTTTTAAGATACTGGGATTTATTGCTATTAACAGATAACCCTTGTAAACCTCTCATCATTTACATGATAATGTTAAATTTCTAATACAGCGGATGTACATCCTATATATTCAACACTTCTTGTTAGTGTCAAGGATTTAAAGTACAAATAAACTTTTGAATGAGACAGACCTTGTTATGTGATGTTACAAGAGGCTGAAATTGGGTTCAACGTCCACTCTGCAGAAAGCAGTTCACTTCCCAGAGATAATCCAGAAGGGAATTGAAACTATGCCACTTGACTCAATGATAGACCTTATGACCTAACTTGTACATGTATGTATATTAAACTATTTGGCACCTAACCCCTCGCAATATATCCCAATGCTGGTCGAGACAATTCCTCATCATTTACCAGCTTGGTTTCCACTTGTCAGTAGTGTAGGAAAGATGGCCTGATAGAAAAAGTGTCTTGTCTTTTGGATGGGATAAAAAATCAAGGTCCTGTGTGTATAGGCCTACTGTTACCTGATGCCATGTGATTTGCCAGCCTGGTTTCTCCTCTGGCATGGATAATATTCTAGTCCTTCTGATGTTATGAAAATTCATAACATGAGATATGTAGCTAGAAATTGAAATAAGAGTAGGCCATAGCGCAGGAGGTAGGCCTACAGAGGGCCTGACAAAAAAATGGATTTAGTTGTTTGGATGGGATAATAAATTTCTCTGATAGCCCACTGCATGGTATATGTTTGTCTTCATTAGCTCAATTAGTTAAGACGAGTAGCATGTTATAACTTATTTTGGACATGGGGAATTCCCCTGGTTTACTTGGTAAAGATGAGTGATTTTCCCACCTGAGGATGTCAACTCCTTTTAAACATATTCAGGAATTCAATGTTAAATAATGTGAGTATTTTTAGACGCCTCTGCTATCTTTGAATTGGGTGGAACTTCCAACATTCTTTCTCATATAATATATAATAATAGGTCCTGACAATACAACAATACAAATAATCTTAAGTACTTTACAAGGCCTAATAAAAACACACATTAAAAAACCTACATTTGTAACATTCTACAAAACCAGGTTACTCATTTTACAAGGAATAATTTCAGCTATCTAAAAGGTGGAGAGGGTTCCTGTTAATTAGCTTTAACAGATAAATACAGGAAAACTGTTAAACAAATACAGAAAGTGCAAACAAACTGGTCTCAGACTACTCATTTTTCAAGAAATGTATGTAAATATATGTAGTGCAAATTAGCTGTGTTATAATTAAGTGTTTTAAGTTCCTTTGAATTTGTTTTAATCGACAATCAATTTCAAAGGACAACTGGATAACAAAATACAGACAGGGCAAACAGTACATGAATACAACTCTGCAATTAAGAATGCAAAAACGTTATACTCCTTGAATGTAAACAAAGCGTTATTCATATGCATTTTGTACATCTCAAAAGTCAACAAAAATTGGATTATAAATTATAAATACAAAGTGAAATGAAACAGGATTTAACGTCCTACTATTCTTCTCCGACTGGGCTAATGAAGACAGGAATACGCCAATTTTGCATCTCTACTGCATACACTTAAAACAAATTCCAACTTCCAAGGGATCTTTTAAGTGCATGCCGATGTGTACACAAGACCTCAGCTTTCTGTCCCATCTGTACGACTAAACATTGTCCCTTTATAAATACAAATATAGGCTACTTTGGAAAAACCAGACTCCCCTTTCAGACCTACAGAATGACTTGTTACAAATTAGTACACAATGTCCTCTGTATGCCTACTGAAATAGACCTTGAAATACAGTGGTTTGAATTATTGAACAGATTAATATGTGTCTGTGAGGGATAATATTTATAATTATCGTCCAGTCTAATCAGACCTGGTGACCAACAAATTGGAGAGTTGTCTTACCTTGGTTAAATGTCAAATATCAGTAAGTCAGACAAAATCGTATGACCAAAGCAATTTATTTTTAGTCCTTCTAAGGGTAATAATCTCCATTTTGCGCACAGAGAATTATCTACTTGAACTATACTCTAGAACTTTCTGTTTTTAATTTAGTTCCTACAAATATCTGTTTACAAAACATGATCAAGCGCTAGATTAGCTTCTGCTAACCATCTGAACATTTTGAAATGAATTTCGTTGAAATGCTAACCACACTTTTTGGGAGGGTTTAGGTTTTAGTAAATGACTTCATGAAAAGATTTGAAATAATGATGAATTAAGTCATGTGTGTTTAATTATTTCAGTCTGTCATGACGTTTTGTACATTGAGCTGTGGGTTTAATGTATTTACCAGTAATTATTGTAGTAAATGATATCGTTGGATCAGCACCTTTCACTGATTGTGGTTCATCACAAGATGTATCTTCATCTGGTCTGAAGTACATCATGTAACCATTATTTTTATTAAAATGAAATGGGGACTGTAGGGTTATAATAAAGATGTGTCATGCAGAGTGCTGTGAGTGGAAATTTTGATACTATTCCTTTGCAGGCCCTCCGCCCAGGCCTGCACCACTCACATGGGGAAACGACACCTAGCTTTTTAAACTTTTTTAAGTGGCATAATTATTGAACAGTAACATGTTTTACAAACAGTATTTATGGAATCACAATTACTGTTTTATAAATATAAAGAAATAATGCATTCATATTCAAAGTTGTACCAGTTTTTACACAAGAAATGCAATCCCCTAGGTCACGTACTCGAACCCAACATGCAGATAGCTATGGTTCATCGGTGACATGAGCATTTGAGAATCTGACTGTAGTATTATACAACCTCCTTGAGAAAACTGAGTAGGAATATGCCTTGAAGAGTATTATATAAACGCTATAACGTACATCTCCTGCACAACCTTCTCTATTTGAGAAAACTTGAGTAGAACTATTTGCCACTAGACATGTTGTATTTATTTCCTAGGGAATGATGATCTTTGTTATCTACAATGATACGATACTAGTTTATTTCCTCACAGACAATTACATCATTCCCAGATTGGATGAAATATTCTATTACTGTCCTTGTAGTATACACATGAGATTCCTGGTAAAAAGAATAATGTATTTTGAGAGAGAGAGAGAGAGAAATGGGGTTTAACATCCACTCGACACAAACTAGGTCATTTCAGGACTAACATATGGTTTTTAATTTTATTTCAATAATTCGTTTGCGCGTAGGGGTCTTTCTTTAGCAGTGGGAGGAAACCGGAGTGCCCGGAGGAAACCCACGAGGTTGAGAAGGCGCCCCTATCTCCATGCAAGAGGTGACCGGCCAGCTAGAGGTTGAAGTGCGACACTCTAGACCACTAGGCCATCCCAACCCCCCAATGTATTTTGAGATCTTATGTAAAAACTAAATCTATCTATTGCCAGCCTTCATTCTGGCTTCCAATGTTTTACAAATTATTTTTTAATTTTTTTAATAATCAAGTCTCTAGACCTTCAGATGGCTGAGTTTTAAATGGATTAGAATGCCCATGAGATTTTAAAATAAACGATAAAATTGATAAACGCGATTTTGTTCAGAATGAAGTAATTTGAATTTAATATATTCATTAGGAGACCCCTCCCCACCCCTACAAGCTTTGGGCCAGTCAATATTTTTAATTTTCACCAAACACTCCCAGTAACGGGTTTAAAAATTAATCACTCAAGTTAAAATTGATAATTTAGTGGCTGTGGAAGTCATTTAACTGGTTGTTTTTGTCATTTGGAGGGTTGTTTATGTCATTTTAGGCCCCCGCTCATCTTTTATAATTACACAGGCACCTGTAAATATAACTGTTACAGGTAAGGTCATTGGTTACATTTAGTGTATTTTGAGATTGTCCCTACGAACTGTAGAGAGTCTGTGATAACTATGTGTAAAGTTGTAACATATTACTTACATAAAGTTCATATTATCTTAGGAAGAGAAAAAAACTATCTGACTCAAATGTATTTTAGTGTCATGTACAATCAAATATTCTATTTCTTACAATTAAAGGAATTCTTTGAGTAGCATTTGTACTAACTGAACAATAATATGGAATAATATATATGGAATAACAAATTGCTGCAGTTTATAAACATACAAAATTTAATTCCATAATGGTTGTCTTTATCAAATATTGTATTTCTCATATAGGCAATCTTTTATATTAAAAATATACAAATGAAATGAAATGGGGGTTTAGAGGTTACGGTTATTTGTACAAAAAGTTGTGCCCTTAATTAGTAACAGAAGAGTACACAAAAATGCCACTCCCCAAGCAAAATTCTCTGCCACACAAAGAACACAAAGCATTTCATTAATAGAATTGTCTTATTCGACTTTTCTGTGGATGTTAGTGTGATATGGCCTACACTTATGATGAAGGTTCTTTTATGTGTACACAGGAATTTCTTTTTTGATCCCTTCAAATGACTAGACACTGTTTATTGTCAGGTAGAGGACCTGCAATAAGGAGTGGTATCTGGTGTTTGGAGAGAAAACTGAAAAGGTTGGAATCCTGGCATGGGCTAGGAATAACCATTGGGATTTTTTAAGCTCATATAAAGGGTTGACACATGTTGGTCTAAAAAGAAAATGAATCTAGTCTTCTAAACAGAATAAAAAAAACTGAGAGAGAGAGAGAGATAGAGAGAGAAAGCAAGCAAGAGAGAGATGGATAAATGAGTCCTAGATCATTTCAGGACTAACATTGTAAAATTCATTTCAATAATTTGCATGCACATCCATGTAGATGTCTTTATTAGTCGGAGGAAAACGGTGAACCAAGAGAATATATATTGGGCAGGCAAACTTACTCCTTGTCGCATACAAGCTTGTGTTTAATGTCCACTCAACAGTCAACACCAATTACATATATGGTACATATGATACCGAAATAGTTTTATTAGTACTAATAGTGGGGGCGAACCAAAGAAAATACACAAGGTTGGATAGGCTGAGTTGCTTCTTGTCGTGTACAACCAGGGATATCGAAACTGTGTCACTCACTTGCCTCAATGACAGACCTAATGATCTCAAGCACACCCAACCACCCAACGCCCTATAACAGACTTTTATTTTCACACAGGTATAAGTTTATGGTAATCATAAATCAAGTTTTAAGTATGACTTAAAAAATCATGTTAACCACACAAAGACATCCGGTAGCAATAACGATCAGGTTGAGTTAATACATATTAACAGGTCAAGGTCAAGTTCAAGCATATTAACAGTTAAGATATGCATTATCGCATTTCAATGAGATGTTTTTTTAACATAACATTACACAAAAGTACACACAAAATTAGAGACGTGAGAATCTTCGGCAGAGAGATATTCGGAAAACATCAATTAAAATATGCGGTTTGAGTGTCCTGAACCCTTTAATAATCTATGAACTAGTAAAAACTGAATCATGTAGCATTTAGAATACTGACTGATGTATAGAATGTCCAACTAGCGATGTCCTAGAAATGGTATAAAACCTACAATACTGAATGATGTAGCACGTTAACTAGCAGAACGAATAGGGTTGAAATGGTATAAAAACAAGAATATTGAATCTCAGGAACTACATGTAGTACTTCCGACTATCTTGCATAAATCCAAGAATACTAAATGATGTCCGTGCAGATATGGACTTACAAGGAGTCTGCAAATATGGCAATCTCTGGAGTATAGTTGTCTCACATAGTTTTAGGATCTAGAAAGCACTAATTACTGTCAGTTTTTAAACCATGTTCACATCCATAGAGGGAGAGCCCTCCTCTCCCCTTAGAGCAGAGACCCTCACTGGCCCTAGTCCATCCCTGTCTATATGTTGGAAATGAATCAAAAGAAATAAATAATTAGAAGAAAAGAAAGCTATAACAATGTTAAAAGATTGAAATATATTTATAAATGTTAGCTAGCACTATAGAAGAAAAGAAAGCTAACAATACCAAAAGATTAAAAATATTTATAAATGTTAGTACTTTAGAAGAAAAGAAAGCTAACAATATCAAAAGATTAAAATATAGTTATAAATGTTAGCACTATAAAAGAAAAGAAAGCTAACAATATTTAAAGATTAAAATATATTTATAAATGTTAGTACTTTGAAGAAAAGAACGAAATGGAGTTAAATGTCTCGTTAATGGAATACTTCTGACCTTTTAGTAAAACATGTTCAAACATACAAACTATTTTATTTACTTTGTGAGAGAACAGATGCATGTAATCGTGTGTTGTTGATAAAAACATGCCGTAGGTATCACGTAAGATTGACTAGTATTTTGTCTATATGATAAATAGGTGAGGGCATTCTGGCGCTAACATTTGGTCCTAAATGGGCGGATGATAATTTAGTTAGTGATTCGGGACCATGACTTTTGCGGCACGTTTTTTTTTTGTCAGTTTTCCGCCCTTAAATAAACTTCATATATGTAGTATAAATGGTCCAGAGTGATTCACTTAAAGTAGTTCTCACATGTTCGGCCTCTTTTACAACTTTAAACATTGAAGTTATAAAACCCAACCCTAGATAACCAAATATACCATACCAGTCCGTCACTTGACTAAAACAGGGCGGTACCTCCGTAGGTCAACTGATAAAATGACTCAATGGGTTTGGGGGAAATTCTGATGATTTTATTCAGTAAAAGAAACTAAACAATCAGAAATTGTACACCATATTTGCTAATTGCCAAGTTTGTAATACAATAACAAGGAATGTAGTTTAACATCCCTACTGTTCTCCTCCGACTGGGATAATGAAGACAGACTGTGGCGCTACAACCTACGGTTATATCAAATTCACACTGCCAAGGGATCTTTTACACCCATGCATACACCCATGCATACACCGGATGACTAGACAGCTGTCCTTGTCATTCCCTGTCCAACACCGGGTGCGAACCCATGCCCCCCCCCCCCCACAAGACAGCAAGCCAGCGTCTTACTTATAGCTTGGCTCCCTGCAAAGTTTATATTTAGATAAAACTATCATTAAAAAATATAATCTTCATGCAAGCCGATCTATATGTTCCAGTTCCATAAGTATCATACACAGCAAGCAGGATTTTATATCTCTTGAAAGCAGAGGCTCCGTAAAAATAGGATGTACTTCTATTTCGGAACTGTAATCATATCTATAAAATTCAATAGGCCATGACCTACTTCTGTGAGACAAGTGATGTTTATAATAGTTTGATCTCTTGACTATTAAAGAATTTAATGTCATTAGGCCACTTCTATTAAAATATTTGTTCTTCATGAATCACTAGGGACCAGGTATCATTCAGATTTTCATGAAAAAAGGAAAGAAAGTGAGCTTACCATCTGTAATCTAATACACATATTAAGTTAATAGATTGCTGCCCAGAAAGTGTTAAATACCATCCAGATTCATCCAAAAACTGAATATGTGATTATAGATGGTAAGCTTTTAGTTTCTTTCCTTTTTTCATCAAATCTGAATGATACCCGGTTCCTAGAAATACCATTCGGCACACAGAGTACCCTTTACTTTGAAAATAAATCTCTGGCCTGAATGGCCGCCACATCCAAAAATTATAACTATTTTGTAATGTGCTTCCAATCTGTATATCTGTCATACATACAAAGACTAAATAAAACTTCTTCAATTTTATTATATGGAAATAAAATAAATACGTCTCAGAATTTGCAAAGTATACCTATTATTTTTGAATTAAATCGTCGATTTAGGAATTAAAATGTCAGTCGACTAGCTTAGAGTCTACTCTCAAGCGGAGCTAGTTATAGACAGACATCATAAGTTTAAAGTTTTACTAACTTTGTGTTTATGTTTGTTTAGTTTTGTTTCAGTTACGTTTTTGCATAATTTATTTTATTTTGTTTATCTTGTTTGTTTTTATATTGTTTTGTTTTTTGTCTATTTTTTTGTTGATTTTAACACAGCTTATATAAATACATAAGTAAATAAAACAGGGAGGTGATCTGTTGGCAGTATATAAATTTATTATTAACGAGTATTGCAGGTGCCCACCATGTTGTGTTTATTATACAATCTATATTAGTATTACCTTGTTCCACTCCTGGCCTTGTCAATCTTACAACAAATTAACCATATCAAACTGCTGAAAACTATAGTTTAATGAAATGAAATGGAGTTTAATGTCCCACGTACTGTTCTGCTCCACTGGGCTATTGAAGACAGCATACGCTATGGGAAATTTGCCTGGACAGCAGTGCTACAGCTTACTCTTATAACGAATTACAACTGCCGAGGTATCATTTACATGGGATCTCTTTTTTGTCTCATCCAAACAATTAGACAACTATCCCTTACTCGGCCATTACTAGCAAGCGAGCCAGAAATTAACCATGTCACACAATAAAAAGAACTGGATTCATGTGGTGTTATAAGGGGGAAATTTTATCAATGATAGTGGGTACTTCTGGTTACCATTCAACAAATTCAAAATGCCAAGGGGACTCTTTATAGTCTTAGCAGTGGAGAGTGTGTGTGTTTGGTGTTGGCAGGGGGGGGGGGGGTAGTACATGTAGTATAGGATGGAAAATTAAGAGAACTCTCATAATAGCAAGGAAAGCTGGCAGTAAGAAATAACTACTTATATACATCCGACTTATTATACATGTGCATATATAGTCTACTAGCAATCATTTTAAGTTCCGATCACAAGTTCTACAGCCATTTATTCTTTTTCTGCTTCAACCCCCAAGTTCACTTGTGACTTACCAATTAGCAAGTATATCATTTTGTACCTTTATAAAGAGAAGAACTTGAATGAAAAAACTGCACCTCTATAGATTAGAATCCCATCTATAGCTAGCTATACTGATATTCTGAAACATTCCCTGTGTTTCTTAAACACGTTAATGTAAGAAAAGTGTTAATAGTAAATATTATATGTGAATGTTATATTTAGAGTAAGGTGGCGTATATCTTATTTCTTGTAAATCGTCTAGAGATGAGTTGATGATGGATCTTATCAAATAAACCTGAGATTAACCCTTTAAATAAATAGCTTCAAGATTAACCCTGTACATATATGTACACATATATGGCTTGCTATCTAATCCAGACAGTCATTTATATCTGAATTCATTCATAAAACAAAACGTTGAATGTTTAATTAGCTAAGCACTAATTTCATACAAGAGATTTTACCTTTAACGTACATGTAGATGTATCTTGAGAATATAGTAAACACATAGCTTAACATTAACTCTTTAAATACTTTAAATACATGTACATACAGCTTGCAATCTATAATCATATGCACAGTATAATCAGATACTGATGTTATTATCTGAATTCAATCTCCATACAAAACACTAGATGTCCCTACAGATCAACTACCAAACAATATGTGTTTTATTAAAGGGACAATCCCGATAAGAACAGAGTCACAAAAATTAAAGTCTGAATATTTATGAAATTTGTGGACCAAAATACAGTGGCACGGTGTATTTACCTTGTCCCAAAATTTCAGCTCAAAATATCGAGTCGTTTGGACGTGTACGTCAACACTGCTTATCCGGACACGTAACCCTTTTAAGATTTCGGGTCAATTTTTTCATTGGGTGACCTGATAATCGATTAACGTTTCTTGAGAGGTCTATACAGTGAATGACCCATGCACTGTACTTGATAACAAAAGGTAAATTTCACCTACATATTATTTTTATAGAAAAAAGTCTGGTTTTATCCAGATACTGTATAATACAATGGTCTCCATTTCCAGATGAAGACTGTCAGGTTTAAGTTATTTACAAGCGAATCACACATATCGGGTTAGTATGTGGGCCTTAGGTTATGGATATTAAAGGATTTTAGCACAAAATTAAGCAGTTTTATTCCCCAAAAAGTTATCGGGATTGGCCCTTTAAATAAAGGGAATAACTTCTCACTAAACCTACTCCATGGCTTGAGGCCGCAAATGGAAAGATTGCAAAATCATATTCTAAAAACAGGAAGAAGCCTCGGCTCTCCTATGTCTTGTCTGCGATATCACTTCTGTGGAAGCGGATGATAAAACATCAGGTAGTAGTAGTAGAACACCCAGATATACAAACAGCTAGATGTGAGAACACCCAGATATAGGAACAGCTAGATGTGAGAATACCTAAAGATAGGAACACCTACATGTCAGAGCAGAGCACTCAGAGATAAGAACACCCAGAGATAGGAACACCTACATGTAGAACACCAGTTTTGAGAACATCTGATAAGTTTTACAAACACCCAGATAGTAGAACACAACATATTTAGAATCAAACTACATTTCTACTATAAACTAGATTTATTATTATACAAAGACGAATAAGTTATGATAATGTGTTTCTTTTAAATACCTCTTATAATAATGTGATGTATGCAATCTTATATCATCCTGCCAATCACAATGGGCGTCAGTTACATCTTAATTATCTTAAACTAGAACTGTCATTACCTATTTCCCATTTAAAACTTACAAATATGGCAGCCATTAGCTGGAGGTACACTTTTCTCTCGAAAGTTCTCACAGAAAATTAGAGTGTAAAAATACATTGCATTTCATTTCGTAAGGTCTTGATTAGTACTATAACACTTCATGACTTACTCTCTCTTGTAACCTCTGTATGCCTGTCTTCATAAGTCCAGTCGGGGCAGAAACGTAGGCTGTTAAACCCTATTTCATTTCATTTTGTAAGCTGTTAATGTTAAAGTTGATTAAAACTCAACTTCATGAATTGCGTTTAAAATGTGTTTTTAATCTTGAATTTAAATGAAGACGAACATGCTGTGTATATGTAAAAACATGTGAGGTTTCTGAAATTAGTCTGAGTACTCAAGTACATTCTGCCAGAAATACACAAAAATAGAGTAAACTGTTAAAGATATACAGATAACAGCCCATCAGCACTATATGCTTTGATTAAGGCTGCAAGGTTCCCTGTGTTGCCTGAGAATATTAAAAGTGATTTTCAGGCATAGTTTCCCCTTGTCAGTGTTGTATACCAACTTAAACTATGAAATGAAATGGGGTTTAATGTCCTACTGCTCTGCTCAACTAGGCTAATGGAGACGAGCTTATGTCATAATGCCCAGACAGTTGCACTACAGCCTACTCTTATATCGACTTCCACCTACGAACGGATCGTACAAGTGTACGCAAATGTAAACATTGACTTTGGTTTTTCTTCCCATCCTTACCAGACCTTCCGTCCTGAAACACTCACACAGAGAAAGAACCCTGGAAATATTTGATGAACTTTTTCTGCCAACATCTTACTCACTGAGCCACTGTGTCTCTCCTATTTAAACTATGAACAGTTTAACAAGTTGTATATGTTTACACAGCTGTACCATGTCTTCCCTTCATGTTAATTCATATTCTGTTTAACTTTATCCTGTAAATTTACTTCAATTAACTAAAACTGTTGGTAATAAAACAAATATCTTAAGGAGGCATTTGCATTTCGGGGAACTTCAAGGATTTGTAAATAAATGATTCTTGTCAATACGGTACTTTTGTCAAAACCAGTCACATTACATCTTTCTTGTAAATCATATCATTATTTCTTACATTTTGAGTAAAGCCTGTAACATTAGAGGTCCAGGACTGTACAGTGCAGTGGTCACATACATGTGCACTGTGCAACTGGCACCGGATCCATCAAGGTTTGTTTCATTGGTTTTGTTTTATGCACGTTTGTCTTATCGGTTTGGTTTTGTGTACATTTGTCTTATTGGTTTGTTTTTGTGCAGGTTTATCTCATCAGTTTGGTTTTGTGCAGGTTTGTCTTATCCGTTTAAATTTGTGCAGGTTTGTCTTATCCGTTTAAATTTGTGCAGGATTGTTGGTTTTGTTTAGTGCATGTTTATCTTATCGGTTTAATTTTGTGCATGTCTTATCTGTTTTATTTCGTACAGATTTTTCTTATCGGTTTAATTTAATGCAGGTTTTGTTTTGTGTGTAGTGTGGTTTCCCTGCACACACTACATGTACTAATAGACTACACATATAACTAGGACGTCATAGGAGTAAGTTGACATGTAATATGAACGGAAGGATGGAAGAATATTAATCATCTCTTATCATTGAGATGCCATTTCCTGATCATCAGAAACAATTTTTATTACTTATATCCCATTACTGTACTGTAGGTTCCACTTGTACTAGTAAACCCATTTCCACTTATGTAAGTAATTTCTGCGTATTTACACAAGACCACTAAACAAATAATAGGTGCAGATTGCTCTGATGGTTTTGTCATTCATAAAAAAGTATTAAGGGCTATACACACTACAGGAGTTTTGGGTGGTCAAGGAGTGTAACACTTTAGATTATAACTTCTGTTACTGAGTAAACTCACTTCCACCTCCAAGTAATATAGGCGTATTTACATACCATAAACCATGGCCTCGTAATTAATAAAAAGAATACTAAGGGCTATACACACCACTCTTACATCAGCAATGGTTCGAGGGCTGTAAGGCTTTGGATGGTAGGATACATAATTGAGTCATTGGGTTGGTTTTGACATGACAAGGAGTAAGTTCGCCTGCCAAACTTTGTGGGTTTTCTCCAGGTCCTCTCACTCTCTTTCACGTCCTGCAAAGTAGGCTTCAAATCACCCAAAATTTTGGCTTTTTCAAGGCATATCATTTTGTCCCGTTTTGCCTTCCTTTCTATGATCTTACTGATGTTTTCATCGTTGTAAAAGTAAATGCCAATGAAAGAAGTTACCCATACTTGGTCGTGAGGAATTCTCTTTGGACTCCATGCCTGGGGTCTCGGTTTTGATTCCCGAGAGGCATTACTATTTACAACCAATCATAAAGAGTGAAAATACAAGTTTTAAAACCCTTAAATTACCGTACAGATTGTGTACCGCCCTTAATGACCAATGTTTTTATTATGACTTTATCTAGGTTAATAGATCTCCAGAAATATCCGGGAAGATTACACAAATAATGCGGTTGGTAAGTTCACAACGTTTTATAAATAGGTCAAGACAATTTTAAGAGCTTCCTGAAAGATTACAACATGTCAGAATTGTTTCTTGTTCCGACAGAAAGGCAATTATTAACATATAACTAAAAAAAACCATCTTGAACATTTTCAAATGTAATTATTAAGAACTTTTATTTCAAATACCAACGACCATGTTTTTTTTTTTATGTACAGGCCAACGAGTAGACGGAACCTCAAGTCTTTGTCCCATCTGCATGACAAGATACACTGTAACCTAGGTATCAATTAATCTTGTGCATTTTATAGCACTAATTTCTTTCACATTCGTTTAACATCAAATCTTTGTTTAAACATTTGTAAAAATCAATTAAAATCACCCCAAATCATCTAATTTCTCCAGTTTAAAGCTGACTGATTAATTTTGATAATGAATGTCCGATTCACAAGTATTTAATTTCCTGGCCACTGTTCAAAAATTAATCATTGTACATCAATAATCGAGAAATTGAACGCTTGTAAATTGGACAACCAGAAAATTATCTAGATTTACTACTGATACATTATTTTCTTATTTTTTAATTTAATATCATATAATCAATTTGTGAACATTTTATCATGGATTAAATCGTCAAAAATGAGAGAGAGAGAGAGAGAGAGAGAGAGAGATAAATGGAGTTTAACGTCCACTCAAACTAGGTCATTTTGGGACTAACACATGGTTTAATTTTATTTCAATAATTCGTATGCACGTAGGGGTCTTTAGCAGCGGGAGGAAACCTGAGTGCCCGGAGGAAACCCACAAGGTTGAGAAGGCGCCCCTATCTCCGTGCCACATACGCTCACACCAGGGCTCGAAACCACAGACGCAAGCCAGAGGTGACCGGCCAGCTAGAGGTCAAAGCGCGGCACTCTAGACTACTAGGCCATCCCAACCCCCCTCAAAAATTAGAGCCTGAAAAATGCCAATGACTGCAACCAACTATGATTTTATAATACACTGACAAAAGGCATTGATTAAACCTTGTAAAATTTGATTTTTTCCCAAAAATGTAAAGGAAACCAGTGAGGCATTAAGTGAACAACGTCACTATATTTAATATGTATATATACTGACTAGGATTTTATAATAATGTAAAACATTATGAAAATTTTGAACATTATGAAATGTTCAGGTCATTCGCATGAAACATTTGTCGTGTATTTTGTAGACAGTAAACAGTCCATTTGCTGATTAACCTATTTTGCCTATACCATTCTTTAGGACTTTGAATTTTGTCCAATGGTTTGGATTGTTCGTACTTGGTTTTATTTGATTGTGAAACGCTCCGGCTTTTCATGGGAAATATGAAACATTCAAGCATTTAACACATGAAACTTTATGAATTAATGATCAGGCATTTCACATGAAACATTACGAAACGCTCAGACATTTCACGCGAAACAGTATGAAATCCTATTAATATGCGAGGTACATTGTTATCTGGAAGAGTTTTTGAGGTCTGACTATACAGTGATTAAATCGACTGTGAAAGATAAGATTTTAAAAATGCTAATTTCAATTTAATAAGTGGTTTTAACAAAACAACATGGTACGGCCATGTTTTTTTTATATACGTTGAAATGACCAGGATTTTATAACACTTCAGCCTTTCGCATGAAACATTATGAAACGATCAGGTCTTTCACGTAAATCATTATGAAACGCTATCAATATAAGTGGTATATTGTTTGTTGGTTGAGTTGGCGAAATCGTACTATAGACTGATTGTATCGAGTGTACTATATGATCTTACAATCAGATATCAATAAATAGAATCTCTGAGTCCATCAAACTGTCAATAGTTGTATTGTTGATGTTTATAGCAGACTTCAATATGGATTGTTATTAAAAATATAATAACTCTTATTATAGGTCAACGCTGTTGTATTCTGTTGCTGTCGTCCAATAGGAATACCTGTAACAACCTATTGTTTGTCAAATAATAGAAAAATCTATAATAATTAAAGGAGTGGTATATAAATCAGCCACAGTCTGCACAGGGCACTGACAAAAGTTTAAAATCAAAATATTTGACACATCCCTGGGCACAACACATTAACTACCACTAGCATACAGCATGGGTACCCCTGATACACAACATTACTACCCGTGGTTCAAATCATTATTACCCCTAGTTCTTAACACAATTACCCCTGGTTCATATACTAGTATATCATTAATACCCCTGGTTGGGCAGTCAAATGGTTTTTACGCAAGTTGGATCATAAGGTCTGTCATTGAGTCAAGTCATGTGGTTTCAATTCCCAATTTGTACTTGACAAGGAATAGGGTTGTCTCTCTAAATCCTTGCGGGTTTTTCAAGGTCCCCTGGTTTCCTACAACAGCTATAGAATTATTGAAATAAAATTGAACCATGTGTTAGTCCCAAAATAACCTAGTTTGTTTTGAGAGGCCTTTAATCTCTGTCTCTCAACCCAAATCTTTCTCTTTCTCACTCTCTCTATGTTAAACTCTCGCTTTCTCCATCATAATTTCAATGCATAAGAATCTTGTTTTGTTTATCACAGATTTTCTAGAATCTTCCTTCCACAACCCAACTGACTGTTGTAATAAATCATTTGTTCACAGACTTACAATTATCACATACTTCAACAACAATCGCACACAACACAATGAAAACAATGATCAAACTGAAATAACCTGAAATAACTCTTATTTTTTGTCATAAATGTACCCTGTAAATGTATAATTTTAGTACAATGTATAATATAGTATTACGTTTCACTCCACCTTCACACTCTCGACCACCATTGTTGTACTGTTCTTGTGAAACCGGAGGAGTTTATCGAGGGGATTTAGAGATGTTTATCTTGAGGATTTGGGAGGAAATATAAGGGATTAAGTTGGGTAACTCTATTGAAATGTTACACTTAAATTTGACTCTGTTCTTACAACTTGTAATGATTCATAAGTATTTCCTAGTCGCAGAAAAAATAAACAATAGTTCATGTTACTTTTATCGTCTAACAATATTTATAAACATTAACAATACGAGCGTAAAGTCATGGACAACTGCACAATACAATATGTTTATGACAAGAGGTGTGGTCGCTTCCCCAACCTTGTGAGTTTTCTCTCGGTCCTCATGCTCTCTATTGCAAAAGCCTAGAAAATCAGCCAATGGTCGCCCACGTATTTAGGTATTCTAGCATGTCATGTTTTCCTGATTTGCCTTTTTTTCTATGACTTGAAGGGCCTGACAAGGACAGTTGTATAGTCATTCGGATGGGACGAAAAGCTGAGGTCCTGTGTACACATTGGCGTGCACGTAAAAGATCCCTTGGTAGTTGGAATTCGATATAAGAGTAGGCCGAAGTGCTGCTGCCTGGGCCAAATTTCCCTCATAGCAAACTGTATGGCGTATGCCCATCTTCCATTAGCCCAGGTCAGGTGCAGAAGAGTAGGACGTTAAACCCCATTTCATTTCTATGACTTGAGTGATATTTTTATCAGTGTAAAGGTAAATCCACCTATTAAACATAATATCCTATGTTTCAGCAGCAATAAAGATAGACATTATATGCCATTTAACCTTTGTCCAGTTTGTCGAAAAGCATCTGCCCAGTTTACTATATGTTCACACCAATCCTTGATATTTTTGTTCCAACCGAATGACTAGACACTTCCTCGCCAGGCCTATACTCAGTACAAGGCTCACCAAGATCTAAAATGTAATTATGTTTATTTGTGAAATGAAATGGGGTTTAAAGTCCCATTGTTCTGCACCAACTGGGCTAACGAAGACGTGCATACCCCATACAGTGTGCTAGGAGTTTGAGGGGAATTTTGCCCGGACAGCATCTCTACAGTCTGCTTTTGTATCGAATACCAACTGCCAGTGGATGTTTATTTGTAGGCACTTTGACATTGGGTTTAAAGTCGTCTGAAATTATCAAATGCTCAGAGGTCCTGTGTATGTAGACAGTCTTGAAACGATACATGAAGGTGGCAGGTTTTTTTTTTAATCTAGCTGTCCCCATTGCAGTATATGAACAGACTACATGCATATATAGACACATGCACATATATTTAAATATTTAAATGGTAAAATATAAAGGGGCATTGTACAAGATATAATATTAGGTAACAAGACTTGAATATTCAAATGTATGACAGTTATGTATGAGGGAGGGGAGAGGGGCATGAAATCACATGGTGTTCTTACATAGCAAACAAAAAATGTCCTATGATCAATTTGTTAAAGAATGTTTGTTTTGTTGACAAGATAATATATAGGTACATTTTACAAGATAACAGATCATAATAATATTGTCTAGAGAGGTGCAGATATTCCACAGGATTCTTAAATGTACTAGAATACTATAAACCAAGCAAACAGTACATTGAAATATGTAATTCTTCTATTCTAAATAGACAGGTTTGACAAGGGCAGTGTCTAGTCCTTCGGATGGTATAGAAAAATTAGGTCCCATTCACACACTGTGTTTTTTCTACCAATGCTAAAGACTCCTCTGCGAAAGCGAATTATCAAAATAAAACTGAACCATGTGTTAGTCCCGAAAACCCCAGTTTTTGTGGAGAAAACATTAAATCCTCAATTTCTCTCTCTACGTTCAACTGCAGACAAAATAAATAAAATTCTCTCCATTTTAATTGTTCTTTGATTGTGTATTGATTACATCACTATGTTTGAAACAATGATACAACAATCGCGCGAGTAACAGTTGAATTGAGTAACATCAAACAGACGTTTATACAATATATTGATTTCATTTTTAATTGATAGTCAAGACTGTATATTGATTTAAGATCGTTATGTCTACATGGATGATTTTGTATATATCGATTATTTACTATGGTTATATGAATTATTGAATCTTCTGAGTCGATCTTTAAAAATATCAACAAAGAGGCAATCATTCTTTTAGTTTCTTCTTTTCTAATCAAAGGCTAAGGTCACATTTGCTAATTGACTATATCAGTTGAGTCTGTCTAAGGAGGGATAAGATGAGTAGGGCCGGATTAAGACCTTTCGGGGGGTCCTTAGCAATGAAAAGATCATGGTGCTCCATAAATATGTAATTCGAAATAAAGATGATACAAAACTATACAATAAATCTTTTATCTTTTGAAATGAAATAAAAGATAGATATATTGCTGAAATTATATAGATTTCCTGATGACAAAATCCTGCAAGTTCATTACAGCATGTAGATTACGAATATTTTGACAGTACTAGAGTCATGTCCGCCTTCCCTTTTTGGACCTAAACAATTTCTTATTTTGCGTTAATCCATAATGTTGTCAGGGCAGTGGTTACAATTCACCTATATGTACTGCTTTTTATTAACAAGTTTAACCAAGCACTAATCATATAATTATATTAATTATTCATTGGTAGTATTAATAGCAATACTAATAATTATCCCCCATTTACAGTGTAATCTACAAATGACAGTAGCAATCTACAAGTTAAAGTAGCAATACTAATTGTCCTCCATTAAATCTACCTGTTAAAGCAGATATATTAATTACCACCTGAAAAAATATACCCATTAAAGTAGAAATACTAATTACTAGGGTTGCAAAATTCACGGGATTTTTCAAACATGGTAAATTTCCTGAGAATTTTGAATTTGGTGTCATAAATTGAAACCTGTGTTGCTATTAATGAGTTGCAAGTGACAGTAATATTTTAATAACTAAAAGATACAAAACGTATTATCTGATATGTCTTATATATACTAAAATCTAATAACTAATAATGAGATAGTTCTGTTAAATTGTTCATACACAGCTGTTACACACTCTATAGTTAATGCTCAAAGTTAGGTAACTCTGCCATTTCATCATCTTCAAAATCATTATCTACATCATCATCGGTGGATAAAAGGGAGATTTCAGGTTCAAATGAATCCTCATGAATATCTGAAATTTCTGTGCTGAAAGGATCGCTGTCAGCTTCGAAGAGTTCCAAATTAGATCTTATATTTTTTTGTATACCTTTGAGAGCAGAATTTACTTAAATTCATCGCTTTAGTTTTACCATTTGGAACACAACTAACATGGTTAAATAAGTTTTGATAGTTTATATAGATGAAAGTAAAAGAGAAAAAGAAAATTCCAGTAAATAATTGTAATTTTAGTATTTTTCAGTTCTAAAAATTCCTGGAAAGTTTCTCACCGTTTGCAACCCTACTTATTACCTCTGAATTAAATCTATCCATTGATTAAATCCACACTTTAAAGTAGTACTAATTATCTCACAGTTAAATGTACCAAAGTAGCATTAATAATTATTCCATGATTAAATCTATCCGTTAAAGTTGCAATACTAATTATCTCACGATTAAATCTACCCGTTAAAGTAGCAATACGAATTACCCCACAGTTAAATCTACCTGTTCAAATACAATGTAGTAACACTGTCACTGATTCATAATTAAATAAATGACATGACATGAATTAAAATAAAATGGGGTTTAAAGTCCTACTTTTCTGCACCAAAACATCTGATGTAAAAATATCTTTAGCCATCATAAAGTTCCACTATTCAACACACCCTGTCTCAAATACAGTATGAGAAATTCTTAAATTAATTGACACCCAAAGCAGCAAATATACAAAGTTATTTAAAGATAAACAACAGATTTGACTGAAGTGGTTTGCATTTAGAATACATGTAGCCTGAACTTGGAGAATCTCTAAATCTTTAGGTTAACCTAGTATTATATTTCGAGGTACTAGTTGTAAGATCATTGCAAGGAAGGTGCAGTTCTATTGTTGTAATTTTCATGCAGTACCACAATTTTGTTAATGAAATTCCAGTGCTTGCCATAGGCACTATTTTCCGCAGATACACAGCATTCACGTATATCTCAAATGTTAAAAATATGAAATGAAATGGGGTTTAATGTTTTACTTTTTTTCTGCAGATTCCTATTAAATACACACAGGCCAAAGGTTTATATCAAATAATCTCCTTATTGATAATTATACAATTACAATATGTACACTTCATATACAAAATACAATACAATTCAATTTGATATTCACACATTCTAGTAAATTTAACCCTTGTCGGTGCACGTGGGGTCTCCGTGGACCCCATGCACTTGTTTTATAGTGTTTTGTAATAACTACTGGGCACTGCTTTCTGAAATTTAGTGACTTTGTCTCCAATATATTTTTAAACATAGCGAATAGATCGGTATTCATCTGCTTCCCACATGAAGAGTTATGTTACATGCCAAACAGGCCCAACGCTTGTAGGGCACAAGGGGTCCAATCGGACCCCAAACTTACAACTCGCAGTAGGAATTTTGCTAATGTGTTTGCTGCCTGATACCATATTGCGTATGCCAGACTATTCTCTCTTTAAACATCTGCATGTCACAAATACCAAAAATTAAATGATAAATTCCAAAAATTCTATTGTTTTTGTATCAAGCGTGAATCGCCATTTAACCCCGTTATTACATAGTACACAAAGTAGCAATTTTGTGAGTATTATTAAATCTGTTCAAAATTTCACTTAAATGTTTTTGTATAATAATTTAGTTGTTTTTCAGTTGTCAAATATAAATGCAAATAAAAACTTAACCGCTGCTTTTAAATTCAAATACATCTGTACGTGAAAACTTTGAATTACAACTGGGGTCCATACGGACCCCTTGTTACCTACTATGTGATTCTCACCACGTGCACCCACAAGGGTTAATAGTTGGTGTCACATTTAATCCACTAATATTTCATAATATGCTTGGTTCCGATACATTTTGAAGTTACATTATTATTATCATCATAGTCAGATTGTATACATACAGACAACCACAATATAGAGTAGGAGTGAAAATTTCTTAAAGTTTTGACTACTGATCATTGACCTTTGAGGTTTTGAGGGGTTTGGCCCACACATTTCTAATTCTCCAAATTCCAGGTCATCAGTAGTGAAGATGAATGAAGACCTGCTTATAACGAGGACAGGTAAAAGATTAATGACTTAATTACTACCGGTTAATTAAGCTAAGTGAATATAATTATGCCAGGTATGATTGAAGAAGCTCAAGGTTTTAAGATCAGTAAAGACATAGTGTATATATAATCTTTATTAAATCAAACTGTTATACCTTTGAAATTTATTATGAATATTATTTTATAAGCCCCAGCATACCAGAATAAGGGTAAATAGGAGAGTTTATGCTAGAATTAGAGTCAAATATGGAGATTATGACCATATACATTAATATATACAATTCAATGTACATTTACATTAATATACAATCTAATGTATATTACATAAATATACAATCCAAATTATATTAATATACCATCCAAAGTACATTAATATACAATCAATGTTTTGATTCAAATGTTATTCGAAGTTATGAAATAAATGAAATGAAATGGGTTTAACGCCCTACTGTTCTGCTTCAACTGGGCCAATGAGGATGGGTTAAAAATCCTCAATGTTATGACCATTTAAAGTCCAATGGCCTGTAACCCACTAAAATAAAACAGTCCTCTACGCCTTTGTCTACTTACATGTAGATAGATGTATTATACTGTATCATATTTCAACCGAATATTCTATGAAACGAAGGAGTATAATTGAAATTTGTGACAACATTTACGTACAAGCAAATATCTGACAGGCCAATTTCAAAGGTTCAACTTCAGATAGATGTGTTTTTTTATGAACACCCTTTATTCAGCAACAAAGATATAATATTAACGTTCATTCAGTGACTCCCTGTTTTGAACTATAATACAGAGTACAGAGCCCACCCTTGAAAAACAAAAACTCGCCTCCATTTTTAATTTTATTAAGAACTAACTTAAAGGGTCTAAGGCTCTATTCTTTGGGACTTTAATAAAATAGATGAAAATGAGTCCAAAAGTAAAAGAATATATATATAAATTTATTTACTTTCAAATTCTTAAAAAAGTTATTGTAAATACTGAATAGAATTGAACCATCTTTGGACATATTCACAGGGACGGATACAGGAATTTTTGCAGGAGGGGGTTTGCCAGGTTTCTGTTACGGAAATCTGCCATCACCGTCTCTAAATTACATACGCATACATACAAATTGAGCTTTTTAAACAGAGAAATCATTTTTATACTGATGTAGGATCACTTTTTGATGTAATTTCATTGATGCAAGGCATCATATTTTTTTTATGTAGCTGAGCAGGAAGGGGGGGGGGGGGTGGTGGACCCCCCAAAACCCCCTCTGGATCCGCTCCTGATTCATTTTTAAAATCTGTTTCTCCTTTAAACAGGTCTTCTTGGGACTTAATTTATTGTGAGGATTTTGGCCAGGGCAATTTTAATGTACTTTTAGATATTGAATTCTCAGTTATCAAATATATATAAGAGACTTGATATGATTTTATTTAATCTAGATTAGAAAGGTTAAGAAATAGGTAATATAAATATTTATTGATGTAATCTTTCTCTCTAAAAAGCATGTATTTTCTGTATGATGGGATCAGACCACTTGACTCTGTTTGGAATCTACATTGATACAGGTACATGTCACCAATGAAAAGATATGTTACCATCTTAAAGATGCATTATGTAAGAGCTAAATAGACCTATTGCAGGTCTTTACTTTGACTTCAAATTTATATTATTATTTAAATCTTTTTTTAACATTTATAAATCAACTTTCTAGTAGATTAGAAATTGTCAGCCATTTAATAATTAAATTCAAAATTGGAGAAAAACAAGTACCATTGTTACAATAATAAACAATCAATGCTAGATCTTGTCAAACCACCAAAAACTGATAACTTCTTTCAGAATAAAGAACTTTGAATGAAGTTTTCAATATATTCATTTTTGATTATCTATTTTTGAACTGCAAGCTCTTTATCTAAATCTTACATAATGCATCTTTAAACAGATTATTTGCAAAACCAATTGTTCTTTATCAGTATTTACATGTAGTGGACTATAACTTATCATTTTGTGCTTGATAACAATAGGAGAAAAACATTGAAATGTGAAGCTACATGTATATGTAAAAAACAGTGCTTGTTATTCACATAAATTGTGTTGTATTTTAGTATATATGTGTTTTGTATCTTGGATGTTTATTAGGGATAATGTATATTTTGATCTATGATGTTTATACATTGTTTGTCCTCTCACTGCTAAATACATAGAACAATGTATATATATCTTTTTATTGGTGCATGGAAAATATGACACAGATGGAAAAATAAGTAAAAATGGCATAACAAAAGAAAAAAAATAATTAAAATTGATATTACAGTATAGTAGTTGTAATTTTTGCAAAACAAATTATTATTATTTGTAATAGTAGAGAGCCATTTGTAATGAATGTAATAATTTTAGATTAACTTATGTCTGACGAATGTAAATACAAGTTTTTCATTTATTATTAAATATTAATAAATATTTTTTCTACTGGCTTAAAAATTTCCTTCGGAAGAGATACATGTATGGGGTTTAACATTCACTCTACGCTAGCAATGTCTTGAAGAAGACAAGCCAGGCAACCCTACTCCCTGTAAATTACAAGCCTTTTATTGACCACATGACTTACAAAGATAACAAACCTAAATAAAATACACAGCATGTTCTGCATCAGTGCATTGTTCATATTACTGAGAGAGACGGAAATGGGGTTTAATGGCTACTCAACACTAACTAGGTCATTACAGGACTAGCATATAGATCAATTTCATTTCCATAATTCACTTACTCATAGGGGTCTTTGCCGGTAAGAGGACCAAGACAAAACTTGCGGGTATGGACAGTCGACCCTAGTCCTTGGTCACGTAAAAGCTGGGAATCAAAAGTATACTACTTGACTGAATGACAGACCTTATGGTCTACAGTACATGTGTAGGACCCAACCACCTGTTTCTCTACACAATGTGTCAACATTGTATTTCAAGGAATATATTAAAACTGTCATTGAATTGTCAAACACAGAGTCAGCTAGGGAAAAAATATTAATCTTATAGACGACTTACATTCTTAAGACATGTTCAACACATAAAGATAGAAACTAATAATATATATCTCTTGTATAGATGGTACTACCTATATACTGTCATCAAGTCTAAACAAATATTCACTTACCACAGGAAAAGCAAACAATACACAAACAACACACTTAATGGAAATCATTCAACCAAGACAATTCACTCATGCATAAAAGCAAAACAAAGTCAACTTCTGTGTGTGGTGCATATGTACAATTCAATTTGAAGTATTGTATTTGTGTCTGCAGAACAATTATCATTATAAAAATCAATTCCAAAAAGTCAAAGTCTCAAAGAGAAAAATTGGTAATCCCAGGTCGCTGATGATAAATTAAAAATTAAAAAAAAATGAAATATTGGCAATCCCAGATGGCAGATAATCTAATAAAAAAAATCAAAGAGACAAATTGATAATCCCAGATCTCAGAGATTAAAAGAAAAGTTCCATACCTGTACGGGCATTCCCGGTGCCTTTTGAGCATACTTATATATTTTACGTTTGTCTTCCAGTTCCATTTTTCTCTGTTCGTGATAATCGTCGGATTGTGGTAAGGATGTGTCCAAATGTTTTATCATATAATGATATCCAGCCTTAATCCACCGAAATATTGGGAACACGAAAATATCGTTGGTGAGGCGATTCTCAACTAGGATTCTTTCAACATACCAATCACTGCCAATACCCGCGTCATCTCGCCAAAATTCTATTTTAGTAATTTTCCCCAAAGGCCGAAGTTTAGATCGAGGAACATCGAATTTGTCTTGTTTGCCCCTCTCGAAATCGTTGCGTAAGAAATTATCCAGGGTTATTTCCCCGGTGGAATGTCCCACATCGTCATGCAAAATAATCGTCACATTGGCATCGGTGCCAGCATTCCTCCTGTCACCTGTCCGCACGTACACTACGTAATCCGACCGAATTCGGCTAAAACAAGCCCCCATCGTTAGTTTTAATCCAAGCTCTTAAGATAACATGTGAGTTGGTGTTGGATCTAAATGAAAACCTTAGCGAGATATGCCCGTATATATAACACAGCGGAACAACTTCCCACACGCTGTTTGCGAGTTTACCAAGTTATCTATCGGTGGTATATTCTACCGGCGGATTCACTGTTATACAACTCACGTGATCTGTGACGTTGTCCTACAACCGTGAGATATAGATACAAACTGTTGGTCATATCACATTCCGCCCCCGTCACATAAAAAAAGATAAGTTTTCTTAGACACGAATAGTTGAACGACTTGTCATTGAGCAAGCATCCTCCGTCGTTGAATTACCCACCCTTGTTTAGTGGAATGTGACCACATCACCGAGGAAGCTTCCCCTGGTTCTAAAAATAGATCACCGCGTGTTGCAGTAGCCAATCAACATCCAACCGTGACGGGTTGATAGTCACGGTATCATTTTAACTCCCGGTTGTTAGATAGTCTATATGGTAATGTTATTTATCAATATGCACTGAGTAGGATGATAATAATAATATATTTATAGGAAATTTGAAACCACTGATAAAAATGTTGTATACTATATTTTTTTGGAGTTACAGCCAAGTTTCCTTCCCCTGTTACCCAATCTACCAGTGAGTATTAAATTTTTACCACTGTTATTCAATCTATCGGCGTATATTAAATTTATGCCACTATCAGCCACATTATCGGTATAAAATACTAAATTTATTCCAGGGTTATTAAATCTATCTTCAATGCATAGAGTACGTGGAATAAAATACAAGTTTATCAGGAAGATATTTTATAATACGACAGTGTATCAGGACGAGATATTGCAATATACAGCCGTGGATATTTATTAGAATGATCATTACAATACGACGATGTATTAGCAAGATATACCCGTCTTCTATCAGCCCAGGTGAGGTGCAAGCGCGGATCCAGGGGTGGGTGGGGGTGGGGTACGTGGGGGCAGGGACACCCCCCCCCCCCCACACACACACACACACACAGCCCCAATGAGACTGGACTGGTCATCACTGTTCAGACCAAACCACTAATGTATGTGGCAATCTGATGATTACCCTTTGCTCCAATGTATGCCTCCCCTCTCAATAAAATCCTGGATCCGGGCCTGAGGTGCAGAAGAGTAGGGCGTTAAACCCCATTTCATTTCATTAGGAAGATATACCACAATACGGCGGTGTATTAGGAAATAATACGATGGCGTATTAGAATGATTACAATACGACGATGTATTAGGATGATAAATTACAATACGACGATGTATTAGGATGATATGCTACAATGTTGCCAATAAAATGCACATTAATAATTGGAAAACGAAATGTAACTGGTGAAATGAAATAATAATAATAATAATATCGTCATTAATAAATCGCGCTAATACTGAAGACATCAGTTTCTAAGACGCTGTTGGTTTTTATATTCACTGATTATTTACAGAATGTTTCTAATTTGAGATTTAAAATGACTCACAGACAGGAGTTGTTTCATTTTGTATCGCAGAATGTTGCGAGTCTTTGTCAAATTCAATGTAAAGTTGGTTGTCGCCTGCAAACAAATGAATATTAGGCCATAGCCTTCAGCAATCTCAGTGATAGCCGTTGTGAAGATAATAAAAAGTACAGGTCCGAGTATAGAACCTTGTGGTACCCCACAAAGCATTGTATTAACGTCGGATGTTGTATCTACAATTCTGACAACTTGTATACGATTGGTTAGATATGACTTAAACCAGTTAAAGACAGAACCACGCAAGCCAATTTCGCACTATAATGCATCAAGGAGATCCTTGTAATGCGACTGAGAGATCTAAGAGCACCAAGATAACACATTTCTGTTGATCTATACCTCGTTGGTAATTTTCAGAAAATACCCCGATTAACTTTTTTCGGCCAATTCCACCAGGTTAGTGAGTCAACGACTTACCAACCAAGCCACCGTGGCTCCGAAATGAAACGGATGAGAAAAGAAGACTAAAAAATTTATATAACGGTTATATACGAGATATTTAGCTCTCGTGTGTCAATTACAATATTATGTTAATGTCAAAATGACTGAAGTATTGTTTTGACTGGATTACAGGGAGCCGCGGTGGTTTAGTGAGTAAGGCACTGGCTTAGTAACCAGGAGTTCCGGTGTTCGATCCCGTTGTTAGCCGAGAGAGTTGCCCAGGATTGTGCAGTGTGGTTTCCCCTGATAGGACTCAAACTCGATGTTCCATGTATACACCCGCACTCCGGACATTAATTAACCTTATAGCACACTGCGTGGCCTATACCCTTTTTCATTAGCAGAACAAAAGGACGTTAAACTCCATTTTAAATTTAATTCTTTTTAGTTGGCGTGTATTCATTTAGAACATAACATAATATACTGGCTAACAAAAGATCCCCACTGCCAACGCCATTGACCGATTTTTATATTAAACATTGAATAAAAAAATAGACATAGAAAAAGGATACGAAAATGTCATAAAATAAGATTGCAAACTGATTATCGCTCAGATTAATGGTCATTTTATGTTGTTATTACGAAATAAGAGAAGCCCTATAAAAAAAACCATCAGAAACTATGGCACAGTCAAGTGGGCTTGAAGATGGACAAAAAAAAACACCTCTAAATTTATACATAAACTATTCTCTTATACTGTTTAGAGCACGATTGAGCGATGTTTCTGCAACAGTTTTATTATACCCTTTCCTTAATGTGATCGAATTAGAATTAAAACCATCAAATCAAATCAAGAACAAAAAGAAGACCACCACAAACTATATCACATAAAATAAGATCACTACTAAGAATATGACAACAGTTTTATTATACCCTTTCCTTAATGTGATCGAATTAGAATTAAATCCATCAAATCAAATCAAGAACAAAAAGAAGACCACCACAAACTCTATCACAAAAAATAAGATCACTACTAAGAATATGACAACATGGTTAGCGGTCAAGATAAAAAGGGATATCACAACAAAAAAGGAGATCTCAACAGAATTAAAGGTCACAATGAAAAAAAAAGAATACTACAGCAAACTTGGAGACCACGTCAAAAGTATGAGTTCACAGCGAAATAGATCACATCAAAATAGGAAATCGCATCAAAATAGGAAATTATAATGCAATGCGATATCACAACAAAATAGATCACATTAAATATACACACAATAAAATTAAACATACATTATGCACGGGCTAAATCTGCCTATTGCAGGTCTTTCCAGACTATAACCAACTCTCGATGTCAACACTAGCCTGTAATATTTGTTGGATTACGATCCGATTTGCTGCATAACTTTCCTTCATGATTTAATGATTAAATGGATAATCGAGACTTTAGTAATGATGAATGATGATCGAGGCTAGGCAGAACTTTCATTCGCATAATTATTGTCGGTTCATAGTGGATCAATTTGACTGAAATTTTCAGCAAATTCCCTTACATTATCTAGTTTGTTAACTATTATAGTGAGGACTCCCAACTCGTTATCTAATCTCCCATAATGTAGCTTTAATAAAACTTATGCAACAAAGTACATGGATGTGAAATCGTCCTTGGAAGGAAACATGCAGACTTCTTGGAGATCAATTAATAATAATAAAAAAAAAATGTTATATTACGTAATAGTGCTTTAAACGTAGCCATTGTCATACCTTTATTTTGAGTTCTGTTATTTCATCATGTGTGTCTGCTGATTCCCATTCTCTAAAATGGCAGAATTATCATCAGGGTTATTTAAGTTGGGATAATGAATATTTTATAACATAGTGACGGCGAAGGCGACATAAATCCTCCAACAATTTCTATCCATACGCCCCATGGCGAATAAATAGTCGGATTTATCTATAGATTTGAAAGACTGGTGCCTTGGGCCTCGAGATTTAGGGGCAAACGTTATAAAAGTTTGACAATGTCGTATTTATTATGTCTTGCACACACAGTAGGGCCTGTGTCACGATTTCTTCGGTTGTGTTTAACACATACTTTCAGGCGCGGATCCAGGAATTTGTTGCAGGGGGGGGGGGTGTCAAGGTTTGAAATTCTAGCTTCAAGCATATAAATAAATCTCGGGTCTTTTCACCTCTTGCCACAATGCCACTTTGTTCTTCGAGGGATCAGGGTCGGAAATGGGGTCGGAACCAACAAAAGGGTTAGGAACTACTAATTTACAGCCTTCCCCGGCTTAATTCCACATTCTCATATTCTTACCCTTTTTGTGAACTGATCATTTCAAATCTATTTCTCGACTGTTTGCGAATAGCACCGGATAACACATGACCGGGACATTGTTTGAAACATTTCCAAAATATTAACGGAGGCGACATTTTAATTTCGTCCCTGGTCTGAGAAAACGACCTATTCGGACAATCCATTTCTCAGCTGTTCATGACAGGAACTTGATAATGCTTGCTAGAAACTACGAGATGAAACTTGTTGACTACAGAATAACATTGCCACGGCAACGATGCCACCTCGTACTTTTCGCGAACCTTCTTTACAAAAAAAAAATAACAACGACCCATTTCTCCAAGTCAGTACCAAAGACAGGGTCTATTTTAACGTGCCTACATGCGCAAATTTGCCCTAGGAAAAAAAAATCAGCGTTTTGAAAATAAAATCTGAAATCCGTGATTTGAAAAAATGTTATGCAATCTGATTAAAACACAGATCCTATTTCGTTTCGTTTTTTCTTCCTTAAAATCTATTTTTATTTGTCTTTACTACACTAAGATCTGGAAGATTTGTTATATTACGGATGTTTTGGTTGAAGTTCGGGATTAGCCGATGAAACGGTCTGTAACGGCGACTTCCTCTTGTGCCATGCACGAAACTGTGGGTAAACAACCTCTGGAAACGTCAAGGCTGATTGATTATTCAATGTATGACCTCATTGAGTCAAAAGCCCCTCGTACGACCCCTGGCACGACATCCCTTTACAACTTATCAGATCTTCATGTAGTGTAGGCCATAGAGGGTATGAACCAGTCAGCGGCTGCCTGCCACGAAACGAAATATAGGTCTGCATTTTAATCAGATTGAATGCTGTGCCCTTGTGAATCTGGTAAGATTGTATGGAGAAACCTGGCTATCACTATGTTCATCAATCACTTTTGATTCCTGTTTCAAAAGTTTTGTATCCCACCACCAGTTAATGCCCGAAAAGTGCGTATCAGATCATCGTTAGATGTTTCTTTGAACTGTTAAGGATACTGAAACACGGGTTCAATATAAATATGCACAGTATGTTACACATTTTGGCTTTAAAAGTGGAGCATGGTATCGTGTTATCGACAGGCCCGTTTTGCCCCCCCCCCCCCCGAAAGAAAATTTGCCAACGGGCCTGGCTGTCGGAAGCCACAATTCTGAAAATTTTCACGAACCCTAAAACACCAGTTACCGTGCTTAGCCAATAAAACCTTAAAACAGGCATAAGACACCATGAGCTTCGTACATTAACCCTTACCCCCATTCCCAACTAATATACTATTCAAAAAAAGTAGGGGATATTTGATTTTGGGGGCATAATACTAAAATATGCAAATGACTACGAAAAAAGTCACTATAGAACCTAACAGAAGAAACATTTCCAGTTACATGTGACGCCCAAACGCACCAATAGCTACCGCATGGAATGCAGGTGATGCTTGGGATCATCATGGGGGTCCAACCCAAGATTTGCACGACTCTGACTTTGAATGTTAGTCATTGTGGCATTGAATTCCAGGGTGGAAACATCAGTTTAATTGTTTTAGTGACCAGAAAACAAATTTTGATATGCGTCGGCTTACCCAAAATGAAAGGTTACGTGCCCTTGGCATGCTACAGATCGGCACAACACAGGCGGTTGTGGCGCGGACGATGAATGTTTCTCAGTCTGTCATAAGCAGGCTATGGTCCAGATACCGTGATACACAATCTGTACAGGACAGACCACGCTCAGGTCGACCAAGGGCGACAACTCAAGCCCAGGATCGATTTATCCTTACCTTGGCCTTGAGAAATCGTGTCATCACAGCAAATCAGATCAGCGCTCGTCTTCAAACAGACACTGGTGTGAGAGTGAGTGGCCAGACGATTCGGAATCGACTGCATAGGGGTCACCTTCGCGCCCGACGTCCTCGCGTGATCCCTTGTTTGAGAGATCATCACATTCAGGCAAGACGTCGATGGTGTAGGGATCGTCAACACTGGGATAATCGACGCTGGAGCAATGTGATGTTTTCAGATGAGTCAAGGTTCACTGTTGATTTTTTGGACAGACGTAGGCGGGTGTGGCGTCGTCGAAACGAGCGCTTCCAAGACGTTAACGTCATCAGACATGATCGATTTGGGGGTGGTTCTGTTATGGTGTGGGGAGGCATCACTGTTGCTGAAAGAACGGCTTTACATGTTGTTGCAGGGCGTGTTACAGGCCAGTACTACCGGGACAACATCTTGGCAGTCCATGTTGTGCCGTTCGCACAACGTCATGGCCGCCGTTTCATCTTCCAGGATGACAACGCAAGATGTCACAGGGCCAGGATCGTTACAGGTTACCTCCAACAACAGAACATCACCACATTACCTTGGCCAGCACTGAGTCCCGACCTCTCCCCCATCGAGCATGTCTGGGACATGCTTGGACAGAGGTTACGTCAACGTCAACAACGTCCTGCCAATGTCCAAGAACTTGCTGCTGCGTTGCAACAGGAATGGGACAATCTGGACCAAAATGACCTTAGACGTCTCATTAGGAGTATGCCACGTCGGATCAATGCTTGTTTGGCAAACAGAGGAGGATTTACCCGTTACTGACTTTGTTGTGATGCTGTGGTAACTTTGCTGTTTGACCCCGGGCATCATTTCACCCTTATAATGGTCAGTCTGTGCCTTACTTAGTCTAATGATCATTTGGAATAAATCGATGAATGTGAACTTCATTTCATTTTGTCATTTGTTTCTTCGTTAGTTTCATAAGGTGACTTTAATAACACTTAAAAATCAAATATCCCCTACTTTTTTTGAATAGTATATTTGTAAAACTCTTAAAGGGTAATTATCTTCTGAAAAAAGACTTCATTTCATTCATGCGGGATTTTCCTACTAGTTAATGTATCAGATTTTCCAAGAAGAGAAAGAAATTGGGTTTAACGTCCAATCGACTCACACTACGACATTTCGGGACTGAAGTATGATTCAGTTGTATTCCAATAAAATACACAGAATAATTATTATTATACCATTCATACTTTAAATAAAATAATTCCCGTTTTTTTTAAAACAGGAATAAATTGCATACATGTTGCAATAGTTGCATCATATACAGGATTTTCCGACTGCACCTTATTTTTAGAAATGATATCAGAAAATGTAACTTTGTTCCGCGTATGAATCAGCAGGAACATTAATCTGTAATTGATTGATTCATTGTCTTCCGTGTATAATATTTAATATTAAGTACGCGTTAGAAATTTGACGCGATTGGTAAGAAATTTCTAACTGTCAAATATAAACGGATCCCATTGGTTTTTAAAGTGGTTTTCAGCAGCTGCAGTATACATGGGTGTTAGTTTTAGAATCCATCTGTCTTCATGTTGTAAGGACCATCGAGAGGGATGATATGTGGCAGGGCAAGACAAATTTCGGACCGCCTTCGCCTCCCGGAGTAAGACATTTAATTTGGGATCGGATCGGGCGATCTGCGACACCAATACATGCCCATGTCGACGTAGATTATTTTACCGTATATACATAGATATCTTATAGGGCCCGCAGCAATGTACCGGGACTGTGTGCGACCAATCCGTGGGCACCACCTTTTCAGAGTTCGCACTCTACTACCTCCGAAACAAAATCAATGCGAACCAAAGTATTTTGATGTGGGTGCCTTAAACATGATAGGTATTCGTGGATCTGCAATAATCGAACAGTAAAGGAAACTGGAAGTCGGTCAGAAAAATTTTGGTGGCCATGGTAATTTGTGGTGCACATCTGGAGCTGCCACGTACAAGCGGGGAATCGCAACCACGCTACAAGCAAGACTCTATGACAGACCTTATGATTTCAACACTAGACACCCCCACCAATCCGCACCTCCAACAAAAAGCCCACACCAATAAGTACATGGAGTAACAAGAATCTCGTGATTCATCAAACCAGCCAAGTCCCCAGTATATTTGTGTTTGTCAGGTGTTGCACCCGCAGAACTGACAAGTAAATTGTCGTTTGGGTAGGAAACATTGGAGTTCACATGAATAAAGACGGGCATGCGATACGCAGTGTGCTATGGGCGGAATTTTCGCGGACAACGCCGTTTCTCCGTTCCACACTTCACAACATTACAATTCCCACGCGACTTCGGTTTTTCGCTCCACCACACTGGCCTCCTCTCGAGGTTCTTGAGTCAGCGCCTTAGTACACAAACCATGCTGGCTCCATCTCGAACTGAGATGAAACTCTCCAAGAAACAACTAATCATCAGACAGTATTGGACCGGGGGCAGTGGTGCCGGTGTTCTGAACCCAACAACGGACACTCTCTTCAAGAAACAACTCGTCACCAGAAGACCATGATGATGTGGGTGCTCTGAACAATTACATCTTTAACATAAATCGTTTAGTCTGTTAATGAACGATGCCGCGACAAATTATTGGTTTAAAAACTTGTAAGCTGTCAATGTTGATTTCTTCTCTTTGATTGACATACATGATTACTATCTAATCGATATATTGATTTTTTGATATTACTCATAAACCACTCTTCACGCACCCGATGATTGGAATTACAACATACTAAATTTTTATTCGGCAACCCACGTCTATGCGTCATACCAAGGTGCGCGGAAAGCGCGTGGGCAGCACGTGGGGTCCTGCTTTTTTCTCGTGGGCGTAGAGATGTTTGAAAGGGCGGTAATTCTCAAAGAAGGACGAATTGGATTTACTTGATTGTTATTCTCGATTTTCATATCATATTCAGAGATATACTAATGAAATAAACTGACATGTGGTTTTACATCCTACTGTTCTGAGCCCACTGATCAAATGATGACAGGGATTTTCGAATGACTACATAGTCAAAATATATCTTATTTTAAGTATCTTTAGCGTTAAGAACGCCATTAAAATACAAACCACAAATGATCTCAATATCCATGTACAGGCAATGTTCAGTCTGGGTATGCAGCTTTTCCTTGGCTGTATTTCTGCTAAGAAGTACCTGATAGTAATATAGGACTGGGATAAATCTTTTTGTATAAACAGACACTGAATAAACCCACTTCATTCATTATACCTTTCTAAGTCTATATAGGGGTCGCTGTGGCTAATTGGTTAAGACGCTGACTCGCTATGCAGGATGGACAATTGTCTAGCCGCTCGGATGGGAAGAAAAATAGAAGTCCCGTGTACACAATGGTGTGCACGTAAAAGATCCCTTGACAGTTGGAATTCGATGTAAGAGTAGGCCGCAGTGCCGCTGTCGGGACAAAATTTCCCTCATAGCACACTGTATGGCGTATGATCGCCTTAATTAGCCCAGTTCGGAGCAGAACAGTAGGACGTTAAACCACATTTCATTTCATTTCTAATTCTACAGGGAATAAACAATCTTGGCGCATTGAAATATTTTAAGGAAGCCATGGTGACTCAGCGAGTACATGTACATGAAACATGACGACGACTCGCGAAACAGGATCTAACATGGTCCTTTCCAGACCCCCCTCCACCTCCACCTGCATATCTGACTAGAGAAACCGCGCTTAGTTCTTAGGATTTTTAAGCTTCGTTTTCCAGGTATGGTGAGGCAAGTGGTCATTATGATAGGAAGAACAACCGAATCCCACGTATACTTCAGGAATATGCCAGGAACTCTGTGATTCTCGAGTAACAAAGAAGCGTGTTTATCGTAACAGTATAGCTTTATATACATGTAATAAGATACTCGAACAATGGAATCTAATAACACCAATCAGCGTGTTTTATATGAAATAACCCCTGAATCAGTTTACAATTTGATTGACATGATATTCAATACGGACAAATGTTTTGTCTAACAAGAAACCCTGAGAAACTCAAACTTTTGATACGTATAAGAAACTAATTAATTCTATAAATCCACGCGATATCGCCTACATTGTGTCGCCATATAGAAAAAGTAGATAATATAATTTAACATTGGTCGGTTTATTGTACGAACTTGAATCCAATAACACACCTTGAATGAACAATTTGAAAACAGCCCGATCTGAGAGTACCAGATATATCTTAGTTAATACAACTGATTAATTGTCACGTTCAAGTGGGGGATCGAAACCACGCCACTTAACTCCATGACAGACATTGTGATCTAAAGCACACGCGTTACCCCCCCCCCCCCCCTCCATATTCCTGAAGCAATGGCCCGAGAAATCCTCCCTGGCCATTGCTGGATTGGCTTATGATACTTGATCTTTGGAGGGAGTGTGCATATTCTTCCCGTTCAATCACATCTATCACAAGTACAGCAACATGACAGTCCTACGTTTAATCTGGGTCTTCCCTAAAACTTAGGACAGTGATTTAATGTGTTAAAACATTGAAAGTATGTTCGTTTTCAAACAGTATTGTTTACATTTTATTCGATTCGATAGCCTTGTTTGTCACGCAATCAGTTTTACTGTAATATTCTGATATGCACTGGTTAATTGGGAGTATGCCCCCCCCCCACCCCGAGATCAATGATACTTTAAAACATTTATTATATGAAATTGTCTGAAGCTCTGTCATTCAAGTTCGATGAAGTAAAATACAAGCCGCCAAATTCCAGGCTGTGTAAATATGTTTCAATTCGTATGTGTGTCTCTTATTGCACAGGGCTAGAGGCGCCCCTAAACCTAAAATAATAGGCGCGCCCCTAACACTACAAAGCTAGTCGCGCCCCTAATCCTACAAAGTCCATCAATAATCATGCAGAGATAGATATATCACTAATAGCAGCCTACATCAATTGATAGAAATGGGTCAATATTGAATTCTAATTGGTGTTTTTAATTTCGAATATTATGGAAAATATTGAAATAGAGGTTGAAATAGATGAGTTGTGTAAAGCTCTGATCAGGGACATTACTGTGGTCTGTAAGCCACGGCCAGTTAGACAGACAAGAGGAACTTGTTGAAACGTAGTGCGAAATAAACTCAGTGTTTTTTTTTCCATATAAATTTGTGTTATTTAAACTAAAACATAGGGCGATGTTGAGCTGTGTAAGAAAACAGAAAACAAACTCATCGACTAGCCCGAGTCATTACTATGGCCATACGCAATAAAAATAGGGTGGCGTGTCGAATTGTATAAGTAAAAAGAAAAATAAACTTATCGACTTCTGATTTCTCAGTTGATTAAATATGTATCTATCGGACTGTAAAGAATATTGAGCTATTTTATATAAATAATAGTTTTACAAAGATTCGCCCCAGTTGCTTCAGATTTAGTAGATTGTCTCAGGTGTTCTATAGAATACTGCTGTATCGGGGTATTGGGTTCAAAATAACAAAAATTTCCACTAGGCACAAATTAGGTTATTTCGGGATTAACATACGGTTCAATTTTATTTCAATAATTCGCTTGCGCGTAGGGAGAACCCACGAGGTTGGAAAGGCGATCCTACTCCTTGTCACGCACAACCGGGGAATCGAAACCACGCCGGTTGATTCAATGCCAGACCTTATGATACAGCTTCTGATATCCTATATTTAAGACAAAATAAATATTTTACCATTGGTACACGAATCGTGTATCAGGCTGTGTTTCGGTGCCATTTGTAACAAGGAACTCGAAGAATAAGACTAGAATACTATATTCCACATGTCATGTCAAACGGTGACAGCATATTCTTATCTGTGGAGTGTGCGCAAAAAATACAACCGGCCTATAGACTGGAATAATAAGACCACAGAGATTGCTATTCGATCTAAACTTCTCGTGTATTTCGCCGAACGTAACTGATTTGAACTTAGAGTTAAAACGGAAACGTTGGAGTGTTAATCAGTTTATATACTTTCATAATACATTATTAAATACGTTGCGAATCATTTGTGTTATTTTATAGGTCCCAAATATTAGCGTTTAGCTCCTTTAAACAAAATAATCATGTGCTGAAGGCATCAGAGGTAAAGGGGTACACACACAAAATTGCTGTGGATTTACCATGGATCACTCACTATACGTTGCAAAATTACAAATGGCCTGGTTCACGAAAATCCCCCTTGTTGAAATATATTAAAAATCCCAACAGAGCGATTGGATACTTTGTAAATATGTTACAGATTAGTTCCAAATTTTAAAAAAAAAGTAGTAGAAATTTTTCAATCAATTCATACAAATAAACATATTAACTTTGAAAATTTTGAAAATCAACCTCTTATTTTATGGTTGATCATTCGATTACATACATGTATATTACGGTGGGGGGGGGGTCTAAAATCTGTTAAGTGTTTAGGGCCTCTACAGATCTTTATCCGGACCTGGAAACATTATATATACAAAGTTATATAGAACTGCGTTTAACGTTTTGCTTCACTTCAAATGTATTGTGTTTAGCGAACTTTTAACATAATAAAATTATGACAATGGACAATGGAGTACTGCCATAAAAATACTTTTAAAAAATAACAACCTTTTTGTTCTCAACGTCTGAATATCACACGAATTCATCAACTGTGTTATATTTACCCCAGAATATAAGAACACCTGGAGTTCCCCCATGATAAAATACTTTCAAACAAAAATAACAGATTTGTTCTATACATCGGAGTATCACACATAATCGTGAAATTCAAATGAAAGGGATTGGCTGGATAGCTGACCAGAAGCTCTTTCATGGAGTCAACTGGCGTAAATTTGATTCCCCGCTTGTACGTGACAATGAGTACGATCCCCTGTCCAACCTGTCCCTCCCCCCAACAGCTAGAGGGAGATCACGCGAGAGAGAGGTGTGATTTAACGTCAACTCGACAAGTGTTACGGGACAGATACGGACTATTCAAAGCTTTGTTGGTTGCTAATTGATGTCTTAATCCGTAATATTCAGGATACAGACGATTGAAAGCTTTGTTGTTTGAAGTAAAACGGAAAGGAATCTGGATTTGAAAATGATGACGGTTGTCACAGAATGCCGTAGTATTCAGAAATCGAACATGAGAGATTCCACTACACACTAATTCCAATAAAGTACTGATTTACACACATTAGTAAAACAATCACACGTCAACTTCAACTCAGTATAGATCTGGGAACTTTTTCACGAAATTTTAAGAGAGATAAAATTCCAATTTTAATAAGTTGATTGGATATAATATTAGATTGATTTTAGTGCTTAGGCAATCAAAATTGAAGTATGTACTAAAATTTGGATTTATCTTTAGTTAAGATTTCAAGAAACAGAGTCCATTATTTTAATCAGATGAAGAAACTAATTACATATATTTTTCTGGTGTGATAATGATTGTCTTGGGTTTTATATAATATCTTGTCACGATTTCCTATAAAATTGCAGAGAATAAAAAAGTTAAATACAATTTCATTTCCTATAAATCATCGCTTCCCGAAAATAACACCCGACATTACAGTGAATTTGCTGATATAGAGACATCCTGATTGATTCAGACCAAATGTATACATGCTGTGACATCCTAGTCGGTATTCAAATTAAGATAGTCTATTTTCGGAACGTTTGGAAAGGTCACAGAGTTAGACGATGACAAGGTTTAGGGTTACTGGTAGGTGATAACCTCACCAACGGACCCACTCTCATACCAACAGGCGCGATCCCTTTCAAACGAAAAAACCCTTTCTTATTTTTTTGGTTCAACTTCCCGCCGGCACGATGTTTGTGGAAAATTCCAAACATGTCCGAAATTATAGAGCGGTGAATATCACATTATGACCTGAACATCGGGGTAGCGCTCAATACACACTGTACTCGCATCAGTACACTATTTTCCAACACGCACACAATATTTTTAAGATTTGATCAGAAATATTTTTAGGTCTACCGCTGTCATAATGTTACGGTATACCGCAAAAAGGGCCCTAGGGTTGGTTGCAGTTCCGAAAGGGCATTACGGACACATAAGTTTACAAAAATCTTGGGGCTACACGTCTCGGTGAATACAGTTTGCAGATTCTCAAAGTCGAGCAACGGCCGTTGAAACTGCTTTATCATACATAAGATGTGTGTGATTATCGTAAATTTAAAAGCACATTTTAAATTTCGAAAAAGAAGCCTTGGTTGAATTTGAAGAAAATTGTGACGATAAATCATGTTTCGTTTCATTTCATTTCATTTCAAATGGTGATGCACAAATTTAATGCAGATTCGTGTAACTCTTTAAGACACGAATCTAAGAAGAGATTCTATATTTAGATTCGTCGTAATTCCCATGAAGCACGCCCTGATTACCGCCATGTCGAATATAGATTCTTCCCATAGACATACTATGTCCATGATTCTTCCCCGTAGCAGGAACCATTTTAATCCGGATAACAAAAATGTGTGAATCATTTTTCCGGCGTGATATAAAAACTGGGTTGGTAAAACTTATTGTGATTCGAATCCGGACCGGACCGGATTTAACTGTCTACACCAACATGGCTAATAGTCAACTCCATGCAGTGTGATTAGGGACATTTTGTCCGGGTAACAGCTTTTCCGCTTAATTGTCATCGAATTCCAATCGCCTACCATTCGAGCGACTAAATTTTATACCATACGACCACCCTGCACCACTGGCAAGAGAAAAAGCACACTGGAAAATCCCAGAGTATTTCCCAGTCATCACCAGGATCGAACCCGTGACCTACTGGTTAGTGAAATGAAATGGGATTTAACGGCTTAAGAACAGCAGAGCTGTGCTATGGCCTACTCTTATTTCAACTGCCCATGTCGTTGTCCCTTACCAGGCCATCCATCTTGTACCACTGACATGAAGGAGCCACACCGGAAATCCCGATGAAGTACTGCTTTAGTGGTCGAACGCCCCAATCACTGAGTCACCGTGTTTCCTAATATAGAAATAACATGTACTCTAGATTTTAATTAGTGATAAATGATATCGGTTTACCTGGGGACAGGGGCGTAGTGGGGGCATAATTAACCTGAGTAGAGTGGCAACCTCGTGGCACAAATTGTTATTAGATGTGATGCGGTCAGATGATTCTGTTCCGGAAATTTTGAAAAAATGGAGACCATTTTCTATCTGATAACTTAAGGCATTGTTCCGCGTAACCCTGTGACTTCATTAAACCGTGTTTTTTTTATTTCACGTGACCGGCCACCCTTCACCATTCTGGAATATTCCTACCAAAAGTTCAAAGTGCATAACCAGAAATGATTTCATTTTATTAATTAATTATGTGCGATATATAATTTATTTAATTCATTTTGTTTCTTTACCAAACTTCTGAGCCACCGCGACCGGCCCTTGTCCCAAATTCAGATTCACCACGCGTCTGAGTTAAGGAAAGTAGGCCTTTTCAGGGGCGGATCAAGGAATTTTGAAAAGGGGGTGGTGGTGGTGCCGCAAAATGAGGGCACTTACTGCAGAGACGGGACCGGGTCCGTATCTACAGGGTGGTGCGGGGGGGGGATGCCCCCCCGCGTGAATTGCTCGCCCCCCCCGCTCAGAAATTGCTAACAATCATTAAAGTATACACAGTTCCTTATATTAACCTAAAAAAGCTATTTTTTTTGTTTGAATACTTATTTTTAAATGCTTATTAGACGCCTAGGTAACTACGTAGCATGATAATTACAACAGTCTGTTAGAATGACCTTTCCAAAAATTTCCTCAAAATGTTCGCCCCCCCTACCGAAAGGTAATGCCCCCCCCCCCCCGCTTAATGGTGTCTAGATACGGGCCTGGACGGGACACGCCGCTGCGAGGGGGGGGGGGCAAGACAATTATCCGTCATTTCCTTGCATTTGTAGACATTCAAAGACCGATTTGGCTGATATTTTCGTCTAAGTAAACGTTCGGAGAGGACATATTTGGGTCTGAAAAGAGGCAATTTCAGCAGTAAAAAAGGCACTTTCAACAGTAGCACTGTCGAAAATTAGGGGGTGGGCGCGCCCCTCGCGCCCCCCACTGGATCCGCCTCTGCTTTTGTTTCATGAAGGATTGTCCATTAACTGTCAATAGCGAATCAACAAAAAAGAAATAAGAACGCAGTAATCAAAACATTGTCCAGTTATGATCCAGTCATTTACTCAAACGCAAGTTAAGACAATGGCGCATTTGTCCACACACAAGTCAGATCGTAAAAACGTCCATTCATAAATGGGAAACCATTCACAGAAACCATAAGGAATAGGATACTTGACTAAATATTATGCGATTGGGGAAAATGTTTTGCTCTGAAGTGACAACCACGCAGAGCGTTAAATCTAGGATGAACAATAAATTCATTAAATACTTTGATTGCGGTTTTGACACCCTGTCTCCAATATCAGAACTTTTAATTGATTGGCTGTTGGCCAAACATGACGTCACTTCCGATGGGTTCGCATTGGTAATTCAGAAAACGGAAGTGTGGTTGAATTTTCATCCGTTTGTTGCCTTTACAGAATATAATAATACGATACGGAATGTGATAAAATAAAGGAAACTGAAACAAAATGGCGTTTAACGTCCCATTTTTCTGTACTAGCTAGAGTAACGAAGACGGGCATATAGCAGTGAGACACCGCTCCGTTGGTTCAAACGAAATATAAAATGGAGTTTAACGTCATACTGTTCTGTCCCGACTGGTCTAATGAAAACAGGCATTCACCAAACAGTGTGCGGTGAAGGTTTGTCCGTGAAACGTCGCTACGGCCTACTCTTGTCGAATTCCGACTGCCAAGGGTTCATTTACGAGTACACCATTATATACACGGAATCTCCGTCCGGCATCACTGGAAATGGGAATCACTCCGGGGGAAATCCCAAGGAGTTTTTCTCAGGCAACACCAATTACAAACCCGAGACCCCCAGGGTAGCGAGCCAGCGTCTCACCAACTGTGCTACCGCGACTACCTTGATTGGTATTTAATTGGGGATTGTTAATGAACGTATACCTTTTGTTTTATATAGGTTAGCCCAGGAACCGTGAATAAAGAATGCACCAGATACAACTATAGTGAAATTAGAATAGGAACGGAAATGCAATGAAATGAAATGTGGTTTAACGTCCTACTGTTCTGCTCATAATCTGGGCTAATTAAGACGGACATATACCATACAGTGTGCTATGAGGGAAATTTTTCCCAGACAGTCACAGTGGTATACTATGGCCCACTCTTATCGAATTCCAACTGCCAAGGGATCTTTATGTATACGCCAATGTATACACAAGGCCTCGGGGTTTCGTCACATCCGGAGAACTAGACAGCTGTCCTTGTCAGACCCTCCGTTTTGCACCACTGACCAGGAGAAACCACGTCAGAAAATCCTGCTGAACTTTTTCTGCCAATTCAGGCATCGAAAACGCGACCTCCAGACTAGCGAGCCATTGTCTTATCACTTATCCACCGTGCCTCCCAAAAAGGGAAAGAACAACGAAAGCAAACCGTGCCTCCCAAGAAAGGGAAAGAACAACGAAAGCAAACATTGTTAGTTATTAAGATAGGGGTATGAGTGTGGTAAAAAATGATCTGGGTTCGTCCTCTTATGACGACAATATGCTCAAAATATGCACAAAAATACAGTCTCTATCACATTCACACCATTGCACCTATGCATACCATCATCAACGTAACTGGGCAAACGTCCAATAGCATATTTTTAAGTTATATTTTTAAAATGTATTAAAATAAAGCCCTAACATAGATTGTACCTATAGACAGTCCTACCTTGTTAAAGAATAATCCTATAATTCACTATTGCCAGTTGAGAAATTGGCAAAAATATCATTTTCAACTTCAAATTCAAACGTTTGAAGATGGCCGTCCATGGAGAGGAATATGTAAACAAGGGAGGTAATTAAGTTACTATTTCCTCAATCAGCCTGTGTCAGCCATTTTAACGCCTATGAAATTTTGCCCATGATCGTATAATAGTGAGTTGACAACCTTTTGAGCAAGACATAGAAATAATTATGTTTTGACTTTCTTAGAAAATATGAAATTGGAACTTTAAATCAACACTGATGTTGTGTTCTTACAGGGAAAAGATGGACTTCTGATATTCAATATTTAAGACACAGTGCGTTTCAGTACCATTTGAAACAAGGGACTCGATCGAAGACCGAGGCTAAACATACCAAAAAGTGAGAGCATGTACAATAAACTGGAATAACCAGACGCTCGAGATTTTTATTCGATTGAGACTTCAGGTGTTTTTTGCCAAACACAACTGATTTGAAATCAGAGTTAAAACATATACGATTGAATGTAAATCAGTTTATATACATTCAGATTACATTATTTTATGCCTTGTGACCAATTTGTTTCAATTTCCTGGTCCCAAATATTAGCGATTTAGCTCCTATAACCATGGAAATAAAAATTCTCATGTGATTGGAATTGAACTACATTCCAAGTATCAAATGGGTTACTAAACATGCATTATGCAAGAGCTAAATCTGCCCATTTCGGGTCTTTATTTATGATGTCTTAAATGCTATCTAAATTATTAATTAGACAAATTCATATATTCATAATAATGAGCATACTCTATGGACCTTGAACCGAACATGACGTCATCCCTGTCATCTTGGTGTGACGTCATACCGAACATCCGTCAATCGATACCAAGTTTCACGTACTTGGATGTTTGTTTTTTTTTCATACAAAGTATGAGTAGCGTTTCAGGGCCAGTTCCTCCAAATATGTAGGTAGTGAACCCCCTTTAAGGGTTTTATCGCATCACTGACAAATTACGCTCCAGAATGTAACAACATTTAAGTAAATTCAGGAAAGAACTGTGACGCGATGCCATATTCCAAGCAGACTTATCTCCCTTTAATATATTTATTAAACCACAACTCAGAAATGTGAACAGGAAATACATTTTATATACATGTATGTAAAAACAGATGATGTAAGCTTTTTAGTTTCCAAATCTGTAGTACTACTTGTAAAAAAAAGATTAACAGCAACAGTGCCTATAGAGAGGGAGAACCCAACGAAACCCTATTTAATTACATACCTTATTATCTTGTTAAATGGGTGGGGTGGGGAGGGGCATAAATTACGGGTCCTACTCGTTGTCACGCACAATCATGGGACTGAAATCACACCAGTCAACTCAATGACAGACCCAGTGAAAGGCGACTCTCCCACCGCACAATTGTATACTCTCCTATGAAGAGTAGGCAGTGGCGCCGCTGTCTAGGCCAAATAATATCATCGCACACTACATTGCTTAAGCCCGTCTTCATTAGCCAAGTCGGGGCAGAACCAGAAGACCTTAAACTCCATTTCATTTCATTTTTATAGTTTGGTTGTTTACCGTCATGAGAGAGATATACCCACCGACGTAAAACGATTTATTGATGTAGACTACGACTATGATTTTCGACCAGTGTCCGGTTTAACGAACAGGAAAATATAAACGAGCAATGGTGCACGGAAGGATAGGCCTAGAATAAAAGAAATCATCCAAATGTACTCTATTTAAATTTCTTAACCCGGTGTGCTCATAGGTTTACTGATCGTTCCCGGTGTCGGTCAAGAAAGTTTCTTGGGATTTTCTAGCCAGCGGTGCAGGACAGAGGGTCTGGCAAGGAACGTCGTCTAGACGTGCAGGCGGGAGGAATATCGCTATCATGTGCTTCCATAGAAAAACCCTTGAAGTAGGAATTCGAAATAAGAGCAGACGTCTAGGTCCAGATAAAATTATCCCGGTTGATGTTATGTTATAACGATGTAGGACCTTATTTCCCGTTTCATTTTATTGCATTTCATGGTGTTTTGAGCAGTTAACAAACAATATTCTAACTTTAAATTAAACGACGTATAGAAGGGGACGTTATTTGCATTCACCGCCACCCAAATGAGTAAATAGCCCCAGTCTTACCTGTATAGGCATCCCGGGTGCTTTTTGTGCGAACTGGTACAATTTCTTCTTGTCCCTTAATTCCATTTCTCTCTGTTCAAGGTGCTCGTCACATTGTGGCAATGACGTATCAAAATGTTTAATCTTATAGTGGAATCCAGCTTTAATCCATCGTAACACAGGGAACACGGATTGATGTTTTGTTGAAATATGTTCGACTAAAATTCTATCAACAAACCAGTCACTTGCCAGACCAGCATCATCTCGCCATAACTCTATCTTAACAACTTCACCAACCAGAGATCCTAATTTAGATCGGGATACTTTAAACATATCATTTTGGCCTCTTTCAAAATCATTTCTCAAGAATCTATCCAGAACTATTTTCTCTGTGAAATTCCCAGCTTCGTCATGTAGAATTATTGTCACATTGGCATCGGTTCCTGCGTTCTTCTTGTCTCCGGTGGCCACGTAGATTAAAATGTCGGACTTTTTTGTCATGTTTGAACTTTAAAAGTCTAGTAGGAGTTGTGCCAAAAATTAAAATAGAGCCAAACGTGTTGGTGGTGTGACGTAGACGAGCTATGTCAAATGTTAATAATGGTAGCGCACGTATCAACGTTGTGAAGATTCACAGATGTTAACGGTTTGCCTGTTACCTCTAAATGCCCGGATGGGCGTATTTTGAGTATAATATATCTTGTCATGATTTCCTATAATATTGCAGAAAAGTAGGAAGTTCAACACCATTTCATTCCATTTCCTATAAATTATCACAACCCGGAAATGACACCCGCCATTACAGTGAATTTGCTGATATATATAGTCTCCATTAACGTAAGTTCTAAAATTGAGCCAAATGTATACATCCTAGTCGATATACAAATTAGATAGTCTATTTTTCGGACCAGTTGGGAAGGTCACAGAGTTAGACGAAGACGAGGTTTAGGATTATTGATAGGGGCTATCTTAACACTGCATTTCTATGGAAATGACCTCACTAACGGACCCAACATCTCATATCCAACAGACCCGATCTCATCCCCAACAGACCCGATCGCTTCCCAGTCGGAAGGATTATTGGTTCAACTTTCTGCCGGCACGATGTCTGTGACAAATTTCAATCACGCCTGAAATCAACTCTTATAGAGGGTGAATATCACAATATGAGCTGAACCGTGACATCGGGGGGGGGGGGGGGGGGGGTTAATACACGTGTACTCACGTCAATACATTATTTTCCAACACACACACACACACACCCACACACCCACACACACACAATCACACACATTTAAAGTTCAGAAATGTTGTTTAGACCTACCGCAGTCATAATGCGATGTGGAGGTGGTATAGCGCAAAAAGGGCCCTAGAGCAACAACTAGTTTACTAGTATAGGTTTGTTGCAGTTAGGAAATGGTATTTCAGACACATAAGTTTACAAATATCCTACGCCCTGATTACCGCCATATCGAATATTCTTCCCATAGACATACTATGTCCATGATTCTTCCCCGTTGCAGGAACCACTTTAATCCGGATAACAAAACTGTGTGAATCAGTTTTCCGTAATATCAAATCTGGGTTGGTAAAACTACTTGTGATTCGAATCTGTACCGGACATGAAACGGGATTTAACTGTCTACACCAACATGGCTAATAGTCGACTCCATGCAGTGTTATATGATGGACATTTATTTTGTCCGGGTAGCAACTTTTCCGCTTATCGTCAGAATCATCGACCATAATCCAATCGCTAAGGGTTATTTTACGTGCACGCCCACGTGTAGACTTAGACGTAGGTTTTTTTTGTTATACCATTCAAACGACCGGCACCCTGCACCACTAGCAAGAGAAAAAGCACACTGGAAAATCACCGATAATATTCTTAATCACCTCCAGGATCGAACCCGCGACCTACTGGTTTGTGAAATGAAATGACTGAGCTTTAATGTCCTACGCAATGCTGCGCTGTGGTCTACTCTAATTTCAAATTCCAACTGTCTATTATTCGTTTTTTCTCGCCAGCCACCCATCATGTACCACTGACAAGGAGGAACAACGCCGGAAATCCCGATGAAGTACTAGTTAGTGGTCGAGCGCCTTAACCACCGAGCCACCGAGGTTCCAAATATAGAAATGACATCTACTCTAGATTTTAATTATTGATAAATACACCCTTATCAATCTGGGAAGGCTGGCAACCCCATGGCACAAATAGCCATTAGATGAAGTGCGGTCAGAGGATTCTGTTCAAGAAATTTTGAAAACAAATGGAGGTCATTTTCTAATTGATAATATTTCTAGTAGGTCCCGTCTTCATTAGCCCAGTTTGGAGCAGAACAGTAGGACGTTAAACCCCATTTCATTTCATTTCATTTCTAGTAGGTAATTCGATGCATTGTTTCGCGTAATCCCGCCGTGCGGAACAGTAGGACGTTAATAAACCGTATTTAATTTCAAAGTGAATAACGAGAAATGATTTGATTAATTTACTTAATTCAATTTTGTCTTCAGAAAAATTCTGTGAAATCGTATTTAATTTAATTTTTTTTCTTTAGCAAAATTCTGAGCCACCGCTAAATCTTATTCTCGCAAACTCAGATTCACCAAGGCGTCTGAAATAACGAAAGTAGACCTTTTGTTTCATGAAGGATTGTCCATTAACGGTTATTAGCGAATGAACAAGCAGAAATAAAAACACAGTAATCAAAACATTGTCCAGTTATGATCCAGTCATTTACTCAAAGACGACCACACTTCGCGGATTAAGACAATGGAGCATTTGTCCACACACAAGTCAGATCGTAAAAAAAGTCCATTTCATAAATTATTGTAAGCCATTTACAGAAGCCGCAAGGAATGGGATACTTGACTAAATATTAGGGGATTAAGGAAAATGTTTTGCTCTGAAGTGACAACAACGCAGAGCGTTTAATCTAGGGTGAACAATAAATTCATTACATATTTTGATTGCGATTTTGACACCCGGCCTCCAATATCAGAACTTTTAATTGATTGGCAGTTGGCCAAACATGACGTCACTTCCGATGGGTTCGCATTGATAACACTCGGCAATCCTCGACAGATTCTACCTTCATTTGATAGTTCGGGCGACCGCTGTCTTTATTCTGAATAGGTTGCCAACGAACAAGTTGCCAGCTGGATCGGTCGAATAGGTCGCTAGCCGAATAGGTCGCTAATTTGTGTTCGGTATGGGTGCAACCATGTTTCATCCGGGACTTTTAAAGTAGTTCCAATATGGCGGAATTCGTCATACAGCCGAGTCTAGGTTTAGGAAACCGTCGAGGCATGCCGAGTGCATTGATAATTCAGAAAACGGAAGTGTGGTTGTGTTTTCGTCAGTGTGTTGCCTTTACAGAATATAATAATACGATACGGAATGTGATAAAATAAAGGAAACTGAAACAAAATGGCGTTTAACGTCCCATTTTTCTGTACTAGCCAGAATAACGAAGACGGACATATAGCAGTGTGCTATGCGAAACTCACTGAGTCACCGTGAAATAAAATGAGGTTTAACGTCATGGTGTTCTGCCCCGACTGGTCTAATGAAGACAGGCATACGCCATACAGTGTGCGGTGAAGAAAGTTTGTCCGGGAAACGGCGCTACGAATTCCACCTGCCAAGGGTTCTTTTACGTGTAGCCTACGCCATTTTGTACAGGGAGCCTCCATCCTGCATCAGTGACAACGTGAATCACTCCGGAGGAAATCCCAATGAGTTTTCTCAGGCAACTGATACCTTCGTGTGACGTCATACCGAACATCAAAATCCGTCAATCGATGCCAAGTTTCACGTGCTTGAATTCTTTTTTCGAAGAGCATCGTACCCCAAGAACACTAACAATATATGAGTAACGATCAGTCCCCGTTACTTCAATGTTACATTCTGGGGCACAATTCGTCAGTTATACAATTAAACCCTGAAGGGGGTTCATCATCTGCATGTTTGAGGCAGCCAAATATTTAAGTAAATTCAGAAAAGAACTGTGACGCGATTCCATATTCCAAGCAGACTTATCCCCCTTAAATATATATGCGTTTATTAAACAACGACTCAGAAAGGTGAACAGAAAATACATTTTTAATACATATATGTATGTAAAAACAGATGATGTAAGGTTTTTGTTCTGTAGGACAACTTTTACAAAAAAGACAACAGTGATAGTTTCAGAGAGAGAGAGAGAGAGAGAGCGAGAGAGAGAGAGAGAGATCACCTGTACCCATAAAAGAAAACCAACGAGGTTGAACAGGTGATCATATTCAATGACAGACTTTACGATTTTAAACGCACTCGACCATCCAATCCCCGGAGGGGAGGGGACTTAGCGATCCTAGTCCTTGCCACTTGACTCAATGACGAACCTACAGAAAGGCGACTCCACCATCCCATACCTACTCTTCTGGGCAAAATTATATCATGCCGCTGTCTGGGCAAAATTATATCACCACACGCTACATTACGTACGCCCTTCTTCATTCGCCAAGTCGGAGCAGAACCAGAAGACCTTAAACTCCATTTCATTTCATTTTTATAGTTTGGTTCAGGGGCGGATCCAGGATTTTCAGAAAGGGGGGGGGGGCGTGCTGCACCAAGATGGGAGTGCGAAGCCCGACCCATGATTTTTGAGTGGACAAAAATGCCCACAAGGACTAATTTCATACTAGTACTGTAAATTACGATTTCCAACCTAAACTGTTTTTGTTCTCCTTTCACGCAAGAATATATGGAGCTAAAAATTGTTCGCCACCGCAAAAAAAATGTATCCGCGCCTGTGGTTGTTTACGGTCATGAAGGGATATACCCACCGACGTAAAATGATTTATTGATGTAGACTACGACTATATTTTCGATAAGTGTCCGGTTTAACGAGCAGGAAAATACAAACGGGCAATGGTGCACGGAGGGATAGGCCTAGAATAAAAGAAATCATCCAAATGTACTCTTTCTAAATCGTTTGACCCGCGCTTGTACTTCTATCCGATTATCGATCGGGCGTAGATGTAAATAACAAAAACATTCGTGTAGAAATCGTGTTCAGGTCGATGATTCTGGTGTTCAAAGCATATTCTGATGGCTTGAAATGATCTGAGCTGTTTTTCAGTAAAGTCACTGAATGATACGGTCGGTGATGCGTCATTTACATTTTCTTTAAAATAACAATTTTCTTACAGCTTAATCGGAAAGTAAAATGAATTGTGGATTACAGGATTGCTTTCTTGATTACTAAGGTAATACAATGTGCTCATAGGTTTCGGGATCGTTCACGGTGTTGATCAAGAAAGTTCCGTGTGGTTTTATTGTCAGCGGTGCGGGACAGAGGGTAACCTTATCTAGACTTGCAGACGGGACGAACATAGGCGTACGAGGAAATTTTTGATTTGGGGGGTGGGGGTGGTGGTGGTTGGTGCCCAAAAAATGTACAATGTACACAACTAAAAACATTTGTTTATGTAACTGTAACTCGTGGCCTACTGTACTCCAATTAATAGAGGGTTCGAGTCTGAAGATTTCTATTTTATTGCCTAACTATAGATACTCTGAATTTAAATTCGCTGTTAAATTTGACACAATCAAGAACACAATATTTTTTATATACAACTTTTACAAAGTACAATTGTGTGCCCAAATTTTCCCAGCATTTGTTGCCCAAAATGCGCATCTTCATTATTCCAGGATACTCTCGTCTTTATCAAGCAGACGATACAGGTATGTGAGTAGTAGGCAAATATATATATAATATACAGAATATGCAACGAAGTTAAGAATCAAATACAATTAAAGCTTTACACCTAATCAAATTATCGCTAGTATTAAACTCAGTAATTGTGTATCCATAAAATTGTACCTTGTGTTAAATTAAACGACGTATAGAAGGGGACGTTATTTGCATTCACCGCCACCCAAATGAGTAAATAGCCCCAGTCTTACCTGTATAGGCATCCCGGGTGCTTTTTGTGCGAACTGGTACAATTTCTTCTTGTCCCTTAATTCCATTTCTCTCTGTTCAAGGTGCTCGTCACATTGTGGCAATGACGTATCAAAATGTTTAATCTTATAGTGGAATCCAGCTTTAATCCATCGTAACATAGGGAACACGGATTGATGTTTTGTTGAAATATGTTCCACTAAAATTCTATCAACAAACCAGTCACTTGCCAGACCAGCATCATCTCGCCATAACTCTATCTTAACAACGTTACCAACCAGAGATCCTAATTTAGATCGGGACACTTTAAACATATCATTTTGACCTCTTTCAAAATCATTTCTCAAGAATCTATCCAGAACTATTTTCTCTGTGAAATTTCCAGCTTCGTCATGTAGAATTATTGTCACATTGGCATCGGTTCCTGCGTTTTTCTTGTCTCCGGTGGCTACGTAGATTAAAATGTCGGACTTAAGATTTCTGCATAAAGACTTTTCTGCCATGTTTGAACTTTAAAAGTCTAGTAGGAGTTGTGCCAAAAGTTAAAATGGAGCCAAACGTGTTGGTGGTGTGAAGTAGACGAGCTATGTCAAATGTTAATAATGGTAGCGCACGTATCAACGTTGTGAAGAATCACAGATGTTAACGGTTTGCCTGTTACCTCTAAATGCCCGGATAGGAGTAAGGAGTATTTTGATAGTAGAGTTCATGGTCTATAATGTCATGTTTTGAATACATATATACGATATAGTTTATAGGATGTAATGAACGATAAAGGTATTTGTATTGGCGATGTGTAAATAAACAAATCTTATCTAGATAAACTAATACCGGAGATTTAGTAGGTAGCCATTTTAAATATAAAGGTATAGAGCCAATATTGGGTAATGGCTGGTAATGTAATCACATGGAGCCGCGGTGGGTCACTGGGTAAGACTTTGGATCAGCAAGACGTTGGTTCTCTTACTTTAGGGGGGGGGGGTCTATCATTTTCTTCCGGCGTGATTTCCACTTACCAGTGGTGCAGGTTGAAGGGTCTGGCAAGAACAGCTGGCCAGCAGGACTTTATCTAGCGGGGGTAAAAATAAGGCGCTCCAAGAAATGCCCGCCCCCCCCCCCCCAAAAAAAAAATTGAAAAAATCTACCATATAGAAAGTCACTCGCCGCTCCGCGCTCAGTATTAACTTGGGCATTATACATGTATTAGCGCCCAACCACTCTGCTGCAGTTCAAATTCGAGCAAAATTTCCCTCATAGCACAATATATAGCGAATGCCCGTCTTCCCCAGTCTCTTAGGAGCTGGACAGTGGGACGAATTCGTTTCATTTCATTTTTCACAATAACGTTAAATCTGACTCCCACGATTCGTTAGATATTTGGTAGTTTGTCATTTTAAATATAGAATTAGAGCAACAACGCAACAATTGTTGTGTATAATGGCTAGTGACGTAATGACGTGTAAACTAACAGTCCATTTGGCAGGAAGCCTACGTACGACAGTTTACATTAAAGTTCAGGGTTAGTCGCATCTAAATGGCCATTATTTCAGAATGACGTTGATTGTATGACCGACATATGTCATATGAGTTCTTTATATTATAAACCAATGTTACATACCCCATTTAGATAAACATATCATTGACAACATTAATTAATGTATTTTAAATCTAATTTATTTACCTAATTATTTCTCCTGTAAGTTAGAGTTGAATTAAACATACATTAAGCAAGAGCTAAATCTGTAGTCCGATGACTGAAGGGGGGGGGCGTCGCCACCGGAGCTGTGAATTTGGGTGGTGATCAGACGTTTAATGGGGCGTATTCTTGATATGGTGGGGGGGGGGGCTCCAATGTCTACAATTGGGGGAAAATGTGATTATGTTGATATAAATGATGATCATGGACTTTCTGTTTATTGGGTTAACGCCCTAATCACTGTGTCACCGTGGTTATATAATGGCCAGAGTCGTCGCATGAAGGGGGGGGGGGGGTAGGGGGCGACACTTCTTATCTGCATGCATGCCAGAAATATTCAAAGGGTGGACCTTAAGAATAACAAGCCTGGGATGGCAAATCACCGGCATTCGCATTCCCAAAACGTATGTAAACGAATTCATATTCCAGTAAATAGAAATGGTAGAATAATGATTTTTCCAAGATATGTTATAGGACTTTTCGATCAAATAGAGCGTTGAAGCGGAAATAAACACAAATTTTTTAGATAAGTTGATTTAGATAAAGCGTTAAAAGAATAAAAAATGTTTTTAAAAATTTCTTTAAACATAAAAATATTAAAGCAGTTACAGTATGCAGGGAGTGGGGTGGGGCGAGAAGCTTTAAAACTCATACTCAACTAGGTAATGCGTTCGTGATGGGTCCAAGTGGAGTAAATAAGGGTTATAATGCGTGGGGAAGTTCTAGAGCAGCTCCGACAGCAACTTTATGGTCTACTCTTATTATTCCGAATTCCAACTGCCAATGTGTATATAGTAATACGTGACCCCGGTATTTCGTCCCATTCGAACGAAAATACATTGTCTCTTGCCAGGCCTTCAATCCTGCGTCACTAACATGGGGTAACCACGTCATTGCATTTCGAACTATATAGTTCCAGCTATATGTGTTGTGTCATTCCATTTCATTAATTAGATCTGATAATGGTGGGGAGGGGTGGCGTTGTTTCTATTCCCCCGTTGTACGGAACAAGGCGTAGGGTCGCCTGTCCAACCTCCTACGGCTGAAGCCAGAGGCGGATCCAGGATTTTCAGAAAGAGGGGGCGTGCTGCACCAGCTTGGGAGTGCGAAGCCCGGAACCGTGATTTTTGAGTGTAAAAAATGCCCACAAGGACTAATTTCATACTAGTACTGTAAATTACGATTTCCAACCTAAACTATTTTCGTTCTCCTTTCTCGCGAGAATATGTGGAGCTAAAAATTGTTCCCCACCTCAAACAATAGAGGGGGCGTGCGCCGGGTGCGCCCCCCTCTGGATCCACGCCTGGAAGCCCCTGTAAGGTTGTTCTGAAATCCCCTAGTCTGTGTCACGTGGACGTTATATCCCCCAACCCTTTCTCCGGATTGCCGTGTCCTATTTATATACAGCATGTATATCTAGGCGATATCTACGGAATAAAATATTATTTCAAATAATTTAGGCCAGAATATAAACATTGTTACAATGAACGTGAAAATTGTATATTTAATTCAAGGAGTGAACAGCTTGTTATTTATTAAATTTACAGAATATTTCAATGTTTCAGTCCATCAAATCTGAACAGCTTGTGTTATGGTTATTTACAGAATGTTTACCGTTTTCAATTTTATATAAACCAAGTTATAATCAATTTTAGAGATACAATAATACGATATATTCAACGTAGACTGTAAGACTTTGGTCCTGAAGACCTGATTGTGTCTTTGACTAATTGTTGGTTCACTCTTTCTATGGAGTCGGGGGTGGGGGTGGTTAGCGCGTGTACGCTGTATCATAAAGCCTGTCAACTGGAGTGGTTTCGAATCCCCAGTTGTACGTGACAGGGAGTAGGGTCGCCTGTCCAACCTGTTGGGTTTTCTCCGGGTCCTCCGGTTTCCTCCGATAAAATGGTTATATTTTGATAAAATCCTAACCATTGTCAAAATATCTAACAAATTCTATCTGTTTATGAGATGTGGTTGGTAGACCAAATATGGTAATGCCCCCCCCCCCCCCATAGGTCTTGGGAAATGGCGATCTTGTCTAACTCTGAGACCATTTCCCTCAGCGTAGCAGCGCAGTAAGCATGCCACCCCGTCTGGTCGGGGTATTATGTAAACTCTGCAAAAACATCAATCTTAACAAAAACGAAAGCTACCCTAATTAAATGAAATAGGCTTTAACGTCATAGTTTTCTGTGGAAACCTGGCTAATGAAGGCGGATTACAGATTAAGATTAAAACATTTTAAACAATTAGAAAGTAATTAACAACCTTTTATCTGTCACAGTAGATGAAATGACATGAAATGGGATTTAATACGTCATTGTTCTGCCCCAGCCGAGTTGGAAACGTCCAAGGGCTCCACAGTATACGAGTTTAAATATTTGTGCTATAATATAAATACGAGATTAAAATAAATTGTACAACAACGTTCGACTAAAAAAAAAAAAAAAAAAAAAAAAAAAAAATATATATATATAACACGTGATTGTCTGCGATATCACTTCGGTGGAAGCGGACGTAAAATACAACTACTTCACACACACAAATTGTACAAAAATGAGAGAGAGAAATGGGGTTTATCAATGCCCACTTGACACGGGACTAACACATGGTTGAATTTTATTTCAATAATTCGCTTGCGGGGTCTTGACCAGTGGCTTGAAACCGGAAAAGACGTGGGCAGTGGATAATCCGAGAATGTAATTAGGGTTTCACACTGCGTAGCTTGTGTGAAACACTATTGTTTTTGTTAAAATTATTAGGGTTTCACACTGCGAAGCTTGTGTGAAACACTATTGTTTTTGTTAAAATTATTATTAGGCTTTCAGACTTTCGTCTGAAAGCCTATTGTGATTACTAAAATTATTATTTATTAGGCTTTCAGACTTTCGTCTGAAAGACTATTGTTTTTACTAAAATTATTATTAGGCTTTCAGACTTTCGTCTGAAAGCCTATTGTGATTACTAAAATTATTAGGGTTTCACACTGCGAAGCTTGTGTGAAACACTATTGTTTTTGTTAAAATTATTATTCTTATTATTATTATTATTATTATTCTTTTGTGTTGAGTAGATCTCAGCAACTACGTGTCGCATCGTTACGATTTCTTCGGTTTTACTGGGAAAGTGGGTGTGACTTAGAGGATAAAGCTATTTTGAACGTTCTGCGACAATGCGAAATGTCCGAAATCACCGAAGTTATCGTTTTTACAAATATTGCGGTAATTTTAACAATAATCATGGGATTTTAACTTTCGATACATTTTGGCATAGCTGGAGACAGGGCACATAGCTGCGCTACTTTCGATTTTTGATTTTCGGCAATTCTTCGAAGATATTAGGCGCCAAATTTCGGAAATTTAAAATTTTACAAAAAACTTTTTTATTTATGAATATTTTTTAGTCGTGTTGTGCACAAAATTAAAGAGTCATCTGACTTGCGCAAAAATGTTAAAAAATTTTGTCTCAGTAATTTTCCTTGGCCTCCATTGGCTAATTCAGTTTTTCAGTCCTAGATTAATTTTTTATTGTTCGATTTGTATAAAACAAAGTTCATATGCTTCGTTGTCTCAATTGTCATTTTTTTTATTACCAAAAGTGTTATCTGTCGGCACCGGAAGTGGCATAATTTTACCAAAAACTACAATTTTGACAGTTAGGTATATTTTTTGAAAACAAATATTATTTTTTTGAAAAATTATATGACTCAAAGAGTGTGTCCTTTAAAGGCGCAAAAAATGTCGGAAGCAGTTTTTTTAATTTCTTTTTCATTTTCTAGCAAATTGGATTAAGAGGTGAAAAAGGGGTAAAATTGACCTATTTACAACTCATTCAGGCTTTTCAGATTTTAAAATATTTTTACGTAACTTTTATAAACTTGTAGCTATAATCCATACGAAGAGAATGTATGTGAAAATTAGTTTGTAATATAAGCAGTTGCCGAGAAATAGGCAATTTTGCATGAGTCACTTTTCACGTAATTTTGGCTGTAAAAGAATCAATTATTATTCGATTTTCAATTTTCTTTCGCCATTGGATGCCTAATGCCATAGTGGACTATGTCAAACCATTTTACCCCTTGCGCTGCCACCGGAAATGACGTCATTTGCTCAAAACTTAAATTTTAGCCTCCAAAAAACAATATTTTATTCAAATGAGTCGTATTTGTTATTTTTTTCAAATTGTGATATTTGATTCTATTGATCAAATAGATTGAACCCATACGATCATACAGATACCACAAAATGGTTAATAACTTGTACGGTTGCAGAGAAATGGGCGATTTTCCTTAAGTCACTTTTCAAGGTTTTTGGTCTATAAAAGTGTCAGTTATTATTCGATTTTCATAAAATTTTCACCATATGATATCTTGTGTCATTTATGATTTCATAGAACTAATTTAACATTTTCAGTATCACCGGAAGTAATGTCATTTTGGCAAAAACTGTACTTTTAGCCTTCAAAACAGACATTTTTTTCAAATGAGTCTGATTTGTAATATATTTCAAATTATGATATTTGATTCCAATCAACAAATGGATTGAACCCATACGATCATATGGATACCAAAAGATAGTTTTTATCGTGTACGGTTGCCGAGAAATAGACGATTTTCTACAAGTCACTTTTCAAGGTTTTTGGTCTATAAAAGTGGCAATTCTCATTCGATTTACATACAATTTTCGCCATTATGCTGCCTTATGCCATTTCTGATTTCATAAAACTAATTGAACATTTTCATTATCACCGGAAGTAATGAAATTTTGCCAGGATCACTTACAAGTAACATATATATAAAATGAATTGATATTGCTGGATTTGGTTGATTCTTCGTCCATTTTATTTGATGTTTACAATGCTTATGTGGAAACCTGTTTGATGGTTTCATTGGTATCGGAAGTGACATATGTTTAAGGGTAACGTGGCACCGAAAGTGACGTGGCACCAGTGAAACCCGTCATTCCTGCATGCAGGTCTAGTTATTATTTATTATTATTATTTTATTTTTCGGGGGAGCCTATTTCTCAGTGTCTGTAACAGATACAGATCTGGGACGTAATTTTCTATCAGGAAACCATATAGTGGCCATCCCTTCCACTGTATTTGAAACTTCTGCGCAGACCGGAAGTGGCCGAATTTTGTGCGTTGCCAAAAAATTAAAAAACGGCCGTAGATTCGTCAATTCTGTACCTATTTTCATACAAATTACATTTTTGGAAACCCTGAGTCTTTTGTCGGACGATAGCAGTTGAAAATTTTGCAATTTAGAAACTTCGCCGCTGACTTCTAGCATTCGAAAAATGAAAATATGTTGTTTAAGACACATTTTTTGTTATTTTTCAAAATTTTCAAATTTGACCTACATTTTTGGATACCTGAAGGCAATCCGGTTCCAGTAATATAAGTTTCATTCAGAGTCATCGCCCTTTATTTTTCGATTTTTTTCGAATTTTCTTCACATTTTGTGAGCTTAAGTTTCGTTTTACGGCCGGATCGACGTTTCTGAAATTCCTGGAACATGAAGTAATATGGTCAAACCACCGTTTAAAGCAATTTCAACAACAATCCGTAAACCGGAAGTAGTCGAAATACTATGCGATATTTTGAAAAAAACGTGAAAAATTGGTGTTTTGGGTAAAAACACGATTTTTCCGTCCGATATCAACGGATTAAACAAATTAAGGTATCATTTGGTCGGGCGGTAATTGGACCACTGAATGATACCCAATTCGTACGGATACGATCAGCAGGAAGCAAAATATGGATCGCTGAAAATCAAGTATTTTCTGATTTGGAGCGTTTTTAGATGCCTGTATCTCGAAAACTGCTCCACAGTTTTTTATGAAACTTTCTCTATCGAGAGACCTTGCAGTAATCTTGTGTACGAAACATTCCATTACGACTTTGAAATATCTGGAAAAGGTGAAATAACGGACTGAAAATCGAAAAAAGTCGAAAAATCGTGAAATTTTGGAAAATGCTCTGCTATTTTTCTATTTTAAGAGATTTTCAAAAAAAATTTGTATATTCAGATCGCTGACCTAATTACGATTCTAACGATGTATAATATGTATGTAGTTATTGAAATTCAATTTTTGATATTTTAAATTTTTTGCATTTTTGGCATTTTTGAACCTAGGATTTCTCAGGGGCATTTTATCTGATCAGATAATGTAATATATCATTACAGAGCCCTGTGGCTATTTTAGTGCCTAAACCGGTTATCAAAACTATATCGACAATAATAACCATACCGGAAGTATTCAAGAAATGTAAAAAAAAAGGTTAAAAACATTGTCGCACTTGCAAAAAACTTGATTTTTCCCTTAGGTAATAGCGGACCAAAAGAACTAAAGTGTCGTTGGATAGCCCTATTAATGGACCATCATATGGTATCTAAATAATACGATATCGATGGTAAGGAAATAAATTATTGTGTGCCAAAAATCTAGTATTTTCCGATTTTTTAACATTCTGAGACGTCCTTTTCTCGAAAACGACGCCGCAGATTTTTCTTAAACTTTTCTTACTCAAAGTCCTATCGGTTGTCTATATAGTGAATCCAAACTGAAAAGCATTGAAATAATATAAGTGGTCGAAAAATGGCCTCAAACTTTGAAAAAAACTGAAAAATCGTTAAATTTTTGGAAACGCTCTTTAATTTATCTTTTTTTCCCAAACTACTCAATGGATGTTTCTGACACTTCTGGTACAGAAAGTTAATTATCCAGAGAACTTCGTAAAGCTATCATGACAACGATCGTAAAACCGGAAGTAGTCGAAAAAATGTCCGATATTTTGAAAAAAATTATTTTTTTTACGAAAACCTTTTTTATTTATGAATATTTTTTGATGATATTTTACACAGGGTTAAAAATATCATCCTACTTGAGCAGAAATGAGAAAAAAAATTGTCTCGGTAATTTGCGTTAGCCGCCATCGGCTAATTTAGTTTTTCGTACCCAGAAAAATTATTTATTGTTCGATTTGTATAAAACAAAGTTCATATGCACCGTGGTCACAATTGCAATTTTTTTTGTTACGGTGAAATTTTTCTGTCGGCAACGGAAGTGACGTAATATTAACAAAAACTACAATTTTGACAGTTCGGTACCACTTTTTGAAAGCAAATATTATTTTTTTTTCAAAACTGATATAACTAAAAGGATGCACCCTGCAAAGGTGCACAAAATCCTTAGCTCATATTTTTTAATTTCAATTTCATTTTCGGGCAATTTCGAATAAAATGTAAAATAAAGTGTAAAATTCAGTTATTTACAATTCATTCAGCGTCTTCATATTTTGAAATATTTATTTGTAATTTTCATAAACTCGTAGCAATAATCCAGACGAAGAGAATGTATGCGAAAATTAGTTTGTAATATGAGCAGTTGCCGAGAAATATGCAATTTTGCATGCATCACTTTTCACGTTATTTTGCCTATAAAAGAGTGAATTATTATTCGATTTGCAATAATTTTTTGCCATTTGATGCCTAATGCCAATTTGGACTAGGTCAAGCCAATTTTAAATTTTCACTGTGACCGGAAATGACGTCATTTGGGCAAAAACTGTATTTTTAACCTAAAAAACAAATATTTTATTCAAATGAGTCTGCCTTATAATATTTTTAAAATCATGATATTTGATTCCCACCAACGAATAGAATAAAGCCATACGACCATACGGATACCACAAAATGGTTTCTAACTTGTACGGTTACAGAGAAATAGGCGATCTTCTATAAGTCACTTTTCAAGGTTTTTGGTCTATAAAAGTGTCAATTATTATTCGATTTTTATAATTTTTTTACCATTTGATGCCTTATGCCATTTATGACTTCTATAAACTAAATTAACATTTCAATATCTCCGGAAGTAATGTAATTTTTGCAAAAAACGTATTTTTAGCCATCAAAACAAACATTATATTGAAGGGATTTATATTTATTATTCGTTTAACTTTATAACGTCTGACTCTAATGGGCAGTAAGATTGAATCAATACCATCATATTGATATCAAGAAAAGGCTTCTAGCATGTTCCCTTGTCGAATAATAGCCAATTTTCTCAGGGTCACTTTTAAATTTTATACCTTCTTAATTTCAGTTTATGGGTTATAGGTTGATTATTTATTGCCCGATATGTATAAAACAAAGTTTGTATTTTGTATGTTGCGAATTTTCGACTTATTTTTCACCTATAAAAATTTCTTTCGGCACCGGAAGTGACGTAATTTTGCCATAATTTACAATTTTGACCGGTCTTTTCGCCAGCAAATATTACTTTTACATATGATAGAGGGTGTCACTGAAGCAAAACAACTAAAGTATACTTTGGTAGCTCAATGGATCGGCTATGGTATAATGAACTTCCTGTATGATTCCTGAAAGCCGGTTCAGTGCTGCTTGCAGGTCTAGTTATTAGGCTTTCAGACTTTCGTCTGAAAGCCTATTGTGATTACTAAAATTATTATTTATTATTATTATTTTTTTTTTCGGCGGAGCCTATTTCTCAGTGCCTGTAACAGATACCGATCTGGGACCTAATTCTCTATCGGGAAACCATGTGTTGGCTACTTGATAAACTATATTTGAAACTTCTGCGCAGACCGGAAGCGGTCGAATTTCGTGCGGTGTCAGAAAATCAAAAAATGGCCGTAGATTCGTCAATTCTGTACCTATTTTCATACAAATGACATTTTCGGAAACCCTGAGTCTTTTCTCGGACGATAGCAGTTGAAAATTTCGATATTTCGAAACTTCATCGCTGACTTCTTGCGATCGAAAAATGAAAAATGTTGTTTGAGAGACAATTTTTGTTATTTTTCAAAATTTTGAAATTTGACCTACATTTTTGGATACTTGAAGTCCATCCGATTCCAGTAATATAAGTTTCATTCAGAGTTATCGCCCTTTATTTTTCGATTTTTTTCGAATTTTCTACCCATTTTGTGAGCTCGGGTTCCGTTTTATGGCCGAATTGACGTTTCTGAAATTTCTGAGGCATGAAGCCAAATGACCATTGCAAGGAATAAAGCAATTTCAACAATAATCTGTACACCGGAAGTGGTCGAAATAATGTCCGATATTTTGAAAAAAATGCAAAAAATGGGTATTTTGGGGAAAAACGCGATTTCTCCGTCCGATATCAATGGATTAGACGAATTATGGTACCATTGGATTGCACTAGGATTGTGCTATCGTATGATACCCAATTTGTACGGATACGACGAGCAGGAAGCAAAATATGGCACGCTGAAAATCAAGTATTTTCTGATTTGGAGCGTTTTTGGACGCCTGTATCTCGAAAACTTAACCGCAACTTTTTTTTTAACTTTCTCTATCGAGAGTCCATTCGATAGTCTTGTGAATTATGCCATCCAATAAGACTTTGAAATGTCTGGAATACGATAAAAAAGGGACTGAAAATCAAAAAAAGTCGAAAAATCGTGAAATTTTGGAAAATGCTCTACTATTTTTTTATTTTAAGAGATTTTCAAAAAAAGGTTGTATATTCAGATAGCTGACCTAATTACGATTCTAACGATGTATAATATGTATGTAGTTATTGAAATTTAATTTTCGATATTTTAAATTTTTTGCATTTTTGGCACTTTTGAACATAGGATTTCTCAGATGCATTTTATCTGATCAGATAATGTAATATATCATTACAGAGCCTCGTGGCTATTTTAGTGCCCAAACCGGCTATTAAAACTATTCCGACAATAATAACCATACCGGAAGTATTCAAAAAATGAAAAAAAAAGGTTAAAAACATTGTCGCACTTGCGAGAAACTTGATTTCTCCCTTAGGTAATAGCGGACCAAAAGAACTAAAGTGTCGCTGGATAGCCCTATTAATGGACCATCATAATGGTATCTAAATAATACGATTTCGATGGTAAGGAAATAAATTATTGTATGCCAAAAATCTAGTATTTTCCGATTTTTTAACATTCTGGGACGCCCTTTTCTCGAAAACGCCGCCGCAGATTTTTCTTCAACTTTTCTTACTCAAAGTCCTATCGGTTGTCTATATAGTGAATCCAAAATGAAAAGCATTGAAATAATATAAATGGTCCAAAAATGGCCTCAAACTTTGAAAAAAATTGAAAAATCGTTACATTTTTGGAAACGCTCTTTAATTTATCTTTTTTTCCAAAACTACTCAATGGATGTTTCTGACACTTCTGGTACAGAAAGTTAATTATCCAAAGAAATTCGTAAAGCTATCACGACAACGATCGTAAAACCGGAAGTAGTCGAAAAAATGTCCGATATTTTGAAAAAAAATATTTTTTTTACGAAAACCTTTTTTATTTATGAATATTTTTTGATGATATTTTACACAGGGTTAAAAATATCATCCTACTTGAGCAGAAATGAGAAAAAAAATTGTCTCGGTAATTTGCGTTAGCCGCCATCGGCTAATTTAGTTTTTCGTACCCAGAAAAATTATTTATTGTTTGATTTGTACAAAACAAAGTTCATATGCTCCGTGGTCCCAATTGTAATTTTTTTTGTTACGGTGAAATTTTTCTGGCGGCAACGGAAGTGACGTAATATTAACAAAAACTACAATTTTGACCGTTCAGTACCACTTTTTGAAAGCAAATATTATTTTTTTTCAAAACTGATATAACTAAAAGGATGCACCCTGCAAAGGTGCACAAAATCCTTAGCTCAGATTTTTAAATTTCAATTTCATTTTCGGGCAATTTCGAATAAAATGTAAAATAAAGTGTAAAATTCAGTTATTTACAATTCATTCAGCGTCTTCATATTTTGAAATATTTATTTGTAATTTTCATAAACTCGTAGCAATAATCCAGACGAAGAGAATGAATGCGCAAATTAGTTTGTAATATGAGCAGTTGCCGAGAAATATGCAATTTTGCATGCATCACTTTTCACGTTATTTTGCCTATAAAAGAGTGAATTATTATTCGATTTGCAATATTTTTTTTCCATTTGATGCTTAATGCCAATTTGGACTAGGTCAAGCCAATTTTACATTTTCACTGTGACCGGAAATGACGTCATTTGGGCAAAAACTGTATTTTTAACTTAAAAAACAAATATTTTATTCAAATGAGTCTGCCTTATAATATTTTTAAAATTATGATATTTGATTCCCATCAACGAATAGAATGAAGCCATACGACCATACGGATACCACAAAATGGTTTCTAACTTGTACGGTTACAGAGAAATAGGCGATCTTGTATAAGTCACTTTTCAAGGTTTTTGGTCTATAAAAGTGTCAATTATTATTCGATTTTTATAATTTTTTTTACCATTTGATGCCTTCTGCCATTTATGACTTCTATGAACTATGAACATTTTCAATATCTCCGGAAGTAATGTAATTTTTGCAAAAAACGTATTTTTAGCCTTCAAAACAAACATTTTTTTGAAGGGATTTATATTTATTATTCGTTTAACTTTATAACGTCTGACTCTAATGGGCAGTAAGATTGAATCAATACCATCATATTGATATCAAGAAAAGGCTTCTAGCGTGTTCCCTTGTCGAATAATAGCCAATTTTCCCAGGGTCACTTTTAAGTTTTATACCTTCTTAATTTCAGTTTATGGGTTATAGGTTGATTATTTATTGCCCGATATGTATAAAACAAAGTTTGTATTTTGTATGTTGCGAATTTTCGACTTATTTTTCACTTATAAAAATTTCTTTCGGCACCGGAAGTGACGTAATTTTGCCATAATTTACAATTTTGACCGGTCTTTTCGCCAGCAAATATTACTTTTACATATGATAGAAGGTGTCACTGAAGCAAAACAATTAAAGTATAGTTTGGTAGCTCAATGGATCGGCTAGGGTATAATGAACTTCCTGTATGATTCCTGAAAGCCGGTTCAGTGCTGCTTGCAGGTCTAGTTTATTATTATTATTTTATTTTTCGGGGGAGCCTATTTCTCAGCGCCTGTAACAGATACCGATCTGGGACCTAATTCTTTATAGGGAAACCATGTGTTGGCTACTTGATAAACTATTTTTGAAACTTCTGCGCAGACCGGAAGTGGTCGAATTTCGTGCTCTGTCAAAAAATTAAAAAACGGCCGTAGATTCGTCAATTCTGTACCTATTTTCATACAAATGACATTTGCGGAAACCTCGAGTCTTTTCTCGGACGATAGCAGTTGAAAATTTCGATATTTCGAAACTTCATCGCTGACTTCTTGCGATCGAAAAATGAAAAATTTTATTTGAGAGACAATTTTTGTTATTTTTCAAAAGTTTCAAATTTGACCTACATTTTTGGATACCTGAAGGCAATCTGGTTCCAGTAATATAAGTTTCATTCCGAGTTATCGCCCTTTATTTTTCGATTTTTTTCGAATTTTCTTCACATTTTGTGAGCTTAAGTTTCGTTTTACGGCCGGATCAACGTTTCTCAAATTCCTGATACATGAAGCAATATTGTCAAACCACCGTTTAAAGCAATTTCAACAACAATCCGTAAACCGGAAGTAGTCGAAATAATATGCGATATTTTGAAAAAATCGTGAAAAATTGGTGTCTTGGGTAAAAACACGATTTCTCCGTCCGATATCAACGGATTAAACAAATTAAGGTATCATTTGGTCTAGCGGTGATTGGACCACTGAATGATACCCAATTCGTACGGATACGATGAGCTGGAAGCAAAATATGGCACGCTGAAAATCAAGTATTTTCTGATTTGGAGCGTTTTTGGACGCCTGTATTTCGAAAACTGCTCCAGCGATTTTTCTTAAACTTTATCTATCGATGGTCCTTCCGGTAGTCTTTAGCATGGATCCATCCATTAAGACTATTATATAATTGGAATAAGACAAAAAAGGGACTCAAAATCGAAAAAAGTCGAAAAATCGTGAAATTTGGGAAAATGCTCTACTATTTTTTTATTTTAAGAGATTTTCAAAAAAAAGATATATATTTAAAAAGCTGACCTAATTACGATTCTAATGATGTATAATATGTATGCAGTTATTGAAATTTAATTTTCAATATTTTGACATTTTGACATTTTTAACACTTTTGAACATGGGATTTCTCAGAAGTATTTTATTTGATCGTATAGTGTCGTATATCATTAGAGAGCCCTGTTCCCATGCAAACTCCAAAACTGGATGTGAAAACTACTCGACAATGATTCGTATACCGGAAGTAGTTCAAAAAACAAAGAAAAATGTAAAAAAGATGAAAAAAAATTGGAGCTCTTGCCAAAAGTTCGAATTCTCCGTCACATATTAGCGGACCAAAACAATGAAAGTGTCTTTGGATAGTTCCATTAATAGACGATCGTATAACATCTAAATAACACGAATTTGATTCTTACGAAATAAATTATGGTACGCCGAAAACTAAGTATTTTCCGTTTTGGAGCATTCTGAGGCGCCTTTTTCTCGAAAACGACGCCTACGATTTTTCTTAAACTTTTTTTACTCAGAGTCCTATCGGTGGCCTAGCGTGTGCATTTAATAATAAAAGCGTTGCAATATTATAGGCGGTCCAAAAATGACCTCAATCTTTGAAAAAAGTTGAAAAATCATTAAATTATTGAAAAAGCTCTTTTATTTATCTTTTTTTCAAAAATTACTTAATGAATGTTTCTGATATTTCTGCTACAGGAAGTTAAGTATCTAATCAACTTGTTAAAGCAATTCCGACAATGATCGAAAAACCGGAAGTAGTCGAAAAAATATCCGATATATTGATTTTTTTTTACATTTTTACAGAAAACTTTTTTATTTATGAATATTTTTTGATGGTAGTTTACACAGTGTTAAAGTATCACCCTACTTGAGCATAAGTGAGAAAGAATTTTGTCTCAGTAATTTTCTTTAGTCGCCATTGGCTAATTTAGTTTTTCGTACCTAGATTAATTATTTATTGTTCGATTTGTATAAAACAAAGTGCATATGATTCGTAATGTCAATTGTAATATTTTTTGTTACGGTGACATTTTTCTGCACGCAACGGAAGTGGCGTAAAATTAACAAAAACTACAATTTTGAGAGTTAAGTACCACTTTTTGACAGCAAATATTTTTTTTTTCGAAAACTGATATAACAAAAAGTATGCGCCCTGTAAAGGCGCATAAAATGTTTGGCTGAGATTCTTAAATTTCAATTTCATTTTCGGGCAATTTCGAATAAAATGTAAAAAAAAGGGTAAAATTCAGTTATTACAACCCATTGAACGTCTTTATATTTTGAACTATTTATTCGTAACTTTCATAAACTCGTAGCCATAATCCAGACGAAGAGAATGTATGCGAAAAATAGTTTGTAAAATGAGCAGTTGCCGAGAAATATGCAATTTTGCATGCATCACTTTTCACGTTTTTTTGCCTGTAAAATAGTAAATTATTATCCGATTTTCAATAAAAAATTTTTATTCGATGCCTAATGCCAATTTGGACTAGGTTAAGCCAAATTTACAGTTTCACTGTGACCGAAAATGACGTCATTTTGGCAAAAACTGTATTTTTAACGTAGAAAACAAATATTTTATTCAAATGAATCTTGTTTATAATATTTTTAAAATTATGATATTTGAATCCCATCACCCAATAGCATGAACCCATACCATCATACAGATACCACAAACAAGTTTCTAACTTGTACGGTTGCCGAGAAATAGACGATTTTCTATAAGTCACTTTTCAAGCTTTTTGGTCTATAAAAGTGTCAATTATTATTCAATTTTCATACAATTTTCACCATGTGATGCCTTATGCCATTTATGATTGCAATGATCTGATTTAACATTTCCATTATCACCGGAAGTAATGTCATATTTGCAAAAACCGTATTTTTAGACTTCAAAATAAAATTTTACTCCAAAATTAGATTTTGCGCGATCCGACCCAAGATGGCGTGTTCAATGACAAATATTACGGGACGCTGAAGATCTAGTATTTTCCTTTTTGGACTTTTATATGATATCAGAATGATACAAATTCGATGGTTAGGCAATAGATTATGAGATGCCGAAAATATAGTATTTTCCTCTTTTTTTGGAGCCTTTTCAAACTCGTTTATCTCGAAAACTACTTCTAGTTCACTTCTTAAACTTCTGTTACCCCGAGTCCTATCGGTCGTTTAGGGTATAAAGGTAAATTTAAAAGCATGGCAATGATCTAAAGGACCCTGAAAGCCGATTCAGCACTGCTATGCAGGTCTAGTTATTATTATTTTATTTTTCGGGGGAGCCTATTTCTCAGCGCCTGTAACAGATACCGATCTGGGACCTAATTCTCTATAGGGAAACCATGTGTTGGCTACTTGATAAACTATTTTTGAAACTTCTGCGCAGACCGGAAGTGGTCGAATTTCGTGCTCTGTCAAAAAATTAAAAAACGGCCGTAGATTCATCAATTCTGTACCTATTTTCATACAAATGACATTTTCGGAAACCTTGAGTCTTTTCTCGGACGATAGCAGTTGAAAATTTCGATATTTCGAAACTTCATCGCTGACTTCTTGCGATCGAAAAATGAAAAATTTTATTTGAGAGACAATTTTTGTTGTTTTTCAAAATTTTCAAATTTGACCTACATTTTTGGATACCTGAAGGCAATCTGGTTCCAGGAATATAAGTTTCATTCCGAGTTATCGCCCTTTATTTTTCGATTTTTTTCGAATTTTCTTCACATTTTGTGAGCTTAAGTTTCGTTTTACGGCCGGATCAACGTTTCTCAAATTCCTGATACATGAAGCAATATTGTCAAACCACCGTTTAAAGCAATTTCAACAACAATCCGTAAACCGGAAGTAGTCGAAATAATATGCGATATTTTGAAAAAAACGTGAAAAATTGGTGTCTTGGGTAAAAACACGATTTCTCCGTCCGATATCAACGGATTAAACAAATTAAGGTATCATTTGGTCTAGCGGTGATTGGACCACTGAATGATACCCAATTCGTACGGATACGATGAGCTGGAAGCAAAATATGGCACGCTGAAAATCAAGTATTTTCTGATTTGGAGCGTTTTTGGACGCCTGTATTTCGAAAACTGCTCCAGCGATTTTTCTTAAACTTTATCTATCGATGGTCCTTCCGGTAGTCTTTAGCATGGATCCATCCATTAAGACTATTATATAATTGGAATAAGACAAAAAAGGGACTGAAAATCGAAAAAAGTCGAAAAATCGTGAAATTTGGGAAAATGCTCTACTATTTTTTTATTTTAAGAGATTTTCAAAAAAAAGATATATATTTAAAAAGCTGACCTAATTACGATTCTAATGATGTATAATATGTATGCAGTTATTGAAATTTAATTTTCAATATTTTGACATTTTGACATTTTTAACACTTTTGAACATAGGATTTCTCAGAAGTATTTTATTTGATCGTATAGTGTCGTATATCATTAGAGAGCCCTGTTCCCATGCAAACTCCAAAACTGGATGTGAAAACTACTCGACAATGATTCGTATACCGGAAGTAGTTCAAAAAACAAAGAAAAATGTAAAAAAGATGAAAAAAAATTGGAGCTCTTGCCAAAAGTTCGAATTCTCCGTCACATATTAGCGGACCAAAACAATTAAAGTGTCTTTGGATAGTTCCATTAATAGACGATCGTATAACATCTAAATAACACGAATTTGATTCTTAGGAAATAAATTATGGTACGCCGAAAACTAAGTATTTTCCGTTTTGGAGCATTCTGAGGCGCCTTTTTCTCGTAAACGACGCCTACGATTTTTCTTAAACATTTTTTACTCAGAGTCCTATCGGTGGCCTAGCGTGTGCATTTAATAATAAAAGCGTTGCAATATTATAGGCGGTCCAAAATTGACCTCAATCTTTGAAAAAAGTTGAAAAATCATTAAATTATTGAAAATGCTCTTTTATTTATCTTTTTTTCAAAAATTACTTAATGAATGTTTCTGATATTTCTGCTACAGGAAGTTAAGTATCTAATCAACTTGTTAAAGCAATTCCGACAATGATCGATAAACCGGAAGTAGTCGAAAAAATATCCGATATATTGATTTTTTTTTACATTTTTACAGAAAACTTTTTTATTTATGAATATTTTTGATGGTAGTTTACACAGAGTTAAAGTATCACCCTACTTGAGCATAAGTGAGAAAGAATTTTGTCTCAGTAATTTTCTTTAGTCGCCATTGGCTAATTTAGTTTTTCGTACCTAGATTAATTATTTATTGTTCGATTTGTATAAAACAAAGTGCATATGATTCGTAATGTCAATTGTAATATTTTTTGTTACGGTGACATTTTTCTGCACGCAACGGAAGTGGCGTAAAATTAACAAAAACTACAATTTTGAGAGTTAAGTACCACTTTTTGACAGCAAATATTTTTTTTTTCGAAAACTGATATAACAAAAAGTATGCGCCCTGTAAAGGCGCATAAAATGTTTGGCTGGGATTCTTAAATTTCAATTTCATTTTCGGGCAATTTCGAATAAAATGTAAAAAAAAGGGTAAAATTCAGTTATTACAACCCATTCAACGTCTTTATATTTTGAACTATTTATTCGTAACTTTCATGTATGCGAAAAATAGTTTGTAACATGAGCAGTTGCCGAGAAATATGCAATTTTGCATGCATCACTTTTCACGTTTTTTTGCCTGTAAAATAGTAAATTATTATCCGATTTTCAATAATTTTTTTTCATTCGATGCCTAATGCCAATTTGGACTAGGTTAAGCCAATTTTACAGTTTCACTGTGACCGAAAATGACGTCATTTTGGCAAAAACTGTATTTTTAACCTAGAAAACAAATATTTTATTCAAATGAGTCTTGTTTATAATATTTTTAAAATTATGATATTTGAATCCCATCACCGAATAGCATGAACCCATACCATCATACAGATACCACAAAAAAGTTTCTAACTTGTACGGTTGCCGAGAAATAGACGATTTTCTACAAGTCACTTTTCAAGCTTTTTGGTCTATAAAAGTGTCAATTATTATTCAATTTTCATACAATTTTCACCATGTGATGCCTTATGCAATTTATGATTGCAATGATCTGATTCAACATTTCCATTATCACCGGAAGTAATGTTATATTTGCAAAAACCGTATTTTTAGACTTCAAAATAAAATTTTACTCCAAAATTAGATTTTGCGCGATCCGACTCAAGATGGCGTGTTCAATGACAAATATTACGGGACGCTGAAGATCTAGTATTTTCCTTTTTGGACTTTTATATGATATCAGAATGATACAAATTCGATGGTTAGGCAATAGATTATGAGATGCCGAAAATATAGTATTTTCCTCTTTTTTTGGAGCCTTTTCAAACTCGTTTATCTCGAAAACTACTTCTATTTCACTTCTTAAACTTCTGTTACCCCGAGTCCTATCGGTCGTTTAGGGTATAAAGGTAAATTTAAAAGCATGGCAATGATCTAAAGGACCCTGAAAGCCGATTCAGCACTGCTATGCAGGTCTAGTTATTATTATTTTTTTTTTCGCCGGAGCCTATTTCTCAGTGCCTGTAACAGATACCGATCTGGGACCTAATTCTCTATTGGGAAACCATGTGTTGGCTACTTGATAAACTATATTTGAAACTTCTGCACAGACCGGAAGTGGTCGAATTTCGTGCGGTGTCAAAAAATTAAAAAACGGCCGTAGATTCGTCAATTCTGTACCTATTTTCATACAAATGACATTTTCGGAAACCCCGAGTCTTTTCTCGGACGATAGCAGTTGGAAATTTTGATATTTCGAAACTTCATCGCTGACTTCTTGCGATCGAAAAATGAAAAATGTTGTTTGAGAGACAATTTTTGTTATTTTTCAAAATTTTGAAATATGACCTACATTTTTGGATACCTGAAGTCCATCCGATTCCAGTAATATAAGTTTCATTCAGAGTTATCGCCCTTTATTTTTCGATTTTTTTCGAATTTTCTACCCATTTTGTGAGCTCGGGTTTCGTTTTATGGCCGAATTGACGTTTCTGAAACTTCTGAGGCATGAAGCCAAATGACCATTGCAAGGAATAAAGCAATTTCAACAATAATCTGTACACCGGAAGTGGTCGAAATAATGTCCGATATTTTGAAAAAAATGCAAAAAATGGGTATTTTGGGGAAAACGCGATTTCTCCGTCCGATATCAATGGATTAGACAAATTAGGGTACCATTGGATTGCACTAGGATTGTACTATCATATGATACCCAATTCGTACGGATACGATGAGCAGGAAGCACAATATGGCACGCTGAAAATCAAGTACTTTCTGATTTGGAGCGTTTTTGGATGCCTGTAGCTCGAAAACTTAACCGCAACTTTTTTTTAAAATTTTTCTACCGAGAGTCCTTTCGGAGTTATTTTGCATGAAACCATCCAGTAAGACTTTGAAATATGTGGAATAGGTGAAATAACGGACTGAAAATCAAAAAAAGTCGAAAAATCGTGAAATTTTGGAAAATGCTCTACTATTTTTTTATTTTAAGAGATTTTCAAAAAAAGGTTGTATAATCAGATAGCTGACCTAATTACGATTCTATCGATGTATAATATGTATGTAGTTATTGAAATTTAATTTTCGATATTTTATTTTTTTTGCATTTTTAGCACTTTTGAACATAGGATTTCTCAGGGGCATTTTATCTGATCAGATAATGTAATATGTCATTACAGAGCCCTGTGGCTAATTTAGTGCCCAAACCGGCTATTAAAACTATTCCGACAATAATAGCCATACCGGAAGTATTCAAAAAATGAAAAAAAATGTTAAAAACATTGTCGCACTTGCGAAAAACTTGATTTCTCCCTTAGGTAATAGCGGACCAAAAGAACTAAAGTGTCGCTGGTTAGCCCTATTAATTGACCATCATATGGTGTCTAAATAATACGATTTCGATGATAAGGAAATAAATTATTGTATGCCAAAAATCTAGTATTTTCCGATTTTTTAACATTCTGAGACGCCCTTTTCTTGAAAACAACGCCGCAGATTTTTCTTAAACTTTTCTTACTCAAAGTCCTATCGGTTGTCTATATAGTGAATCCAAAATGAAAAGCATTGAAATAATATAAGAGATCCAAAAATGGCCTCAAACTTTGAAAAAAATTGAAAAATCGTTAAATTTTTGGAAACGCTCTTTAATTTATTTTTTTTTCCCAAACTACTCAATGGATGTTTCTGACACTTCTGGTACAGAAAGTTGAGTATCCAAAGAACGTCGTAAAGCTGCCACGACAATGATCGTAAAACCGGAAGTAGTCGAAAAAATGTCCGATATTTTGAAAAAAAATTTTTTTTTTACGAAAACCTTTTTTATTTATGAATATTTTTTGATGGTATTTTACACAGGGTTAAAATATCATTCTACTTGAGCAGAAATGATTAAAAAAATTGTCTCGGTAATTTCCGTTAGCCGCCATCGGCTAATTTAGTTTTTCGTAACCAGAAAAACTATTTATTGTTCGATTTGTATAAAACAAAGTTCATATGCTCCGTGGTCCCATTTGCAATTTTTTTTGTTACGGTGAAATTTTTCTGTCGGCAACGGAAGTGACGTAATATTAACAAAAACTACAATTTTGACAGTTCGGTACCACTTTTTGAAAGCAAATATTTTTTTTTTCAAAACTATTATAACTAAAAGGATGCATCCTGCAAAGGTGTATAAAATCTTTAGCTCAGATTTTTTAATTTCAATTTCATTTTCGGGCAATTTCGAATAGAATGTAAAATAAAGTGTAAAATTCAGTTATTTACAATTCATTCAGCGCCTTCATATTTTGAAATATTTATTTGTGATTTTCATAAACTCGTAGCAATAATCCAGACGAAGAGAATGTATGCGAAAATTAGTTTGTAATATGAGCAGTTGCCGAGAAATATGCAATTTTGCATGCATCACTTTTCACGTTATTTTGCCTATAAAAGAGTGAATTATTATTCGATTTGCAATATTTTTTTTCCATTTGATGCCTAATGTCAATGTGAACTAGGTCAAGCCAATTTTACATTTTCACTGTGACCGGAAATGACGTCATTTCTGCAAAAACTGTATTTTTAACCTAAAAAACAAATATTTTATTCAAATGAGTCTGCCTTTAAAATTATGATATTTGATTCCCATCAACGAATAGAATGAAACCATACGACCATACAGATACCACAAAATGGTTTCTAATTTGTACGGTTACAGAGAAATAGGCGATCTTCTATAAGTCACTTTTCAAGGTTTTTGGTCTATAAAAGTGTCAATTATTATTCGATTTTTATAATTTTTTTACCATTTGATGCCTTATGCCATTTATGACTTCTATCAACTAAGTTAACATTTTCAATATCACCGGAAGTAATGTAATTTTTGCAAAAAACGTATTTTTAGCCTTCAAAACAAACATTTATTGGAAGGGATTTATATTTATTATTTGTTAAACTTTATAACGTCTGACTCTAATGGGCAGTAAGATTGAATCAATACCATCATATTGATATCAAGAAAAGGCTTCTAGCATGTTCCCTTGTGGAATAATAGCCAATTTTCCAAGGGTCACTTTTAATTATTTTACCTTCTTAATTTCAGTTTATGGGTTATAGGTTAATTATTCATTGCCCGATATGTATTAAACAAAGTTTGTATTTTGTATGTTGCAAATTTTCGACATATTTTTCACCTATAAAAATTTCTTTCGGCACCGGAAGTGACGTAATTTTGCCATAATTTTGACCGGTCTTTTCGCCAGCAAAAATTACTTTTACATATGATAGAGGGTGTTACTGAAACAAAACAACTAAAGTATAGTTCGGTAGCTCAATGGATCGGCTATGGTATAATAAACTTCCTGTATGATTCCTGAAAGCCGGTTCAGTGCTGCTTGCAGGTCTAGTTCTTATTATTATTATTCTTCTTTTGTTTTGAGTAGATCTCAGCAACTGCTTGTCGCATCGTTACGATTTCTTCGGTTTTACTGGGAAAGTGGGTGTGACTTAGAGGATAAAGCTATTTTGAACGTTCTGCGACAATGCGAAATGTCCGAAATCACCGAAGTTATCGTTTTTGAAAATATTGCAGTAATTTTAACAATAATCATTGGATTTTAACTTTCGATACATTTTGGCATAGCCTGAGACAGGGCACATAGCTACGCTTCTTTCGATTTTTGATTTTCGGCAAATCTTCGAAGATATTAGGCGCCAAATTTCGTAAATTTAAAATTTTACAAAAAACATTTTTATTTATGAATATTTTTTAGTCGTGTTGTGCACAGAATTAAAGAGTCATCTGCCTAGTGCAAAAATGTTAAAAAATTTTGTCTCAGTAATTTTCCTTGGCCGCCATTGGCTAATTCAGTTTTTCAGTCCTAGATTAATTTTTTATTGTTCGATTTGTATAAAACAAAGTTCATATGCTTCGTTGTCTCAATTGTCATTTTTTTTATTACCGGAAGTGTTATCTTTCGGCACCGGAAGTGGCATAATTTTACCAAAAACTACAATTTTGACAGTTAGGTACCATTTTTCGAAAACAAATATTATTTTTTGGAAAAATTATTTGACTCAAAGAGTGTGCCCTTTCAAGGCGCAAAAAATGTCGGAAGCAGTTTTTTTAATTTCGATTTCATTTTCGAGCAAATTCGATTAAATGGCTAAAAATGGTGTAAAATTGACCTATTTACAACCCATTCAGGCTTTTCAGATTTTAAAATATTTCTTCGTAACTTTTATAAACTTGTAGCTATAATCCATACGAAGAAAATGTATGTTAAAATTAGTTTGTAATATAAGCAGTTCCCAAGAAATGGGCAGTTCTGTACAAGTCACTGTTTTCGTTATTTTGCCTGTAAAATAGTCAATTATTATTGGATTTTTATAAAAGTGACATCATTTGATTCAAAAAGCATGTAGCGTCATATCAAGTTGATTACAATTTAAAATTGACACCGGAAGTGACGTCATTTGGTCAAAAACTGCATTTTAAACTTTTTAAATCAATGTTTTATTCAACCATGAATAACTTAATATGTATTAATAATTTTAACTTTTGGTTTAAATTCACATATAAATACACCTCATATGGTCATATAGATATCATAAAATTGTTTCTAACTTGTTCGGTTGCCGAGAAATAGACGGTTTTCTACCGGTCACTTTTGAAGGTTTCGGGGCCATAAAAGTGTCAATTATTATTCGATTTTCATAAACGTTACACCATGTTATACCTAATGCCATTTGTGATTTCATACAAGTAATTTAAGATTTTCATTATCACCGGAAGTAACGTCATTTTGGCAAAAACTGAATTTTTAGCCTTCAAAACAGATATTTTATTCAAATGAGTCTGTTTTGAAATCTTTTTCAAATTATGGTATTTGATGTCAATCAACAAATAGAATGAACCCATACGATCATACAGATACCACAAAATGGTTTCTAACTTGTACGGTTGCAGAGAAATAGCAGATTTTCTACAAGTCACTTTTCAAGTTTTTTGGTCTTTAAAAGTGGCAATTATTATTTGATTTACATAAAATTGTCACTATTTGATATCGTATGCCATTTCTGATTTCATAAGACTAATTGAACATTTTCATTAACACCGGAAGTAATTTAATTTTGTCAAGATCATTTACAAGTAACAAATGTATAAAATGACTTGATATTGCTGGATTGATTGGTTGATTCTACGTCCATTTTATTTGTGTGCAATGTTAATTTGGAAACCTGTTTAGTGGTTTCGTTGGTACCGGAAGTGACATATGTTCAAGTGTAACTTGGCACCGAAAGTGACATGTTTAAGAGTAACTTGGCACCAGTGAAACCCGTCATTCCTGCATGCAGGTCTAGTTATTAGGCTTTCAGACTTTCGTCTGAAAGCCTATTGAGATTACTAAAATTATTATTAGGCTTTCAGACTTTCGTCTGAAAGCCTATTGTGATTACTAAAATTATTATTTATTATTATTATTTTTTTTTTCGCCGGAGCCTATTTCTCAGTGCCTGTAACAGATACCGATCTGGGACCTAATTCTCTATCGGGAAACCATGTGTTGGCTACTTGATAAACTATATTTGAAACTTCTGCGCAGACCGGAAGTGGTCGAATTTCGTGCGGTGTCAAAAAATCAAAAAATGGCCGTAGATTCGTCAATTCTGTACCTATTTTCATACAAATGACATTTTCGGAAACCCTGAGTCTTTTCTCGGACGATAGCAGTTGAAAATTTCGATATTTCGAAACTTCATCGCTGACTTCTTGCGATCGAAAAATGAAAAATGTTGTTTGAGAGACAATTTTTGTTATTTTTCAAAATTTTGAAATTTGACCTACATTTTTGGATACCTGAAGTCCATCCGATTCTAGTAATATAAGTTTCATTCAGAGTTATCGCCCTTTATTTTTCGATTTTTTTCGAATTTTCTACCCATTTTGTGAGCTCGGGTTCCATTTTATGGCCGAATTGACGTTTCTGAAATTTCTGAGGCATGAAGCCAAATGACCATTGCAAGGAATAAAGCAATTTCAACAATAATCTGTACACCGGAAGTGGTCGAAATAATGTCCGATATTTTGAAAAAAATGATAAAAATGGGTATTTTGGGGAAAAACGCGATTTCTCCGTCCGATATCAATGGATTAAACAAATTAGGGTACCATTGGACTGCAATAGTATTGTGCTATCGTATGATACCCAATTTGTACGGATACGACGAGCAGGAAGCAAAATATGGCACGCTGAAAATCAAGTATTTTCTGATTTGGAGCGTTTTTGGACGCCTGTATCTCGAAAACTTAACCGCAACTTTTTTTTTAACTTTCTCTATCGAGAGTCCATTCGATAGTCTTGTGAATTATGCCATCCAATAAGACTTTGAAATGTCTGGAATACGATAAAAAAGTGACTGAAAATCAAAAAAAGTCGAAAAATCGTGAAATTTTGGAAAATGCTCTACTATTTTTTTATTTTAAGAGATTTTCAAAAAAAGGTTGTATATTCAGATAGCTGACCTAATTACGATTCTAACGATGTATAATATGTATGTAGTTATTGAAATTTAATTTTCGATATTTTAAATTTTTTGCATTTTTGGCACTTTTGAACATAGGATTTCTCAGAGGCATTTTATCTTATCAGATAATGTAATATATCATTACAGAGCCCCGTGGCTATTTTAGTGCCCAAACCGGCTATTAAAACTATTCCGACAATAATAACCATACCGGAAGTATTCAAAAAATGAAAAAAAAGGTTAAAAACATTGTCGCACTTGCGAGAAACTTGATTTCTCCCTTAGGTAATAGCGGATTAAAAGAACTAAAGTGTCGCTGGATAGCCCTATTAATGGACCATCATATGGTATCTAAATAATACGATTTCGATGGTAAGGAAATAAATTATTGTATGCCAAAAATCTAGTATTTTCCGATTTTTTAACATTCTGAGACGCCCTTTTCTCGTAAACGACGCCACAGATTTTTCTTAAACTTTTCTTACTCAAAGTCCTATCGGTTGTCTATATAGTGAATCCAAAATGAAAAGCATTGAAATAATATAAATGGTCCAAAAATGGCCTCAAACTTTGAAAAAAATTGAAAAATCGTTAAATTTTTGGAAACGCTCTTTAATTTATCTTTTTTTCCAAAACTACTCAATGGATGTTTCTGACACTTCTGGTACAGAAAGTTAATTATCCAAAGAAATTCGTAAAGCTATCACGACAACGATCGTAAAACCGGAAGTAGTCGAAAAAATGTCCGATATTTTGAAAAAAAAATATTTATTTTACGAAAACCTTTTTTATTTATGAATATTTTTTGATGATATTTTACACGGGGTTAAAAATATCATCCTACTTGAGCAGAAATGAGAAAAAAAATTGTCTCGGTAATTTGCCTTAGCCGCCATCGGCTAATTTAGTTTTTCGTACCCAGAAAAATTATTTATTGTTCGATTTGTATAAAACAAAGTTAATATGCTCCGTGGTCCCAATTGTAATTTTTTTTGTTACGGTGAAATTTTTCTGGCGGCAACGGAAGTGACGTAATATTAACAAAAACTACAATTTTGACCGTTCAGTACCACTTTTTGAAAGCAAATATTATTTTTTTTCAAAACTGATATAACTAAAAGGATGCACCCTGCAAAGGTGCACAAAATCCTTAGCTCAGATTTTTTAATTTCAATTTCATTTTCGTGCAATTTCGAATAAAATGTAAAATAAAGTGTAAAATTCAGTTATTTACAATTCATTCAGCGTCTTCATATTTTGAAATATTTATTTGTAATTTTCATAAACTCGTAGCAATAATCCAGACGAAGAGAATGTATGCGCAAATTAGTTAGTAATATGAGCAGTTGCCGAGAAATATGCAATTTTGCATGCATCACTTTTCACGTTATTTTGCCTATAAAAGAGTGAATTATTATTCGATTTGCAATATTTTTTTTCCATTTGATGCTTAATGCCAATTTGGACTAGGTCAAGCCAATTTTACATTTTCACTGTGACCGGAAATGACGTCATTTGTGCAAAAACTGTATTTTTAACTTAAAAAACAAATATTTTATTTAAATGAGTCTGCCTTATAATATTTTTAAAATTATGATATTTGATTCCCATCAACGAATAGAATGAAGCCATACGACCATACGGATACCACAAAATGGTTTCTAACTTGTACGGTTACAGAGAAATAGGCGATCTTCTATAAGTCACTTTTCAAGGTTTTTGGTCTATAAAAGTGTCAATTACTATTCGATTTTTATAATTTTTTACCATTTGATGCCTTCTGCCATTTATGACTTCTATGAACTAAATTAACATTTTCAATATCTCCGGAAGTAATGTAATTTTTGCAAAAAACGTATTTTTAGCCTTCAAAACAAACATTTTTTTGAAGGGATTTATATTTATTATTCGTTTAACTTTACAACGTCTGACTCTAATGGGCAGTAAGATTAAATCAATACCATCATATTGATATCAAGAAAAGGCTTCTAGCATGTTCCCTTGTCGAATGATAGCCAATTTTCCCAGGGTCACTTTTAAGTTTTATACCTTCTTTATTTCAGTTTATGGGTTTTTAGGTTGATTATTTATTGCCCGATATGTATAAAACAAAGTTTGTATTTTCTATGTTGCGAATTTTCGACTTATTTTTCACCTATAAAAATTTCTTTCGGCACCGGAAGTGACGTAATTTTGCCATAATTTACAATTTTGACCGGTCTTTTCGCCAGCAAATATTACTTTTACATATGATAGAAGGTGTCACTGAAGCAAAACAATTAAGGTATAGTTTGGTAGCTCAATGGATCGGCTAGGGTATAATGAACTTCCTGTATGATTCCTGAAAGCCGATTCAGTGCTGCTTGCAGGTCTAGTTAGGCTTTCAGACTTTCGTCTGAAAGACTATTGTTTTTACTAAAATTATTATTATTTATTATTATTATTTTATTTTTCGGGGGAGCCTATTTCTCAGCGCCTGTAACAGATACCGATCTGGGACCTTATTCTCCATAGGGAAACCATGTGTTGGCTACTTGATAAACTATTTTTGAAACTTCTGCGCAGACCGGAAGTGGTCGAATTTCGTGCTCTGTCAAAAAATTAAAAAACGGCCGTAGATTCATCAATTCTGTACCTATTTTCATACAAATGACATTTTCGGAAACCTTGAGTCTTTTCTCGGACGATAGCAGTTGAAAATTTCGATATTTCGAAACTTCATCGCTGACTTCTTGCGATCGAAAAATGAAAAATTTTATTTGAGAGACAATTTTTGTTGTTTTTAAAAATTTTCAAATTTGACCTACATTTTTGGATACCTGAAGGCAATCTGGTTCCAGGAATATAAGTTTCATTCCGAGTTATCGCCCTTTATTTTTCGATTTTTTTCGAATTTTCTTCACATTTTGTGAGCTTAAGTTTCGTTTTACGGCCGGATCAACGTTTCTCAAATTCCTGATACATGAAGCAATATTGTCAAACCACCGTTTAAAGCAATTTCAACAACAATCCGTAAACCGGAAGTAGTCGAAATAATATGCGATATTTTGAAAAAAACGTGAAAAATTGGTGTCTTGGGTAAAAACACGATTTCTCCGTCCGATATCAACGGATTAAACAAATTAAGGTATCATTTGGTCTAGCGGTGATTGGACCACTGAATGATACCCAATTCGTACGGATACGATGAGCTGGAAGCAAAATATGGCACGCTGAAAATCAAGTATTTTCTGATTTGGAGCGTTTTTGGACGCCTGTATTTCGAAAACTGCTCCAGCGATTTTTCTTAAACTTTATCTATCGATGGTCCTTCCGGTAGTCTTTAGCATGGATCCATCCATTAAGACTATTATATAATTGGAATAAGACAAAAAAGGGACTGAAAATCGAAAAAAGTCGAAAAATCGTGAAATTTGGGAAAATGCTCTACTATTTTTTTATTTTAAGAGATTTTCAAAAAAAAGATATATATTTAAAAAGCTGACCTAATTACGATTCTAATGATGTATAATATGTATGCAGTTATTGAAATTTAATTTTCAATATTTTGACATTTTGACATTTTTAACACTTTTGAACATAGGATTTCTCAGAAGTATTTTATTTGATCGTATAGTGTCGTATATCATTAGAGAGCCCTGTTCCCATGCAAACTCCAAAACTGGATGTGAAAACTACTCGACAATGATTCGTATACCGGAAGTAGTTCAAAAAACAAAGAAAAATGTAAAAAAGATGAAAAAAAATTGGAGCTCTTGCCAAAAGTTCGAATTCTCCGTCACATATTAGCGGACCAAAACAATTAAAGTGTCTTTGGATAGTTCCATTAATAGACGATCGTATAACATCTAAATAACACGAATTTGATTCTTAGGAAATAAATTATGGTACGCCGAAAACTAAGTATTTTCCGTTTTGGAGCATTCTGAGGCGCCTTTTTCTCGTAAACGACGCCTACGATTTTTGTTAAACATTTTTTACTCAGAGTCCTATCGGTGGCCTAGCGTGTGCATTTAATAATAAAAGCGTTGCAATATTATAGGCGGTCCAAAATTGACCTCAATCTTTGAAAAAAGTTGAAAAATCATTAAATTATTGAAAATGCTCTTTTATTTATCTTTTTTTCAAAAATTACTTAATGAATGTTTCTGATATTTCTGCTACAGGAAGTTAAGTATCTAATCAACTTGTTAAAGCAATTCCGACAATGATCGAAAAACCGGAAGTAGTCGAAAAAATATCCGATATATTGATTTTTTTTTACATTTTTACAGAAAACTTTTTTATTTATGAATATTTTTTGATGGTAGTTTACACAGAGTTAAAGTATCACCCTACTTGAGCATAAGTGAGAAAGAATTTTGTCTCAGTAATTTTCTTTAGTCGCCATTGGCTAATTTAGTTTTTCGTACCTAGATTAATTATTTATTGTTCGATTTGTATAAAACAAAGTGCATATGATTCGTAATGTCAATTGTAATATTTTTTGTTACGGTGACATTTTTCTGCACGCAACGGAAGTGGCGTAAAATTAACAAAAACTACAATTTTGAGAGTTAAGTACCACTTTTTGACAGCAAATATTTTTTTTTTCGAAAACTGATATAACAAAAAGTATGCGCCCTGTAAAGGCGCATAAAATATTTGGCTGGGATTCTTAAATTTCAATTTCATTTTCGGGCAATTTCGAATAAAATGTAAAAAAAAGGGTAAAATTCAGTTATTACAACCCATTCAACGTCTTTATATTTTGAACTATTTATTCGTAACTTTCATAAACTCGTAGCCATAATCCAGACGAAGGGAATGTATGCGAAAAATAGTTTGTAACATGAGCAGTTGCCGAGAAATATGCAATTTTGCATGCATCACTTTTCACGTTTTTTTGCCTGTAAAATAGTAAATTATTATCCGATTTTCAATAATTTTTTTTCATTCGATGCCTAATGCCAATTTGGACTAGGTTAAGCCAATTTTACAGTTTCACTGTGACCGAAAATGACGTCATTTTGGCAAAAACTGTATTTTTAACCTAGAAAACAAATATTTTATTCAAATGAGTCTTGTTTATAATATTTTTAAAATTATGATATTTGAATCCCATCACCGAATAGCATGAACCCATACCATCATACAGATACCACAAAAAAGTTTCTAACTTGTACGGTTGCCGAGAAATAGACGATTTTCTACAAGTCACTTTTCAAGCTTTTTGGTCTATAAAAGTGTCAATTATTATTCAATTTTCATACAATTTTCACCATGTGATGCCTTATGCCATTTATGATTGCAATGATCTGATTCAACATTTCCATTATCACCGGAAGTAATGTTATATTTGCAAAAACCGTATTTTTAGACTTCAAAATAAAATTTTACTCCAAAATTAGATTTTGCGCGATCCGACTCAAGATGGCGTGTTCAATGACAAATATTACGGGACGCTGAAGATCTAGTATTTTCCTTTTTGGACTTTTATATGATATCAGAATGATACAAATTCGATGGTTAGGCAATAGATTATGAGATGCCGAAAATATAGTATTTTCCTCTTTTTTTGGAGCCTTTTCAAACTCGTTTATCTCGAAAACTACTTCTATTTCACTTCTTAAACTTCTGTTACCCCGAGTCCTATCGGTCGTTTAGGGTATAAAGGTAAATTTAAAAGCATGGCAATGATCTAAAGGACCCTGAAAGCCGATTCAGCACTGCTATGCAGGTCTAGTTAGGCTTTCAGACTTTCGTCTGAAAGCCTATTGAGATTACTAAAATTATTATTAGGCTTTCAGACTTTCGTCTGAAAGCCTATTGAGATTACTAAAATTATTAGGCTTTCAGACTTTCGTCTGAAAGCCTATTGAGATTACTAAAATTATTATTTTTTTTATTATTATTCTTTTCCGCCGGAGCCTATTTCTCTATGATCGAAAAGAGATACCGATTTGCGATCCATATTTCTATCGGGAAACTAGGTGGTGGCTACCCAATAAAGCAATTTTCAAACTTCTGCGCAGACCGGAAGTGGCCGAATTTTGAACGTTGATAAAAAATTAAAAATCGGCCGTGGTTTCGTCAATTCTCTACCTATATTCAAACAAATCACATTTTTGGAAAGCCTGAGACTTTTCCGAGACAATAGCAATCTCACATTTTGCGATTTCGAAACTTCGTCGCTGACTTCTATCGTTCGAAAATTCAAAACACGTCGCCTACGAGACAATTTTTGTTATTTTTCAAAATTTGGAAATTTGACCTAGATTTTTGGATACCTGGCGTCAATCCGATTCCAGTAACATAAGTTTCATTCAGAGTTACCGCCCTTTATTTTTCGATTTTTTTCGAATTTTCTACCCATTTTGTGAGCTGTGGTGTCGTTTTACAGCCAAAATGATGTTTCTGAAACTTATGGAACATGAAGTTATAGTCCAATACCAACTGATAAAGCAATTTCGACACGGATCTTTAAACCGGAAGTGGTCGAAATAATGTGCAATATTTTGAAAAAAATGCAAAAAATGGATGTTTTCGGGGAAAACGTGATGTCTCCGTCCGATATCAACGGATTAATCAAATTAAGGTACCATTGGGTGGCACGAGGATTGTACTATCGTATGATACCCAATTCATACGGATACTATGATCAGGCAGCAAAATATGGCACGCTGAAAATCAAGTATTTTCTGATTTTTAGCATTTTTGGACGCCTGTATCTCGAAAACTTAACCGCAACTTTTTTTTAATTTTTTTCTATCGAGAGTCCTTTCGGAGGTATTTTGCATGAAGCCATCCAATAAGACTTTGAAATATCTGGAATAGGTGAAATAACGGATTGAAAATCGAAAAAAGTAAAAAAATCGTGAAATTTTGGAAAATGCTCTACTATTTTTTTATTTTAAGAGATTTTCAAAAAAAGATTGTATATTCAGATAGCTGACCTAATTACGATTCTAACGATGTATAATATGTATGTAGTTATTGAAATTTAATTTTCGATATTTTAAATTTTTTGCATTTTTGGCACTTTTGAACATAGGATTTCTCGGGGGCATTTTATCTGATCTGGTAATGTAATATATCATTACAGAGCCCTGTGGCTATTTTAGTGCCCAAACCGGCTATTAAAACTATTCCGACAATAATAACCATACCGGAAGTATTCAAAAAATTTAAAAAAAAGGTTAAAAACATTGTCGCACTTGCGAAAAACTTGATTTCTCCCTTAGGTAATAGCGGACCAAAAAACCAAAAGTGTCGTTGGATAGCCCTGTTAATGGACCATCATATGTTATCTAAATAATACGATTTCGATGGTAAGGAAATAAATTATTGTATGCCAAAAATCTAGTATTTTCCGATTTTTTAACATTCTGAGACGCCCTTTTCTCGAAAACGACACCGCAGATTTTTCTTAAACTTTTCTTACTCAAAGTCCTATCGGTTGTCTATATATTGAATCCAAAATGAAAAGCATTGAAATAATATAGGTGGTCCAAAAATGGCATCAAACTTTGAAAAAAATTGAAAAATCGTTAAATTTTTGTAAACGCTCTTTAATTTATCTTTTTTTCCCAAACTACTCAATGGATGTTTCTGACACTTCTGGTACAGAAAGTTAAGTAGCCAAATAACTTCGTAAAGCTATCGCGACAATGATCGTAAAACCGGAAGTAGTCGAAAAAATGTCCGATATTTAGAAAAAAAATTTTTTTTTTACGAAAACCTTTTTTATTTATGAATATTTTTTGATGGTATTTTACACAGGGTTAAAATATCATCCTACTTGAGCAGAAATGAGAAAAAAAATTGTCTCGGTAATTTCCGTTAGCCGCCATCGGCTAATTTAGTTTTTCGTACCCAGAAAAATTATTTATTGTTCGATTTGTATAAAACAAAGTTCATATGCTCCGTGGTCCAAATTGTATTTTTTTTTGTTACGGTGAAATTTTTCTGTCGGCAACGGAAGTGACGAAATATTAACAAAAACTACAATTTTGACAGTTAAGTACCACTTTTTAAAAGCAAATATTTTTTTTCAAAACTGATATAACTAAAAGGATGCACCCTGCAAAGGTGCACAAAATCCTTAGCTCAGATTTTTTAATTTCAATTTCATTTTCGGGCAATTTCGAATAAAATGTAAAATAAAGTGTAAAATTCAGTTATTTACAATTCATTCAGCGTCTTCATATTTTGAAACATTTATTTGTAATTTTCATAAACTCGTAGCAATAATCCAGACGAAGAGAATGTATGCGAAAATAAGTTTGTAATATATACAGTTGCCGAGAAATATGAAATTTTGCATGCATCACATTTCACGTTATTTTGCCTATAAAGGAGTGAATTATTATTCGATTTGCAATATTTTTTTCCATTTGATGCATAATGCCAATTTGGACTAGGTCAAGCCAATTTTACATTTTCACTGTGACCGGAAATGACGTCATTTGGGCAAAAACTGTATTTTTAACCTAAAAAACAAATATTTTATTCAAATGCGTCTGCCTTATAATATTTTTAAAATTATGATATTTGATTCCCATCAACGAATAGAATGAAGCCATACGACCATACAGATACCACAAAATGGTTTCTAACTTGTACGGTTACAGAGAAATAGGCGATCTTCTATAAGTCACTTTTCAAGGTTTTTGGTCTATAAAAGTGTCAATTATTATTCGATTTTTATAATTTTTTTACCATTTGATGCCTTATGCCATTTATGACTTCTATGAACCAAGTTAACATTTTCAATATCACCGGAAGTAATGTAATTTTTGCAAAAAACGTATTTTTAGCCTTCAAAAGAAACATTTTTTTGAAGGGATTTATATTTATTATTCGTTTAACTTTATAACGTCTGACTCTAATGGGCAGTAAGATTAAATCAATACCATCATATTGATATCAAGAAAAGGCTTCTAGCATGTTCCCTTGTCGAATAATAGCCAATTTTCCCAGGGTCACTTTTAATTTTTTTACCTTCTTGATTTCAGTTTATGGGTTATAGGTTAATTATTTATTGCCCGATATGTATTAAACAAAGTTTCTATTTTGTAAAAATTTCTTTCGGCACCGGAAGTGACGTAATTTTGCCATAATTTACAATTTTGACCTTTTACATATGATAGAGGGTGTCACTGAAGCAAAACAACTAAAGTATAGTTCGGTAGCTCAATGGATCGGCTATGGTATGATAAACTTCCTGTATGATTCCTGAAAGCCGGTTCAGTGCTGCTTGCAGGTCTAGTTAGGCTTTCAGACTTTCGTCTGAAAGCCTATTGAGATTACTAAAATTATTATTATTATTATTATTATTATTATTTACCGCGGGGGCCTAGATCTCCATGATCGAAAACAGATATCGACCTGGAATTAGATTTTCTATTGGGAAACCATGTGGTGGCTACTTGATAAAATATTTTTGAAATTTCTGCGCATACCGGAAGTGACCGAACTTTGCACGTTGTCTAAAAATTGAAAATCGGCCATAGTTTCGTCAATTCTTTATCCATTTTCAAACAAATTACATTTTTGGAATCCATGAATCTTTTCTGAGACAATGGCTATCTCACATTTTTCAATTTCGAACATTCGTCTATGACTTTTATCGTTCGAAAATTGAAAACATGTTGTTTGCGAGACAATTTTTGTTATTTTTCAAAATTTTCAAATTTGACCTACATTTTTGGATACCTGAAGTCCATCCGATTCCAGTAATATAAGTTTCATTCAGAGTTATCGCCCTTTATTTTTCGATTTTTTTCGAATTTTCTACCCATTTTGTGAGCTCGGGTTCCGTTTTATGGCCAAATTGACGTTTCTGAAATTTCTGAGGCATGAAGCCAAATGACCATTGCAAGGAATAAAGCAATTTCAACAATAATCTGTACACCGGAAGTGGTCGAAATAATGTCGGATATTTTGAAAAAAATGCAAAAAATGGGTATTTTGGGGAAAAACGCGATTTCTCCGTCCGATATAAATGGATTAAAGAAATTAGGGTACCATTGGACTGCACTGGGATTGCACTATCGTATGATACCAAATTTATACGGATACTATGAACAGGTAGCAAAATATGGCACGCTGAAAATCAAGTATTTTCTGATTTTTAGCATTTTTGGACGCCTGTATCTCGAAAACTACTCCAGCGATTTTTATGAAACTTTCTCTATCGAGAGACCTTGTGGTAGTCTGAAGTACGAAACATTCCATTACGACTTTGAAATGTCTGGAATAGGTGAAATAACGGACTGAAAATCAAAAAAAGTCGGAAAATCGTGAAATTTTGGAAAATGCTCTACTATTTTTTTATTTGAAGAGATTTTCAAAAAAAGGTTGTATATTCAGATAGCTGACCTAATTACGATTCTAACGATGTATAATATGTATGTAGTTATTGAAATTTAATTTTCGATATTTTAAATTTTTTGCATTTTTGGCACTTTTGAACATAGGATTTCTCAGAGGCATTTTATCTGATCAGATAATGTAATATATCATTACAGAGCCCCGTGGCTATTTTAGTGCCCAAACCGGCTATTAAAACTATTCCGACAATAATAACCATACCAGAAGTATTCAAAAAATGAAAAAAAAAGGTTAAAAACATTGTCGCACTTGCGAGAAACTTGATTTCTCCCTTAGGTAATAGCGGACCAAAAGAACTAAAGTGTCGCTGGATAGCCCTATTAATGGACCATCATATGGTATCTAAATAATACGATTTCGATGGTAAGGAAATAAATTATTGTATAACAAAAATCTAGTATTTTCCGATTTTTTAACACTCTGGGACGCCCTTTTCTCGAAAACGACGCCGCAGATTTTTCTTAAACTTTTCTTACTCAAAGTCCTATCGGTTGTCTATATAGTGAATCCAAAATGAAAAGCATTGAAATAATATAAATGGTCCAAAAATGGCCTCAAACTTTGAAAAAAATTGAAAAATCGTTAAATTTTTGGAAACGCACTTTAAGTTATCTTTTTTTCCAAAACTACTCAATGGATGTTTCTGACACTTCTGGTACAGAAAGTTAATTATCCAAAGAACTTCGTAAAGCTATCACGACAACGATCGTAAAACCGGAAGTAGTCGAAAAAATGTCCGATATTTTGAAAAAAATTAATTTTTTTACGAAAACCTTTTTTATTTATGAATATTTTTTGATTATATTTTACACAGGGTTAAAAATATCATCCTACTTGAGCAGAGATGAGAAAAAAAATTGTCTCGGTAATTTGCGTTAGCCGCCATCGGCTAATTTAGTTTTTTGTACCCAGAAAAATTATTTATTGTTCGATTTGTATAAAACAAAGTTCATATGCTCCGTGGTCCCAATTGTAATTTTTTTTGTTACGGTGAAATTTTTCTGGCGGCAACGGAAGTGACGTAATATTAACAAAAACTACAATTTTGACCGTTCAGTACCACTTTTTGAAAGCAAATATTATTTTTTTTCAAAACTGATATAACTAAAAGGATGCACCCTGCAAAGGTGCACAAAATCCTTAGCTCAGATTTTTTAATTTCAATTTCATTTTCGGGCAATTTCGAATAAAATGTAAAATAAAGTGTAAAATTCAGTTATTTACAATTCATTCAGCGTCTTCATATTTTGAAATATTTATTTGTAATTTTCATAAACTCGTAGCAATAATCCAGACGAAGAGAATGTATGCGCAAATTAGTTTGTAATATGAGCAGTTGCCGAGAAATATGCAATTTTGCATGCATCGCTTTTCACGTTATTTTGCCTATAGAAGAGTGAATTATTATTCGATTTGCAATATTTTTTTCCATTTGATGCTTAATGCCAATTTTGACTAGGTCAAGCCAATTTTACATTTTCACTGTGACCGGAAATGACGTCATTTGGGCAAAAACTGTATTTTTAACTTAAAAAACAAATATTTTATTCAAATGAGTCTGCCTTATAATATTCTTGAAATTATGATATTTGATTCCCATCAACGAATAGAATGAAGCCATACGACCATACGGATACCACAAAATGGTTTCTAACTTGTACGGTTACAGAGAAATAGGCGATCTTCTATAAGTCACTTTTCAAGGTTTTTGGTCTATAAAAGTGTCAATTATTATTCGATTTTTATCATTTTTTTACCATTTGATGCCTTATGCCATTTATGACTTCTATGAACTAAATTAACATTTTCAATATCTCCGGAAGTAATGTAATTTTTGCAAAAAACGTATTTTTAGCCCTCAAAACAAACATTTTTTTGAAGGGATTTATATTTATTATTCGTTTAACTTTATAACGTCTGACTCTAATGGGCAGTAAGATTGAATCAATACCATCATATTGATATCAAGAAAAGGCTTCTAGCATGTTCCCTTGTCGAATAATAGCCAATTTTCCCAGTGTCACTTTTAAGTTTTATACCTTCTTAATTTCAGTTTATGGGTTATAGGTTGATTATTTATTGCCCGATATGTATAAAACAAAGTTTGTATTTTGTATGTTGCGAATTTTCGACTTATTTTTCACCTATAAAAATTTCTTTCGGCACCGGAAGTGACGTAATTTTGCCATAATTTACAATTTTGATCGGTCTTTTCGCCAGCAAATATTACTTTTACATATGATAGAAGGTGTCACTGAAGCAAAACAATTAAAGTATAGTTTGGTAGCTCAATGGATCGGTTATAATGAACTTCCTGTATGATTCCTGAAAGCCGGTTCAGTGCTGCTTGCAGGTCTAGTTATTATTATTATTATTATTATTTACCGCGGGAGCATAGATCACCATGATCGAAAACAGATATCGATCTGGAATTAGATTTTCTGTCGGGAAACCATGTGGTGGCTACTTGATAAAATATTTTTGAAATTTCTGCGCATACCGGAAGTGACCGAACTTTGTATTTTGTCTAAAAATTGAAAATAGGCCATAGTTTCGTCAATTGTTTATCCATTTTCAAACAAATTACCTATTTGGAATCCCTGAATCTTTTCTTAGACAATGGCTATCTCACATTTTTCGATTTCGAACATTCGTCTATGACTTTTAGCGTTCGAAAATTGAAAACATGTTGCTTACGAGACAATTTTTGTTATTTTTGAAAATTTTCAAATTTGACCTATATTTTTGGATACCTGACGTCCATGCAATTCCAGTAATATAAGTTTCATTCAGAGTTATCGCCCTTTATTTTTCGATTTTTTTCGAATTTTCTTCCCATTTTGTGAGCTCGGGTTTCGTTTTATGGTAGAATTGACGTTTCTGAAACTTCTGGAACATGAAGTTATAGTCCAATACCAACAAATAAAGCAATTTCGACAAGAATCCTTAAACCGGAAGTGGTCGAAATAATGTGCAATATTTTGAAAAAAATGCAAAAAATGGATATTTTTGGGAAAAACGCGATTTCTCCGCCCGATATAAATGGATTAAAGAAATTAGGGTACCATTGGACTGCACTGGGATTGCACTATCGTATGATACCAAATTCATACGGATACTATGAACAGGCAGCAAAATATGGCACGCTGAAAATCAAGTATTTTCTGATTTTTAGCATTTTTGGACGCCTGTATCTCGAAAACTACTCCAGCGATTTTTATGAAACTTTCTCTATCGAGAGACCTTGTGGTAGTCTGAAGTACGAAACATTCCATTACGACTTTGAAATATCTGGAATAGGTGAAATAACGGACTGAAAATTGAAAAAAGTCGAAAAATCGTGAAATTTTGGAAAATGCTCTACTATTTTTTTATTTTAAGAGATTTTCGAAAAAAGGTTGTATTTTCAGATAGCTGACCTAATTACGATTCTAACGATGTATAATATGTATGTAGTCATTGAAAGTTAATTTTCGATATTTTAAATTTTTTGCATTTTTCTCACTTTTGGACATAGGATTTCTCAGTGGCATTTTATCTGATCAGTAAATGTAATATATCATTACAGAGCCCTATGACTATTTTAGTACCCAAACCGGCTATTTAAACTATTCCGACAATAATAACCATACCGGAAGTATTCAAAAAATAAAAAAAAAAGGTTAAAAACATTGTCGCACTTGCGAAAAACTTGATTTCTCCCTTAGGTAATAGCGGACCAAAAGAACTAAAGTGTCGTTGGATAGCCTATTAACGGACCATCATACGGTATGTAAATAATACGATTTCGATGGCAAGGAAATAAATCATTGTATGCCAAATATCCAGTATTTTCCGATTTTTTAACATTCTGAGACGCCCTTTTCTCGAAAACGACGCCTACGATTTTTCTCAAACTTTTCTTACTCAAAGTCCTATCGATTGTCTATATAGTGAATCCAAAATGAAAAGCATTGAAATAATATAGGTGGTCCAAAAATAGCATCAAACTTTGAAAAAAATTCAAAAATCGTTAAATTTTTGTAAACGCTCTTTATTTTATCTTTTCTTCCAAAACTACTCAATAGATGTTTCTGACACTTCTGGTACAGAAAGTTAAGTATCCAAATAACTTCGTAAAGCTATCACGACAACAATCGTAAAACCGGAAGTAGTCGAAAAAATGTCCGATATTTTAAAAAAAAATATTTTTTTTACGGAAACCTTTTTTATTTATGAATATTTTTTGACGATATTTTACACTGGGTTAAAATATCATCCTACTTGAGCAGAAATGAGAAAAAAAATTGTCTCGGTAATTTGCATTAGCCGCCATCGGCTAATTTCGTTTTTCGTACCCAGAAAAATTATTTATTGTTCAATTTATATAAAACAAAGTTCATAAGCTCCGTGGTCCCAATTGTAATTTTTTTTGTTACGGTGAAATTTTTCTGTCGGCAACGGAAATGACGTAATATTAATAAAAACTACAATTTTGACAGTTCGGTACCACTTTTTGAAAGCTTATATTAATTTTTTTCAAAACTGATATAACTAAAATGATGCACCCTGCAAAGGTGCACAATATCCTTAGCTCAGACTTTTTAATTTCAATTTCATTTTCGGGCAATTTCGAATAAAATGTAAAATAAAGTGTAAAATTCAGTTGTTTGCAATTCATTCAGCTCTTCATATTTTGAAATATTTATTTGTAATTTTCATAAACTCGTAGCAATAATCCAGACGAAGAGAATGCATGCGAAAATTAGTTTGTAATGTGAACAGTTGCCGAGAAATATGCAATTTTGCATGCATCACTTTTCACGTTATTTTGCCTATAAAAGAATGAATTATTATTCGATTTGCAATTTTTTTTCCCCATTTGATGCTTAATGCCATTTTGGACTAGGTCAAGCCAATTTTACATTTTCATTGTGACCGGAAATGACGTCATTTGGGCAAAAACTGTATTTTTAACCTAAAAAACAAATATTTTATTCAAATGAGTCTGCCTTATAATATTTTTAGAATTATGATATTTGATTCCCATCAACGAATAGAATCAAGCCATACGACCATACAGATGCCACAAAATTGTTTCTAACGTGTACGGTTACAGAGAAATAGGCGATCTTCTATAAGTCACTTTTCAAGGTTTTTGGTCTATAAAAGTGTCAATTATTATTCGATTTTTATAATATTTTTACCATTTGATGCCTTATGCCATTTATGACTTCGATGAACTAAGTTAACATTTTCAATATCACCGGAAGTAATGTAATTTTTGCAAAAAACGTATTTTTAGCCTTCAAAACAAAACATTTTTTTGAAGGGATTTATATTTATTATTCAATTAACTTTATAACGTCTGACTCTAATGGGCAGTAAGATTTAATCAATACCATCATATCGATATCAAGAAAAGGCTTCTAGCATGTTCCCTTGTCGAATAATAGCCAATTTTCCCAGGGTCACTTTTAATTTTTTTACCTTCTTAATTTCAGTTGATGGGTTACAGGTTAGTTATTTATTGCCCGATACGTATAAAACAAAGTTTGTATTTTGTATGTTACGAATTTTCGACTTATTTTTCCCCTATAAAAATTTCTTTCGGCACCGGAAGTGACGTAATTTTGCGATAATTTACAATTTTGGCCCGTCTTTTCGCCAGCACATATTACTTTTATATATGATAGAAGGTTTCACTGTAGCAAAACATCTAAAGTATAGTTCGGTAGCTCAATGGATCGGCTATGGTATAATAAACTTCCTGTATGATTCCTGAAAGCCGGTTCAGTGCTGCTTGCAGGTCTAGTTATTATTATTATTATTATTATTTACCGCGGGAGCCTAGATCACCATGATCGAAAACAGATATCGATCTGGAATTAGATTTTCTGTCGGGAAACCATGTGGTGGCTACTTGATAAAATATTTTTGAAATTTCTGCGCATACCGGAAGTGACCGAACTTTGTACGTTATCTAAAAATTGAAAATCGGCCATAGTTTCGTCAATTCTTTATCCATTTTCAAACAAATTACATTTTTGGAATCCCTGAATCTTTTCTGAGACAATCTATTCTGAGACATTTTTCAATTTCGAACATTCGTCTATGACTTTTATCGTTTGAAAATTGCAAACATGTTGTTTACGAGACAATTTTTGTTATTTTTCAAAATTTTCAAATTTGACCTATATTTTTGGATACCTGACGTCCATGCAATTCCAGTAATATAAGTTTCATTCAGAGTTATCGCCCTTTATTTTTCGATTTTTTTCGAATTTTCTTCCCATTTTGTGAGCTCGGGTTTCGTTTTATGGCAGAATTGACGTTTCTGAAACTTCTGGAACATGAAGTTATAGTCCAATACCAACAAATAAAGCAATTTCGACAAGAATCCTTAAACCGGAAGTGGTCGAAATAATGTGCAATATTTTGAAAAAAATGCAAAAAATGGATATTTTTGGGGAAAACGCGATTTCTCCGTCCGATATAAATGGATTAAAGAAATTAGGGTACTATTGGACTGCACTGGGATTGCACTATCGTATGATACCAAATTCATACGGATACTATGAACAGGCAGCAAAATATGGCACGCTGAAAATCAAGTATTTTCTGATTTTTAGCATTTTTGGACGCCTGTATCTCGAAAACTACTCCAGCGATTTTTATGAAACTTTCTCTATCAAGAGACCTTGTGGTAGTCTGAAGTACGAAACATTCCATTACGACTTTGAAATATCTGGAATAGGTGAAATAACGGACTGAAAATCGAAAAAAGTCGAAAAATCGTGAAATTTTGGAAAATGCTCTACTATTTTTTTATTTTAAGAGATTTTCGAAAAAAGGTTGTATTTTCAGATAGCTGACCTAATTACGATTCTAACGATGTATAATATGTATGTAGTTATTGAAAGTTAATTTTCGATATTTTAAATTTTTTGCATTTTTCTCACTTTTGGACATAGGATTTCTCAGTGGCATTTTATCTGATCAGTAAATGTAATATATCATTACAGAGTCCTATGACTATTTTAGTACCCAAACCGGCTATTTTAACTATTCCGACAATAATAACCATACCGGAAGTATTCAAAAAATAAAAAAAAAAGGTTAAAAACATTGTCGCACTTGCGAAAAACTTGATTTCTCCCTTAGGTAATAGTGGACCAAAAGAACTAAAGTGTCGTTGGATAGCCTATTAATGGACCATCATACGGTATGTAAATAATACGATTTCGATGGCAAGGAAATAAATTATTGTATGCCAAATATCCAGTATTTTCCGATTTTTTAACATTCTGAGACGCCCTTTTCTCGAAAACGACGCCTACGATTTTTCTCAAACTTTTCTTACTCAAAGTCCTATCGATTGTCTATATAGTGAATCCAAAATGAAAAGCATTGAAATAATATAGGTGGTCCAAAAATAGCATCAAACTTTGAAAAAAATTCAAAAATCGTCAAATTTTTGTAAACGCTCTTTATTTTATCTTTTCTTCCAAAACTACTCAATAGATGTTTCTGACACTTCTGGTACAGAAAGTTAAGTATCCAAATAACTTCGTAAAGCTATCACGACAACAATCGTAAAACCGGAAGTAGTCGAAAAAATGTCCGATATTTTGAAAAAAAAATTTTTTTTTACGAAAACCTTTTTTATTTATGAATATTTTTTGACGATATTTTACACTGGGTTAAAATATCATCCTACTTGAGCAGAAATGAGAAAAAAAATTGTCTCGGTAATTTGCATTAGCCGCCATCGGCTAATTTAGTTTTTCGTACCCAGAAAAATTATTTATTGTTCAATTTATATAAAACAAAGTTCATAAGCTCCGTGGTCCCAATTGTAATTTTTTTTGTTACGGTGAAATTTTTCTGTCGGCAACGGAAATGACGTAATATTAATAAAAACTACAATTTTGACAGTTCGGTACCACTTTTTGAAAGCATATATTAATTTTTTTCAAAACTGATATAACTAAAATGATTCACCCTGCAAAGGTGCACAATATCCTTAGCTCAGACTTTTTAATTTCAATTTCATTTTCGGGCAATTTCGAATAAAATGTAAAATAAAGTGTAAAATTCAGTTGTTTGCAATTCATTCAGCTCTTCATATTTTGAAATATTTATTTGTAATTTTCATAAACTCGTAGCAATAATCCAGACGAAGAGAATGCATGCGAAAATTAGTTTGTAATGTGAACAGTTGCCGAGAAATATGCAATTTTGCATGCATCACTTTTCACGTTATTTTGCCTATAAAAGAATGAATTATTATTCGATTTGCAATTTTTTTCCCCATTTGATGCTTAATGCCATTTTGGACTAGGTCAAGCCAATTTTACATTTTCATTGTGACCGGAAATGACGTCATTTGGGCAAAAACTGTATTTTTAACCTAAAAAACAAATATTTTATTCAAATGAGTCTGCCTTATAATATTTTTAGAATTATGATATTTGATTCCCATCAACGAATAGAATCAAGCCATATGACCATACAGATGTCACAAAATGGTTTTTAACTTGTACGGTTACAGAGAAATAGGCGATCTTCTATAAGTCACTTTTCAAGGTTTTTGGTCTATAAAAGTGTCAATTATTATTCGATTTTTATAATATTTTTACCATTTGATGCCTTATGCCATTTATGACTTCAATGAACAAAGTTAACATTTTCAATATCACCGGAAGTAATGTAATTTTTGCAAAAAACGTATTTTTAGCCTTCAAAACAAAACATTTTTTTGAAGGGATTTATATTTATTATTCAATTAACTTTATAACGCCTGACTCTAATGGGCAGTAAGATTGAATCAATACCATCATATCGATATCAAGAAAAGGCTTCTAGCATGTTCCCTTGTCGAATAATAGCCAATTTTCCCAGGGTCACTTTTAATTTTTTTACCTTCTTAATTTCAGTTGATGGGTTACAGGTTAGTTATTTATTGCCCGATACGTATAAAACAAAGTTTGTATTTTGTATGTTACGAATTTTCGACTTATTTTTCCCCTATAAAAATTTCTTTCGGCACCGGAAGTGATGTAATTTTGCGATAATTTACAATTTTGGCCCGTCTTTTCGCCAGCACATATTACTTTTATATATGATAGAAGGTTTCACTGTAGCAAAACATCTAAAGTATAGTTCGGTAGCTCAATGGATCGGCTATGGTATAATAAACTTCCTGTATGATTCCTGAAAGCCGGTTCAGTGCTGCTTGCAGGTCTAGTTAGGCTTTCAGACTTTCGTCTGAAAGCCTATTGAGATTACTAAAATTATTATTATTATTAGGCTTTCAGACTTTCGTCTGAAAGCCTATTGAGATTACTAAAATTATTATTATTATTATTATTTACCGCGGGGGCCAAGTTCTCCATGATCGAAAGCAGATATCGATCTGAAATCAACTTTTCTTTCTGGAAACCATGTGGTGGCTACTTGATAAAGTATTTTCGAAAATTCTGCGCATACCGGAAGTGGCAGATCTTTGTACGTTGTCAAAAAATTGAAAATTGGCCATAGTTTCGTCAATTATTTACCCATTTTCAAACAAATGACATTTTCGGAAACCCTGAATCTTTTCCGAGTCAATAGCAATCTAAGATTTTGTAATTTCGAAACTTCGTCGCTGACTTCTAGTGTTCGAAAATTAAAAAAATTTGTTTAAGAGACAATTTTTTTCATTTTTCAAAATTTTCAAATTTGACTTATATTTTTGGATACCGTAAGTCCATCCGATTCCAGTAATATAAGTTTCATTCAGAGTTATCGCCCTTTATTTTTCGATTTTTTTCGAATTTTCTACCTATTTTGTGAGCTCGGGTTTCGTTATATGGCTGAATTGGCGAATCTGAAACTTCTAAGGCATGAAGCCAAATGACCATTGCAAGGAATAAAGCAATTTCAACAATGATCCGTAGACCGGAAGTAGTCGAAATAATGTGCAATATTTTGAAAAAATGCAAAAAATGGATAGTTTTGGGGAAAACGCGATTTCTCCGTTCGATGTCAATGGATTAAACAAATTAGGGTACCATTGGACTGCACTAGGATTGTACTATCGTATGATACCCAATTCATACGGATATTATGATCAGGCAGCAAAATATGGCACGCTGAAAATCAAGTATTTTCTGATTTGGAGCGTTTTTGGACGCCTATATCTCGAAAACTTAACCGTAACTTTTTCTTAAATTTTTTCTATCGAGAGTCCTTTCGGGGTTTATTTGCATGAAACCACCCAATAAGCCTTTGAAATATCTGGAATGGGTGAAATAACGGACTGAAAATCGAAAAAAGTCGAAAAATCGTGAAATTTTGGAAAATGCTCTACTATTTTTTTATTTGAAGAGATTTTTTAAAAAAGGTTGTATATTCAGATAGCTGACCTAATTAAGAATCTAACGATGTATAATATGTATGTAGTTATTGAAATTTAATTTTCGATATTTTAAATTTTTTTCATTTTTAGCACTTTTGAACACAGGATTTCTCAGGGGCATTTTATCTGATCAGATAATGTAATATATCATTACAGAGCCCTGTGGCTATTTTAGTGCCCAAACCGGCTATTAAAAATATTCCGACAATGATAACCATACCGGAAGTATTCAAAAAATGAAAAAAAAAGGTTAAAAACATTGTCTCACTTGCGAAAAACTTGATTGCTCCCTTAGGTAATAGCGGACCAAAAGAACTAAAGTGTCGTTGGATAGCCCTATTAATGGACCATCATATGGTATCTAAATAATACGATTTCAATGGTAAGGAAATAAATTATTGTATGTCAAAAATCAAGTATTTTCCGCTTTTTTAACATTCCGTGACGCCCTTTTCTCGAAAACGACGCCTACGATTTTTCTTAAACTTTTCTTACTCAACGTCCTATCGGTTGTCTATATAGTGAATCCAAAATGAAAAGCATTGAAATAATATAGGTGGTCCAAAAGTGGCCTCAAACTTTGAAAAAAATTGAAAAATCGTTAAAGTTTTGGAAACGCTCTTTAATTTATCTTTTTTTCCAAAACTACTCAATAGATGTTTCTGACACTTCTGGTACAGAAAGTTAAGTATCCAAAGAACTTCGTAAAGCTATCACGACAATGATCGTAAAACCGGAAGTAGTCGAAAAAATGTCCGATATTTTGAAAAAAAAAAAAATTTTTTACGAAAACCTTTTTCATTTATGATTATTTTTTGATGGTATTTTACACAGGGTTAAAATATCATCCTACTTGAACAGAAATGAGAAAAAAAATTGTCTCGGTAATTTGCGTTAGCCGCCATCGGCTAATTTAGTTTTTCGTACCCAGAACAATTATTTATTGTTCGATTTGTATAAAACAAAGTTCATATGCTCCGTGGTCCCAATTGTAATATTTTTTGTTACGGTGAAATTTTTCTGTCGGCAACGGAAGTGACGTAATATTAACAAAAACTACAATTTTGACAGTTCTGTACCACTTTTTGAAAGCAAATGTTATTTTTTTCAAAACTGATATAACTAAAAGGATGCACCCTGCAAAGGTGCACAAAATCTTTAGCTCAGATTTTTTAATTCCAATTTCATTTTCGGGCAATTTCGAATAAAATGTAAAATAAAGTGTAAAATTCAGTTATTTACAATTCATTCAGCGTCTTCATATTTTGAAATATTTATTTGTTATTTTCATAAACTCGTAGCATTAATCCAGACAAAGAGAATGTATGGGAAAATTAGTTTGTAATATGAGCAGTTGCTGAGAAATATGCAATTTTGCATGCATCACATTTCACGTTATTTTGCCTATAAAGGAGGGAATTATTATTCGATTTGCAATATTTTTTTTCCATTTGATGCCTAATGCCATTTTGGACTAGGTCAAGCCAATTTTACATTTTCACTGTGACCGGAAATGACGTCTTTTGGGCAAAAGCTGTATTTTTAACCTAAAAAACAAATATTTTATTAAAATGAGTCTGCCTTATAATATTTTTAGAATTGTGATATTTGATTCCCATCAACGAATAGAATGAAGCCATACGACCATACAGATACCACAAAATGGTTTCTAACTTGTACGGTTACAGAGAAATAGGCGATCTTCTATAAGTCACTTTTCAAGGGTTTTCGTCTATAAAAGTGTCAATTATTATACGATTTTAATAATTGTTTTACCATTTGATGCCTTATGCCATTTATGACTTCTATGAACTAAATTAACATTTTCAATATCACCGGAAGTAATGTAATTTTTGCAAAAACGTATTTTTAGCCTTCAAAACAAACATTTTTTTGAAGTGATTTATATTTATCATTCGTTTAACTTTATAACGTTTGATTCCAATAGGCAGTAAGATTGAATCAATACCATCATATTGATATCAAGAAAAGGCTTCTAGCATGTTCCCTTGTCGAATAATAGCCAATTTTCCCAGGGTCACTTTTAAGTTTTTTACCTTCTTAATTTATGGATTATAGGTTAATTATTTATTGCCCGATATGATAAAACAAAGTTTGTATTTTGTATGTTGCGAATTTTCGACTTATTTTTCACCTATAAAAATGTCTTTCGGCACCGGAAGTGACGTATTTTGCCATAATTTACCATTTTGACCGGTCTTTTTGCCAGCAAATATTACTTTAACATATGGTAGAGGGTGTCACTGAAGCAAAACAACTAAAGTATAGTTTGGTAGCTCAATGGATCGGCTATGGTATAATAAACTTTCTGTATGATTCCTGAAAGCCGGTTCAGTGCTGCTTGCAGGTCTAGTTATTATTATTATTATTTACCGCGAGGGCCTAGATCTCCATGATCGAAAACAGATATCGATCTGGAATTAGCTTTTCTATTGGGAAACCATGTGGTGGCTACTTGATAAAATATTTTTGAAATTTCTGCGCATACCGGAAGTGACCGAACTTTGTACTTTCTCTAAAAATTGAAAATCGGCTATAGTTTCGTCAATTCTTTATCCATTTTCAAACAAATTACATTTTTGGAATCCCTGGATCTTTTCTGAGAAAATGGCTATCTCACATTTTTCAATTTCGAACATTCGTCTATGACTTTTATAGTTCGAAAATTGAACACATGTTGTTTACGAGACAATTTTTGTTATTTTTCAAAATTTTCAAATTTGACCTACATTTTTGGATACCTGAAGTCCATCCGATTCCAGTAATATAAGTTTCATTCAGAGTTATCGCCCTTTATTTTTCGATTTTTTTCGAATTTTCTTCCCATTTTGTGAGCTCGGGTTTCGTTTTATGGCAGAATTGACGTTTCTGAAACTTCTGGAACATGAAGTTAAAGTCCAATATCAACAGGTAAAGCAATTTCGACAAGACTCCTTAAACCGGAAGTGGTCGAAATAATGTGCAAAATTTGCAAAAAAACGAAAAAAATGGGTGGTTTTGGGAAAAACGTGATTTCTTCGCCCGATATCAACGGATTAAAGGGATTAAGGTATCGTTGGGTTGCATGAACAATGGACTATCGTATGATACCCAAATCATACAGATACTATGAAAAGGTAGCAAAATATGGCACGCTGAAAATCAAGTATTTTCTGATTTGGAGCGTTTTTGGATGCCTGTATCTCGAAAACTTAACCTACAATTTTTTTTATTTTTTTTCTATCGAGAGTCCTTTTGGAGGTATTTGGCATGAAGCCATCCAATAGGACTTTGAAATGTCTGGAATAGGATAAAAAAGGGACTGAAAATCGAAAAAAGTCGAAAAATCGTGAAATTTTGGAAAATGCTCTACTATTTTTTTATTTTAAGAGATTTTTAAAAAAAGGTTGTATATTCAGATAGCTGATCTAATTACGATTCTAACGATGTATAATATGTATGTAATTATTAAAATTTAATTTTCGATATTTTAAATTTTTTGCATTTTTGGCACTTTTGAACATAGGATTTCTCAGGGGCATTTTATCTGATCAGATAATGTAATATATCATTACAGAGCCCTGTGGCTATTTTAGTGCCCAAACCGGCTATTAGAACTATTCCGGCAATAATAACCATACCGGAAGTATTCAAAAAATGAAAAAAAAGAGTAAAAACATTGTCGCACTTGCGAAAAACTTGATTTCTCCCTTAGGTAATAGCGGACCAAAAGAACTAAAGTGTCGCTGGATAGCCCTATTAATGGACCATCATATGGTATCTAAATAATACGATTTCGATGGTAAGGAAATAAATTATTGTATGCCAAAAATCTAGTATTTTCCAATTTTTTAACATTCTGAGACGCCCTTTTCTCGAAAACGACGCCTACGATTTTTCTTAAACTTTTCTTACTCAAAGTCCTGTTAGTTGTCTATATAGGGAATCCAAAATGAAAAGCATTGAAATAATATAAGTGGTCGAAAAATGGCCTCAAACTTTGAAAAAAATTGAAAAATCGTTAAATTTTTTGAAACGCTCTTTAATTTATCTTTTTTTCTAAAACTACTCAATGGATGTTTCTGACACTTTTGGTACAGAAAGTTAAGTATCCAAAGGACTTCGTAAAGCTATCACAACAACGATCGTAAAACCGGAAGTAGTCGAAAAAATGTCCGATACGAAAACCTTTTTTATTTATGAATATTTTTTAATGATATTTTACACAGGGTTAAAATATCATCGTACTTGAGCAGAAATGAGAAAAATAATTGTCTCGGTAATTTGCGTTAGCCGCCATCGGCTAATTTAGTTTTTCGTACCCAGAAAAATTATTTATTGTTCGATTTGTATAAAACAAAGTTCATATGCACCATGGTCCCAATTGTAATTTTTTTTTGTTACGGTGAAATTTTTCTGTCGGCAACGGAAGTGACGTAATATTAACAAAAACTACAATTTTGACAGTTCGGTACCACTTTTTGAAAGCAAATATTATTTTTTTTCAAAACTGATATAACTAAAAGGTGCACAAAAACCTTAGCTCATATTTTTTAATTTCAACTTCATTTTCGGGCAATTTCGAATAAAATGTAAAATAAAGTGTAAAATTCAGTTATTTACAATTCATTCAGCGTCTTCATATTTTGAAATATTTATTTGTAATTTTCATAAACTCGTAGCAATAATCCAGACGAAGAGAATGTATGCGAAAATTAGTTTGTAATATGAGCAGTTGCCGAGAAATATGCAATTTTGCATGCATCACTTTTCACGTTATTTTGCCTATAAAAGAGTTAATTATTATTCGATTTGCAATATTTTTTTTCCATTTGATGCCTAATGCCAATTTGGACTAGGTCAAGCCAATTTTACATTTTCACTGTGACCGGAAATGACGTCATTTGGGCAAAAACTGTATTTTTAACCTAAAAAACAAATATTTTATTCAAATGAGTCTGCCTTATAATATTTTTAAAATTATGATATTTGATTCCCATCAACGAATAAAATGAAGCCATACGACCATACAGATACCACAAAATGGTTTCTAACTTGTACGGTTACAGAGAAATAGGCGATCTTCTATAAGTCACTTTTCAAGGTTTTTGGTCTGTAAAACTGTCAATTATTATTCGATTTTTACAATTTATTTACCATTTCATGCCTTATGCTATTTATGACTTCTATGAACCAAGTTAAAATTTTCAATATCACCGGAAGTAATGTAATTTTTGCAAAAAACCTATTTTTAGCCTTTAAAACAAACATTTTTTTGAAGGGATTTATATTTATTATTCGTATAACTTTATAACGTCTGACTCTAATGGGCAGTAAGACTGAATCAATACCATCATATTGATATCAAGAAAAATCTTCTAGCATGTTCCCTTGCCGAATAATAACCAATTTTCCGAGGGTCACTTTTCAGTTTTTTACCTTCTTAATTTCAGTTTATGGGTTATAGGTTAATTATTTATTGTCCGATATTTATAAAAAAAAGTTTGTATTTTGTATGTTGCGAATTTTCGACTTATTTTTCATCTATAAAAATTTCTTTCGGCACCGGAAGTGACATACTTTTGCCATAATTTACAATTTTGACCGGTCTTTTAGCCAGCAAATATTACTTTTACATATGATAGAGGGTGTCACTGAAGCAAAACAACTAAAGTATAGTTTGGTAGCTCAATGGATCGGCTATGGTATAATACACTTCCTGTATGATTCCTGAAAGCCGGTTCAGTGCTGCTTGCAGGTCTAGTTATTATTATTATTATTATTTACCGCGGGAGCGTAGATCTCTATGATCGAAAACTGATATCGATCTGGAATTAGAATTTCTATCGGGAAACCATGTGGTGGCTACTTGATAAAATATTTTTGAAATTTCTGCGCATACCGGAAGTGACCGAACTTTGTATTTTGTCTAAAAATTGAAAATTGGCCATAGTTTTGTCAATTCTTTATCCATTTTCAAACAAATTACCTTTTTGGAATTCCTGAATCTTTTCTTAGACAGTGGCTATCTCACATTTTTCGATTTCGAACATTCGTCTATGACTTTTAGCGTTCGAAAATTGAAAACATGTTGTTTACGAGACAATTTTTGTTATTTTTCAAAATTTTCAAATTTGACCTACATTTTTGGATACCTGAAGTTCATGCGATTCCAGCAATATAAGTTTCATTCAGAGTTATCGCCCTTTATTTTTCGATTTTTTTCGAATTTTCTTCCCATTTTGTGAGCTCGGGTTTCGTTTTATGGCAGAATTGACGTTTCTGAAACTTCTGGAACATGAAGTTATAGTCCAATACCAACGAATAAAGCAATTTCGACAAAAATCCTTAAACCGGAAGTGGTCGAAATAATGTGCAATATTTTGAAAAAAATGAAAAAAATGGATATTTTGGGGGAAAACGCGATTTCTCCGCCCGATATAAATGGATTAAAGAAATTAGGGTACCACTGGACTGCACTATGATTGTACTATCGTATGATAACAAATTCATACGGATACTATGAACAGGCAGCAAAATATGGCACGCTGAAAATCAAGTATTTTCTGATTTTTAGCATTTTCGGACGCCTGTATCTCGAAAACTACTCCAGCGATTTTTATGAAACTTTCTGTATGAAGAGACCTTGTGGTAGTCTTGTGTACGAAACATTCCATTACGACTTTGAAATATCTGGAATAGGTGAAATAACGGACTGAAAATCGAAAAAAGTCGAAAAATCGTGAAATTTTGGAAAATGCTCTACTATTTTTTTATTTTGAGAGATTTTCAAAAAAAGATTGTATATTCAGATAGCTGACCTAATTACGATTCTAACGATGTATAATATGTATGTAGTTATTGAAATTTAATTTTCGATATTTTAAATTTTTTGCATTTTTGGCACTTTTCAACATAGGATTTCTCAGGGGCATTTTATCTGATCAGATAATGCAATATATCAATACAGAGCCCTGTGGCTATTTTAGTGCCCAAACCGGCTATTAAAACTATTCCGAAAATAATAACCATACCGGAAGTATTCAAAAAATGAAAAAAAAAGGTTAAGAACATTGTCGCACTTGCGAAAAACTTGATTTCTCCCTTAGGTAATAGCGGACCAAAAGAACTAAAGGGTCGTTGGAAAGCCCTATTAATGGACCATCATATGGTATCTAAATAATACGATTTCGATGGTAGGGAAATAAATTATTGTATGCCAAAAATCTAATATTTTCCGATTTTTTAACATTCTGAGACGCCCTTTTCTCGAAAACGACGCCGCAGATTTTTCTTAAACTTTTCTTACTCAAAGTCCTATCGGCTGTCTATACAGTGAATCCAAAATGAAAAGCATTGAAATAATATAGGTGGTCCAAAAATGGCATCAAACTTTGAAAAAAATTGAAAAATCATTAAATTTTTGTAAACGCTCTTTAATTTATCTTTTTTTCCAAAACTACTCAATGGATGTTTCTGACACTTCTGGTACAGAAAGTTAAGTATCGAAAGAACTTCGTAAAGCTATCGCGACAATGATCGTAAAACCGGAAGTAGTCGAACAAATGTCCGATATTTTGAAAAAAAATATTTTTTTTACGAATAGCTTTTTTATTTATGAATATATTTTGATGGTATTTTACACAGGGTTAAAATATCATCGTACTTGAGCAGAAATGAGGAAAAAAAATTGCCAGGGTAATTTGCGTTAGCCGCCATCGGCTAATTTAGTTTTTCGTACCCAGAAAAATTATTTATTGTTCGATTTGTATAAAACAAAGTTCATATGCTCCGTGGTCCCAATTGTAATTTTTTTTGTTACGGTAAAATTTTTCTGTCGGCAACGAAAGTGACGTAATATTAACAAAAACTACAATTTTGACAGTTCGGTACCACTTTTTGAAAGCAAATATTTTTTTTTTCAAAACTGATATAACTAAAAGGATGCACCCTGCAAAGATGCACAAAATCCTTAGCTCAGATTTTTTAATTTCAATTTCATTTTCGGGCAATTTCGAATAAAATGTAAAATAAAGTGTAAAATTCAGTTATTTACAATTCATTCAGCGTCTTCATATTTTGAAATATTTATTTGTAATTTTCATAAACTCGTAGCAATAATCCAGACGAAGAGAATGTATGCGAAAATTAGTTTGTAATATGAGCAGTTGCCGAGAAATATGCAATTTTGCATGCATCACTTTTCACGTTATTTTGCCTATAAAAGAGTGAATTATCATTCGATTTGCAATATTTTTTTTCCATTTGATGCCTAATTCCAATTTGGACTAGGTCAAGTCAATTTTACATTTTCACTGTGACCGGAAATGACGTCATTTGGGCAAAAACTGTATTTTTAACCAAAAAAAAAATATTTTATTCAAATGAGTGTGCCTTATAATATTTTTAAAATTATGATATTTGATCCCCATCAACGAATAGAATGAAGCCATACGACCATACAGATACCACAAAATGGTTGCTAACTTGTATGGTTACAGAGAAATAGGCGATCTTCTATAAGTCACTTTTCAAGGTTTTTGGTCTATAAAAGTCTCAATTATTATTTGATTTTTATAATTTTTTTACCATTAGATGCCTTATGCCATTTATGGCTTCTATGAACTAAGTTAACATTTTCAATATCACCGGAAGTATTGTAATTTTTGCAAAAAACGTATTTTTAGCCTTCAAAACAAACATTTTTTTGAAGGGATTTATATTTATTATTCGTTTAACTTGATAACGTCTGACTCTAATGGGCAGTAAGATTGAATCAATACCATCATATTGATATCAAAAAAAGCCTTCTAGCATGTTCCCTTGTCGAATAATAGCCAATTTTCCCAGGGTCACTTTTAAGTTTTTTACCTTCTTAATTTCAGTTTATGGGTTATAGGGTAATTATTTATTGCCCAATATGTATAAAACAAAGTTTGTATTTTGTGTGTTGCGAATTTTCGACTTATTTTTCACCTATAAAAATATCTTTCGGTACCGGAAGTGACGTAATTTTGCCATAATTTACAATTTTGACCGGTCTTTTCGCCAGCAAATATTACTTTTACATATGATAGAGGGTGTCACTGAAGCAAAACAACTAAAGTATAGTTTGGTAGCTCAATGGATCGGCTATGGTATAAGAAACTTCCTGTATGATTCCTGAAAGCCGGTTCAGTGCTGCTTGCAGGTCTAGTTCTTATTATTATTATTCAGATTCCAATTTGAATAGATCTCAGCAACTACGTGTCGCATCGTTATGATTTCTTCGGTTTTACTGGGAAAGTGGGTGTGACTTAGAGGATAAAGCTATTTTGAACGTTCTGCGACAATGCGAAATGTCCGAAATCACCAAATTATCGTTTTTTAAAATATTGCAGTAATTTTAAGAATAATCATTGAATTTTAACTTTCGATACATTTTGGCATAGCCGGAGACAGGGCACATAGCTACGCTACTTTCGAATTTTGATTTTCGGCAAATCTTCGAAGATATTAGGCGCCAAATTTCGAAAATTTAAAATTTTACAAAAAACTTTTTTATTTATGAATATTTTTTAGTCGTATTGTGCACAGAATTAAAGAGTCATCTGACTAGTGCAAAAATGTTAAAAAATTTTGTCTCAGTAATTTTCCTTGGCCGCCATTGGCTAATTCAGTTTTTCAGTCCTAGATTAATTTTTTATTGTTCGATTTGTATAAAACAAAGTTCATATGCTTCGTTGTCTCAATTGTCATTTTTTTTATTACCGGAAGTGTTATCTGTCGGCACCGGAAGTGGCATAATTTTACCAAAAACTACAATTTTGACAGTTAGGTACCATTTTTCGAAAACAAATATTATTTTTTGGAAAAATTATTTGACTCAAAGAGTGTGCCCTTTCAAGGCGCAAAAAATGTCGGAAGCAGTTTTTTTAATTTCGATTTCATTTTCGAGCAAATTCGATTAAATGGCTAAAAATGGTGTAAAATTGACCTATTTACAACCTATTCAGGCTTTTCAGATTTTAAAATATTTTTTCGTAACTTTTATAAACTTGTAGCTATAATCCATACGAAGAAAATGTATGTTAAAATTAGTTTGTAATATAAGCAGTTCCCAAGAAATGGGCAGTTCTGTACAAGTCACTGTTTTCGTTATTTTGCCTGTAAAATAGTCAATTATTATTGGATTTTTATAAAAGTGACATCATTTGATTCAAAAAGCATGTAGCGTCATATCAAGTTGATTACAATTTAAAATTGACACCGGAAGTGACGTCATTTGGTCAAAAACTGCATTTTAAACTTTTTAAATCAATGTTTTATTCAACCATGAATAACTTAATATGTATTAATAATTTTAACTTTTGGTTTAAATTCACATATAAATACAACTCATATGGTCATATAGATATCATAAAATTGTTTCTAACTTGTTCGGTTGCCGAGAAATAGACGGTTTTCTACAGGTCACTTTTGAAGGTTTCGGGGCCATAAAAGTGTTAATTATTATTCGATTTTCATAAACGTTACACCATATTATACCTAATGCCATTTGTGATTTCATACAAGTAATTTAAGATTTTCATTATCACCGGAAGTAACGTCATTTTGGCAAAAACTGAATTTTTAGCCTTCAAAACAGATATTTTATTCAAATGAGTCTATTTTGAAATCTTTTTCAAATTATGGTATTTGATGCCAATCAAGAAATAGAATGAACCCATACGATCATACAGATACCAAAAAATGGTTTCTAACTTGTACGGTTGCAGGGAAATAGCAGATTTTCTACAAGTCACTTTTCAAGTTTTTTGGTCTTTAAAAGTGGCAATTATTATTCGATTTACATAAAATTGTCGCTATATGATATCGTATGCCATTTCTGATTTCATAAGACTAATTGAACATTTTCATTAACACCGGAAGTAATTTAATTTTGTCAAGATCATTTACAAATAACAAATGTATAAAATGACTTGATATTGCTGGATTGATTGGTTGATTCTATGTCCATTTTTTTTTGTGTGCAATGTTAATTTGGAAACCTGTTTAGTGGTTATGTTGGTACCGGAAGTGACATATGTTCAAGTGTAACTTGGCACCGAAAGTGACATGTTTAAGAGTAACTTGGCACCAGTGAAACCCGTCATTCCTGCATGCAGGTCTAGTTAGTATTCGATATTTGTAATAAAAAGTCAGCGATTAAAGACAGTTAAGTCACGTGACACAAACATGACCTCTTTTGATTGATTTATGTTTAAATATGTTTTTAGTCCAAATATATCATCAAATCACCCAGTCTGTACACAGAAATATATCTTAAATTGTTGAACTGTTACCCGGTATTATTAATGAATAATACACTCTTTAAATGCTCTAATTCAGCGGATCGAAACTGTACTCGTGCTTTAAAACTCCATTTCATTCATTCTTGTTACCCCTACCCCTTGCGTGGAAAAAAAATCGCAGTGTATTTATGAAAAAGAATATTGTGAATTTTGTGAAGCTTCTTTTTTCTTAAAAAAAAGAATATTTCTCACCCAAGCAGCAAACGTATTGACTGTTTTTAATGTCTACGATAGCACGTCATCTGTAAGTGGACACACGGATGATTGGCCCCAGTTTAAGCTCTGGTCACAGTCAACTTGTTATCGTTGAACTTGTCCTAACGCTTGATTGATTTCAGCGTGATATAACTTGAAAAGATCTCATGGTGTCATGCATCAATTCACTAACCGTAAATAGCCCCACAAAAATAAAAACAAACAAACGGACTAATTAGCCTTATTGTATTTGCGATATCACCCTACTTGGAAACGGACGTAAATGCCTAGTAACAGTGGCTTAGCGGTGAGAAAATAAAATCGATGATGTAGGCTGAGTTGTCTCTAGTCGCAGTGCTGAAAGCCGTCAAAAGTAGCAGAAAGTTTTATAATGGGTTCGTCGTTTAGCTCTGAAAACGCCGACGTCAAAATCTACATCTGTACCGGAGACAAGAAAAACGCAGGAACCGATGCCAATGTGACAATAATTTTACATGACGAAGCTGGGAATTCCACGGAGAAAATTGCTCTGTGCAGATTCTTGAGAAATGATTTCGAAAGAGGCCAACATGACATGTTTAAAATATCTCGGTCTAAATTGGGATGTCTGGTTGGTAAAATTGTTAAAATAGAGTTATGTCGAGACGATGCTGGCCTGGCAAGTGACTGGTTTATCGATAAGATAATAGTCGAGAACACCAAGACGAAAGACCGATCAGTGTTTCCGATCTTGCGCTGGATTAAAGCCGGCTGTCCATACTCAATCTCAGAATACGACACGTCGTTGCCACAGTTTGACGACCAAAATATTCAAAGAGAACTAGAATTGAAGGATAAAAAGAATCATTATGCTTACGAACAGAAAGTGGATGGAATACCTGTTCAGGTAGGTTAAAGATAATTGAAACCCCTTTAAGATGTAAAAAAATATTAACCACTTGATATTCTCACTAAACTGCTTGTGTAGCGAGTGTTCCTAAAACATAAAGTCTGGCAAATGAAATTGGGTTTTAACATCCTACTTTTTGGACCGACTCGGCTAATAAAGACGGGCATACGCCATGCATTGTGTTATGAGGGAAATTTTACCCGGATTGTGCCGCTTCGGCCTATTCTTATTTCGTATTTGGGGAGAGAGAGAAAAATGGGGTTTAACGTCCACTCGACACAGACAGGTCATTTTGGGACTAACACATGGTTTCAATTTTATTTCAATAATGCGCTTGCGCGTAGGGGTCTTTAGAAGTGGGAGGAAACCGGAGTGCCCGGAGGAAACCCACGAGGTTGAGAAGACGCCCCTATCTCCATACGCCCACACCAGGGATCGAAACCACAGCCGCAAGCCAGAGGTGACCGGCCAGCTAGAGGTCGAAGGGTGTCATTTAGGTGCATGTCAATATGTACACAGAACCTTGGGTTTTCGTCCTATCCAAACGACATACGTTGTCCCTTGCTGAATTCTCCGTCCTCCACCGGTGACAAGGGAATTTCCCGGTAACGCATGTCGGCCAACATGGGGATCAAACACGGAAACTGAAATGAAATGAAATGGGGTTTAACGTCCTACTATTCTACTTCTAAACTGCTGTACGAATAGTTAATTTTGTAACACAAAATTAGAGGACTACCAACAGATATACGGTAATTTGAAATGTTGCGCTATATAAGTGCTAGGATTCTTTTTGTTGTTGTCGTTGGTATTCTCGTTGTTGTTTTTCTTCTTCTTTTTAGTTTAAGGTAAGTCTTATCAAATTTGTATGCATCCTGACTTAATTATTAAAGGTTTATTTCATTTTGTTAGTGGGATATAACGTTTTAAAAACTGGACATGACATTTTCAATATATCGATGCCATAGTTCTGAAAGGTTGTAAGTGCCACTTATGACCCAAATAGCTTTTTTGCATAGAATCACTTATCATATTGGTGGTGGGTGGGGCTTCTCTGTGCAAAATTTCAATACTGTAAGGTCGTAACCACTTTTAAAAAATGTTGATATCCTAATAGGTTTTCCTCTCATATCTCTAAAACTAAATCCAACAATTTTTGACACCTCTCAGAACTATGACATCGATATATATGAAAAAATAAAATAAAATAAATTATTATTATATGAAATGGGGTTTCACGTCCTACTGCCCTGAGCCGATTGGGCTAATGAAGACTGGCATACGCCATACACTGTACTGTGAGGGAAATTTTTCCAACCACCAAGGGATCTTTACGTGCAAACCACCTCAGTTTTTTGTACTATCCGAACAACTAGTCTGTACCGCTGACAAGGGAAACCACCTCCAGGTTAGCGAACCAACGTTTTACTTAATGAACCACCACCCGTTGAATATTAAAACGCATATGTTAAAAATATATATTATATAAAATATGTGAAATCTAGAATGTAACTTTAACTTAAAGAACAAAGCCTTGGGACTGATGTGAAACAAAGCTTAATGATTTAATGGATAATAGATGACATAGGGTCATAACTTATTTATGCGCAGTAATTCGAGTTTAAAATTTCAATTTCTCAAAGTCAAGTGGTCTTTTGAAAAAAAGACAGCAAGATTAACAGTTAAAGATAGGTGTTTTTGATTTTACTAATTGGACTTGTCTTTTAATTAGTCATGCTTCGTTCAAGTGTCTCATTTCAAACGAGATGGAAATGGAATGAATTTTCATCATCCAATATAATTGCTGGTGAAGACGGGATAACGGGATAGAAATGGGGTTTAACTTCCACAAATAGATCATTTCGAGACTAACATACTGTATATATTTGCGCATAGGGGTCTTTTATCAGTGAATAATTGGGGCGGGGTGGGGAGGGGGCGTATGGTTTAATGCGTGCGCGTTAGATCACAGGGTTGTTCATTGAGTTAAGTGGCGTGGTTTCGATTCCCTATTTCCCTATTTATACGTGACAATGGGTCGCATGTCTATCATGGTGCGTTTTCTCCGGGTCCTCCGGTTTCCTCCCGCAGATAACTATAATTGATTCTTGTGTTAGTCCCAATAGCCATTGATTATCTTATCTAGATCAAATCCAACTCTCGATGCCAACGCTAGTCTGTGATATATACTGGATTAGGACCCGATTTGCTCTTCAACTTTCATTCATAATTTTATCACGAAATAGATAATCGATACCATTTTTATCGTACCGACTTTAGTAATGATGATCGAAGCTAGACTGAAAATTCAATCGGTTCAGAGGGGATCAATTTTACCGAAATTTTCAGCAAATTACCTTTACATTATCCAGTTTTTAACTACTATAGTGAGAACTGTCAGTACTTTATCTGATCTCCAAAAATGTATCTTTAATAACACAGATAGATGAACACGACTACGCGTTGTCTTCTTATGACTGGTAGATTGTACACAACATAATACAGATGTATACGTAGATCCCGTACTTTTGTGTTTTGTCACAGTTGATTGATTGCTCTACATCCTGCAATAATGTCATATAATAATACAGGTGGACATCGAAGACGCGTAGAGTATATTTTTTATGTTTTCTCACTGCTGGTTGATTGTGCTAATACGCCCACGGTGATATCATATTTATGTGTAGTCTTGGTTATCCTATGTCAACTAAGTAGATGATAGTCGCGGGTAGTTGTGTTTGTCACGATTCACTGCCTCCAAAGTACACTTAAACATTTTAGACAAAATGAAGGACGATTTCTTTATATATGTGGCCACCGGAGATAAGAAACATGCCGGCACGGATGCAAATGTGGTCATCATTCTTCACGATGAAAATGGCAACTCCACACAGGAGATCATCTTGGATAACTTCTTCAAGAATGATTTTGAAAGAGGACATTTGGACGTGTTCAGGGTCTGCCGTCCGAAACTAGGTTCTGTAGGTAAAGTGGGCAAGATTGAGTTATGGCGAGATAATGCTGGTCTTGACAGTAATTGGTATGTGGATAAAATAATCGTGGAGAACGCTAAGACGAAGGAACAATTCGTCTTCCCTATATTACGATGGATTAAAGCTGGATTCCACTATAAGATTAAACATTTGGATACGTCCTTGCCACAATGTGACAGGCATTCCGAACAGAGGAAGATGGAATTAGAGGATAAAAAGAAATTGTATCAATTTGAATCCAAGTTACCAGGGTTACCTGTTCAGGTATGGCTTGTATTTTTATTTGTGTGCCACAGGTGACAAACAAGGTGGGGCGGGGTTCGAACCCGGTGTTGGACGAGTGAAAGGTCCTCGCGCTTTCCAGCGTGATTTCTCTTTGTCAGTGTACAGGACAGGGGACTTGGCAAGGAACAGGGTCTGGTCCAAAATCCAAGGCGTCTAAGAACCTTTAATAGTTAAACTTCAATAGCTATTCGAGCAAAATTCTCCCTAAAAAACACTTTATGTCCTCCGTCTTCATAAGCCAGATTGGACGTTAAACCTCATGCATACATTCATTCGTTTGTTCGTTTATTAGTTTGTTCCTTCGGTCCGTCGCTCGGCCGCACGCTTGTTCGTTCGTTCGTTCGAATTCTTACTACGTCGTTCCTTCCTTCGTCCCTTCGTTTAATAGGCTATACATTAGAACACCCACAACGGGACATGACATGTTTACATTTTCTAGAGAACGTTATACAACGGCCATTATACTCTGAACATTTATGAAATGCTAATTTGTAGTGAATTTAAAAAGTACTATTTCGTATCAGGCGCGGATTCAAAATAAGTGTGGACCACAGTGCCGCTGTAATTATATCTATCGGAGTTATTTTAGTTATATAAAAGGTATCCTGTTTAATATATTGGAGTCGTTAAAGAAATGGGTGACGGGCAGGTGTAGGCTAATTAGGTACGTTGCATTATTCTACAACCTTCTTAGTTCTGCCACTATCCATTTGTGGAAGTGTGTTACTGTTGTCCAGCAATCTGGTGCACAGATTGGTTCAAAAACATGACTAATGAAAGCAAGTGGCAAAATGAAACATTTACCCAAATATGGTAATGGTCAGCCATAATAGATGACGTATCTAAACGTTTACAGAAATTAAAGAACGCAATTAAATTTACTTCGGACATCATTTAGTATACTTAGAAGGATGATCCCACTGCCTCCTCGGCTTATATGGTATTTCGTAGCTGTTCATGCAGTTCCAGAATATAACCTTATAAAGATATATAAACATAGTTATAATAACACAGGTGTTCCAGGGTTAATTTATCTATTTAAAAAAAAAATACACAACGTGGAAATCCTGATTGGATAAGTGTCATCATTGTGTCACACCATGGACCCTATCAAAGGTCCATCGTCACACCGTCAACGAGTATACCGGCGTATGTTCGTCGTCATTAGCCCATTCGGAGCAGCACAGTAGCTGGAGAGATGGGTGGGGGTGGTGGTTAACTCGACACAAACTTGGTCATTTTGGATCTAGGCCGCATTCTCAGGTCGAAAAACCTGTCACCTTCGCTCCCGTTAAACGGGTCTAGAAATCGGACTATCAATAATCGTGCAATCAACATGTGAACAAAGTTCTCCAATATATTTTGTTAATTTAATAGTTTAAGCTCGAAATTGGCCAGAAATCCATGACCTATTTCTTTATAGTGCGGAGCCATATTTGCGTATATGTGAGTTGGATGCTGCGCAGGTATTTCAAATTTGACCAATCACGGGTCGCGCTTGAGGGGTCACGGACAAAAGTTATGGGGTCAAGTGCCAGGTCATAGCATTTGTAAACAAAGCCATGTGCACAATTTACCTTGCAAATTGCTCGCGGTCGGTCCTAAAAGAGATCCCGTGAACCAAATAAAAGTCCCATCCATGTAGGGAAGCGGTGTAAGAGAGCCATGGAAATATATTTTGAATCGACATGGATTAATTCGATTCATCAAAATGATTAATTCGTTTAAACGAAATAATTCGTTTAATTTCGTTTTAACGAATTAATATTTCGTTATAACGAAATATTAATTCGGTAAAACGAAGTCTTTATAACGAAATAATAATATTTCGTTATAACGAATTAATAATATTAATATTTCGTTATAACTTCGAATTAATAATTCGTTATAATTCGTTACAACGAATTATTTCGTTATAACGAATTAATAATATTTCGTTATAACGATTACGAAATAATATTTCGTTATAACGAATTAATAATATTTCGTTATAACGAATTAATAATATTTCATTATATTATTTCGTTATAACGAAATACTATTTCATTTTAACGAAATAATATTTCGCTATAACGCATTAATAATATTTCGCTATAACGAATTAATAATATTTCGCTATAACGAATTAATAATATTTCGCTATAACGAATTAATTATTTCGTTAATATTTCGTTTAGACGAATTAATATTTAAGAAATATCAATTCGTTATAATGAATTAATAATATTTCGTTATAACGAATTAATAATATTTCATTATATTATTTCGTTTAAACGAAATATTATTTCATTTTAACGAAATAATATTTCGCTATAACGAATTAATAATATTTCACTATAACGAATTAATAATATTTCGCTATAACGAATTAATTATTTCGTTAATATTTCGTTTAGACGAATTAATATTTAAGAAATATCAATTCGTTATAACGAATTAATAATATTTCATTATAACGAATTAATAATATTTCGTTATAATATTTCGTTTAAACGAAATACTATTTCATTTTTACGAAATAATATTTCGTTATAACGAATTAATAATATTTCGTTATAACGAATTAATAATATTTCGTTATAACGAATTAATAATATTTCGTTATAACGAATTAATAATATTTCGTTATAACGAATTAATAATATTTCGTTATAACGAATTAATAATATTTCGTTAATTAATTATTTCGTTAATATTTCGTTTAAACGAATTGATATTTCGCTTAAACGAATTTATATTTCGTTTAAACGAATAAGTGGAATCATGTACGAAAAAAGTATATAAGAATGGAATCATGCACTTAAGGGGTTCCGTAGATTACAGAAATTATCAAAGAGCATTTTTAAGGATGATTAGTTGAAACCGCGTTTAAACGATTATGTTAGAAGTGAATTGTTATTTTTGTTAATGATTAATATACTTATAATCAGTTGTTATTTTTATCAAAGGTAAATCATGTTTGGTACATTATTATGACTACATCCCAGTAGTAGAATGCAGTGGCAGTTGCTGAATTGTAAATTTAGTTGGACTGGATGCAGATGTTGCCTTCTCACTCTCTAGTTTGAGTTTATTTCTAGCATCTTTTAACTGATTTTAAGAGCCTCATTTTGTCCATAAAACATCTATAACACGTTGAGTGAAATTAAACACCACTGTCGACTTTATCTTCAATATAAATAATATAATATCCTTCGTTATCAATATTTGTATCGACAAATGGACTGGTCATTTCCATCCAACTGAAACCAGTCTATATACCTCACGACACTTGTCCCATTTTGTCTTTGTAAAGTATATTTGGCCTTTGTCGCCATTTCGTGTAGATTCTACAACTGGAATGTGCTCATCGTTGAGCACGCTATTTTGTGTTTACCAACAACACACGCGAATGTAGACAATAATGTGATTGGTCGATAGTGGAAAAAGCGATCACGTGACGCGGCGAATAGCTTTGAATCTTGTCCCGTGACCCAGCGCACAATGAAATTTACTATCAATAAATAATCCGGATTTCAAAGACGAATATCATCGAAGAACTATTAAATATTTTGTGGAACATTTCAGCAAACGCTAATTACTATATTAACTATTCACCGATAAAATTTTTTCTAGACTCGATTTGAAGGAACGAAAATATTTTTCTAGCGAGAATTTGTGTCCATAGACTGCGGCCTAATCTAACGCTAATTTTGTTGTAATAATTCGCTTGTACGTAGGGATCGTTGGCGATGGGAGGAAACAGGATAACCCCGAGAATAAGGGAAATTGAAACCACGCTTTTGATCCAGTGATAGACCATATTGCACACCCGCTTACATTATATGATATTGTTTATTAATTAAAGGCCAATATCGAGTAGGTGTATCATTTTATCATGCTTATATTTGAATAACATTTTGTTTGAAATACACATACTAAATTAATAGTTTATGATACAGTGGCTGTGTATAATATAAAATTATTACTTTTTATAGTTTTTTGGAAACCAAATTTCACTGTTGATGTATATATTATAGAATTATAAAATGTATATCATTAAATCGATGTTATGCAATGATAAACACCGTGTAGTCAATCAATATAATCGCTATTCAAATTAATATCTTACACTGACTAATAGATCATGTATGATGTATGACCGCGTTTTTTAAAATATATTATTCATATCCAAGCTAAAGCTGTCTAGTCGTCCGAGTTGGACGAAAGAAAAACCAAGGTCCTGTATACAAATTGGCGTGCACGTAAAAGATCCACGTTAAAATTTCCCTCGGAGCACACTGTATGGCGTATGCCCATCTGCATTAGCCAAATTTAGAAGCAAAACAGAAGAACGTTAAACCCAATTTCATTTTTTTAAAAAAGACCTAATGAAATAAATCTCCATTTCTTTTCAGATCAAGGATCTACCTGACGACGAGTTGTTTTCCTTCGATTACTTGGTAAGCTTTAATAATTTCATATCATATATAAATTGTTATTGAGTCATCCATGAAAACTGTGGCTAACAGACCGTGTCGAAGTGAGGTCAACTGTAAGATTATTCAGCTACTTCACTAGTAGAAATATAAAAAAAAAAACTCAGTTCGGGTTGTATGGTAGCTCTTAATTTATTTTATTAACAAAAAATGTGACCTTAACCTTAATATATTTGTTAGTAAAAAGTACACATATATAATACGGTTAGGCTAGTGTCGGTCACCCAGAACCCCCTAGTCTTCAACGCACGGAGGGTCTGGGTCGGTTTTCAATTTTTGACGAAAATTACTGGATAATCTACCACATAAAAAAACAAACTTTTGGTTACGCATGGGCAATGGAACCTTTTGGCCAAAGTCTCGTAAGTGCTAGATCTTATGAAGCCGGGCCGATTTTGCTAGATTCTATAAAGCGTGGTTGAAATATATCCCACAATTCACTTGGCACATCTATTATTAGAAACAAAATAGAGACGAGGAATAAGCATGAATCGCGATGAAGAATTAAGAATATTTGTGTGGATGATAGAGACTACAGTTAGGCCTAAATACAGTACGCAATGACCCATGATGATAAAAACAGGAGAACGCTAAATCGGAGACGGTTCTGCACATTATGACGTCATATGTTGATAATGGGTTAGGGTAAGATTTAGGACTGGCCCAGCTTATGGTTAGGGCTACCCTGTTTACATCTCGAGACTTCGACGAAATTTACAGGCCCTAGCCCTTACCCTAAACCTAAAACACAATCCACATATGACGTCATATGCTCTAGCATGTGCAAGACCGTCTCCGATCTAGCGTTCTCCTTTGTAAGCCCCCGGGTTTTCTACTGCATATCTTGAATAAACCCCCTAAGGTTATATGACCTCAAGTAGTTAAGTTGGGAGAGTTTATTTTAGTTCAATTGGGGAGGTTGAAAATTCCCACACGCCGGGACTTCGCGTTGGCGTAATCAACTGAATGTATTTAAGTTGGTATAGCTTTATAATTGTAGATTATCCAACCTTTACATACGTCTGTATGAATAGTTGCTTTTATATCTCAAAATTAGAGAACCACCTACATACATACTTTAGTTTGAAATGTTGCGCTATATAATGGATGGCCGAATAGTTAGCGTGCGCGCTGTATCATACAGCCTGCCATTGAGTCAACGTGGTTTCAAATCCCCAGTTGTACGTGACAAGGAGATAGGATCGCCTGTCCAACCTTGTGGGTTTACTCCGGGTACTCCGGTTTCCTCCCGAAATGACCTAGTTTGTGTCGAGTGGACGTTAAACCCCATTTCTCCCCCTCTCTCTCTCTCTCTCTCTCTCTCTCTCTCTCTCTCTTGTTTCTGTTGTTCCTACATAGTTTCTTACAGGGATTAATATTCAGGGATATCTGCGCCTTTTCATATGTATAAGTGGCATCAAATTTGTATACATCCAACCCACTCTCTACCAAGCCTATAACATTATCGGAAATACTACATACATGTACATAGTTTAAAAGTCTTCAAAATACAGATTTGACGTCATCCTTTGATGTTTGCATTATTTCTAATAATGTACGGGCAACTTGCCAATCGTACATTATTTATACTAGATGAAATATTAGACTCGCATGGCGTATTTCATTGAAAAGCACGTGGGGGTAGTGTCTGTATTTTAAGTTGTTTAATGGTCTAGAGCTATCACCTCGTGCAGTATCAATATATTACTTAATGTCTCGCTCTCGAACATTTAACCATACATATAATGTTTTTAGTGATATATAACATGCTTGGAAAACTGGACATGGCTGATTTTTCATACATGTTTATAAATTAGTAATAATATTGTTTATTTAATGTTTTTGTTTTGATTTTCAGTGGGATATAACAACTACCAAAGTACAATTGTTAGCTTCTGGTAAATACACAAATTTGACGACAGGAAAATGGGAAAGTATGGAACATTTAAGAAACATCTACAAACACGGAACTTTTCCTTTACCACAGGTAAAACAACAATGGGCAATATATCTGATATGATTACTTTCCCCCACACCACCTCACCCGTTGTTTTCTTCAATTCGCCACGCACTGGTACATTTTCATCTTTGTAGACAGCACTTAGGACTTATGTTCTTTTTTTTTCATGCTATTCCAGGAACCTTATGGATGGAAAGATGATCTGTATTTTGGCCGTCAAAGACTTGCAAATGCCAATACCATTCTCATAAAGCTGTGTACTGCCATTCCAGAAAAGTAATATATATTTGTTTATTCCTAAACCATGCTATATCTATATAATCACCGAGACAGTACGTACACCATATATTGCTAAACCATGTTATGTATATATAAACAACGAGACAGCACGTACACCATATATACATAAACCATGTTATAACGTTATAATCACTGAGACTGTCCTCATACTATATATTGCTAAACCATGTTATGCATATAAACACCGAGACAGTACGTACACCATATTCCTAAACCACATTATATCTTTATAATCACCGAAACAGTACGTACACCATGTATTCCTACACTACATGAAGATCTGGCCGGTTCTAGCTATAGGTCGCCGTAACAGACCGTTTCATTGGCTAATCTATCACATCATTCAGAACACGTCAATTGTAACATTTTGTCCAGATCCTAGTGTAGCAAAGACAAGTAAAGCGAAATTTTGAGCTATAAAAACGAATATGTGTTTTAATCAGAATGCCCTAAACTATGTTATGTATTGTTTAATGGTCGCGGCCCGAATGTTTTACATTATATTACGAAATGTCTTGAGCTCGAAAACATTAAACAACATAAATTACGGACACTCCGCAAGTGCTTTTACAGTGAAATACGTCACACGAATCCAATATATCACCAGTATAAGTAATGCTGGATTGGCAAGTTGCCCGTCCTATTCTATGAAACAATGGTACGCCAACCTCAAAAGGTGACGTCACATCTGTATTTCAAATCCATATAATCACCGAAACAGTATGTACGCCGTGATTTATATTACTAACCCATGTTATATACATATAATCACCGAGACAGTACGTACACCGTGTATTCCAAAGCCACGTTATATCAATTAAACACCGAGACGTTACGTACCCTAGTCATTCATTACCCACTGATATGTATAACAGGATGTATGGTCATGGAATCGTCAATATAAACTAAATTATATAATGATATATTTGATAGGTTAGCTGTGACTGAGTCTATTCTGGAGCCCATGTTGGAGGGTAACAAGCTACAAGATTTATTAAAAGATAAGAGGATATACATCTGTGATTTAGAGATATTAGATGGTATCAAATGTCTTGACGGTATAACGGTACGTTGTATTTTATTTACAATTAAAGACACCCACCAGCTATTGTTAACGACACTAATCCACTGTCGTTAAGGATCCATCCTCTGCCGTTACAGATACTCGACTACTACCGTTAGACACTCACCCACTGTCGTTAAACATACCCACCGACTTCCGTTTACGACACCCACCTACTGTCGTTAAATACACTAGCCCCTTTCGTTAAATACACTACCCTCTGTCGTTAAAGGTACAATTTCATATTTTTAAGATATATTTTAAAAATATATTAAAATAAAGCCTTAAAATAGATGGTAGGCCTACCTTGTTAAAGAATAATTCTATTAATCCTATAATTCATTATTGCTATTTGAGAAATAGGCAAAAATATAATTTTCAACTTCAAATTCAAACGTTTGAAAATAGCTATTGTATGTGGGGGGGGGGGGGGGGTAGAAAAACAAGGGAGGTAATTGTGTTATTACCTGTGTGAAAGAATTATAAGTGCCTATGTTTGTATAATAGTGAGTTGACAACCTATTGAGCAAAATACATAGAAATAATTATGTTTTGACTTTCTTAAAAAATATGAAATTCTCACTTTAAAGACACCCACCCACTTCCGTTAAAGACATTCGCCCATTATTGTGCCTATTATTATTACAGATAAAAAATTATGTCATTTTAATATTTTACAGCTTTGTGCGCCGATTGCTTTGTTTATGGTAGACAATAATAAGGAACTCCGCCCTATTGCTATCCAGTTGTATCAGAAACCAGGAGCAGATAATCCGGTAAATATTTGCATTTTATATATTTATCTAAAAGCTGAACAACTATGTTCGGAATCGGACAGAATTCATTTTGTAATTTGGCCCAGTTTATGGACGTAAGGTTGTCATATGATTCACACAATCGCAGAGCTTAAAAACATCACCATGTCCATACGAAACGTTGTTATTAAAAAAAATAAAGATGTAGTTATATCAATATGTAAGTTGTGTTATTAAATAACCGAGAAGTAGTTATTTCTATATACCTTGTGTTATTTCTATAACAGAGAATTTGTTTTAGCCATGTATACCTTATGTTATTATTATTAAGTAACAGAGAAGTAGTTATCAGTATATACCTTGTATTTTGTCGCGAATATTTCACCATGCTTCCAGATGTCATCCCTTGACCACCCTTTTGAGTTTTCCTGATCCTCCGGTTAGCCCACCCCACCCCCATTGTTAAATGGGTTTTATAATTAAAACAGATCACAGGGAATTAGAGTTTATTGGGAATCGTTGCACTGTATGACGATGGGATTTTTAAAATATTTTTCAGGTGTTTTTACCAACAGATCATCCTTATACGTGGATTGTAGCTAAAATGTGGTATAATAATGCTGATGCTGCTTACCATCAATCATTAACACATCTTGGTAAGTATCACAACTGCAGACTTGTTGGAGAAGATATCAGGTCCGTTGAGGAAGACTTTGGGAAGATCAGATGGGTTAGGGAATGAGGAGTCGACCAAGCCTGTGAGGGAAATCAGGTCCGTTGGGGAGACGATAAGGCCGGTTGGGTAGTAGATCATGCCGGTTGGGTAGTTGATCAGACCGGTTTGGGTAGTAGATCTGGCCGAGTGAGTTGTAGATCAGACCGGTTTTTGGTAGTAGATCTGGGGCCGGTTGCTCAAAACTAAGTTATTTTAACAATCCGTTAAACTAGCTTGAAAGTACGTATTTATTTTGTTTCTTCTAATTCTTTAGAATAATGTGATTTTTTTTTATTCTTTCAGCGTTTACACATCTAGCCATGGAAGGTGTATCAGTTGCAACTCACAGAAATTTATCTCAGTCTCACCCGGTCTTCAAAATATTAGCTCCACATTTTCTGTATTTATTGGCTATCAACACGTAAGTATTTTATATGTCGCTTCCATCCGTCAGTGGTGGCCACTCCCGATATATATATATATATCTATTGTCAACGGTACTCTTACAGAGAACTACATAAAGCTAACAAACAATTTGCTCATTGACGTCAACATTAATTAGAAATTCGCACCTCTTTAAACGTGCGCCGCGTGGAACTGTGTGTAGACATTACAGACTTTTGGCAAGTGGAATTTTTCCAAATCGTATCACGTATCCGTATCGCCACGTGATACGTTGCGTCAATGTTTAGACTTCTGGTAGATTTTCGCGTCGCGTACGTATGGGTAGGTGAGCTGAACTTAGTTCTATTACAGCATGATGGCAGATATCTACCGAAATCAACACCAGAAGGGAATACTGTTGCTCGACAGTCGCTGAGCTATTTAAATATTTTAAAAACCTTTAGTATCGAATTTTATTAAGAATCCTCGACTTCGAGTCGACAGCAATTATTGGTTTCACTATGTATCAGTGAAGAAAGTATACCCCTTTTACAGATTTGCAAGGTCCCACCTCCCTAAATGTAGCACGTAGATCAGTCAGCATGCAGACAGTCAGGACAAATATGAAAAATCATGGTTAAAATCACATTAAATATACACCTTCGTGTTCTATGATACACTTAGATTTATAAAAACGCTATGGCACAACATTTCAGCGTCTAAAGGTAGCAAAAAATACGGTAAATAGACGATGCTATTTCCGTATGAAAGCTGTGTGACACGCGCTACCGTATCCATGTGTCGTATCAAGTATGAGAAATACACACACATTGATGAAGTCACACGCAAAATCGATACGGATACGCGATACGGACAAGGAATTTACGATTACGAAAAATCTCTATTGGCAGTGATAGAAAACCTGAATACCCACTTTAAAGCCACTAGTATGACCCCCGCTGCCCCTGCCAATTCAACCGATTAGATCATCCTTTAGCGAAGGACATCGAAACTATGAAAAACCGCAACGAATTATAAATGTGTACTTTAATCCAATTGCACAAATTCAAATGTTTATGTCACGGTTTTTACTTTTACGGAAAAATTATACACTTTTTGTTGTCCCTGGTTTTATTCTTTTTATAATTCTGCCATTTCAGCCGAGCTCTCCAAAAACTTGTATCCCCAGGGGGTTGGATCGATAAATCAATGACTACTGGTGCCAATGGATTGTTTGAACTTGTCAGGAGGGGGTAAGTATTAGAGACATATTAATAAGGGGCGCAGTATAATCAGAGCACATAATAAAGGTGAACATAATTAGATACGTATAATATAAATATTCTAGTATAAGAAATGTAACGTATGGTAATAACGTAAACGTATTTAGTGACGGAGTTTAACGCCCACTCAACACAAACAAGGTCATTTCGGGACAAAATGTAATGTATCGTAATAACGGTGAACGTATTTAGTGACGGAGTTTAACATCCACTCAACACAAACAAGTTCATTTCGGGACTAACCTATTGTTCAATTTTATTTCAATAATTCGGTTGCGCATAGGGGTCTTTAGCAGTGGGAAGAAACTGGAGAAAACCAACAAGGTTGGACTGACGAACCCCACTCCTTGCCATGTACAAGAGAGTAATCGAAATCAGGCTACTTGACTTAATGACAGACCGTACGATTTCTCGCGCACACTTTTAACTATTAGACCACCCAATACCCCTACCATTAGTGAATACTGTCATGATAACCGTAACTATATTTACATGGGTCACTTAGATCATCCAGACACACATATTGACCAATTGTTCTTGGGTTGGACTTTGGTTAAATACTTTGTAAAAAGTATACAATTATTGTTTGACATTACAGCTCCCAACGTCGACTTTTGTTGCCATTGTAATTCATAGCTATAATAATATGTCTATAAAATCATTTGTTTCAGAGTAAAAGACTGGCGAGTGGATGTTGATGGAACCCTACCCGAAGATTTGAAAAATAGAGGGGTTAGTTTTCATTTTAACAATCTAATGTTTTAGTTACACCCTACCTGTTGTCGTTGGTTATCATTAGCTCTGGCTACATAATACCTGTTTTATTGGTTATCATTCGTTTTAGCTACATACTGTAATATCTGTTTTCATTGGTTATCATTATTTGTTCTAGCTACATAATACCTGTTTTATTTGTTATCATTCGTCTCAGCTACAAAATATCTGTTTTAAAAGATAGGCTTTGATGCGGATCGTACGTGTAGTTATTCGATTATGCCAAGTTTTAACTAATCGATTTTTTTATATTATTACAGGTTGATGACGTGTCTGCTTTACCTAATTATCACTATAGAGACGACGCTTTACTTTTATACGAAGCCATTAAAAACTACGTCACTAAATACGTTGACCTTTATTACGGTACGTTACATTTTTTATACTGTAATATTTATATTATACGTTTATAATTATGTTCATCGTTATTACGGTGCATTTATTATACTGCGCTTCTTATAAATATGTCTCTAAGTACGCTAACCCTTAATACGTTATGTTTTATTTATCATACCAGGCTATTTATAAATACGTCTCTAAGTACGCTCGCCGTTATTATGTTACACTATCTATCACCTTTATTACGGTATGTTACATTACACAAGGCTATTTATAGATTAGGTGTCGGGTAATAAAAAACACTCGCCCCACCCCCAGTACTAGTACATTACATTGATCACCTTTAGACCCTTGGATATAATATTCGCTGCTAATGTCGATAGAAAGACAGAGTAAACAGAACTGTTTATTTTAAAACAAAATCATTCTCTTTCGCTTTTTACAATTATATCTATATGCTTAGTACATCATAATCCCGATAGACTGTTAAAGTAATATAATTAAAACGATATCTTTACTTGGTTTCGGGTTTATGCTTCTGATTTTCCACATATGCCGAGCGGCTGTTGTTCGAAACGAATATCATCTGGTTATGTAAATCAACTAGAATGTAAACGGGATGTAAAAAGCATATGTTATAACATAACAAGATAGCTAAATGCAATCAACGGGGAGTTTGATCAAGAAATATAAACCAAAAACTTATCTCAATAATATAAACCACACTATTTTATTAAAGGTTTTTTGTCCCACCCGAAATACTAAATGCTTTTCCTTGCCAGAAACTCTAGTCTAAATAAAGTATGGTGTACAACTAGAATGTTTCTATTATTACCGTTAATTGCCAGTTCTTATTAAAGATGTATTATGTTAGAGCTAAATCTTTTTGCCTCAAATATTATATTAATTATTAATTAGTCAATTATTCACGTGATAAGCCCATAATCAAATCTCTAATACATCGGATGGTTGTGATTTTAAATGGATTGGCACACGATCGCCATTTAATAATTTAATTCGAAAATGGATAATTGAAAATCAAGACTAAGATTTTCTTGAAACGGCCAAAATATTCAACATATTCCTTTTTCGTAATGTATTTGTAAACGATATATTATGGCGAGAACTATCGGCTCTTTATCTTACTCAGTGCATTTCTAAGACTGTTGGTAAAAGCACATTCACTTTAAATAATGGATTTTCTATTTTTGGGGCCAGAGTATTTCTCTTTAATAAAGGTTGTTTTGATTGTGTATGCTCTAAAACTCCATGTGAAATTTTTATTCTGACATTAGGGCTTGGAACTATTTCCGTTTAATTATCACTTATTTCATGTTTTACTTGTAGACACCACAGAGAAAATAGACGGTGATTGGGAATTACAGAGTTGGGCGCAGGAGTTGAGCTTAGATAAAGAAAAGGGTGGAGTTGGGCTTCAGGTAGGATTGATTCGACCATATAGTAATTTATAACTAAAAAAGTGGCTTGAAATTTCCATTTGCAAAAGCTCCGCGGGTGGTCTCAAATGTCCATAGCATAGCAGCACTAAGGAAACGTATCGGAAATGCTATGTATGCAATTCATGTCTTTTGCCTGATATAAACTGCAGATGCGTGATGAGTTTCTTGACATTTTAAAGACCAATGCTCACAAACAAATTTTTGAACTACAATGTTCTATTTAAAAAATGATCGACCTATGTTACCGCAGAGTGGATAGTAAACACCATTTTTCAGGATTGCATTGTATTATAAATGTTTTTTGAGTGTGCACTGTGTCAAAAATATCCTTGGAAAAAAAACGGAAAAAAATCCGGAAACAAAAACCAGGATAATTTCATCCGTATTTGTTTTTCCTTTAATTTACAGAAATTCCGTCAATTAACATTAATTCGATTTTCAAACACAGAAGAAAAAAATCTCGGCAATTTTTGTTTCCTGTGCAAGAAAGTGATAAAACTTTCATTGAATTAACCATTGACTTTATACGCTTGCGCGAAATAGCTTTATTTAAGGCCACCTTCCACCGAAGTTCTGTCGCTAATCTTCATATTATGTAACTTCTTTCCTCTAACATAATAATTCACTATTCGACAGCAAGGTATCACAAACCGGTACTCTCAGTTTGCAGGTATTTTAACTCTACCATAGGGACAATCCGGCTTTCACTGACCAATCGGTTATACTATCCGGATTTAAGCGTGCTTGCTTACTAGATAACACAACCTGTATTCACAGAACTTTGAAACATATTTTTACACATTTATGAAAATACTCGCAATCTGATTACACCGTATGATGAAGGACAATACACTTTATAGATCTTATAAATAATGGAAACTAGATATACATGACAATTAATATACCAAACTTTACAAAATATGATTCTTCATATTGTGGTTAATAAATTGAAATAAATACTATAACATGATAATTGTTAGGAATGATTATATATTATATATATACGTTTAGTTATCGTTGCATTTGCAAACAGAAATAGTTCGTAAATTGCTGGTCATTATACCGTTTATCCCGTAAAATAACAGAATTAAGTCCATTATAGAATGGAATAAAACATATTATCCCACAATTTCACGGAAATTTCCTGTTTCATACTGAATAGTCCACAGAAATACATGAAACACGTAATTTGAAGAAATTATTCACACTTTTAACACAATTTCTCCAAAAAAGCTATGGATTAACAGAAAAAAAGGTGTTAAACTACGGAATTCGGCCACATAAAAAATGGATATATTTTTTACAGTGTGTATTGTATTGTATTATAATGTTGTATTTCACCATGTAGCTAATGGCTATAATGTATTATATTATAAATGTTGTTTTTCAATGTGTTTATATTATTATAGATGTTGTGTTTCACGGTGTAGCTAATCGCGGTGTATTGTATTATAAATGTGTTTTTTTCAGGGTGTACCTAATGGCGGTGTATTGAAGTGTAAAGAAGATATCATACTAGTTATAAACTGTGTAATATTTAACTGTAGTGTTACCCATGCTTCTGCTAACTTTCTACAGTACGAACAATACGCATTACCTGCTAATTACCCGAGTTTGATGAGAGGAAGCCCACCTAAAACAAAGGTAAAATACAAAACAATTCTCTTGACTTTCTTCATTTAAAGATGTATGGTTAATGATGTATTATTTGAAAGCGTACTAAACTTAGGCCGTCTGTCTACAGTTACCCTCCGCTTGAGAACAGACACTAAGCTAATTGCCGGCATTTAAGTTCTAAATAAGCATACTTCGAAAATTTCAGATCTATTGATACTGCTTCCATTTAACGGAATTGACTATGTTTATTTAATCTTTGTGTGTATGCCACATGTGACCGGACTAAAACTGCATTACAAAACAATATACTAATTTTTGGGATATGGCGGCCATTCGGGACAGAGATTTATTCTCGAAGTGTGAAGTTGATGGATCTGTGTGCAGAATGATTTGAAAGTTACATCTGCCTATGGCGAGTCTTTCTTTTTTGACTCAAAATGCTATAAAAGTAAAAGCTATTAATTAGACACTTTTTTATTCACATGATTATTTTTTTGATTGAAACACAACCGCCATTTAGTAATTTAATCTAAAATGGATACTGCGGCTATGTTTATTATATCAAAAATTGTAGTGTTGAAATTCGAGACTACATGTATGATATTTTTTTTTATTGAAAATTAAAACATCCATAACTTCGCTAAGAATAATGTAATTTGACTGAAATATGCAATATATTAATTTTTCATTGTGTGTATCCTCCTATTTCGACTACATACCATTTCGACTAAGGCTTATAACAACAGATTATACGGTTTCATTATCCCTCTCAAACGCTAAAATAGACCCCCCCCCCCCCCAAAAAAAAACCCCACCCCATCTCGACTACAGCTTATAACAAAATAATTTATATAGATTAGCTCATTATCTCACCTGATTCTTACATAAGTTAGCACAATTTGTTATTAGCTATAAAAATGTGTTTTAATTAGATTGTAGATGAGAACCTAACGGTGATCATTTTTAATTTCTTCCATTGTTTAGGATGCCATTGAGGAGAAGAAAGTGGTAGATTATTTACCGGACAAACGAACAACTCTAGATGTTATGGTTGTTACTAAAATATTAAGTGGTAGAGGTACCAAATGTCTTGGTGATTTTGAAGTTCAGTATGTTTTTGATCCTAAAGCCGTGGAAATCGTTGATCAGTAAGTGTTTAGATCTTTTAAGGGCCCAGTCTAGCATATGGTGGAACACAAAGCACCACACTCTCCATTGCAAACCTCAGTATACAACAGGTGATACTCGATTGAACGTTCCGGAATTAAATTCCCTCAATTTCGAAAATAGTGTCAATCGAGTGGAAAGCAGAATTTCGGATTACATCGCATGTGCTAACTGTATAAAAATATCTCAACCAATCATGGCAGCTGATTCTACTCACACCACCTCAGCTATGGCAGAACTGTGACAGGATTGCAATTCTGTCAATTCCGGACGTTCCGGACTGACAATCTAGTACCCCCATATGTAAACCGCAAGAGCAGACAACTCTGCTTAAGAGAATGAGACAGGCGGAGACAGGCCACCATTATTAATTTCCGCATACCCACCTCCAACTTTTCAGCAAATTTTCGTTTGGCTGAATGCTTTTTACTACAGACAGAGGAACAGATGGTCATGTCTTTGCAGTATAATTTGTATGAGGTTGACCGCCAAAACTTTGAGATACACAAATTTGAAAAAGCATACTAGAAACATACGTATCACCGTAGCCATCCTGATAACCCCGTTATCCTTCCGCGTCAAAATCATGCATATTTACCAAAACCTGACACAAAATGTTAATTCAAACCCTCTTCGTCCATTCTAGACCCAAAAATCAACAAAATGGGCATGCAAAAGGAGAAAAAAGAGACACAGAGAGAATAGCTATATTCCAGACCACCATTAAATTTCAACATCTCGGTACCTACCATTAAATTTCAACATCTCGAAAATTTCAACATTTCGGTATACGCAAATTGTAGTTCGTCTATTTATAGCAATTCTCTCGCTGTTCCGTTTCTCCCTTTTTGGTCTAGAATGGACGAAGAGGGTTTGAATTAAGATTTTCTGCCAGGTTTTGGTAAATATTCAAGATTTAGAGGCGGAAGGATAACAGAGTTATCAGGTTGGTCACGGTGATATGTACGACGAACAGGTACATGTTTTTGATATGCTTCTTCAAGCTTGTGTTTCTAAACAAATTTGGTGGTCAAACTCATACAAATTTCGGTGCAAAGACACGACCATTTGTATAGTGAAAAGCATTCAGCCCATCGAAAACTTTGGGAATAGTTGGAGCCGGGCAAAGAGGCCAGAATTAACATTGAAATCATTGGGGAAATTAATAGTGGTCTGCTTCCTAGAAGGATCCAGACTAGTATAGTTCGGAAATAGGACACCACGGCATACTCTTTAGATCCTACGGCAACTCAATGAATCGATTGACTGATTTCAATTCCAAGCTTGTACGTGACAAAAAATATGGTCGCCTATCTAACCGCGTAAATTTCTTCCGCTCTCCTCACACTGCTAACGACCCCTACCCATTGAAATCAAATTGAACCAGCAGAACAGTAGGACGTTAAATCCCATTATATTTCATTTCGTTTATAATAGTTAGTTATATTCATCGTTTCTATTTCAGATTCCGAGCGGATTTAAAAGTTATCAGTAAAACCATCAAAGATAGAAACAAAATGAGGAAGCATAAATATGATATTTTAGACCCAGAACTCATTCCAAACGCTATCAGCATTTAAAACATCTATTCCCTATAAACTATGGATAGTCTAGTATCATTTTCACTGTTAATTCATGTCAGCAAGTCATCGGGGATACTCGATTGAACGTCCCTGAATTCATATCTCACAATCACCACTAAAGCGAAAATCGACTGAAAAGGGGTAAGGTGTAACCCTAATCCCACTAGGGTTGGGTTAGCGCCAGTCCTGTTTACATCTCGTTACCTTGACGAAATATGCCGGTGATCTTAATAATTCGACCTCGACCTGAAAAGCAACTTAATATTTAAACCAATCAGGACAGCTGAAACAATATATTTGTTGTTTTTGATAACGTCATGTTTCTACTCCCCCCACCCCCGGGATGTCGGGACTGACAGAACTGTGACCTACGGACTGACAATCGAGCATCCCCATCGATTCAGTTTTCTAAACATCAGTTGTGAGAAGAATGTGTTCCTGCTACGAATGAAGTTCTCTGCATCCTTTTATGTATTTTTATCAGTTAATTTTTTATGTAGTTTAAACTCAATATTTACTGTTAAATGATTAAAGGGAGACAACTTAGCTACTGATATCTATTTTATTTTTAAACCCTTTTTATTTAAATTTCTTGTCACTTAAATCGAGAAATATGTAATCTAAATAGTGATTGAAAGAACGTTACTTTAAGATTTTAACAAAGAAAAGAATTCTGAATTGGCAGATGTGACGCTTTAATATATTTTTACATTAAATTATATTTTTATATCTTGTTATCGTTTATTGTGTTAAATTATGTTGGACTAGTCTACGAACTCTTAACGCAACTCTAAGTGTGGGATTATCCCATTCATTTATGAATAAAATATTATTTATAATTGTTTTATTTTTTTTTTATTTTACAAACTTAATATTGTAGCCTACAGCGCAGTTGACGTTGACATTCACTTTGTTGTTAATTGCTAACAAGGTCTGTGCCGTTTTCGGCTTGTCCGCCATTTTGTCTTGCATGTGGTATGTGGTGCGGTTGCCTGCAATGACTAGTAATATCCGCAGTAGAGTTTGTGGTCTGATGCCGAAAGGGATTGTTTCTAATGAGTTTGCAACAAAAATGAAATGAAATGCGGTTTAACGTCCTACTGTTCTGCTCCTAAACTGGGCTAATGAAGATGGGCATATGCCATGCAGTGTGCTATGAGGGAAATTCTGCCCGGTCAGCGGCGCTACGGCCTACGCATATAAAATTCCAACTGCCAAATTGGAACCAAGCCGGCAAATCTGGATAAATGCAGAGATAGAACACCGACCTCTTAGCTACCGTGATCCCAGAGTCTGTAACAAATGGGAATTTGTGATACCAATTTGCCCGCTAGTGGTGTCAATTGAAAACTAAAGGTTAAAATACTATTATAAAAACTGTAACTATGAAGAAATTGGGCTTGGTTACTCAACGTTTGCCTTTATACATATCGCTGAAATGTAGGTGTGGCTTTCATATAGGCGGTCAGATTCAAGCCTGCCACTAAATACGATTTTGAATAGCAGTGGAACTGGAAATTGAGGAAAATAAGAATTTTTTAAATAACATTGGTAAATTAAAAAAATACCCCTCAGCAAAAAGTCCTATAAAATTCTTTTAAGAAGAATTATTAACTATTATTTTTGCTTCAAATATCTAGAAGGTAGGGTGGGGATTTCTTATATTAATTTTAATTGATTTTGAAAAAGCATTCGATTCCATTTCATGGGAATTTATTAAAAAAAGCAATCCCCTTATTCAATTTTAAATCTTCTATCAAACTGTCTACATCCAGTCTATATCAAGGGTTATACCAAATGGCTTTCTGTCAGAACCAATTACACTAAGTAGGCGTTCCTCTGTCTCCTTACATATTTATCATCTGCGTCCAACTCCTCACAATCCTAGTTAAAAACACAAAATAAATAAAAGGATTACATATTGACGGCGAAGAATATCTCTTTATGCATATGATACCACTTTCATCCTCGATGGATCACAATCATCTCTTGAAAATACAACGAAAACTTTAGATCTCTTCGCTTCAGTCTCTGGACTAAAAATTAATATGAAATAGATATAAATGGGATGGGGGGTAATAAAGGTCGATTAAGATTCATTAAAATATATAGTTTACTTGATTATGTAATACTGTGCGGATTAGTACGACGTATTAAACAATCACTATTTGGCCGTAATTCACCCTACTATAATACTCGCCCCGAATAGTAAACAGTACTTTATAAAAACAACCATAATACATCATATCTGTAAAGCGGATGGGAGTTGTCGTTAAGTGGATATGGGTGCCCTCGCCCTGCTCTCTCTCTCTCTCTCTCTCTCTCTCTCACACACACATACGCACAAAGCAAATATTACTTATTTTAAACAGTACTTTATAAAAACAATCATAATACATCATATCTGTAAAGCGGATGGGAGTTGTCGTTAAGTGGATATGGGTGCCCTTGCCCTGTTCTCTCTCTCTCTCTTTCTCTCTCTCTCTCTCAATCTAGGTCATTTCGGGACTAACATATGATTTAATTTTATTTCAATAATTCGCTTGCGGGTAGGGGTGTTTAGCATTGAGAGGGAACTGGAGAACTCTCTTTCTCTCTCTCTCTCTGTCTCTCTCACACACACACATACGCACACAGCAAATATTACTTATTTTAACAGTACTTTATAAAAACAATCATAATACATCATATCTGTAAAGCGGATGGGAGTTGTCGTTAAGTGGATATGGGTGCCCTTGCCCTGTTCTCTCTCTCTCTCTCTCTTTCTCTCTTTCTCTCTGTCTCTCTCTCTCTCTCTCAATCTAGGTCATTTCGGGACTAACATATGATTTAATTATATTTCAATAATTCGCTTGCGGGTAGGGGTTTTTAACATTGAGAGGGAACTGGAGAACCCGGAGAAAATCCGCGAGGTTGGACAGGAGACCCTACTCCTTGTCACGAACAACCGAGGATTCGAAACCACGCCAGTTGACTCAATGGCAGGCCGTATGATACAGGGCGCGCACGCTAACCATTCGCCCCCCCCCCGTCCCTGTTTAATAAAAATCATAAAACAACAATATAAAATATCATAACGAAACGCAGTAAGTATATGGAATACAAATATCAAAAAATATAAATTTGAATAGGTAATGTGGTTTATCAAGGTATTTTTATGTACTGGTCCACTGTTATTTGATCAATTATTTCGTGGGCCATAATTGAAACAGTTTCCTCCATTATTGTATGGACACATATTATTGGATGTACCCTCATTGTCAATATTGTCATACTTCAAATTATTGGGTGGTCCATCTTTAAAATCGTTGCCACCATTATTATATGGACCAGTAGTGGGTGGGCCATCAAAAAAATCGTCCCGTTATTACAGGGCCAAGTATTGGGTGGATCACCATAAAATCGTTTTCATCATAGACGTAACATTCGTTCAAATCTTGTTATTAAATGTTTATATTCTTCTTTAAGGTCTTCGACCTATTCCTGATGTTCAATAAGGTCGCATATCATATCTCTCTTGATGCACCCACTCGACACAAACTAGGTCATTTCGGGACTAACATATGGTTTAATTTTATTTCAATAATTTGCTTGCGCGTAGGGTTCTTTGGCAGCGGGAGGAAAGCGGAGGACCCAGAAAAAACCCACGATGTTGGACAGGCGACACTACTCCTTGTCGCGTACAACGGGGGATTCGAAATCACGCCAGTTGACTCAATGACAGGCTTTACGATACAGCGCGCACGTGCTAACAAATCGACCTTCCAACCCTCCAGCTCAACGAAGTACTATTGTATGTTACGGGATCGGCATCATCAGGTTGTCTGTCTTCCGGTTTCCTCCAACTGCTAAACAGAGAGGGGGTGTGGTTTAACGTCCACTCGACACAGACTAGGTCATTTCGGGACTAACATATGGTTTAATTTTATTTCAATAATGCACTTGCGCGGAGGGGTCTTTAGCAGTGGGAGGAAAGAGGAGGACCCGGAGAAAACCCACGATGCTGGACAGACGACCCTACTCCTTGTCACGTACAACGGGGGATTCGAAACCACGCCAGTTGACTCAATGACAGGCTTTATGATACAACGCGCACGTGCTAACCATTCGCCATCCAACCCCAACACCACTACTAAAGACCCCTACGCGCCAACGAATTATTGAAATTAAATAAAACCACATGTTAGTCCCGAAATGACCTAGTTTGTGTCGAGTAGACGTTAAACCCCATCCCCCTCTCTCCCTCTCTCACACACACACACTTCTTTGGCCTATAACTATCCGATAAATCAGTCATGGAAGACGCGTAAAGTACTTTTTTTAAATGTTTTCTCCATGCTGGTTGAATGTGCTACTACGCCCGCGGTGATATATGGCCACAGATCACTAATTATTTCTCCATTGACTTTAATGTTAATTCTCGTCTCTTAGACCGGCTGTAACTTTTTCCCAAATATTCGTTGGGTAGAACGCTTTCTGCCACAGATGGAGCAACATGTGGCAAACTCTGGCCCAAAAGCATGTATGAGGTACACCATAAAAAACTTGAGATACACAAGCAATTTTCGGCCCTCCCTTTCAACGTAACCAACCTCATAACCCTTGTATCCTTCCGCCTCAAAATCATGAATATTCACCAAAACGTGGCAGAAAATGTATTTTTAAACCTTTTTCTTCGAGTCTACACCAAAAAGTCACCAAAATCGCCATGCAAAAGGGAGAAAAAGGGAAAGGGAGAGAAAGACTAAAAATAACTTACGCCCTACATTATATTTAGTGATCTGTGTCCATATTTATGTGTAGCTTAGGTTATCAAGTAATCGGTGGTTGAGTTTGTCACGATTCACTTCAACATTTTAGACAGAATGAAGGACGATTTTTTTATATATGTGGCCACCGGAGATAAAAAACGTGCCGGCACGGACGCAAATGTAGCCATTGTTCTTCACGATGAAAATGGCAACTCCACACAAGAGATCATCTTGGATAACTTCTTCAAGAATGATTTTGAAAGAGGACATTTGGACGTGTTCAGGGTCTGCCGTTCGAAACTAGGTTCTGTAGGTAAAGTGGGAAAGATAGAGTTATGGCGAGACAATGCAGGTCTTGGCAGTGATTGGTATGTTGATAAAATAATCGTGGAGAACGCTAAGACGAAGGAACAATCCGTCTTCCCTATATTACGATGGATTAAAGCTGGATACCACTATAAGATTAAACATTTGGATACGTCCTTGCCACAATTTGACAGGCATTCCGAACAGAGGAAGATGGAATTACAGGATAAAAAGAAATTGTATCAGTTTAAATCCAAGTTACCAGGGTTACCTGTTCAGGTATGGCTTGTATTTTTATTTGTGTGCCACAGGTGGCTCGGTGTTAAGCGCTGGGTCACTAACAAGGGGGGCGGGTTCGAACCCGGGGCTTTCCAGCGTGATTTCTCTCTTTGTCAGTGGTTTGGGCAGATGACTCGGCAAGGAACATGGTCTGGTCCAAAAACCAAGGTTTCATGTACATCTTGGTTGACTCGTCTAAGACCCTTGACAGTTTTTATTAGCAAGGTTGGACGTTAGACCTCATCCATTCATTCATTCGTTCTTTCGTTCCTCTCTTTGGCCGCTCGCTAAGTCGCTCGCTCGTTCGTTCCTTCTGATTTCATGTATATCAGTATGCAATATTCTACAACAGTTCAGCCATATCATTTGTGTAAGTGTGTTACTGTTGTCCAGCAATCTGGAGCACAGATTAGTCCAATAAACAAGGTTAGAGGCCGGGATATAGATATCATGTGGAGTTCTTACATTGATGTATCCATAGCCTATGGCCCAGGACTGGGGTATTACATCATGTAGATTTATCAAGAAGCGTGTGGCCTTTAGCAATGAGAGGAAACCGGAGAACATAGAGAAAAGGGGGTAATCGAAACTACGCCATTTGATCCAAGCCCTTACATTATATGATATTGTTTATTATCGAAGGCCAATGTCGTAGATTGTATCATTTTGCCATATTTTTATTTGAATAACATTTTGTATGTGTGTGTGAGAGAGAGAGAGAGAGAGAGAGAGAGAGAGAGAGAGAGAGAGAGAGAGAATTGAATACCATTTTTTATGACATACACATATTAAATTAATAGTTTATGATACAGTGGCTGTATATAATATAAAATTATTACTTTATAGTTGTTATGGAAACCAAATTTCACTGTGTATATATTATAGAATTATAAAATATATATGAAATTGTTGTTATGCACTGATAAACACCGTGCAGTCACCCAATGGTAATCTCTATTCAAATTAAAATTTTGCTCTGACTAAAAGGTCATGTACGGTGGCTGATTTGGGACACGCAAAAAATGGGGTTTAACGTCCTACTGTTCTGCTCCTAAACTGGGCTATTGAAGACGGAAATACGTCACACAGTGTGCTATGGTGGAAATTGTGCCCGGCAGCGGCGCTACGGCTTACTCTTATATCGAATTCCAGCTGCCAAGGGATCTTTTACATGTACGCGGGACCATGTTTTTTTTGTCCGATCCGAATGACTAGACAACTGTCCTTGTCAAGCCTTCCGCCCTGTTCTAGATAAGAGGAAATGTCAGTCTCTCATAGCAAAACTCTGTGACATCGATATATACAATTACTAATTCGTATAATAACATGCGATATACTCCCCACTTGGAAGGGGGTAAATACAACGGGAAATATTTAGTGGAGGTGATGCGCATGGGGTGGAGTGTGCGTGTGTGTGTGGGGTGGGGGGTATCCGCTCCGTAACTGCAGCTTTGGATGAGCTTTGGATGGGCTGTAAAAATAAACAAATGAATCTTTATTCTACAAGTTTTTCATTGAATATAATGCACAAATCATATAGCTTAAAACATCGTGTTCGGCTGTATTGTCTCGAGCGCTCGACTTGACTATCTCGAGCGCTCGACTTGACTATCTCGAGCGCTCGACTTAATATCTCGAGCGCTCGACTTAGTATCTCGAGCGCTCGAGATAAAAATATTTTTTTGCGTGTCCTATATCAGCCACCGTAGTCATGTATGACCGCGTTTTTTTAAAATATATTATTCATATCCAAGCTCACATTTTAAAAAACAATAATGAAATAAATCTCCATTTCTTTTCAGATCAAAGATCTACCCGACGACGAGTTGTTTTCCTTTGATTACTTGGTAAGCTTTAATAATTTCATATCATATATAAATTGTTATTGAGTCATCCATGAAAACTGTGGCTAACAGACCGTGTCGAAGTGAAGTCAACTGTAAGATTATTCAGCTACTTCACTAGTAGGAATATAAAAACCTCAGTTCGGGTTGTATGGGTAGCTCTTTAATACATTTTATTAACAAAACCATGTGACCCTAACCTTAACATATTTGTTAGTAAACAGTACACATAATACAGTACGCAATGACCCATGATGATTAGGAGATAAGCAAGAAAAATATATGTACAAACAACACGTTCAGAATACTGACTTCGTCATCAGAACACCATCGGTTTCCTCAGGACACTAACAATCAGCGCCGTGTGTGGGATTTTAAAAGTGGGGGTGCAGAAGAGTTGTGGGCGACAATATAATGCCCATGTTACTGAGCGCAGAGCGGCGACCGCCGAACTCGCACTGTGGCGGGAGTCTTGGGGGCCCTCCCCAATAAAATTTTGAAAATTAGACTGCCGCCAACACATTTTCCACGCACATGGGTCGATATAAGAAAATTTTCAGACCCTTATCCCCTGGAATATGAAATGTTCAGAGGTGGCAGATTTTTTAGGAGGGGCATTTGCTCCTGGTGCCGCCCCCCACTTCGATCCGCGCCTGTGGTGACTCCTCAGGTGATTTTAAAAAAGATTGGATCAGGGCAAACGAACCAGGTACCCATTGGCGTGTGGGCGCCCTAAAACCTACCGACTGATCAGTGCCTTAATGTGTGATCATTATAATCAATTGTAGTATTTTTTATGGGTGACCATAATTTAGTATGTTTTAACTGGATTGAAGTTTATAAATTAATAACATTGCTACTTTATGTCTATTCTGGTAGATCTACGAGATATCAACCCAAACAAAGATCAATCACTACATTAACAAAGGTTGAATAATAATTTAAATATCTGGAACGATACACTATAACCTATCATTAGCACGACTAATAAGTGGACATAAGTAGGTGTGATTTATATAAATCAACTATTTGATGTTTTTAATGATATATAATATGCTTTAAAAACACGACATGGCCGATTGTATATACATGTTTATAAATTAATAATAGTATTGTTTATTTAATGGTTTTGTTTGTTTTTCAGTGGGATATAACAACTGCCAAAGTACAATTGTTAGCTTCTGGTAAATACGCAAGTTGGACGACGGGAAAATGGGAAAGTATGGAGCATTTAAGAAACATCTACAAACAGGGAACTTTTCCTTTACCCCAGGTAAGAAGAAAACAACAATGGGTGATATATTCAATTAGAATGATACCCACGCCAAACCAAAACATTATAGTTATTGAGGTTTGGTTAATGTTTTACGAGAGAGAGAGAGAGGGGAGGAGAGAGGGAGAGAGAGAGAGAGAGGATTCAAATTTTAAAACTTCGCTTTTGAGTAGGAGTCTTTAGCAATGGTACGAAACCGTGGGAACCACAACACTTCACTTAATGACAGACCTTCTGCTATAAAGCGCATGCATTAGTCCACTCAAACTTTTGAAATAAATATTCGCCCCTCCCCACCCCATCCAATGTTTTCTTCAATTCAACAAACACTGGTACATTTTCATCTTTGTAGACAGCACCCAGGACTTATGTTCTTTTTTTTCATGCTATTTCAGGAACCTTATGGATGGAAAGATGATCTGTATTTTGGTCGTCAAAGACTTTCAAATGCTAATTCCACTCTCATAAAGCTGTGTACTGCCATTCCAGAAAAGTAATATATATCTGTTTATTCTCTGTCTTTACAAACACCGAGACAGTACGTACTCAATTCATCCATTACCCATATCTTTATAAACACCGAGACAGTACGTACACCATATATTGCTAAACCATGTTATATCTTTATAATCACTGAGACTGTACGTATACTATATATTGCTAAACCATGTTATATCTATATAATCACCGAGACAGTATGTACGCCATATTCCTAAACCATATTAAATCTTTATAATCACCGAAACAGTATGTACGCCATAATTTATATTACTAACCCATACATATAATCACCGAGACAGTACGTACACCGTGTATTCCAAAGCCACGTTATATCAATTAAAAACCGAGACGTTACGTACCCTAGTCATTCATTACCCACTGATATGTATAACAGGATGTCTGGTCAGGGAATGTTAAATATAAAACTAAATTATATAATGATATATTGGATAGGTTAGCTGTGACTGAGTCTATTCTAGAGCCCATGTTGGAGGGTAACACGCTACAAGATTTATTAAAAGATAAGAGGATATATATCTGTGATTTAGAGATATTAGATGGTATCAAATGTCTTGACGGTATAACGGTACGTTGTATTTTATTTACAATTTCAGGCAGTAGATGTTCATCCTCGTTATCCCCAGTGGCCACATTCGTTGGTAGAGTGAAACTGAGTAAGACCACTAGGGATGCCAAGGATGAGAGATGTTTTCTTTTTCTCGACGATTACACACTTTCGTTAAATACACCCACCCATCCGCCACTGTTAAAGACATTCACCCACCCACCACTATTAAAGACATTCACTCACTACAGTTAAAGACACACACCCACCACTATTAAAGACATTCATTCACTACAGTTAAAGACACCCACCTAAAGACATTCACCCACTACCGTTAAAGACACCACCCACTACTGTTAAAGACATCCACCCACCGCCGTGAAAGACATTCACCCACCTCCATGAAAGACAAACACCCACCGCCCTTAAAGACTGTTAATAGCATTTGCCGACAGCCGTTAAAGGACAATATTGGTGTCAGTCATTATCACATAATATGTAATATAACTGTTTAAACACTTTCCAGATATAATTTTAACACAGAGATCATTGCTACGATAGGTAAAGGTTTCTTGAATTGGAAGTGACAAACGCGAAAGGAAAACAACATTTGGTCTTCGAAGGAATTATAATTGAGCAAAAATTCGATAGTATATCTGTTATCGCTCGTCACGTCAGTCAGTTATATAGAGGGATAACTCATGTTTTCCATTCGCGTTACTCACTTCCGATTCATGAAACCTACACTGCCATTCATTATTTTTGTAGCCGCTTGTCATAATTGTGCCTACTATTACAGATAAGAAATAATTATGTCCGTTTTATATTTTACAGCTTTGTGCGCCCATTGCTTTGTTGATGGTGGACAATAACAAGGAACTACGCCCTATTGCTATCCAGTTGTATCAGAATCCAGGTTCAGATAATCCGGTAAATATTTGCATTTTATATATGTAATCAAACTGAACTACAATGTTCGGAATCGGGCAGAATTCATTTTGTAATTTTCCCCAGGTTATGAACGTAAGGTTGTCATATGATTCACACAATCCCAAAATCGCAGAGCATAAAAACGTTGTCATACGTGATGCGAAACGTCGTTATTAAAAAATAAAGAAGTTGGTATATCAACATGTAAGTTTTGTGTTATTAAATAACCGAGAATTAGTTATTTCTATATACCATGTGTTATTTCTATAACAGGGAAGAAGTTATATCCCTGTATACTTTGTATTATTAAATAACAGAGATGTAGTTATATTCGTATATTTTTGTATTTTGTCGCGAATAATTCACCATTCTTCCAGATGTCATCCCTTTCCCACCCTTTTGAGTTTTCCGGGACCTCCGGGCAGAGCACACCCACCCGCCCCATTGTTAAAGACCCCTATTATTAGTGTAACCACGTTATTGGTTATACGAGGCTTGACCTCGCTCCTCTATTTTTAAATTAAATCATTAATTGGCCGAACCGTTTGAATCTACTTAAAACCAGAGCCACCCGGCGGTATCGAGAGTTTATTATGGTCTTGTTATGTTAATGAATGTCTAATTAATAATTTATAGAACAATAAAGGCCTTAAGAAAGACCCGCAATAGGCAGATTTACCTCTTGAATTGAATGATGCGTCGCATTGATTTAAAATGCATGACTTTGTTACTTTGACTCCTGCAGGAGTCAGACCAGTCAATAAAATCAAACGTGAATGGGGAAACGAAATGGATTCTATAATTACAACAGATCCCAGGGAATTAAAACTTATTGGGAATCGTTGTACTGAGGTTTTTAAAATATTTTCAGGTATTTTTACCAACAGATCATCCTAATACGTGGATTGTAGCTAAAATGTGGTATAATAATGCAGATGCCGCCTACCATCAATCACTAACACATCTTGGTAAGTAGATCAGAACGGTTTGGGTAGTAGATCAGACCGGTTGAGAAGATCAGGTGGGTTGGGGGAGGTGACCAGTTCAGATGGGGAGTCGGTCAGGCCTGTTAGGCCGGTTGTGTAGTAGGTCATACCGGTTTTCGTGGTAGATCTGGCTTGTTGAGTTGTAATGTAAATCAGACGGGTTTTGGGTAGTAGATCAGACCGGTTGGAGAGACGATGAGGCCGGTTTGGAAGAAGACCAGACTGATTTGGTAAAAGATCAGCCTGGTTGGGTAGCAGTTTGTCTACGATATTGTCTACTATTTTGTCAGACAGGTTTGCGGAGACAAGCAGGGTCATTTCCGTGTGGGAAAATACATCTATCTGGAATTCTTGATTGGACATAAGGTTACCAATGTCCAACGCTGTGTGGGAGTTGCCGAACTTCCTCAGCCGTCTTCAAAGTATTGTATAGTATAGGCGAATATTGGTTGATAAATGAACCAAGCGAGATAATTTTCAGATATTCATAATATCTCGGTCATACGGGCTTTAAAATGCTAAAATGTTATTAAACCAGTGTTGAAACCGGTCTGTATCTACATACCCCTTTTTTTATTTCACGATTAATGGTGGGGAACAAAGTAGTGTAGCTGTACGGTTGTATATTTGGAAATATTTATAATTTGTTTTAACCTGAAAGTATGTATTTATTTTGTCTCACTAATTCCTTAGAATAATGTAAATCTGTTATTTTTCCAGGGTTTACACATCTAGCCATGGAAGGTGTATCAGTTGCAACTCACAGAAATTTATCTCAATCTCACCCGGTCTTCAAAATATTAGCTCCACATTTTCTGTATTTATTGGCTATCAACACGTAAGTATTTATATGTCGCTTCCATCCGTCAGTGGTGGCCACTCACGATATAACGCTAACGAACAATTTGCCCATTGCCGTCAATGTTAATTCGCACCTCTTTGGATGTGTGTAGACATCGATAGAAAAAGCGAATACCTACCTAAAAGCCACTCGTATGACCCCTCGCTCCCCTCCCAATTTAACCAATTAGATCATTATGCAGTGAAGGACATTGAAAGTATAAAAAAAATGCAACGAATTATAGATGTGTACTTTAATCAGGTTGCACGTATTCGAATGTCATTGCAAAGGTTTTATAACAAGGTATACACTTTTTGTTGTCTTTGATTCTGTTTGTTTTTATAATTCTGCCATTTCAGTCGAGCTCTTCAAAAACTTCTTATCCCAGGAGGTTGGGTCGATAAATCAATGTCTACTGGCGCCAATGGACTGTTTGAACTTGTCATAAGGGGGTAAGTATTAGAGACATAATTATAAGGAGCGCAGTATAATCAGAGCACATAATGAAACGAAATGAAATGAAAGGGTGTTTAACCTCCTACTCAGTGCACGTGAACATAATTCGATACCTGACTGTCAACGTATTTAGTGACGGAGTTTAACGCCCACTCAACACAAACTGGTCATTTCGGAACTAACATATAGTTCAATTTCATTTCAATAATTCGGCTGGCATATGGGTCTTTAGCAGTGGGAAGAAATCGGAGGACCCGGAGAAAACCTACGAGGTTGGACAGACGACCTTACTCCTTGCCACGTACAAGCTCGGAATCGAAATCACGCTACTTACTCAATGACAGACTGCAAGGTTCCATGCACACGCGTTTAACTATTATTAGACCACTCAATATCCCTATCATTAATGAATACCCTTCGTGATGATCTGAGCTATATTTACGTGTGTCATATAGATCATCCAGACACATTATTATTGGACATGTAACACGCTTAAAGGTGAATTGTTGCGTTTTGATTAGTCAATTAGACACTGTTGATTGGGAAATAACACCATTAAGTTTTATTAAGGCGAATAACTGCGTATAGGATATTAAAGTGTACTTTTTTCATTTTGTGCTTAGCCATCTTCCTCAACGCAAATCTTTATTGACAAATATCTTCAAAACATTCTGCTCAAATGATGATCGCATTATTTTTCAAACTTCATCCTTTATCCAAATACACCCCTGAAGTACATAAAACAGTAGAAGATCAGTTATACATTCATAAAAACCGTTTTCTTCAGGCATCATAAGTGGAAATTTTAAATCAAGGTTTGGTCAAATTCTGAATAACATGATCCGCCTAATAATGAGTCATTAGTCTCAAGAAATCGTTAGAGAATATAGTAAGGGAGGCGAAATAGCAGTTGAGATGGGCCTAGGATAACGGAAAATTATGTCAGAGCAGTTTACATAGCAACCACTAGAATCCTAGGCATCACATAGTTTTATAGGGTATTTTGGGGGATGCAAGCAAGAACTGCTCTTCTCCGAACAAGAACTAGCAAATAAAATTGTGTTGACGGTCTGCAAATAAAATAATAAAGGCTAAAAACTTACCCATATTACTGAAACCTTCGAAAGCGCAGCCGTCATTGTTGCCAAAGATTACCCTTGTGAAGTCTCGGTTAACAGGCCGTAACTACTTCAACGACGGTTGGCATTGGGCCTACTGGTCAAAAAACACCGCACTAACACTAATTTACTAATCTTTTTAAAAACCATCAAACGTTAAAAATATATTATTGTAAATATCCAAATAACATTTTCTTTCATAATTTATTTACCAGCGACCCGAGACTCCAACATTTTAAAATTGAATTTATCTTTGCATGGCTTGGACCACTAATTCAGCACACCTCGGCATAAATCGTAGTAACCGATGTTAACCGATTGATGATCTCTAAAGAATGTGTACTCGCCATCGTCGCGGCGGTCGAAGAAGGGAGGCTAGCTCTTGCACTCGGCAAATCTCGAGAGATTCCGGAACGTTCCGGAACCTACATCTAGTCTCGGCTGTATGACAGTAAGTGATATGTACCTACGCCCATACATTTGCGATGCGGCTACGCGGTTTACTTTAACAGGAAAACTTGACGCTATTACAAACAAACAAGACACCATGGGGGCAGCCATGTTTCATCCGGGACCTTTAAAGTAGTTCCAAGACATCATGGGCGCAGCCATCTTACATCCGGGACCTTTAAAGTAGTTCCAATATGGCTGAATTCGTCATACAGCCGAGACTAGATGTAGGTTCCGAAATCTGTCGAGGATTGCCAAGTGTAACTCGCGCTCTGCCATCAGATTTGCAGTTTCACGAAGTTTGAAGTTTACACAATGAAATAAGTTCTTTTAAAATCCTATTGGACAATAACACGCCTCTAAATGCGAAACAGGGGGTGTTTATCTCCTAATTACAGCTCCCAACGTCGGCTTTTGTTGCCATTGTAATTCACAGCTATAATAATATGTCTATAAAATCATTTGTTTCAGAATAAAAGACTGGCGAATCGATGTTGATGGAACCCTACCCGAAGATTTGAAAAATAGAGGGGTTAGTTTTCATTTCACAACAACAGTCCAATGTTTTAGTTACACTCTACCCGTTTTCGTTAGTAATCATTTGTTTTATTCGTTTTAGCGTGATAATACCTGTTTTGATTAATTAATCGATTTTCGATTTCATTGCAGGTTGATGACGTGTCTGCTTTACCTAATTATCACTATAGAGACGACGCTTTACTTGTATACGAAGCAATTAAAACCTACGTCACTAGATACGTTGACCTTTATTACGGTACGGTACATTTTTTTATAGTAGAATATTTATATCATATACATGTATAATTATGTTCACCGTTATTACGATGCATTTATTGTACTGCGCTTCTTATAAATATGTCTCTAAGTACGCTAACCCTTATTACCACAGGCGTACGAGCCAGGGGGCAGGGGGGGGCGGGGGCAGCTACCCATTCCCCCTAACTTTTGGGCAAGCTGACTTTTCGGGCAGCGTCTAAAGTAGGAAAAAAATATTATTTCATCTACTTGGCAAAATAAAGTGCCCAAAATCTAATAAAACACTAATTTTACGGGCTGGAATAACAGCAAAACGCGTTTGCGGTCGTCAAATATTTCAAAATTTTTCTTGGGGGGGGGGGGTCTATACAAGGTCAACTCCGCTTCTTCGCCCCAAGAAGAAAACCGGCGCTGATGTCGTCTGTAACCCTGAAATTTTTTCGGGCATTTCTAGTTTTACTTCCCTGATGGTCATCGAGCCCTATTTGATTGATAAAATTCGAAACACTACAAAAAAATCAGTTCATAGCTGTGTTTTTATACGCCCACATTTTCATGTGGACGTATTATGTCGTCGCCCCTGTCCGTCCGGACGTCCGTCCGTCCACAATTTGTTTGTGGACTCTCTACAGGTCACAATTCTTATCCGATTTTGACGAAACTTGAAATATAGGTTTATCCCCAAAAGATCTCGGCTGCTTTCGATATTGGCATGTATCGCATCAAAACTTCATGGATTATGGCCCCTGATTGTACGAAAAATCACGTTTTTAGCTTGTGGACCCTATAGAGGTCACAATTTTGAACCGATTTTGATGAAACTTGACATGCATGTTTGTAACCCAAAGATCTTGGTTCCTTTCGATATTTGCGGCTATCGGAATGTTATTTCCTGAATTATGGCCCCTGATTGTCCGAAAAATCACCCTTTTTAGCTTGTGGTCCCTCTGGAGGTCACAATTATTATTCGATTTAAAAAACCGTTTGATTATATCACCGTTACACCCTAAGGAAGGTTGAGTTTGAATTTCGGGAAAATCGGACGAAAATTGCCATACAAAATGGCCGCCGTTTGTACTCGAATACTGTTAAAAAATGGTATATCCATGTTGTGGACCCTGTGGAGGTCACAATTTTGATTCGATTTTGATGAAACTTGAAATTCATGGTTATAACCAAAAGATCTTGCTTCCTGTCGATATTTGCGCATATCGGATCGTAACTTCCTGAATTATGGCCCCTGATTATACGCAAAATCGCCTTTTTTTTAGCTTGGAGGTCACAATTATTATTCGATTTAAAAAAACGTTTGATTATATCACCGTTACACCCTAAGGAAGGTTGAGTTCGAATTTCGGGAAAATCGGACGAAAATTGCCATACAAAATGGCCGCCGTTTGTATGCGAATACTGTTAAAAAATGGTATATCAAGGTTGTGGACCCTGTGGATGTCACAATTTTAATTCTATTCTGATGAAACTTGAAATTCATGGTTATAACCCAAAGATCTTGGTTCCTTTCGATATTTGCGCATATCGGATCGCAACTTCCTGAATTATGGCCCCTGATTATACGCAAAATCGCCTTTTTTTTTAGCTTGGAGGTTACAATTATTATCCGGTTTAAAAAAACGTTTGATTATATTACCGTTACACCGCAAGGAAGGTTGAGTTCGAATTTCGGGAAAATCAGACCAAAATTGCCATACAAAATGGCCGCCGTTTGTACGCGAATACTGTTAAAAAAAATGGTATATCAAGGTTGTGGACCCTGTAAAGGTCACAATTTTAATTCGATTTTGATGAAACTTGAAATTCATGGTTATAACCCAAAGATCTTGGTTCTTTTCGATATTTGCGCATATCGGATTGTAACGTCCTGAATTATGGCCCCTGGTTATACGCAAAATCCCCCTTTCTTTAGCTTGTGGTCCCTCTGGAGGTCACAATTATTATCCCATTTAAAAAAACGTTTGATTATATCACCGTTACACTGTAAGTAAGGAAGGTTGAGTTTGAATTTCGGGAAAATCGGACCAAAATTGACAGACAAAATGGCCGCCGTTTGTACGCGAATACTGTTAAAAAAATGATATATCATGGTTGTGGACCCTGTATAGGTCACAATTTTAATTCGATTTTGATGAGGAAGGTTGAGTTCTAATTTCGTGAAAATCGTACCAAAATTGACGGACGAAATGGTCGCCGTTTGTACGCGAATAGTGTAAAAATAAGGTATATCATGGTTGTGGACTCTCTACAGGTCACAATTCTTATCCGATTTTGACGAAAAGTCACATTTCTAGGTTGTGTACCGTCACACCATAATCATTGTCGGTTTCGAATTTCATTAATATCAGACTGGAACTGACCAACTAAATGGCTGCTCCCAATACAGTATGAAATACAGGACTTAAAGATGTAGGAAAAATCACTTTAGGTATTGCTTGTTCTCTGTCCATCTCTCGAAAATGTGGGCGTATCCTGCCTGGCAGTGCCAGCCTATCTTTCAAATTTAAAGAAAGGAACTAAATTGCTAATATTTGGGACCTAGACACTGACACAGTGAGTAAGAGGTTGGATTGAAAGCCAGGAGGTCCTACGTTCGATCCCGGTTTTAACCGAGAAATGTCGTCATGACTTTTCAGTATGGGTTAATCCCCATGTCAGTTGTGCAGAAGGGGTCAGTGAAGAACAGTAGGCGTTAAATTTCATCTCATTTCTCCATAGCGCTAAAAATCATTTTTTATACGCCCACATTTTCATGTGGATGTATTATGTCGTCGCCCCTGTCCGTCCGTCCGTCCGTCCGTCCACAATTTGTTTGTGGACTCTCTACAGGTCACAATTTTTATCCGATTTTGACGAAACTTGAAATATAGGTTTATCCCCAAAAGATCTCGGCTGCTTTCGATATTGGCATGTATCGGATCAAAACTTCATGGATTATGGCCCCTGATTGTACGAAAAATCACGTTTTTAGCTTGTGGACCCTATAGAGGTCACAATTTTGAACCGATTTTGATGAAACTTGACATGAATGTTTGTAACCCAAAGATCTTGGTTCCTTTCGATATTTGCGGCTATCGGAATGTAATTTCCTGAATTATGGCCCCTGATTGTCCGAAAAATCACCCTTTTTAGCTTGTGGTCTCTCTGGAGGTCACAATTATTATTCGATTTAAAAAAACGTTTGATTATATCACCGTTACACCCTAAGGCGGGTTGAGTTCGAATTTCGGGAAAATCGGACGAAAATTGCCATACAAAATGGCCGCCGTTTGTACGCGAATACTGTTAAAAAATGGTATATCAAGTTTGTGGACCCTGTGGAGGTCACAATTTTGATTCGATTTTGATGAAACTTGAAATTCATTGTAATAGCCCAAAGATCTTGCTTCTTTTCGATATTTGCGCATATCGGATCGTAACTTCCTGAATTATGGCCCCTGATTATACGCAAAATCGCCTTTTTTTTTAGCTTGGAAGTCACAATTATTATTCGATTTGAAAAAACGTTTGATTATATCACCGTTGCACCCTAAGGAAGGATGAGTTCGAATTTCGGGAAAATCGGACGAAAATTGCCATACAAAATGGCCGCCGTTTGTACGCGAATACTGTTAAAAAATGGTATATCAAGGTTGTGGACCCTGTGGAGGTCACAATTTTGATTCGATTTTGATGAAACTTGAAATTCATGGTTATAACCCAAAGACCTTGCTTCCTTTCGATATTTGCGCATATCGGATCGTAACTTCCTGAATTATGGCCCCTGATTATACGCAAAATCGCCTTTTTATACGCCCACATTTTCATGTGGACGTATTATGTCGTCGCCCCTGTCCGTCCGGACGTCCGTCCGTCCACAATTTGTTTGTGGACTCTCTACAGGTCACAATTCTTATCCGATTTTGACGAAACTTGAAATATAGGTTTATCCCCATAAGATCTCGGTTCCTTTCGATATTGGCATGTATCGGATCAAAACTTCATGGATTATGGCCCCTGATTGTACGAAAAATCACGTTTTTAGCTTGTGGACCCTATAGAGGTCACAATTTTGAACCGATTTTGATGAAACTTGACATGCATGTTTGTAACCCAAAGATCTTGGTTCCTTTCGATATTTGCGGCCATCGGAATGTAATTTCCTGAATTATGGCCCCTGATTGTCCGAAAAATCACCCTTTTTAGCTTGTGGTCCCTCTGGAGGTCACAATTATTATTCGATTTAAAAAACCGTTTGATTATATCACCGTTACACCCTAAGGAAGGTTGAGTTCGAATTTCGGGAAAATCGGACGAAAATTGCCATACGAAATGGCCGCCGTTTGTACGCGAATACTGTTAAAAAATGGTATATCAAGGTTGTGGACCCTGTGGAGGTCACAATTTTGATTCGATTTTGATGAAACTTCAAATTCATGGTTATAACCCAAAGATCTTGCTTCCTTTCGATATTTGCGCATATCGGATCGTAACTTCCTGAACTATGGCCCCTGATTATACGCAAAATCGCCTTTTTTTTTTAGCTTGGAGGTCACAATTATTATTCGATTTAAAAAAAAACGTTTGATTATATCACCGTTACACCCTAAGGAAGGTTGAGTTCGAATTTCGGGAAAATCGGACGAAAATTGCCATACAAAATGGCCGCCGTTTGTACGCGAATACTTTTTAAAAAATGGTATATCAAGGTTGTGGACCCTGTGGAGGTCACAATTTTGATTCGATTTTGATGAAACTTGAAATTCATGGTAACAACCCAAAGATCTTGCTTCCTTTCGATATTTGCGCATATCGGATCGTAACTTCCTGAATTATGGCCCCTGATTATACGCAAAATTGCCTTTTTTTTTAGCTTGGAGGTCACAATTATTATCCGATTTAAAAAAACGTTTGATTATATTACCGTTACACCGTAAGGGAGGTTGAGTTCGAATTTCGGGAAAATCAGACCAAAATTGCCACACAAAATGGCCGCCGTTTGTACGTGAATACTGTTAAAAAATGGTATATCAAGGTTGTGGACGTTGTAAAGGTCACAATTTTAATTCGATTTTGATGAAGCTTGAAATTCATGGTTATAACCCAAAGATCTTGGTTCTTTTCGATATTTGCGCATATCGGATCGTAACTTCCTGAATAATGGCCCCCGGTTATACGCAAAATCCCCCTTTCTTTAGCTTATGGTCCCTCTGGAGGTCACAATTATTATCCAATTTAAAAAAACGTTTGATTATATCAACGTTACACTGTAAGGAAGGTTGAGTTTGAATTTCGGGAAAATCGGACCAAAATTGACAGACAAAATGGCCGCCGTTTGTACGCGAATACTGTTCAAAAAATTATATATCATGATTGTGGATCCTGTATAGGTCACAATTTTAATTTGATTTTGATGCAGATGGTTGAGTTCTAATTTCGTGAAAATCGTACCAAAATTGCCGGACGAAATGGTCGCCGTTTGTACCCGAATAGTGTAAAAATATGGTATATCATGGTTGTGGACTCTCTGCAGGTCACAATTCTTATCCGATTTTGATGAAAAGTCACATTTCTAGGTTGTGTACCGTCACACCATAATCATTGTCGGTTTCCAATTTCATTAATATCAGACTGGAACTGACCAACTAAATGGCTGCTCCCAATACAGTATGAAATACAGGACTTAAAGATGTAGGAAAAATCACTTTCGGTATTGCTTGTTCTCTGTCCATCTCTCGAAAATGTGGGCGTATCCTGCCTGGCAGTGCCAGCCTATCTTTCTTTATTTAGTTTGTCATTTTATGTGTCTATGACTAGTCTGTGTCTACGGTGGTGTGCCATGTTTTTACGTTGCAAAATTCAACTATTTTTCATATGTACACAACGACAAGAGAAATGCACATGTTTTATAACTAATGGTAGGTGTGTAGTTTTGATTTCAGTGTGATAATTTTGTACCCACATGGTCGGGTAAATGTAATATGTGAAGTATAGGTACAATTTTTTTTTACGGAGAAAGGCATAACTTCCGGTATGATGGGTTACAATTGACTTTCTGTTGATTATCCACGTTACGTACATCCGCATGACTTTTTTGTGAACGCTTAATGCACGCGCATATCTGTTTATCGATGGGTATAAGACGCCTGTAAAAATATTCAATAAATCACCTCAAGTAACAATGTTGTAAGGATGGCTAGACTGTCACGTCAGCAGCGGGAACAGGCTGTAGGCAGAATCTAGGCTGGACAGAACGCACGGGTGGATGCTGAAAACTTTAACCTCCATATTAGCACTATCCACCGTCTGCTGAACCGATTTAACCTGACGAACTCAGCTGATGATATTATAGGCGACGTAGCGGTAGACCGAGAGTAACTAACAACAGACGAGATCGCCTAATTTACATACAACATAGACAAACCCTATTTGGTACAATTTTTAGAAGACAACAACAATGGATAATGCAGCAGGATAACGCAAGGACGACACAAGACTTTTTGGCATTGAACAATATCAATATGTTACCACAGAACAACTTTGGGACGAGCTTAAAAGGAGGATTGACTAAATGATTCCCATGCCACAAACAGCTGTACAACTTTACAGGGGCAATTCGAAAACCCATGGCCCGTTTACCCAGAGCTGTTATAAACCGTATTATTGCGTCCATGTATCGCCGGTGCGTAGCTGTTGTTAATGCTAATGGAGCACATACACACAACTAAGTGTCAGTCTCGTTTTGACTGTAACTGTATGTATCATATTAATGTTGTAAATAAATTTGGTAACTACTTTCTTCTTAATTACGATTCTGAAAAAAAGAATTGCCCCCTTTCCCAACCCTTACCCGTTCCACAGCCATTTAAGATATCCATCTGAAATTTTTATTTATATATGCGTTTCGTTTGTCGTTGAGTATATATTTAGCCAGGTGTGTCGCCGTTTTTTTTCATGTGTTCCGAGGTGTGCCGTTGACAAAAAAGGGTTGAGAACTACTGGGCTATGTAGTTTTTATTCTGGCATTTCGGTGGGGGTTGGAACTATTTGCTTTTAATTAATTTCATGTTTTACTTGTAGACACCACAGAGAAAATAGACAGTGATTGGGAATTACAGAGTTGGGCGCAGGAGTTGGGCTTAGATAAAGAAAGGGGTGGAGTTGGGCTTCAGGTAGTAATTCATATGTAAAAAGGTGCCTTACAATTTTCAGTTACAGAAGCTCCGCGGGTGCTCTTAAGTATATCCATAGCGTAACAGCAACAACACTGAAGAAACGTAGCGAAGATGCTATGCAATTCATGGGGTTTTTTTGCCTGATAGAAACTGCAAACGCGTGATGGGTTTCCTGGCATTTTAAAAGACCCAAGCAAATGAACGACCCATGCTACAGCTGGGTGGACGGTAAACCCCATTCTCCAGGATTACATTGTATTATAAATGCTTTATTTCAGTGTGTATTGTATTTTATCACCCAATAATACGTTCTACAGTAGATATCGCTGACGTGATAAATTTCATAATCTACTGCAATATCTCCTAAGAGATATCGCTTTACATGAATTTGATTGGTCAATCAAAAAGGAACTACGATTGTTATTTGCAAAGAACAGTGCATTGTTTTTTTTATTAAAAGTAACCTTTTTCTTATTATATTTAATTGATCTTAATGGAATTATATTTATTTATTTGTGCATGTAAGAATGGATTGGGTGATAAATAAAATTTCCTACTCACCTTTTATGATATAAAAAAAGACTCGTAGGATATTCTCTATATACTCTTGTACGGTGTATTGTAAATGTTGTATTTCACCATGTAGCTAATGGCTATGTATTGTATTATAAATGTTGTTTTTCACTTTGTTTATATTATTATAGATGTTGTGTTTCACGGTGTGGGTAATCACGGTGTATTGCATTATGAGTGTTTTTTCAGGGCGTACCTAATGGCGGTGTATTGAAGTGTAAAGAAGATATCATACTAGTTATAAACTGTGTAATATTTAACTGTAGTGTTACCCATGCTGCTGCTAACTTTCTACAGTACGAACAATACGCATTACCTGCTAACTACCCGTGTATGATGAGAGGAAGCCCACCTAAAACAAAGGTAAAATACAAAACAATTCTCTTGACTTTCTTCATTTAAACATACACTATGGGAAATTAGATAACGAGTTGGCAGGTTTCAATATAATACTTAAAAACTAGATAATGTGATGGCAGTTTGTGGAAATTTTTAGTCAAATGTGTCCACTTTAAACCGAGAATTAAGCGAAGGAAAGTTCGGCTTAGCCTCGGTCATCATTACTAAAGTCGGTAAGACAAAACCGATAGTCTCGATTATCCATTTAATCGTCAAATCACGAAGGAAAGTTATGCTACAAATCGGACCATAATCAAACAATTATCAAAGGCTAGCCTTGACACCAAGAGTTGATTATAACCTGTCTAATTAATAGTTTTTATGACATTTCAGGCCTAAAAAGTCCTATAATAGGCAGCTTTTGCTCTTGCATAATGTATGCTTAAAGATGTATTATTTGAAAGCGTCTATAGTTAGCTCCGATTGAGAACAAACACTAAACTAGTTGGCCGACATTTTAAGTTCTAAATCGTCGATTTTAGTCGAAAACACTAAGCATATTTCGAAAATTTTAGATCTATTGATACTGCTTCCATTTAACGGAATTGACTATGTTTATTTAATCTTTGTGTGTATGCCACATGTGACCGGACTACAACTAAATTACAAAACAATATACTAATTTTGGGATATGGCGGCCATTCAGGACCGATATTTATTCTTGAAGTATGGAGTAGATGGAACTGTGTGCAGAATGATTTGAAAGTTAAACTTGCCCGGCGCTGATCCAGGGTTTGGAATTACGTAATTAAAATCAGCACATCGTCTCATTTTCCCGCCACACACGAAAGCTATATCAGAAATACACGTAGGCTAAATATGTAAACATGTGATCATTTTACACTTGTAAAAGGCAGAAATGGAATCCACGCCCGAAAAAATATATCTTTTGGCTTACTTTAATCGGGCCCTGATTCTTACATAAGTTAAGCACAATTAATTATTAACTATAAAAATGTGTTTTAATTAGATTGTTATGATTAGAACCTAACAATTATTATTTTTAATTTCTTCCATTGTTTAGGATGCCATTGAAGAGAAGACAGTGGTAGATTATTTACCCGACAAACGAACAACTCTAGATATTATGATTGTTACTAAAATATTAAGTGGTAGAGGTACCAACTGTCTTGGTGATTTTGAAGTTCAGTATGTGTTTGATCCAAAAGCCGTGGACATCGTGAATCAGTAAGTAGCGGAAGTGTTCAGATCTTTTAAGGGCCCAGACTAGCATAGTGGGGAACGGGAGAAAAGGAGAAACCCCGTTCTCCATTTGCAAACCTCGCTATACAGGGAATGCTCGATACACAGTCCATAACGTCCCGAATTGAAAGAATTGCAATCGAGTGACGCGGAAGTCAGTCCTCTCATAGTTGTTAGTAGAATTGTGGTGTAATTAAACACAACGAATAGGTTTCAGCTGCATGGTTGTTTGAGATATTTGCTTATCCAGTCGACGCATGCGTTGTAGCCCGAAATACCCCTTTTCACTCGATTGGCACTATTTTGGGATTGAGAGAATTCAGTTCCGGAACGTTCAATCGAGTACAACCCAAGGAAAACTGCAGGATAGACAACTCTGCTTGGAAGTAAAATCCAATATAGCATAGCATAGAAACAGAAGAACACGACATGCGCTTTAGATCATTAGGCCCGCCAGTGAATCGAGTGACTGGTTTCAATGTCCAGATTGTACGTAACAAGGGTTAGGGTCGCCTAAGTTTCTTTCGGTTCCCTGCCACTGCTAATCACCCCGACATATTGCAATCCACGGGCGTACTCGATTACCCACTCAGCCGCACCACGTGTACGACAAATGTATGCAAATAACAAAGTATATTACTTATTCTATGATATGTATCTTATACTATGTATCTCCCTTTATTAGTCGTTCGGATGAGACGAAAAACAGAGGTCCCGTGTACACATTCGTGTGGGCGTTAAGAACCACGAACAGTTGGAATTCGAAAAAAAGAATAGGGCGCAGCGCCTCTGACCGGATAAACGTTCTCTTAGAGCATACTGTATGCCCATCTTCATTAGTACAATCGACGCAGATCAGCAGGACGTTAAACCCCATTTTATTTCATTTCATTTATAATAGTTATCTATATTTATCGTTTCTATTCCAGATTCCGATCGGATTTAAAAGTTATCAGTAAAACCATCAAAGATAGAAATAAAACGAGGAAGCATAAATATGATATTTTAGACCCAGAACTCATTCCAAACGCTATCAGCATTTAAAACACTATATCTGTTGTGAGAAGAATGTATTCCTGCTACGAATGAAGTTCTCTGCATCCTCTTATGTATTTGTTAGTTAATTTTTTATGTAGTTTAAACTCAATATTTACTGTTAAATGGTTAAAGGGAGACAACTTAGCTACTGATATCCTTTTTTATTTTTAAACCGTTTATATTTAAACTTCTTGTCACTTAAACCCAGGAATATGTATCCCTTAAAATCGACTGTAATCTAAATTTTAACAAAGAATAGAATTCTCAATTGGCAGATTTGCCCCTTTAATATATGTCTGCATTAAATTATATTTTTATATCTTGTTATCGTTTATTGTGTTAAATTATGTTGGATTAGTCTACTAACCCTAACGCTACTAACCCCACTCTTAGAGTGGGATTATCCTATTCATTTATGAATAAAATATTGTTTATAATTGTTTTATTTTTTATTTTACAAACTAAATATTGTACAGCGCAGTTGACGCCGACGTTCACTTTGTTGTTGATTGATTGCAAGGTCTTTGCTGTTTGTGGCTTGTCCGCCATTTTGTCCTACTTGTAGTGCAGTTGTCGGCAGTGACAAGTAATACTCACAGGAGAGTTTGTGGTCTGATGCCGAAAGGGATTATTAGTCTGCAACAAATGGCAATTTGTGATATCAGTCTGCTCGTTATTGTTGTCAGTTGAAACTAAAAAAAAACTGTAATAATGAAGAAAGATAGTGTAATTGGATTTTATACATTTTTAAAAATGACATTGATTGAGGTTGAGAGAATAGGTGAACACTACATGGATGATTTGATGATATTCATCATTAGTTGCCATTTGGTGAATAAAATTCAGAGTGAACATAAAGGAGTGTTCTCACTTTGCCCGCAGGCTTTGATGTCAAATTTTGCCGCTAATCCAGAGTTAATCCTAGAACAATGCTGTTCTAAACTATAGTCTATATCTTTTTTAAGACTAAAACCATATTGATTTAACAAATTTAACTTCTATTAAATAATATTAAATAATTTACACATATAAAAATGTATTGATTTTAACATGGAGGAAATACACCCTATACCCACGTAGCCATAATCAAAGACATTAATTAATTAAATTATCACCAATGCCATTCTTGAATAATGTTTTATCCCGAATAGTTCTGCTTATTAAAACTTATTACGTATCATATCGGTTTGATTAAGGATATAATATAGTATTTGCCCATCACAGTTTAATTGCTTTGTGCGTAGGACGTTAAGTCACTAACCTGACATAGAAAGTTCACCGGGATTGTCAGTGGTGTAGGCTAGAGAGCCTGGCAAAAAACGAGGTATAGTCGTTCGTATTGGACGAAAAACAGAGGTCCCGTGTATACATCGGCGTGCACGTAACAGAACCCGCGGCAGTTGGAATTCAAAATAAGAGTAAACCATAGCTAGTGCCATAATCCTGGCAAAATTTCCCTTATAGCACACTGTATGCGTATGCCTGTCTTCATTATCCCAGTTGGAGCAAAACGGCGGGACGTTAAACCCCATCCCTTTCTGTTATGGGCATTGATATGTCAATACAATAGCAATATGTGATGAAACTAATATGTTTGCCATTAGCTAAAAATGGTAATTCATTAACAGTTCTCTTTTCCACGAATTGGTTTAATTAATAGAAGGTAGGTGTTAATATATATGATTGGGATTTTCTTGTCATTCGATCATTCATGAATGTTGCTGAAGGTGGGAGCAGTAATATCTACAGATACAGAAAAAACATATAAAAGGTATGTACCTTTCTCGGTTTTTGATTTTTTTGTGAATTGCTTTCGCAAATCATTTTTCAATTATAAAAATGGCAACTTATTGATGTTTTCAAAAATTAAAACGTTTAATTACATAATAAAGTTTGTCTACTTTTCTAGTAGAAGTAATTTTACGTTTATACATACATAATTACGTTATTGCGATTTAGAGTTGACAGATCGGGTGTCGTTTACGAAAACTCAGGTAAGACTCGTACACGTTAAACTTGAGCTAAACATTCACGAAATCAAACATTTGATATACAACAATGTTGAACTTATGTGCTTGTTGTAGCTTTGAAAATCGAGACCAGATGCCTGTCCATTACTAAATCGACGTAATATTTAGGTAACTTCCTGTTTACCACATTGAACCATTACATGACCGCACAATTATTGCGAGACGCGCGAGTGCCTTGGTGATTACCTGTAATACCATGGGCCTTTTTGTCTGACGAGAAGAGCGGGCCTGTACCAAAACCGGTCGCTACATCCTACGTATGACCCACGCATCTTTTCTTACTACATATTTTCGTAGCCTTGTGATCGTCTAGGATTTATCTCGGATCGTCTTTTCTCCTCCTTCACGTTGTGTATTTCTTCTTGCTGGTTTCTTAAGACGTTTGTCTTCTTCAGTTATAACAATGCAACAGTTCGTTTTTACCTTTTATGTAGCATAGGTATACATACAAGCATAGTACGGTGTCTAGGACTCTTAGATGGTAACCCTCTGGAATCTAATCGAAGTCTGCTGAATTCTCACGAATATCCTAATTTTGTATCAACTAGTTTTGGACATTCAATTATCTAATTGGTCAAACATGATGTAAATAATTAGAGAGATTGGTTAATTGAGCCCAATGACGTCAAAACCCACCCTTAAATGGTCATATGGAAATTTACTAGAGAAATTTCCCATGAGATATTAATTATCATGTTGTTGACATATAGAGCAAGTTATGTTTTGGCTAAACTACTCTTTTTATAAAACAATATGTCATTTTACTCTAAGTGATATTTAGTACATACTATATATTATGTGAATATGTTAGAAACATAAAACTATATCTTATCTCCTCATTCCTTGTCTATAATCTTTAAAAACAATGTCACCACGACTATATTGCTACATACCAGATATGATGTATATAGAGGTGTTTGTCGTTTTAGAGTGAATAACATATATTTTATTTCATCGAGAAGTAAGAAAACGTTTATATTTTCACGAATGCTTCACGACAAAACGACAAATGTTCTATTTATTTTATGATTTTACAATCATTTTAGGTAAAACAACATGGACTACTGCTAGCCAGTGGAGAAACATTTTTATTTCACTGATAAAACGCGGTATTCCACTACTGATCATAAAATAAACTACGATATAGAACTCGTATGTTTGGGGAAGATTTTACGGAAATCTACACTTAGCAATTTGATTAAAACACAGATCCTATTTCGTTTCGTTTTTCTACTTCAAAATGTAGTTTTACTTGTCTTTAGTACACTAGTATGATCTTGAAGAGTTGTTATATTCAAATTATCTGCCCTTGATTGGAGCTTAACTCTACGAACCAATCAAAAACAGTTTACAAACTAGTCTTAGCCCCATTTCTTATGTTCACAACATTATGGCGGTTTGTTTGTTGCAACAAGATGAGAGTTACTTCCCATTGCCAACTTCCTTTGTATTTAACTTTTTTTTTATATTGGCCAATAAACACAGTACAGTCATCTTGGGCATAAAATCTGAATACGGGTCTACCCCATAGATGAACAAGGGAATTCAAGGAGTGGAACCGAATGAGATCACTGGGGAAAGCGAGGATGGACTAATCCGGAAGTATTGTTATTTTGGGGAAAAGCAAAATTAATGTTTAGTAGTCCGTGCCGTAAAATCCAATTTTGGCATTGTGTACAGTATGAGGTTAGTCACCGATCCCTTACAAGAATATAACTGGTTTAGTTGAAATATACGATTTCCTGTAGATGAATACAGTACAATGAAAAAAAGTACAGAATTGAACCACCGTGACTTCAATAAGTTATATATATACCCATTTAAAAATGTACTCAAATTGAAACCGCCCACTGTCTCCCCACCCAGTTATTTTGTGTTCTGTGGTAAATAGACATGACATAATATTGAAAATAAATTAAAAAATTGATAATTTTTGTTTCGTGTGATTCCGGTTTCGAAGTTGACTTTGCCAAAATTCAGAGAGGTCATTTTCTTGTTTTAATGTTTGCATGGGATGAATATTTTGGAAATTTGGTTAAAATCGACAATATTTTTTTTTTGCGTGTGAAGTAAAAAGGCTGGGTATATAAGCCTAATGTGTTAGTAGTATAGATTACTGAAAATTGTGTATTTTCCCGCGCTTAAAGAAGTAAACTACATGTAGTTATCAACTGGAGTAAGGGGGGATTGCATGTGATTTCCCTTATGTGAGCGCTCAATATTTTGAAACAGTCTCAAAATTTGTTACCGCTCTTGCCGAATGTCCCGCTTTGCTCAAAGCTTTCCAACGATCTTTTACGACCCTGACGCTTTAGTCGAGCTTTGTTACGCTTTGCACTCCGCTTTAAAGCGCCATCAAAGCGCCGTTGGTGTGAACGGCATCTTATGGAAATGAGTAATTCTAAATTCCGTTTCATAATTGCACAATATTTCCGACACTGAGATTCAAGTAAAGACACATCTAAGATACGCTGTGAAATTAGATAAAGAGCTGTCTGTTCTTGACATATCAGTTAAAAACTAGATAATATAAAGGGAATTTGCTGAAAATGTCACGCGAATTAATCCACACTTAACTGAGAATTTAGCGGTTAAATTTTAGGTCTAGCTACGATCATCATTACTAAAGTCGGTACGATTATCCATTTTTGATTTAATCATCAATGAGAGTTGTGCAGTAGACAGGACGGTACACAAGCCAAAATACAAGTCGAAAATTAGAAATTAAGAAAAAACGAGAGGCGCTGTTATCGCGGTGTATTATTTCTTAATTTTCTCTTTTCGAGTCGATTTTGGCTTGTACAGCACCTTTTTATTGTATTGGTAACTTGGCAGAACAAAAATTGTATTTTTGAACGCATGTTATGTATATATTTATTTTCATTCTTGCCTTTCGTTTTATCAGAGAAGTTAAATTGGCTTGGGGCTAAAGTCTGTCTTAACACATACACTCCTAGATTAAAATCCCCGGAAATTTAAAGCCCGCCCACCCTTCGCAGTCATAATATTAGCTTCATCCGCTACTATGTAATATATTTTTAAACGGGGTGTCGTTTATTGGTTTTCCTCAATGTGTGTTTGAATTAAAAAGGTACATTCTGTCGAAAGTATTTATTGGGTGGTTATTTCCAATAAAAGTATGGCTAAATGCGTATACATGGAAAGTATAGGCACCCGAGCTTAGCAGAAAAATACTGCTAAAAAAAGTCAGAGTATCACTAACTGGCAAATCGACGACTTATTGTCTGTAGCTCGACTGGTTGGGCGGTGGAAAATGGACAGTGACAAAACCATTCTGAAAAATGGGCTCCGTCTCAATCAAATGAATTGACAAACATGGCTTCTAAAAATATTTTTTGTGGCTTAGGTATCTCCTCGCCAATACAAAGTTTTTGGTTGGGATGATTTAAAGCAAATTTTTTATTAATTAGATTGAATATGTTTTTAGTCCAAATATAATCACCCAGTTTCTAAACGGAAATGTTTCTTTAATACTTTTATTTTTTCTTTCATAGGTTGCAATAAACATTTACAGTTTCCAGATCATACCCAATTTAATCCACGTGCGTTCAGATCTTAAACGTGTTTGCTACTTGTGAGAGGGGGGGGGGGGTGAGAGAGAGAGATGAGGTTTAACGTCCATTCAACACAAACCAAGTTATTTCGGGACTAACATGCGCATGAAGTTGAATAGGCGGCCCTACTCCTTGTCACGTACAAACGGGAATCGAAACGACGCCAGTTGATTCAATAACAGGCCTGATAAACGCGTTATATCACTAGACCACAAAACCGCCCTTGTTACTTGTTACTAAACATAAAATAACTAACAAACAATAGTTATGTGGCCAGAGGCGTAGCCTTCAAATATATATTAGGGGCGGGGGCGCTGTTTTGGCATAAGGGGTTAAACTAAAACATCGCACCTATACAATGTTTATCATGTTTAAGCCACGGGGTGCCGTATTCATATTTTTTCATGACTTTTACATATTGAATGTTACGATTGAGTTATGAAAAACGCGATAGAGAGAGTTTATTTGGGGAATTTTTATGAGGAGGATCCAAATGAAACAAAACTTGATCACATAACTTTAGTTTATGAGGATGCACAAAGACGTACGGGCTCGGTGACAGTTAGGAGGACAGAATTCGAAATGCCCGAAAAAATTTCGGGTTTACAGACAGCGACGCCGGTCTTCCTCGAGAGGCGAAGAAGCATGGCTTACCTTGTATGGACTCCCACCCCCGCCTTAGAAAATTTTGGAATATTTGACGGCTGCAGAGACCTTTTCCTGTTATTTCAGCCCGTGAACAAAGCAACTTTAAAGTGGTCTAATATAGCCTAATTAAGATGGCTAACTCGAATTCCAATCGATCGTTTGCATCCACGAAGACGGGACCGTTGGGATAAAATTTTCAAAATTTAACCGCCACAAACGCGTCCGTCTGCTATTCCAGCCCGTGTATACAGCAACTTCAATTTGGTCCAATATAGCCTACCTGACTGACCAGAATTCCAAACAACAAATAAATCGTCTCGGGCCACACCCTCCTGGAGAAAATTTTGACCCCTGGAAATTTTTGAAAAATGAACCCCAAAATTTTGACCATTTGATTAACCAGTTAGGTATATTGAATAAGTAGGAATATTTTTGAATTTTGGATTCTGGCGTATCCCCACAAACAGGGTGCAGGTGACTAAATATTTAGTAAATTTCCGGGCGACAGTGTCGGGTGAATCCGATGAAATATTTGGATAAAATTCGGAATCCCCATTGCAGGATTCCGAATTCTGGCCCACACCAAGCACACCCGGTCCAGAAAGTCTATTATACCAGCCCATTCCAGACTCAAGCCATATACAACATGATCATCATCGCTCCATGGCCGGTCCAAAACCCCCCTCACACATTTTTTTTTAGACGAATTGGACAAAATTATTTTTTTCATTTTTAGTCCGACCGGCACTTTGTGCGATCGTCCGACCGGCCCTTCGGGCGATGGCCCGATCGCCCGACGGCCCATTCCGCCTCTGGCTAGTTGGCGTTGGCCTACCTCTTCCGGTTTGGGAGTTATAGGCACAACCCATGCAGCGCCCGTTCATCCACTACTGCGACAACAAGACAAGGCACTAAATAAGCCCGGAGTCTATTCACATAGTCAAATTATCCGCCCTGAATACTTATGCTATTTTTATCGACCAAATAAGATTATTGTGGTGAACGTAAATAATGACACTAGGACTGATATGTAAACTGTTTTTATTGATTCGTAGAATCAACAGCACATATTTTGAATTCGTGAAAATCCCGTGAATGGACCAAGGCTATGCCTGGTTATGAGCGCGTTGGCATTTAAACTTTGACGACGCAACTAAAGGCAAACACTTAAACAACCAGTCGTTGTAAAATATGGGTGCTAAATGTTGTCTTTGTATATATTTCGTTCAGATAACCGAAAATTTATCCGTCATTTTACTTGTTCGTTCTTTGTTCAACACTCTTCCAGATATGTTCTCGACAATCTAGTTGTTTATTATTAGTATTAATCTTTGATTTTTAATTTGGCGTGGGCTGTTACATAATATTAAGCAGTTGTGGTTTATAGCCGTTGGAGATATAATTAGTCACATGTATAAATAATTACAACGCAGAATCTTTATTAATCATAGTATAAAGTGTCACATATGACAGTACGTGTTAATAACTCGAGGTCTGTGATTCTCCCAAAACGGCGAAAGATTGGATGATTGAGATTCCGCTATTTTCGGTGTATTAAAAATTGACGCCTTCTCGTATTTTCTTCTTTTCGTTGTGAATTTTCCGGTAGTTCTAATTTTTGGAGCAAAATAATAATTTTTAAAAAATACGCGGGAATGAACATCAACACATCCCCCCTGTGCAATCTTTAAATTAGCTCCCAATTCAGCAAAGAGTTAGAGGGGAAGACCAACGATTTTCAACAAGGTTTCCATAAATCTTAAATATATATTCAGAAATAATCCCCTCTGTAACACAAGTAAAAAAGTTTTTGTAAAAGAGAAATTAATTTTTATTAAAACCGGAAGTGACATAGTTGTTTCAACACGCTCACTGGGCTCTATAGAAAGCATACAGATTTGGTATAAGTTTACTGCTGTATTGTGTTCACGCCTCATCCTTGGGCCAAAAATCGTATCGAATGGGCTGTATGTTAGGATATTATAAACACGAATTTATGGTGTGTAACGTTTAGTACACAAAGCCTCCTTCATGGGAATCCAGCTCCTAGGGATTTAAAATGGATTATAAACGTAACAATGGTGTTATAGATAATTATTATGAGAAGAATCTACATTTTCATAATCCCCAATATAACTAATTAACCAACAATTTAGCATCATTTTTGGCATATTACTTTAAAAATAAAAACATAACTATACTGTAACAAAAATTACTTTTATTTCGCCAAATAAGACACTGTCTAAACATTCGACAAAGGTCAATGCCTCTTCTTCATGTCTTCCTTTTAATTCCTGTTCCCCATTTCTTTTCATTTAATTCCTGGAGGTGGCTTTGGATTTGAGCATTATTATTGGTTATTGTTTAACTTCACTTTATAGTAAAATATTGGAGATATTAAGGACCATTATACTGGTCTCTTCTATTAGATCATTATGATCATGAGGTGTTGTGTTACACTTGGACATGGAATTGTCGGGCGTTTCATGTCGTTCACCGCTATTGCTGTAATATTACAATTCTTAGTGATGCACTTCCAAACAGTATTTGGATCTATTGTTCGTTTACTTTCGCGGTACATATAAACACCCGAACAAAGATATCGTCCTCCACGACTTGTAGGTACAAGACTGAATTTCAGTTGTGCGTTACCCATAGTAGAAAATAACTGAATTTCGGATAGTGTAACGGGATTTTATACATCTTTAAAAATTACACCGATTAAGAGTGAGCGAATATTATGTGAGCACTACTTGGAAGATTTGGTGATATTCATCATCAATATTGAATACTTGGATAATTTTAATCATTAGTTGCTATTTTCATGAATAAACAGGCCCGTAGCTAGCCCCAAATTATTAGGGGGCAAAGACTTCTGGGGGCTCCGATGGACGGCGATGTACCTACCGGGAAGAATCTATAGGATGCTCTCCATAGGCGTATGTTAGGGGGCAGAACATGGAATGCCCGTACCAATTTTGGGTTAGGCCTACATACGTCTAGGGACCCCAAGCTCACCTTCCCCAAGAAAATTGAGAAAATTTGACGACCTCAAACGCGTTTCTTGCTATTCCAGTCCCTGAATTCAGTGGGTGATCTGATATAACCTAACTATGGTCGCTGGGTCGAATTCCTATCAATCATTTATATTCCACGGAGATGGGGGGGGGGGGGTCGTGAGCAAATTTTGACTGCCGTAATAGTGTTTTCCTGCTATTTCAGCCCGTGAATACTACAACTGAAATGTGGTTCAATATAGTCTACATTGGGTGGCGTACCATACCCCTTGCAGTGTTTCGTTTGATTAGAGCTAATCCCACTAACAATCCGCTCTAAATAATAACTGGTCAATTTAGTCCGATTAAAAACCAATAGCGAACTGCGTAACAATGTTATTACGCGTTCAACAGAGCTCTTAAGTGGTTCAATATAGTCTACCTTGGGTGGCGTACCATACTCCTTGCAGTGTTTCGTTTGATTAGAGCTAATCCCACTAACACTGCTGTATTGAAAGAAAATTTCCGCTCTAAATAATAACTGGTCAATAGTCCGATTTAAAACCAATAGCGAACTGCGTAACAGTGTTATTACGCGTTCAACAGAGCTCTTAATTGGACGATTTTATCATTAACCAGTGCATAGCAGAATGTTACAGAAAAATTAATTGCGTGACAAACAAGGCTATCTAATCAGGTACAATGCCTTAAATCGCTGTCCAAAGTTTTTGGGAAGACCCCAGATTAAACGAAAGGCTATCATGTTGCTGGCCAGCAATGGCCAAGGATGGATTTCTTAGATCATTGTTCAGGAATATGGTGGCTTACCTGAACCCCATACAACCGCCGCATTATTATGCGTTATTTTTTTTTATTTTATGGGAACCCTTACGGGATGAGGCACCCCACAAATCATGCCGTTTGAATTTTCAAGATTATCGTATTATGGGCGCCCCTCCGGGATGAGGCCCCCACAAATCATGCCGTTTTGGGCGCCCAACCAATCTGATTCGACATTATTCACTATGTACGACCCGACATTATAAGGCGCCTCACCAATGATTATGGGCGCCTCTCCGGGATAAGGCAATCTACAGATCAAGCCGTGTTGGGCGTCCAATTCATTCGTGGGTACCTATCTTAACTAATCTCACTAGCATTATATTCTGATCTTGGCATTGTGGGAGCCCCTCCTGGATACAAATATGGAGGGGCTCAAACAAATATGGAGACGTTGGTCGTTGACCTCGTATTGTGTCCTTTGGCGCCCATTGACGGAGCCGAGTTTTCCCCCAATGTCCAAAGGGGGCGCCGAAATTTTCAAAGGGGGCCATTGACGGAGCCGAGTTTTCCCCCAATGGCCAAAGGGCTAGCTACGGGCCTGATAATTTAAAAAAAACATGAATTCATAAAATGGTGGTTTAATTGCTTGGTGCGTAGGATGTTAACTCGCTAATCTGGCATACCAAGTTCACTGGGATTGTCAGTGGTGTAGGATAGAGGACCTGGCTAAAAACCAGGTATAGTCGTTCGTATTGGACGGAAAATATAAGTACCGTGTATAAATTGGCGTGTACGTAAAAGAACCCGCGACTGTAGACCATAGCTAACGCCGCTGTCCGGGCAAAATTTACCTTATAGCACACTATATGCATATGCCCGTCTTCATTAGCCCAGTTGGAGCAAAACAGCGGGACGTTAAACCCCAACCATTGCCGTTATGGACATGTATATGGCAATACAATACCAATATAGGATGAAATTAATATGTTTGCCATTTGCTAAAAATGGTAATTCATTAACAGTTCTCTTTTCCACGAATTGATTTAATTAATAGAAGGAAGGTGTTCTCAGCATAGAACTAATAAATGCATTGGTGTTAATATATATGATTAGGATTTTCTTGTCATTCGATCATTTTGCTGAAGGCGAGAGCAGTCATATCTACAGATACAGTAAAAACATATAAAAGGTATGTGCCTTTCTCAGTTTATGAATTATTTGTTTCTTGCTATCGAAAATCACATTTTCCAATTTTAAAAATGCCAACTAATTGATGATTTTAAAAATCAAAATGTTGTATCATAGCGTTTTTATGAATCTACTAGTAGTATGTGCATCTTAGAACACGAAGGTGTATATTTGATGTGAATTTAACCATAATAAAGACTGGAATTTAATCATTATTTTTTATGGGTTTTTCTCGGAATTTTCATACTTTTCCCGTCTGCCTGTAAATGATGTGATTCGATGGTGAAGGGGTATAAATGATAAATTAGTGAAACCAAAAATTGTTGTCGAGTCGAAGTCAAAGATTTATTTTTTAATAAGATGCGACATTAATTTTTTATAATAGCTCATGGTGGTGGTGATCTTGGTAGATAACCGTCATCATGCTGTACAGAACTAAGCTCAGCTCAGTGACGCATAAATCTAAAACTATTCTGACGCAACGTGTCACGTATACGATACGAATACGTGATACGGATAGGGAAAATGCCACTTGCCAAAAGTCTCTGTTATGTACACGGCTCGTACACGTAAATCGAAGATTATGGTAAACTTTAGCTATAGGCCATACATACACGAAATCAAACTTTTAATATACAACAATGTTGAATTCATGTGTACACAAAACCAAGCATTTTACCGTACAACTCTTGTTGTAGCTTCGAGGCTAGATGCCTGTTCATTACAAAATCGGATTTTATCCATGGGCGCAATTTGGCACGATTTTACGGAAATATACTAGTACACTCAGCAATCTGATTAAAACACAGATCCTGTTTCGTTTCGTTTTTCTATTTCAAAATTTAGTTATACATGTCTTTACTACACTAGTTCGATCTGAAAGAGTTGTTATATTACCGGTGTTTTGGATGAAGTGTGGGGGGGGGGGGGGTAGCTAATGAAAAGGTATGTTACGGCGACTTCTTGGCGTGTCATGCACGGAACTGTGGGTACACCATTAGAAACATCAACGCTGATTGATGTATTCAAAAGCCGCTCGTACGATCCGTGACACGACCTTCGGGTACAACTTGTTAGATCATCTTGTAGTGTAGACTATCGAAAATATAAATGAAACGAAATATAGATCTGTATTTTAAAATGGTATATTCCCATCTTATTCAACATTGAGAGTTAATATTGTAATAAATCTAAGAAGATTTGTCATAGTCTTATTTGATGAACACGACAAAGCCCATCCACGGTATCCCCAGTGATCTTATTCTTCTGCTCAACGTCACTATACCCCGGGTTCAACCATGGTGTAACACCGATTCAAATTATCTGCCCTCGACCGTAGCTTAACTCTACGAGCCAATCAAAAAAACAGTTTACAAATTAGCCTTAGCCTCATTGCTTACGTTCACAACAATACGGCGGTTTGTTTGTTGCAATACGATTAGAGTTACTTCCATGTGCCAACTTCTTTTGTATTTAACTTTGATTGGTCTATAAAAATAGTACAGTCATCTTGGGCATAAAATCTGAATACGGTTCTACCCCATACATGAACCCGGGAATTCGTTAAGTGGATCCGAATGAGACCACTGGGTAAACCGAGGATGGACTAATTCGAAAGTATTGTTATTTTTGGGAAAAGCAACATTAATGTTTAGTAGTCCGTGCAGTAAAATCCAATTTTGGCATTCTGTGCAGTATGAGGTTAGTCACCGATCCCTTACAAGAATATAGCTGGTTTCTGTAGATCAACACAGTTCAATAAAAATAAGTAGAGAATTGAACCATCGGGACTTATATAAGTCATATATATATCCCTTTAAAAATGTACTCAAATTGAAACCGCCTACCATCTCCTCACAAAGAAGTGGCTCCCCTACGTCTTCCGCCTTAACTGCTACGCGAAATTTCAACTGACCGGTGTCCTGGCGGCTTGCGTAATACGTCATTACAAGAAACATCGCTATGTAACTGTAGAACGCATTACCACAAAGAAAAACTGTTCGGTAACTATTTTAGTGGCCCGGTCTTCACTATTTGTGATAGAATTACTTATTCCAATACAATCTGTAATGATATGTGTTGACAATTGTGCGTTTGAACCTATTTTAACGTTACAAGTATAGTAAAAGACAGGTGTTGGTACTGCAAAACACCGTTTTCGACACTATATCCGAACTTTTTGAGTGTTCGGATATTAGATGTTACGTCGTCAGAATGTCAAAGCGTAACATCTAACATTTCGGACTTGTGATTTCCTCTAGACAAAAAAAAAAATGTAATTATCATTTCCACTTCATAATCACACAAGATTTCCGACACCGAGACTTATTTAAGTAAAGACGTATTAAAGATACGTTATGGGAGATTAGATAAAGGGCTGACAGTTCTCGCTATATTAGTTCAAATTTAGATAATGTAATGCGAATTTGCTGAAAATTTCAGGCGATTGCATTTTAGGTGTAGCCTCGATCTTCATTACTAAAGTCGGTACGATAAAAACATAGTCTCGATTATCCATTTTTGGTTAAATCATCAATGACCGCTGAGCAGCAGACAACACGGTACACAACCCAAACTGCAAGTCGAAAATTAAAAATTAGGAAAAAACGAGAGGCACTATTATCACTGGGTATTATTTCTGAATTTCCCCATTTTCAGCTAGCATTTTGGCGTGTCGTCTCACATTGTCGTAACTTCTACTTTTTAACTGTTGTGAATCTTGAATTGGTTTTTAACTGATTTGTATCTCATATTCGATGTGAAGCATTGAGACAATGCGATGATGAGTCCTATTGATCTTTCCTGTTCTCTGCCCATCTCTTGCAAAATGTAAGCGTATTTTACATAGCAAGAGCTTTTTTAAAAAAAATATATTGGTAACTTGGCAGAATAAATGTATATATTTGTTTTCATTCTTGCCTATTATTTTATCAGAGAAGTTAAACTGGCTTGGGGTTAAAGTCTGTCGTCTAGATTAAAATCATATTAGCGTTATTAACTGCATGTGTTATATTTTTTAAAAGGAATGCAGTTAGGCGGTTTGGGGAATACTCAGGCCTCAATATGTATGGTAAATGGGCAGTAAGCAATCATCCTGAAAAATGGGCCATCCCGCAATCAAGTTAGGTGATAACAATGTAACAATGGTTTCTAGAAATATTTTTTTGTAGCTTGGGGCATCTCCTCACCAATACAAAGTTTTTTAGTGGAGGTGTTTTGAAGCAAATGTTTGATTAATTAGTTTTTAGTCCAAATAATGTATCACCAAATCACCCAGTTTGTTCACGGGAAGGTATCTTTAATACTTTTATTTTTTCTTTCATAGGTCGAAACAAACATTTACAGTTATCAGACTAAAATATAGTTCAATTTCTGCGTATGGGTCATAAAGGAGGAAACTGGAGGACGAGGAAAACCCCACGAGAAGCGATTCGAAACCACGCCACTAGACGTAATAACAAAAGCTTTTTCATTTCTCACGAACGCGTTAAATAACTAGACCGCCGGTGTTACTTGTGAATAACTAACAATGTCAAACACGTTCGATAACAACACCATTCTTTCAGAAGACCAGATGGATAAACTGAACTACGAACAAACAATAGTCATGTGGCCAGTTATACTGTTTATGTTGATTTTGTTTGTGACTGGTTTGATTGGAAACAGTCTGGTTATAGCTGTCTACACAACGAAACATAACGCCACGGCGTCTAACCTCAGCATGCTTGGGTTAGCAGTAGTGGACATTCTTTCTTGTATAATTATTCACCCATACATCGTCTATAAATTAACTCATCAATACAATCAAGTATGGGTTACCACCTGTAAAATATTTGAGTTTTTCAACCATGCCAGCTTAGGCGTTTCAATGGGTATACTTTTTGCCATCGCCTTCGACCGCTACCGGGCTATATGTTATCCGCATCGTTTGGGTTTTGCATTTCACACCTTCCGAAACCTACTGATAATCAGCGTGGTCCATGGCATAGTAATAAGCTTGCCATTGCTGTATTTCTATGGCGCGAGGACAATCCTCAAGGAAGTAGAACATACTAAATTTAAGACGTATATGTGCGACTATGGTGATGAGCATCAGGGTACGGCAATATTTAAACTATTTAGTTTGTTCGTGATGTTGGGATTTACCTGTTTAGTGATTAGTATGTCAATCCTCTATTGTAAAGTTGGGGCCACTATTTACAGAGCTAAAAGAGTACGACCAACCACCATTACAATCGGGGTGTCACCACAGACCAGTACTTCCCAGACGCCAGCCTGTTCTACGGGTACAGAGATGCCAGTGAAAGCTATCAGCGGGATGAACAAGTTCCCTGTACCAGTTCTCAACCCCGTTCAAACAGCAACATTGCCAAGTGGACCGTCTCCTCACAAAGCTGCTAAAATGTTGTTTCTGGTAACTGCAGTGTTTTTGTTGTCCTGGCTGCCTTTCTGGATCATAAGAATCACCAGAATTGTGGTGCCCAACTTCTGGATGGACAAATCTAATTTTGGAACTGTTGTTGAAGCTTTGTTCACCCACCTGTTTTATTTGAACAATGCTATTAATCCATTTATCTACGCTGTCATGAATAAGCGTTTTCTTGAAGATTTATCTTTGTTGGTGCGCAAATTACGCAGAGCTCTGACTTAGACTCTTAATTTATACTAAAATTTGTAACGTGGGCTAGGTGACGTCGGCCTACCTATTCCGGTTTCGGAGTTGTAGGCAGATCCCATGCAGGGCCCGGTCATCCGCTACTACGACAATAAGACAAGGCATAACAACTGGGATTCAGTGTCACTGTTTGACTCAGTGTTCTATTTGGTTCGACTCCTTCATTGAACTGGAATGACAAACACCAGTTGCGCATCTCTAACACACGAATTAAGCACTCCATTTATCACCCTCAGTATCCCCAGTTGCGTCGTGATCCACTAAACCATGGGTCTGTTCACATAGTCAAATTATCCGCCCTGGATGGGCTATTTTTATCGACCAATCGAATGGGTGAAAGGGAAGTAACTTCCTTTTATTGCAGCTAAGATTATTGTGGTGGACACAGATCACCAAATATTAATGGGCCGTCACCCACGAAACAAGGGCGAAAGTTATTTTTAGTCTTTCTCTCCTTTTCTCTTTTTCATGGCGATTTTTGTTGAATGTTGAAAGAGTTATGAGGTTGGTTACGTTGAAAGGGAGTGCCGAAAATTGCATGGTTAGCTGTCTCTACTTCCAGCTTGTCTATCCCAAGTTTTTCATGAAGAACCTCATACATGCTTTTGGGCAAGAGTTTGCCACATGTTGCTCCACCTGTGGCAGAAAGCGTTTTACCCAACCAATATTTGGGAAAAAGTTGCAACCGGTCTAAGAGACGAGAATTAACATTGAAGTCAATGAGGCAATAATTATTGATCTGTGGCCTGATGAGCGTAGACAGTGACGTTAAGACTTGTGTATGCAAACTGTTTTATTGGTTCCTAGAATCAGGGGCAGATATGTTGAATTCGTGAAAATCGTTTGAATGGACCCATGTTTAGTGGAGTGCAACATAGCGATGTCACGGGAGGTACCGAGGACGGTGCCTGTGTATTTTACGATGTCTGATATGTTATATATTATGCAGAGCGTTGGAATTTAAACTTTGAGAACACAACCAAGGGAAAAACGCTTGAACAACGAGTCATAAGAGACTTTTGGCAAGTAAAATATTTCCCATGCATATCACGTATCGTAACGTGATACGTTGCGTCAACGTAGTTTTAGAGTTTTTGGCAGATTTATTGTGCCGCATACGTATGTGTAGTCTAGCAGATTTGAGCGTAGTTCTATTACATGAGCATGATGGCAGTTATCTACCAAGATCATTACTAGCCAAGTGCATGACCTACAAATTCCTAAAGGGAGTAAAGTTGCTCGACAGGCGCTAAGCTATTTATAAAAAAATTAAAATTAAAAAAAAAAAATTTTGGTTTCACTAATGTATGATTTCAGATAGTTTACACGCCATTTACAAATTTGCAACCCCCCTAGGATAAAATGAAAATTCCGCGAAAAGCTCATCAAAATTTCAGTCGTTATCATGGTTAAAATCACATTTAAAATATACACCCTCGTGTTCTAGGACACACATTTTCATAAAAAATGCTGCGGCATAACATTTCAACATTTTAGCATCTATGTAGCAAAAAAGACGACGATGTTATACAGATTTTTTCCGTTTGAAAGCTGTTCGATACGTGCTGTCGTATTCGTGTGTCATATCGCATATGAGAAATACACACGCATTGATGACGTCATGCTCAAAATCAATACGAATACGCGATACGGACCAGGAAATTACGCTTGCCAAAAATGTCTTTTGTAAAATATGTAGGCAATGTAGGGGTGCTAAATGTTTTCTTTGTATAGATTTGGTAATTAACAACCGAAAATTTATCTCTCATTTTACTTTTTTTCCAGAGATGTTCTTGGCAATACAGTTATTTATTATTAATCTTTGATTTTTTATTTGGCGTCGGCTGTTACATAATATTAAAGGGACTATCCCGTTTTAAACAGAGTCTCAAAAATAAAAGTCCGAGTACGTATGAAATTTAAGCGCTAAAACATCGAAGAATGCTGCATTTACCTTGTCTCAAAATTTCAGCTCAAAATATTGAGTCGTTTGGGCGTGAACATCAAAACTGCTTATCCGGACACGAGTCTTTTTAAGAATTCGGGTCTATTTTTTCGATGATGACCTGATAATCGACTCCCGTTTATTGAGAGGTCTACATAGTGAATGACCAATGTACTGTACTTGATATCGAAAGGTAAATTTCACCTACACATTATTTTTTTTTTTATAAAAGAAGCCTGGTTTTACGTAGACACCACAGAATACAGCTTGGGGCGCTGTTTTCCTTTCCAGATGAAGATTGGCGGGTTTAAGTTGTTCAAAAACGCATCATGAATACTGAGTTAGTTTCTCTGCAGTTAGGTAGGGGATTTTAAGCGATTGCAACACAAAATTAAGCAGTTTTATTCTCCAAAAAATATCGGGATTAGCCCTTTAAGCAGTTGTTGTTTATAGCAGTTGGAGATATAATTAGTCACATGTATAAATAATTACAACGCAAAATATTTATTAATCATATTATAAAGTGTGACAGATGACGTAGGTTAGTGCGTCTCAGTAACTCTCCGTATTGGGGTGTGTGATTCTCCCAAAACGGCGAAAAATTGGGATGATCGAGATTTCGTTATTTCCCGTGTATTAAAAATAGACGCCTTCTCAGCGGATGACATTTCTTTTTTTCCTTGTAAATTTTCCAGTCGTTCTAATTTTTAGAGCAGAATAACAGATTTCGGGCAGACGGGTAAAGTGAGAAAAAAATTATTTTATCGGCTTGGCCCGAAATCTAACAAAACACTAATTTTACGGGCTGGAATAGCAGTAAAACACGTTTGCGGCCGTCAAATATTCCAAAATTTTCTTGGGAGATCTATACAAGGTCAGCTCCGCTTCTTAGCTTCTCGAAGAAAAACGGCACCGCTGTCTGTAAACCTGACATTTTTTCGGGCATTTCTAGTTTTACTTCCCTAACTGTCCTTAAGCCCTAATAGAACACTAATTTTACTTTTCTTTTAATTGAATAGCACGAATTTGACTATGGATTTAAACATTTTGTCTGGAGCCACTATACTTTGCGCAACATTTTTCGGGCATCGATTAGTATTTGTGAATGCAGCTGTAACAGTCTGATTTGATGGTTGGAATTCGGATCAGTATTTCGGTTACAAAACCACTGGGTACTTTTGGAGTTAATAACACGGGCTAGAATAAAAGAAAATGCATATGCGGTGGTTAGATTTTCAAAATTTTCTGCGGGAGGGTGAGGCTCCCATACCCCGCGACGATTGAAGTCGGGTCAGCAGGTAGGTTGTATTGGACCAAGTAGGCTGTATTCACAGGTTGGAATAGCGGGAAGACGCGTTTGCGGCAATTAAATTTTCAAAATTTACCCGTCTTCGTGGACTGTAAACGGTTGATTGAAATTCGAGTCAGCCATCTTAATTAGGCTATATTAGACCACGTTAAAGTTGCTTTGTTCACGGGATGAAATAGCAGGAGAACGTGTTTTCAGCCGTCAGATATTCCAAAAAAATTTTGAGGGGTAGGGGGGGGGGGGCGTCTGTAAATCTGAACATTTTTCGGGCAATTCGGGTTCTGCCCCCCTAACTGTCATCGAGCCCGTACGCCTATGGGAGTAGCACAGACACCGCTCTCCATAGTACCTAGTTGACATTATGTATATGATCATGTGTATACTAGTCATGATATACAATTATAATGAATTACTTATGTATAAATTTGGTATGGTATAAATTAGATCTTGGTTAAACACCATACAGAGTGAAGCTCTAGTATAGTACCTTGGCTGAAATGGAAGCGAGCTTGTCAAAGGAAGGTAGTCATTTCATTATGTCTTCCACCATGGAAGTTTCATGCTACCACCAACGACATGAAAAATACCTAATAGTTATTATACGTTGTTCCTGTATTTTTTTTAAATAATAAACCAGATGAAACCGCAATAGGTTTTATTAGTTTTGCCTTTGGACATGGTACATTTATTTCCAGAATGCAAGTTTCAGACAGATCATGACACATATTGAAGAAATCTGTACTTACAGCTACGTGCTTTTACTGTACGCAAATGAAATGAAATGGGGTTTAACGTCCTACTTTTCTGCTCCTATAATGTCTAATGAAGATTGGCATACGCAGTGCCACAGTGTCATATTCTTGTTTCGAATTTCAACTGCCCGGGGATTGTTTACGTACACATCAATCTATACACGAGTTCTCGGTTTTTCGTCCCATCCGAACGACTAGATAGCCCTCCAGTCCTGCACCACTGCAATATATGGATATGACATGAAAGTCAATAATCAATCCAGTTAACACTTCAATAATAAAACCAATTCCATAATGATAGGAATGCCCAAGTGTGAGCCAGGAAGCAACATAACTTATATTTAATTAGCCTTCAATGTCCTGATATACCTACCGCTATTAAACATTGTCTCTGTTCAGGCCCTCTGTTCTTCACCACTGCCAAGGGGGGAACCACGTCGGAAAATCCCGATGAACATTTTCGACCCGTGTGAAGCAAGGCTGTGTATTAAGTCCCAATCTCTTCAATATGTAAATAAAAGACCTGCAGCAATGTTTCTTTCCAGCCTGTGATAAATTTGCAGTTTCCCATTGTGGTTTATGCTACATGGAATTGGTTACCTACACAATATTTGAACAATTTATTAAACTAAAGTCAGGCAAGATATGACATAAGCTTTCGTCAATCTTCATAATTTGGTTGCAAGCAACAATGTTCAATCACAAAAACATGCCACTGGGATTCGGTTCTCGATGAAAACACATTCAATATTACCGGTTTTCATATAATTTGATAAACCTGGTGTCTCGGACAAGACAAGACCATTTTATAAACACTACTCGTAGGGGTATTTAGCAGTGGGGGGAAACCGGAGGACCCGGAGAAGACCCACGAGGCTGGATAGGCGACCATACTCCTTGTCACGTACAACCGGGAATTCGAAATCACGCCAGTTGACTGACTCAGTGACAGGCTTTATGTTACAGCACGCACGTGCTACCCATTCGCCCATCCAACCACCCTATGCTGAAATAAAACACCATAGTTGTGTCATTTGCATTACCAATTGCTTGTAATCAGTGTATGCTTTTGGGGGCGGGAGATTCGGGGGATCGAGAAAGTGAGAAGTGGAGGCCGATTTTACGACTGCGTTTACGGTAGTTTTCGTTGAAAGTGTATTTCAAGACTTGAATTAGACTTGCTTACTTATAACATACTCCCGAAAAAATGTCACTGTGTATTAAACTGACTTTAAATGTTCTAAATTTTAGGCCGAATTTTAATCCCTTAGTCAATTTTAAGAAATCCCTGGCAGGTACGCCTATGTGAGTAGTTGTAAATGAATCATATTTTTGACAATAAAATAAACGGCTGAGAAAGAGTGTAGTAGTGTGCCTGTCTAACGTATTCGGTTTTCTCCGGATCCTCCGATATCCAGCTACAGCTAAAGACCCCTACGCGGAAGCGTGTTATGGATATGAAATTGGCCCATGCGTTAGTCCCGAAATGACCTACATTGTGTCGAGTGGACTTTAAACTCTCCCTCTCTCTGTCTCCCTTTCTCCCCCTCACCCTCTCTCTCCAGTTTGATATGGAGTGTATTTAGAAATATACGACGGGCAAATACAACACGCAGTTGGAAGTGAAGGAATGAAATATACGAATGGTAAATAAAATAAACTACGGGTCGCAGATCAGGTATAACAATTTCAATAGACCTCTGTTGATTTCGCTCGACAGGAATGGAATTAGATTAAGTTTGTATTTTATCTACTTTGTGATAAACAAAACTGCAAAGAAATGCATTTTCAATACATTTCTCACAGATTACGGAACTTTTCACATGTGTGCTACTTCCATGTTCACACGATGTCGGTTTTCTGTCTTCGCTTCGCTGTGAACGAAGGTTTTCATTTACACTGTGAAGCTTCAAATAACAAATGATAATTAAAAAGGGGTTCTGGGCATGCATTCTGAATAAAAGCACAAACAATCTGCAATGATTTTACGTTTATTATATAAAACGAATGGCGAATAACCATCCTTGTGGGGCTGGGTTATTCGCCATTCGAATGGCGAATATCCACTCCGATAAGAAAGCGACAAAGTTCCTAAATTCAATATTTTTGCACGTGCTAAGCACTCGCCCCCCCCCCCCCATGTGGGTGTATATAGATTGTGAACTCTAGGTTTTGTAGCTATATGGATTACATGTGTAACATCAGAAAGCGACGGTACCAATGGGTGGGGGGCTGCTCTCTGTTTGCCCCCCCCCCACCAACAAAAAAATAGCCGAGGAACAGTTTGACTCGTATCTAAATAAATTAAATCAAGAATTTCATCGGGCATTTTTCTCCTGTGTGGCTTTATTGTAATTTACATGCAGCAAGACAATTTGAAACATATTTAAATATATGTCGATTAAGCTGTCGATTTCTACCATACGATTTAAAAGTGGCCAATTTACTGATGAAGACAGCATACCTTTCAATCCTACGGTATTAATATTAGCCAGAAAAAAACGAAAAAATCAACATTGTTAATCCAACTAAAAGTCACCTCATGGTGTGATTGTGCGCTGATAATACAGTATATCATAAAATTTAAACTGTTGTAAGAAAGCGACTGTAATTATGTGATGATAATACAGAATACTATAAAATTTAAACTCTTGTAAGAGTCCAACTTATGTATTTAAAAATTAAAAAAAAAATTCTTTATTTGGATTCATATAAGTAGACTGTCAACGTTCAGGGAGCCAGTGTAGTAGTAGTTGTTGACGTTGTCGTCGACGTTGATGGTGATGAGGTTGTATTCATAAGACCAGGTACGAGATGCCAGAACTGGCTAGGAATCATGTTTCTCAATCCCACTGGTATACGACTGTCTAAAAACAAAAGAATATAGTATATAATTGTCGGACCTTCGTAAAGTTGATATCGTTGACTAAGCAACAAATATAACTCATTTAAATGTACCTCCGGTTTCCTCCCACTGCTAAAGACCCTTACGCGCAAGCGAATTATTGAAATAAAATTAAAAACCCTATGTTAATCCCGTAATGACCTAGTCTGGGTCGAGTGGGCGTTAAACCCAATCTCTCTTCCTCTCTCTCTTTAAATGAATATATACGACACTAGCAGATCACAGACGTCATTTTCTAATACATAATGTATTAATCAGGAAGAAGTCGTCAACTAGGTGTTACTGTTATGTGACTCCGGTATTAAAACTGTGATTATTGAATGATACATGGCACTATTGTCCACGCCTTTACACCAGTAGTGACATCATTTACAGCTAGTTACCTAATTACACACCTTTTAATTAATGACAACTGTATAATTTACAACCACTTTCTATACAGACCAAAAATTAGTTTAGAATACTGATCAATTGCATCATACAATAACAATAATTGTCATTACTGGTATACCGTTATCATCAGTTGTCTGTCCATTCCCATTAATTGATGCGTGGTATCCGAGGCCCTTAAAAGTCTTAGTTTTCATATATTATACTGGAGTATCAACAGATACTCAGTGGGAGCCACGGTGGCTAAGTGGGTAGGACGCTCGCTCGCTAACCTGGAGGTCGTGTGTTAGATCCCTGCATATATAGTCCGAGAAAGTTCATCATGATTTTCCGACGTGGTTTATCCATGTCAGTGGCCTGACAAGGAAAGCTGTCTAGTCGTTCGGATGGGACGAAAAACCAAGACCCCGTGTATACATTGAGTGCACGTAAATGACCCCCTGGCAGTTGGAATTCCCGGGCAAAAATTTCCCTTATGTCACACTGTATGGACATATTCTTTTAAATAGAAACAAATAAAAGTAACCTACACACTGAAGTTGCCATGGATATGAAAAGGAACAGACAGCATAAAAATACTAAAGAAGTCCTCATCCTACAAAATAAATAAAAAAGAATTTATTTCCGATGTACAGCAAGCAATTCGCTTTTGTTAGATTAGAATTAGTAAACGTGTAACATTTTCAATTTTAATCAGATTCTAATTTAACGTCATAAATGTATAACTTGTACAAATCTTTCACTTTTATATTTCAGTCTCTTTTAGAGGTAGATTTAGGTAACTGCGAGTATCTGTGCCAAAACATCGTGGTTAAAAAAGCATTATAGTATAACCGTGCTTGTTATAGTAGATCTACGTTAGAATATAAATCTAGAATATTTTTTTAAATACTTTGATTTAAAAAGGAAAGTCGTCAAATTGAATTATGTATGTATGTAAACTCCAAGGACAATAATTATTCTATTTCTTCAAAACATAGTGTGTCTGCTATTGAAAAGTGACTGTAGCCAAGGGTGAAATATTACGTAATTCTAATGACATGTTAATTTATTGCAATCCCTCATCGTTTATAAAACTGTTATATATAGAAAGTAACTGACAATATGGCCTGTCCGGTAAACTTGCCAATCGTATGATTAATCTATCAATTGCTTTATTTACCATAGTTATATTGTAGATTATTACATCAATGCTTATGTATGTCAACACTTGACCTAGCCAAGTGATTAGAAGTAATTCCATATTAATATGTGATTGTACTTGATAGTACTAGTAGTCTCACCAGTTTTAAATACATCACATTCATAAATTATAATATAGTAAGAATTAAAAAAAAAAATGACATTCATTAAGAATTATGAGAGACGAACTTGATACGTCAGTCATTTAGGTCTATCCGACTCAGTAGCACAAGTTACTAGTCGGTTATCCGCGGTCCTGTAAGTGTATGTAGATAATTCTTTTATAAGTTTCCAGTATTAAAGATTTGAAGAACCATTCCAGACACTTGTAATATCTGACGGACCTCACGGTCACAATATTACGTGAAATACATGTATGTTGTAATAACGGTGGTATTGCACACGGAAATAAAATTACATATGAAATAAAATCAGTAATCACCAGATTCCATCTCGACAAGTGAATCATTATTAGACAAACGTCAATTTCTGAAAAGTCGGAACACTAAACATGATGGCTGCTATCACTTCTCACTTTGGCAAAGACAAAATGATTAACGTTCACTTTATAAGAGTGATATCAGAGACAGGATCGATGCCACTCTGACGTTCCTTTTGTAGCATATGCCAAGTTGCTCCTGCTTTTCTTTTAGTTTAAAGGAGTCTTATGAAAGATTAGGAAAAGAAATGAAATGGAGCTTAACGTAATGCTGTTCTGCTCCGACTGGACTAATGCAGACGGAGTAGATAAAGAGCTGACAGCTATAATAGTTAAAAATAGATAATGAAAAGGGAATAGCTTGGAAAGTCCAATCAATTAACATTAATCAACATAATATGACCGCCCAATAGTGTTGATGTAATATTTGTTGCGGCTGGGGTCTGTGAGCTACCAAACTCAGCGACCCGAGTGTCAAAACATATACATCGAGTTGTGTGCTAGGTTTAAATTTGCAACCATACAACAACGTTGACATCAGAAATCTGTCGAATTTAAACAAAAAACCAAGAACATTTTAAGCATAAGAAACTAGAATGATTTACATTACCTGTATATTGTTTGTAGGTATTTAATATACACTGGTGAGGATTTAGTTACAAATGAAAAATAAAATCTATCCCCAGCCTTTTTATATGTTTATCCAGGGTAAATAATATGCATAAATATAAAATAAATAATAACTAGATACTTCTAACTTGGATATTTATCAAAATCTGTCTAACCAAACCAGTGTTTGTTTTATTGCAATATATGAAATCGTGACATTTTTTCCAATTGTATTATTTTTTTATAGATTCCTTTGTCATGGATAGACTCTTTCATAAGTAATGTGCAATAAATGTCATTTTTGTTACACAAACAATGTCAAATAATGGCTTGGGATATTTTGTATCACGAGACCCCCAATTGAAAATGCTTAATCATTTATATAGTAAATTATGCAACAAAAAAAGTTTAACCCTTGTCGGTGGACGTGGGGTCTCTGTGGACCCCATGCACTTGTTTTATGGTGTTTTGTAATAATTACTGGGCACTGCTTTCTGAAATTTAGTGACTTTGTCTCCAATATATTTTTAAACATGGTCAATAGATCGGTATTCATCTGCTTCCGACATGAAGAGTTATGTTACATGCCAAACAGGCGCAACGCTTGAAGGGTACAAGGGGTCCAATCGGACCCCAAACTTACAACTCGCAGTAGGAATTTTGCTAATGTGTTTGCTGCCCGATATCATATTGCGTATGCCAGACTATTCTCTCTTTAAACATCTGCATGTTACAAATACCAAAAATTAAATTCTATGGTTTTTGTATCAAGCGTGAATCGCCATTTAACCTCGTTATAACATAGTACACAAAGTAGCAATTTTGTGAGTATTATTAAATCTGTTCAAAATGTCACAAAAATGTTTTTGTATAATAATTTAGTTGTTTTTCAGTTGTCAAATATAAATGCAAATAAAAACTTAACCACTGCTTTTAAATTCAAATACATCTGTACGTAAAAACTTTGAATTACAACTGGGGTCCATACGGACCCCTTGTTACCTGCTATGTGATTCTCACCACGTGCACCCACAAGGGTTAAATATACATTATGCAAGAGCTAAATCTACCTATTGTAGGTCTTTCTTTAGGCCTGAAATGTTATCTAAATTATTAATTAGACATCAATTAAGTTATCAAGACCATAAACAACTTTCGATGTCAACTCTGGCCTGCAATATCTTCTGGATTAGGATCTATTTGCTGCTCAACTTTCATTCATGATTTAATCATGAAAGTGACAATCGAGACCATTTATATCGTACTGACTTTAGTAATGATGATCGAGGCTAGGCCGAAATTTCAATCGCTAAAAGTTGACTGAAATTTTCAACGAATTCCCTTTACATTATCTAGTTTTTATGATGACAACTCCCAGCTCTTTATCTAATCTCCCATAATGTATCTTTAATAAAATAAAAAAATACACGGGGGCTCGCTGGAAGTTCTAAGTCTGAAAAGAATAAATCACTTGGCTTGAAATAAACTTTTGCCACCAACAATTACTATCATTAAATGAATCATAGTCATAAAAACTGTAACTGTAGTGTTAGTATTGTCCGCGTCCTAGATCATCTTGTAAAGTCAAGATAAGAGCAACGACATTATACATTTAGATGTCTTCTTGTTTTTGATGTCCGTTGTTGCCAATCCAATTTTAAAACATAGTATAAACATGGCAATTAAATGTACGTAGATGCACCTACATGGCAAATAAAAGTGGACGGACAATGCCAAATTGTTTCAAGATCCAAAAAGGGATTGCGTCCATATTCAATTCCAACCCTCTTACATCCACTGCCCTTAAGCTTGATAACGGTTATTTAAAATCTTTGTCCTTCAGAGTGCGTTAACTTTAAGGTCAAATTCTAGTGCAATCAATCAAGAACGACAAAATGGATTGCGTACCAAACCCAATCAAACTATAAGAAACATTATCCTAACGATTCGTTGAAAAATCGGCAATCTACAAAGCGGAAAGGGGGGGGGGTGTAACGGTGGCTAAGTGGGTGAAACGCTTACTCGCTAGCCTGGAGGTCGGGTGTTCGATCCTGCATTGGCCGATAGTCATCCAGATTTCCCGGAATGGTTCCCCATTGTCAATGATTCAGAGCCTGACAAAGACAGCTGTCTAGTTTGGATGGGACGAAAAACCAAGTTCCCGTGAACACATTGGCGTGCACGTAAAAGATCCCTTGACAGTTTGAATTCAATATAAGAGAGGGCGTAGCGCCGCTGTCCGGGCCAAATTTCCCTCATAGCACACTGAGTGGCATATGCCCGTCTTCATAAGCCCACTTTAGCAGCAGAACAGTTTGACGTTAAACCCCATTTCATGGTGTCATTTGACTAGCTTATCATGTGATTACTGACGGTAGTACGCGGGGTTCGATGGCCGAATGATTGGTGCATTATATTGTAAAAAGCTATGTATAGATGTACAGATAAATGTGATATGTATTATTCTTTTAAAATTCAAAATTGACGACTATTTATTTCGACACCCGTACTTGCTTCGAGAAGTTTCGCCATGTTTCGTTCTCATGAGGTCCACTTGGTTCGAAGTTATTTAAAATAGATTTTTTATTTGGAGTTAAGAGTTTTACCTTTTACAATATGAAATTATGCTTTCGAACGCATTCTTACATTAAAGTGATATTAACACGACGGTAGATTGCATTTTGACTATATAAATACATAATATATTCACTTAAAAAGATAACAGGTATGCCGACACAAACTGATTTCAACACTGGTTTAATAACATTTTAACATTTTAAAGTACTTTTCGTCCGTCTTGGGACTATTCATAAATAATGCCATAGTCCCAAGACGGACGAAAATGTTTGTGTCGGCATATCTTTTTATCATTTACCGTGAAACAAAGTAGTGCAGCTTTGCGGTTGTACTAATAATTTTAGATATACATGTTTTAGATACATTATCAGGCCCGTAGCTAGGCCAAAATTGTTAGAAGGGTGGGGGGGGGGGGTAAAGGCGCAAATGAGGCTTCTGAGGGCCCGATGTACCTACACCGCGGAAGGGTTTATTGTGTTCTCCACAGGCGTACGGGGGTTCGGGTCAGTCTTACAGACGTCTAGTTGGAAAATTTGACGACCTCAAACGCGTTTTCTTGCTATTCCAGTCCCCGAATACAGTAGGTGGTCTGATATAGCGTAACTTAGATATGCGAGTCGAATTCCAATCAATCGTTTATATTCTACGGAGACGGGGCCGCGGAGACGGGGACGTATTGAGCAAATTTTGACTGCCGCAAACGTGTTTACCTGCTATTCCAGCCCGTGAATATTAAATGTGATACAATATAATCTACCTTCTGTGGCGTACCATACTCCTCGCAGTGTTTCATTTGATTAGAGCTAATCCCACTTAAAACTGTTGTAAAGAAAGCAAATTTCTGTTCCAAATCATGACTGGTCAATAGTCCGATTAACAACCAATAGTTAACTGCGTAACAATGCCATTAGGCCTTAAATATAATATATCCAAATTAGACCAAATATGTTTATATAACGTTACGTCATGGCTCACGATTTTATTATACCCAATTAACCAGTGCATAGCAGAATGTAACAGAAAAAGTAATTGCGTGACAAACGAGGATATCTAAACGAATACAAACTCTTAAATCCAAAATTTTTAGGGAAGACCCAAGATTAAACGAAGGATTTTCATGTTGCTGGCCAGAGAGGGATTTCACGGGCCATTGTTGCAGTTGAATTCACAAAAAATAATCGATGCCCTAAAAATGTGGCATAAAGTATGGTGGTTCCAGACAAAATGTTTTAATCCATAGTAAATTTAGCACAAATTCGCGGTATTGAAATGAAAGATTTCGAGCATTTTATTTTGCCAACCAGATGAAATAATATTTTTTGTCCCCCGCCTTTCGAAGAAAGTTGGGGGACTATTAAAATGGGTTCGTCCGTCCGTCTGTCTGTCTGTCTGTCTGTCTGTCTGTCTGTCTGTCTGTCTGTCTGTCCGTCCGTCCGTCTGTCCGTCACACTTTTTGGGACACAATAACTCTCTTCCTAATTGAGCTAGAATGTTCAAACTTGGTGTATGTGTTTATTAGGTCAATGCCTTGATGGAGTTCAAAGATGAGCATTTTCCGCTTAGGGTAAGCAGAGATAAGCAATTTGATTGGTTGATGCTTTGGGACACGATAACTTTAGTTCTAATTAAGTGAGAGTGATGAAACTTAGTGTATAGTTTCATTACAGTAATACCTTGACTAAGTTCGATAATGAGCATTTTCCGCTCAGGGTAAGCAGAGCAATTTGATTGGTCGAGATTTTGGAACACAATAACTCTCCTTCTAATTGAGTTAAAATGTTCAAATTTGGTGTATATGCTTGTTAGGTCAATGCCTTGATGGAGTTCGGAGATGAGCATTTTCTGCTTAGGGTAAGCAGAGCGATACGCAATTTGATTGGTCGAGACTTTGGAACACAATAACTCTTCCTAATTGAGCTAGAATGTTCAAACTTGGTGTATGTGTTTATTAGGTCAATGCCTTGATGGAGTTCAAAGATGAGCATTTTCCGCTTAGGGTAAGCAGAGATAAGCAATTTGATTGGTTGATGCTTTGGGACACGATAACTTTAGTTCTAATTAAGTGAGAGTGATGAAACTTAGTGTATAGTTTCATTACAGTAATACCTTGACTAAGTTCGATAATGAGCATTTTCCGCTCAGGGTAAGCAGAGCAATTTGATTGGTCGAGACTTTGTAACACAATAACTCTCCTTCTAATTGAGTTAAAATGTTCAAACTTGGTGTATATGCTTATTAGGTCAATGCCTTGATGGAGTTCGGAGATGAGCATTTTCCGCTTAGGGTAAGCAGAGCGATATGCAATTTGATTGGTCGAGACTTTGGAACACAATAACTCTTCGTCTAATTGAGTAAAAATGTTCAAACTTGGTGTATATGCTTATAAGGTCAATGCCTTGATGGAGTTCAAAGATGAGCATTTTCCACTTAGGGTAAGCAGAGATAAGCAATTTGATTGGTTGATGCTTTGGGACACAATAACTTTAGTTCTAATTAAGTGAGAGTGATGAAACTTGGTGTATAGTTTCATTACAGTAATACCTTGACTAAGTTTGATAATGAGCATTTTCTGCTCAAGTTAAGCAGAGCGATACGCAATTTGATTGGTCGAGAGTAGTCGAGACTTTGGAACACAATAACTCTCCTTCTAATTGAGTTAAAATGTTCAAACTTGGTGTATATGCTTATTAGGTCAATGCCTTGATGGAGTTCGAAGATGAGCATTTTCCGCTTAGGGTAAGCAGAGATAAGCAATTTGATTGGTTGATACTTTGGGACAAGATAACTTAGGTTCATCTTGATTGATGATTTTTATGCCAATACAATGACTGCATTCTCATTTAGTAATCGATTCGACAGTAACAGTGTATAGAAACGATTGACTTGGACACAAGGGCCCTTTCCCTTGGCCAGAGGGGCCCTTTTGTCTGCCTTTAGGGTCCCCCTAACTAGGGTACATTTTCATTTTTCTCGTCGGTTTTAGCATTTTTCTTTATAAAACACTTTTGGATGACACTTCGTGTACAGTTTGATTGTTCGATACATTGAAAAAAATAAATGTGCGATTAATTAATATGTGTCTTCTATTTATTTTGGGATTTCGGCGGGGGACATCAGCCTCACTGTTGGCTTGTTCATTTTCACTTTACCCGTCTGCCCGAAAAGTCAGATTGCCTATGGTGCTCTTCTCCCCCCCCCCCCCCATGAAAATTTTGGAAAATAGGGTTTGTACCTGAAAATGACGGAAAATTTCAATTTTAAAGCTGAATTTATGATATTGGCGTATTATGATACTTGGATATGAACAATGTCAACATTTGTGAGGAAGGAATACGACTTTAACGCACTTATAATAATTTTGGAGAAAAATGAAAAGTGTGGAATCGGGTTAAAGTGCGACTTGTTACAATTTTGAAGAAATCACGCAATTTTCGGCGACCAATTCATTCGTGGGCGCCTAACTCATCTCACTAGCATTATATTATGGGCGCTCATTGTCTCGTCATTATGGGCGCTCCTCTGGGGTGAGGCGCCGTTTGAATTTAAAGATTATCACGCCGTTTTGGGCGCCTTATTTATTCGTGGGCGCCTAACAAATCTCACTAGCATTAAATTATGCGCGCTCATGATCTCGGCATTATGGATGCCCCTCTGGGATGAGGCACCCCACAAATCGTGCCATTTTTGAAGCCCCGTTGAACAAGTTGTGGGCACCCAACAAATCTGAATCAGCATTATGTACTATTTGCGGCCCAACATTTTAAGGCGCCCCACCATGCATGTCATTATGGGCGCCTCTCCGGGATAAGGCACCCCACAGATCAAGCCGTTTTGGGCGCTCAATTCATTCGTGGCCGCCTAACTAATCTCACTAGAATTATATCATGGGCGACCCTCCTGGATGGGGCACCCAACAAATCATGTCGTTTGAATTTTAAAGATTATCAAGCCGTTTTGGGCGCCAAATTCATTCATGGACGCCTAACCAATCTCGGCATTATCCGCGTCACTTTGGGACGGGGCACCCCACAAAAGTTAGAAAATTTGAACATAGAAAATTATCACGCCGTTTTGGGCCCAATTCATTCGTGGGCACCTAATTAATCTCACTAGCATTATATTATGGGCGCCCATGATCTCGGCATAGTAGGCACCCCTCTTGGATAAGGCACTCCGCAAATCATACCGTTTTAAGCGTCCCATTGATCTATCTAGTCGTGGGCGCTCAACCAATCGCATTCGGTATTATGCACTATGTGCGGCCTAACATTATAAGGTGCCCCACAAATCATGTCATTATGGGCGCCTCGACGATATAAGGTACACCACAGATCAAGTCGTTTGGGTGCCCCAACAGTTGTGGCGAGGCGTCCATAAAATCAAGTGGCATTGGTTGGGCGCCAATATCGTCGTGGGCGCCCAACCAATGTCACTCGGCTTTATGTGGCGCCCATATTATTATGGAGACGTTGGTCGTTGGTCTCGTATTGCGTCATTTGGCGCCTATTGAGGGAGCCTAATTTTTTCCCAAGGGGTAAAGGGCGCCTTCCGCGCCCATTGGGAGCGCTGAAATTTTCCAAGGGTGGGGGAGGGGGCGGGGAGCTGCTCCCTTGTCCCTCGCTAGCTACGGGCCTGATTATGGGATGTTAGATAACGACTTGGTAGTTCTCACTATAATGGCAATTTGCTGAAAATTTCAGTCAAATTGATCCACTATGAACCGAGAACTAAGTGGTTGAAAGTTCCGCTTAGCGTCGATCATCATTATGTAAGTCAGTAAGACAAAAATAATAGTCTTGATTATCCATTTAATCTTTTATCGTGTGGGGGTGGGGGATATATGGGTGTATATACTTTTATATACAACTTTTAAACTGTAAATGGGGGTTCGGATGGCCTAGTGGTCTAAAGTGCCGCGCTTCGACCTTTAGCTGGCCAGTCACCCCTGACTTGCGGCTGTGGTTTCAATTCGCGGTGTGAGAGTATGTGGCATGGAGATATGGGCGCCTTCTCAACCTCGTGGGTTTCCTCCGGGCACTCCGGTTTCCGAAATGACCTAGTTTGTGTCGAGTGGACGTTAAACACCATCTCTCTCTCTCTCTCTCTTTATTTCTCTCTCTTAAACAGTAAATATCCTTAAGGTTATTCTTATAGATTGAAAATTTAATTATATACAATAAAAAAGCACGTGTGCGTTGCATCATAAAGTCTGTCATTGAGTCAACTGGTGTGGTTTCGATTCCCTGCTTGTACGTGACAAGGAATAGGGTTGCCTGTCCAACCTCGTGGGTTTTCTCCGAGTGCTCCGGTTCCCCCCCCCACCTCTAACAATATTTTGAATCAGGTGGGTGTTATCATAAGGTCTGTCATTTATTCAACGGGCGTGGTTTCGATTCCGCGGCAGTACATGACAAGAGTAGGGTCACCTGTGTAACCTTGTGGGTTTTCTCCGGGTACTCCGGTTTCCTCTCACCCTAACAATATTTTGTATAAGGCGGGTGTTATCATAAGGTCTGTCATTTAGTCAACCGGTGTGGTTTCGATTTCGCGACTGTGCATATCAAGGAATAGGGTCGTCTGTACAGCCTCATGGATTTTCTCCGAGTGCTCCGATTTCCCCCTACTTCTAACAATATTTTGGATCGGGTGTGTGTTCTCGAGCTCCAATCGCATTCAATAAAGTATTTTTCAAAGTCACATTCAAGAACGTTATTTATAAAATATATTGTAATATTATTACGTAAGTATAATGACAGGAACATGCTATTTTGACGCCCAGTATTAGCTAATCAGGTTGCCCAAAGCATTTTGTATTCAAGGACAGCATGCTATTTTCGTTTATTACATAACAAAGTTATTTATGAAATAGTTATTTTATGAACGGAAATCAATGACAGCAATATGATGCCATATATCAATCTTGATTATAAAACAGCCCATTTATTAAAGTAAGCATAGAATAATGGCTGCTATAAAGCCATAAATAGAATGCGAGACAAACGAGGCTGATGAAACAGGTTTTCTTGTTGATGGAACAGCTCGACGTTTAGGTTTCTTGCATATGGCGGATAATGGTCCACGTCCAGCGGGATAGTCCACAGGTTTATAACTATCCCCTCTGTGAAAAACTGGAGGATATTCGCTATCCATGTATGACATCGTTACCGTTTGAAACGATGTATTGTATTGCGTACGTTCAAAGTGTACCTTCCATCCATGACGGTTCGGGTCTCGGTATGTTAACGTCCCCGTAACTAAAAGCAGGAAGTGATGATCGCAATCCAATGGGGTCAGTGTGCAGTTCAGTAATTGTCCACTACTACAAACTAAATCACCATTTTGGTTGAAATATACATGAAATGTTCCGAATGCCCTGTTGTTGTAGTCACCGATGTAATGTGTAAGATTGACTCCACACGACGGTTGAGGGTAAAGGGTTGTTGGAGCTTTAGTTGTTGTAGTGGGTGCTTGTGTTGGCTGCGGTGGTACCCAGGGGGCGGGGAAAGTACAGGCCGTCGTTTCGTTCAACCATGGTTGCTTACCTGAAATAAATGTCAATAAAATTATGTTTCTGAATAGATATGTTTAAGATACAGCGGAGTGATAGAGATAGGTTGATAGGGGATAGGTGTTGGATCGTCAACCGGCAACATTCCAAATGGACAGACTTGCAATCGAGTAATTCAGATTTGAATCTGCGAGTCCCTAAAACAGAAAAACGCAGGAAACATTTTTAGCTGTCGTGATTGGTCGAGAAAACACCAGGTCTAGTTGGCGCATGGATGGGGACGTAACATAAATTAGAATGAAGAATGGACGTGGCATGTAACGAAATGGGGTTTAACGTCCTAATGTTTTACGCAGACCGAGTTCGTGAAGACAGCAGCTTTTTAGAAATATAAATCATAGTTTATGACGGCATGTGAGCCTAAATATTAATCTTATTGGCAAGAAAATAATATACATGAAATGAATCGACCATACTGTTATTCACCAACCGGATAGCTAAGAGAAAATTATTCTCCACGTCGTATGCAGCGGCGTTCGAATTGCAACCCCATGGAGCTTTGTCAGGCAGCACTTTCATTCGTGCCCGGACCTGGTTAATGAGTCTGCGCCGTGTCAGGGTGGTTCCCGGAAAATATTTAGAAAGTACGAACCTAGAAGCATGTCAAGTGCATACCAGGATACAAGTTGATTGGCCGTATAACCATCATAACTACTAGCTTCACATAACCATACGCCAACATCTGCATCCGGTAAAAATGTATTCCTACACGTATAACCACTAAATGATCCTGTGTGTTCTACTTTTCTGTAACCTTTTTTAACAAAGAGACAATAATGTCACCAAGTTTTGAATATAACGGAGGACAACTCTCCTCAGGTGATTGCCTGTATGTAGCTATATATAAAGGATACAGACCACCAATTAATTTTCCCATTGACTTTAATGTTAATTCTCGTCTATAACAGTCTGTCTAAGAAACGAGAATTAATTTGCAATCCGTGGCCTGTTTATAGTCTTGTAATACTTATCCAGTCCGGCATCGAATACCGTAAGCTGTTAATACTATAATATCCATATCGCAAAGCCTCTAAAGTTACATTCCCGGGTAAAAACTGGGTGATTTGATGATATATTAGGACTAAAACATATCTAAACTAATAAATTTATCATAATTTTGCTGCAAATCCCTCCCAAAACCTTGTAATTGCCAAGTATACCCTGCTATAAAAATCAACCAAAGGGGGCCATGATTGCGTCAGGGGATTACCCCTCTCCGTACCTACAGCAACGGCGGGTGGAGACGAGGGAGAATTCATTGCATACCCAAGACGACGTTGTCTGTAATCGCTGGCTATTTATTACAAATATCGAATTATAATTAAATTTTCGGATTATCCACTGCCCGCGTATTTTTCCGTGATTTTTTCTCAGAAAGTGTTGTACGTCTAACTCTTCATAAAGTTTATCATTATGTACACAAAGCGCTCAATGTACTCGTGCAGCCTTAGACGTCACGCGTGTAGATAGTCCTAATCGTCGGGCTGTTGATTAGGAGGAACCCTTACATTTTAGTCCTGTATACGCGCCATGAGTGTTTCCAGGGAATCCAGTATTTTTCTGGTAAGATTGGACATCTCTACTTTCCAAAACTGCCATACTTTTATTGGCAATAACCACCTCATAAATACTTTCCTGGGAAGTCATCTTTAATAGATACCTCTATAATATCCGGTCCGCCATCCCATACCGTAAGCATCAATAGTACTAAGGACCGGGAATATATCTGTAGTGACTTTATCAGTTTGTTGTATAGCATAATTTGACTTGTGAGTATCTGCCAGTTCCTTTTCTGCAATCATTTGTTTTCCGTTCTCATCCTGGATGATTAAAAATACCCTCAAAATAATGACTTATTGAAGCAGTGGGGATGAGAGTGGGGGGTGGGAGAGACTATACCGTGTCCTCCCCCAGAAAATTTTAAAAAATACTTTCGATTTTGTGCGAAGCCGTCCGGGCAAAATTGCCCTCATACACACTGTAAGGCGTATGTCGAAACAGAACAGTGGGACATTAAACTCCATTTCATTTCATTGGTAAAAAAAACATCGGATCATAAGTTGACGCATGCGTTTTACCGAAAGATTGTGGGTGCTGTGTTAAAGTTCATCTCAAACTTGCGAATACTAAGTTTGTGTGGCCTGTTGGTTAATATAGGTAAGTGATACAAAAATATGGATTATTTTTTCAAGATAAATTTCAATAGGTTTGTGACATAGACGATTAAAGACCTTGAACACCCGTGAACCTGGATCTAGATAAAACACGCCAAAACACGTGCTAAACATTTTCTATTTGCATAAAATATCATACCTTTCCGTTATTTAAATGGAAACGAAGATATTTGGCCATATCCTCAGCATTACTATAAACACCCGCAGCGGGACCCATATAATCTAACATTCTAAATATACAAATAATCATGTAGTTAGATTAGTTCATATACAATATTTCATCATGATTATTTTTGGAAAATAATTGGTGTCGTTTAATGGTGGAGAGCGAGATATTACGTAGTATACTGATACTGCACGCTCACGTTATCATTCTATTACGCAATTAGTTCCGAAATTACCTAGTTTGTGTCGATTGAACGCTTCCTCCCCCCTCTCTCTCGCTCTCTGGCTCTCTATCTCTCTCTCTCTCTCTCTTACGCAATGTCTTGCCCGAGACCATAAAACAAGTTTCCGACCTAGTCCCCCTTTGTAAGTGGTGCAGGACGGAGGGCGTGACAATAGACAACGTATGCCTGTCGTCATCAGCCCAATAGGCGAGAAAGGGAAATGGGGTTTAACGTCCACTCGACACAAACTAGGTCATTTTGGGACTAACATCCCAATAGGAGCAGAACAGTGGGGCGTTAAATCCCTTTTCATTTCATTTCATTTAAATAACTTAAAATATTGCTAGACTATCCAGTGCGTATACTTCTCTGGCTTCAATATTGTATAATTAGGACTGGCGCGTTGTTCATGCCATTATTCTACCACCATCTTAGAACACACACCGAAACAGTTAAAATATTAATCGTATGAATTCATTATAAATTTAATTTTCTAAATTTAGTTACATTGATTGTTGTTGTTCAGGATTTGGAACGGGTTTGCCATTGAAAGTTGTGTAAGATATAGCTGTGTTCGCCCAATCTCCATCCGACATCCTGGAACCAATTCGAGAACCATTCATTCCTACAGAAATCAAATGAAGAACATGAAAATCAAACCATATCAATTGAAATTTTCCATTTTAGACGGGAATCAAAAATACTCTTTAACTATCTATAGATGAAGGTGTGACCATTCAAGTAAACCAGGGGCGTCGCGTTATTTAGTGAGTAAGACGTTGGCTCGCTAACCTAGTGTTCGATCCCGGTGTTGACCGAGAAAGTTCATCAGGGTTTTTCCGGCGTACAGGACGACGAGCTGACAAGGGGCAACAAAGCGAAAAACAGATGATAAAAGAACACTTGGCGACTTCGACATGAGTAGTGCGTCTGCCTCTATCCGTGCACTAGTCCCCATAGCACACTGGGACGTTAAACCCCATTTCATTTCATTTCTGCTCAACACAAAGTCGAACTGATTTAATACAAGCTGTAAGTATAATAAACGACATTTCAGCGAACTTTTTCACCTTCGTGGATTAGATAGTGATTTGCTGGACGATTATCCAGTCTTCAGTGTTAATGACAAATAAATCCCACCGACTTTCTGGGTTAACCGTTCCAAATCGATATAACATTGCAAGCTTAACGAATGTGCTGATATCTGGGCTTCAATACCTCAAAATAACAATACTCTATGCCTAAATGATTATGGGAAAGGAATCTTCTATTTTAAGGGGATCCATGTTGACTCAGTGAAACACCATACCGTTTCGTATTCATTATCCTGATAAGTGCAGAAAAGTAGTGTATGAATTTCGTTTCATTTCATTTCTCCTTATTTTTAAATCAACAAAAGGTTATCTGTATATACCTAGCGGTTTGTAGATTTTCTGAAAGATGGCGTCTTCCCAGTATTGACATGTTGCTATTTCTACTGCTGCAGCTCCGGCTACAACCATCTGATTACTGTATTGGTATTCGGTTCGTAGATCACAGAACGTCGTATAGAATGGCAACCGTCTAAATAGAATAAACATAGTGTTGCCAGGCAACAAATATACGCCTTCCAGAAGAATTTTGAAATCTGGATGTGACGGACTGCGATGAATCTCAAAGCAATTCTAAATTTAATGTCATTCCGTAGTAGAGTCAGTCTAAAAATCTCACCAGGTTTAAAAGGAGACATTTGAATAGGCAGACGAGCTGTCTAAAGGGTATAGACGGTGACGTTTAACAACAAGATGTGTAATTAATAGTGACTTTAAAACCATTTATTATGAACCTAAAAACTTATCGTTGGGTTGGGTTTACTAAGTTGGGTAGACGCTTTGGAGTTGCATCGTAATTGGTAGGAATATACAATGTTTCGGTCACTGATACCCTAAACCTATGTGATGTGGACGAATACGTGTGCGTAAAATAATTGGAATTCGATAAGACTGAGCGAAAACGCCCCTTTAAGGCAAAATTTCCAGACAAGCCCACCGCATAGCGTATGCCCGATTTACGCCTAGCTCCCAACCCGCCCTCCGTGCGACTACGGGCAGTCTACGGAGAAAATATTTAGTAAACTTAGCGTCACTTGTGTGTGCTCGGCACTGTAGAAGATTGCAGATTGGCCGTCGAGACCCCCGCTGTCCAGCACATACAAAATTTTCACTCGTTTTCTTGCGGCTGGTCTACGAGCTAGTAAACCCTACGTGCGTTTCAAAACACGTACGGCGGGTTGTTAGCTAGGTTTTAATTAGCTCAGATGGTGCACGAATATAGGATGTTAGAACCAATTTCATTTAATTTCTTTAACCCTTAAGACCAGCACGTCGGTGACTATTAGTTGGTGCAGAAAAGAGGGACGTGCAGGCGCGGATCCAGTGGGGGGCGCACCCGGCGCACGCCCCCTCTATTTTTGAGGTTTCGAACAATTTTTAGCTCCATATATTCTCGCGAGAAAGGAGAACGAAAATAGTTTAGGTTGGAAATCGTAATTTACAGTACTAGTACGAAATTAGTCCTTGTGGGCATTTTTTACACTCAAAAATCACGGTTCCGGGCTTCGCACTCCCAAGCTGGTGCAGCACGCCCCCTCTTTCTGAAAATCCTGGATCCGCCCCTGACGTGAAAAACGCCATTGCATTTCTTCTGTGTCTACTCAATAAGAAAGGGGAATCTTTCATGCATAATTCGGATTCTATTTTGGGGAAGAAATACATTAATGTGTGACTTTTGTCCTATCTTCTTCTATTTTAAAGGTAGACATACATTAATGTGTGGCTTTATTTCTATCTAAAGGTAGAAATAAATTAAGGCGTGCCTTTAGTTTTATCTTCGTCCAATCTAAAGGTAGACATACATAATATCAGCTTTTAGTGTCTGTGTTCATCTATTTTTTTTTTTTAAAAAAAAATTAGATGAAGACTGGCTGGTTTATTGAGTTAGTTGCTTGGTCCCATAGGTAGAGGTTTTTAAGGGATTTTAACACAAAATTAATCAGTTGTATATTCCAAAATATTATCGGGATTGACCCTTTAAAAGTAGACTTACTTGATCATTTCCTGTCGTGTTATATTCTCAGCGATCGTGGTGGCGCCCCAATATTCTGGAACACACATCTTGTGGGCAAGTACATCTCTCAAAGTAGCTCTCTCCGTCCGAAAACTATCGGAAAGTTTGAAATCTTTACCAAACGTGTCCTTTAACGGTTTATCCCACTCTATCTTCCCCCGAGAAACGGCGTCGGCAGCTATAGTCGCTGTGAAGGATTTCGACACGGACCCGACGTTAAAAAGAGTTTTTGATGTCACCAGGTCGCCCTTTTCGAACGTTTTCACGCCGAATCCACCAGTAAAAATGGTCTGAGATTTGGTCACCATGGCTAAGGATAGTCCAGATATGTTATAACATTTCAAGACATGGTTCACGAAAGCTTTTAAATCGCTTTCAGAAATTTTATTAATAGTTGCGTCGGTTGTTTGTGCGATCGCAGCTATATAGAAGACGAGACCCAACTTGTTCATCTTGATCTTGTCCAGGTGGGTTGTCACTGTGATATCTGACTAAGTCGGGGTTTTATCTATAACCCTTCAACATCACGTCCATGGATACAAATATTTTCTTTGGTATTTTAACGGATTGTGAAATCTATCTTTAAAGAAGAGTTGTTGCGGTAAACCTATAGATTGTGCAACAGTTCAATCTGCCTATTGCAGGTCTTTCTTTAGTTCTTAAATGTTATATAATGTATTAATTAGACTCACAGAGAGTATTGCAGAAGATTGGGCGTGATCCTTTAAAACTAAAATCAAAGTTACTTCATTGCCACAATGCTATTCTCATTTTGCTTAATGGGTTTTGTCTGGGTCCTACGATTTCTTCCCACTGCTAAAGACCCATATTTTGAGCAAGCGAATTATTGAAATAAAACTTGAACCAAATGCTGGAACCTGAAATGTCCTAGATTGTATCGAGTGACGTTAAACCCTGTAAACCCCTTATACATATTGGAAATGATTAAACATGCATTATGCAAGAGCTAAATCTGGCTATTGCAGGTCTTTCTTTAGGCCTGAAATGTTTTCTAAAGTATTAATTACATGTAGGCATTAATTAACTGATGGCATTAGATTTCTCCGATATTAAACAGATTAGAATGGTTCAGCGATCCTTCGGTTTAATCAAATATGGTGGACCGAGACATAGCTTTGATCCACCAGTACCATGGTTAAAATTATTGCAAACGCCTGTCAAACCTTCAAAGGCTAATATCTTCGCTTGCAATAGAGTAATTTGAATGAAATTTTCAAATTATGCATTTTACATTATTTACTTTCGAACTATTATAATAAGAATGCTAGTTCTTTATCTAAATCTTACATAATGTATCTTTAAGTATTATGTAAAGGAATCTGGCTAAACATTAACAGGCTCTGTAGATTAAAGATTGAAGATGTATGGTGCCAGATTCAGATAGTTCTTGTTATAGTACAAAAATAGATAAAAGAAAATTAATTTATTGAAAAGTTCATTCAAATTACTTTATTCTATGCGGAGTTGCGAATGTTTAATGATAGAGCTTGGCTACCAAGACCATTTTATCGTTAAATTTTGTGATCGTCTTTCAATCCATTTAAATCTAGGTCATCCGATTGTCATATGAATAAATGTCAGCATAAGAATTTATATAACATTTAGGGCCAAAAAATAAGAGCTGGGATAGGCAGATTTAGTTCTTACGTAGTGAAGTGTAGTCTGCATCACTACAGGCCCGGGGCTATACCACACAGTTAACGCTTACGGCTAGCTCCCGGAATCCATTCACTTGATCTATTTTGTAGTTTTTTGTTTGCGGTGTGGGGATCACGTAACTTAGTGGCTAAGACACTGCCTCGCTAGCTTGGAGGTCGGGGGCTCGATCCCTGCATTGGTCGAGAGAGTTCATCCAGTTTTCCGGCATGGTTTCTCTTTGTCAGTGATGCAGGACAGAGGGTCTTATATGAACAGCTGTCAAGTCGTTTGGATGGGACGAAAAACCGAGATCCCGTGTAAACATTGGCGTGCACATAAAACATCCTTTGGCAGTTGGAATTCGATATAAGAGTAGACCGTAGCGCCGCTGCCTAGGCAAAATTTCCCTCATAGTACACTGTGTGGCGTATGCCCGTCTTCATTAGCCCAGGTTAGGAGCAGAATAGTAGGACGTTAAACCCCAATGCGGTGTATTGTATCATGTCCGTGGATTTGTCTTGTGTAATTGTTTGTGTGTGGTGCAGCCCCCCCTGCACTTACTAATAACACATCCCTAAACAACTGGTCGGGTTCATTATCATCATTATTATTTAGAAATATATTTGATGTTTGTAAGAATCACAGTTAACATGATAACTCCCGTGGGGCTAAATAACAAAATTGAATTCATTATCATAATTTCTTTACATATTCCAAATATTAATGTCTTTGTAAATGATGATTTCTGTAGGATAAAACAATTTGAAATGATTATTTTGTTTGTAAAGGAATAGCAGTAAACATGATAAATCCTGTAAGATTAAATAAATAGTATCAGGTTTTTTTCTGGACCATCCGATATAATTATTCCAATTAATTAATTTGTTTGTAAAGGAATCGCAGTGAACATTATAATTCCCGTGGGGTTGACAAACACGTCGAATTCGTCTCCTGGTTTATAGGTACCCACGGTGTCTCCAGTAAACGTATCTGTAACGTTATATCCCTCGGCATTGGTCAAACCAACATCGCTACATTTTAATGTTAGATGTGTTGGACGTCCACCACCATCAAAGTTAACAAAGGCAATGGCGTAACTTCCGGTAGGAGTAATAGGCTTAGTCCATATTCTTATCACTGTTTTCTATAAAAATAAAAAGAAAATGAAATCAAATAAGGTTTAGCGTCCTACTTTTCTACACCGACTTAGCTTCTCTAGGTGAAACCAGCCTGGGAAATCGCGATGAATACCGGTAACGAACCCGAGACCTCCTGCTGGGTGCGTCAGCGACTTACTCCTTCAACTACCGCGGCTTCCACCAAATCCCAGGTTTAGATAAATAACACGTTGTTCGGGATCAGTCCTCTATTGATCTTACTTGTAAATGGATTATTAAAGTTACTTGGACTTTGTTTTAATTTAAGACGACCTAAAACATCAGCGACTAGAAGTGTTAACAATCATTGGAAAGTAAATAATTAGATTTCACTTCTGAAAATACTTTGCACAACCATATATCAGTCAACATATTCCATGTGCATAATATGTAAATGGATAGTCATTAAGCAGATGTTACTACACTAGTGGTAATACTATAGTGATCGGTTTATTAAATAGCCACGCTTTTATGCCAGAACTAATAGTTAGTGCAGGAGGACCGCACCACAAAAATTTACAAGACCAACCTGCGGACAAGACAGAAACAGACATTAAAAAAAAAAAATAATAACAAATATCAAATCAAGTGAATGGATCCGGGGGACAGCCGAGAAGAAACATCTTTTACTGCTGGTTACACACCTGCTACTTAAAGACAACTGTATGATTATCTAACCATGTTCTATTCATACTAAACATTAGTATGCTTGGCTGTGTCATTTAAGGACATTTGTTTGCGGTATAAGCGTCACAGTGAATATAACATGTAGTTAGTATAGTTACTCACGTTATAAACCAATTTGCCTTGAATTCCAAGCGGATCCTGATTTACAGCAATCAGTCGTTTGTTCAGCAGCAAATCACGTGATACGTTCCTCATGTTTCTAAGGTCATTGGACATCAGTAGTGGAGCAGCAAATATTGCCCACATTCCCATGTGTGTTCTCTCCTGATCCAAACTCAAGGCAAAATCACCAATACACAACTAAAATATCAAAATAATCATATAGACAACAGACAATCAGTATTCAATCATCAAAATGACTTTGTCATGTTTATATTAGTGTCATGCGCAAGAATTTCACAAGGGATAAATCCACCCCAGGCTGAGTCTTTTGCAGTGATTTCCCAGTTAATATTAATATTGAGAAATTTCTTTTAGGACTCTAATCTAGCCCCGATCCCATAACAGTAAAAACATTTAAGGGATACCCTTTTTAATTGACAGATATTAATTTAATAAATATTAAATTGTTTATTTTTTGTTTAAAGATGCATTATGTAAGAGGCTAATCTGCTTCAGATTCCATAATTGAAACGCTAGACTATTCGGTGGGCGCGATTTTTAAAGGATGGGAACATGATTGCCATTTAATAATTCAATTATAATAATTCTAATTCAATATACAATGGCAAAATCTGACGGTCTTTTATCCAAATCTTACATGATGCAGCTTTAATGTAGCACATGAATGTTTTGTAGAGACACAGTGGTTTGCCGGACCTGTTATAAGTCTTTCGGTAACCGTACTGAGCCACTACGGCTGCGATTAACAGTGTCTATAATTATTTGTTTTAATGATATGCCGCGACATAAGGAGTAGAAATACCTCATCCGGATCGTTCCATCCACCAGGACCTGCATAAGCTGAGAAATTATGTTGATCATTTCCATAGAAGACAAGAATCTGTTCTAAACTCTGCCAGTTGTCATTAATATCGATATAGTTCCTCCATGTGTTACAGTATTTACGTACAGCACTATAACTCGCCTAACAAAATAAAAACACAATTTATCCTTGGAACATTGTATGTAAGGGGAGATCAAGACAATTAAACAGGCGAAGGCATGTTTATATGAATGAGAATCCACTGCTCAAGCATCATCATTTATGAGATAATGCTTGATTTAGTGAAATGTGTTTCTCATTTTATGTTATAACATATTATTATATTAAGGGAGATAGCTTTTACGTAGGCTAAGCCCGTTCCCCTATCTCGAATCATTAAATGTACGATGATCCCCACAGTGGAGCTAAAATGAAATAATCTTTTATTAACTTTTTATAAATGTTTTTAAACTTTATGGAAACCTTTTTTACAAATCAGTGGAATTCCCCGATAATAGATTTAGAATTTGATCTAAAATCACTTTCGCAGAGAGATCATTTATGCAGCAAAAGATGCGACTCACCGTATTGTGGGCATGTCCAGGCCATTCGCAGGAATATAGGATTGGTCGTCCAGTTTTATTCAGGTAAAACGTCATAGCAGGATACCCTAAAGACATCATAAAATGTAAGTTTGTGAGATAGCTATATGGGGCACCAATACTTGACATCCCTACATCAGTGGGGCAATAGACTAGTTCTGGATTTACCCATGAGCTTGGCATGCTGAAGCCTAGTATTGGGCCTCATGGTTTAAGAGACCCCGTTCCAATTTTATAACACTGTCATAAGCCTTCCCTACACCAACTGCAGTTCTAAAACATTCTTCATCTTTCATCACACAGATCAATTGTGTTTAAAACACCCATTCATCGGCATCATTCTCCACTTTGATCAATTGTGCTTAAAGAACTGGTTCATCATTATAATTCTCCACTTTGATCAATTGTGCTTAAAACATTCGTTCATCTTCCTCTTGTCGTGGGGATGGAAGATTGTGAGAGGTACCATACTTTAGTAGCACAGGACGTATTATTCTATCCTCGGTTTTGTCCAATTGTGTTTAAAACACTCGTGCGTCTTCCTCTGGTCCTCCAGGGTAGAGGAGTGGCAGGGACTTCATAAGTGTAGGTCTTCGCTTCATCCAAATCCGGCACTGCCTTCGCCGTTTGTAAGTCGAATTTGATGGTCTTGAATGGGGACCAGCCCATCGCACCTTAATAGTAATATAATTCTTATAAAAAATGTGTGCCACAGCCCCCTTCCCAGCATACTCCCGCGCAGTGTTGCGTTTGATTAGAGGTAATCCAACTACACACTGCTATTATGAGTGGAAATTGTTGTTTTAACTTTTGATTTGTCAGTAGTCCGTCTACCAACCAATCACTAGCTGCCAATATTGGACCAAATATGTTTACATAACGTTACGTCATGACTCACGATTTTATTATGCCTAATTAACCCGTGCATAACAGAATACTGCAGTAAAACTAATTGCGTGACAAACGAGGCTATCAAGTCGAATGAAATGTAAACAATACTGTTTGGAAACGAACATGCTTTCACCGTTTTGAATACCATAAATCACTGTCCAAAGTTTACGAAGGACTGTCATGTTGCTGTACTTAAGTGATAGCTTTCATTGAACGGAAAGAATAGACACACTCCCGCATAAGTTCAAGAAACAGACGCTATTCCAGCAATGGTCAGAGAGGGATTTCTCGGGCCATTGCTTCAGGAATATGCCTTCCCAGGGGCGGTCCCAGAGTATTCAGCAGAAGGGGTTCTGCATGAGGGTTGGGGCAGAAATTTCAGATCTCTCTAATTATAGTTTTGCAGTGACAATTCTCGATGCCAAAGATGCGAAAAGCACACAGTGGGGATTTGTAAACATGCAACACTGCAGATACAATTTCCGACTATGTAGATCTACAGACACCTAATCACTTAAATTGAGTCGTGACTCATCACCACCCAACTTTCGGAAACCCCCGTCCTCATCTCACTTGAATTCACTGCTGTGTTCTGTTGTTCGACAAAATAAAGTTTATAGTCCCTTCTGCCAGACTTACCGTACGCAAAGTCAGCAGCGTTTGCACCACATCCATCAAACTTCAGTAAGTCAACACCCCAGTCCGCAAACGTCTGGGCATCCAGTTCTAAAAAAAATTCACTTCCCGGATATCCAGCGCAGGTCTTTACGCCAAAATCTTCATAAATACCAAATTTCAGTCCTTTAGAATGAATCTGAAAATAGATACAGAGCGTACTACACACAATGCTATGTGAAATGGAATGAAGTGTTCTAGAAAGGCCAAACATACATTACCACACCTCATTAAAACAGTCATTTGAATATGTTATTACCATATTCAGTCTGCTCCAAAGTCAATGTCCTATAGTTGAACAGATAGTTCAAAAATAGATAAGGAAAAATGAATATATTGAAAATTTCATTCAATGTACTCATTCTGACCGAAGTTGTAGCTTAGATTGTTTATTATCGCAGCGGGGGGGGGGGGGCTAGTGGTCTAGAGTGCCGCGCTTGGATCTCTAGCTAGCCAGTCACCTCTGGCTTGCGGCTGTTGTTTCGATCCCTGGTGTGAGCGTATGTGGCATGGAGATAGGGGCGCCTTCTCAACCTCGTGGGTTTCCTCCGGACACCTCGGTTTGTTACCACTGCTAAAGACCCCTACGCGCAATCCGGAAATGACCTAGTTTGTGTCGAGTGGACGTTAAACCCATTTCTCTCTCTCTCTCTCTCTCTTTATTATCGCAGCAATTGGACTTGACGATCGAGGTGAAGTCCTGATTATCCGTTTTATACCTATATTTTTTATATCTTGGAAGTTTTCATCCATTTCAATCTCAGCCATCCGATGGTAGATCGAATTGATTATGGGTTGGCATGTGAGAAAATGTCTAAATAATAGTTTGAAGCCAAAACAAAGACATGAAATATGTCGATTTAGCTCTCACATAGGGCATCTTTCATATAGTTACATGTATATAGATAGAAGGTCAAGTTAGTAAAAGTTGTATTTACATAATCTGCCAAAGCTTTCATTCCGCTAGGAAATCTGTTGGGATCAGGCTGTAGTCGGCCATTTGCATCTCTGGTGGGAGCCAACCAGCAATCATCGACACAGACGTATTCATAGCCAGCATCTTTATAGCCATCTGCTACGATACGATCCGCCATCTGTTTGTATAAATCCTCACTGAAAGAAATGAAATTGGGGTTTTACGTCCTATTGCTCTCCTTCGACTGGGTCAATGAGAAATTTAGCTCGGAAAATGGCGCTACGACCTACTCTGATATCGAATTCCAAAAAGGGTTCTTTTTAGTGCACGCCAATGTGCAAACGGGACCTAATATGATATCGAATTCCAATTTCAAGGGTTCTTTTTAGTGCACGCCAATGTGTAAACGGGACCTCAGTTTTTCGTCCCATCTGAACGACTACACGTTGTCTCGTGCTAGTCCTTCCGCTCTACACAGCAGGGGTGCCACGTCGGAAAATCTCGATGAAATTCCTCTGCCAAGACAGGGATCGAACACTGGACCTCCAGTTTGATTAACCCGTGACTTAGATTTGACGGAAAGCGTAATTGTCTCCCTTTATGCGCGCATAAGAATGACATTCATACAGAGACTGTCAGCGTAGCGAGCCAAAATATTTACCCGGGTCTGTATAGCTGTGAGCCCAGGTGTCAGGGTATCAATGCATGCATATCTGGTATCATCAGAATGTAAATCTGCCGGGTTCCTGGCGCTGGGTGTGGTATTCTACGCCCAAAATGTCATGCCCCCAACTAGGCTAGATTAGTCCAAAAGTGTATCACACGAAATCATACAGCAGTGTACCACATGTGCAGTGATGGGGTACCCCTGACAGAGCTATGTAATTGCCAGACGTTTGTAGTGGTGGGGTATCCCTGACAAGAGTTATCTAATTTCCAGACCACGCCTAGGCTAGAATAGCTGAATTTCCAGACCACGGCTAGGCTAGATTAAACTGAAATATGTACCACCTAAAACTGCGCGAAATCACGAATGACCAATGTCAGATACACCCAAACTACCACGGTCCCAAATTAGGATAGATTAGCGGGCACTTGGTTCAAAAAATACAAATTGTATCAGAATGCGAAGAATACTAACACCTAGTCCATATGGAAGATGCGATAATTATCCGACAAGGATGATTATGACATTCAGATTGGGGCCATGTCTTTTGTACAAGAGTTACATTCTCACTCTGACCATACTTTCTTATTGTTATTATTTTTGTGCCTTACCTTATACAATTGTGGGGATCGTTCTCACAGTCCAGATTGCATCTGAATCTTTCCCATGACAACCACCCCATTGGTGGTGTCAAGGCTAGTCCATTATCCAGGCTGTATATAAGACTACACCAGGGTACAACTAGCAAAAGAATAACTTCAACCTAGAAAAATAGGTTGCCAGGCAACGAAACATACGCCCACACAGCAGCCAAATCGTCCGGGCAGTCAACAAGAGTTGTCGCATATTAAGGAATTATCAGAAAATCATTAGAATTTGTTTGGTTTTTATAATCAAACGTTTTTTTTTTTAAATCAGATAATAATTGTGACCTCCAGAGGCACAACAAGTTAAAAAGGGTGATTTTTCGTACAATCAGGGGACATAATTCAGGAAGTAATGACCCGATGGGCGCAAATATCGAAAGGGACCAAGATCTTTGGGTTATAAACATACATGTCAAGTTTCATCAAAATCGATTCAAAATTGTGACCTTTATAGGGTCCACAACCTTGATATAACATTTTTTCACACTATTCGTGTACAAACGGCGGCCATTTTGTCCGTCAATTCTAGTCCGATTTTCACTTAAATCAAACTCTCTCTTCATTACCATGTAACAGTGATATAGTCAAACGTATTTTTAAATCGGATAATAATTTTGACCTCCAGAGGGACCACAAGCTAAAAAGGGCGATTTTTTTGGACAATCAGGGGCCATAATTCAGGAAGTTACGATCCGATGGGCGCAAATATCGAAAGGAACCAAGATCTTTCGGTTATAAACATACATGTCAAGTTTCATCAAAATTGGTTCAAAATTGTGACCTCTATAAGGTCCACAACCTTGATATAACATATTTTCACACTATTCGCATACAAACGCCGGCCATTTTGTCCGTCAATTTTGGTCCGATTTTCATGAAATTCGAATTCAACCTTCATAACCATGAAACGGTGATATAATCAAACGTTTTTTTTAATCGGATAACAATTTTGACCTCCAGAGGGACCACAAGCTAAAAAGGGCAATTTTTCGGACAATCAGGGGCCATAATTCAGGAAGTTACGATCAAATGGCCTCAAATATCGAAAGAAACCAAGATCTTTCGGTTATAAACATACATGTCAAGTTTCATCCAAATCGGTTCAAAATTGTGATCTCTATAAGGTCCACAACCTTGATATAACATATTTTCACACTATTCGCGTACAAATGGCGGCCATTTTGTACGTCAATTTTGGTCCGATTTGAACGAAATTCGAACTCAACCTTCATAACCATGAAACGGTGATATAATCGTACGTTTTTTTAAATCGGATAACAATTTTGACCTCCAGAGGGACCACAAGCTAAAAAGGGAGATTTTTCGGACAATCAGGGGCCATAATTCAGGAAGTTACGATCCGATTGGCGCAAATATCGAAAGGAACCAAGATCTTTGGGTTATAAATATGAATTTCAAGTTTCATCCAAATTGTTTCAAAATTGTGACCTCTACACTGTTCACAACCTTGATATAACATATTTTCACACTATTCGCGTACAAATGGCGGCCATTTTGTCTGTCAATTTTGGTCCGATTTTCACGAAATTCAAACTTAACCTTCATAACCATGGCACGGTGATATAATCAAACGGTTTTTTAAATCGGATAACAATTTTGACCTCCAGAGGGACCACAAGCTAAAAAGGGCGATTTTTCGGACAATCAGGGGCCATAATTCAGGAAGTTACGATCCAATTGGCGCAAATATTGAAAGGAACCAAGATCTTTGGTTTATAAACATGCATTTCAAGTTTCATCCAAATCGGTTCAAAATTGTGACCTCTACACTGTTCACAAGCTAAAAAACGTGATTTTTCGTACAATCAGGGGCCATAACCCATGAAGTTACGGTCCGATACATGCCAATATCGAAAGGAACCGAGATCTTAGGGTGATAAACCTATATTTTAGGTTTCATTGAAATCGGATAAAAATTGTGACCTGTAGACTGTTCACAAACAATTGTGGACGGACGGACGGACGGACGTCCGGACGGACGGACGGACGGACGGACGGACGAACATGGGCGACGACAATATACGTCCACATGAAAATGTGGGCGTATAAAAACAGAGAGTTCTTGATCTCTTAAAATGAACAGAGAGGATTGAGTGGCCGAATAGACAGCGCGTGCGCGCTGTATCATGAACTCTGTCATTGAATTAACTGACGTGGTTTCGATTACCTGGTTGTACGTGATAAGGAGTATGGTTGCCTATCCAACCTCGTGTTTTATTTTCCAGGACCCTGTTTCTCAAAATCTTAACTAAAGATAAAATCCAAATTTTAGTAGATACTTCAATTGTTATTGGCTAAACACTAAGATCAATCCAATATTATCCAATCAAATTATTAAAATTGAGATTTATCTTAGTTAAAATTTCGTGAAACAGGCCCCCGGTCGTCAGGTTTCCTCCCACTGCTAAAGACCCTTGCGTGCAAGAGAATTATCGAAATAAAATTAAACCATTTGTTAGTCCCGAAATAACCTAGTTTGTGTCGAGTGGAATTTAAACTCCATTTTCCCCCCTTTCTCTAAAAATAACCAGAACCTAGGCCTACTTACATTTTGGATTTTCAGTAACTGCAACATCTCTGTTCATGGTCTGATTAAGCAAGCAACGTCTAATTCTCTTTATTTGAATATGAGATGTGGAGCATCACGATAATTGTTTAATGATGTGGCCTTGATAATGCAGCCTTGAATCATATTTATTGTTAACTAATCTCCACGTAGAACCAATCATTCCAGCGTAAATCGTCTCATCGCGACTACAACGAATATTAAACTGGAAAGACTAGTCTACCAGATAACACAGTGACATAATAATGTGTGTATGTTATCACTTATTGATCAAGGTTATCGAATAAATTTATTTCACTTCGGCATTTGTAATATGAATGTCTTATAGTGAAGGCTAACGTCCGTTCCCACCGAGGTTGATATTGCAGACAAATACTTCCTAAGAATCCTGCCAGATGTATGGTCGTCCTAACGTCATTATAGATCCCCGTGTAGCGAGATCATGATAATTCATCGAAATTTATCGTTTATTACCATTATAGGCGGTCAAACTAATTACAATCGTCATTTAAAATCTTCTAGAAACCGTAGAAAAGTGTGGAAACAGTCTCTAGAAATTATTGAAAGGTACTGGAGGTTTTTCGAGGACAATGGAAAGTTACAGAATTTAACATGCGGTTGCCATGCAACAAGATAGTCCACATTTTGCAAGAAATCTGGGGTAGAATCAGGGGTAATAATCGAGGAAGTTACGGTCTGATACAGGAAAGCCGACAGGACATCTACACTCAAAGCCATTAAAACGCAATACCAAATTCACAGTTTATTTACTGCAACTACTTTTAACAACTTCACATAACAATTGACAAAATCGAGAAAGCAAACATCGATACATAATTTCATGAAATTATTCACTTCAAATTCACAAAACCGCAACACCAGAGAACGATAAAACAAAGCAGGCCATCAGTCAATATGTTCACCCTGAGCTCTTACACATGCCTGAAGTCGCCTTGGCATGGACTGGCACAGATGTCTCACTACACGCCAATGATTTTGGAGTGTCTGTGCCAACTCTGCAACAGTTCTTGGTGGCACGGCTTGAGATCGAACCCGTCATCCAAGTTCATCCCAAAGGTGGTCAATCGGGTTCATGTTGGGGGACATAGCGGGCAAATCCATAATACGGACATGATGACTGTTCAGGTCTATTGTCAACCTTGCAGCGTGGGATCGGGCGTTGTCATGCTGGAAAACCATGTGTCGACGGACGCCAAGTTGAGCCAGCAATGGAAGCACCACCGAAGAAGGATAGCGTCAACATAACGTTAAGCGTTGATATTGCCTTGGACTACCACCAACTGTTTGAGGGCCGATCTGTATACGCTCATTGCTAACAAAACTACAAAAACATTAATATTTCATTACAACAAGATTACATTTAATATTTACAGATGTTAATATCACAACTGAATGGTGAAAAAAGAGTGGAATTGCTAGTTGGAACAACAGAAAGACAACAAGGGTTGATGTTTGCGACAGATTGGCTATTCCAGCTAGAGACACGCTAGTCACATCACCACCACCGACAACAATTCCTGACTGATGTACATGTAATAATTGTCAAGAAATGACAATATAGAGAGAAACTATGTTGTAGACTTTTGCCTCAAGAGCACAGCGTTAAATTCAAAGTTCAAATTTCGCTGAATTAATTATTTCTTTATTATAAATAAGGTGCGACTTCATTACAATCAAATACTTATCACACCAACCACTAGTATACTCACAGACTCTTAAATACATGTGACAAAAAAAAAAATTAATAGTTATATAATAGTTATTTTACTTTCAGGAAAATGAACAGTATTGTTTAGATGAGGGGGTTTAAATCGCATTAGAGACAAGGTAAAAAACTAGATTTTTCGTACAATCTGGGCCCATAATTATTTCTAACTTGTAATTAAAACCCTTGCATGACAAGATCATGACAGCTGATTCAATTTGAAATTTCATCCAAACTGAACATGGAAATCTGTGACAACTTCCTTTATATTTTGACCATTATCCATTAAGCTCTTTAGAGCTTTCTTGAAACCTTCCAAATCTATCTCTGTAGAACTTCGGCCTGTCTGTCTATTATCAATGGCGTTGACGTGAACTAAAAGGCCAGTATCCAGTACCATTATCTATTACATTATAATTAAGACACTGTGTACAATGATCTGGACTGTCATTTTGGCCATCACCTATAATTTATAGACGTTAAAAGAAAATAAACATAAACATTACAAGACTATTTTTGCTAGCTGTAGCTCATATTAGCGAGTCACCAGAGAATACCACCCCACAGATGCACCCCCATTGAACATTCGTTGTGTTAGGAGATCTTCCCTACAAACAATAAGCACACATATATTAATGGAGGAAAACAAAAAATTGGTTGCCGAGCAACGAAACATACGCTCACGCCAGCTAAATCGTCCGGCAAGAAAAGTATTAGAATATGTTTAGTATACGAAACATTTAATATTATGGATTTAGCTGTTCAATTATCGATTTTCAAGAAATTCAAACTCAACCATCATTAATTTGTAACGGGGATATAGTCATTCGTTTTTTTTAATTCAGAATAAAATTGTGACCTCCATAGGGTCCACAAGGTAAAAAACTAGACTTTTCGTACAATCAGGGCCCATAATTATTGAAATTATGGTCCAATGTGCCCGAATATCGCAAGGAACCTCGGTCTGTGGGTTATAAACTTACATTTCAAATTTCATCAAAATCGGATTTAAATTGTGACGTACAGGGTCCACAATCTTGATATACCATATTTTTACACCATTCGCGTAAAGGTGGCGGCCATTTTGTTCAGCAATTTTGGTCCGATGTTCGTGAAATTCGAACCCAACATTCATAACAGTTTTCAATGTGGACGTATTATGTCGTCGCCCCTGTCCGTTCTGACGTCCGTCCGTCCGTCCGTCCACAATTTATTTGTGGACTCTCTACAGGTCACAATTCTTATCCGATTTTGACGAAACTTGAAATATAGGTTTATCCCCATAAGATCTCGGTTCCTTTCGATATTGGCATGTATCGGATCGGAACTTCATGGATTATGGCCCCTGATTGTACGAAATATCATGTTTTTAGCTTGTGGACCCTATAGAGGTCACAATTTTGGACCGATTGTGATGAAACTTGACGTGCATGTTTATAACCCCAAAATCTTGGTTCCTTTCGATATTTGCGCCCATCGGATCGTAACATCCTGAATTATGGCCCCTGATTGTCCGACAAATCGCCCTTTTTACTCGTGGTCCCTCTGGAGGTCAAAATTATTATCCGATTTAAAAAAAACTTTTGATTATATCACCGTTACATGGTAATGAAGGTCGAGATCAAATTTCGTGAAAATCGGACCAAAATTGACAAACAAAATGGCCGCCGTTTGTACGCGAATAGTGTGAAAATATGTTATATCAAGGTTGTGGACCCTATAGAGGTCACAATTTTGAACCGATTTCGACGAAACTCGACATGTATGTTTATAACCCAAAGATCTTGGTTTCTTTCGATATTTGCACCCATCGGATCGTAACTTCCATAATTATGGCCCCTGATTGTCCGAAAAATTGCCCTTTTTAGCTTGTGGTCCCTCTGGAAGTCAAAATTATTATCCCATTTAAAAAAAACGTTTGATTATATCACCGTTACATGGTAATGAAGGTTGAGTTAGAATGTCGTGAAAATCGAACCAGAATTGACGGAAAAAAATGGCCGCCGTTTGTACGCGAATAGTGTGAAAATATGTATTCAAGGTCGTGGACCCTATAGAGGTCACAATTTTGAACCAATGTTGATGAAACTTGACATGCATGTTTATAACCCAAAGATCTTGGTTCCTTTCGATATTTGCGCTCATTGAATCGTAACTTCCTGAATTATGGCCCCTGATTGTACGAAAAATCACCCTTTTTTAGCTTGTGGACCCACGGGAGGTCAAAATTATTATCCGATTTAAAAAAACGTTTGATTATATCACCGTTACATGGTAATGAAGATTGAGGTAAAATTTTGTGAAAATCGGACCAAAATTGACAGACAAAATGGGCGCCGTTTGTACGCGATTAGTGTGAAAATATGTTATATCAAGGTTGTGGACCCTATAGAGGTCACAATTTTGAACCGATTTTGATGACACTTGACATGCATGGTTATAACCCAAAGATCTTATCCGATTAAAAAAAACACGTTTGATTATATCACCGTTACATCGTAATGAAGGTTGAGGTCGAATTTCGTGAAAATCGGACCAAAATTGACGGAAAAAATGGCTGCCACTTGTACGCGAAGAGTGTAAAAATATGCTATATGAAGGTTGTGAACCCTGTAGAGGTCACAATCTTCATTCAATTTTGATGAAACTTGAAACACATGTTTACAACTTAACAATTTTAGTTCCTTTCGATATTTGTGCATATCGGATTGTAACTTCCTGAATTATGGCCCCTGATTGTACGAAAAATGACCTTTTTTTTAGCTTGTGGTCCCTCTGGGGTTAGAATTATTATCCCATTTAAAAAACCGTTTGATTGTATCACCGTTACATCGTAATGAAGGTTGGGGTCGAATTTCTTGAAAATCGGACCAAAATTGACAGCTGTTCTTGTCAGGCCATCCATCCTTCATCACTAACAAGGGGAAACCACGCCAGAAAATCTAGATGAACTTTGTCACCCAATGCAGGGATCAAACACCCAACCTCAAGGCTACCGAGCCAGCATCTTACCCACTTAGCAACATGATCCCCAGTCGAATTTGAAGCCTACTGAAATGAACCTTTATAACCCAAAGATCTTAATTCATTTCGATATTTGCACATATCAAATTCTAACTTAATGATGTAGGAAAAATCACTTTCGGTATTGCTTGTTCTCTATCCATCTCTCGAAAATGTGCCAGCCTATCTTTTTTAAATCAGGTAATAATTGTGACCTACAGGCGGACCAGGTAATAATTGTGACCTACAGGCGGACCACAAGATAATAAAGGCGGTTTTTCGTAAAATCAGAAGCCATAATTCAGGAAGTTACAACCTGATATGCGCAAATATTGTAAGAAACTAAGATCTTTAGGTTATAAACATGTATTTTAAGTTTCATCAAAATTGAATTAAAATTGTGACCTCTATAGGGTCCACAACCTTGATATACCATATTTTTACACTATTCGCGTACAAACGGCGGCCATTTTGTTTGTCAATTACCCTGTAACGGTGATATAATCAAACGGTTTTTTTTTAAATCGGATAATAATTGAAACCTCCAGAGGGACCATAAACTAATAAAGGCTATTTTTCGTACAATCAGGGGCCATAATTCAGGAAGTTGCGATCCGATTTGCGCAAGTATGGAATGGAACCAAGATCTTAAGTTCATAATCATGTAACGGTGACATAATCAAACGGTTTTTTAAATCGGATAAAAATTTTGACCTCAAGAGGGACTACAAACTAAAATGGCGATTTTTCGAACAATCAGGGGCCATGATTCAGAAAGTTGCGATCCGATATGCGCAAATACGGAATGGAACCAAGATCTTAAGGTCATAATCATGTAACGGTGATATAGTCAAACGAGTTTTTAAGTCGGATAATAATTTTGACCTCCAGAGGGACCACAAGCTAAAAGGGCGATTTTCCGGACAATCAGGGGCCATGATTCCGGAAGTTACGATCCGATGGGCGCCAATGTCGCAAGGAACCGAGATCTTTGGGTTATAAACATACATGTCAAGTTTCATCAAAATCGGTTCAAAATTGTGACCTCTATTGGGTCCACAAGCTAAAAACATGATTTTTCGTACAATCTGGGGTCATAACCATAATCCATGAAGTTTCGACCCGATACATGCAAATATTGAAAGCAGTCGAGATCGTATGGGGGATAAACCTATATTTCAAGTTTCGTCAAAATCGGATAAGAATTGTGATCTGTAGAGAGTCCACAAACACATTGTGGATAGACGGACAGGGGCGAAGGCATAATACGTCCACATGAAAATGTGGGCGTATAAAATAGAAAAGACAGAATAATTAAAGAGCAAGACGACCCTCATTGAATGCTGATTAGTTACAAGTTTTGCTCTGTAAATAAAAGGGATGGACAGACAAAATGAACGTGATTGTTCTATGAAACTAAAAATATGCCAGGGCGATAGAAATATACAACTACAAGCCCCCCACGCCCACCCCTCTCTCTCTCAATACTCTGTTCACTATTCATTTTAGTTTTTCCTTTAAAAACGGTATTTGACTTACCCAGAAGAACTATTCATTTTCCTCTAATATCGTTTATGATTCTTGTCACATGGTAGCCCAATACGTGTTGATAAATGGGACACAGAAAGTGCTTCCAAATCCAGAAAGTCAAACATTCGTGAAATCTTGCAATAAATATTACCGGGCAGCAGTATAATGGTTGCTAATCACAAAATTCCAGTTTTTATCTCCTTCAAAGTTGTCTGCGATGACCAAATACGACCTGTATGTCCACTGGAACAATTCGACATAAACATACAAGTAATAAATAAGAAGTTGAAAAAATAAAACGGGAGAAAAATTCTAAACCTGATGAAAAAGATGAAATGTACCCTACTTAGCGAGGGTCCTAAAGGCAGACAAAAGGGCACCACGTTTGACAAAAGGGACCCAAAGGAGTGGTGGCCAATCTAGAAAGGGACAGATTTTTGATTCAATATTCAGACCTGACCGCCAAAACGTCACATGAAATGTAGGCCTACCCTTATCCTTTGAATTTTAATGGTTGTCATGTATTTTCGTTCGCTACTTTCATTTTTTTGTAAAAGGTTGATAATAATAATATATATCTATGGCGCATTGGCGACTATAAAGATGAAAGATGGGTAATATTAAAGGTAACATTTAGTTTTTTTTTATTAATAAACTAGTAAAAGTTTGAATAATGTTCGGAATCAGTCGTTCACTTAGGGTATGCATTGTGCTGTCTTCTGCGTAAGGAGTACGCATGTCATCGGAGTGCTTTGTTCGGTAGTGATGCAACAAGGCGTCTTCTGTAGAAATTAAACACTCACGGTAGGCTTTACTGTAGAATTTGGCAACCTTATGTATCTCCATAAAATACACACATTCCGGTTTAACTAAAACTTTTGAGCGAGCTCCCTGTTTTGGAAGAACTTTTGCGTGCATAGTTTTCAAAAAATACGTCATGTTGTACTTCATTGCGTCACTTCTACCGGTGAAATTTTTAGCAGTTGAGTCGAGAAATGTGGGAAAAAATGCACAAATAAAAGATACTGCGGCACAGTTTTTACTTTGAAAATATTTATCAGTGATGCCATGCCAGGTTTTAAAAAGAGGGAAGATAACTACCTCGTCCACGTCAGCGAATAGAACGTATTTTGATAGGTACATATTTCTATACAGACAGTCATGCACATGCGCTAGTTGTCCATAATAGTGAATGTCAGACGTGTTAATGGGTAAATTCCACTGCTGTAATTTCAATACACCATTTTGTTGATAATATCTGAACACGTCATCCACAGTTGAGTCACGAAAATTATACATAATAAACATTTCCATACCAAACATTAGATCAGTTTCCATCATTTGAATCAGTGCCATTTTATCGTGAAAGTCATAAAAGGCCGGGACACATCGAGTGAAATTACGTTGCAGGATTGTGTGGTTTTGTACATGGAGGTAATTTGAAGGGTTCCCTGATGATTCTGTGTCTAGTGTGGAACTGGACACAATTGATATTGTTTCTGGGTTCTGTGATGGATTCGCTAGCTTGCATGTGATTATGCCGGAACGGTACCTGAATAAAACGGATAAATAAGTAAAATTAAACCTCGTTATGTCGAAGTTAAGATGAGATAACCAGTTAAGCATCCAGACTATACTGGCAATTGTCTCCTCGTTGATTCCTTATTCAATACGAATAGGATTTGGGAATAGGCTAGGCTGTATCACACCTCTCCCTTAAACAAAACAATATAACTATTATAAGTAAACTGTTCATGTTGTGTTATTAAATAATAAAGTTTTGAAAGTATACCATAAATAAAAAGGTTACTTGATATACATGTAGATAATGACTAATTTTGGTTTAAAGCCTGAAAGTGTACATATATACTCATAGCCATTAAAAACGCAATGTCTAAGTCGTGAAAAATTTCTGGGCCTTTACGTGAAACTTATGATTCTTTTGTGGAGTTCTGGGTTTGAACCCAATATCAGTTCTTGGTAATGAACTTTGTTCCTGCAAGCGCAACACTTATATTATCTTTTTTCACGATTTTAAGCAGTCCAATGTCACACATTTTTCGCGTGCATTCCCTGCATCCTGGCTCTTTAATTACAGAAATGCCACGCCTAACACAATAAAACAGGAATATATAGCTATTTGCATGCTAAATTAGTGGGCTTCACAGGCAGCCCTCGCCAGAGACTCGATTAAATCCGACCTGAAGCGTCACCTGTAACAACCGCTGCTGAAGATCGTTATCTACCAACGTCGACATGAACGTTTTGCTCGAGCAGCATGCTGGAAAGGGGTCATTTCGGAGAGGTGGCGTCATGGTTTGGATCGATATCAACGTCATCTTCCGGTCAGTTGATGGTGGTAAAAGGCAATATCAACGCTCAACGTTATATTGACGTCACCCTTGCTCAATATGGCGTCCGTCAAAGACAAGAGACTTTCTGAACAATCATCATGTCCGTTTTATGGATTCGCCCGCCATGCAATCAATCGAACACCTTTGGGATGAAATTGGACGGCGGGTTCGATCTCTAGCCGTGCGTGCCAAGTGATCATGTTTTGGGCGTTTGTTTAAAAATGAATAACGTATCTGAATTACGTATAGAAAGATCTAAATTGTTCCAAAGTCCTGTATTAAAGGAAAGAAAGAATTATAAAATAGATTAGTTTTACAAAAATAGTATGAAAGGTTTTTGTCATTTCTTAATGAGTATTTACTTTTTTGATTAAATTATCATAAAGGTAATCAGGGGTTACGTGGTTTATTATTTTGTATAAAAATATCAATAGATTAGTTTTACAAAAATAGTATGAAAGGTTTTTGTCATTTCTTAATGAGTATTTACTTTTTTGATTAAATTATCATAAAGGTAATCAGGGGTTACGTGGTTTATTATTTTGTATAAAAATATCAACTTATCTTCTACGGCGTTGTTCTACAGGCAAAGTACCAATTCTTTATACAGTAAATCATTGCTAGTTCCCTTCACGATGCCACGTATAATGCGTAAAGCATCTAACTGCAATTGTTCTAACTGGTTAGTGATTTCCCCTTGTCATTGATGCAGAAGGAGGGCCTGACTAGGACAGCTGCCTAGTCGTTCGGATGGGACGAAAAACCGAAGTCCCATGTACACATTGGAGTGCACGTAAAAGATCTCTTGGCAGTTGGAATTCGATATAAGAGTAGGCCGTAGCGCCGCTGCCCGGGCAAAATTTCCCTCATAGCACACTGTATGGCGTATGCCCGTCTTCCATTAGCACAGGTTAGGAGCAAAAGAGTAGGACGGTAAACCCCATTTCATTTCATTTCTAACTGGTTAGCTAAGTAATCCGTGCACCCACCCGAAATAATGTCAGCATAGTCAAAGTGTGGTAGAATATAGGGAGTATAATATATTTAGTGATTTCCTCCCTAGTCGGCACCTGAGTGATCTTAATTAAGCAGTGATGAATTTTGACGTGTGTGTTCCATTTAGGACCGTTTTGAAAAATAAGCCCCAAATGTTTATTTAAACCGTGTTCGTGAAAATAGGAATCTTATCGTGGTTAGATGTGGTTGATGTTGATAAAGCCGAATATTTGTTATTAGGTTCAAGGCATCAATTAAGTAAATTTGCACATGATACCCCCCCCCCCCCCGGTATAATTGGTAACTGTGATATAAATGTATTTTCAACTTATTGGCGCAATCTTTGATAGTTTTATGCTTATGGAAGCTCAAGTAAATAATATTTGTAAATTGTGCTATTTTAATATTAGTAATATAGGTAAAATACGTAAATTTGTAACTGTAGAGGCCACTAAGTCACTTGTTAATTCGCTTGTCACCTCGATTAGATAACTTTAATTCAATTTTAAAGCTTATAGAATACTGCAGCGAGACTTATTACTTTAACTGAGAAATGTGACCACATAACTCCTGTTTTATATAATTTACACTGGCTACCTGTTAAATATCGAATTGATTTTAAGATTTTATTACCTACTTTTAAATGCTTAAATAATCTAGCTCCTGTTTACCTCTCACATCTTTTAGAACTTGAAACACCCGGCCGAATTTAACGTACATCAGATAAACTACTTTTAAAGTCCAAAAGTGTTGAATAGTCTCTTATGGTCAGCGCTCTTTTAGTTATCAAGCACCTGTTTTATGGCATAATCTACCATTTAGTTTAAGATCTTGTACATCTCTATATTCTTTTAAAAACAACTTAAAACACATTTCTTTAATCAGGCTTTTAACTGAGTCTGTATACAATCGTTAACATGTCCATAACCTTGGTGTTTATGATTAAATTGTCACTTTGTATATAAAGTGCCCCTGAACATATTATATGAAAGGGCGCATTATAAATATGTTGTAATAATAATAATATTGTTAATGTTTCCGTTTTAGCCTATGTGTATATTTTCTCAGTATCTGAATTTAAAATTTTGGCACCTTCTGTAGGATCTTAAAATCAACATAAAGATGTATCATCTGAAATAAAATTTGATTTAACGTCCTGCTATTCTAAAACCAGCATGGGCTACTGAATATGACCAGAAGCAATACAATGTGTTTTTACGGATATCTTGCCCATGCATCGGCGTTACGGCCTACCCACACGCCTTCGCATTGTTCATCCCATCCGAACAACTAGACGCCGTTTCTTGCCATTTCATTCTTCCTGTACACTAATCACATACATTTTATAGGCGATAAAATAAGATATTTAACTACAAGCATGGTATTTGCCACACTACTTGCAGCGTTTCGTTTCATTTGAGTTAAGCCCACTTAACACTGCTGCAGTGGAAGCAAAAAAATGTCTTTTCCAAATTATGACTGGTGAATAGTCCGATTAACAACCAATAGCTGCGTAACAATGTATACACTTTAAACAAGGCACCAAATTGAATCAAGTACGCTTTCATAACGTTACGTCGTGACTCCCGATTTTGTTATGCCCATTTAACCAGTTACATAGCAGAATATTGCAGAAAAACTAATTGCTCCCTCAAAAGCTCAAATGTCAAAGACAAACCAGCAATGGTTAGAGAGGAATATGGACATTTATTGGAAATGATTTGTTCTAAATAAAAGTACGCCTATTGTGCTGTATATATTAAAATCTAGATCTCATTTAAACTGTCAACAAATACTGAATATTGTAAACGTTTCGATCTTTTGATTGCATGTTAGCATTGGGGAAGCTGGAGCAGCTGGATACACATGTTTGAAATGGTAGATTGTGGCTACATCGAAAAGACATTAAAGTATTGTTTTGATAAATCAACCTAAAGTTGACCAATATTTCTTTCGGGGTTCGATGTTTTTGATTTGTGTTCTTAAGAAATAGTTTAGGTATACAGTATCCAACCCTAGCTAGCCCTTTCGTTTTCTCACAAACTGATTTTCTATTATTGGAAATATATAATATAAGTGGATACGAATAGATCTTTTTAAATAAATGTTCGAATTTTAGATCAGCCGGATCGAAAAATAAATTTCTAGATTTAATCAAAGTGGTATTCGCAATCAACTTTTTTTTCAAAAAAGCAATTTATTATTATCCTTAAGTTGATCATTCCTATGATAACTTAAAAACGCTTCCAATGTCATAATAAAACGCCCCATTCCATTCTGCTTTAAGAAATGAACTATTCTCTTTAGTTTTAATTTGTTGCAAATTTGGAAGACAGGCATGTCACCTTAGGCTATTTAGAAAATAACTTGCTAACATCATATTCGCCACCCGTTTATACAAGAAAATTTTTATCCGATTTAAACACGATTGATTGAAATTCGAGTCTGAGTTAGGCTATATTGGATCACTTTCAAGATGCTATATTCACGGACTAGAATAGCAGAAAAACACCAAGGGGGTTGGGGGAGGGGCTTGGGGGTGGGGGTCAGACTCTGCCCCCCCCCAACAGTCATCGAGCCCGTAGTCCTATCTTATATTTCTATATATTTCTAGATTTAATTTGGTAATAGGACACCGGTGAAACACTCTTTGTAATGTCCAAATGTTTAAATAACGGATAGCACCATATATTTACCGTTGAAGTTATAGATGCGTATACAATCCACGCAGCCTCTTCTTTATATTATATATTGCTACTGACATACTCATCCAACAAGAAGATTACTCAAATATTTACTTTAGTTTTAGAGATATTGTGACTGGCACATAATAGGTCTCACTGTTCAGTTTATCTTTCTTAGTATGATGTTCTGAACATGTTATATGAAAAGGGGGCACTGTAAATATGCTGCAATAAAAATCTTCCCCCTCCAAAAAAAAAAAGAGGAAATCAATAGGCTATTTTTAATTCTATAACTTTGTACGTATTATTTATATCCGTATATATGTTTCCTTTTACTGTGTAAAACAAATTGATTCGCATAATAACATGTTTTATACAACCCATGTTATATACGCGGGGGAGGGGATGAATGTAGAAGCCCGGGTAAATTGAATTTCGTACTTACATTCTCAAAAGCGTATAAAACTATGACAGTGATGGCTAGCCTAAGATTTCAAGTGGTTGCTTACTATACTATTCTGACGTTGTCAACAAATGTCAATTTTGGCATGTTTAGGCCTATATTCAGCTGCTATTTTCGACTCCCTCATTGTATTTTCAAGCGGTATTTTGCGACTATTGACTTATTAGGTAGATCATGTTAGCCAGACTTTGATCAAACCGTGATTTAAAAGAAAATCCACCTGATTAAGTAAACATTGATTGGTGAGTGAAGCTATATCCCACCAAAAAAGAAAATAAATTTGTCCACACTGTGACTGCCTAGTTACGAATATAATATTTAGATACCTGAAAACGGTTTTAATTAATTTATGACTGATTTTCTACTGTTTTATGTATTTCAGAAATGTGTTTTCAAGAAAGATGATGTTTGAAAATGGTGTGATATAGACCGGGAGCCCAGAGGGTCGAACCTAGACGAACGAGGTACCAATATCTGACCATATAGGCATCTACATACTAACCTGGAATGCACAGAAGTGGGCGTCTGCCGGGGCCCAGTCCATGGGTGTGACCCTGGTGACCCCTATAATGACCCCAAAAATGGATTAAACTCATACATTCGAGGTACCGGTCAAAACCAATTTTAAATGAAAGAATACACTCTACTGAGTACGAAAATGCCCATAACAGACGATTTTGGCCCTGGGATGGCCCAAACTGACACCCCAAATATAGATCCCAGAGAGCTTGAAAATAAAAGTTATATTCATACATTCGAGGTACCAGTTTAAACCAATTACAAATGAAAGAGTATATCCACTGAGTACGAAATTACCCATAACAGACGATTAGACCCCTGGGGTGGCCCAGACTGACACCCCAAAGCCGAAGGGGTGGGGTGGGGAAAATAGGGTTTGCTCATACATTCGAGCTACCGGTCAAAACCAATTTAAAATGAAAGAGCACATCTCACTGCTCATAACAGAAGATTTCGGCCCTGGAACTTCCCAAAGTGGCACCCCATCCCAGGGGCTTAAAAAGGGTCATATTCATACATTCGAGTTACCAGTTGAAACTAATTTCAAATGGAAGAGTATATGCCACTGAGTACAAAATTACCCATAACAGACGATTGGACCCATGGGATGGCCCAGACCACCACACCAAAAGCGAAAAGGGGTGGTTGGGGAGGGGGCAAATAGGGTATACTCATAGAATCTGTGGTACCGCTCAAAACCAATTCTCTTGCTCATAACAGAAGATTTCAGCCCTGGGACTGCCCAAACTAACACCCAAAACATGACCCCCTGAGTTTAAAAAAGGGTTGTACTCATACATTCACGGTACCAGTTCAAACTAATTCTAAATGAAAGAATATATCCGGCTGAGTACGGAATTGTCCATAACAGAAGATTACATGTGACTGAGTACGGAATTGTCCATAACAGACGCTTGTGACCCTGAAACGGCCCAAACTGACGCCATAGTTATGACCCTTGGGGCTTAAAAATGGTTATATTCATGCAATCGAGGTACCAGTTGAAACTAATTTTAAATGAAAATATAGACCCAACTGAGTACAAAATGGCTCAAAACAGATTTACACCCCCACATTGTTTTTAAATTATCTGTTATATATGGTCCAGGTTAATTGGTTTCCCTTTAATAGTTTTATATACATTGATCTTGATAAATCAATAGGTTGCCAGCCCACTGCCTTTTAATGCCTGAAAGAGTTTCCGCTGTCATGGTTCAGTTATAAATGTCCCCCTAATCGAAGGTCTTGGGTTTTTATTGTATATCATTGTTGTGTTTGTGTTCTTTATATATTTGTGTACTATTTATATATTTGCATTGTCTGTGTTATCACCCTAGGTAGGAGTGGACGTAAAACCCCAGGAACGAGCGAACATATCTGTATCATTTGCTTGATAACGTCGAGAGTATCCTTGTGGAAACATCGTTTAGTACCTTGTACATGTATACAGACGATTTTGGTCTAAACTGACACTCTAAATTTTACATCCCTAGACTTGAAAAAAGTTATTCTAACAAATCTTGACCCCCACCCCCACCCGCCCCCTTTCTAGCAAGGAACGAACGAACATATCTGCATCGTTTGCTTGATAACGACGAGAGTATCCTCGTCGAAACGTCGCTTAGTACCTTGTATGAAGATGATTCTGGCTCTGAGATGGTCCTAACTGACATCCTAAATTTTTCCCCCTAGGTTTGAAAAAAAAAAATAGTTTTGCCCCCCCCCCACCTCAACTTTGATTTGCCGAGGACTGCATGAAATGTTCTGGGCCATTTTTTGAAAAAATTGTACAAAGCCGATGGTTCCATAAACTTTTCTACACTATTGCCAACGATGTTGCAAGGCCTGGATGCCGGCCAGGAAGAATTTCTTTTATTTTTACCCCCCCCCCCCCCCTAAAAAATTTCACATAGCTGAAATGGTTAGTCCTTTCAGTGGCAGGTATTTGATAGCTGCCCTATAGTCAGTTTTGTCCATTTCTGGTGATTCCTGATGGGTAAATCACAAAATGGTCTGGTATGAAAACAATATTAACACTACAGGTGCAGTTCTTATGTCCATGATTGTACTTGTTGGTGACAAAAGTCTGTTTCAATCTGGCCTCACAATACCATTTTATGCATTTTGTCAGATTGAACCATCATTTTTTATGGGTCATTTCTTTTTCAGCGAGATGCACACTTTCATTTAAAATTAAATGAATATAATTTTTCTCGAGCCTCGAGGTCGATATAATGGTGTCAGCTTGGCCTGCAGGGCCGAAACCAACTGTTATTGACAATTTCGAACTCAGTGAGATGTACTCTTCCATTTAAAATTGGTTTGACTGGTACTTCGAATATATGAGTATAACCTATTTTTGACCCTTCGGCTCTGCGGTCCATATTTAGGGTGTCAATTTGCCCCGTCCAAGGGCCACAAGCGTCTGTTATCTGCAACTTCGTACCTAGTGAGATGTACTCTTTCATTTAGAGTTAGTTTTAACCGATACCGCAAATTTATGGCCCCGTCGCCTTCGGGCGTCAATTTGGGCCCTTCCATGGGCCCAATCGTCTGTTATGGACAATTCTGTAATCAGCGGCATATACTCTTTCCTTTAACATCAGTGTCTACTGATAGCTCGAATGTATGAATATAACCCTTTTTTTTAAGCCGCCCAGGGAGGATGGGGGTTCAAATTTGGGGTGTCAGTTTGGACAGTCCCAAGGCCAAAATCGTCTGTTATGAGCAATTTCGCACTCAGTGAGATGTACCCTTCCATTTAAAATTGATCTTGACTGGCACCTCGAATGTATGAGCATCGAGGTCGATATTATGGTGTCACCTTGGCATGTAGGGCCGAAACCAACTGTTATGGACAATTTTGAACTCAGTGAGATGTACTCTTCCATTTAAAATTGGTTTGACTGGTACTTTGAATATATGAGTATAACCTATTTTTGACCCTTCGGCTCTGTGGTCCATATTTAGGGTGTCAATTTGGGCCGTCCAAGGGCCACAAGCGTCTGTTATGGGCAACTTCGTACCTAGTGAGATGTACTCTTTCATTTAGAGTTGGTTTTGACCGGTGCCGCAAATTTATGGCCCCATCGCCTTCGGGCGTCAATTTGGGCCATTCCATGGGCCCAATCGTCTGTTATGGACAATTCCGTAATCAGCGGCATATACTCTCTCATTTAACATTAGTGTCTACTAATAACTCGAATGTATGAATATAACCCTTATTTTAAGCCGCCCAGGGAGGATGGGGGTTCATATTTGGGGTGTCAGTTTGGGCAGTCCCAAGTCCAAAATCGTCTGTTATGAGCAATTTCGTACTCAGTGAGATGTACCCTTCCGTTTAAAATTGGTCTTGATTGGTACCTCGAATGTATGAGCAAACTCTATTTTTGCCCCACCACACTCCCTTTGGCTTTGTGGTGTCAGTCTGGGCCATCCCAGGGATCTAATTGTCTGTTATGGGTAATTTCGTACTCAGTGGCATATACTCTTCCATTTGTAATTGGTTTCAACTGGTACCTCGAATGTATGAATATAATTTTTTTTTTCAAGCCCTCTGGAGTTCATATTTGGGGTGTCAGTTTGGGCCATCCCAGGGCCAAAATCGTCTGTTATGGGCAATTTCGTACTCAGTAGAGTGTATTCTTTCATTTAAAATTGGTTTTGACCGGTACCTCGAATGTATGAGTTTAACCCATTTTTGGGGTCATTATAGGGGTCACCAGGGTCACACCCATGGACTGGGCCCCGGCAGACGCCCACTTCTGTACATCCCAGGTTAGTATGTAGATGCCTATATGGTCAGATATTGGTACCTCGTTCGTCTAGGTTCGACCCTCTGGGCTCCTGGTCTAATAGTCATATGTGCAGAATTTCTTGGAGATATTTGCCAATAAAGATTTGAGTTGAGGAAGATCATTGAGCACAAAAATGAAAAAAAGTACACTGTAATATTTATACGCAGTAATTCGCCTTGATAATTCAGAGGGTGTTTATTGTCCATTCGACCAATCAGAATCGAGGAAATTTCTAATTTGTGCTACAATTTTTTATATTCTGCTTTTTCAGGTTGGCAAAATTGAACACAAGTTTGTATTGTTGAATTAAAAATTGTGTTGAAAATAACACATGTTTCTTTTGTTTACTGTGTATGACTTACCCAATCGCTATTCAGATACAATTCTGAATAAAATTTTGTTTATAAAAATAATATATCTTAAATAATAAATACTTACTTATATCCCCATTTTGGCTCAGGTATATATTCTAATACAGCTGGATAGAGAACACGCTGTTCAGCTTCTGTATCAGAGACACACTTGAAAACATCCGATGCTAATTGGTCATGCAGTATAGCTATAATCCGTATAACAGGTGCGTCTCTGTTGTCGTAAAACGCAGAATAGACGTACGACTCATGTACATCACCAACTGGCTGAAACCCAAATTCTGCCGTGGATTTCTTTTCGTCCCCTGTCGATGATCGTGTGTTGTTCTTCAAACGTATAAACCGCAAATAGTTCTTCACAGAAGTTTCTATTATAAACACACTTAGTACACTAGCCACAATCGCATAAATTAAAAGCCGTAAATAAGTTTTCATTTTGATTCAGTTCATTTCCAGTCTTTCAGTATCCGTAATATGACGGGACTAATGTCAGTTGAATAAAACATCCGTCCTTGTCCCATTCAATAAAACATACATAACGTACGGAAGACCATTAGGATCAGTCAAATGACAAAGTTCAACTGGGAGGTGCGTGCGAATAAAAGATCCCTTTGGAATTCAATATAGTCGTAGGCCATAGCGCCGCTCTCGGGGCAAAATTTCCCTCGCAGCACAACGTTGAGCGTATGCCCGTCTTTATTAGCCCAGTCGGAGCAGAAGAGTTGGGCTTCAAACCCCATTTCATTTCTTACTCACTTCTTTTTTTCAATGTATTTCTATTTATCGCGTAATTGCGAAATATTTTACACATAATTACGAGATAATTTCAAGCCCAACTGAGTTAGTTAATTCAAAATCATAAGAAGGTTTTTAATTCAAATTCGTTATTCCGGGATAGTTTTTTATTTAAATTCATAATTACGAGTTTAATCGATTAATATTCGTAATTTTGAGATAAATTTGATAACAATTCGTAATTACATTTTTTCTCATCTGGTCAGCCGTACTCGTATAATGGAAAAAAGAAGGCGTTTGTTTAACTTGGCAATAGGCGATGAGATCATACAGGGAGATAGGAATAGTAATCGATAACTCTTCTGTCACCCCGATTATGACTAATTTTATGCAATTCAGAATGATGAAAGTAGGCCAGACTAAGATAAGATAAAATTTAATTGTAGTGAAACATCAAGCTATAAATAAACCATGTTAGGGTCCATGTATGTCATTGCTTACTGTCTATTTACCATACATATTGAGGCCGAAGTAAATTCTTTTCTTCCATCTTCCTTTTCCGCCGTTTTATTGCAGAGGCTTGTGTATGTTGATATCCCTCAATGTTGCCGAAATCTCTTAACCATTTATATTAATCAAGAAATAACAACCGCTCTCTCAGTCAAGATAGCACACTATAAGACTGCCTGTTTCACAGAGGATTACGAACTTCTTTTAATATCTCTGTAAAAGATGACACTGGCTCAATGGCGCGTGCATTGTTTACATAAGACGTAACTGTATCACGCTGAATACTACCCTTTTCTCATTTCAATACCCATTTACACTAAATAGGAAATATTTTTACCTACAAATAACCCAAACGTCTGAATCTTCAGTCAGTCTGACTGCTCTGTGGCTCGTTACACTATAAATATGATTATAAAAACATACAAATTGTGATTAGAGTGCGGATTTAACAATACTTTTTATGGGGTTATATTTGTTAATATTAAGGTAATTAGCAAACTATCAAAATTGCCATTTTAATGTCATCCTTGAACAAGAACGTCGTTAGTTACTTTTAAGTTTAAGTTATTAAATAAAGACTATAATTTTAGTCCTTTATATAAAAAGATAAATAAACAATATCAAGTTTTATATTGCAAAAAGTAAGACATAGATATGCTCTATTACTTTTGTTATTAGGTTTATTTATAAAGATCATTTTTGTAGATTAATTATTAGAATTTACTTGAAACTGCCACTTTTTGCAGAAATCACGAAGATGATTGAATAATTTTGAAAACCTTGAGATGAATTTGAGAATAAAACCAGACCACCAGCAAAGAGGAAATGTGAGATTACGAAATCGTCAAAACACGGAGCGTCTGGGTCATCAAGATATGATTGCAAATCATTCATGTAGATATAGTGGTGGACTTAAGACATATCTTTGCTTCACTCCCATATCCCATTTTATTTGTTTTATATATCAGGGTCTACTATACACTGATTGAATTAATTTACATTGATATAATTTTGTACACTGAAAAAAAACTTGTGCTAAAACTAACCTACACAAGTTTGTGTTGTTTTGCATTGCATTAACACAAACTTGTGTAGATTTATACAATCTTGTGTGTTTTCATATAATTAACACAAGCAATGTGTTGTTTTAATCTATTATTAATTACAGGTATGTCGTGAAATATAAAATTGCATAATAACCCCTAGGTATTGTTTATATTCAGAGCAAACTTTTGTGAAGTTTTGTGAAGAAAATTCTAACGTATCATTATATTTTCGACTGAAAAGGTACTGTTTTTTAAACGAAAACTAAAATAAGAGGTCGAATTATGTCAACTTATATTATTTCTTTGTCTCTGTTTTTTTAAATGTTTTAGTTACTTAACAAAAGATTATTAAGACAATATCCACTATTTAGTTCGACATTTGTTGTACAGACAATGGCTTGACAGAAATTAATTGGATGTTAATTGGTGTTAAGATGTCTGTTATAGTTAAAATGTCTGCAAGTTGAGGAATTTTATTGGCTCTATAAACTGGTAGATCAAAGGAATATATAATCTAAATGTGATTTAAGTACATTGTTGTTTTTACAGTTGATTCAGCCTGCGTGGGAAAAATTAGTTAAAGTCTCATTTAATTTAATTGGTTGTTAAAATCGAAATTAAATATTATTGGTAATCTGCGCAAGGAGGGCAATCTGCGCCTAACATATATATGGCCCTCCAGTTTTATCCAGGAGCTACCGTTGGATTAAGTAGAATAGTGAAGTAAGAGGGGGCTACGATAAGACGAGCTCGGCATCTAAACACTAAAACTACATAGGGGATATACACCAAAGTAGCGGGCTAGTGGAGTAAGGGAGGGTCACGGTAAGACGGGCTCGGCATCTAAACACTAATCCACTAGAAAAACACCAAACCTACAAAGTGGGGTAAGGGGAGGCCACGATAAGACGGGCCTGGCACCTAAACACTATACCTCAAAAGATGACTTCTACCAATCCAGAGACGAGACACATATATGTCTGCATAAATGCTGTCCCTACAGATCAACTACCAAACAATATGTGTTTTATTAAATAAAGGGAAGAACTTCTCACTAAACCTATTCCATGGTTCAAGGCCGCAAATGGAAAGATTGCAAAATCATATTCTAAAAACAGGAAGAAGCCTCGGCTCTCCTATGTCTTGTCTGCGATATCACTTCTGTGGAAGCGGACGTTAAAACATCAGGTAGTAGTAGTAGTATCCAGGAGCACAGTCAAGGAACTACGACTGGAGGAGCTCGTGATAAACGAACACGACCCACCATCGATCGCTCCTTGGACACTCCCAATACCACCGGTCAATCTAGATCTGCTACAGAAAACCGACAAGAAAAACAACCCCACGGCAGCACGGGCTCTCTCTCTGGAACACCTGGAAGACAACTGGCCGTCGGATGACTGGGAACATGTTTATATGGATGGCTCACGCAATCCTGAAAGGGGCACCAGCTCGTTTGGAATATACCTGCCAAACGGGGAACAGGGAATAAGCAGGAAACTGCCCAATAACTGTTCGGTGTACACTGCAGAGATTGTGGCCATCCGTGATGCTATATCATGGATCTCTTATCAAAAGACTAGTAAGTTCGTAATCCCAAGCGACTCTCTGAGCATTCTGATTTCAATCCAAAATGACAACTCGGACTCAAGACCAGAAGTTATTTTGGAAATCAGACAGCTGTACCAGAGGGTCCTAGAGAAGGGAAGCAAATTAGAGCTCGTGTGGATTCCATCACATGTGAACATTAGAGGAAACGAGGAAGCAGATCGACTCGCAAATGAAGGTCTCGGGGACACAGCACCACTCCGCACCATAGAATACAGCACCACGGAAATCTACAGTATGGTAAAAAGACAGGTCAATTCACTCTGTGAATTAAAGCTCGTTGAACTTGACACATACAGATTCCGGCTGGATGACAAGATCTACACGAAGACAGCTATCAATCACCCTAGAAGAGATATATGCAAACTTATATCGAAACTAAGGGTGAAAGAGCGGCTGCGAGACTACAAACACCAAGTCATCGTCTGTGAGTGCGGAGAAGAATGTACCACCAACCATATCCTGGTAGACTGCGAGGTATACAAGGAAGAGAGAACGGAACTAGTGGAGATGATGGAGACCAACAACATACCGCTCAACACTAAGAACCTACTCTTTCCAAGACCCGATCTGAAGCTGCAAATCTTCGAACTAATTCACGATTTAATGAACACCGTTGGATTAAGTAGAATAGTGAAATAAGAGGGGGCTGCGATAAGACGAGCTCGGCATCTAAACACTAAACTACATAGGGGATATACACCAAAGTAGCGGGCTAGTGGAGTAAGGGAGGGTCACGGTTAGACGGGCTCGGCATCTAAACACTAATCCACTACAAAGACACCAAACCTGCAAAGTGGGATAAGTGGAGTAAGGGGAGGCCACGATAAGACGGGCCTGGCACCTAAACACTAAACCCCAAAAGATGACTTCTACCAATCCAGAGACGAGACGCATATATGTCTGCATAAATGCTGTCTCTACAGATCAACTACCAAACAATATGTGTTTTATTAAATAAAGGGAAGAACTTCTCACTAAACCTACTCCATGGCTCGAGGCCGCAAATGGAAAGATTGCAAAATCATATTCTAAAAACAGGAAGAAGCCTCGGCTCTCCTATGTCTTGTCTGCGATATCACTTCTGTGGAAGCGGACGTTAAAACACCAGGTAGTAGTAGTTATAGTAGATCCAGGAGCCGAGAACAGTTTCATTACAAACCAAACAAGGGAACTATACAGAAGATATGACAAAAGTCAAGAAATAATGCTTGGTATGTTGATTTTACCTAAATGCATAATAACTAAAATATCACTACTTGCTTTATTAAGTAATGACCACAACAACTTCATTCTACAGTTGGTTGATGTGTCTACTATAATTGTAGTTTACATAAATTAGCAGTGCTTGAAGCAAAAAGCTTAAAATAAATAATCACATTTGATCACTTTGATGCACCGAGAACAAGTGTTGTAGAAAAGTTCTCTTCTGCTTATTTCAGATGATAAAGAATAATATGACATTATTGACAACAAAGAACTACAGTTAAAAGTGAAAGCAAGCCATCTAGCTTGTACAGAAAGAAATTTAAAAAGACATTTGTGGTGCCAAGACTTAGTTTAATTTTGGGATATAATAATACGTTGGTAAAGTCGTCCACACGACATAGTTTACTTTCGCGACATTGGGTATTCCTTTCTTATTAGTAATAGTATACAATTTTTGTGCCGAGTTCTGCATGATCATCCTCACTCGTTGGTGGAGTCGTCCACACAACTTAGTTTAATTTCCGGATATAATAGTACGATGATACAGTCGTCCACAAGCTTGAGCGGCCCCGTTCATGAATAAATAACAAAGTAAATCATTTTATTCAATAAAACAAATCTAATTTCATCAAAATAAACCCCATGCAGAAATAAATTCCTACACCGCTACCAAACGACCCACGTTTTAAATTTGTTTTCTGAAACCCGCGTTTTTTATACTTCGTACCGTAGGCGGGCTGAGGTTATTTATACTGTACATATATTTGTCTTTTTTGTCGGTTTGATGTCTTTACATATTATCGTGCTTACCTTTGAACTATAAATGTACGTGTCGGTATAACACTACTTGCTTCAGATTTTAATATCCCTAAATATATCATTTTTTTTTATATTATTGAAAGTTCGAATATCATATAATATACTATCTATATAATAGCTGTCTTTGTCGGTTTATTTTTTGCAATATTTTGGATGAAAGAACGCTTTAAGCGGTTCGTGTTTCACGTGCTACACCCATGCTCAGGGGCGCGGAAAAATTTTCATGTGCGGATGCAGGACCAATTTTACCACCACCTCTCAGAGTACGGCATCAGGTATCGGACCGCGGGCTCTGCTGCACAAATACTGGCCATGTCGACGTAAATAAAATTTAATAGATCTTTATGGGCCCCCGGGGGCTTCATGAGCCCGGGGCGATGTATCGACTGCACACACCCCTCTAGGGGCCCGCCCATGTTTTCCAACGAATGTCGTGTTAGGGTTGTGCTGATCGTTAAGGTTGATTAAATTAGGCCGTGATGTGAAATTTCTAGCAAGCTTGCTTCTGTTGCTCCATCCCGACGATTTTCAGGCGGAAAACAAACTACATAATCTAATTCTTCTAGTATTACTTTGTATTTCCACACAACTTTTCTTTTATCAATTCTTTGACGTTTGACAGAAAACGTCAAAATAAAAATGGGCTTACTTATCAATGTGCGATGGTATTTGAATTTCGCGGTGATTTGGTTTTAATAGATCACGTGACAAAGCTCACCAATCAGACGCACACGACGAAAGGTCAACGGGTCGTGTAGAGTGAAAGTCACCGGTTTGTTTACGTTTTGATAGTAAACAAGCGGAAGAATAACTAGAACTGTATACTCCGTGTAGATTTTGTTTAAAACACCGATGTAAAACCGTTTACTGTGAGAAACTGGGAAAAATCTAGGGTATGTGCTAACCAGTGGATCAAATTAGATGGAAATATTGATATGTTGGACAAAGAATTGCAGGAATGTGCAGACAAAACTCTCTCTCATTCTAACAATACACACTTCTCACATACATTACCAACGTAAAAAAAAACCAACAACTGTGTATGAATAAAGAACTATGTTTAGAGCAGCTAATATTTTACCAGCGAAATAAGATCTGAAGCTGCAAATCTTCGAACTAATTCACGATTTAATGAACACCGTTGGATTAAGTAGAATAGTGAAATAAGAGGGGGCTGCGATAAGACGAGCTCGGCATCTAAACACTAAACTACATAGGGGATATACACCAAAGTAGCGGGCTAGTGGAGTAAGGGAAGGTCACGGTTAGACGGGCTCGGCATCTAAACACTAATCCACTACAAAGACACCAAACCTGCAAAGTGGGATAAGTGGAGTAAGGGGAGGCCACGATAAGACGGGCCTGGCACCTAAACACTAAACCCCAAAAGATGACTTCTACCAATCCAGAGACGAGACGCATATATGTCTGCATAAATGCTGTCTCTACAGATCAACTACCAAACAATATGTGTTTTATTAAATAAAGGGAAGAACTTCTCACTAAACCTACTCCATGGCTCGAGGCCGCAAATGGAAAGATTGCAAAATCATATTCTAAAAACAGGAAGAAGCCTCGGCTCTCCTATGTCTTGTCTGCGATATCACTTCTGTGGAAGCGGACGTTAAAACACCAGGTAGTAGTAGTTATAGTAGATCCAGGAGCCGAGAACAGTTTCATTACAAACCAAACAAGGGAACTATACAGAAGATATGACAAAAGTCAAGAAATAATGCTTGGTATGTTGATTTTACCTAAATGCATAATAACTAAAATATCACTACTTGCTTTATTAAGTAATGACCACAACAACTTCATTCTACAGTTGGTTGATGTGTCTACTATAATTGTAGTTTACATAAATTAGCAGTGCTTGAAGCAAAAAGCTTAAAATAAATAATCACATTTGATCACTTTGATGCACCGAGAACAAGTGTTGTAGAAAAGTTCTCTTCTGCTTATTTCAGATGATAAAGAATAATATGACATTATTGACAACAAAGAACTACAGTTAAAAGTGAAAGCAAGCCATCTAGCTTGTACAGAAAGAAATTTAAAAAGACATTTGTGGTGCCAAGACTTAGTTTAATTTTGGGATATAATAATACGTTGGTAAAGTCGTCCACACGACATAGTTTACTTTCGCGACATTGGGTATTCCTTTCTTATTAGTAATAGTATACAATTTTTGTGCCGAGTTCTGCATGATCATCCTCACTCGTTGGTGGAGTCGTCCACACAACTTAGTTTAATTTCCGGATATAATAGTACGATGATACAGTCGTCCACAAGCTTGAGCGGCCCCGTTCATGAATAAATAACAAAGTAAATCATTTTATTCAATAAAACAAATCTAATTTCATCAAAATAAACCCCATGCAGAAATAAATTCCTACACCGCTACCAAACGACCCACGTTTTAAATTTGTTTTCTGAAACCCGCGTTTTTTATACTTCGTACCGTAGGCGGGCTGAGGTTATTTATACTGTACATATATTTGTCTTTTTTGTCGGTTTGATGTCTTTACATATTATCGTGCTTACCTTTGAACTATAAATGTACGTGTCGGTATAACACTACTTGCTTCAGATTTTAATATCCCTAAATATATCATTTTTTTTTTATATTATTGAAAGTTCGAATATCATATAATATACTATCTATATAATAGCTGTCTTTGTCGGTTTATTTTTTGCAATATTTTGGATGAAAGAACGCTTTAAGCGGTTCGTGTTTCACGTGCTACACCCATGCTCAGGGGCGCGGAAAAATTTTCATGTGCGGATGCAGGACCAATTTTACCACCACCTCTCAGAGTACGGCATCAGGTATCGGACCGCGGGCTCTGCTGCACAAATACTGGCCATGTCGACGTAAATAAAATTTAATAGATCTTTATGGGCCCCCGGGGGCTTCATGAGCCCGGGGCGATGTATCGACTGCACACACCCCTCTAGGGGCCCGCCCATGTTTTCCAACGAATGTCGTGTTAGGGTTGTGCTGATCGTTAAGGTTGATTAAATTAGGCCGTGATGTGAAATTTCTAGCAAGCTTGCTTCTGTTGCTCCATCCCGACGATTTTCAGGCGGAAAACAAACTACATAATCTAATTCTTCTAGTATTACTTTGTATTTCCACACAACTTTTCTTTTATCAATTCTTTGACGTTTGACAGAAAACGTCAAAATAAAAATGGGCTTACTTATCAATGTGCGATGGTATTTGAATTTCGCGGTGATTTGGTTTTAATAGATCACGTGACAAAGCTCACCAATCAGACGCACACGACGAAAGGTCAACGGGTCGTGTAGAGTGAAAGTCACCGGTTTGTTTACGTTTTGATAGTAAACAAGCGGAAGAATAACTAGAACTGTATACTCCGTGTAGATTTTGTTTAAAACACCGATGTAAAACCGTTTACTGTGAGAAACTGGGAAAAATCTAGGGTATGTGCTAACCAGTGGATCAAATTAGATGGAAATATTGATATGTTGGACAAAGAATTGCAGGAATGTGCAGACAAAACTCTCTCTCATTCTAACAATACACACTTCTCACATACATTACCAACGTAAAAAAAAACCAACAACTGTGTATGAATAAAGAACTATGTTTAGAGCAGCTAATATTTTACCAGCGAAATAAGAAAAAGAATAATAGGTCTGGTTAATTTGTTAAGGGGATCATTATCTTAACATTTTCCAATTTTATTGCAAATGCAAGTTGATGAAGATATTCTCTTATTCCTAAATGTATGACAACTCAGACCAAGACAAAAGACCACTATGGAAATGACTGTGTCACCATTGAGGTGAAATACCATGTGCATTACTTTAAAGTTGCCTTACTGTATCTGCAGAAATTTATGCCCTTCTTGTTAAACTCAACTGTAACAAATGACAGGGTTAGGTTGACTATAGAGACCGAGAACCAAACAATATTTTCTCTGTGGATGCAAATCAGGCTGCATTAGCTACAGATAGTTGTATTTGTTACAAGTGAAAGCTTTCTAGTATGGATTTGTGAAAATTGTTTGAATATGAAATTGACAGTCAAATGATATTGATGAAATTACATGATTTTTTATGAATAGTCCTACACCTGTATGTATTTTTGTAAGCGGTTTGGACATTGGTGTGCATGTAAAAAGACCCCTTGGCAGTTGGAATTCGATATAAGAGTAGGCCATAGTGCTGTGCCCAGGCAAAATTTCCCTCATAATAAACTGTATAGCGCACGCCCGTCTTCCTTAACCCAGTACATGTATATAGGAGCTACAGATAGATGTATTTTTTAGAAGTGAAAGTTTTCTAGTATGGATTTGTGAAAATTGTTCAAATATGAAAGTGACAGCCAAATCAAATTGATGAAATTGTGATTTTTATGAGTAGGCCTCAACCTGTATACATATGTATTTTTGTATTTTAAACATGTTTTACTTAAATGTACTGTACATGTCGATAAATGTTCATATCATATTTAGCTATTTTAAGTTGACATATGTTTTTATTTTCCTTTTTTATTCCAATTCAATTCAGACGTGATTTCTCCTTGTCAGTGGTGCAGGCAGAGGGGCTGACAAGGTACAAGGACTGCTGTCTAGTCGTTCAAATGTGACGAAAAACCGAATTCCTGTGTAACATTGGTGTGCACGTAAAAAGGTCCCTAGGCAGTTGGAATTCGATATAAGAGTAGGCCATAGTGCTGTGCCCAGGCAAAATTTTCCTCGTAGTATACTGTATAGCGTACATGTACATGTATAACAGCAGAACAGTAGGACGGCGTTTAACTCCATTTCATTTCTTATTCATATTACTGGAACCATTTTATTTAGTTAACTGTTTGTTTTTCTCTTATATGTACTTTTCTTTACTGGCATATATCTTTTAATTTTGTACAGTGTATACGGACACAAGACCTGATCTGTGTGTAAATACATGTAGTCTGTGCGGTTTAGCCCCCCCCCCAAAAAAAAAAATTGATGATTTCTTAGGAGTATTCTTAGCCGGCCACATCCTCAGCCCCTCCAAAAAATTCTATACCCCCCCCCCCAATTTTATGAGCTGGCGACGGGCCCGATTCTGTGGATATAAAAATCTGAAAAGCAGATTAGAAACCATTCTCCAGTATTAATACACTATATAAATGATGTTATTATTATTATATACATTTTTCATTAAAGATACATTATATAAGATTTAGATAAAGAACTAGGCATTCTTGCTATAATAGTTCAAAAGTAGATAATGTAAATGAATAATTTGAATGAATAAATTTCATTCAAATTACTCTATTGCAAGCAAAGATATTAGCCTTTACAGGTTTGGCAGTCATGTTCAACAATTTCAACCACTGTACTGTTTGATCAAAGCTAAGTCACGGTCCTCCATATTTGATTAAATCAAAGTATCGCTGAATCATTTTAATCTATTTAATATCGGAGAAATCTCATGCCATCTCATGCCATCGAGTGTTGTTGTGGAATACTGTATGAGGAAGTATATAAAATTGCATTCATTTCTTATTTTTTAGTACTGTATTTCTTTCTATAAAATAAATGTATACTTATTTGACATCTCTTATAATATGTCTTTATTGGTTTTTTTTTAAAAAAAAACAAGTATAATTGCATGTTCAGGGTTGTTAGGTGAATCATTATTAATATTCTGTTGTATCAGTGGGCTCATGTAGATAGTATTATTTTTTTTGTTTTTTTCTCAACATTATATATAATTATTATACCGAACCAGTATTTCAATCATGCCAAAAACGTTTTCATCTGTATACTATATTTATATTTCTTTTGCATATTGTTTTATTGAAATAAAATGGAAAAAATACTTTTTCCAGGAAATATCACATTCATTGATACAATTTCGCTTTTGACCATATCTTTTCCGCAAATCAAGGGCCAGCCGTGTTTACGGTGTCAGTACAACATTTATCTGATGTTATTGTCCCGTAATTCAGGCATATTTGCAGAAAAATTCTCTCATACAAATGTAAACAAGCCAACGTGTTCCGTCTCGTAAAAGGTATTCCCTGGTCTATTTATGGCTATTGACCCCTGACCTAATGACGTTGATTGCTTTTATGGTTTCTGATTGGCTTAGAATAGGCTTAGAATATGATTTCTTCACCACATTATGGCTACACTTGACAAATATAGTCCGAGGCGTAATTCGAGTGTTGGTCTGATTGTACAAAACATCGCAATAGAAATGTGTACTACAGTGACGACTTACTTGTTTACTTGTGCAGCAAAGCGTCAGATTTTCGCCTGGAATTTGCTGGGACAAAATGAAACGATTTTCGTGGCTAAATCACAGCCTAAATTACAAGCTGAGATGGTATATTATGTACAAGAGATTAAATTACATCCTGCTTGGTTGCTTCGGTTAGGTTCATGAATATTTAATCAGGTAAACATGTTTAAAGATATGACAAAATGTCTGATATTTTCGTTATCTGAAAATACTACAATCTGTAGCATACAATCCAAATAAAGAATATAACATGGTATATGAAACACTACAATCTATAATATACACTCGAAATAAAGAATATACCTACATGCTAAATGAAACGCAATGAGTTTTATCTCCGACTAGCTAATGATACTACGGTCTACTCTTATACCAAATTCCAAGCGAGCTTCTACGTGTACACGGGACCTCGATTTTTCGCCCATCCGAACGAATAGACACTCTCCTTGTCAGGCCCCCCACCTTACACGACCGACATGGGGAAACCGTCGCAAAATCTGGAGGAACTTTTTCGGTCAACACCGGGAAAAAACCCGAGACCTTATGGTAAGCGTCAGCGACTTACCCATTGAGCTACCTGTGTTCTCACACAAATCAGCTGTGTGCTTGTTCCAATTTGTTAATTAGAGTTAATTCCCTTTTTTTGTACTGGATAATAGAGAATAAAACATGTCTATTAAAATGAAGTTTGATAGGTTTGTTTACGGCAAGTAAGTTGCTGTATTTCAAGTTAAAGTATTGCCATTGAGGGCAATTAAGTTTCAAGCCCTAAGTTTATAATACAGTACTCACTTCAAGTACATTTTGGTCCGACGAGACGGATTTTAAAGCCAGAATTTCAAGTTACAAGTAAAGTTCAAGTTTATATTTTTTATGCACGCCAAAATGGCTGCCACTGCAAGTAAAGTTGAATTAGATGGTTTAAAGAGAAAGAGAAGATTTTTAAGAAAGTCATTGACAGATACAAAGATGGCAGACAGTGATATTTCACAGAATGTAAATTTTGTGAGACTGAGATTTCTTAAAGAAACAATTGAAAATAAATTATCAGAATTGAATGATATTCAAGGCTCTGTATGCAGCTTAATTGATTACGAAGAACAATTAGACGAAGACTGTGCACAGCACAGTGAATATGAGATCAAGGCCTTAAAGTATATATCCATGCTGAGTGAATACATTGAAAAAACAACTCCAAGAGATGATGCAAGGTCAAATTTAGAAGTTCAACAAAATATTTCATCAAGTTCAAATGGTGTTCAAGGTGTTGGTCCTACTGTACCTCAAGTCAGACTACCTAAGATTAATTTACCCACATTTGATGGTGATGTTTTGTCATGGCAACCATACTACCAGTCAATTAAAGTTTCTGTCATTGACAACCAGTCTTTAGCAGATGTTCAGAAATTAGAGTACATAATGAGGTCTCTTAAAGGGAAAGCTACTGAAACAGTTAAAGGCTATTCCATAATTCATGAAAATTATCAAGCTGTCCTAGATACATTAATAGCAAGATTCGGTAATCAACGTCTCATTTTAGAAGCCCATATCAAGTCTTTATTACATCAATCACCACTAACATCAGAAGATGCAACTTCGATGCGAAGATTTTTTGATAAAGTTACCAGTCATGTCAGATCGGTGAACTCAATGGGAGAGAAGTTTAGAACCGAAGCCCTTGAACCTGTTTTAGTTCCTTTGATTGTCGACAAACTACCCAAGTCTATTGTTGAAAAGTGGGAACTTGAGATGAAAGACGACAAAGGCGATTGTCTATCAATGAAAACTTTATTATCATTTCTTGAGCACATCATAAGAGCTAAAGAATCATCAAGTATTAAATCATTTTATTCTTCAAGTTCACAAGAATCAAAAGTATCTTCAAAGTTTGAGCCTTCGAAGAATCAACCTTATAAGCCTAACTATCCTTTCAAATCAACTATATCGTCTATGTCTGCTTCTGTTAAAGATCAAGAGTGTCCTGTTTGCTACAATCCAAGACACAAGATTTCATCATGCATTCAGTTCTTATCCATGACTGTACGCGACAGACATCAGAAAATTTTATCTAAAGGACTTTGTTTTCTTTGTTTAGAAGGTGGTCACATCTCGGAAAACTGTCAAGCCATGTCATGTAAGTACTGCAAGCGAAGACACCATCATTTATTACACCTTGATTATGGTAATTCAGCAAGTGAATCTACTGAAGTAAAGTCTGCCAGTGTTACATCAGAATTAACAAAAGTCGGCAACAAGCAAGTTCAAAGTATACTGCAAACAGCGCCATGTATTTTGACTGGCTCGAACCTCCTATCCAAGAATGTCAGATGTTTCTTTGATTTAGGATCACAGTCGTCATTTGTAATGACACCTATCACAGAAGAACTTGGCCTCAATGGAGAAACAGTTAGAACAGCGGTTTCCGGATTCGAAAGACGACAGGGTAAGCCTGTACTTAGAAGAAGGATTCCATTCACTTTGGCTCCTTTAAGTAATCCGAAGATTAAATTTCCAATGACAGCACTTACAACCGACAACATTTGTCAACCTGCTGAAGCTGTAGAATTCCACCCTTCAAAATGGTCACATCTTCAAGATATTAAATTTGTTGAAGAATTTCCCAGAGGTGAATGCGAAATTGATGTACTCATTGGTATGGACTATTATTACCACTTCGTTACCTCAGATATGGTGAAGGGAGAACCCACACAGCCCGTTGCAGTTCGCACAAAGTTAGGATGGATTTTATGTGGACCTGCTGTTACCTTAGATGAACGTCACTCAAGTGTATCCATGCATATTCAAGTCACTGAAGAAAATGTTTTAAATAGTACGTTAGAGAAGTTTTGGAATTTGGAATCTATCGGCATTAAGGCTAACGACGAGATAGACCCATCTGAAGATAAAATCATGAAGGATTTTAAAAAGAATCTAATATTTGAAGCCAACCGCTACACGGTATCTATCCCGTGGAAGGAAGATATACAACTGGCATCTAATTACAAGCAAGCTGAAAGGAGATTAATAAATTTAGAAAAGAAGTTGAAGTTTGATCCGAAGAAAGCTGATATTTATAATGAAGTAATCAATAAGTATATAGAAGAAGGTTTTGCAGAAGAAGTTAAACCTGAAGAAATTATTCCGCCTGATGATGGTCGTCACACTTTTTATCTGCCTCATCATGCTGTATTCCGTGAAGATAAAGCCACATCGAAAGTAAGAATTGTTTTTGATGGGTCCGCGAAAGACATGAATGGTGTATCTTTAAACAGTTGTATCCACCCTGGACCTGCACTTCAAGAAGATCTTGTTGGAATTCTAATAAGATTTAGAAAGCACCAAGTCGCTATTGTGGGAGACATACAGAAGATGTTCCTGCAAGTTTATTTAGCCGATAAAGATAAAGATGCTCACAGGTATCTGTGGAGAGACCTTGATGTTGTTAATCCTATAAAGACTTACAGAATGACCAGAATCACTTTTGGTATTACAGCCAGTCCATTTTTAGCCATAGGCACAATTAAAGAACATGCCAAGTTACACCAAGAACAGTTTCCAACGGCATCATCTGAAATAATTAGAAATACGTACGTAGATGACATCGCAACTGGAGCTGATGACGACAAGCTTGCTCTGACATTACAGCAAGACCTTAAGGATCTTATGGCTCAAGGAGGTTTTAATCTTACCAAGTGGTCTAGCAACTCTAGAGAGGTCTTAAAAGCTATACCTGAAAGGGATAGAGCGCCCGATGGTCCTATAAATCTTGAAACTGAAACTGAAGAAGGCCCAAGTTCATACTCTACAAAGACACTTGGATTAAGATGGGATCCACAGAATGATACACTAAGTTTTAAAGTTGACATCCCCAGTATTGATGTACCTCAGACTAAAAGAAGTGTATTATCTAAAGCAGCAAGAGTATTTGATCCATTAGGGCTCATTACTCCGTTTACTGTTCGCTCAAAGATATTATTTCAAGAACTATGGTCTAAAGGTCTGTCATGGGATGATATAATTCCAGTTGATATTTCCAGAAAGTGGATAGATTGGTTTGAAGAATTAAAGGAGTTAGAACATTTGAAGATACCCAGATGTTATGCACGACTTACCAAATCTCAAGTTAAAGAAATTGAAGTTCACGGGTTTGGTGATGCATCCGAGAATGCATATGCCTCAGTCCTATACCTAAGAATTATATCCAAAAGCAACAATATAAGTACCAGTCTTGTAATGTCCAAAAGTCGTGTAGCCCCTGTTAAGAAAATATCCTTACCTAGGCTAGAATTAATGGCTGCTGTTATCACTGCTCGTCTCTGTAAATATGTCTGTTCGATGTTGGATTGTGATGTCACTCGAGTCGTTTGCTGGACTGACAATTCATCAACATTTCACTGGGTTAAAGGGACAGCTTCACAGTGGAAACCATTTGTAGCTAACCGAGTAATGGAGATTCAAGGAATCTTTGAACCAAGTGTATTTCGCTACTGTCCAGGAAAAGATAATCCTGCTGATTTACCAAGTAGAGGAATAAAAGTTCAAGAACTTATGGATAGTAAACTTTGGTGGAATGGTCCATCATGGTTAACGAAATCAGAAGAAGATTGGCCTACTGGTCTGAAGTCCTCAAGTTCAAGTCACGATAATGAAGCTATAATCTCCGAGAAAAGAAAGAAATCGCTTATAGTTTGTATTGGTCAAGTAGAAGAACCACTCATCAACTTTGATAGATTTAGCAGATACCTCAAACTCATTAGGACAGTAGCCTGGATCAAGCGATTCATCCGAAACCTAAAAGTCAAGAAAGAAGACAGAAATTTGCATACACTGTCAGTACCAGAAATAGAAGCTGCTGAGGTTTATTTACTGCGTCAGGTTCAGGAATCATCATATAAAGAAGAGATCGAGTCACTTAAAGTTAATACAGTGCCAACCTCTAATCATTTGTCTAACCTGAATCCATTTTTTGACACATCAACAGGATTCTTAAGAGTTGGTGGTCGAATTCACAAGTCAGTTTTACCAGAAGAAGAAAAACATCCGGTAATACTTCCATCATCGCATCCAGTAGTAAAGTTGTTAATAGCCCAAGTACACAATAAAGAACTTCATGCTGGAACAGAACATACTTTGTCTATTCTACGCCAGAAGTATTGGATATGTAAAGGTCGATCCTCGGTTAAGCAAGTACTCAATAAATGTTTACTTTGTCGTCATTACTATACAAAGCCATTCTCCCAGCTAATGGCCCCTTTGCCAGCAGACCGCATTCAACCATCTGCACCATTTACTAATGTTGGATTGGACTTTGCTGGACCTATTCATCTTAAAGATTATAACAAAGTGTATATTTGTCTATTTACATGTGCTGTCACGCGTGCGGTACATCTAGAATTAGTAACTGATATGTCTGTAGAGAAGTTTTTGTTAGCGCTTCGTCGTATGGTATCCAGACGCGGTATGTGTCACACGATTTGGTCTGATAATGCAAAAACTTTCAAGTGCGCAAACAAAGAACTACTAAAGTGTTGGAGAATCGTAGAAGATCCCCAGACTCAAACTCATTTAACCAATAAGAAAATACATTGGAAGTTTATAGTTGAAAGAGCCCCGTGGTGGGGTGGCTTTTACGAGCGGTTGGCTAGAAGCATCAAGACCCCACTAAAGAAGATTTTAGGAAAATCATTATTGGACATTGAAAGTTTTACAACTATTCTGACCGAGGTAGAATGCCAAATTAATAGCCGTCCTCTCACTTATGTTAGTTCTGATCCTAAAGACCCTGAAGTAATTACTCCTGCACATATCCTTATTGGAAGACCATTTCAACCGTTTCCATCCCAAGAGACACCCAAGGCTGAGCAAACATCCAAAGCTATCACCAATCGTTGGCGTTACCATCAAAGAATGGTGAACAACTTCTGGAACCGTTGGAGTTCAGAGTATCTCAAGTCGCTTAATACGCTTAAACGATGGACTTGACTTGGAAATGGAATTCATGTAGGAGATCTAGTGTTAATTAGTGAAGATCGCGTAGCTCGTGGTCAATGGTTACGTGGAAGAGTACAAGAAATCTACTTAGGACGTGATAATCTTATTCGTTCAGTTTTATTGAAGACCTCCACGGGTGTGTTAAGAAGACCCGTTCAACGACTCCATTTATTAGAGGCAGTGGATGCAGATATCTGAACTGTAAAGCTAAATTTGTTGAAATTTTATTGACTCTGCATCCGGGGGGAGGATGTTCTCACACAAATCAGCTGTGTGCTTGTTCCAATTTGTTAATTAGAGTTAATTCCCTTTTTTTGTACTGGATAATAGAGAATAAAACATGTCTATTAAAATGAAGTTTGATAGGTTTGTTTACAGCAAGTAAGTTGCTGTATTTCAAGTTAAAGTATTGCCATTGAGGGCAATTAAGTTTCAAGCCCTAAGTTTATAATACAGTCCTCACTTCAAGTACACCTGTCAATGGTGTTTAGGGTAATTTATTGTATTTTACTATCCAGAATTAGCAATCTACTCTTTGTCAGATGAATGTCGGAGGGGGGGGGGGGGGCTGGAAGGCCAGACAAATCCCCGTTTACAAAGAAGAAAAAATTAGAAAATATTACGGCCTCATCATGGCAACACGCTTTCCTGCTATTGCAGCCCATGGTTCAAAATGTAGCCTATGAATAGGTAAAGAACGCAAGCTTGTGTAGCGTACCCAAGGGCTAATATTAACGCAATACGCAACCCCTTTCCGCTAACATAAAATCCTGATCGGTAGACGAGGGCAAGGTGTCAGCCAAAAGGTAACACTTCCCTGAACAGAACAACACAGATATTTGGTCTAGACACTTTAATATAAATCAAGTCAACATAAAATGTGAAGAGAAACAAAACAGTTATATGGTGTAAAATAGATCTGCCATAGGTGTTGAATGTAATTACGAATTGTACTTCCGTCGGCCACAACGTACTAATCAATTAGTAAAGGGATTGGGGAAACTTCCGAAAGTATATAGAGTAGGTACACGCTGCCGCTACCCGAAAACTATCGTACCAGTTTATCTAGAGTGGTTGAAACTTTCAACCGCTTACCAAGTACGATTATACAAACAATACGATTAACTTTATTACGAGTCATCGGTGATTCGATATGAAATCAAATAACAAAATAAATAGTCAACAAGTACTAGCTATTTCTTCTATGCGATTAAATTGTGTACGAGTCTTATTCTTAGTTGTTTTACTAATCCTATTCTTAGTTGTGGACGACTCCACCAACGGGTGTGGGCGACTTTACTGTGGACGACTTTGCTTGTGGACGACTTGACTGGTACCCTTAACATGTACATATACATTTAGAAACAGCCATATATGAATAAACAAGGTTCCCCTTCTCTGAGAGAAATTCAACATATCATCAGATTTGGATGTCGCTAATGCATAAGAAATTAAGATGCAAGGATGCATTTATAGGAGAAGAAATATTAAGATGGTTGGAAATAGCTACTTATATTGTGGAAACTTTTCTCACACAGCTTGATAAACAGGAAAATGTAACTAACATTTAACATTTGATATGAGTAGACCTTAGGGTCGAGGTACCTGGAAAAATTGCTCTCATACCACACTGTATGGCATATGCCAAGTGGAAGCTGAACAGCAGGACGCTAAACTCCATTTCATTTCATTTTTTCATCTCGTTTCATCTGTGACAAAGCTAACTAAAACATTTAACATACAATGTAATTAAATTAAAGCTTTCATCTTATAACTGTTGAGTCTATTTAAGTCGACTAATATAGTATATTTTTTTTATCAGTTAACTACATCAGAAAGATCAAGACAGTTTGAAATGGCTATTCATATTGTGGAAATTTTTTCTCACAAAATTTGATAATCAGGCAAAATGTAAGTAACATACATATTTGTATTTTTAATTAAGGAACTAGTTCTATACACTTGCTTGGTAATCTGAGTTTTTCTAATCGGGGCAATGCCTAGGACTCTGCCCTTTCAAGTACTTGGCATGCTTGATTTTTAACAATCACATCCATAGATTTTCTTCAAGTTGTGATAAGTGTATTTTTACTGTAAATAGCAGTATAAATTTGTTGGACAATATTTTACTTTTCAAATAGATTTTAAAAGGTAATATCTAATTTGTTGCCAATGGAAAAAAAATATGAATGGGCCAAAATAATTAGACATTGCCAAGTAAATAGGTGCTGTCCTGATGTAATAGAGAATTTGGATTTGGAAACTCAATACATGTTGAAACCGGATGAATTGTTGACCTATTATGAGGTTTCAGTCTCAGATCTCCCGATTTTTTTCTTCTGACTTCTAAGTTCTAACCCATTTGATTTGAATATAATAATCTGCCCGGGTCTGTAACTGGACAAGACATACTAAGTGTTACGCAAAGTTAAAACAAAATAGAGACTCACTCTGGATATTGCAAAATAAATTGTTTATCTAAACATTGTGAACCATAAAAAAGTATTCTTATTGCTTATTTTTTTTATTTTTTAGACTGCAACACCATTGAAAGAGATTTTGATGTATGATAACAACGACAGAACCCAGACATCAATTTGACCCAATTTTTAAATATTGATTTTTGTTTTTAATGTTAAATATTCTCCCAAACACAATCAGATTTTAATTCTCTTTACAAATTTATGTATCATATAGACAGTAAAGTGACATATAACTCACTTAGAAATATGGTCGGAAATCATAAAGTATTTAATAGGCAATATTTAGAAACCAAATGTAGATCAAATATACCCAGAATTACAAAAAACCTTGACCTGCATTAAGGTGACTTTCCCGTTCTACTTTTCTTTGTTATTAGGGTGATCCTGACCTACAACTAACCTACTCGTATATCAAATATTTCAACTGCCAAGGGAACCCGAGAGGGGGCGCAAATGGTAAACACACCCACATTGGATCAGAAGGTCTTGTCATTGAGTCAAATAATTCAATTGTCTAGGGTCCTTAAAGTGAACACAATGGGGAGGGGAGGTCTATTCCGGGCTTGTGCCCAATTATACCTTGCCATGTCCTACACTACTGACATGATGGACCTATGACCTAAAATCTAGCTGAAAATTCTCGGCCAACGTCTTATACTCATTGAACCATTATGCCTCCCCTCCCTTGCTTATGTACATATTATTTAATACATGTATTTGCAACTTTCTTTTAAATTATGTAATCTTGATGCTTTGCTCCATTTATGTAAAAATGTCATAAAATATTAGTGCATAATAAATCTTATTAGTGCTTGGTTTGGATGTTATTAAATTTAGACATTTTTGAATTATATATTTTGGGGGTATGGGGTAGAAATACTGTGTATATATCTTTATATTTTCTCAGTTCTTGTTTTAGTGTAAAAAAATAACTTTTTTATATTTTGGCATGGGGAAAGGGGGGGGGGGGGGCATTATATAACACAATTTTGTTAGTATAATAATTATTTTTCTGTTAACATTCAAATGTATATTTACTTTTTTCTCATCATGTTTGAATAAATAATAATTTAACAAAAAAAATATTATTGTTACCTCATTATTCAAACATTACAGGTTAAACAGAGTAACGGGGGTGGGGGTACTGCAAGGGAAAGCTTGCTATAATGGATACAAATTGGGTGAAAATACAACACAAGTTTTTGGTTGGTGGTTATACGCAAGTTTGTATTGAACCACACAAGTTTCAAAAAATTCAACACTAGTTTCAGAAATTTCAACACAAGTTTCAGAAATTTCAACACAAGTTTCCGAAATTTCAACACAAGTTTCAGAAATTTCAACACAAGTTTCAGAAATTTCAACACAAGTATTGTGTCGCTTTTCACACAAGTTTGTGTTGTTTGCTAAATTTTAACACAAGTCTTGTGTTGTTTCAACATTTAACACAAGTTTGTGTTGTTTCAACACGAGTTTGTGTTGTTAAATAGTAACACCCAACTTGTGTTGAAAACAACACAAGTTTGTGTTGTTTCAACACAAGTTTTTTTCAGTGTAATAATTTTAATACCAGTCCTCTCCTCCAAATCATATCAAATTCTTTGTTGAAATCTGTATACACGTGTTTTTTTTTTACTTTAGTATTTGTTAATAATGGTCTTAAGAATAAATATATTGTCAGCAGTGCGATGGTCTTTACGAAAACGGCTTTGGGAAGGATCAATATTTGCCGAAAAGTACATTGCCCATGCATATTGCGTAACCGGAAGTTTGGTTTTTAATGTTGTTGATTATCCAGTATCTTCTGGCCAAATCAAACAAGAGTTGGACCCCCACCCGCAAACAATCCCTTCATTCTTGCATTAATATACACAAAGATGAACATAGATATGACCCATGAAGATAGAAATATTATAATAAGAAAATAGGAGTGTTGAATGTTGAATTGGCATGTAATCAAATGGCATTCTTAGATTAATTTCACTGGCGTCAACATCTTGTTTTAGCACTAGTTACCCCCCTTAGACTTTAATTATGATTATATAAACGTCCGGATGATCTAGCCGATGACCTATTCTCAAATGTTGACAGCGCATCCAGATATTTTTCTGGACGATAGAGACTAGCAACCGGTTTTTTTCTAAAGACTGACGCACAAAATGTGTGATCATTTATCTATTTACAGAGATCAATGCGGTAACTATGACGTAATTGCCTTGAAGTATTCTGAATGTAACTTGACCCAAAAGTCAATGAATAATATTGACATAATACTTTCCTTTTAAACAGTTTATCAATTTGATCCTTTAAAAGGGGTCAGTCAGTGTGTCTGTTTGTAGTGAAGGGGTGGGTCTAACACGCGCCCTACGAAACATTAGGTCTGGCACTGAGTCAAGTGCGCGTTATAGCCGTTAGATTCTCCAAAGAGGACTTGTAACCTGAAACCAGCGTTGTTTTCAAGTTGGAAACCGACGTTAAACATGCATTATGCAAGAACTAAATCTAATTATTTCAAGTCTTTATTTAGGCTTCAGATGTCATAGAAATTATAAATTAGATATTTATTTACACATCAAGTACAACATTAACTCTGTAGACCCACGGATGGCTTGGATTCAGCTTGGATTTCGTTGACTGATTTAATTATAAATGGCGTTGTGTACGAAGCGAGGCCGCTGTTGAGCGAGCTCTTAACAAATGACATCTAAACTATTTAAAGTGCAATAAACCACAGATAGTGACAAATTATACAATACCTGGAGACCGTGTGATGACGGACAGGTATTCTGTCTTAATAATATCAATAAAAATATTTTTTCTTTCCCCAATAGGCACGACGCAGAGATTATGTAGATGGAGTTAACACCTGTCAATCAAACGATCGGCCATACTAAGAATCAGTGACGATGGAATTCAACCCCATTTCTAGTCAAAAATTACACTGGTGATAACTATGTTCAGAATAAAGTGATTTGACTGAAATTTTCAATATATTCTTCTTTCATCATTTATTTTTGAACTGTTATAGTCAGAATGGCTAACTCCTTATAGAAATCTCCCACAATCAGGCGCGGATCCAGAGGGGGGGGGGGGGGGTCCAGGGGGGCCGGACACCCCCCCCCCCCCCCTGCTCAGGCTTGAAATTTTTTTATGCAATTTTATTGGCGATTTTTAGACCTGTAATTTTGGAATTTACCTTCCGGAAATACGTCAGAATGCACCAAATTGAATCTAATGCACCGTTTATCGGTTGAGCGCGATTAGTTAAGCAATTATCAAACCTAGACCCCCTTCCCCCTGCAAAAAATGTATCTTTAAGTAAGCTGTTACACACACTGTTAAAAACAGGCTATAGCCTAATATAAGCATTAATGAATTTCAGTATTATGTACGTTTTGTCTACAACAAAAACATATCTGTTTATTTTTACAGTTTGTTATTGGAGATTTTGGCTTGAGTCAAGATCAAGAGAAGGTGCAAATGGGAATGTGGGCCATGATGGCGTCACCAATTATCATGTCCGTCGATCTCCGAAATTTTCGAAATGAGTCATGTAATTACAATCGTTTACTTAATAAGAGGCTCTAGCCTGTTGTTGTTATTTATTACAGATTTAACGTCCAATACATATTATATGATCATGGATTGAAAGTTGGTAAAAACATACAATTGGACACACGAAATAAAAAGTCCTTGTATATTAAAAAGTCAATCCAAATCACACTTATAAAACCGCTGTCGTGAGAAGAGAGGGCGGGTCATTTTCTCCCTTTGTTATAATAAAAAAAAACATGTTAAAAAGTCCTTGTATATTAAAAAGTCAATCTAAATCACACTTATAAAAAGGCTCCAGCCTAATGTATCTTTAATAAGATGATTTTAGCTATTAATCAGGAATGGAAACCAGGGGAGCTATATGTTTGGGGTCCTCCCACTATGCCAGTTTTTAATCCCCAAACGGTTTATAATTAACACCCTAATCAAGTTGGCCAGTTTCATAGTGTAGAGAACTGTGTTCAGCAAATTAATCAGTTAGCATATAGCATGTGAACTGTGTTTATCATATTTATCATGATGATGAGATCTTTTCAAAGGATACTATATATGGAACCACTGCTGGTGCCTCTATGAAGCCCAGAAAATGGAAGTACCGGGAGTTGGAAGACTGGTAACTGAAAAGCTGCGCCACCACGAAGGGTAGGTATTACACCGTCATCCAGTACGGAGATGCTTAGTTATACTTAGTAGGCTTGTAAAAATTAATTTTAGAATTATTGAAAATGTATATTTTATAGGAAAATGTTTGTAAGTTAATGGAAAATGATTAAAGGAAATGTTTAAATGATAACTTGTACATTCTATGCTAAAATGATAAAAAATGTATTAAAAAATGTGAATGTGAAATGGAACAAAGTACTGAATTGAACTGTCCTTCGGAGAACTGTTTTAATCCCCAGGTAGACCCTTACTTAATCCTAACTAATCCCCATTGTTACATCGTTACTTGTTAATTAATTGCTTAACAAAAGAACTGGGGGTAAAGATGTTTGACTTGTCCGCAGGTTTATATTGCCTGGTGTGCTTTGCGTATAGCGTGGTCCTCCTGCAGACTACTAAAAAGAAATTAATTCTATTACCAATTACCTTAGGACTAGACACACCTGTAAATTTTTCAACAGAAATTCTAAACAAAATTGGAAGTTTCATTAAAGCTTTATATATCTATATATTAGAAAATGTTTCAAAAATTTTCGGTACCAGTTGTTTACTAAGGGTATGCATTGCATTGTCTTCTGCGTATGGTGTGCGCATGTCAATTGAGTACTTTGATCGGTAGTGGTGCAACAGTGCCTCATTTGTGGAAACTGAACACTCATGGTAGTCCTTATTGTAAAATTTAACAGCCTTATGTATCTCCATAAAAGACACAAATTCTGGTATAACCAAGACCTTTGAGCGAGCCCCCTGTTTTGGAAGAACTCTTGCATGCTTAGTTTTCAAAAAATACGTCATATTGTACTTTATTGCGTCACTTCTGCCGGTGAAATTTTTAGTGGTTGAGTTCAAAAATGTGGGGAAAAATACAGAAGTAAAAGATGCTGCGGCACGGTTTTTATTTCGGAAATATTTGTCAGTGATACCATGCCATGTTTTTAATAGAGGGGAGACAACTACTTCGTCTACATCAGCGAATAGAACGTATTTTGATTGGTGCATGTTTCTGTACAGACAGTCATGCACATGCGCTAGTTGTCCATAATAGTGAATGTCAGATGTGTTAATGGGTAAATTCCACTGCTGTAATTTCAATACACCATTTCGTTGATAATATCTCAAAACATCATCCACCGTGGAGTCACGAAAATCATACATAATAAACATTTCCATACCAAACATTAGATCAGTTTCCATCATTTGAATCAGTGCCATTTTATCGTGGAAGTCATAAAAAGCCGGGACACATCGAGTGAAATTACGTTGCAGGATTGTGTGGTTTTGAACATGGAGGTAATTTGAGGGGTTCCCTGATGATTCTGTGTCTAATGTGGAACTGGACACAACTGAGATTATTTCTGGGTTTTGTGATGAGTTCAACAGCTTGCACGTAATTATGCCGGAACGGTACCTGAATAAGACGGATCAGTATGTACATTTAATCTTGTTATGTCGAACATAACCAGAGCTTACCTTGTTAGTCATGTGGACTAGACCGACAATGACCCCCCCCCACACACACACATCCCACCCCACTCACTTCACCACATTTCTTCGTTGTAACCCAGAATCCAAAACTTCTAATGAAGCACACACTCGCTTTAAATGTTTATTTATAAATTATAAATACTCTGTTCTCAAATACCTATTTAGATAAAAATAATGTATCTTTAATAATAAATACTTACTTATATCCCCATTTTGGCTCAGGTATATATTCTAATACAGCTGGGTAGAAAACATGCTGTTCGGCTTCTATATGAGACACACACTTGAAAACATCCGGCGTTAAATGGTCGTGCAGTATGGCTATAATCCGTATAACCGGTGCGTCTCTGTTATCGTAAAACGCCGAATAGACGTACGACGCATTTGCATCACCCACTGGCTGAAACCCAGATTTTTCTGTGGAGTTTTGGGGGTCCCCTGTCGATGATCGTGTGTTCTTCTTCGATGGTATAAAACGCATAAAGTTTTTCACAGATATTTCCATTATAAATAAACTAAGTACACTAGCAGCAATCGTACAAATTAAAAATCGGAAGTAGGTTTTCATTTTGATTCCGGTTATTCTACGGTCTTTCAGTATTTGTTATTTGTAGAAGTCAGAATCTTCGGTAATAGCGGAAAACCTTAGGCAGAGTGACTGTCCTGGACATGGATTAACACCTAATAAGTTGAATGGCATGTACTATTCTGTATTTAAGGAGGATAATATTCACGGATTAAATTAAATTTATACAATACAAGCGCAGGTAACAATACAAAAAAGGACAATGATTAGATAATAGAAGTAATAAGATTTAAGCTTACTACACAATTAATGAGTCGACTGTCAACCGTCTTTATTTATTTAATGCATCATTTTGTTATCTTATTTAAATTTCAATAGATTTCATTTAATACCAATACTACCTGAAGCCAGTAATCTTGTATATGCTTTAAAGCTTAAAAGCATGTATAGCTATACAAGATTACTGGCTTCCGGTAGTATTGGTATTAAATGAAATCTATTGACATTTAAATAAGATAACAAAATAATGCTTTAAATAAATGAACAAATTATTAGAGGAATAAATGTAGGATTATATCGGCATAACAATATAACGGATTAATATATCAGTTGAATAAACATCAGTCCTAAACATATCAAATAAAATGTTTACATGTATTGTGTACGGAAGACCATTATGATCAATCAAATCATAATGAAACAATTCAGTCAAAAGTAATGTCAGGCAATCGAACTGAAAAAAAATATTAATATATCATATGGTTGGCCACATAAAGTGTAGAAAATCTAATATAACACTCATTTTACTTTCCTTTTAATTGAATGCCCCAAGTTCGTACTGAATTGACCACTTTGTCTGGAATCACTTTCCTTTGTGCGATTTATTTCGGGCACCGATTATTATTAATGAATTCTGCTGCTGCTACAGTCTGATTGGGTGCCGGTATTCGCTCGGCATAAAATGGGATTTTGGTTACCAAAAATTTGGGCATTTTTAGTTCACAGGCTAGAATAGCAGAAAACCGCATTTGTAAAGGATAAATTTCTCTGGAAGGACCACGTTGAATAGCTGTATCCACGGATTGGAATTGAACGAAAAGGCCCTTGCGGCCGTTAATTTTCAATAGTATTTCACGTCGAGGGACCCGTCTCCGTGGAAAGTAAACGATTGGTTGGTTGATTGGAATTCGAGTCAACCCACTCAACTCACCGCAGATGACGAACATTGTAACGCAAACTAACGAATGTTTTGGATTAGTTCCAACAAAATCCACCGCCCAATGACTCTTATATATATTAACATGTGTCATTGCATTGTAAACGCAATATAAAATCACGTGATTAGAAAATGGCATACAATACATAACATTTGAATTGCACTCGATATTATGTATGTGATCGCTGATTGGTGGAAAGTGGGGAAAAATGTTTTGTTTTTTTTCTGACACTATTTTTTCAATAAATATTTTACATACTATAAAAGGGGCTTATATAAATTCATCTCCCGAGGACATTATTTACAATAAAATATAAATACATTGTATAACAAAAATGTTTCGCGAATGGTCGGCTTCAACGCAGACCACGAACAGATTTCGACATATCTAACACGTTCGATTTCATGAACATTTTTGCAGAACATTTATGTTCGTGATTTTGAAGCCGCAAAATTGCCGAACAAATTGATCGGAACCATATTTTCATGAAGTTGATGTATTTACTGGATGGAATATCAGGCATAAGCTTTTATCTGGCTGTCAAAATTTATCATGGAGGTCCGTGCAACCGGTGCCGCTGTCTGTAAACGGGAATATTTTCGGGCATTTCAGGCCTGCCCATCCCCTCAAGCACGCCTATGCTCTCTTGTAGATCATGTCTTTCCAGTTTGAGCTACAATTTATCACTACAGTCACGAGACTGCATGGGCTTAGTTTATTTCTACGTCTAGCCCCCGGATCCATTCAATTTCTTTCATATCATTGTTGTTTATTTCTTTGTGTTGTTTGTCTTGTCCACAGGATTGTCTTGTCGGGCGTGTTCAGCTTGTAGTCTGGTCCTCCTGTAGTTAATTCTTATACAAATTACTTTAGGACTACGCACACTTGTAGTAAATCTTTCAACTATAAATCTCCAAAAATGTTTTAAGTAGCCTTTCGGGTTCTATTTATCTATAAATTAGTAGAAATCTTATTTTATTTATAAATTAGAAAATGTTTTAATAATGTTCGGAACCAGTCGTTCACTCAGGGTATGCATTGTGTTTTCTTCTGCGTAGGGAGTGCGCATGTCAAGTAGGTACTTTGATCGGTAGTGATGCAACAAGGCCTCTTTTGTGGAAACTGAACACTTGTGGTAGGCCTTACTGTAGAATTTGGCAACTTTATGTACATCCATAAAATACACAAGTTTCGGCTTAACCAAAACCTTTGAGCGATTTCGAATAAGTCTGGTATGCGTAGTTTTCAACAAATACGTCATACTGTACTTCAATGCGTCACGTCTACCAGTGAAATCTTTTGTGGTCGAGTTAAAAAATGTGGGAAAAAATGCCGAAGTAAAAGATGCTGCGGCACAGTTTTTATTTTGAAAATTTTTATCAGTGAGGTCATGCCATGTTTTGAAAAGAGGGGAGACAACTACTTCGTCTACGTCAGCAAATAAAACGTATTTTGATTGGTGCATATTTCTATACAGACAGTCATGCACATGCGCCAGTTGTCCATAATAGTAAATGTCAGACGGTTTAATGGGTAAATTCCATTGTTGTAGTTTCAATACACCATTTCGTTGATAATATCTGAACACGTCATCCACAGTTGAGTCACGAAAATCATACATAATAAACATTTCCATACCAAACATCAGATCAGTTTCCATCATTTGAATCAGCGCCATTTTGTCGTGAAATTCATAAAAAGGTGGAGTGCATCGAGTGAAATTACGTTGTACGGTTGTGTGTTTTTGAACATGGAGGTAATTTGAAGGGTTCCCCAATGGTTCTGTGTCTAGTGTGGAGCTGGACACAACAGAGATTATTTCTGGGGGGTTTGATGAATTCGCCAGTTTGCAGATGATCATGCCGGAACGGTACCTGAAGAAGACAGATCAATAAGTACAATTAAACCTCATATGTCGAAGTCAAGAGGAGATAACCAAGTTAATTATTCGGACTATAGCTAGACTGGTAATTGTCTCCCATTGACTTCATCACATTTCGTCGTCGTAAACCAGAATACAAAATTTGGGCAAATGAAGTACTTACTCATTGTAATTATATTTCCACGTATACATTGTTTATTTTAAAATTGTAAATACATGTATCTATACCTGACAGAGTGACGGATTTAATATATGTCTATTCCCAAATCCCTATTCAGATAAAAATAAAATAATGCATTTTTAATAATAAATACTTACTTATAACCCCATTTTGGCTCAGGTATATATTCTAATACAGCTGGATAAAGAACACGATGTTCGGCTTCTATATGAGACACACACTTGAAAACATCCTGCGTTAAATCATCGCGAAGTATAGCTATAATCCGTATAACAAGGGTGTCTCTGTTGTCGTAAAACGCAGAATAGACGTACGACTCATTTACATCACCAACTGGCTGAAACCCAGAGTTTTCTGTGGAGTTGTTTGGTTCCCCTGTCGATGATCGCGTGTTCTTCTTCAATGGTATAAATCGCATAAAGTTATTCACATATATTCCCATTACAAATAAACTAAGTATACTAGCAACAACAATCGTGAAAAATAAAAATCGGAAATAAGTTTTCATTTTGATTCAGGATATTTTCTTTTTTTCAGTATCGATAATATGACGGATAAATATATCATTTGAATAAACACCCCGAACATAAGAAATGAAACATATGTTGCCTACGGAAGACCACAAGGATCAATTAAGCGAATATAACAACTCGTCCAGATCCTGTTGTAGTATAAAAAAGTAAAACAAAATTTTGAACTATAATAATTGAAACGAAATGGGATCTGTGTTTTAATCAGATTGCAGTTTGGTTATCCTTTCTTGGATAAATTCAATGTTATTACTTATTTTCCCGGGGAGAATTGGTCACACATTAAGACTGTTTACTGACAGCGTCTGTTATCGCAAACTAGGTTGTACAACATATTTTCAGTCAGTGTGGGTATTCTTCGAGTGGCCCGACACACTGATCAGCAGTGAATATTCACTAGGCCTCTACAATCACTGATAATGAGTCGCCAATATTAACTTTATTCCTTCTGCAAAAATAAATAAAGGTGTTTAAAGTACATTTATATGAAGGCAAAATATATTTCATATTTAGTGCAAATAGTTTGTAAAATGAATAAAAGGCACCATTCTGCTAGGACCAGTGATGTCTCTTGATTGATGCCACGTGATGTGGCGTCATAATTTTGAAACCAGTCATCTTTTACAGAGTTATTAGAATACTTTCGTAATAGTCTGTGTGGCCCGTATCTTTGGAATCAAGAGAGATGTCACTCTTAGAAGTATCTATTTGGGCAGATAATTTTTCACTTGTAGCAGTTTCAACCCACAAACATATAAATCAAAACAAATTATGACATTAATCCATCACTTGGTTCTTGTCCTTTTAGAAATCTAATATTACATGTTAGGCTCATTTCTCGTAAACATTGGTTAAAGTTCCGACAAGAAGACAAGGAAGACCCCCAACAAATACCAGTACTCTTTCACAGAATGATATCCAATTGAGGTGTTTGTGTAGATGCACCCATATGCAGCACATGAAACTGGTTCAGCATCCCATGAAAATTTTCGGCCAATTTACATTTTTTCTGTATTTTGCCACCTTCACGCGATCGTGTATTGTGTTTATTAGATATCTTTCTGTGAAGAATTTAACATCTTCTACAGTTCGATCCTACATTTCAGCAAAGTTATGAATAAGCCGGGTGTTACACAAAACTTTATAATTTCAGCCCAGCTGTGCCATATCTTTGCCAACAAATCAATTCTAATTCATGAAATGGTTTCTTAATCTTTTCGTAAATAACAATTGGTATATTATTGGTCGAGTATTTTACAGCTACGAGAAACTTTCTATTTAATCGGAAATTCCAATAAACAATTTATTTTTAGTTCGGGAGAATGTGCGACAGGTGGTAGACAATATTTAAATGGTGTTTAGATTTATATTTCCATAAACTTATGAACAGAAAATAAATTGGGTATTACGTCCTACTGTGTAACGTGCACGCCAATGTGTACACGGGACCTCAATGTTTTGTCTCATCCGAGCGACTATACGTTGTCCCTTGCCAAACCCTCTGTCCTGCAACACCAAGCCGGTAAACCTGTTGACCGTCTTACCCATAACAAATTTATTTTGCAGATATAATGTATGGAAGGCCAGTCTAGATATAAAATAATAATATCTGTACAATAGGTACCCTGGAAACAAATGGGTTCACTGACCACCAACTTCATATAATATCTGGTTCTACAAATTTGGACATAAGATTATTAGTAACCACCACGAGCTACGAGAGAATAGCCCCATAGATAAACCCTATGCAGAACAGACATCGAAAATGAGAATAAACAATTTTCTTTAGTTCGAGGGGAAGTTGCTACAGGTGGTGGGTCATATTTAAATGAACCTGTGGTTACTATCGGTCTACATGATACCAGGGACGGGCTAGGATTTCTTGAATTTACTATTGTTTTAAAAGCAGTATCCATGAAGAATCGCCATTATGGATTCGCATTTGATTGCCGTTTTAAATGTAATTCATCCAGGATATATTCAAAGATAGTTTTTGGATTTTGAGTTGTACTCAGCTATCCCCACCCTCCCCATGCGTGATATATGACATATTACAAGTCATACCCAAAGTTTTAACTTTCGCAACACCTTGGTTGAGGCTCACTGTTCTAAGTCTTTAAATGTATTTAATCCACTTTAAGTGGATTACAAATATTCAGATAAATGTGTCATGTATTCAATATTTTGGGATATTGAAAGGAACCATCAAAATGGGTAAACTGTGCTGCGTGGCAAAGGAATAATTATATTTCATATTTGAAAAATTACTGCGGCAAATTGAAACCTTTTGAAAATCATAATTAGATAACATATAAATTAATCTTTAGTATGCCTTATTTTTTACTCAACATCTTTTAATTTTATATATTTTAGTGTTAAAAATTAGGATTGAAATTAATTGCATATGAAATTGATTGACAAGGTATACCTTTCCCCTAATTTAATTATAAATGGATTCATCTCCCTTGACTGAAAATTTAATTTTGTGTGTGTGTGAGAGAGAGAGAGAGAGAGTCTCTAATTCAACATCACCCAAAGTCTTCGACATTGAAAGTACGAAGTAATTGTCAATTTGAATTAACATCGATGTTGTGATCTTACCGGTAAAAGATGGGCTCATATCCAATGTTTAAGGCCCGATAAACATTTTACCATTGATACGCGAATCGTGTACTGTAATGTGTTTCGGCGACATTTGAAAAATGAGCCTAGACATAATATTCCACAAGTCATGACAAACGGTGACCTCGTATTCTTATCTGGAGAGCATTCGCAATAAATACTATGTGTGTAAACTGGAGTAACCATTAAAAACAAAAACGATTGAATGTAAATCTGTTTATATAATATTACATTATTATATGCGTTGCGTCTGAATATTACGTTCGTTCATTCGTTTCTGGGGTTTAACGTTCACTTCCACCAAGGGTGATGTCGTAGACAATCCAGAATATTAGCAATTTTGCTCCTTTAATACTATAACCCGTTTCGCCCGATTGAACGAACTAACGCACACCCGCATTTATTACCCATTCACGTAAACCAACTTATATAATTACCTGAAAAACATCAAGAGACAACCAATCACATACAATACATCATAAATTATATGGATTCGGACTGGTTGGCGACGATGAAAAGGTTTATTCCCTATATAATGTATTAGCTCAACATATCATGACCTGTAATGCGATTAACAAAACATTCGATGCGATGTGCAAACTGGAGGATACAAACAACCAACGACTCATGTGAACAATCTCATTCATTCAAGCAATTACTTCACACGGTTTAATCAAAAGCATGCACGCAAAAAACCCCAGTCAATCCGAAATGAAATGAACGTCCTACTGTTCTGATCCTAAATTGGGCTAATGAAGACGGACATACGCCATACAGTGCGCTATGGGGGAAATTTGGGCCGGGCAGCGTCGCTACGGCCTACTCTTATCGAATTCCAACTGCCAGGGGATCTTTTACGTGCACGCCAATATGTACACGGGACCTCGGTTGTTCGTGCCATCGGAGCGACTATACAGCTGTCCTTGTCGGACCCTCCGTCCTGCATCACTGACAAAGGGTGGGACCGACCACACCGGAAAAATCTGGATGAACTTTCTCGTCCAATGCAAGGATCGAACACCCGACCTGCAGACTGGTGAGCCGGTGTCTTACACACTTAGCCAAAGACTTGAACCAGTTCGTGTAAATATGCAACGTTTCGTCCAACTTGGCATTAAGAATTCGAAACAAGTAGAGCCGCTGTCCGGGCAAAATGTCCCCACCGTACAACTGGCATATATGACTGTCTTGATAACCCGGTTATTACAGGAAAGCGGGACTTAAAACCTCATTTTATTTCAATTTATTGACTAAAGGGTTACGTGTGTGTTTCCTGACTTTATGCGTTTGTGTGCACGCAAAAGAATCCTTGGTAGCGGACCGCGTCCTGTAAATTTTTAGGTAATAGCATATTACATCTGCCCAGTTGGTGCCGGAAGGGGATACGCTAAACCCCTTTACATTTGCCAAACTTAACTCGGCGAATTGTCGCTTTAAGATGCGACGTCATAAGTTGTTCTATGAGATTATAAAAGTTTCTGGTTAATTAAAGTCGTCCATTGTAGTCCACTTAATTGAATCCCACCAACATCGGATTATAGTACGTAAAGTAATTCTATTATTTACTGTAAAACCAGTGTTAAGGTACGCCGTAGTTAATTGGTAAACAATAGGTCCGGTTTGTAAGTAAAAGCTTTAAACCCCATTTGTTCAGTGAACGCCGTTCTGACACAACAACAAGATGGGTTCCGTTATAAGCTACACAAAGTCAGATTTTAAAGTGCACGTTTTTACCGGAGACAAGAAAAACGCAGGAACCGATGCAAATGTGACAATAATTCTGCATGGCGAAGCTGGGGATTTCACAGAAGAAATAATTCTTGACAGATTCTTGAAAAATGATTTTGAAAGGGGCAAAAAGAACACGTTTCGCGTCCCGCGTTCTAAGGGGGAAGCGTCGACACTCGGCAAAATCGCTAAAATTGAGTTATGGCGAGATGTTGATGGCGTGAGCAGTGACTGGTTCGTAGATAAAGTTTTAGTTGAGAATGCTGTGACCCGGGATATCTTTATTTTCCCCATTTTTCGTTGGATTAAAGCCGGACATCATTATATGATAAACCATTTAGATACCTCGTTACCACAGTTTGACGAGTATCACAAGCAGAGGAAAATGGAACTAGAGGATAAACAAGAAGGTTATGAATATGAACAGAAGTCCCCATGTTTACCTATGCAGGTATGTATTGTGTAAAACATAGTTTCAGTTTCGCTGGACCGAATTCAGTTTGCAAGGGACCATTGGCTAAGTATGTCAAGGGCCTATTCAGGAGCGGGGTGGGGGAATGGGGCCCAGTGACATAGTTGATCCAAGGTTGTAACATATTACCCTTTGCTCCAATGTGCCCCCCCCCCCTCTACAAAATCCCGGATCCGGGCCTGCGTTATTTACACAAATGAAATTTGTATGTCAGAATGGTAGATAGATATATTCATTTGGCACACATAGATTCAACATAATAAATGCCACACTTACTTAAAGGAGCTAAATCGCTAATATTTGGGATCCAGAAATGGACATAAATGGGTCGTAACGCAAATAATAATTGAAACTGGATGTATATAAACTGATTTACATTCAATCGTTTATGTTTTTGTATACTCTCGGCGATAAACGTCAGAAGTCTCAATCGTATAGAAATCTCGAGCGTCTGGTTATTCCAATCTTTTGTGCATGCCCTCGTCGTATGGTATGTCTAGCCTCGTTCTTCGAGTCCGCTGTTACAAGTGGTACAGAAACGCATTATGGTACACGAATCGTGTACCAATGGTGAAATGTTGATGTTATCTTACATATTGGATATCAGAAGCCCATCTTTTCCCTGTAAGATCCGAACATCAATGTAGATTTAAATTGACTAATAATTCGTATTTTCAATGTCGAAGACTTTGGATGATATTGAGTTGAGTACTTTAAGTACAATTTTTGTTAATAGGCTACTGGGGGCGCTTGGTTGCAGATCAGTCATACCTCCCCCTAAATCATGGGGGCAGTTTCACAAAGCAACTTAACGATGATTAATTTGCGTAAGTTTATCGTAACGTAATCTTACGTAAAAATTGCGTTTCACTAAAATTCTTAACTTACGAAATTCGTAGCTTGTATCGTAAAGTCTATGGCAACTCTAACCTTGTCGTAATTTGGAAATATTTCGTATCTTTGACAAAATGGCCGCCTTTTTACTTTATGTGGATTAGGAACTTCGGTGAGAGAGAGTATTCAGGGACAGATTAAACCCTCTCGACAACCATAGCCTACAGACGAGGAGTTAGTTTCGCGGTACAGACTTGATCGGACCAATATATTACATGTTACCGATCGAAATCCTTGTACAAACTACAACTACGAGTACAGATTGCGTTACGATAGTACTGTGCCACAGCTAGCTTCCAAAAACTAATTGCTGATGGAACATGGGGTTAGCGTACATATCTAGACTAATCGCCTTTTAAGTTTTATGGTCAAGGTCGGATGTACCGTACCGGTATGCCTATATATGGCTATTGGCTTGGCAGACGCAGGCTTAAACCTAGAGTCTGATTGGCCTTCGGTCGTAAGCAAGCATTTACACTACAAGTAGGCCTACAACATAGTATTTAATTTAATTTATCACAAAAAGGAACCCAGAAAAATAATCTCAGTAGGCTAGTTTTCATGAAACAAGATTATGGCTAACGCTCGGTAGGCCTATTACTATTTTTTATGTTTACAGAAGTTTGAATAAAGTGACGCAAAATGACGTCGCGACCATTCGTGACGTATTTAAGAAAAAATATACGAGAGACAGGTTAGGAAAAACGTTACGCCGGCCTATGTGAAACCGATGTAAATAATTCGTATCTTTTTCGGAAGTTTTTCTTCACGCAGTTTTTGTTCTTAAAGTTACGAACTTTTGTGAAACTGCCCCCAGGTCTGGTGGATGCGGGCGTTATTACGTATAATACAAAATGAAAATAAATGTCGTTCGTGTTTGATTTTAAGAAAAAAAAGATACCGCTCCGATTACCATAAACAAATCTGATTTGAGTATTGAATTAAATCAGCGAACTCGTAGGTAACAAGTCAGCTAACTCGTTTGTTGTAAATTTGGTAACAAATATACTAAACTCGTTTGTAGCCAACCCAGTAACAAGTTAGGTAACTTTATAGATAAACTCTCTAGATTATTGGATGACCGTGATATTGAATGGACTAAAATACAATCGTCATTTAATAATTTAATGTAAAATGGATATTCGAGGCTATGTTTATTATCATAGTAATAGTACCTAGTAACCGAGACAATATTATGAAAACTTCAAATATTGATAACTTTGCTCAGAATAATGTAATTGGACTGACATTTTAACAAAAAGGACCAGTTCCTTATCTAAATCTTACATAGTGCATCTTTAATTCTCGGGTCGGTGACGAGTGGTTCTTCAAATCGACTCCGCTGTTCACCGTGACGTTCCTCGAGATATTCCACCCAAGGAAAGGTGTCTAGTCATTCGGATGGCATGAGAAACCAGGGTCCCGAAAATCACATTGGCAAAGATTTCCCCCGACAGTTAGGATATTTGAAACGTTTCTCTCATGATCATCTTTATCAGCCCAGTTGATGCAGAGAAGTAGGACGTTAAACACCATTTTGTTTGTGTAAATTGATTGTTTATAATAATGTATCTTATTCTTTATCTTAGATCAAGAAAATGCCTGCAACTGAACAGTTCTCCTTTGATTACTTGGTGAGTAATGTAGGCCTACTGTAGGCCTACTTCAATAACCCGTATTTTTCACTCCCAAAAATACAGTTTTGATAACATTATCTTTATTGTCCCTTTCGCTCGACAAGCCCCGACAGCAAAAAGACTCGACTCAACTACGCAAAAGCAGCTTTAACTTGGATTATACCAACAATTAGATACTTGGATAATTTCGACTGGTATAGATTGGGCTGAAGTCCACCAATCACAACCTACATATTAGTGAAAGCACATTATCAGAGTAATAAAACAAAACCGAATGCTGGTGTAATTTTTATTAGACTGGTACGACGAGACGCTTGCTTTATAGACTGGCTCTTTCTGATCAGACTGACACGAAGAAACCCCTTCGTATTTCACTGACCCCTTCTTATTAGACTAGCATGTACCCCCTCCTTAAAATCAATACCACTCTTGTTGTAACTGAATAATATGTCCCAATCTTTATTCGGGTCAATAAATTATATTATTTTACAATATTCCAATAAACTGATGATACAAATTTCATCTTAACACACCTAATTTTAAAAATTGGAACAATTCAACTAAATGATTTGAAAAGCCTTACGTAATAAATCTTTTCAAATGTGACTTGGATTTTAAAATATTTTCGAACCCTCTGGACAAATAAAGTAGGATGTAATGGATAATTTACACAACAGGTGGGACACTTTTAAACATAGTACTTGGAATAAGGCTATTATTTATTTTCCGGAGCTTTTAAAGGATACCAAACAAGGTCTATCATATTAATTGGTCCCCACTTCAATTGATTGTTACAAGTTTATTTTATTTGTATTTCAGTGGGATATTGTTAAAACAAAAGCAGAACTCCTAGCCGCCAGTAAATGCGTGCAGTTAACAGCCGGCAAATGGAAAAGTTTAGCAGACATCAAAAATATTTTCAGAAAAAAGGTTTTTCATTTACCGAAGGTAACATTTTTGTAATTACGGTTATGTTTTGAAACAGGTGTGCGGGGACCAAGGTCCACAGAGATTGTAAATTTCCCTACGCAGACGATACTGCTCCTTGTCGGTAAAAACCGAAGATTACAAAGAAATAGGGTTTTAACGTCCTACATTTTTGCTCCGACTGGGATAATGAAGACTGGCATACGTCATACAGTGTGATATGATGGAAATTGTGCCCGGATAGCGGCACTACGAATATCAAATTCCAACATCGAGGATTGTTTTATATGCGCTCCAATGTGAATACGACACCTCGAGTCTTCGTCCCATCCGAGCTACTATACGCTGTCTCATGTCACGGCCCCGCCCTACACCCCTGACAAACTTTCTCGGCCAACACCGGAATGCAGCGCGGGAACCCCAGGTTTGCGAGCCCGGAATGGAACCCATGATTTACATAGATAACTAACCTTGTCTCGCCTCACGGGTTTTCTCCGGGATCCCCCGCACCACCGTTGGTCAAAACTCACATTTGTACCATTATATTAAAGCCGAAAAGACCTTATTTTCGGACAAAGGGCTTAATGCGAACAACCCTTTCTCTTACAGAGTGCTGATGGATGGAGAGACGACATTTATTTCGGTCGTCAAAGAGTAGCTAGTGCCAATAACTCTCTGATTAAATTATGTACGGCCATCCCAGATAAGTAAGTTTTGTTTTACAATTTCCTACCTATATATTTATATTATTTTAATTCATTGCTTAAAGTCGCTAATTTTCAATCACCCGAACACTTCGGTGTATTCAGGACCGGATTAAAGCCTATACAGGCATCAAACACTTCAATATATTCAGGACCGGATTAAAACCTATAGAGCCACCAAACACTTCAATATATTCAAGACCTGATTAAAACCTATAGAAGCCCTAAACACTTCAATATATTCAGGACCGGATTAAAACCTATAGAAGCCCTAAACACTTCAATATATTCAGGACCGATAGAGGCCCTAAACACTCCAATATATTCAGGACCTGATAAAAACCTATAGAGGCCCTAAATACTTCAATATATTCAGTACCCGATTAAAACCTAGAGATGCCTTCAGCACTTTGGTGTTCTTAATTAATATTAAATTGGATATTATGAATTCGTCATCTAACAAAGCAGTCATTATATGGTACCACCTATCCCATGATGCCCTATAAAGCATGTGCTTATTTTGGTTAATCCAGTTCTGAATATATTGCAACAATTCAATCTCTAACAGGAATGTCGGTATAGTTCCATTTAGTATTTACAAAATAGAGATCAATTTAAAATTGCGCAAGATTCGACAGACCATATAAACAGGCCAGCGCCACCTGTATGTGTTATGTAAAATCTTTTGATGGGCTTCTTTTGTTTGCGATTAAATCCAGAGGCGTTGTAACATATATTTAATGTTCTTAGAGCCTGGCAAAGGAAAACATATAGTCGTTAGAGTGGGAGGAGCAGCAGAGGTCTCGCATACACATTGGCATGCACGCAAAAGAACCCTTGACAGCTGGACTTTGATATAAGAGTAGATCGTAGCGCGTCTGTTCATGCAAAATTCACCCACTGCACACTGTATGGCGTATGTCCGTCATCATTACCCCACGCGGGGCAGAACCGTTGGATGGTGGTAAAACCTATTTCATTTCATTCCAGACTCGCAGTTACTGAAGCCATGCTCAAACCATTATTAGAAGGAAATACGTTACAGAGTTTGTTGAAACAGAAACGTTTATTTATCTGTGATTTAGAGATATTAGAAGGTCTTTCATGTAAACCTGGATTTACGGTACATATATATTTATAACTATTTATCCTTTAACCCGTATTAATTCCTCTCATATTTTTATTATATATTAATGATCTTTTAATCCATAATGATTTCTATCTTATATACGGTCACTTAATCCATAAAGATTCTATTAAACATGCATTATGCAAGAGCTAAATCTGCTTATTACAGGTCTTTCTTTGGGCCTGAAATGTTATCTAAATAATCAATTAGACATTAATTAACATATCCAGACCATAATAAACTCTCGGTGTCTAGACTAGCCTTCGATGTTGACTGGATCAGATTCCTATATGCTGCTTATCCCTCATTGATCATCAAACAAAAAATGGATAATCGAGACTATGTTTTTTATCATACTGACTGGAATCTTGTATAATATCTATCAACATCCCCTGCATAGTTTTAATCGTGCTGGTGCCGAGTAAAAAGTTCAATCCAATTTTATATTTTGCATTTTTTCAGGTGTGTGTACCGATTGCATTATTTATGGTTGATAACGACAACCAATTGCGACCGCTGGCCATACAGTTATTTCAGCAGCCTAGTCCTGATAATCCAGTACGTTTTTTTACTTATTTACTTCAAAAATGAAATTATGGTTAACGGTTCTGCTGCGACTGGACCAAAGAAGACGGACATACGCCATACGTTGAGGGAAATTTTGCCCGGACAGCGGCTCAACGGCTTACCTTTAAATCGAATTCCAATTGCCAAGTGATCTTTTATGTGCGTGCCAATGTGAACCGTGTTTTTTGCGTACCGTTCGAACTACTTGTCCCTTCCTCGGTTCTGTACCACTGACAAGGATGGACCAGGTCGGAAAATCCCTATGAACGTTGTCCGCCAACGCAGGCATTCATGTTAGCGACCCAACGTCTTTCTCGCTGAACCATCGTGGCCCCCTTTACTCCAGATCTCTCTTGTTCACCTGTTGACCGAGAAAGTTAAATGTGGTTTCCTGTCGTTCACGGCAACTCGACTAGCACCGCTACCAAACAATACAGTTTTCTTATCAACCCAAAGACAAGCAGGTAGATATATCGAGTAAAGGGGTTTGAATTCCTTAACAGACTTAGAACGACGACGGACCTCCATCTTGCACCACCGATAAGAACGAAAATCGACCAACGCTGGCTTGAACCTGGCACGCCATAGTTAGTGAACCACCTCCTTGCTCATCGAGCCACACAGTTTGTAAAAATAAATGTAACCATGCGTCTACACTAGCTGATTTTTTATCCGACATGGTTAATCCCCTGTGTATTTATGTCTATAGGATACATGTGGAATTGAACAAACAAACTCAGTCACTATATTTCAATGACTGGCCTCATGTATATATCTTTCTCTCTGACTGACTGTTTTGCTTTCTTGCTAGAAAAAAAAAACATATTTATTTGTTTATTGATGTAATTTTTTAGGTGTTTTTACCAACAGACCATCTTAACACATGGGTTTTCGCTAAAATGTGGTATAATAATGCTGATGCTGCTTACCATCAATCACTAACACATCTCGGTAAGTAACCTTAGTAACACATCTTGGTAATTAATCCTATTGACACATCTTGGTAAGTAACCCTATTTACACATCTTGGTAAGTAACCATAGTAAAATACTTTGGTAAGTAATAATAATAGCACATCTTGGTAAGTAATAATAGTAACACATCTGGGTAAGTTATAATAGTAACATAAATTGGTAAGTAATACTAATAACACATCTTGGTAAGTAATAAAAGTAACGCATCTTGTAAGTAATAATAACATCTTGATATAATCAACATCTGGGTTATTGTTAAAGGCCAATCTCCCAAACAGAGTTGTCTTCCCTTGCAGCCCACTTGATAGAGCGAGACTAGCGTGGAGAATGGTTAAAGGCTTGATAAATGCAAACAAAGCAATTATATCAATTAAAAGGAGAAGTCAAACACTGTTCTTTATATATTATGTGTTAGCTATTCTTAAGGGTGTCTCGTGTAAAGAAAGAGCTGATAGAATAGTAGACTGGTCTATATATATAGAAAACAAAAAGGGTAATTGAAATTTTCAGTGAGGTGACTTCATTCTGAGTGGAGGTATGGTCAATTGCAAAGCAGCGAGGTTGCGATTGTCACTGCTACCGTTGTTGCAATGATAAACATAGTCTCGGTTATCCATTTTCGAGTTAAATCGTGAAGTGTCAATCGCATTTAAATTTGTTGAAAATCTAGATGGAGAGGTAACCATGGTCTTGCCAATGCCGATAGGCCTAAAGAAAGACAGGCAATAAGAAGATTTATCTCTTGGATAATGTTAATGTATCTTTAAAGTAATTTAATTAACAAATTAACACGTCATTTACTGTGTATAAACAAGACTATTCGCGTGCTACGGTAGCTTCTCTTCGTATTCCGTTATAAGAAATTCATTGGATAGAGTCTGCACGTGCGTTGCATTGTTTACACTGGATGACAGTGGCCCCCTCCCCTCCCGTAACGGTGTTATATATTGTGTATTACAGACCAAATGAAAAGAAATGGGGTTTAACATCCTACTGTTCTGCTCCTAAACTGGGCTAATGAACACAGCAGGTTCATTATGGTTGTAACTGCTTCAAAACTGTGGATCTCGCCTTCAATAAGTCAACGGTAATGGCTGCTCTTTCTCCATCTTCTATTGAAGGTTTGATCTCGCTTTAAAGTACCGATCCCGATAACTTTTTATGGAATAAAACTGCTTAATTTTGTGTTAAAATCCTTTAAAATCCATAACCTAAGGCCCACCTACTAACCCGATAATTGTGATACGCTTGTAAATAACTTAAACCTGACAGTCTTCATCTGGAAATGGAGAATGTTTTATTATACAGTATCTGGATAAAACCAGACTTTTTTTTCTATAAAAATAATATGTAGGTGAAATTTACCTTTTGTTATCAAGTACAGGGCATGGGTCATTCACAGTATAGACCTCTCAAGAAACATTAATCGATTATTAGGTCACCCAATGAAAAAATTGACACGAAATCTTAAAAGGGTTACGTGTCCGGATAAGCAGTGTTGACGTTCACGTCCACACGACTCAATATTTTGAGTTGAAATTTTGAGACAAGGTAAATACACCATGCCACTATATTTTTGTCCATAAATTTCATAAATACTCGGACTTTAATTTTTGAGACTCTGTTCTTATCGGGATTGTCCCTTTAATTAAGTATATCTATTCAAGGTTGTAAAACTCAAGGCCGTTGCTTCAGGAACATGATCTTTCTCATACAATGCTAACACATCTTTTTGTACCTTGATATATTATAATGTAATAGTTTTATTTATTTTACAGGCCTTACACATCTTTTAATGGAGGGAGTAACCGTAGCAACACATCGCAATCTTTCACAGTCACATCCTGTTTTCAAGTTTTTAGCTCCACATTTTCTGTATCTGATAGCCATCAATACGTAAGTTACCTTCCTATGACAGGGTTACAGCTACAAAACAAATAAATCACTTTTCAAGGTTGTGTTTTATACAAACCATTTGTGCCTCTTCTTTGAGTTCTCGGGGGGGTTGGAATAGCCTAGTGGTCTAGAGTGCCGCGCTTCGACCTCTAGCTGGCCGGTCACCTCTGGCTTGCGGCTGTGGTTTCGATCCCTGGTGTGAGCGTATGTGGCATGGGGATAGCGGCGCCTTCTCAATCTCGTGGGTTTCCTCCGGCCACTCCGGTTTCCTCCCACTGCTAAAGAGTAAAGACCCCTACGCGCAAGCGAATTATTGAAATAAAATTAAACCATATGTTAGTCCCGAAATGACCTAGTTTGTGTTGATTGGACGTTAAAGCCCATTTCTCTCTCTCTCTCTCTCTCTCTCTCTCTCTCTCTCTTTGAGTTCTCCACCGGCGTCCCGATTACGAGGTTGAAATCAAATCCTGTAATGCCTGACATTAAACTTAATTTTGATATTTATGACATTCTTTATTAATTTTGTTGTTTTGTTATTGTAGACGCGGTTTAGATTTATTGATAGCAGAAGGTGGTTGGGTAGATAAAGTTATGAACACCGGTGTCAAGGGAATGTTTGAGTTAATAAAAAGAGGGTACGTATTGTGTGTATTTTATGCCAGTAGTCTACATAGGCTAGGGTAGTATGGGCAGGAAGCACTACTGCTTGTCACGTCGGATTCTAGTCGATAGACCTATAAACGTCAGAATGCCTCTTTCGGCATTTCTGTCCAAACGAGGTAAAACAAAAATGACTCGTTGTCTGCAGTTCCAAAACGAGTTTTTTTTTTAAATTGCCCTGGTTTTGGAACGAGGCATGTATTTTGTTCAGAACGAGGCTTGGTAAAATGCCTCGTTTACTAAACGTGGTTGTTTCAAGATAGTTATCGGTATTTGCTATCAGCGAATTTGTAAAGATTAGAATTTATGTAATTTAATACGAAAATAAAACCAGTCCAAACTATGATATGATAATCAGAGAAATGGACAAGACAAGAATACATAGGTGGAGGTGTAAAACTATTGCGTATTTTGTGTGCTAAATATTTCGATTTACATGATTCTATATAGCGTAATAATATCCTTTTAGAATTGAAAGTTGGCATTTAGACGTAGATGGAACTTTACCAGAAGATCTGAAAAGACGAGGGGTTAGTAATTGTTGTAATAATTACACGGATCCTAATATTTATGACAATTTGTAAAGGAGCTAAATCTCTAACCCAATGTTATCTATTATATTCGAAATTAAAAACATGAATTAGAATTTAATTTTGGTCCGTTTCAATCAATATTGAAGTTGTTATCTTGCCTTGGAAATATGAGATCCTAATATCCAATATTTAAGGCACAAAAGAACATTTTCAAATCAGTACACTGGTCGTGTATTATATGGACAGAATGGTTTCGAACGCCATTTGTAATCGACAAAGAAAAACATACTACAAAAGCCAATATGGCTGATTCGCAAACGAAAAAATATTAAAAACGTGTAGAATCGAGCGATTATTATTAATCGTGAATTTCTTTTTTTAGTTGGATGATCCAAGAGTGTTGCCTGGTTACCATTTTCGAGACGATGCCATACTTTTATATCACGCTATTCAGAATTATACATCTAAATATGTGGCTTTATATTATGGTAAGCAACACATAGTATTATAGTATCTGTATTTCATTATATTATGGAGGTTGAGTGACCGAATGGTCTTAGAAATGAGTCAAGTGGTGTGACTAACTCGTGTTTTTTCTACACCTTTCAAGATTTCCTCTAACTGCCAAAGTATGGCGGTATATTAGTGCCAAAATTCTAACATGCTTTCGTCTAATTTCTTACTTCTATTCATGTAATTTCTAACCTCCATTCATGTAACTTCTAACTTCTATTCATGTAATTTCTAAATTAAGATAATGTATAATTCAACTTCTTTATTTGTTCAGTGTAAATATCAATTCTATTTCATCTTATTTCTAATATTGGGGCGAAAAATGTCTACTTCATTGTGGTGTTACATGTTAAGCATGAACGGCAAACAAATTTAGAATTTTGATACATCTACCTAGCAACCATCATTATGACATCGTTTGGTGTCGCCACCGTGTGCTCAGTTTGGGAATTGAGCACCTGATCGGGACCATTCTATTGATACAAACGACTCCCTCTTCGTCAGATTGAGTGGCTTGCCTGAGTGTTAAAATTGAAAACAACATCGGGAGAGAGAGATGGGGACATGGGGTTTAACACCAACTCGACACCAACCAGGTCATTTCGGTATTAACACCGTTCAATTGTATTTCAATAATTCGCTTGCGCGTAGGAGTGTTTAGCAGTGGGGGGAAACCGGAGGACCCGGAGAAAACCCACGAGGTTGGAAAGGCGGCTCTGCTCCATGTCACGTAAAAACGGAAAATCGAAACCACGCCAGTTTATTCAATGACAGACCTTATGTTACAGCGTGCACGTGCTAACCATCCTACCCTCTAAACAACATTGAACGTGATATAAATGGATGGTTTGCAAATATTATTTCGAATACCGTGGCTAAGTGGGTAAGACGCAGGCTCGCTAGGCTGTGGGTCTGGAGTTCGATCCCTGCATTGGTCGAAAAAAGTTCATCCAGATTTTCTGGCGTGGTTCCCCCTTATTAGTGTCTTGTCGTTCCGATGGGATGAAAACCCGAGGTTCCGTGTACATGTTGGCGTGCACGTAAAAGATCCCGTGACCGTTAGACTTCGATATAAGTCCACGTCTTAGATCCGCTCTCCGGGCAATATTTCCCTAAAGCACGCTGTATGGCGTATGTCCGTCTCCATTAGCCCGGTTCGGAACAAAACAGTAGGGCGTTAAACCCTCTTTCATTTCATTTCATTTTCTATTTCAAATATAAGCTAAACGGGATTTGGAGAATTTTATTTTATTTTTTTTTACGGTTGAGCCAATAATTAATATCTATATGCAGTTGGTCTATATTAACACAGGGTATAAATGTTATGGATAGGCCTACACAGATACTGAGTTTAATACTAAGTGACCTCTCTCTCTCTCTCAGCACACCTTCCAACCTTCAACCAAACGAAGAATGGGTCGTTCATACCAATTATGGTCCCGATCAGATGCGCAATCATCCAATTGAGCACACAGTGGCGACACCAAACGATGTCATAATGACGGTTGCTAGGTAGAAGTATCAAAATTCTAAATTTGTTTGCCGTTCATGCTTAACATGTAATACCACAATGAAGTAGACATTTTTCGCCTCAATAATAGAAATAAGATGAAATAGTATTGATATTTACACTGAACAAATAAAGAAGTTGAATTAATCATTAAATTAGAAATTACGTGAATGGAAGTTAGAAGTTACATGAATGGAGGTTAGAAGTTACATGAATGGAGGTTAGAAATTAGACGATAGCATGTTAGAATTTTGGCACTAATATACCGCCATACCAAAGATCTCTATGCGCATATGAATCATTGAAATATAATTGTGTCATATGTAAGTCCCAAAATGACTTCGCTGGTTTCCCGAATGGTTTAACAAGAGCACTTTTGATCATTGAGTCAAGTAGCGTGGTCTCGATTATCACAGCTGTATATGCTCATGACAAGGAACAGGTTACTTTCATAACCTAGTTCAGGGGCGGATCCAGGAATTTTTGCAGGAGGGGGTTTGTCAGGTTTCTGTTACGGAAATCTGCCATCATCGTCTCTAAATTACATAGGCATACATACAAATTGAGCTTTTTAAACAGAGAAATCATTTTTATACTGATGTAAGATCACTTTGTGATGTAATTTCATTGATGCAAGGCATTATTTTTTTTATGTAGCTGAACAGGGGGGGGGGTGTCCCTCTGGATCCGCGCCTGTAGTTGGGTAGTAAGGTTTCCTCTCAAAACTAGACACCTCCAAGCTAAATAAATGAATGGTCTAGTTTTAGTCGAATCGAGCAGATGAAATACATAGACCCATTGATATATTATTATTATTATTATTATAGATACACCGGAGAAAATAGATGGTGATTGGGAATTACAGAATTGGGGTAAAGAATTATCTTTATCTCGAGAGCAAGGTGGTTTAGGATTACTGGTAAGATATTCGTTTATTTATTAAAAGATTCTGTTACTTGCCCTCCGATGTGTCATCATTGTACCCTGATTTTTTTGCCATCGGTTGCTACCCTTGACAAGTTGGAACTGAGATGGAAAAACATTAAGATTCATCCTATGTATCAAACCTGCGATATTCAACCACTGCAGCACACAAACTAAACTATAATATGTTATAGTATATATTTATATATCACAGGGGATGATCTATTTACCAGTAGGATATTGTTTATAATTGTTTATATATTACAAGGTATGATTTATTGTGTATATATTACGGGGTATGATTTATTATTGTTTATATATTACAGGGTATGATCTATTGTTTATATATTACAGGGAATACCAAATGATGGAACATTTAAAACAAACGATGATATAAGTAAAGTACTGACATGTATTGTATATACCTGTAGTGTTTCACATGCTTCAACTAATTTCCCTCAATATGAAGAATACGCCTTTCCTCCAAACTATCCTGGAATGATGCGAGGACAACCACCGAACTCAAAGGTATGTTAATTGTATTGTTATATTATATTATAACTGTCCCGACATGATGCGAGGACAACCACTAAACTCAAAGGTACGGTAACTATGTGTGGTTTAATGGTCGAATTTTCAACACGAGTGGTAGTCGCGAGTAGTTGTTTCAATGTATTACGCGATGTCTTTAAAGCCCCAATAACACTCTTGCTGTAACTGAATAATATGTCCCAATCTACATTCTGGTCAACAAATCGTATTATTTTAGAATATTCCAATTAAATGATGATATAAATTTCATCTTCACACACCTATTTTAAAAAATTGGAAAAATTCAACCAATTGATTTGAAACGTCTAACGTAAACCTTTTCAAATGTGACTTGGATTTTAAAATATTTTCGAACCCTCTAGACAAGTAAAATAGGTTGTAATGGATAATTTACACAACAGGTAGGGCACTTAAACATCTAGTACTTAGAATAAGGGTATTATTTATTTTCTGGAGCTACCAAGCCAGCAAGAATGTTATTGTCCCTTTAAGCGCGGGACCATTAAATAACTTCAAATACAGGCAATCGCAAGTGATTTGCAATGGGACATGTCACAATTGTCACATTTGTATTTTGAATTGTATTATATTCTAACTGCCCTAGTATGATACGATGATAACCACCACACATACTGGTATGTTATTGGATTCAAACTATATCCTGTATGATGCGCGGAAAACCACCAATTCGCTGTATTCCATAGAATTATGTCCACTGTGTATCTCTACAAGTTGTTGTACCCCAAAGAATTGTGTGCTGAAAATCGCCTCCAAATTGATGTATTTCATATAATTGTGTCTCGCGTGTCGCTAACTATTGTTTTTATATTACGTACAAACTGACGCATAATTTATTAACAAAATTTTAGAAACTATCAATTTGTTTTTCTTAGGAACCGGTAGAAGAAGGTCAGATCCTGGCTAGTCTACCAGATAAACCAACAACTCTAGATATTATGGTTGTTACTAAAATATTAAGTGGTAGAGGTACCAAGAATCTTGGTGATTTTGAAGTTCAGTATGTGTTTGATCCGAAGGCCATGGTGATCGTTGATGAGTAAGTATTCTTATTAGATCAACAGGGGCGGATTCAGAATTTGGGGACCAAACGTCACCCTGCTCGGCTACATAAATTAGCCCCCCCCCCCCGTCCGCAATATTTCACCAACAATAATGATTTCTTGGGAGTGTTCTTAGCCGGCCACATCCTCAGCCCCTCCCAAAAATTCCATAGCCCCATCAAATTTTATGAGCTGGCTACGGGCCCGCTAGACACCTCTCTCGTTTAATTTTACGCTTTTCGCAAATTTTCTAGGAAAAGTTTGCCTGCGATATCACCCTGGTTGGAAGCGCGCGATAGGCTAGACTGCAAAGCAAACCAAATAAAGTCTAAATCTGACCCAACCTCGTGGGTTTTCACTGGGTTATCCGGTCACTGCTAAAGACCCCTACGCGCAAGTGAATTATTAAAATAAAATTAAACCATATGCTACTAGTCCCGAAATAACCTAGTTTGTGTCGAGTGGACATTAAACCCCATTCCTCTCCCTCTCTCGAAATCTGACACTGCAGTAGGCCCAACTAACAGCATCCAAGATTCTAGCTCCGTCTTCATTTTTATTAGCCCCTTGATGTACGACATCAAAACCAATTTTATTTCATTTCTTTTGTTAATTGTGATACTGTTTGTTTCTTTTTACAGATTTCGTTTGGAATTACGACAAATCAGTAAAACGATCAAGGGAAGGAACGAATCCAGAAACCCGCCATATATTTATCTTGATCCAGAGATCGTCCCGAATTCTATTAGCATTTAAAACTCATCATCTTCACAAACCATCATTTAATATAATCATCTTCATTAACTAGATTCATTTTAATTAATTAATTTATTTACGAACTATTTTCATTTATAATTCAACTGTTGTTCGCTATTTGAATTTTTGGGGCAATATCTGTTGTTGCTGTTCTTTGGTGTTTAATATCCACGTCAATTGAGGGTGATATTGCTGACAAGGTTGAGAAGACGCCAGGGATCGAAACCACTGCCGTCAGTTGACCGGGCAGTTATGGCTTGAAGGGCGACACTCTGGACCACTAGGTCATCCCAAACCCAGGGATGATATATAATTTACCCAAGTTGATTATATTTAATATTTAAAGGGGGCAAGTCTTTAATTCAGTATCATTAATTAACAGTCCTTGACATTCTGGTCAAGAAATAAAAAAATTAAGAGAAACAACACCCGAAAATCTGGATGAACCATCTTGGCCAACACCAGGATCGAATATGGGAACTACAAGCAGGCGAGCGAGCTAATTTCCTTTGCACTGAGCCACAGTAATGTAATGGGGAATGATCTTATATGAGGTGTCTGTTATATTGTGTCTCGTCTGTAGGTTTGTACTGCACCGAATACATGTATCCATACAAGGGTTCTTAATCCATTTTTAGAGAGAGAAATGGGGTTTAACGTCCACTCAACACAAATAAGGTCATTTCGAGACTAACATATGGTTCAATTTAATTTCAATATTTCGCTTGCGCGTAGGGGTCTTTAGCAGTGGGAGGAAACCACAGTGCCCGGAGGCAACCCACGATGTTGAGAAGGCGCCCCTATCTCCATGCCACATACGCTCACATCCATTTTGAAACGAACAGGCCAGAACTGAGTCAAACAGGCCAGAATTGAGTCGAATGAGGAGGTCTATACACAACTGGTGGCAAGATATTGTGAAGCTTAATCAAATGGTGGCAAGATCTCTCATACTTACATAAATGGACACAAGGCCTTGTGATGCTTACTGAAATGGATGCAAGGTCTAATGAAGCCACTGTGTGGTACACTAGTAGCATGTAACTAGACAAACTGTACACTACCAGTATCTATAGCACAGTACAATATCAACTGTATAGTTTGATAGGAGTGAGGAGAGCATCAGGTCTGTCAGTGACGTAACTGTTGTCCTTTCAATTAAAGCTTGTACATAATAAGGAATATTTCGCCAACAATAACGATTTCTTAGGAATGTTCTTAGCCAGCCACATCCTCAGCCCCTCCAAAAATTTCCGCAGCCCCACCAAATTTTAGGAGTTGGTTACAGCCCGAAGGTGACTTAATGGTCCTCTAGTTTCCTCCCTATGTTAAAGTCAATTGATGTCAGTCCCAAAATAACCTTGTTTGTGTTGAGTGACCAATAAACTCACTGTCTCTCTATATACATAGGTTCTGTTGGGGCTAATCCATGCAAATGACTAAATATTTGGTTGTAATGCATCTTTAAAAGCATATACATCTCATGTGTCTATACACATGTTTATAAAAATATCAGTCTAAAACTAATGATAAAACATTGAAAAGATTAAAATATTCAAATATATAATTAAATGTCAAATTTTATTACTGTCTGTAATTTTACTTTTCTAAGAAAAAATTGTGTATAAAAAAATAGAATAATAATCACAATCATACAATATCACAATTATCAAAATTTTATAACAACTTTATCAAAATTTTACAACAGCTTGAAATATTCCTTTCATAATCAGTACAAATGTGTTTACAAATACAACATAATATATACTAACCAGCAGAAACATTCAAATAATTTTCTAAATCTCAATTTCTACTATTTATAACAGTTTACTTTCCCTGATTAGAGTTGAGAATTTAATTAGTCAATTAATTACTCAACACCACTGAGGGACGGGAGGGCCTGACAAGAATAGCTTCTAGTCCTTCCGATTGTACGGAAAACTGAGGTCCTGTGTACACATTGGTATGCACATAAAAGATCCCTTGGCAGTTGGAATTCGATATTAGAGTAGGCCTTGGCATTCTGCCTGGGCAAAATTTTCCTCATAGCACCCAGTATGGCGTATGCTCGTTTTCATTAACTCTGTTTAGGAGCAGAACAGTAGGATGTTTAACCCCATTTCATTTCACTTCACTACTCAGGAAAAGTAAACAGTTGTAAACCAAGTACTTATTATCTAATCTACGCGGCCATTTTAAACTATGTGACAGTAGGAACACAATGGTTTTCTATGATTCTCTATGAATTTGAACAGTTGGCCAACAATAATATTTTGAAACTAAATATTAAATACAGAACCGCCTACTACAACTCTACATGATACATGAGTTGTAATGTCAGTCATACTAATAATTTTCTACATCTTCATTTCTAATATTTACTTGGAATTTTTTTCCTGAAAAGATATTGAGCTATTAACCATTCATTGCCATTTTTAAAACCAAAAACTTCTGAACAAAAAATAAAGAAAAGTCTAAAATTAAATATCTGTTTGTCGACATCTTCTCCGTATGCTTTTGTAAAAATCTGTTTGACTTTGTCTTTGTTGGCATCCATTTTTTCTAACCAGGCTTCCAGAGTTTTAGAATAATGAGTTCCGTTTAGGACCCAGTGATCTTCTATGGATATATTATTCTGAAAATAAATAGAACCAGTCAGTCATCAACACCCTGCATCCTTGTATACAAAAAATTATGTAAAATTTGTTTAAGATACATTATGTAAGATTTAGATAAAGAGCTGGACATTCTTGCTATAGTTAAAAAATAAATCATTCATACTGATCCATGGTCGCTCCCTTCAGATGAAAGATCTTAAACCTCGAATGAACTTACTTTCATAATGTTCAGAGGGGCTCACCTGAAAATGCAAGAACAAATCTACAGATGGCATGGTTCCACCAGAAAAGAAATTTTTGGCCATCCATTCAGTGTCTGCACCTGGTTTTGTATCAAAAGCGTAGGAATGTGCTCGATGACATAAAATCTGGATAAAAAGTAAACCAGCTGGCTTCAACCATGTGGATACTCTTTGAAATAATAACTCATAGTTCTTCATATGCTATAAAAAATAAAAATAATAACTCAGTTTCTTGTATGCAATAATAACTCGTAGTTCTTCACATGCTTTTAAAAATGAAAATAATAACTCTTAGCTCTTTATGTGATAGGTCTTCATATGCTATAAAAATATAACTCTTCGATCATATTGTGAGAAATAACAACACAGTTCTTTACATGCTATAAATAAAGATAATATCCCATAGTCACGAGGTTGGACAGGCGACCATACCTTACTCCATACATTATAATCTGATGCAACACTTCCCCACCCACAGTCATTAAATAACCCTATCCCAACTCCCCATGTTGTTAATGAACCCTATAGTATCCCCCAATCATCGTTCAAGAGCCCTATACCAGTTGGAGCAGAAATGTAGGATACTAAAGTCCATTTCAATCTCAATGTCTGACCAGCATATCTTGATACACATACCTCAAACATCTCGATGGAAACAATTCTATCAAATCTTTTAGATGTGGTGAAGTAATTGGCATCTGCTGTGATACAATCAAGTCGGCTGCCGTATCCTCTTCTGGCAGCTTCGTTTAATATATGTTCTCTCTGTGTGTTAGAATTCGATATACAAGTTACCTGACATCTTGGAAACTTCTCACACACAAACAGGCCAAACGATCCCCAACCACAACCTAAATCCTGAAAAATACCCCAATGGCCAATCAATAGGGATGTTCATCTGTTCAGAGAGCAGACCAGAGACATAAAGTTAATGAGTGAGGTAGACACAGAGGGTGAGTTAGAGCAAAACAAAGAGCAAGACAGACATACAGTGACATAGTTAGAGAGAGAGAAAGAGAGTTGGATAGCTGGAGAGTGAGTTAGAGAAGCAAGTTAAAGACATACAGACAGCTAGAGAGAGAGAGAGACAGCACATGAATTAGCAAGAGAGAGAGAGAGAAAAGGGGTTTAACCTCCACTCGACACAAACTAGGTCATTTTGGGACAAACATGGTTTCATTTTATTTCAATAATTCGCTTGCGCGTAGGGGTCTTTAGCAGTGGGAGGAAACTGGAGTGCCTGGAGGAAACCCACGAGGTTGAGAAGGCGCCCCTATCTCCATGCCACATACGCTCACACCAGGGCTCGAAACCACAGCTGCAAGCCAGAGGTGACCGGCCAGCTAAAGGACGAAGCGCGCCAACCTAGACCACTAGGCCATCCCAACCCCCCAGCAAGAGAGTTAGAGAGACAGAAAACAAGGGACACAGAGAGTGAGTTAGAAGGGTAGTTAGAGAAACAGAGAGTTTGATGGAGAGTGAGTTAGTGAGAGACAGACAACAATTAAGTCAGAGAGCAAGTTAGCAAGAGAGAAAATTATCTATTTTTGGGCTTAATCATGAATGGGTGTTAAACAGCAGACATGATTCAAATAAATCCAATGAAATCGGGGTGCATAAGATAGCATTGAGAGTTGATTATGGTCTTTTCATGTTAATAAATGTCTCATTAAAAGTTCATATAAGATTTCAGGCCTAAAGAAAAACCTGCAACAGGCAGATTTAGCTTTTGAATATTGAATGTTTAATAACAAGTGTGTTAAATAAATTACCAGAACTGTTTGTCCATCTTGTATCTTTGCCCTGTCACAGTACATAGATAGTGACAGATCCTCAGCTAAAAAAAAAAAAAAATATATTACACCTGCTTTTGACTATTTATGCTAATGTTCATTAGCCCCGTCCCCGGTCTGAGCAAAACACTTGGATATCAAACCTCATTTCATAACATTTAATATAAGTTTCTAACCAGGGTTCTCATTTGAGTCATATTACCGGTCTTGAATGATTGAATGGAGAGCATACCTGTCAGACAATTCACATTTAACCTTAAAACACAATAAATAAAGTTCAATATAGTTTTTTATGGAGGGGAAGCCACATTGGCTCAGTGAGTAAGATGCTGGCTCGTCAGCCTATATTAGTTCTTGGATTTGCTCCTAGCGTTGGATGAGAAAGTTCACCTGGATTTTCCGTTGTAGTTCCCCCTTGTCAGTCGTGCAGGACAGGGGACCTTATAACTGAGGTCCCATGTATACATTGGCATGCACGTAAAAGATCCCTTGACACTTGTCCATCCTCATTATCCCAGTCTGTGCAAAAAAGTAAGATGATAAACCCCATTTCATATCATATAGATTATATGTGTAAGAACACTTTAAAATTTATATATATATAACAAATTGGGATAAGTTAACAAAATTCATCGACTGACAAAGTTTTTAAGTGAAACCGCTTGGCATGAAATATCATACTGTATTTACCTTGATCGAGATCTTTAACACCATCAGGGAAATAACATCCACTGTATTTTAATCTTTTACCCAGACACTGAAATATAACAGAAGGGAATTTGGTCTAACATTTCACCAACACAATATACTTTGGTCATTTTTAGACTGTATGGTAATCTTGTAAAACTTAAGAGGAGGGGGGCATAAAATTCCATAAAATTACCTCATGAGGGAGGGGGGTGTTCAAATGTTGTTTGACCCATAAATGTTTTAATTATTTTTTACATCGGCATGGCCAGCATTCATGACGCAGAGCCCCCAAATCGATGCCCTAATCTGGCTATGCAGCATTAACTTCAGAAATTCTACTCTTGAGAGTGGGGCCCATAAAAATATTTACTTCAGCAGGAAATATCTATTTGATTTTTTCTACATTGACATGGCCAGTATTCGACCCACAGAGCCCCAAATGCGATGCCTAATCCTAATGCCTTCTCGTGCTATCCAGGTGTAAAGTCAGAAACCTTACTTCTTGCTGAGGGACATAACAATCCCCTGGGTTGCCCTGGTTTTAACCTTAAGATTCAGAGACTTACAGTCAGATAGAATTCAGTCGGTACTTCATAATGTTGTTCATTGGCTTTATCCGTATCGATGGCTATTGGTGAAGTTTTTAATCGATGTATAAATTTTTTCTTGTAATAATTTTGTTTTTCTAAATCTCCACCACATTCTAATTTGTCTAACCAGGCAGATAAATTCTGACGAACCCCTAAAAAAAGATATCAAGTGAACATATTCATCAAATCTAAACTAAAGGCCTAGAAGTAAAAAGATTGTTTGCCAGGCAACGAAACAAAACATATTCCCACAGCTGCTCAATTGTCTGTGCAGTCAACAAGGGTTGTCACATATTTATTTTTTGTAGGTAATGAGAGGTATTACAGATTGGATCTTTTCCTCGCATGTTAAGTTGAACATGAGAGTAAATGACCTTTTTAACAGGATGCAACCTGTGTGACATACCTCCTGTTTAGTGAGGCATTATAATGGATGCATTGTAACTCTATACTGACCCTTGAATTATAGCTGTATAGAGCTCATGACAATACAGAGAGAGAGAGAAGGGGATAGAGAGATATGGAGTTATTTTTGGACTAACATATCATTTTAATAATTTGCTTGCACCTGCAGGTCTCAAGTAGTATGATTAAAATGAAATGAAACCGGCTTTTCCCTCCTACTGTTCTGCACCTACTGGGCTAATGAAGACAGGCATACGCCATACAGTGGCGCAAGAGCCTACTCTTTTATCGAGTACCAAAAGGGATCTTTTATGTGCACACCAATGAGAGACAGGTTGAGGGAGATCAACTTTTTTTATGCTTTCTAATCCCAATAGTCACCAATGCGGTACACAGGATCTTGGTTTTTTTTGTCCCATCTGAACGACTATGCACCCTACACCACTGACAAGGGGGAACATCGCTGGAAAATCCTGATGCACTTTTTCGGCTAAATGCAGGGATCGGACACTGGACTCCAAGTTAATAACGAGCCAGCGTCTTACCCACTGAGCCATCGTAGAGTACACAGAGAAAGTCTGCAAGGTTGGACAGAGGTGACATCTACTGCTCCTTGTCACATACAACTCCACTTGACTCAATGACAGATCTAATGATCTAAAGTGTACACTTTGAACCATAATTTGACCACCGAAAGTACATGTACTAGACCTGCTGAATATTCAAACCCATCATGCATGTCCTTTTATATTTATAAAGATCAACTACAGCAGGTATGAATTATTCAGTTGACTGCAACTATCAACAACCGCTCAACCATGTAGGCTACAATCCATACACATTGATGTAATGATGTATGCTTCACTATGTAGCCTACAGACAAAACTAAATCATGTCCTTTCATATGTGGAGAAATATACCTGGTATTCATTATTTTTCCAATTTCATATCAAATTTCTGACTCTATAACCTACAGTCACGCCTTCCGCATAATTTTCCAGTAGCCTATGGTTTTTCCTTGTCAGAGTTAGGCACAGTATCAGTGTCCAGCTCGACATTAATTAGTTCAGCTCTGAACGTCGGTCTCATTACACTCACCCTGACCGTTCAGGGACTGGCCTATTCAATCAATGTCGAAAATATTTTAAACCCCAGTCAATTTTACTGGGCAACTTTTCACTGCGAAACATCGGAGTGTCAATCCGTTTTGACGTCTGTACAATGTAAAGGAACATCTTAGTGACAAAATAACACCTTGCTTACCTCGCTAGACTCAGTATGAGCAAAACAACACGCTGTTTAAAATACGTCCCCTCCTATCAAACTATCCTTTCGCCACCATGACACAGCGTGTTGTGATGCTCATACTGACTCGAGCGAAATGAGCAAGGTCTTATTTTCTCACTGAGATGTTCCTTTACACTGTACACGCGGCCACACACATCGTTTAGCAGTGAAAAGTTGCCCAGTAAAATTGGGGGTCAAATTATTTTCGACATTGATTGAATGGGCCTGTCCCTGAACGTTCAGGGTGAGTGTAATGAGATCGACGTTCAGAGCTGAACTAGACATCAATAAGCCGGTAGGATTTTAATCGAAGACGAGCTTTAATCTGCATATTACACCTTCAGATATTGCGGGACATGAAAATCGAAAATAATTGGTTATAATTTCCTGCCGTATGTTCGTCTCCATTATCCTGGTAGTGCACTAAACCCTGGACATTAAACCCCATTTCGTTTAATTCATTCACATCACCACAGATCAATTATTTACTTGCATTTCAAATTACGCCTGCCTTGCGAATGTACAGTTCAAAAATGTAGTAAATACCTTCTCTCAAGACTTCATCAGATGCCATATTAACTTCTCCTTCACAGTGGTGTCTGGAAAATAAAATTATATAACTTGAAAACTAGTCAACAACGTGCATACCGTACGTCGTGTCTCGAATAGTGGTGTTTATCTCAAGTTCAAAGTTCAGAATATCATGTGTAAATAGAGTTATTTCCCTTTAATCTCCTAATACACATTCGCCAATATCACAAAACCTATGAATCCACTGCACAGGCATCCTCATTTATAATCTTTAGATTATATTTACGGCCTACCTTTACATATTGAATTCCAACTGCCAAGGAATAATATATTTTATGTGCAAGGCAATGTGTACACGAGACCTCGGTTTTTCGGACCATCCGAACGACTAGACGACTGTCCTTGTCAGGCCCAAACACGCCAATATTGAGAGAGAGGGAGGGAGAGAGAGAGTGGGGGGAGGGAGGGGCGCGTAAAACTAACGAGATTGGACAGGCGATCCTACTCTTTATTAGCGTACAAGCGGGAATTCGAATCCACGCCAGTTGACTCAATGACAGGCTTTATGATACAGCGCACCAATTTGTTCCACAGATTATGCGACGGGCGTGGCTAAGTGGGTAAGACGCTGGCTCACTGGCCCTGAGGTCGCGGGTTCGATCTCTGCATTGGCCCAAAAAGTGATGCAGGGTGGAGGGCCTGAAAAGGACAGCTGTCTATATTAGTCGTGCGGATGTGTCGAAACCCCGAGATCCCGTGTACACATTGCAGTAAACGTAAAAGAGTAGACCGAAGCGCCGCTGCCTAAGCAAATTTTCTCTCATATATCACACTGTATGGCGTATGCCCATTTTCATTGGCCCAATTCGGAGCAGAAAAGTAGGACGTTAAACTCCATTTCATTTCATTTTCCGTTGTGTCCATGCGAATTGACCGCTATTTTTTGAGGTTTTTTTGTTTGTTTTTTTTAATAAAAAGCAACTGGTTATTAAGATGCTGTGGAGATTCTATCACTTATTTTACAATAAAATTTCCTACAATTCCTTGAGTTGCACCCCCTCTTCTACCATTCGCCATTGGATGACTATGCCTCTATATTTTAGAATCGACACCAATATATAAAAACGTATTCAAACACTCAGTCAAAGAAAACTCATCGGAAGTCACCAAGTTCGGTTTACTTCTCTTCATTCCATTTTCAATTATTTCATAATTAATTTGAAGACTATCCACAAGTGTCTTGTTTAGTCGGTCTTCTGGTAAAGATCCGGCATATTTTTAGTAAATATTTTTTCATCAACTATTTTAAATCAGTAAATAAAGTATTTTTATGGTAAATATCTGAAATATGTTCAGTAAATAACAGTAAATAAAGTATTTTCAATAAGTATTTATTCACACATATATTATGAAAATCAATTTACTCACAATTGAGCGATCTCTGTTGTTTGTTTAATACTCCCAGAGTCACTGATCTCGATTTTCCTTGTCATTGTTGTTGTCTATTCGCCGAGGTGATCTGTAGTCGATGGAACATTTGAAATATCCAGGCTAAACTCTGGTACCATTGATGCGGAAGTAGTGAATTTCCATGGTTCAACAAAGCGGTGTTCTTCTTCTTCATTGGCGTTGGTTGTTGGTAATATATAAATCAATATATAAATCAAAAATATAAGTATATAAATCCAGGCTACATGGGTAAATCCGGCACTGTTGATATCATTAAAGACACGCTAAACCAGATCCTATAGATCCATCCTAATGGTTATTTAATCTAGCTAATGTGTTAATAGGTCGATCAGGTTGTTTTTAATCAATTAAGGTGATCAGACGCACCGTGCAAGAAATCTAAATTTAATGATCTTTTGGAAAATTAATAAGATTTCGAGAAGTTGTATCACGATTTCTCCCAAATGCACGATCGATTGTCTAATAAGGGGGATTTTTAATTTGGAGGAATTCTGAGTGGGGAGGGGGTGTGGGTAGTCAGGGGAGGACATGATGAGCAATTTTATAGTTAACGGAGGAATTTTAACTTGGGGGGAAAAGAGCACACTGTGTAAATATACATGAATATTAGCAATACACACAACTATAAGAACAATCAAAAATGAATAAATCGGATTAAAACACAGATCATATTATATGTCGTTTCGTTAATATAGTTTAAAATTTCATTTACTACACCAGGATCTGGAGGAACTGTTACATAACCCCGGTTTGGTTGATCTGAGGGAATAGCCAGTAAAACGGTCTGTTACGTACGACGAGTCTTTGACGTACGGTACACGAAACTGTGGGTATCTCACAAAAACATCAACGCTGATAGGTAATGTAATCAAATGTCTTGCGTCAATGGGTCAAAAGCCGCTCGTATTATTATTCATGACGCGACCTTCCACTACAACGGGCAAGATCTCCACTTAGTAGAGGCCATCGAGAGTATATAAAAAGGGAAATATAAATCGGTGTTCTTATCAAATTGGAAATGAAAAGTTCATAAACTTGGTTATGGTATCGCGGTGTTAATGCTAGCTCTTGCTAAACAACATCTTAGATAGAAGTCTTGATCCCACCTTAACTACGTACATGGTGTTCAGTAAAACACGTGGCCGTTGCTTCACCAAGTCCTATACGCCGCTGTCAGGGCAAAAATACCCTGCATATTACATTGTTTGGCGACCCGTCTTCAATTGCCCGGTTGTTAGAGAAACGCAAGGCGTACGTTAAACTCTATTTCATTTCAGTCGTTAGACGGTATATTTAGACAATTTACGGTATATTAGGCCTATATAAAACGCTATGAAACCCCCAAATGTAGGCCTACAATCATCACAGCCAAATGTTAAAATAAATGTATTTGGCTCTAGATACCACATAATATAGCAGGGTCGGACTATAAGGCACAAGTCAACTAGGCCATGTTCTTGGTCCCCGCGTAATCATTCCCTGTGTTTCACTACACTCTCGTTTGGTTCAATAGATCCTCCAAGTAGAATTTACAGTACAGCAGGGCTAATTTTGATATTTTGTATTTGATGGATGGATAATAATTTTCTGTCCTAATAATAAAGTTACATCCTTTGTCTGAAATATTACGCCAACACATGAAATGCTTGAAAGTGACAAATTGCACGTTGTCTTGGTTTTGTTGTGAAATAATGACGCAACTAGTGTCAACAAAAAATTGCCAAGGAACATTGGGAAACACTTATCAGTGGTATAGAAATGAAATGAAATGAAACGGGGTTTGACGTCTTACTTATTCCTACCAGGATAATGAAGACAGTCATACGCCATATAGTGTGTTATGGGGGAAATTGAGCCTGGACAGTAATTCAAGTTTTTTTTTTTACTTTCACGCCAAGGTGTAGGCCTACGGCACTTCATATTGCGGAGTGGAATAATTTTCATTTTTTCTTTTATATCCGCTAAAATTTTATTCATAATACTATTCCTAACTGTAACGTACAAGCGGACAAATGAAACCACGTCAAACGAAACCACGTTGACAATTGACTCGCGTTATAACCATTCGGCCACCCAAGAGTTTGGACAGGCGACCTCATTCCTGATTGTTACAAACAAGCGGGGAATCGAAATCACGTCAATTAACTTAGTGACAGATTTGGTGATCTAAAGCCCACGTTTACCATTCGGCACTTCATTTTGATCAGTGTTGAAAAAATCCTAATGACGTTCAGCGACTTTAAGTGCATGACACTCCTGTGTGTAATTTGTCGCCTCACCGAATAAAGTCCAGGAATATTAGAAAATTGTTTTCAGCAAGTCAAAATAAATCTCGGTGGATTATCGACCCACTTATTTTTTTTTAACCACCGCTTGACAAGTCTATTAACGACATGAAATGCAATGGAGTTTAACGCCTGTATGCTAATGTTCTGCTCCGACGTACTAGGCCAATGACGACGGACATACACCATACAATGTTTTATGAGGAAATTTTTTCCCAGACAGCGGAGCTACGACCTACTCTTATATCGAATTCCAATGTATACACGCCAATTTATAAAAGTAGGATCCCGTTTTTTCGTCCCATCCGAACGACTAGACGTACAGCTGACAAGGAGAAAACAAGCCGGAAATTAATGCCGACAAACTTTCTCGGCCAACTACGGGGGCGAACCCGAAGTCTATTAACAACAACGAGACTACATTCTGAGCGCCTAAGATTAAAAGCTTCTAAAATAGCTCTTTGTATAATAAAATGACAAAGGTGGTCCAATTCACTGTATTTTCAAAACAAAATGAAGTGTGTTTTTCCAAGTTTTACGTCTGTCGTGATTGTCTGTAGAACAAATATCATCGTTTCAATAATATATCATAAAAGTTCTTCTGCTTTTAGAAGATTTTTTGTTGATAGAATCTTCAGGAATACGAGAAACGACAACGGAAATGTGGCCAATTACTCCAGTCAGCATCTGTAACAGCCTGCATAAAGACAGATTGGTCATAGACGTTTCAATATTTTATCACTCAGCATTACATCATGTGGAGAAGGAGACAGAGAAAGAGTGGGCATGCAGGGCGAGATATGGGGAGAGGGATGGGGCAGGGTGGAGAGTAAGGGAAGGGGATAGATAGAGGGAAAGGGGTGGACGGAGCTGGGAGTGTGTGAGAGTGTGTTTGAGAGGGGGGTGAGAGAGAGAGAGAGAGAGTAGTAATATTTAAGAGAGGGTTAGGAATATGTCGTATATTTCTAGCCTAGAAGCTACATTACGTCGTCAATCCATTTTTAGACACACTTGTTCGTCAATCCATTTTTAGACACACTTGTCAGTCATTATTATCGTCATTTGAAGCGTCTCCGTTGTTTGTAATGTAAATTGTTGTAAAATTACACCAATTTTCACCTTTCGTCAATAGCTGTTTCTATATTTAGATATCTTACACCAAAACTGTGAACAGAAGCCATTTTAACATGGTCTTTTCATTAGTGGTTAATTGTTATCGCTTGCTTGCTGTGGTCGAATTTCGTCTTTATTGAATCGTGTTTCCTCCACTCTATTTGCCCGTAGAACAAAGTATAGTCGTTCGGATGGGACTAAAAAACGAGATCCCACGTAGACTGGTAAGCGAGCTGGATGTTGTCCTTGGTAGTTCATCTGGATTATCCGGAGTCGTTCCCAGTTGTCAGTGCTGCAGGGCAAAGTATAGTCATTCGGATAGGACAACAAACCGATGCAACCTGTACACATTGATGGGCACGTAAACGAGCTGTTGACAGTTGACATTCGACAGTAGTAGGTCGTGGTGCCGTTGTCCGGGGACAATTTCCTCCATAGAACACCGTATGGCGTATGCAAGTCTTCATTATCCCAGTCGGTGTCGAATAGTAAGGCGTTAAACTTTATTTCATTTCATTTTGACTCTGTTTACCGAATGAATTCTCTGCGACCTTGGACTGTTTTCCATGAGTTCATTTTATCTCTGACAACGCATGAGCTAAGAATTCAGACATTGTGATCACAGGAGTCTGACCTTCTATCTGCAAATGTATGCCTACACGATATACTAAAACATCTATATTGTCTAGGATCGTGTATGCATATACGGATATAAGGTCAGGCTCCTGTGGTGTGATCTATGTATGTGCCACAGACGTAATGGCCGCTTTTGTTGTCAAAACGGCCCAATATTTGTGTCGTTACCGGGAGACGGGGTGTGTTATATTCACCCGATGTCGCGATATTTCGGACTTTTTGGAACATGCGACAGTCAATTTGTATTTGTGACGTCACAATAAAATATGCAATAGCTTTGTAAAAAACATGATTTTCCCCATTTAAGAAGAGGATATCTCCTGGTTCATACATTGCGTTCCCTTCGTTTAGTAGTGTTCAGAGATAATTATTAAAATGTATCGAAAGTTCGTATTATGAATTTATTTGAATATTCACATGCTTTATTTTCATTAAATTTTTTGTTTATTGTGTACCATTACCATATCAAGTGTATTTGTAGCACTATTTATCAGAGTTCTCGTCGAAGGTGAATTGGAATAAGTAAAAAAACTGCTGGGACGTAATTCTGATACCCATAACATTATGAACTAAATTTCCACTTTATTCCACATGAACCGTTCTGTTCTCTTATTCAGCCGGGATCACTCAGTCTTCTACAGATGTCGACCTTCTCCGTCTTCAACATTTTTTCATCTCGCAGTTACACAGATCTATCGGTTTGATCAGCCTTTTCTACTCCGTCAAGAGAATCTTGTGGACCCCTTTCTCTCACCACGCGTAACTTGTTTACAATATACTTGAGCGAAAGCGGACAATAATACCAACTCTCTATAATATCGCTATCAATTAATTTGTTTACCAAGTTATAGTAAACAAATCAATCAGAACCTATGAAGCATGAACAAAGTATTTAATAACATACTATACATATTAATATATGGATTAAGACCACGACATAAATCACCAATTATTTACTACCTACAGAGATCATGGAGCTCCCGGATTAAACGCTCTTGGCTTTCGACCTTGCGTAATTGACAAGGTGTAGTTCTAATTGGGTACTTAATCGGATAATCTTTAATCTCGGCTCAAATTGAATTGATTGTGTGTTGATCTCGTTACGTAACACACCTGTTATAATCTGTGATTCCGTGCTTGGTTTCGACAATGACAAACCATATTTAACTTGACACTAGAGTTTTAACCGTCAACTGTAGCCTGTCGTCTCTGTCTGGCGTTATGAAGAACTGACCGAAGAATTGTTTCGGAGCATAAAAGATCATTTTTTGTGTTGTGAAGTGACAGATATACGTGCGTTTTACAGCCTTTCTCTCTCGTTATGAAATTGTTTCAGATTCCAGAGATTTAATTTAATTCGCGAAGTGGCAGATATATCAACTTAAAGAGATCCAAACGACTATCTGTGTTGTGTAAAACACTATTATCAAAACGATTTATTCCAAAGGAAATTTTTAAGAGACCCAAACGGCAACCCGTGTTGTGTAAAAGACTATACTTACTAGAAGATTTATTCGAGAGCAAAGTTATTACTTTAACAGTCATCCGAGATGTCCAGGTCTAACGCTCCGTGGTTTCACCAGAGTCAAAGACGAAATCCACGACCATTGGAAGTCAGTGTCGAAAACATACAAGACAAATTGGCCAAGTCAGAAAACGAAGTGGATGCCATTTGTAGTCGAGTCAGTCGACCGACCGAATCGTCCCTGTGTAAGCGATCGTTACCAGTGACCTTGAGCAGCTATATGGAACGAGGGCGACATTCCTGGAGTAAAATGGAACTATTTTCAGACGTGAAGAAGTGCATGTGGAGTGATTCCGGTGAGATCAAAAGAACGTGCAAATTGAGACCCACGCTTTAACTATAATTCGGAAAATAATTGGACATTACCCTAAAACAATTTAATTGGACACGAATTAATTATTTATATTTGTAAGCAAAGAAAACACCAACTCCGAACATATTCGGGCAGTGACTTAATACAATATGGTAGCTAAAAGAAAGCTTTGCAAAAAAATGACCCATATTCAATGTGTTAACTAATTTATGGAATAACAATCACTATGGTTTACTTCACAGCGACCTCTCAACAAGATTCCACATGTCGCAATCAAGCATATTATTATATCAACAGAAATAGATAAACCCATTGGACATCAATTATTTTCATTAATATAAAAAAAATCGAACTACAACGCACATTCCTGGACTGTGATTTCTACATAAAGGAGAAGTTAGCACAAGTGACCCACAAGATACAATAAGTCATGTTTTGCTGTTTAGTTCTATACTTATCTAAAGTTTATATTAATGAAATTCGGTTTTAATTTGATGGACGCGCGCTGTTCCAAACCAGACCCCCCCCCCCTCCAACGCCGCGTTCTCTGTCTGGACAGCGGCACTACGGCATACTCTTACAACCGAATTCCAACTGTCAGGGGGCGCACATCAATATGTACACGGGACCTCGGTTTTAGTATTATTCGAATGACTATACGTTGTCCCTTGCCAGACTCTCGGTCCTCCACCACTAACAAAGGGGAACCACACCATATATCCCGATGAATTTTCTTGGCCAACACACAGGTTAGTTAGTCAACGTCATCCACTGAGCTACCAGTGTCCACAGTAGGTTCCTAAATGTCAGCATATTAATAGTCATCAAAATTTATATTCTGCGAAACACGAAAACGACGCACATAAACTTTAAAATTTCAAAACATTCCAATCGCATATCTTACCTCGCCACTAATCAGTCTGTGCCACCAAAATTACTGAGTAATTCGGTGAAAGGACAAGGAATTTAATTTTCGAAAACCATCATCACAGACAACAAATTAACATTTTGAAAATTTTACACTAAATAATAAACGAGAGACTTTTTAGAAAGGTGTCTACCTTTCACGCCTTTCGCCATTTATGATTATTATCTGGTTTTGTCGGAAAATTGGTTTGTTAGTTATTTATGAATTTATCTAGGATACAATGAACTCTGTAACACAGGTGTGAGTAAAGTTATTGATTTTACGGTAAACTATCAATTTACAGACCATTGTTTGTTCTTCCGTTACAAGAAGACGTAATGTTATACACATATAGAGGCAGCCCACACGATCCAATTTCGTGATATATCACCCAATCGCTGGTGATAAAAGTGATTAAAAAATAATGGTTGGTGGCTGTGTTATTGACTTTGGGAAGGGCCGATCAGAGAAATATGCTATGCAATGCACATCGCCCATTTGGATAGTAAAGCGTCAAATTCTTACTGCGAAAACAGAACCCTTCCGCCCAACCAGATCGGTTGTATAGAACCCTTACCGGTAAACCAGACCTGTTGTAGAACTACCCACGTACAGCCAGATCTGTCGTTGAAGACTCCCCTGTCCATTTAGATCTGTTGCAGACAGCCACCCCCGACCGGTCACGTCCAACCAGATCTGTTGTAGAACTCTCCTCGTACAACCAGATATGTTCTAGAACTCTCCCCGTCCAACCAGATCTGTTGTAGAACTGTCCTCGTCCAATCAAATCTGTTGTAGAACTGCCCCCGTCCAACCAAATCTTTCCCCGTACCAACCAGATCTGTCGTACAAGACTCCCCCGTTCATTCAGATCTGTTATAGAGCCCCCCCCCCCCCGGTAAACCAGATCTGATGTCGAACTCGCTCCGCCCATTCAGTTCAGTTTATAACTCGAACTCTCTCCCGTCCAATCAGATATATAGTCGCACACCTTTTGGTCCATTCATAACTGGCGGGGTGCCCTCGTCTTGCTTTTAGCACAGATGTCAGTACCCCACCAACTTTGTAAACGGTGTCGTCATTAGCCCGGTTGGTGCAGAAAAATATGACGTTATGGACGCATATTATTACTGCAACGCATAAAGACGGGGCTACAGAGTAGGACTGACTGGACATAATTATTTCTTTGGGTTATATTCCCAATTGTTTTCAAATGTGAGTGAAGTCTGTGTCACTACAGGCCCGGGACTGTACAGCGCAGTGGACGCTTACGACTAGCCCCCGGATCCATTCACTCTTTTTGAATTGTTTTGTTTGTGGTCTCTGAGTACGATGTCTTGTCCATTGTGTGTGGTGCAGTCCCCCTGCACTTACTATTAGATGACAATTTTGATAAACCTTTGTTCGTTTCATACACTAATGTGTAGGTGTGTGTAGATTAGAGTGGAGCAATGCTCAGTACGTTTGTTTGTTCCACGTTATCAGGGGCGGATCCAGGGACCCCCCCCCCCCCTTGCTCAGCTACATAAAAAAAGTTATATGCCTTGAATCAATGAAATTACATCACAAAGTGAACCTGCATCAGTATAAAAATGATTTCTCTGTTTAAAAAGCTCAATTTGTATGTGTGCCCATGTAATTTAGAGACGATGATGGCAGATTTCGGCGACATAAACCTGACAAACCCCCTCCTGCAAAAATTCCTGGATCCGCTCCTGGTTATTTAGATGAATGCAGGATAAACTGGATACTATTGGGACGTTTGGGCTCCATAACATTATGATTGGCTGGAGTCCTACATGTAAAGCAAGCTTTATCTTGAATTAAGTACTCAGTAGGCCTGTGATAATAAGTACATGTTAGAATGCAAGTCGATCCAAATAAATGCTTGGTATTTTTTTAAATTTCTGGTGCGGTATTACCGTCTGTATTTAATCAGCTAGTGGCAATGACGTCAGAAACAATTCCACAAAAATAACATGACGGAACCACAGAAATAACATGGCGGAACCTGCTCGGCGAAGCGATTGGTGGCACCGGTTTTTCATGTGTTACAAATTATAACAAAATTCAGAATTCCCAAATCGAAATATATTTGTTAAAGCTGTCAATTTTAGCGAAGTCCAATATCGGAGAAATTAAAATCAGCCTTAGTGACAATAATCAATTTGTAAATTAGATAACACCATCTCGCGGGACTCTCCAATCATACTAAATGTACTAAATGTTATTAAACGGTTGAACTTAGACAGATCATAAGAAGTAACATTCCGTGTATCTAGATGATTTAATAACAGATCTGTTGTGTTGAACTCATCTGATTGGATTACTGGGAATATTTGCTATTTTGGTCAGCAATAATGATTGTGATTGTAGAGAGAAATGAAATGAAATGGGGTTTAACGCCCTACTCTTCAGCGCCGACATTGGCTATTATGAAGACTGGCGCTCGATCCGCTCCTCTTCACCAAATTCCAACAGCCTAGGGTTCTTCTACGTACACGCCACTGTCAATGCTCCGTTTGTGCGTGACAAGGAGAATGGGTCACCTGTTTAACCCCGTGGGTTTTCCCCGGTCCTCCGATTTCCTCCCACTGCTAAAGACCCCTACGCGCAAGCGAATTATAGAAATAAAATTAGTCCCGAAATGACCCAGTTAGTCCCGAAATGACCCAGTGGACATTACACCTAATTTACCTCCATATACAGACAAGGATCCTCGCATTTTTTGTATCATCGGAACAACTAATGGCAATGGAATAGCACGCTAAACATTCGCGAGAAGTGGGACTAACGGCACAGTTTTTTATTTAAATAATTCGCCAAGGAGATTATCAGTAGAGGGAACTGGAGAAATCCCACATCCCTACACCTCCATCCCTTCCATTTATCCACTTCAATCCTTTCAAAATTGGGTTTAACGTCCTAGATTGGTTGCTTCGGCTTAATGTTGTGAAATTGTCTATATCAAGTGTAAATAGCCTACTGAATATTTCGACTGATAGTCAACTATCACAATATTCTAGTTTGCGGGGAATTTAAAAATCACCACAGTGGCTTTAATTCGTATCGGAAATATTCTATAACAGTGGATTGGCCCGGGTTTCCCTTTCCCGCCGTTTGTACCACGTGGTTACCTGACCTTGATGAAGAATGAAAGCAGCTAGATTGTATAAAGTTATCTCAGTTTAGATCATAATAATGTGATTTCAAGGTAACATTTTTTAGAAATGCGAATTCATGCAATATTTCGGATGTAGCTTCTCTCCATTAGGCCACTGGTCGCGACAGCGGCACTTGATCACTTACGTACGAGAATTGTGTTCACTATGTTGCGCTCCTATTTGCTTCCTTTGTTAGGTAAGATTTTGTGAACGGATATACTGTCAATCTTTTTAAAATATAAACCACAACAACAACGTAATTTAACCTTTATACACAGCAATGGTATAATTTCCTACTTAAAAACTGGATCTCTTTTCCTGAAGATGGGTGGGTGGTCGTGGCTGTCAGTACGTCTACAGCAAGTCAGAATATGGTCCATGGGATTTTCCCCCTTTTCAGTTGGCCCTTCTTCATCTTCACAATGGATTTAACTATTATATACCACCTAAGGGTGATATCGCAACTAATGTTTCCTGAGAAACGATAGGCTCGTCTTGCATAGGTTGGCGACAGGTGAGCGATTAAGTAAGTAATGATTCTGTTTCCTTTAGATTACTTTGCATAAAGTCACAAACTATGCCTTAAGAGTATGACCCGGGCTGTTTGACGTGTTATACTGTATGATATGCTAATTGGAGCAGTAGTTTCAGGCATCCAGATGCTAGAATAGGGGGGTCAACCCTTACATATAGGATTCTCTTCTTGTGGAAATATGTTTATAGACATTATTAACAGTTTTACATGATTAATTATATGATAAAGTTGGTGAACAGGTTAATGTGAAAGAAGATAACATTCACTAAAAACAATGAGCAGAAAATGTCAAAAATATGAGTCATTGGCTTACTGCCGCCTTACATTGCTATATAGGGATGCAATGCTACAATGTTAACCCTCCATTAAACCTGAGAGCTGCAGTGCCTTGGGTTCGCTCCCAGTCAAGTTTTAAATCGCTGTACATTAAGTCTGAGATGCGTCTAAAGTCACTGACTTTAGTACCGATTCCAGCGAGTCCCCAAGTTGAGTCACATGTAGGGTACTGCCCATATAAGTTTGCTATACATGTGGCAAAAACCACTGAAATTACAGATGAAAACAAGATTTTGAAAATTGATAGAGAATTTTCTAAGACTTTTTAAAATATATTTTATTATATTCTGTACAAAATATCAAACAACTATATGATACACATTAATGGAATATGAATGTATATAAAGATATATTATGTAAGAGTTAAATTTGTATTATTATTTTGACATTTTTCCTTATGACAAGCCTATGATCAACTTTCTAGTCAACCGGATGATCAAGATGTAAATGGATTAAAACACCGATTTGAATATTTAATGATAAAATGGTTAATCAAGACTGTGCTACATTGTCAAACAATCATAACTTGGCTCAGAATAAAATGATTTGAATGAAATTTTCAATATATTCATTTTTCATTATCTGTGTTTAAAATATTAAAGTGAAAACTGTCAGCTTTTTATCTAAATCTTACATAATGCATCTTTAACACTTTTATTGTACCTAATCAGTTATGTTGAATTCTAATTAGAGTTTTTAATATGGAATATTATGGATAATATCGAGTTACGAACATGCCTGGAAAAAAAGCACCTGTTCCAGGCTGTGTCAAGTATAAATTATCACGCAATATATTATATATATTACAAAAAAAAATATGTGATAATTTATGTCTGACAGTCTGTGACAGTTGCCTTATTGATAATATTGAGTTGGATCCACTTGCCCTTTAAGACGTCTTTCACGCACTAACGATCACACGGTCTTGAAGATTCGAGTTTAATTATTTTAAACATACAGTCAATGTAAAGATATGTTTACAGAGGATATCACCTGGACCTTGTTGTCATGACGATAAAGAAATACAGGATGTGATTATATTGAATATCAATAATATCTATGATAAACAACATAAACTATAGTAAATAGAGAGATACAGGTGGAAATAATATCAAAACTTTAACAAGTTTAATCTCTTTGATTTATACAAAATAAAGTGTTGTTTTGATCGTGTACAGCCTATGATAGACTTGTAGAGAGAGAAATTGGGTTTAATGTCCAAAAATAACCAGGGGACCTGGGAAAAACCCTGAGGTTGTACAGTTGATCCTATTACTTGTTGGGGGTGGGTGGCAGCATCATACGGTCTGTCATTGAGTCAACTTGAGTGGTTTAAATTTCCCACTTGTATGTGACAAGGGATAGAACCCCATTGGTTTTCCTTTGTGTCCTTTAGTCTCCTTCCACTTTTAAAGAACCCTACATGGAAATGAAATTTGAACTATGTTAGTTCCAAAATGACCTACTTTGTATGAAGTGGACGTTAAACCCCATTTCTCTCTCTCTCTTTACTCTTTGTTATGTACAGGCATACCTTATGATGTAATACTGATTGTATCTAATGGTAGCAGGGCTATTATTGAGGAAAGCTAATAATAGCTTTGACCTTGAGGGTAGTTTATGGTAACTTGACTATTACTGAGGGTAGTTTATGATAGCTTGACTATTACTGAATGGTAGCTTAGTGATTAGTGAAGGTAGCTGATATATAGCTTGACTATTACTAACAGTAGCTAATTGCAGCAGGGCTATTACTGAGGGTAGCTAATGGTAGCATGATTATTACTGAGGGTAGCTAATAATAGCTTATCTATTACTAAAGGGTAGCTAATGGTATCTTGACTATTACTGGGTACAGCTAATGGAGCAGGGCTAATGGTAGCTTGACTATTAGTGAAGATAGCTGATGGTAGCTTAACTATTAGTGAAGGTAGTTCACAGCTATTACTGATGGTATCTCATGGTAGCTTGACTATTAATGAGGGTAGCTTATGGCAGCAGGGCTATTACTGAGGGTATCTATTACCTAGGGTAGCTCATGGAGCGGGATGATTACTCAGGGTAGCTGACTTTTAGCAATATCTTTTTTTAATGAAAAATATGATGATTCTCACCATTATCTCATTTTCCAATTATATTTTAAAGCATATTTACACATATAAAGTATAAATTTACTTGTATTTATTGTGTTTTAAGGTTCAATACTTTGAAATTATAACTTTGTGGCAAGTAAATTGACTGATAGGCAAGATCTCTACCCAGTCAATTTTACTGCCTGTCAGTCAAGACAGGTAAACATGCCTGCAATAAGAGCCAAGGACCCAAACTCAATCAAATAAACACTTTTATTTTATATTTAATCCAATCAAAGAGGTCAAGACACTTCCTTCTAATGCTATAAAATGGTTTCGGTCATATTCTCGTCACTTAATAAACTAACACTACTCTGTTCCCATTTTTTAGGGTCTTTCAGTTTTTCCGAAGCCGGCCATATTTGATGTTTGGAACCCTTGTTATGCCAGCTTTCAACATTTGGAGTCGAGCCCCATTCACTTAACAAGGGTTCGACTGAAGAATTTGAGCTAAGGGAATCATTGCTTATCTGTCTGTGGAGGGAAGATGAAGATCGGGCACATCTTTTTGAGGTATAATTTTGAATTTTGACAGTAGGGGTCACAGGAATAGGCCTTGTGTCGTTAAGGCGAGTTTTCATGTTCAGGTTCGTCCCAGACGGTTTTGTAGATATAGAATCGGGAATGGTTATCGTAAGTTTTGGAAGGATGCGTCTTGTCGTCCGCAAATCCTCAGAAGATTTGGGCGTTGATTTATTTTTAATGCCGCTGTCGCTACTGGGATTTTCACAGGGCGATTTTTTGCCTTGTGTTGATGAAAGTTTGGCTTCTGACGAGGAATAATAACTGTTCACTTCAATATTCTGCGAGAGTGATGGCAAACTTTTATTCCATGTGTGATCTAAACCGCATGCAGATTTCACTAATCGAGGATCACGAACAGGTGGGCATGACGTTGGGATTTTAGATCGCGTTAAATCTGTGGGTAATTCCTGAAGACTTTGGATTGAGAGGGGCTGCTCTTTCACCCATTGTGCTGTTGCCATAGTAACATCTGTTTCTAAACTTGGGAGTTTCTGAATTGCCTCCCTTATTTGATTGTCCGTGTGAGTGACAACGTGTTTATGGACAGACGTTGGTGTCTCAACAGGAATCTTAACACTCACATGATTACTCACGGTTTCGTTTTTATCGTTCGTTATGATTATACTTGGTGGTGTGTCGATATCGGCACCCATACTTGAATGTTTGCTCAGGTTAACGAAAGATGCTCGACTTCGCCTTTGTTTACGTTGTTCAGACACAGTTTTGAAAAAGCGGATGATGGCTTTTTTACATTTGGTGCGATACACTAGATACACTATTAACCACACCAGTATACCGCCCAAAACGGCAGCCGTGTGCAGACCAATTTTGGGATCGTACGATTGATAGAATTCTTCTTTTGTAGGCTGATGTTTTTCGGAGGATGTTGGGAATCTCCAGACTTGTCCTATTGGTTTACGCGATGGTTGCGAGTTGTTGGACGACGTACGAGATAAAATAGTGCCATTAATGAGATGGTTGTTGTTTGTGGTGGTTTCTAGACCTGGTGGATTGTTGTACATGTCAACACTAACAGAAGCATTCTCCTGATTTTCTGACTGGACATGGGTAAGTCCACCTACGTTCATGCCGTCATGAATCTACAAAATACAGAATAGTAGAATTAATCACATGAATCTACAAACTACAAAAATATAGAATTAATCACATCAATCTACAAAAACAGAAATATTGAATTAATTGCACAAATCTACAAACTGCAGAAATACAGAATTAATCACATGAATCTACAAAATACAAAAATACAGAATTAACATAGAGATTCTAATGCTAAATGGAAACAAAACAGAAAAGAGGTAAGTGTATATTATCTATATGGCACTATCTAAACCCACTTGATGCATCATGGTGCCCGTTTCTCTCTTGTGAACACTCGAGAGAAAATGTTAAAGACATTGGTATTCTTTGTTTGCATTAACAACAGTAAAAGGAAGTGATGATAGGGAGGGGGGAGGGGGGCGAAGAGAGCAAAAAAAGTTTATTATCCACCTTGACCCAACAGAATCTAAGACATTTGGGGACTGACATATGGTACATGCATATTTGTATGGGATCATAAATTATATTATTTTTGTGGTACAGTAAAGTCAATGTGGGGGTGAGGGGAGGGGACTGGCGGAAGTAAGAATTGAAGTAAAGCCCCTCAGAAAATTAATGTATAAATGACAAACTGCCAGCACTGTAAGAGAGAAAGAAAGAAATGGGGTTTAATTGCACTTAACACAAAATAGATCATTTACTATTGTGGCATTATAAACATAACAGATGTCCACCAGCAGAATTCAACACACATTACTCACAAATCCCATTTGGACCCAATCTATTAAAAAAGCCAGGAGTAAAAATGGAGCCCCCTGATTGTGTACCAATAATGGCCCAGAGAATGATTTTCATATTTTCAACTTTTGATCTTGTACTTAATCTAAAATGTGGGGACCCCCAAATGTTAGGGCAGAGGCTATTTTTCCACTTTGCCTCTCAGATCTTCACCAAAAAAGCTTCATATCAATATTACCTTTCTGTGTAAGGTATCAGTATTAGGAATAAAAGTATTTGTGGGTTTACTTACCGACAACTCACCCCATGACTAAAACACCCCCTCCCCCAAGATTTTGAAAAGGATTGATATTAAAAAGCTACTATAATATACATGTATAAACCATGGTATATTGATGCAAAAATGTCTATGTGTAAGCTATTTGGAATAGAAACATTATCTCTTTTATTAATTACCAGGAACATTGATTCTGAGGTACAAACACGTTCATGCTGGTGATATTGATGTATTTCGTAATCTTCATACAAATTAAAAAAAACTCATGAAGGACATAGCGACAAAGCCAATATTTGTGATGAAATTGTTCTCTTATGGTTGACTGTTGTCGATTAGAAATGAACAAAGTCTTATTCAAACAAAAACTTTGATAGTTGCCGGTTCCAGTCAATATTAGCTACCTTGCCCTCCGTTTCCTTCAGACCATTGTTCCTGCCTCGAGTAAATTCTATTACACAATGTTTTTATTCCATTTTTAGGCCATGACAATTTGATTTTCAGTTCTTACAGAGCATTTAAATTTAGCTTCTTATTTCTTGGTGAAAAAGACTAATTTTAAAACAAAAAGACAGGTACTTGGTTGCACTGTTCAAAATTACTTGCTTGCATTCTTTAGGCCGGCAAGTCAGTCAGTACTATCGGATTAGTCGCATGTTGTGAAACACAACCTCCCATTGTACTGCTGGCAAGTCAGTACATTGGCTTAGTCACATGTTGTGAAACACAACCTTCCACTGTACTGCCAGCAACTCAGTACTATTGGCTTAGTCACATGTTATGAATCACACTCACATTAAATACTGCCGGCAAGTTAGTACTGTCGACTTAGTCACATGATTTTAAGCACAATGAAATGGGGTTTAAGTCCTGTTCTTCTGCCTTGACTGGGTTAATGAAGATGGAATATGCCATACAGCTGGGAAGATGCACAAACAGTATATTGAATTGCAACTGCAAAGGGATCTTTTACATGCATACCAATGTGTACATGGGACCTCATTTTTTCGCACCATCTGAATGACTATAAACTTTCCCATGCCAGACCCTCTGTCTTGCACCACTGACGTGAGGAACATATTACTGAGTCACCGAGCTCCCCATTTATTCATAATAATGACAGGACTTTCCAGATCAAGTTTTCCATGTGATCTTGGAATTGCTTTACTTAATTATTGGTTAAATAATGATAAGGTGTGGATTACCAGCGATCACCAGGGTAGAATCCAGAGTAGGAGGTAATTATGTTTTCTCTGAGTGTGAGAGGGGGTTTAATGTCCCCTGATACAAACCGGATCATTTTGGGACTAACATATGGTTCAATTTTATTTCAATAATTGGCTTGCGAAAAGGAATCTTTAACAGGGGAAACCAAAGAACCCAGAGAAAGCCCACATGGTTGGACAAGCAACCGTACCACCAACTACGTACAAGCAACTCGACTTTTATCCAACACAGTCACTCAACTAGCGGTGTTCAGTGAAGATTATATTCAGGGGTTATTTTGTTGTCTGAGTTTTTTTTCGTTCCTAAATCATGATATTGTCCTATTTATTGGCTTTTATTAGAGTTTTCTGCTGGAAACAAGTTGGGTTATATTCATTTATCTTTTGATGTTTGAAATTTATAAAAAAGACAAACTTTCTGATCCACATTCTAAAAAACAAAAATTAGTAAAAAAATATCTATAGCTTTTCAGGCACCGAATATCAAAAGAATGATTGAAAAACTGAAATTTCAAAAAACAATATATTCCATCCACATGTGTTCAAACTACAAAAAGATCAACATTATCAAAAAGATTAACATTACATCTATCACGTCATTCAAGTGAAGTGACTTTTTTTTTTATCAAGACCCAGAAAAACTGAAAATTGAATTGGGTTGGCCTACATAGTGTTATAAGATCAATATAGCCTCAAGATAAATAATAGCGCTATCTCGTATAACGGTACATTCCTTATATAAAAATATCAATATAATATCAATATTACAAAAGCCAGTATCCTCCTCTGTAAAGGTTAAATGATCGACAATTTCTTTTTTTTTTTTACATCGGAAACATGCAAATTAATCAGGTTTAAAGATTTTTGTGTTTCATCTTTTTTGAAGTACATGGCTGCTTTTCAAAATAAAGAAAGACTTAATGTTGTTAACACAGACACCTTTATGGATATCATTCACGTCGATTAATAAACTTGAAAGATTATGGGGAAAAAAAAGAAGATCCCTTTATGGATATCATTCTCAAAGTTTATTAACTGCAATATTTTATAATAAAAGTCACCTTTATGGATATCATTGTCCCAGTTTATTAACTGCAACGTTTTATAATAATAAACAACTTTATGGATATTATTCTATAAGTTTATGAACAGCAAACATTTCAATGAGGGTGTTTTTATTGATATCGAGCAATGATACAATCTATACGTTAAAATGAAATGGAATATGGTTTAATGTCTAAAAGTGTTCTGCGCCTACTGGGTAATGAAGACAGGCATATGCCTACACTGTGCTATCAGGGAAGCTTTATCCAGTCAGCAGTGCTACAGCCTGCTTTTACATGTACAATTATGAATTCCAACTGTCATGGGTTCTTTTACGTACATGTCATTGTATACACATGAACCCCAGGTTTTCTGTCCCCTCTGAATGACTACATTATGTTGTCCATTGCTACAATAATTATATACAATTGAGTGACAATTAATCAACAATAACCTAATTAACAAAAATGAGTCACAATGGGGTGTTTATCAATTAGTCAAACAGAAAATGATTAGTGATAATGCACCTAAAAAATAATAATGCAGGAGAACTGCACTACATGATCAAAGTTTTTTTTCTGTAATTTATGATCGCCGTTAACTTTATAGTACCAGCTGTCCTACTGATTTGAATAAAAATTTAATTGAATAAAATTTTCTGATAATCTGTTCTGACAAATTTGAAATGTATGGGTTTCTAGGCCATATGCATAAGTCTTGGGACACACAATCAAGGAATCGATCCTGAGCATCACCAAACCTCTGTATATGCTACTGGGTTTAACAAAAGGATCTTAATTTAATTGGCTGTTTTTTATCAGCTTTAGCTGCTTGAAGTTGAATCAAGTCGATTGGTAAAAAAATGAACCGTCCAATATGGTATCATAAATCAATCTACTTTCAGCTAAACTACAACGGGTTAATGATTACTTTTTGATTATAAGTAGTCAGTCAGCTTGCTTGTTGGATACAATAACAGTCATACCCGAGTGAGAATCGGCCATTGGTTCATGATCCAAGTAATTAGCGCATTGTATCGATAATTTTGATAATCCGGTAAAAAACAGAACAAGCTTGCTGGTTATTCATAACAGGTCCAGTAAGTTGTCTTTGTGGATCGCCACATGGCAATCGAAGTAACTTAAGAAGACGATCTTGGCATGGATTGTACATCTTGCTCGGAAGTCGTATGAAATCCAGGTACCGGTGGATATTAAAATAACAATATCGCTGACCAGTTGTTAGTTAAATTTAAATCTTAGTTGAATATTATCCTTGAATAAAACACTGAATACACCAAGTGGCTAAGTGAGTAAGATGCTGGCTCGCTAGCTTGGAGGTCATAGGTTTGATCCTGGTGTTGGCCGAGAACTGTCATCAGTTTGCCCTTGTCAGCATGGAGAGTCTAACAAGGACAGCTGTCTAGTTGTTTGGATGGGATGAAAAATTAAGGTCTTGAGTAGGCTCTAGTGCCGCTGACAGGACAAACTGTATGCCTGTCTTTATTAATAGCCCAATCGTAGCAGAACAGAAGGACATTTCAGGTGAGTTTTTTCTGCCGATTGGGTAAAACACAGATTCTATTTCGTTTGGTCTCTGGAGGAGTTGTTATCATTGACGTGTTCTGGATGATGTGAAGGATTAGCCAATAATACTGTCTGTTATGATGAATTCTTGGCCTATTGATGCATGACTATAACTTGTCAGACCTTCATAGGCCATCAAAAGTATAAAAAAACGAAATATTGATCTGCGTTTAATCAGATTGTTTTTCTGCCTGCTCCTGCCAAACTTTCTTTGACAGGAAAGAGAGATCGATTGGACAAAAATTAGGTCATTTTGGGACTAACATATGGTTCATTTAAATTTTAATACATTGCTTTTATGTAGTGGACTTTATCAGTGTGGGGAAACCAGAAGACCCAGAGAAAACCCTCGAGATCAGACAGGCGACCGACCGTACCCTTTTGCCGCTATAAGCCCACCCACAATCCCAACCCTCAACCCGAAATGGTCAAGCGTCTGACAAATATGATAGCGTGATTGAATAAATCATTGGAACTGAAACCCTTTAGTGGCCATTTTGTCAGAGTAATTTGACTACCTTCATCCCTATAATAATAATACGAATAAATTTACGACCCACCTTGTTTTCATTTTACGCATTGCGTCTGTATCGTTCATTGAGTTAATGGAAGGTTCCTGAAATATACCAAAAAAACAACAAATTGGACTAAAATAGATAAAAACAAATGAGTCGAGGCTATGTATCTATAAATAAAATTTGTTCCTGTATTCTTATGTTTAATCACCATATTGATCTGGTCTATTTTGAACAGATCCATATCTGTGACAACACATCAAGTTCCTGATGACATTTTGTCATTGAAATAGAAGCCCTAACTTGATTACTTAAACAAGGTATTAAATGTAATTAATGCTCCCTGAACAAATTTATTCCTGTCCGAAATCTGATTTGGTCTTTTTTTTATTTTGAAGCTTTCAGACATATTTGCCTTTTGTCAATGTAAGTTTAGGATCATATAGTGTTCAGTCATGGCTTCCTAGATTCCTGGCTTTTTAAAACCATTTGGGCATGGAGATTGACAAGAGTTATCTTGATAACAACACAATAAATCTGGCAGTGAAATTAATCGTGACATCATTGCATTGCTGAGTAAATCGTTTACCGGTAGTCAGAAACGCAGAATAAAGGAAAAATTAGAATAAGGTATAATATAAAGAGTCTGAAAATAATTCCTGGAGATCTCCGAAGTAGGGAATTATTATAAAAATCTGTCCGTCCATATGTCAAACCTTCGGAACACAATAACTTTGCCTCTAATTGAGGTACATGTAGACTGTTCAAATTCTGAGTTTATTAATGATATGATTATTTGTATGGCCACTTTTTATTTTTGCAAGATTCTAATTTTAAGTGAATCTATATATTGTAGGTTCATCAGACAAAAACCTAAGCTGCTCTAGTCTGGCCCTGGTTAAAGGAGCTAAATCTCAAATTCAATATTGGTTGATTTTGATGTTATCTTTTTTTCCCTAAAAATATAGGATTCTAATATCCATATTTATGACACAATTAACATTTTATAATCCCTAGACTTGAGTCGATCATGTATTCTAAGATTTTGGGTGCCATTTTGTAACGAACAGATAAAAACATATCCATAACACAATTGGAAGTAGTTAGTATAAATGGCTGATTCACAATACTGATTTACAAAAGATTGTAGAACATATGATTAGAAATTACAATGTTTTATTCAAAACTTGAATATAAATCACTATACATATACATTCATATTACATTGATATGTTCTTTTAGAACCATTTTTGTCTATTTCAAGGTTCAAAAAAATAATGACATATGCCCTTTAAGTGTTATTCTCTAATTAGTTACAAAAATCTTCCTGATGTAATTATATAGTGACAGATCAAGTTATGTGTAAAATTACCATCTAGTGAAGGTTAAATCGTGTTATATGTAAAATTACCATAATGTTGAAGGTCAAATTATGTTACATCTAAAATTACCATCTGATGAAGATCAAATTGTGTTAAATCTACAATTACAAGCGGATGAAAGTTAAAGGCATTTATACATGGGACGTCTAAGATATACACTAACTTTTCACCAGCAAACTAATTTAGACTTTGGACACATAACAACCCAGTCGTGTGTTGTGTAATAATGAAAATACAAGCTACCATTTCATTTTTGTACGTTAGTAACATGTGTCACATCTCATGAACAAAAATTACAATGCTAGCTTTAAAATGTGCCTTTCAGAGTACTCAACACACTTAAATATGAAATTAAAATCTGGTGTATATCAATTCATGTTAAATCTAAAATTACCAATTGGTGAAGATCAAATTGTGTTAGATCTAAAATTACCATCTGATGAATGTTAAATCATGTATAATAATGTTAAATATTAAATTACAAGCTGATATAGGCCACTACAATTGGAATTTTAGGGAGCTCTGTATAAAACACGAGAAATGTCATCGCTGACTGATTAATCTATGTCTGACATTATAGGGTAAAAAAAAACACTTGTATGATCCCTGACACAACCTTCCACTACAACCTCCAAGATCTGTATATTAATCCGATTGGTAGAAAACATAAATGACCTGGTATTAGACCTGCGGTGTCCTATAATGTCTTGTATAACATTAGAATTTGACCTGGTATTAGATCCTTAATATCGTAATTATGTCTCTTATAACAGTAGAATATGATTTAACTTGTATTAGGCTGCTCAAATTAAACAAAGTGTCAAGTTATGGTGTTCATCAGTATGTTTATTAAAATTCTAGTATTTCTAAATTATGAAAAGATATAAAGTCTCTGAGAGTGATATAGGAATCCTGTAATAATTTTTAAAATATGAATCTCTAACAAGAATATCAACGATAACATGGTTTAATTAATGCGCATGCAAGTTACATCACAAAGTCTGTCATTGAGTCGGGAGGGGGGGATGGCCTAGTAGTCTAGAGTGCCGCGCTTCGACCTCTAGCTGGCCGGTCACCTCTGGCTTGCAACTGTGGTTTCGAGCCCTGGTGTGAGCGTATGTGGCATGGAGATAGGGCCGCCTTCTGAACCTTGTGGATTTCCTCTGGGCACTCCGGTTTCCTCCCACTGCTAAAAGACCCCTACGCACAAGCGAATTATTGAAATAAAATTAAACCATATGTTAGTCTCAAAATGACATAATTTGTGTCGAGTGGAAGTTAAACCCCATTTCTCTCTCTCTCTCTGATCATTGAGTCAAGTGACATGGTTTGTACATGACCAGGATTAGAGTTGCCTATCCAACCTTAAGGGTTTTTTTCCATGTCCTTAAGTTTTCCCCCACAGCTATAAACTGAAATTAAAGTCCCAAAATAGTATGACAATATTAAACGATTTTTAAGTTATTGCTTAAAATAGTACGATTTTATTAAGATTTTGAGTAGGATTTTAAGAAAGGGTCTCGATTTCTTTTCTGAAAATAATAGGATATTATTAAAGGAATTTTGATTTGTTGCTTGAAATTGAATAATATTACTAATGGATTTTCAATTTGTTGCTCGAAATAGTTCTCTAATTTGTTGCTTTAAGTTTCTGCATTGAATACAGTAAAAGTTTACATATAGACCAGAACAATAAGAAGAAGACATCAATGCTTAGATCGGATCATGATATTTATAAGATCATATAGCTATCATGTGTGCTATAATCGACACTACCAACTACTTTGAATTCCAGATTTCAAGGCTTCTTTTATGTACACTGTGCCTTACCAAGCCCTTTTGAAAATTCCAAATCGTGTCGGTCGCTCAACGCCAGGAATGAAACTGAGATGTCCTAGTTAGAGAGTGTTGTGTTTTACTCTCTGAGCCACTGCAACTCCCCTCAGAGAAAGCATCGGAACATTCTGGTCTATAACCATTTTACTTTATGCAAAATACACATTAAAGAATTAGACAGAGGAACTCTCTCTATAAACACCAAGAGCCAACCAGAGACCTGCAGTCTAGTGAATCATCTTTAGGCATTTGATAAAGTGAGATGCTATAATTATACCTAATTGTATTGGTTAGTACATAATAACAAGTTGACATCCAATTTAATTCTTTTTGTCAATTTGTAAATGCTTAACTATTCGGCTACATCAGATTGAAGATTTGTTCTTTAATCGGCATGATCCACCTTTTGGTTGTACCTATTCATATTGTTGCACATCCAACCCTCACCTATCCAACCATGTGGATTTTCTCTTGCTACTCAGGTTTCTTCCCACTACTAAAAACCCCTACACCCAAGCATATTATTGAAATAATATTGAATCATATGTTAAATCCTAAAATTACCTAGTTTGTGTTGTGTGAACGTTAGACCCCATTTCTCTATCTCTCTCATTTTCTCGTTTAATCTAAACAACTAGGTGTTATCATGCATGAACACAGGACCACCTTGTTGGACTAACCAGCACCATACTCAATCAGCCATTGTGGTTTTGGTTAACAATTTTTGCTCGTCTGTAAATATGCGAGAGAGAGTTTAACATCCACTTGACACAAACCAGGTCATTTCGTGGACTAACATACAGTAAAGTGGCTCCTCATCTCTTTGCTTTTCACAATTCAATTCTGTTCTGTCATTACGAATGCCACACACTTTACGATTGTACTGTTGTAGGATGAACAAACGCCACAAGTACATGCTATGCACTTTATGTCAGTACCGACCACGCAAAAAAAAAAAAAAAATTTGAGAAAAAGAGCAACGAAAGTGCTAAAATGTAATTTTCTCTAATTGAGTCTTGGGAGATTATTGTGTCACCCCTGTTACATTTTACAAAATGACATTTTCTTTTTTTCATGTAATTAGTCTGATGGGTGATTACGACCGAGAAAAGAAAACATGGCATTTTATTGCATGTCGAGGTATATCCGATAATTATCTTTGTGTAAGAAAATCGTTAGCCCTTATTGAGATATTGCAGAGTTTGGAAAAGAAATGAAATGTAGATTAATTTCTTACTTTTCGCTACAACTGGGTAATGAAAATGGACATACATTGGACTGTTCAGTACCTATTGGGCACCCAAAGATTTTCTTTCCAAGGCTTTCATCCTCACCCACTAACAAGTGCAAACTAATAATAAGTGATCCACTGTGTTTCATCAGTTTAGAAAAGGGTTTTAAGTGAGCTAATGAGTGAGAGAGAAATGGGGTTTAATGTCCACTTGACACAAAGGTCATTTTGGGACTAACATCTGACTTTTCGGTACCAATTGGGCACCCAAAGAGTTTCTTGCCAAGCCTTTCATCATGACCCACTTAAAAGTGGAAACCAAGTGGTGCACGGTATTTCATCAGTTTAGAATAGGGTTTTAAGTGAACTAATCAGTGAGAGAGAAATGGGGTTTAATGTCCACTTGACACAAACATGGTCATTTTGGGACTAACATATGGTTCAAATTTATTTCAATAATTGGCTTGCGCATAGGGTTCGGAGAAAAGCCACAAGGTTGACAGATGACCCTACTCCTTGCAATGTACAAGCGGGGATTCGAAACCACTTAATGATAGACCTTGTGATCAGATTGCTGTTGATTGGTCTGTTTAGCAAACTGGTTTAGACTCAAAGCTAGATGTGACATTTAGTAGTTTCTCTTTATCTGGTTACTCCAGTTTCGTCACACTTCTAAAGCCCCCCCCCCTTCATGCAACCAGCAAATGAATGATCCATACATGTATATATTTAACACTATTACAGAGAAAGGCGAGGTAAAATAGTTCTATCTGTTGAAGACCAGGTCAAATAGATCTATCTGTTGTAGACCAGGTCAAATAGTTCTATCTGTTGTAGACCAGGTCAAATAGTTCTATCTGTTGAAGACGAGGTCAAATAGATCTGTCTGTTGTAGACCAGGTCAAATAGTAATATCTGTATGTTGTAGACCAGGTCAAACAGTTCTATCTGGCTGTTGTAGATCAGGTCAAATAATTCTGTCTGAATGAAATAATTAGATCATAACCACCCCCATGAAAACCAATCCATCTTTTGATCAATTTCAGCTGTATATTTGATAGCGCAAACAATGATGATAAGTACGAGTTTTGTGTTTACATGTGGCGGCAAAACCAATTCCACAAGATGTCTGCTAGAAGATGTATGTTTATATGTTGGCATAGAAGTTCTAACAACTTATCTCAGAATGCCATCATAACAATCTACTATGTATATACCGGTATATACACAGATATAGCGTTCTACATATATATCTTATAACAATTATTTGAATCTATCAATCAATTATTAAAGTAATTATTCAAGGAACAAACTTGTGGAATGTGCAGGGAATGTTGGGTGAGGCTGTAAAGCTATTAGATGGATTTCCAACCACTGATATCAATAATAATAAGTGCTGGGTGACCACACCACACACAAAATGAAATGAAATAGAGTTTAGCGTCCGACAGGGCATACACTATAAAGTATGCTATGAGGAAAATTTTGCCCAGCTCTGACATACTCTTATATCGAATTCTAACTGCCAAGGGGCTCTTTTAAGTGCATGCCAATGAGTACACACTCATTTTTTCCTACCACCGGAACAGCTGTCCTCGCCATTCTCTACATCCTGCACCTCTGACAAAGGGAAACACTGAAAAATCCTGATGAACTTGTCAACAGTGACAGTGAAATTGGAACCCCCAGGTTAAAGGGCCAGCATTTTACTCACTCCGCAGCCGTGGCTCCAGATGGGTTTCCAACTGCTAATATCGATAATACTAAGTGCAGGATGACCACACCACACACAAACAAGCAGAATCCCAAGTAGACACAAATGAAATGAAACTAACTGTGCTAATTAAGACAGACATTTGATATAGGCTTACTCTGTGCTATAAATGAAATTATGGCCCGGACAGTGACACTACGGCCTATTCTTATACACCGAATTATAACTGCCCTGCTGCCGTCCAGGTAAAATATCCCTTATAGCTCACTGTATGACGTATGCTCATCTTGATTGGACTTGTCGGAGCAGAACAGTAAAATATTAAACCAGATTTCATGTAGATGTATAGTTTGGCGGTTAAACAGCAAGAGAAATAATTAGTCCATGTGTTCTTCTTTGTGAAATGATTGATCATCATTCACAACGTCTAGTTGTTCAGATGGGACAAAAGAATGAATTCCTATGTTCACGTTGCCATGCATGTATGGCATAGGCGAGTCTTCATTCGCCCAGTTGCATCAGAATAGATGGACAATAAATCCTCCTTCATTTCATTTCTATGTGTTGAGAAGCCATTTTATCATCATGTCCAGATGTGATCCCATGTACACGTTGCCAAGCATGGATGGGATATGAGCATTTTCATTGGCCCTGAGTTGGTTCAGAAGAGTAGCATAGTAAATCCCCTCTTCATTCATTTTTCATTTCATTTCCTTGTTTTCAGCATTGGACAGAAAACCAACCCATGAGCATCTGCCTTTACACAATTGGTGCAAAAATGTAGGACAATAAATCTCTCATCAGTTCATTTCGTTTCCATTCTCCACCATTCACATTCTCAAGTAATTTTTTTGTACCAGATGATGAGAGCCGAGGGGCAAATGGACTCAGAACATGTATGTGGGTGTTGTTATATGTCCAGAGCCAAAATTTTGGAAAACAGATTCTATTCATTCCTGGAGAGGCATGATATAGACAATGCTTGTTTCATGTTCCTTTTCATTCATTTAAAATAAAATATTGTTTACATCAAATTGAAATCCTCTGCAATTTTTACTAGTGGTAGAACAGACCAAGATAAGAAAAAAAATTAATAAAATTTGCGATATCTAGGGCTTATTTTAACATATGAAACGGCGTATTTGACGAGACACCATTCCTTAACAATCAAAGTATGACTTCCCTTGAAATTTTTAAAAATTGGCTCAATACTTGTCACTAAGAGTTAACATCCTTGCAACTTTCAAATTTGAAACTTTGCTGTTTTCATCATCCCTGTGGAATTCATCAGAGTTTTTCTACCTCCAAAAATGCTGAATGCTTATAAATGGTACAGACTCAAGTTTATATTATTAAAAGGAGAGAGCAATTGGGTTAAATGTCCACTGGACAAAAACTAAGTTATATTGAGACAAACATATGGTTCAGTTTGATTTCAATAATTCGCTTGTCAGATATTATCTGAAAGTGTATTCCACACAATTTGAAAAGTTTTGTTTAGGTTGATACAGTAATACTAGATTTTGAAGTTAACCGCAAACAGATTTGGTAAACGACCGACATGTTCGAATAGATCTTAAAGTTAATCATTTCTCGAACACGAAGTCAACGTAATTTGTTTAAGACTGGGGCCATGCATAATCTTTATTTAGTTGTTGTGACAATAATGTAAGCAGCATGGTTTTGTAATCTTTGGAGCTTTGAAACATATTCGTGCCAAAAGAGTTAGCTTATTTCATAGCATGAATTCTTTGAACCACTGTGAACTATTCATTATAACATTTCAGATCACCAATATATAATGCACAATTATTTTAATCTGACATAAAAGATTTGCCACAAAGCCATGATTTCAATATAGAATAAATAATTGTATTAACAAAGTCAAAAAATCACATTAATTTCTGTAATGTGATCTCAAAAAAGTATTTGTAATAACGAAATCAGACCTCACATATAATACACAATCAGTTTAACCTAACACATCAAAGATTTGCCAGGAATCCATGATTTCAATATCGAATACAAAATTCTATTATCAAAGACAAAAATCAAATTCCTGACAATCATATTTAATCTCGGAGGGGAGAAAGTTTGGTATGCGTACAATTGTGTTAACCTAACATATAAAAGATTTGCTACCAAGCCATGATTTCAATATAGAATACACAATTCTTTTATCAGAAGCAAATATCAAAATCCAATTCATCATACGATCTTGGATGAAAAAAATCAGAATCGGAACCATAACAATACGTTAGTGAAACTATCTAACGGACAATTACGATATTGATCCTATTGCCTTTTATAAATATCATTATGGGTGTGATTCGCTCTTAACGTTGATTAGTAATTGATTGAACATTTAGATTGGCCAAACTGAAGAGAGGATTAGTCGCAAATAGATGGCTTCCTAAACAGCGAATTAAGTATGGCAGAAACGAGAAATAAATGTAACAGTTTTGTTAAGGTTCGTGAGAGGAATATGAACCACGACTCAACTCATTTATGGGTATTCACGGAAAGTTGTTTAGACTCAGATTTAGTCTTGTAACATGTTTGTCTCAAGTGATTTTTGTTGTTGACTTTTGGAGAGAAATGTCTACTTATTTACACCTTTAGTCTCCGTCAATGAAAAATCTATTTCTTGCTAGGTTCCTACTTCCACCAGACCCCCGCCCCACCTTCCAACTCAAATATCCTATATCCGTCAAGGTTTCTATTGATTTCATACTGCCATCCTATTTTTCTCTTTGATTGTTAGTTGACACCATAAGAATATAACATTTCTGTCCATGAAGATTTAGAGCAAAATATAAAAACACATTTTTGTCCACTTTGCACCAGAGGATTTAAGGTCATGGTTGTTGAGCGCTCTGGACTCCTGACTAAAATGCCCTGATTCAGTTCTTCATCTAATAGTGTTATGTCTGTTTCAATTAAGAGTGATATGTAGACATGTGCAGGGGTTTACTATGGGAGTGTCTGGAGTAAACCCACAAGATTGAGAAGGTGCCCCTATGTCCAAGCCACATAAGCTCACACCAGGGAATGAAACCACGACCAGCCATCTAGAATTTGAAGTGTGACACTCTAGATCACTATTCTACCCCAACCTCCCTCATGATTCTGTAAATCTATATTAGAACTTTATATGACCATCCAAAGCTTTCTTTGCTGCCACCTTGTTTTTCTCTAGGATTCATTGATATTTAGCTGCCATCTAGTTTCTCTTTGATTGTTTGTTCACGATACTTCGTTCAATGAAGTTCATTGATATCCACAAAGGTTTAGATTACATATCGCCAAAAATTATTTGATTTGTACTGGTGGTTAGTTTAAAGCTGACAAATTAATTTTGATAATAAGTGTTCAATTTACAAGCGTTTAATCTCCTGACCACTGTTTAAAAATTAATAATTATACATCAATAATCAATTGGGTAATTTATTTTTGAACAGTGACATAAGATATTAATCTGTATATTCAATAGTTATTATTATTTTAATTTTACTTAAAGATACATTATGGGAGATTTTGACAAGGAGTTAGCCATTCTTGCTATAAAAGTTCAAAAATAGATGTTGAAACAAGAATATATTGAAAATTTCAGTCAAATTACTTTATCCTGAACAAAGTTGTTACCACTATAATTTTTTACTAGAAATGGTATCGACACCCTTTTTCCACTATGGCCGATTGTTGATTGACAGGCGTTAACTCCACCTACATAGTCTCGATCATCAAGTAATGTTTAAACGGTATCTAGTGAAGCTTGTGTATAGCCTCGGTCATCACTGTCTTTTATGAATAATTCCCGGAAGTATGATGACGTCAACGTCACGGAGAAACCCCGCCCACGACGCCATAGTGATTAAATCAGTCGACGAAATCCTGTTTTAATCCGAGCCCAATCCAAGCCATCCGTGGGTCTACAGAGTTCATTTTGAGCTTGTTGTTTAAATAAAGATCTAATTTATAATTTCTATGACATCTGAGGCTCAAGTGAAGACCGACAAAAGTCAGTTTTTGCTCTTCCATAATGTATGTTTAAAAGTAAAAATTTTGATAATAAAATAATTAGTTTAAAAATTAAATTTTATAAAATAATTATTTCATTATTAGAATAATAAAATAACATCAGACTTAGATATATCAGTTCTAATATTTAAGTGTAAGTTAATCTTGAAATAAGAAGTTAATGGCAGCAGACAGACTGATCTGTTAAAGCAGATCTTCTTGTGTTGAAGTACGCACCTTAAGTCCATTAGTGCTATGATTATGGTTGTCTAAAGCTGAAGGTCACGAGTCTCACGCCATTCTATATATATCAGGAATTATGCCATTCTCAATATATCAGGAATTAAAGTAATATCTGTAATTATGTCTGTAAATTATTATTAATTTAGTCAAGGTTTTTTGTAATGACAGTGATTAAGGTTAGAAGATCGTTGGTATATCCTCCACAATAACCCCATGTTGCAGGAATAAAGTATCAGGTATATTTGGCTGTAATTTTATCTGTATATGATTAATTAGGATGAGGTGATTTGTAACCACAGTGATTAGGGTCAGGGTTAGGGTATGATTCCTATAGAATATCCTCCTGAGTGGTTAGGATTGGATCGAATAGAATATCCTCAACAGGTTGAACATTTCCTTGCACCCCAGTGGGATTCAAATTCATGATGACAAGCAATCGCCTCGCAGTTGCGGTCCTTCTCTCTACCACTGAGCTATTGCGCAACCCTTTTAAATGAGACACTCTTCATATAATAAACAAGCACCAGGAGTGCTTGTCAGTTGGCTGTAGAGTTATTTATCAATCAATGATTCCAAAAGTATTTACGAGGTAATCACAATTCATAAATATAATAATAGTTAGAAGATAAAGTGGATTTTATCAGTTGATTTATAAAATTTAGTTTCCTCCCTCTTCTTAAAATTTGAAACTAAAAGTTTTTGTAGAGAGCCACAAAGTATTTTGTTTTTAACTGGGTGTTTTTTTCACCAGGAAATTTAAAAGGTGTTCCAAAAAAACAAAAGGGCAAAGAAATTTAATTTTAGTTTATTTTTTCAGAATCGTTATAAGTAAATAAATAAACCTTTGTGTCCCATAAACAATGTGTCATTCAAAACAAAGCCGAAATTCAATAGTTGGACCATCTCGAAGAGAGAAAAATTGGGTTAATTATCTGCTGATTATTTTGGGACTAACGCAGAGATAAAAAAGAGAAACCACACCACTTGAGTGAATGAGAGACCTTGTGTTTTCATGCGCACACATTAAACCACTAGATTACCCCACTTTAAATTCTTATGGTCTGATAAGCAAATTAAATAAAGAAAGACCCACTGCAAGATGTTATCAGCATGTTGTACATCAATATTACTAACATTAATCATAATATTGGCTATTAATAATGTAAACTTCCTGTGTAATAAGGTTTTGTTATCAGGCAGGAATCTTAACATGTGTTCATAAACATTGTACTCTACATTTTCTGTTTATATTTCACACAGTATAGCAGTTTAAGGGAGTGATTTCAATTCATACTTGAAAAAGATCCAAGGTGCGGTGATCTCCTCACAACCAAGTTGATCTCTTTTTCTAACCATCGTGATCTTCTCTCAAACCAATCTAATCTTCTCCCCACCCAACTTGATCTCCTCCTCCCCATCCAACTTAATCTCCTCCCTAGTCGACTTAATCTCCGTCCCAACTTGTCTGATCTCCCCCCCCCCATTCTCAACCTGTCTGATTTCCTTCCCAACCTGCTTGATCTCCTTCCCAACCAGCTTGATATCCTCCCCAACCAACTTTATCTCCTCCCAAACCGGTCTGATCTTCTCCCCAACCAAATTAATCTGCTCCCCAACTTGTCTGATCTTCTCCCCCCCCCCATTAACTTGGTCTCCTCCAAAAACTGCCTGATCTCCTCCCTAACCTGCTAGATCTCCTTCCCAACCAGCTTGATCTCCTTTCCAACCCACTTGATCCCCTCCCTAAATTATCTCCTCCCCAACCATCTTGATTTTCTCCTTAACCTGTCTGGTCCCCCACCAACCTGTCTGACCTCCTTCCCAACACGTCTGATCTCCTCCCCAACATGTCTGATCTCCTCAGCTCAGCTACCAGCTTTCCAGTTGAACAGAAAAAGACAACTATTGGTCTTTTATACCTACACTTTTAAATTATGACCAACCAACCATGATAGCAAATATAAATAGGAAACATCAGGGAACAGCAACATTCCCTAAAAAGTGTGGCAAAGGCTGGACAGATCAGACTGGATCAGAGGAAGTAGACATGTAATAGATATTTATATAAATACTTACATAGTATCTTTAAGTAACTAAGAATTGTACTTTACCACTAAACACAGGGCATTAAATTAGGTTGTCAAATGTACTTTTACATAATGACCAATCATTAATGTACCGTAAATAAAGATATGTAAATACTTCCATCTCTAGTGGTCACATAGTAACTGCCAATTATATGTCTTATTATGTCTTGAAATAGGTAATTTTACATAATGACTCACCATAAAGAAATAAAGCAGTTACGATAGTAGTTTGCAGAAGGCTAAATTCTGATTTGCAATTACCTAGGGACATCGTCTGAGATAAGATTTATGATATATTTGGTCGTGAATCCATTAATTGGTCATCAGTTAAGTCCTCAGTGGTCAGTAGCATGTAATTGTATGACTATCGGTCGTATTCTACCAGAAATTGCTTCGGTCATGTAATATCGTATGTCAACGATTGTCAGACTTTAAATTGCTGTTTACTTAAATGAATGTCATTTGGTCCCACATGAACGATATTTCTTGATAAGAGTTAAATACCGGTCATCAGAGTTGTAGATGGAATCCTCTTGTAATAAATGTCCTGATATTTCTTGTCAAGAGTTAAATATTGGTCATTCAAGTCATAGGTCTCTCGGACTACTTAATAAATGGCTTGAATGATATCTTGACGCGACCAGACATTTAAAGTAATAACAATGGAAAGAGTATACTATTTATTATGTTTGGTTGATGTCAAACTCGACTATCACCATCGTCTGAGGAAATGTTATATTAAATAAAACCAGTTCTTTAATGTTCTTCTTTTCTACTCCATTCGATTCGAACTAATGGCAAACACCATTCAGAGAAGTTTTGCCCAGACAGTGGCATTTCTGACTACTGAATATCCAACAGTGAAAGGTTGTTTTACGTCCACTAAAAGGTGTTAATAGGACCACTGTTTTTCATCCCATCCAAATGACCGAGTCACCATGGCTCTCAACAAAGTACCAAAAGAGCCTTTTTTCCAAAAGACTATATTATATGAATTTCAAAGATCAGTTGTGATTTATTAGATGATGTGCATCAATGATTTAAAAAGAATACATCATGTATACTTTTATCAAATAATATTACAATTTCATTGAAGGAAGGGCAAGTAGTTAACTTAGATATCACAAACTAGATCATATCTGGACTGATATATGGTTCAGATTGATTTGAACAGGGGTCTTTAACGCTGTGAGAAAACCACAGTACCTGGAGAAAACCCACCAGATTGTAAATAAAGGTGACCGTACTCTTTATTATGTACAAGTGTGGGATCGAAACCATGCTATGTGACTCAATGACAGATCTTATAATCTAAAGCACACACTTATAAACCAATCCCCCTCCCCCCATTTTCATTGATCAGTGATATGTAAATTGAAAAAAAAATCGAAATTCCTATATTCATCTGCACTATCCATAATCAAGAAAATAATGAAAACGCCTTTGATCTCTGTGTCGATTGAGTTGCTCTCTGGCTATTATTGCTTCATATCTTCAATCAACCTAATCATATGATTTATGAAAGACTTTGATTGAGCAGACACCAGATCTATCCCAAAATGCCCTCAGTAGAATTTATTTTGGCATGATATTTATTGCGGTTAATTTCTTAGCGATGGACAGCTTGATATCTGTCAAAACATATAATTCTATATAAATAAACAGATCGTCAAGGTTATAGCTAGTTCTGTCCAGAAATCACAGATAGAGATGTCTCATTTCAGGCATGATTTTGAAGGCTTCGGTGTGTAATGTTTCAAGACGAGTTCCGCAGAAATTCGACTTTTGGTCTAATTTCTGTCGAGATTTGTGCTCGTTTTTTTGTACAAGTGAGCCCAGTTTGAAGCAGAACAGTAGGATGTTAACCCTTTGAACACTGACTTTACATGGGGTGTTGCACGTCCCTCCCTGGATTTACAGGACGTCATATTAATTATGACGTCAACGTAATCGGAGCTTGAACACGCCCCAAGCTGCAAAACCGACATTTCGGGTATATGCGATACAACGTCAAGCCGGTTTTGCGGCATTTCGGGTTCTAAGGGTTAAATTTCATTTCATTTCTATCATCTTGTAAGATGTGACCAAAGTCAAATTTCTGTTCTCCATTCTAAACTGATAACATTTCCCCAGCACCAAAGAGAACAAACGTAAGAACGAAGGGTGTATCATGTCAGTTATTTATGTATCTTTATTGATCCTCCAACATAACATAATATAAATATATACATTTAAGAATAAAAACTAAAGTTATAATTCCACCTTTAAACCTTGGTTGGGTTTTATATAAATCAAGAATAAATGGCCGAACACAACACTGATCACAGCTTGTGATGTCATTTTCTTTTAAGTCCCACATTGTAAACTCTTGTAAACAATTCCACATGAAAGCCCCCCAACGTATTTCACTTAGGTATTACAGTACATAAACAGATACTGCTAACTCGTATAATGAATTTGATTATCTACGAATTGTTAAAAGGCATGTTGTAAATTGTGTCTATTAGCACGAGGCTATCTCAATCATTCTACACCTTTCTACTTCCATTATATGTAGCAGACCAACGCTAAACCAATTTCACTGCTAATCCTAAAGACTTTATTCTTATGTTGTTTTCTCTACTCAATTTCCTTGTTTTCAGTCAATGTGCTACAGGGTCTTAGTATGTAAGATGTTGCTTGCTGACCTGGAGGCCATGACAGTTTATTTGAATTTTGTGCCGTGGCTCCCCCCATGTCAGGGGTGCAGGTCAGAGGACCTGACAAGGACAGAATGTAGTCGTCAAATTAATTCACTTCATCATATCATTGCTCTGAAATAATTTCAGTCTGCACAATCTTTTGGATGGGACAAAAACAGTTGGCGTGTAGGTGTTAGCTGAGAAAGCTCCTCTAGATTTTATACCGCAGTCAGTGGTGGATGAACGAAAGCCTGGGAAGGATCAGTTTCTAGTCATTCAGATGGGATGAAAAACCAAGGTCCTATAATATTACTATGGTAGTAACAATAATCCAAAGCACAATAATAATAGTCTTTAGTCCCAACCGAATGACTAGACACCAGGATTTAACCCACAACCTCCCGGTCAGTAAGTCACCCTGTTACTCACCGAGATCACTAACACTCTACCAAGTTGCCATAATACAATCACGGTTTAATCAAACACACTCAACCAATCAACTAATAATTATCATGAATCGTTATTGTAATATAAAACAGACAATTAATAAAAGACGGTAATGGAATTGCAATCTTGGCGTTTTGTTTGACCAGGAAATGGCTGAAGTCGATTGTTTTTGATAACGAAGGTTAAACGGACTATGATTGGACAAGATGAATTATTAATTGAATAGACAACGGGGGATCTGGACTGTTGGTATCATGATCACGTCAAATTATCTTCTCATTATAGTAATGATGCATGATTTTCAGATTTCGGAAATATAGAATTTGTCATGGCTGAATCCATTGTAATAGTTAATTTCTCCTGACTTTGATTGAATCGGATTTAAAATAGGCCCATCATTTTTATCGCTCCCGGTCATGATTGATGAAGTTCAAACATGTATTTGGGGGTTGGATGGCCGATTGGTAAGTGTGTGTGCTGCATTATAAGGTTTGTCATTGAGTCAACTGGCGTGGTTTAGATTCCCAGGTTGTATGTGACAAGGAGTAGGGTCGCCTCTCTAACAATTTATTAGTCGTGAAATGACCTAGTTTGAGATGAGTGAATGTTAAATCTCATTTCATTCTCTCTTAAAAATGGTTTACTCTTGTCATTGGTGCAGGATGAAGTGTCTGGCAAGGATCAACATCTATTAGTTCAGATGACCTATCTGTAGGTTTGTTTTGTGTGATTGCTTGTGTGTGATGCGGTCCCCCTGCACTTGCTATATATAGTTATGGAATGAAATGAGATTTAACTTCCAACTTTTTTGCATCATCTTGGCTATATAATGAAAGGGGCCATACGTCATGCAGTGCACTATGCGGGAAAATTTGCACCGGCACCACCGACAAGAGGAAACAGCGCTGGAAAATCCTGAGGAACTGTCTAAGCCAACACCATTAGCAAATTCGAAACCTGCAGGCCAGTCATACTCACTGAGCCACCTCGGCCTCATTTACCATACACACAGTACAGAATCCCCTTGTCAATATGGTTCAGATATGGTGGCTGTCTTATGTCACTGGTAATTGCCAGCTGAGAGCTTTAAAAACTTAGTGAACCATGCTAATGAAGAGCTTTGGTCATCTCTTCAGTTCCACTGATAATTGGCTTTTATGTAACCATGACATCAGTAGAACGGAAAGAAATAGATGAAATGAAATGAAATGGAGTTTAATGTCAAATGTTTGTGAAGCAACTCGTCTAATGAAGACAGGTGTATGCCATGCTGTATATGCTACGAGGGAAATTGTGCCCAGACATCATCACTACCACACTTTAAAGTTTAGCGTCCTGTTGTTATGCTCCACCTAACAGTCTTCTATAAAGGAAATTTTGCCCTGACTGCGCCACTACAGCACACTCTGCTTTGATTTCCAAAGGCCAAGGGATCATTAACATGCTGCCGATTGTCCCATCCAAAATACTAGGAACTTTTTCTTGATTCTCACTGCTCAATTTTCAAGGTGGAATCCGTTGTAAGAAATCTGGAAGAATTGCCACGACCATACGAGCCGAGTGAGGTGTGAAATAAATACAGATACCAATCAAACAGTATATGCTATGAGGGAATTTAACTCGACCAACACCAGTTTGCTGTGAGATTTTGCCTGAACTGTAGCCTTTCTGGGTGGTCATGTTTTTTTTTTTTGTCCCATCCAGTCAACTAGATGGTTTCCTTTATTATAGCTCACTAACGCGGGACGCCATGGTTAGTGAGCCCATACCTTACTCAATGAGCCCCTGTGGCTCCCTTATTTATTAAGAATAAAAACCATATTGATTTAGCAATTAATTAGCATTTTTTTATGTACATTGAAGGTGTGCAGTATTCGACTAGGATAAAAAAAAATTGCTTTGAAACAAAAACATTCATTATCCCAGGTTTCATTTCATTTCAGGATCACATCACTAGTTTTTTTATTTCAAATATCATGTGACAAATGTCATCTAATCTAATCAGATGTATACTGTTGTCAAGGTGATTAAATTACTCCAATCAACACCCCTTGTTCTTCTACCGGAATCTCACATCACACGAAGATATCAACCTATCAGCAGTACTCATACACCCAATGACCATCACCTTATTTTGCTGTGAAATGACAAGTAATTATTAACAACGCTTCTCATAAATAACTCCCACGACTTGCCCATCCTGGTTACAGATTTATATTGATGTTTTTAGATTGATGATATCTTTATTCAAAATAATCCCACCAGGGTTCTTTTTTTAGCATTTTAAACAAGCTAAATCTCTAACTCATATTATTATCCATAATCTTCGACATCGAAAACATGAATGAGCGACACACACATGCTAGATGATTTTGTGACAAATAACATGGTTCTGTTTTATTTCAATAGTTTGCTTGTCAGTAGGGATCTTTAACTGTGGGAGGAACCAGAGGACTCAGAGAAACCCCATGAGGTTGAGCAGGTGATTCTACTCCTTGTCACCAGGGAACCGAAACCACACCAATGATAGACCTTATTATTAAATGCAAATAAACATGTTGAACCAATCGGCCAACCAACTCCGCAACACAAATTAGAATTTAATGTTGGTCCTTTTCAATCAATATAGAGGTTATCTTAACATGAAACTATGGACACCCATTATCCAGTATTAAAAACACATTTTAAAAACAGTGTGCGGCATAGTTTTCTGATTTGGGTTTATTGTCTGACTTGAAGCCTCGGTGGCTCAGTAAGTAAGAAATTGGCCTGCTAACCTGGAGGTCTTGTGTTCAATTCTTGTGTTAGCAGAGGAGCTTCATAATGATTTATGGGGGTTGTTTCCAATCGTCATTCCCAAATCATTTTAGCTTTATAAAGTCATATATTAATTTGGTTGCCCAATATGTTAGGTCATATCTATGTTTTGGATTAACACATATTATATAATAGATAATAAACAAAAAGATATGATGTGATATTATTATCTTCAATAGTTTAATTATCATCTTTGAAAAAAATCTGATGATTATTAGCTTTATAGTAGTTGTCTTGGGGAGGGGGAGGGTGAGATTAAGATATGTCACTTTATAATGTTAGCAGATTGTTCAAGATCTATGGGCAATGTTGGATTTAGCGATAGAACTGGGCTTGGTAGGTTGTATAAACCTATTGCCGCAAGATCTAGAGGCAGTGCTTAATTTTCCTTGGCAGACTGAAACTATCTTATCATAAGCCTTTCTAACAAGATCTATTCTAAATACACCAGGGTAGGGAATTAAAAGGGACCTCATAAGGGGAATTGACTAGACCTCTCTCCATCTAAATTGGTCACTGTATCTGGTCATGCTGTTATATCAGACATGTTACAAATTTGATTTCATGAATAGACAATATTATTGATCATTGATGCACGTACTTGTAATTTAAAACTGAACACCTTTCTGTATTACCAACAGCTGTTCAGTTCAAAAATATCAATCTTCACAAACGTCGAAAAAAAATATTTTATATTAAATTATGAAATTTAAATTCATGTAATCTGTATAAAATATCAAGAATGGAAATAACGCTGATGTCAGACATAAATTATTACACAACTTAATATTATAATATATATATGCCTACACATATTCCTGAAGCAATGGCTAGAGAAATACCCGTCTGGCCATTGAAGGATTATCTTCTGATATTTGAGCTTTTGAGGGAGTGTGTCTATTCTTCCTGTTCAGTCAAATCTATCCCTTCATTTAATCAGGGTTCTGCCCTAAAACTTTGGACAGTGATTTAAAGTATTAAAAACGGTGCAAGTATTGTTCATCTCCATACAGTATTGTTTACCTTGTATCCGTTTTAATAGCTTTGTTTGTCATGCAATTAGTTTTTTTGCAATATTCTGCTGTGTTCTGGTTTGGGCATAATAAAATGTAAACATATTTGGAGCTCTGTTTAAAGTGTTATGATATTGTTAAGCAGTTAGCCATTGGTTGTTAATCAAACTATTGACCAATCATAATTTGGAACAGAAATTTTCTTCTATTACGCAGTGTTAAGTTGGATTAGTTATAATCAAACGAAACACTGCAAGGAGAATGACGCTTATATGTTGTGTGATAATTTGTATCAAACAAAGTATGTGATAGGTACCTTATATGTCCAGGTTTGTATATTAGTTATATACTGTGATATAAAGCCTTCTGTCCGTGCTTGGAAATGTGTTATGTGTGATTTTTAGGGCTTTAATGAATAGTCTTGAATGCTGAGTTACTTGAAGCTGGACCGAGTACAGATATTATATAGAAGAGGATCCAATGTTTATAATAATGCTGGTGCAGTTTAAAAAATTGAGACATATAATTTAATCATTATAATAATCTGTCCGTTTTAATATTATACAAAAAATTTATATAATGCTGTCTTCACCAAATGAAATGGGATTTTAATGTCCTATTTTTCAGCTCCAACTGGCCGACTAATGAAGATGTGGTCTTATAACCAATGTGCTTCGATGTGTTTTACGTACAAGAAGAGTTAACAAAATATCTGAATTTCAAAACTATTGTATATTCAAAACTAAGTCAAATTTGTTTCCATGGAAACAGAAATTATTAATTCCCAGAAACTTCTAATTCTCAAAAGTTTTGACTATTATTATAATAGGTTGATGTGTGTACAAATTTTCGTAAACATATCTGGAACGGTTTAGATATATACTAAAAAAAAAACAAAACTTTAAACTAATAACAAAGTCAAATTTGTTACCATGGAAACAACTAACTGATTAAATTTCTAATCAGTGAAAAACATAACTATTATAATGGGTTAATGCACCAGTTCATAAAAATAATTTTAACTCTTTATGAAATGAAATGGGGTTTATCATCCTACTGTTCTACTCCAACTGGGCTAATGAAGACCGGTGTCCACCATACAGTATACTAAGAGGGAAATTTTGCCTGGACAGCGTAAGGGATTTTTTTCGTGCTATCCAAACGACTACATGTTGTCAATTGCCAGGCTCTCTGTCCTGCACCACTGATAAGAGGCAAACACACCGGAAAATCCTGATTAACTTTCTCGGCCAACGTAGGGATTGAACACAAGACCTCGAAGTCAATGAGTCAACATCTTACTCACTGAGCCACTGTGGCTCCCCGGTATATATGAGATATACTCTGGATAAAATACATCATTGGCACAGAGAGGGTTTGTGGCTGAATAGTTTAATGTGTGCACATGAGATTCTAAGGTCTGTGATTGAATCAAGTGACGTGTTTTATATTCTCCAACTGTACGTGGGTTTTCCCCTGGAACTTCGAGTTTCCGCCCACTGCTAAAGAACCCTACACAAAGAGGATTATTGAAATAAATATACACCGTTTTGTGTTAGTCCCGAGATAATTTGCTTTATGTCGAGTGACCTTAAACCCGTGGACAATAAACATGTTTATAATGGGATATCATTATTTTCCATTTTTACGCATCATATTGATTGGTAATTACAATTAAAAACTAATCAGGCTTCGATTGTTAGTCATGGATATCTCGATCACTATCTCTGTTTATTGACTACCAATCTCTGATGGTTCCCAGGTGTCATGTTGTTTGTTATAACGTATGATTTACGTAAGATGTCCAACTATATCCTGTTTATAATTGACATATTTAATACAGGTGAAATAGACCATGCGTTACATAAATAATCTTCTACCTGTAGGGGGTGACTAGCAAATGAAATCAAGTTTATAATGGCTAACTTTTCTGGTAAGGGCAATGGATTTTTTTTATCTCATTCGAGGAACTAGACAGATTTCATTCCAGTGTCCTATATAACTATTTCTGAAGTGTAATCTACCTAACCTCAGGAATTTTCACCTGTTAAACATGTTTCTGCTCTCTCTCTCTCTCTCTCTCTCTCTCTGAGGTTACAGTCTACTGTTGACAAGTTCAGTCAGGTTACAACCTACCCTGCCTACCAAAGTTCAATCAGTTTATGGTCTCTCTCTCTCTCTCTCTCTGAGGTTACAGTCTACTGTTGACAAGTTCAGTCAGGTTACAACCTACCCTGCCTACCAAAGTTCAATCAGTTTATGGTCTATCACTGACAAGACAAGTTTAATCAGGTTACAGCCTACCATTAACAAGTTCAGTTGGGTTACATACAATTACATTCCACTGACTTCAATAAGGTTACAGCCTAGCACTGTCTGGGTTACCACTGACAAGTCCAATTCGGTTGCCGCCTATAACTGAGAAAATCAATGGGGGTTACATCCTACCACTGACACGTTCAATCAGGTTACGTCCAACCTCTAACAGTGTTCAGTTAAGTTACAGCCTACCACTGACAAGTTCAATCATGCTATGGCCTACCAATGAAAAGTTCAGTCACGTTACGTCCAACCACTAACAAGCTCAATTGGGTTAGAGTCTTCCACTGACACATTTAATTGGGTTACAGCCTACCACTGACGGGTAGCACCACATGTCTGGGACTATTACTGACAAGTTCAATCAGGTTACGACCTACAACTGACAAAATCAATGGGGTTGCATCCTAACACTGACACGTTCGATCGGGTTACAGCTTGCCACTGACAAGTTCAATTAGGTTTACTGCCTATACCATTGATGAGTTCATTAGATAACAACCTACCACTAACAAGTTCAATTGTGTTACAGCCTTCCACTGACACATTCAATCCGGTTACGGCCTACCACTGACACATTCAATCCGGTTTCGACCTACCACTGACAAGTTTAATCAGATTACAGCCTACCAACAGGTTACAGCCTACCACTGACAAATTCAGTTTAAAAATGGATATTAATATATTATAAATTTTAATTCATTTATATTATAAAATATAAGAGTTTCACAAATTAAATTATTTACTTATGTACATTTCCTTTTTTTTCTGTTTTGTAATATAATATAATTCAGACATATATACATGTATGATGTAACAGCTTGTACAATATTAAACCATGTTATTACTACTTTTCTCTTAAATATATTAAAATATTGATTTGTTTCTGACATGACTGACTTATAACAATTGTCTACTTTTACTTAAGACATTTATGAATAGGTCTTTATCTACGTTCTACTACTATATGTCACTGCACACATGTGGTGATTGGTGTGCTTTCAATATTTGTCCACGTTTCGATGTATTAGCTTAATATTGCTTGTACACCTGTGCTAGACGTAGGAAAAAAATCAGTCAGATTTATTGATGTTCTTTCCCTCTCTTAATGGAGAGTGTTCTCTGTATATTTTTTTAGATAATAGTTTTGAGTTTGATTAAGAGAATGAGAGAGAAATGAAATGAAATGGAGTTTAACGTCCTACTGTTCTGCTGCTAAAGTGTGCTATGAAGGAAATTTAGCCCAGGCAGCGGCACTACAGCCTACTCTTATATCAAATTCCAACTGCCAAAGGATCTTTTATGTGCCTGCCAGTGTGTACACAGGAGCTCAGTTTTTCATCCCATCCTAATGACTAGACAGCTTTCCTTGATAGGCCGTCCATCCTGCATCACTGACAAGGGGAAACCATGTCCGAAAATCTGGATGAACTTTCTCGGTCAATGCAGGGATTGAACACCCAACCTCCAGGCTAGCGAGTCAGCATCTAACCCACTTTACCATCATGATACCCAGAATGAGAAAGAGAGGGGGAGGGGGAGAGTTACTTTACCCTGGCTTAATCCGTGCTAAATGTACTCAGATTGATTATTTTCACATTTGATTAAGAAAATCAGAGGTAATTGGTAGATAATCTTCTGGCTTGGATTCAATCAGATTAAAAACTTCAAAAGATTAAAATTGTAGGTGCTGCTGGGGCTTTTGTTGACTATTTTCTATAATAATTTAGTAACAGTGCAGGAGAACAACACTAGGCTACACACAAGTATATTAAAACTGATAAAACACATGCAGATATCTTTGTTACTGAACAGAACTGAAACATTTTTGTACTTATGTCACGTGATCTGTGTTCTTTACAATTTCTTAGATTTAGGGCAAACTTTTGGGCTACTATTTTCTGTCTACAAAGAAAACACCCAAAATATCAAGTGATAAATCCATACATAAATATGTAAAGGGGGACAACACCACACACAATTATGCAAGACAATGCTACGCACAATAGAAAGAGACACTTCAAGTGACATACACGCATATCAGATCAAGTGAGTGGATCTGCGAGCTGACCGTATGCAGCCACTGAAACATTTAAAAGACAAATGGCTCCTTTAACAATGTTTTTTGTTTACATTTTTATCATCTATCTATGCCCAGATATTTAAACAATTTCATGTGTTAGGTTTGTGTATACAGTGATGATAATAAACTATGCTGAAAGTCAGGCATCTCTTCCAGAGAGAGATAATTTTCATAAAATGTGACTATAGGAGAGATATAAATATGGTTAAATGTCCACTTGACACAAAACTATAGCATATAGGTCATGTCAGGACTAACATATGGTTCCATTCTACTTCAATAATTCCCTTGCATGTAGGGGTCTTTAAAAGTGGGAGGAACGGGGAGACCCAGAGAAAACCCACGAGGTTGGACAGGTGACCCTACTCCTTGTCATGCACAAGTGGGAAATCACAAAACCACGTCCTTTTACTCAATGACAGACCTTATGATCCAACACGCCACTCAACCCCATTGTGACTTTAACACTTTTAAAACAAACAAAAAATTACAAATGTTTTGGTTTTGTTGTGGCACGTTATGTGGATCACATAAATCATCAAAAAATATAACTATTACCTATATGAAGTTATATAACATAAACAAAACTTACCTATAAGTGAATAACTGCTTCATCAAATTGTATATCTCAAAGAATCGACTCATGTTATAAGTTGATAATTCCACACTTAGATTACCAAAAATCATTAAATGATTTCGTGACAATTACCGGTAATAAAAATGTGCACTTTAGTAAAAAAAAATTTTGTCAAGTTCGACACACTTTAAGAAATTCACAGAGTTTTTTGTCAACTTTGCCTAAGATGAGCAAAAATCGACATTGAGCTTAAAGAAATATCACTATTAAAGACTTTGAACTTTCTCAACACTGAAATTAATAAAAGATCAACACTAAAAAATGTTGTCAACTTTCTCGACACAGGAATTAATAAAAATCACCACTTTTTTTTAATTTTCTTGAGTCATACTTCAATTACAGAATAATGACACTAGAATTGATTAAAATCACCACTTTTTTGTGTCACACTTCAAAATCACTCTTCAAGTTTTTCAGTTTTTTTTTTTTAATTTTCTTGACACTGAAATTGATAAAGAAACACAATTTAGTATGGTGAGAAAAAAATTATCACTTTCGTGTGTCACACATCAAAATCACGCTTCTGGTTTGTTTTTTTTTTGTTTAAATTTTCTTGACACTGAAATTGATAAACATCACAACTTCAGTAATAGTTAGAAATATCACTCTGTCGTTTTAATTTTTTGTTTACCTTATTTAAATCACAATCAAACATACATCCAAGAGAAAGAGTTATAGTATTACCTCCAACGTGGACTACTCGAGACTGACTGTTCCTACCTCTAGTGTAGTTTCTATACCAGTAGTAGTAGTAGCATTAAGAGACAACGTGTATAATTCCTATACTAGCAGTAGTGTGGAGTATAGTATCCGATGTGTATTGATTCATCATAGCGTATTTTATACTCCTGTAGAAATCTGCCAGTATGATAAACAATTATAGACTAAAAACCACATGCTTCTAAAATCAATTAGACACATACTTCCAGCCATTGTTTATTACCTATCCTTGTTATTTCTTTACAAAACACAAAAAATCTTTACTTCCATACATTGACTATATAAAACAATTCAAGAATATTGAAATGAGATAAAAATGATAAATTGTTTTTCAATATTTTATTGATCTTGTCGAATGAATAATTAACACGGCCGTATGAAATATTGTTTTATATGTAATTAAAGAGAAGGTTAATATTTTTTTAAATTAACGCCATGTTTCTTGTTTGATTAAAGATGTCAAAATGTTGTTAATTGGTGTGTAGTGGGATTAGTCTAATATCCTCTGTATTCCACCCTCCTTCCCTCCCCCATGTTCATTAGCTCGGCTGGAAGAGTAAAGTAGGACACTTAAACCTCATTTTTATTTATATGTATTATATTCTTCAGAAAAAAATATATACATTTAAATTTATACTTTCTACATGTATATAATGATATTTATATAGTCGTTCTTTAAGTTTTAAAAAAAACCAAACTTATGATATTTATATAGTGCTTCTTTAAGTTTTAAAAAACTTCTGTCAGCAAATGGATATTGCTCTCATTAGTCCGGGAGAACCACAGTGGCTCATTGAGTAAGTCATTGGCTTGCTAACCTGGAGGTCCCATGTTCGATCCTAGCATTGGCCGAGAAAATTCAGCAGAATTTTCTGGCATAGCTCCTCCTTGTCAGTGGTATATTATAGAGGCCACAGGCCCTGTCAAGGGATAAGGTATAGTCTCTTGGATAGGACGAAAAATGTTAGGGTGCTTGAATAGAACCCTTTATTGGTGGAATTTGAAATAAGAGTAGGCCATAGCACTGCTGTCCAGGCAAAATATCCCTTATAGCACACTGCATGGTGTATGCATATCTTATTAGCCAAGTATGAATACTCTGAGCATTAAGATTGCAAGTGTAATCTGCATTTTATTAAGCTTTCATTCCATTAACATGGACAGTGAAGAAAAGTGTAACTTAAAATATAAAAGACCATGATGCAATAAAATAAAACAATAAGATAGTAGTTAAACTTGTTAATGTGTCAGCTGTCAACAGTCTGTCTTTAGATTTAGAGCTTAATGTCTGATTAATAATGAAGGATTATTAGAAACATAAGAATAATAGAAAGAGTTAATTGAATAATGAACAAATGAATTATTGAAAGACTGAAATACTAAACAAATCAGGTACAAATTTATCATCATAAACCCCCCATTTCTTTTGAGCCTTGATTTAACCTGATGGATGAGAAGACTGAGTGTGGTAACATGGTTGATGAGAGGACTAGGTCTAGACTAAGAGAGAAATTTGGGGACAAACATATGTTCAAATTTCCTTCAATAATTTGCTTGCTCGTAGGAGTCTTTAGCAGTGGGAGAAAACCCACAAGGTTGGACTGGCGACCCTATACTTGTGATGTACAAGCAGAGGAATTAAAATCACATCAATTGACTCCAAAGCCCAACTTAGGCATGGGCCTGAGGGCCCAGGGCCCCGCCGTTCATGGCAAAAAGAGAAAATAAAATTCCATATAAAGTTTCATGGTAATCGCCGTTATATGTCACTTCCGCGCATTGTATGTCATTCGGAACTGAATAGATTTCGTATTTGAACAGATATTATGTAATTATTTTTGTATTACAGACCGTTTAATTGTGTGTTACGCATGCGTGCCATTCAAAATGATATGAAATAATCTTTTTGTCAAGTTAGGGGCCCCGCGATTCTAGTCAGGCGCGGGGCCCCGATCCGGGCTGGGCTTTGCTTGAGTCAATGACAAAAGTATGTTAGATCAGTGTGGCTTTTTCAAAATTTTTCTTGCCAGACATTGTTACCAAAAATAAAAGGGCGAGACTCTTAATTATTGTTATTTAAGCAGGCGGATTCAGACCAAAGTTAAAAACCATGCGTCAACAAAATATTCAAATTTGTATATAATAAAATGGTGCACCTTGTTATTCAGGATTGATACAACCCTAAACTAGAAAGATACGTTTAGTATATGAAACATTTAATATCATAGATCTAGCTGTTCAAGTTTTCAATATTCATTGAAAATTGATCTGTTCGTTTCAAGATCTTAAACTGTATCAATCTAACAATCTGATGTCAATCGGATGTTAACATTAGTCTCTAGAGCATCCACGAGATTTTTCAAAGTTATCACTGGCAGTAATCATCGTCAGTCATTGAAAATCAATAGGCTTCTTCGTCTCATGACCTCAAACACTGCGTACAAATGATGTTAACTTTAGCCTCAAGAACATCATGGGGCAAGACCACATTCAATGTGGGCGTATAAAAAATGGAGAACTGATTTTTAGATAACTGGAATAAATTTTTTAAGATACTTTTTTAAATTAAATTAAGATATGGCTGAGCCGTTCTAATCTATTTGATAATGGAGAAATCGAGATGCCATCGAGAGTTGATTATGGCATGGATCAGTTAATTAATATCTTATTAATAATTTAGAAAACATTTCAGGCCTAATTAAGAAAGGGAGATTTAGCTCTTGCATAATGTATGTTTAAGATTCTGTTATCAGACCATCTGTTATCAGTGCTTATAACTAATGACTGCATTTCTCAGGAGTGATACAACCCACAATACGAAGAACTGAAACCTGATTTCAAGATGATAGATTATAACTGGAATTATTATTCAAGAATATTTGTTACCAGTACTAATTCATCACTACCCACAACCAGAAAAATATCAAACTGATTTGAAGATGATTGATAATTCACTTTTATTGGTAATCCATCGCTATTAATATGTATCAGAATTTTCCAAGAGTTTTTGTGAATTTTTTTCTGGTTTTCATCTTCCAATGCCGCAGAAAAAAAAAATGTAGAACATAGATTAAAGATGGTTGTGAGTGACATAAAAGCACTTAATCAAGAAAATGATAATTTCTAATTGTGCGTGCTTCTCTGTTTTAACCAAGTTCGTTCAGGACTAAATATTAAAGGGTGTATAGCTCTATTCTTTGGACCCTTAAAATAATGAAAATGGGTCTAAAAGCATATAGATTAATGTAATATGAATGTTGGATAACAACATCAATATTGATGGAAATTGGCCAATATCACATTTTAGTTAGTATCTTTGATTTTGAATTTAATGGAGAATATTGAGTGGTTTAGCTCCATTAAAGTAGCAACCTTGTTATTAATTTATAAAAACCAACTACTTCCAGTCTTTGTTAAAGTAGCAATATTTGTTATTTACAAAAACAATCACTTCCAGTCTTTGTTAAAGTAGCAGTACCTTAAAAATTGTTCGTATAACCCAAAACATTATGAATAAACCACCTCACCATTTACTTTAACCCTTCCTGAGCTAACCACTTCATACCCATAGAGAGCTATGCAAATATTGAGTAAAAGTCAAGTTTTAGACCCTGTTGTGAAAAAACCTTAATAAATTGAATATGAATGCGACCACAACTGTAAAATGGCAGATGTATATCCATTGTATATGACTTGTGGTTTTTGCATATTTTCGGTTTAGCTTTTATGGTTACCATGGTTACCACTATGTTTCAAAATGGCTGCCATATTATTGTCATAAATGAAATATTTGATATTTTCTTTCCATTAAAAAAATCAAGATGTGCAGGAATAAAGCTACATGGATTATTAGCATGACAAATATCTGTTTTGTAAGAATAGTATAGTATTTTGGGGGGAAAGGCACTAAATTGTGATAATAATGGGTTTTTTCTCAAAATAATAAAAACAAAACGAGCAGTATTGACATTTTTTTTTGTAGATAACACAAATATAAAAATCATCAGTGCACGAATTTTATAAACAATAAAATAAAAAATTTTGGAAAATAACAATAATATTTACCAAAATATTCACCTTATGGTTGCCATAGTAACCAATTTGACCCTTTCATGTATACGTTTATGTTGGCAGCGATTTACGTGCGCGGCAGCATAAAAGCAGACGAATAATTTCCCCTTGAGAAGTCTTCCTTTTTTTACATGATAGATATTATTTAAATATTGTTCAATTTGTATATATAAGTATTCATATTATGTAATTTTGTATATTATGTAAAATGTTCTTTATAAAAATAATCGGCCATATCTCATTTCAAATTGTGCAGCTTTATCAAAATCAACGCAAAATGATCAGAGGGAAAACAAAAGCTCATATGGTAATAAATATTCTGATTTGCATAGATTCATTGCCCCTTTAAAGTTTAATAGATAATATTTTCAGCAAGCGCAATAACTAACATTGATGAAGATCAATTCGTATTTAAGTACTTATTTTTCCTCAGTAGATGCATATACATCAAATTGTCTAATATCAAGGAGTTGAGTGATTGCAGTGTACATTTACAATGTAATTTTGATGAAGTAGATATTAGTTTTTATTGTTTCATGACTTGTGAATGGATGCCGATTCATTGCGGGGGTTCACTTTCAGATCTTTATTTAGAGTCGGCATGTTGTCATGCCAAGTGGCCCACATCGAATCAATAACTGTGTATATATCTAGGCAATCACATGATCATTCAAAACAGCAGATCCAATTGACATATGATGTCTCTGTTTAGCTGATTTAAATCCCAATATTATCCAAGAAGAATCTTTGGCATTTTCTTAACCCAGGCCTTCACTGGTCAGGACTGGCGTATACATGGCAATTGTGTCTAGTCGTTAGGAAAACCTCTTGCAGTGTATAAACTGACACGCTTGTAAAAGAACCCTTGGCAGTTGGAATTTGACAAAGATAAATCCGAATCCATGCTGTCTCGTCTCTAACCCCTCACATGACGCTATAGAAATGAAATATGTCAGTTTAAAAATGACCTGAGTATTGTGGTGATTCTGTATTACATCTGATTCCATTCAATATTTAATTTGAAATTTACCCAAATAATGATAAATTACACTTTCCCTCACAAATCTTAAAATTGTTTATCTATTTTCAACATCAAACGTTAATTCTATTGTGCTGCTGGGAATATTCCAGTATCTAAACATATTCATTATTGAAGAGTGTATTCATAGCGCGTGTTTTAACGCAAAACATATTATCTCATTCTCTGGTCTGTTTTTGAGTGGTTGAATGAAAATCTGATTTTTTATACCCTCATTTATGGCGGTTGTCAATATCTTGTGTATTGAGATATAACAGTTATAAAGTAAAACACTTAATGTCATTATCTTGTTTTATTCAATACTTGTCCATCTCGACATTAATTTAATATTTGAGAAGAAAAGATTATTTGACATCTTTTAACGACAGTATACAAAACTTTTAACACTATATCTATGTTGTCAATGTCGCAATTTTGTTTAATTTGTTGTTTGTCCTACATAAAATGCTTTTGTCATGTAACAAATTTGGAAACCAGTGATTTCTGAAAATCAATGAAAAAATATTAGTAGGTACTTAAATTTTTTTATATCTTTTTTTCCAGTTCTTTGTTTAAGTGATTGAGACAACAGTTTTATTTTATCCTTTGTCTAATGAAGTTAAAGTAATGATGCATCATTTTGCATCTTTGTCAAAAGAACTTTGAATCACAGATGTTGAAATGTTATCCGTGCATCCTTCTGATCTGGTTTTGTTTCTGGAGCATAAACCATTCAGCTCATCAACCTATTATAGCAGTTTGTTCTTTTCCTAATTAAAATTAGACTTTTTTCTTGGATATAATAATTTTTGTGTTTCCATGGAAACTAATTTTTCTTAGTTTTTGGGATGTTGATAACTGAGGTAAATGGCAAAGCTTGAATTGGCTTTGTGTTGTGTGCTTGGCAATAGACCCATTCATGGTGGGTTGGGTGGCTTGTGCTTTAGATCATGAGATCTGTCATTGTGTCAAGTTGTACATGATCTTCTGGTTTCTGCCCACTGCTAAAAGACCCCTAAGCGAATTGTTAAAATAAAAATTGAACCAAATGTTAGTCCCAAAATGACATGATTTGTATCAAGTTGACCTTTAACCGCATTTTCTAAAGTTCATGCATATTTTTGGAGGAAGTAGACATTGTAACATGAGGAATTTTTATGAAGACACCCCAAAAAGAAAAAGAAAGAAATATTGTGTATTCATGACTTTGAGATGAGGTGATATTTCAGTAACTAGAATTGGACACAAGAAATAAGGAAATGGGGTTTAAAGTCCACTTGATACTGACTAGGTGAAATGAAATGAAATGGGGTTTAACTTCTACTGTTCACTGACTAGATAATTGATGGGAGGGGAGCCATGGTGTTGACGTGAAAGTTCCTGGACAGCAGGGTTTATTATCAAGTCCAATAATGTCGTTTCTACTCCACATCATGCACAGACCTGGGATCAAACAATATTCATTCATTCATTCCACACTGATTAGAAAAGAATGTATATTTGCTCTAGGACAACTTCATCTACTACTGTCAACCAACTACCTCATAAGAAGGAGAAGTACCTCAACCGAAATCAGCAGACCTCTTTGTTTCCCTCTTCCCCCTCCTCCTGCCATATCAGAGCACCTCAACTCAAGGCAGAAGTGTTTTTTTCTATTAAACCATTTTGGACCACGTCCCCCCTCCCTCATCAGCAGAAAAGTACCTCAACTGACGACAGAGTTATTTTACCTACCTGAATTTTGCTGACAGACAAATATAGAAGATGAATAATTAAAAGAAACTACATTCATTTCAAATGTCATTTATCTTCTCTGATTAGCAACAGTCTGCATTCAGAATCAAATTCCAATTAGCATCCATCCTGCTGCATCAGAATTACAAACCAGGAAAGAAACAGACTTCAATGTAACAATTAGTTTGGATGCAGTTGAAGCATATACAATAGGCTATAATTGATTTTATGTATTTTTATTAATCACGCTAGAAATGAAGTGAGGATATCCATTTCATATTACTTATTCTTTTTAATTAATATTCACCTTTTGGGATGGGAATATTCTATATCTTACTTCTAGGACTCGTGCAGAATCAATGCAAGAAGCGTGTAATTATCCGTGTGTTCACATCAAAGTTATAAATAACAAGGAAGAGAATTATAACTAGAAGCCATAATCCATCTAATTGTATGGTCAACTAACAAAAAAAATGACGAACATTGTAACACAGGCCCATGGCTATATCTTGTGTAGAAGTTTGTATAATGAACTATCCACATGTATGTTGACTGAGAGTCCATTAATTAAAGGAAATGATTGAATGATTCAATATTTTTACGCTGGTCTTCTAGAAGTGCACCTACTTGGTCATATTGTACTATAGCCAATTATTTGAACGTAACATGTGCTGTGGACATATTTTTGTTGATTTATTCCACAAGTTTCATTAAAGATACATTCTTGGGTACAAACTGGGTGATTTGATGGTATATTTGGAATAAAAACATATTCAAACTAATAAATTTATAATAATTTTGCTTCAAATCTTCTCAAAACGGGGGGTGGGGGGGGTGGTTGGCCGAATGGTTAGCACATGCGTCCTGTATCTCAAAGCATGTCAGCTGGCGTGGTTTCGAATCCCAGGTTGTACGTGATAAGGAGTAGGGTCGCTTGTACAACCTCTTGGGTTTTCTCCAGGTACTCTGGTTTCTTCTCACTGCTAAATACCGCTGCGCGCAAGTGAATTAAAGAAATAAAATTAAACCATATGTTAGTGACAAAATGACGTAGTTTGTGTCTAGTGGACGTTAAATCTCTTTTCTCTCTCTCCCTTTTCAAAACGTTATTGCCAAGGAATACCCCTGCTATAAAAAAATCAATCAAAGGAGGTCATGTTTGTGTTATGTGACTTACCTCTCAAGGTACCAATCAATGGGTACCTGAATATAACAATATATCTATCTATTGCACATGCAAAACATAAATTTATAAGAATTGTATGAGATTTGAAATGTAAATACTGAAAATATATCGTACAATACACTGTGTGAAAAGTCTAAAGTCACTAAAAATAAAACCTGATCTTAAGTCATCTCAAAACAGTATTAATGTATATTATATATATTATATTGTTGTATGTTGTATATATCGGTAATTGTTTTATAATAGGCCTACCTGAGAAATAAAATTGTTACATTTTGTCTTTTTTATCACACAATATGGCAGATAACATATTCCAGTTCTCAAAAATCATGTAAACATTTTTTATATGGAAATAATTAACCATTTTTTTGGCAGAAAAAAATTGAAAGCCACTGCACTGTGAGCCCTGCTAACAATCTGTTTCACAGAGAATTACTTACGAATTATCTCTGTAACAGATGACTGTCCATAACACGTGTGTTGACTGAACGCGCCGGTAGTCATTGGCTCAACGGCTCGTGCAATGTTTACTTAACACCTAACTGCTTTGGGCAAAATGATGCATTTTACTCATTTTAATAGCCATTTACACTAAATAGGAAATATTTTTTAAGTACAAATACTTCAAACGTCTTTATTTATTTTTCTTTTACCTCAAAAAAATGTTTGAGAATTTAATTTGTCGGAGTAAAAAAGTTAATATGCCGTACTCATTAAGCCTCGTCGATGTCATGCTTTTCAGTGATTGTAGCGGCCAAGCGAATATTCACTGCGGGATCAGTTTGCCCTGCTAAGCACATGTGACCATAGAAATAAAATGGATACTTTTTAGTCTCAAAATATTTCTACATTAGCTTAGGCAAACATATAAAAAAATACAAATGGCCACATATCAAATCATTTTGATTTAAGGCACGCTGAGATTGATCAGTTGTTGTTTGTGGAAGCGGACGTTGTGTCCCGCTGACTGACTGATTGACTTGAAGATGCGCTGAGATGGATCATGTTAAATTCATGGAGTCTGTTGGATATTTAACACAGATTAACGTAATCTACTGTAATATCTGCCTTTATTTAATCCTCTAACAGACAGACAGACAAAACGGACACATATCTGATTTCTCTTTCCCGTCCCGTGGCGTAAGAAAAGACGCGTGTGATGACATCGTGAAAGAAATTGATGTAATTAGCTAATGTGTCTGCCCCAGACAATGGTAGTTAAAACAATCTGCATCAACACAATACATCGGCAATGACAAAAGTGAAACATCTCACAAGCAGACGGCAAGTGGCCGACATCAGACGCTATTCATCAAAACATGGAAATCAAGTATTGACTTGCGTCGTCTGATCTTTGCCTTTTCTTCCATGAACTGAAATTTGTTTCTCAATCTACCATACGTGATTTATTAGAAATCTACATATTATTTCGTTATCTGAAGGTCTTGAGTGAGATCAAAGTTTGATATTTGAAAGAGTTTGTCTTTGATCTTTCTTTAAAGAGACCTCATATTTCTCTCCCATGGAAAAACAATGTAATGAAATTGGGTTTAACATCCTACATTTCAGTTCCAACTGGGCTAATAAAAAAATAATCTGCATATTCTCTGCACTGTGCTATGAGGAATATTTTGCCTTAAATTCAAACTGTCAAGCAAAATCAAGAGGAAACTTTCTTAAATCCGAAAACTTCAAATGTGCAAGAATTCTGCGAATTGCATTAAAAAGAATTAGCACCCAGTGATCAAACCAGGGAACAAAAATCTGATTAAAAGCAAAAAATCGAAACTTCTTTTAAAAAAGAAGAAAATATTTGACATTGACTAGAGTTTTTATTATACGCCCACATTTTTATGTGGACGTATATTGTCGTCGCCCCTGTCCGTCCGTCCGTCCGTCCGTCCGTCCACATTTTTTTTGTGAACAGTCTACAGGTCACAATTTTTATCCGATTTCAATTAAACTTAAAATATAGGTTTATCACCATAAGATCTCGGTTCCTTTCGATATTGGCATGTATCGGACTGTAACTTCATGGGTTATGGCCCCTGAATGTACGAAAAATCACGTTTTTTAGCTTGTGAACAGCGTAGAGGTCACAATTTTGAACCGATTTGGATGAAACTTGACATGTATGTTTATAACCCAAAGATCTTGGTTCCTTTCGATATTTGCGCCCATCGGATCGTAACTTCCTGAATTATGGCCCCTGATTGTCCGAAAAATGGCCCTTTTTAACTTGTGGTCCCTCTGGAGGTCACAATTGTTATCCGATTTAAAAAACCGTTTGATTATATCACCGTTGCATGGTTATGAAGGTTGAGTTCGAATTTCGTGAAAATCGGACCAAAATTGACGGACAAAATGGCCGCCGTTTGAACGCGAATAGTGTGAAAATATGTTATATCAAGGTTGTGGACCTTATAGAGGTCACAAATTTGAACCGATTTTGATGAAACTTGACATGTATGTTTATAACCCAAAGATCTTGGTTCCTTTCGATATTTGCGCCCATCGGATCGTAACTTCCTGAATTATGGCCCCTGATTGTCTGAAAAATTGCCCTTTTTAGCTTGTGGTCCCTCTGGAGTTCAAAATTGTTATCGGATTTAAAAAACCGTTTGATTATATCACCGTTCCATGGTTATGAAGGTTGACTTCGAATTTCGTGAAAACCGGACCAAAATTGACGGACAAAATGGCCGCCGTTTGTAAGCGAATAGTGTGAAAATATGTTATATCAAGGTTGTGGACCTTATAGAGGTCACAGTTTTGAACCAATTTTGATGAAACTTGACATGTATGTTTATAACCCAAAGATCTTGGTTCCTTTCGATATTTGCGCCCATCGGATCGTAACTTCCTGAATTATGGCCCCTGATTGTCCGAAAAATTGCCCTTTTTAGCCTGTGGTCCCTCTGGAGGTCAAAATTGTTATCGGATTTAAAAAACCGTTTGATTATATCACCGTTCCATGGTTATGAAGGTTGAGTTCGAATTTCATGAAAATCGGACCAAAATTGACGGACAAAATGGCCGCCGTTTGTACGCGAATAGTGTGAAAATATGTTATATCAAGCCCCTGTGAAAATACGCACTGAAATTTCAGTGAGATTTCAGTAAAATCTCACTGAAATTTCAGTGAAAGATTTGGTCAAAATATTATTGAAATTTCAGTGAGATTTCACTGAAATTTTAATGAGATTTCAATGAAATTTCGGTGAGATTTCAGTGAGATCTCACTGAAATTTCAATAAAATTTTGACCAAATTTCTCACTGAAATTTCAGTAAAATCTCACTGAAATTTCAGTAAAATCGCATTGAAATTTCAGTAAAATCTCATTGAAATTTCAGTAAAATCTCACTGAAATTTCAGTAAAATCTCACTGAAATTTCAATAATATTTTGACCAAATCTCTCACTGAAATTTCAGTGAAATCTCATTGAAATTTCAGTAAAATCTCATTGAAATTTCAGTAAAATCTCATTGAAATTTTGGTGAGATTTCAATGAAATTTCAGTGAAATCTTTAACAATATTTAGACTAAATCTCACACTAAAACTTCATTGAGATTTTACTGAAATCTCACTGATATTTTATTGAAATCTCTTACTACATGCATTGTATTTCAAAGTCTTTATTAACATGCATTCTGAAAAGAAACTCCAAACAATTACAATATTACTCTATATTATTGATTATCCCTCAAATTTCTGTATTCATTCTTCTGATTTTCTTTTTCTTCTAGTAGTTCTAGTGAGACTATAGTGTCGTCCTTTTCTTCTTCTTCCATAATAAAAATATATGGCCTGAAATTACACAATCAAATAATATTAAATAAAGATAGGTATGTGTCATGTAATGTGCTATTTTACTACTATTAGAGCATTCAGAAGTTTCAAAATTATCCTGTCAAAAACAAAGCAAACGTCATTTTGGGAACCGGGGATAAATGTGCATCAACAGTCACTAGTGGCAGACATTTATAACACTGATGTGATAATTTACTCTTAATATATAAATATCTTTCGATATATTTTTAGTGAATCCGTAACCTAGACAGAACGGTTTTACTTTATATTTTAAAACTAAACATTCATAGCCAGGTCACACATATAATTAGATTCAATTTGAATGACGAAAATTACTACCAATCAATAGGTCGATCTACTAGAACTTTACTCACCATGGCTGCTTTGCATTTTATAATTAACTACTTCGAAATTTATCCAACAAACCATTCCGTGATAGGTGTTTTGGGGTCATATAATCCAGAAAATACCGTTTACAAACTCCACTTTGTTATCCAAACGCGCGCCCTTTTACCGGTAATTTCAAGTTACGGAAGCCGTAGGGAAAATGGTGAAAAGAACGTACTTTAACTTGCGCGTTAATTGTATAAAATAGCAGCACCAGTTTATCAGTTTAGCGATGAAACATGCACGTGAGGTCCTGTTTTATTTGCACAAGGGTTTAATATATTTACAACCATTATAGAATTAAAATTTTCTTCGTTTGTTTTCCATTCCAAAATTTTCAAAAACACGGCCACTCTTCTGGTGTAACCTGACACTGACACTGTATCCGCTAACCAACAATGGGCTCCAAACTTAAATTTATGATGGTGTAGAATTATTGTCACATTTCACAATAAAAAAGGTTGATTTCAAGACATGATTATATTAGTTGATCGTAAAATATTTACTGTACATGAATTTTATGGCTTCCGTACTCGATGACCTCGTTTCAAAATATGGCTATTTAGCGATTGAAACACGTTTATTACGATGTGAAAATAGCCATTCTATCACAATACAATGATTATCGGAATATATTGGAAACAATTTTGATGTTGAGTCATAAGTTTAGACATCATTTTAAACATGTATAGGCTTCTAAAGTTATCATTACTTATAGGCACGTGTTCGTGGATTACACATATACGGTGACGGACGAATAAAAAAAATGGTGGACGAATAAAATAAACGTCAATAATGAAATTGTCTGCTTCAGGAAATAGCATGATTAATTAATGGTAATTAAAAAAAAACACTATTAGGCCATAATTTCAAAGTGCTGTCTTTCACAAATTACAAATCTTTTATAGGCTATGCAGTTATTAAAATATTTGCTATGCAAAAATGACATTTTTATTTTTTGTAATTTCAATGAAATTTCAATGAAATTTGCAATATAAATATTTCAGTGAAATTTCAGTAGAAAAAAATATAATTTATTTCAATGAAATTTCAGTAGATCAAAATTTTTGTTTATTTCAGTGAAATTTCAGTAATAGACCGAAATATATTTTTATTTCAGTGAAATTTTGGTGAGATTTCACTGAAATTTGGTCATTTCAGTGGGATTGGGCAAAATTTCCAAATCTCACTGAAATTCACTGAAATTTCACTGAAATCTCAGTGAAATTTCAGTATCATTTTCTCTGGGGAGGTTGTGGACCTTATAGAGGTCACAATTTTGAACCAATTTTGATGAAACTTGACATGTATGTTTATAACCCAAAGATCTTGGTTCCTTTCGATATTTGCGCCCATCGGATCGTAACTTGCTGAATTATGGTCCCTGATTGTCCGAAAAATCGCCCTTTTTAGCTTGTGGTCCCTCTGGAGGTCAAAATTGTTATCCGATTTAAAAAAACGTTCGATTATATCACCGTTACATGGTAATGAAGGCTGAGTTTGAATTTGGGAAAATCGGACCAAAATTGACGGACAAAATGGCCGCCGTTTGTATGCGAATAGTGTGAAAATATGTTATATAAAGGTTGTGGAGGTCACAATTATTATCTGATTTAAAAAAAAATGTTTGATTATAAAAACCAAACAAATTCTAATGATTTTCTGATAATTCCTTAATATGCGACAACTCTTGTTGACTGCCCGGACGATTTGGCTGCTGTGTGGGCGTATGTTTCGTTGCCTGGCAACCTATTTTTGTGTGGTAGATCAAAAAAATCTATTAAATTTAATTGATTGCCCCTCAAAAATGAATGAAAAAACACATGACGTATTTGACTAATTAAGTGCCTTCGGAATGTTTCCTGAAGATATCTCGTGAGTAATTTTAATGGAAACAAATATTTCAATCACTCAAGTCCTTCAATCTCTGATTGCCGGCAATAGGGTATAGATTTCTTTTCAGTCCAGTGTTAAAGGAAATCCAGGCTGCCATAATGAAGCAATGATTCCTTGATTTGTATGGAATAATGGTAAAATAATATTAATTTCCAGGTTGTAGTGTAAGAATCATTATATTTAATAAGAATCATCATTAAAAAGACTGGTGGTGGATTGATATAGATACAGGGGACAATGGACAAGATGATTAAGAAAAGAAAAATTATAATCAGGTGGAATTCATATGTGTTATTTCAGGACTTCAATCAAATAAAAATGAGTTGGAATATGATTAAAATACTTTTTTATACGCCCACATTTTCATGTGGACGTATATTGTCGTCGCCCCTGTTCGTCCGTCCCTCCGTCCGTCCGTCCACAATTGTTTGTGAACAGTCTACAGGTCACAATTTTTATTCGATTTCAATGAAACTTAAAATATAGGTTTATCACCCTAAGATCTCGGTTCCTTTTGATATTGGCATGTATCGGACCGTAACTTCATGGGTTATGGCCCCTGATTGTACGAAAAATCACGTTTTTTAGCTTGTGAACAGTGTAGAGGTCACAATTTTGAACCGATTTGGATGAAACTTGAAATGCATGTTTATAAACCAAAGATCTTGGTTCCTTTCGATATATGCGCCAATTGGATCGTAACTTCCTGAATTATGGCCCCTGATTGTCCGAAAAATCGCCCTTTTTAGCTTGTGGTCCATCTGGAGGTCAAAATTGTTATCCGATTTAAAAAACCGTTTGATTATATCACCGTTCCATGGTTATGAAGGTTGAGTTCAAATTTCGTCAAAATCGGACCAAAATTGACGGACAAAACGGCCGCCATTTGTACGCGAATAGGGTGAAAATATGTAATATCAAGGTTGTGAACAGTGTAGAGGTCACAATTTTGAACCGATTTGGATGAAACTTGAAATGCATGTTTAAAACCCAAAGATCTTGGTTCCTTTCGATATTTGCGCCAATCGGATCGTAACTTCCTGAATTATGGCCCCTGATTGTCTGAAAAATGGCCCTTTTTAGCTTGTGGTCCCTCTGGAGGTCAAAATTGTTATCCGATTTAAAAAAACGTTTGATTATATCACCGTTCCATGGTTATGAAGGTTGAGTTCAAATTTTGTGAAAATTGGACCAAAATTGACGGACAAAATGGCCGCCATTTGTACGCGAATAGTGTGAAAATATGTTATATTAAGGTTGTGGACCTTATAGAGGTCACAATTTTGAACCGATTTGGATGAAACTTGACATGTATGTTTATAACCGAAAGATCTTGGTTCCTTTCGATATTTGCACCCATCGGATCGTAACTTCCTGAATTATGGCCCCTGATTGTCCGAAAAATTGCCCTTTTTAGCTTGTGGTCCCTCTGGAGGTCAAAATTATTATCCGATTTAAAAAAACGTTTGACTATATCACCGTTACATGGTAATGAAGAGAGAGTGTGAATTACATGAAAATCGGACTAGAATTGACGGACAAAATGGCCGCGGTTTGTACACGAATAGTGTGAAAATATGTTATATCAAGGTTGTGGACCCTATAGAGGTCACAATTTTGAATCGATTTTGATGAAACTTGACATGTATGTTTATAACCCAAAGATCTTGGTTCCTTTCGATATTTGCACCCATCGGATCGTAACTTCCTGAATTATGGCCCCTGATTGTCCGAAAAATTGCCCTTTTTAGCTTTTGGTCCCTCTGGAGGTCAAAATTATTATCCGATTTAAAAAAACGTTTGACTATATCACCGTTACATGGTAATGAAGAGAGAGTTTGAATCGATTTTGATGAAACTTGACATGTATGTTTATAACCCAAAGATCTTGGTTCCTTTCGATATTTGCGCCCATCGGGGTCATTACTTCCTGAATTATGTCCCCTGATTGTTCGAAAAATCACCCTTTTTAGCTTGTGGTCCCTCTGGAGGTCACAATTATTATCTGATTTAAAAAAAAACGTTTGATTATAAAAACCAAACAAATTCTAATGATTTTCTGATAATTCCTTAATATGCGACAACTCTTGTTGACTGCCCGGACGATTTGGCTGCTGTGTGGGTGTATGTTTCGTTGCCTGGCAACCTATTTTTTTAGAAATATGTTGCCATGGTAACCAGCTAAAATAAGTACCATAGTTCTTAGATATTAAACACAGACCTCAGCTAATCTGTCTAGATATGTTAAACTAATAAATTCATATTTTAAAATGTCAATCTTTTGTTAACATGGGAATTGGTTTTCGTAAACATAACTAAATAAAACATGTGATTCCAAGTATTTTCGAAAGTTCAATATCACTGTATAAGATTGTGTGAAAATGAGCCATTTGGTAAATAAGAGGGTTTGGTTTGGTTTTCCAGTTCAAATGTGATATAAAATCAGTTATGTATAAACGGTTACCATGTAACAGGCAAAAGTAATTTTATTTAGGTGTAGAAATATACTCAGTCAAATTAAAAACTATACACTGATGAATTTCAACAAATTTTTTTTTCTGGTAAGTCAAATAAATTTTAAAGTGTTTCTAACGATAGTAAGTAGCAAGAAGCCTTTAATTTCATAAAATTGTAAAGTCACGTGGATCATGTGACTTTTGAGCATGTAAAGATGAAAAACCTGAAAAACACGTGCAAACACAAACTCGTGAGGTCAATCGGTGCAAGTTTGCTGAAACTGAACACACACACGTAACTTGAACTGGAAAAACAAATTAAAATTGTTATTTTCATCTTTGTTAGAAAATGCCCCACCTTTCAAATGTAGAACGTCTACGTGCTATAGGTAGGCTCTATGTTGGTCAGTCTGTGGTCACTGTTGCAAAAGCCTTTAATTGTTCACGCCAGACAATAATTAATCTTAGAATGAGAGTGCTTCAAACTGGAACTATTGCCAACCACCCAAAGGCAGGAGCGCCACGTGTGACGTCACTCCAAGCAATACGATTACGTCACCTTAGAAACAGATTTGTCAATGCAACCTCCACAAGTAGAGAGATGTTTGGTGGAAGGATAACTGCAAAAACTGTTCGAAATCGCTTGCAGGCTGCTGGTCTTCGACCCCGGAGGACCAATATTGACACCTCTTCATCGCCATAACCTACTTATGTGGGCCACAAGACTCATAAGATTTACTCAAAGACAGTGGAATTCGGTTGTCTTTAGTGACGAATCTCGATTCACCTTGAGATTTGCCGATGGCAGGGTCAGTGTGTACCGCAGACGAAGTGAACGTTATGCTCAAGTATGCGTCAGAGAAGTTGACGGCAGCGTCATGGTTTGGGGTTCTTTTTGTGCACATGGACGTTCTCCTCTTGTTGTTGTCCAAGGGAACTGAAATGCTGTTCAGTACAGGGACCAGATTTTGCAACCTGTTCTTCTTCCGTTTATGCAGAGACATGGGCCTGGACTAACGTTTCAACAAGACAATGCTCGACCCCATACGGCAATTGCTACCCAGAATTTTTTAAGAAATGCCGGGGTCCAAGTCCTGGATTGGCCGTCGCTTAGCCCCAACCTTAATCCTATTGAACACATCTGGGACGAACTGGGTCGACGTGTTCGTCTGAGATCCATGAGAAGACGTTGTGTGGCAGTACGAGACGCTAAAGGAGGCCACAACCGTTACTAAACACTTTATTCCGATTGTTCTCCAAGTCTGTGAATTTCATTTTGGGGGGTACTGTGACATCACAAACTTTATCAATGTCAAGGACTTTCGGTGAAACATATTCTTGCTTTCTGTTGATGTCAAGGTTGTCTGTGCACAACATAACACTAAAATAGTTGCCTTAAACCAAATATTAAAAATCTAGTCCCAAAAATCCTGAGTGTCAAGTTTTTAATTTGGTTGAGTATTATCACTTAAAAAACGAAACAAATAAAGTTGTGGAAAATGATCTTTTGTGGCAAAAATCATATTTAAGATGTGGAACCAAGCCTTTGTAGCCATGACCATAACACAGCCAATTCGAAGAAATATGGATTTAGATAAATTTCAGCCCCCCCCCCCCTCTAAAAAAATAAAAAAATAACATAAAATGAAATATATGTTACGGTACTAGAAGAATATGTTGATAATAAAATTTTTTACAAATGTTGGTACACCACACATTATTATAGGCGAATAGTTATATGTGTTGCTATGGGATTTATTTTGCTGTTTTAAAATGCAAATTTCTCATCATTTTGTATTTAGCAGGACCGTGGTTATGGAAACTTCAGACGGTCATAACTCAGCCATTTTTTTGTAATTTGCATATTTTATATATCAACAGAAAGCTGTTTCAGTCCCCTTTAAGATAAGCATTAAATCACAGTTTTTAAAAATTGAGACATGTGACTGGTTTTGTAGCGGAAGGTTACATATGTACCTGACACTTGAATTGGCTATTACAATATATGATGAGTGGCTATTACAATATAATTAATATGATGAGTACCTGCATTTCTAGTCGATTCACATGAACAAATAAAATCTTTCAATCTTTTTCTTTTAATTAATGGACTCTCAGTCAACATATTATATATACATGTGGATAGTTCATTATACAAACTTCTACATAAGATAGCCATGGGCCTGTGTTGCAATGTTTGTAATTTTTTTTTTTGTTAGTTGATCATACAATTAGATGGATTGTGGCTTCTAGCAATAATTCTCTTCCTTGTTATATATAACTTGGATGTGAACACACAGATAATTACACGCTTCTTGCATTGATTCTGCACGGGTCCCAGAGGTAAGATATAGAATTTTCCCATCCCAATTATAGCTAACTAGAAGGTGGATAATAATTAAAAAGAATAAGTAATATGAAATGGATATCCTCATTTCATTTCTAGGGTGATTAATAAAAATACATAAAATCAATTATAGCCTATTGTATATATTCTTCAACTGCTAATTGGAATTTGATTCTGAATGCAGACTGTTGCTAATCAGAGAAGATAAATGACATTTGAAATGATTGTAGTTTCTTTTAATTATTCATCTTCTATATTTGTCTGTCAGCAAAATTCATCAATACATAGGTAAAATAACTCTACCATCTACTTTGATGAGGGAGGTGGGAAGGTCAGGGGAGATGGTATGAAGTGGTCTAATTAGTAATAGACAAAAAAAAACCCACTTCACCTTGAGCTGAAGGATGACAGCAGAGATTTGAGGGAGGTGGAAGGGGCCTGAAAGGTTTGCTGTAGTTAGTGTAATAAGAATGAATAAATGAAATGGTGTTTAGCATCCAGTTTTTCTACAATAACCGGTCAAATGAAATGAAATGGTGTTTAATGTCCGAATTTCCTGCTCCAATTGGGCCAGGCTACTGAAGACACGCATGCAACATGAGAGAATTTTTGTCCAACAATGGCATTGAATTTGGGATCATTGGGTTAATAAGCCAGCACCTTGGCGCCATGGTGTTTTATCAATGCAAGCCAAGGGTTTGATGACACCCAGTAGAAATGACTGGAATTGATATGAAAATGAAATGAAATGGTGTTAAATTTCCTACTGCAATAGACATACTCCATATGGTGTGGTATGAAGGAAATTTTGCCAGACAGTGGTGCTATGGCCTACTCTTATATAAAAATCCCAACTTAAAAAGGAGAATTTAAAAAAAATATAAATATATATATATAAAAGGTACATGTACATGTTTTCATTGATTTTAAAAAAAACTGCTTTAATGCAAAAGCATATTATGAAGGACAAACGGCACAATGCGACATTGACAACATAGATTTAATGTTAAAAGTTTTTGTATAATGTCGTTCAAAGATGTCAAATAATCTTTTCTTCCCAAATATTAAATTAATGTCGAGATGGACAAGTATTGAATAAAACAAGATAATGACATTAAGTGTTTTACTTCCATTCATATTTAACTTTATTACTGTTATATCTCAATACACAAGATATTGACAACCGCCATAAACGAGGGTATAAAAAATCAGATTTTCATTGAACCATTAAAAAGCAGACTAGAGTATGAGATAATATGTTTTGCGTTAAAACATGCGCTATGAATACACACTTCAATAATAAATATGTCTAGATACTGAAATATTCCCAGCAGCACAATAGATTTAACGTTTGATGTTGAAAATAGATAAACAATCTTAAGATTTGTGTGGGAAAGTGTTAATTATCATTATTTGAGTAAATTTTAAATTAAATATTGAATGGAATCAGGTGTAATAAAGAATCACCACAACTCATATCATTTTTAGACTGACATATTTCATTTCTATAACATCATGTACAGTGTGGGCTTGGAGAGGAGACGGCATGGATTCGGATTCCAACTGCCAAGGGTTCTTTTATGTGCGTGTCAATGTGTACACCAGTAGGGTTTTTCCAAATGATTAGACACACTTGCCATGGATATGCCAGTCCTGACCAGTGCGGGCTTGGGTTAAGAAAAGCCCCCTGCAGTGATCCAGTATCCATGAAGCAATCAGAACCATTATCTACTTCATCAAAATTACATTGTAAATGTACACGGTGATCTGTGCTGCACTTATGGTGATCACTCAACTTCTTGTAATTAAACAATGTGATGAATGTGCACCTGCTTGATCTACTGAGAAGAATTAAACACTTTAATAGGAATTGATCTTCATCAATGTTAATTATTGCACTTGCTGAAAATATGATCTATTGAACTCCATAACTGCACTAATTCTGTGCAAACCAGAATAATGGGAATCTGTGCAAGTGAAAATAATGTATTGTCATTAATTTATTTTATATTATACCAATTGTTGGATATGTATATATATGATTTTAGAAATAGATATTTCAAAAGTCCTATAGATCAACACACTCCCATTTCCTATCATTTCAACAGTAGTAGGCCTACAAAGTCCAAAATACTTTATGCAGTTTCATCATAGCGTTTCAGGTTATACAATTTTTAAGGGAGCTTTCCTGTTCCCACTCTCAGCTAATGGAAACGGGCATGCACTATTCAGTGCACTTTGATATAAATTTTGCTCAGACGGCAGCACTATACAGCTTACCATTATACTGAATTCCAACTGTCAAGGGGTTCTTTTTCAGGCACCCAATGTGTACACAGGACCTCAGTTCTTGCTCTATTACGTTCTAGGTGTTGGTACGGTATAGCCAGGCAGGTGCTGACATGCCCAAAAACAATCTGATCACAGATTTCATTTGGTTTTCTATAAGTTCAAAATTTTATATTACTTGTCTTCACAATACTAGAGTTTTTATACAACGGGCGTTTTAGTGGAAGTGAGAAATCAGCAAATGAAACAATCTCTTAGTCTTACAGCAGGTTCTTGTCATGCTCTGCACAAGACTGTTGCTAAACCCCTAGAAACCTCAACACTGATTGATTAATCAATGTCTGATGTCATAGGGTCAACAGCCACTCGGATGATCTCTGACGCGATCTGACGACCTCCGAGTACAAATGGTCATCAAAAATATAAAAAAAACGAAACAGTGTATAGATCGGCATTTCAATCAGATTGTCCCAAAAACAACATTTTAAAAAAAAACTTCCAAGCAGATCAAAAACTATTTACCATACAAATACTTCTATTTCAGGAATCGAGTGAGATAAAAACAACCGAACCAGATTATTAATTCAGACAACTCTTATCAATGTTTCTTTAATAAAACTTCATTCATGTCATGTCATATTTCATTCATATAATCTCGTCACATTTTTAGCAGATATTGATAAAATCAGAATTATTGTGTAGGTTTAGAAAGTCTTCATTAAAGATTGAAAACATGTGCAGTGTTAGGGAGTGTTAATGTATTATAATGTAGTACAAGAGTTTTTTTGTTCAATGAATGAATGCTGTTCAATGATCACTGACAGAATGAGGAGCAGGATGGGGGGGGGAATAACCTCCACTCAATACGGAGAGAATGAAAAAGATATTATCCAAGAGAAAGAGAGAAAGAAAGGTCATTTTGGGACTATCGTATTTCAATAATTTGTTTGTGCAAAGCAGTCTTTAGAAGGGGTAGGTCTGGGGTTGTTCTTTATGTTGGGGGTATCACATGGCTAAGTGGGTAAGACGCTGGAGGTCAGGTGTTCGATCCCTGCATTGACGGAGAAAGTTCATCTCGATTTTCTGGCGTGGTTAACCTTGTCAGTAATGCAGAACGGAGGGCCTGATAAGGACAGCTGTCTAGTCGTTTGGATGGGACGGAAAACCGAGGTCCCATGTACACATTGGTGTGCACGTAAAAGATCCCTTGGCAGTTGGAATTCTATATAAGAGTAAGCGATAGCGCCACTGCCGGAGCAATATTTCCCTCATAGCACACTGTATTAGTCCAGGTTATTTGCAGAAGAGTAGGACGTTAAACCCCATTTCATTTCATTCATTTCCTTACATGTATATTGGCTGATAAAGTTCTTCAGGAATTTTCCTTTGTCAGTAAGGCAGTACAGAAGGTCTGGCAAGAAATGGAATGGCCCTATTACATAAAAGAACATTGACAGTTGGAATTTAAGAAAGAGAAGGCCATTGTGCTGCTGTCTGGGCAAAACGTCTTACATATTGTATAGCCTCTACCCATGTTCATTAGCTAGAATTCAACAGAAAAGTACGACATTAAACCCCATTTCATCTCTTCTCTTTCAAAAATTTATTTAAGTAAAGTGTGCAGTACAGGTTGTATGTGTGTGTGAAAAGCTCCATTTGGTCAATTATTACCAGAAGTTCTAAAAACTTGGTTGTGCGAACAGCATCATCTGTCGGTTTTAATTAAAGGTTTTGTTTTTGTGAAGGCTTCCAAATTTTTTCTGTATACCATTTTTTTGATTTGTTAAATTAAAGACATTAGTTTATTTCTAATTCCAATCGTCTTAATGAAATTATTCCGAATTAATCAGAGAGAAATCTTTTTTCACTTTTAATCATTTCTCAACGTCATCAGCCAGCTGGCTTTCACAGTTTGTAAGAATAGAATGGAGTTTAATGCCTCATCAACACAATGCTTAGGTCATTTTGAGACTAACATATGGTTAATGTCACATCAATACATAATACTGTGTTTTTTTTAGACTAGCATATGGTTATTAATGTCTTTTCTATACAACACTTAGATTAGTTTGAGACTAACGTATGTTTGATGTCTTATTAACCCACTTCGGTCATTTTGAGACTAATATATGGTTAATGTCTGGTCTCCCCAATAATTCAGTCATTTTGAGACTAACATATGTGCAATGTCTGGATTACAATGCCTACTCTTTTTCTATTTTCAACTGTCAAAGGGATTCTTTATATCTTGTTTTTGAAATGTATCTTTCAAGTTTTAAGATTTAATTCTTTTAACGATGAATTTTGATATGGGGTTGTAGGGCAAATGGTTTAACGCGTGTGCATTCTATCATACATCACATGTAATGGAGTCGCCTGTTATCCACTTCCCTACGACTGCAAACAAGTTATTAAAATAAAATCGTACCATATGTTTGTCGCGAAATGATCTAGTTTGTGTTTAGTGGACATTAAACAATCTCTCTCTCTCTCTCTCTCTCTCTGCAAAATTGCCTTAATATCACCCAGCATTTTCCTCTTCATTAGACCATTAAACATGATTTGATTTCCCCCAAAAGTACACATTTATGACATAATATGTCCGTCTTCATCAGAGTTTTAAGATCGATTTCTCAGGTGTGTAAATGGCATATTTTTGCAATCAACAAATTTTACATGTTTTTATTCAAAACAGGAAGTTAAATGGGGTTTAACATCCAACCTTCCTCCACCAACTTTATACATGTAAAAACTATAAATTTTATGTTTTTCTAGAAACTTTAATTAAGATTCAATCCCCTGTAATCTTTCTCTTTTCATGGCATGTATAAATTTTAAGTTTTTCTAGAAACTTAAAGATTCAATCCCCTGTATCCCTTTTTTTTCATAGCATGTATAAATTTTAAGTGCTTCTAGAAATTTTAATTTTCGATCCCTTCTAACCCTTTTTTTTTCTGGACACTTTAAGATTCAATTCTTTATATTTTATTTCTTTTTTTTTTTGATGACATCTATAATTGACAGTGAATACTCTGCAGTCAGCCAGTTAAATCGACACTATATTTTTGTATTTAAATCAAGGGGTTTTGCTCCTTTAAACATCATTTTGATTATAAGAATGCACTTAAATGCGTTTTTTATTAATGTATACAGCATCTGGTAAAATTTTAATTTTCAGTAATTAAGCAATTTAAATTTTAAACTGCAGGCTCCCAAATTTAATTAACATTTTGTAAGAATTGTCAAGTTAGACATTGTCCAGACGAAGAAAACTTGATTAATTTCTTCCTCTGTTAGTTCTGTAGATATGTTAAGTATCTTAGCGAGTCTAAACTAATAGTAGAAAATAAGCCATTAGTGAAGAGTTAAAACTTAACGAACAGATAAGCCACTTGCAGACAGAGATACACTCCTATAGGATATCATGGCAGCTCTTCATAATATTGATTCTAGTAGGAAATTAGAGTTGAGTAACGACTATTTCTAAGGATGAGATCGAGTATCGTTCCTCCCCGATAAAGTTCAGAACAAGAATCAGCTCTTATTTTATTACCACACTCCCAATATTTAACCCTACTTAATCACCTTATAATCAAGACTAACAAATCTCAGATTATCCATAACCGATTTCTCATTCGTAAAGGTCGAATAAAGTTCATTGATAAATAGGCTTATTAGACAGATCCTATTTTTTTGATTTTGTAACCTAGACAATAAAACTGAAAATAGATATAAATTGGAAGGAAAAAAAGTGGATAATTGTTTTGTGAGAAGCTCAAGGTCGGAAATAATGATGGACATTGTCTGTTATGATGACATAAGTGAGGACATTGAAAGCCATTGTATGTAAAATAACCCAGTGACAAACAAAATTTGATTAATTCTAAAATAATAAGTTGAGAAAGTCTGATAAATCATAACCAACACTTTTAATATGCCACCGTATACAATTTGATCATATATCAAATATAACAGAAAAATTTCAATGCTAGACTATAACCAATTCTATCAATTAAAATGAGAGATACGTAGAATCAAACCGGTCCAAAGCTGATCTGGTTGATAAGAAGCCGTTCATTCAACTTCGATACATAATCGAAGGAGAACAGTCCTACCCGACAATCTCACCTCAGTCCACAAAGAAGAGACACGTATACTAGTCGCCTCCTATTTCCCATTTCCAAGGCATAGTCTAAACATTGACTCGAATATAAATAAACCATCTGGTACTGATTCGTACCTATATACTATTAAACCCCGTCGGGTGCCATGTTGAATTACACAATATTTAACGTTTGAAAACCTAACTACTTTATGGATTCAAGGACAAATCTAAACTTGGGCTCTCCCACCATTTTTTTTTTAAATGAAATGGGGTTAACTTTTCTACATCACAGGAGATTTTGCCCGGCATAGGCATTACTGCTTACTTTTGTTTCGATTTTCAACTGTTAGGAAAGAAACCAAATGAAACCAAATGAAGTGGTGTTTAACATTCTTCTGTTCTGCGTTAACTGGGCTAATGACATATGCCATATACAATGGAAATAGGTGAGGCAGCAGCACTGCTATCAATTGAAATAAAAATTGAACCATGTTAGTCCACCCCTTCCCTTTAACTTTTAACTGACCCACGGCGACGTTTGTCGACACCTATGACGTTACCGTTAAGTACCCACGGCGACTTTTGTCAACAAAACCAGTTAACCGAATGCAACGTTTCAAGTGCAATGAGAGTTACTCCCCTTATAAACAGGCGTCCTTTTATCTTTTGTTTACTTCCTGTTTGACATTTTGACAGTTAAAAATCTTATTGTTTCTTCTTGAAAAATTACAATAAAACGGTGATATGTCTAGGCCTATACGACAACGCTCTCCGTACGACGGGTTACAATTCCTATTGAATGACAGTGATTCAGATTTTATCAGTGGTGTAAATATTTATAGTTTTGCGTTAGAACGTGATAGACGAAGAAACTAGGCTAATCCACAAAAATTTTAAATATCGGTACTTTTAAATGTTTTTTAGTTCACAAAAGCCGAACAAAAAAAATAGAAATAACCATTATATCTATGTAGGCCTAGAAGTCTACATGAATTGTGCATGAAATGTCTAAATATTTATTTTATTTTTTTTGTATAAAATACATATTTATGAAAATGGCAATTTAGAATATTTCATCCATTTACATAAACATGAAGGCCTATTTTCAGTTTTTATATGATTTTAAAATGCATACCTATATTTTAACATTATGGCGTGGGTTTTTATGACGTTATGACGTCAAACCTCTGGGTCATTTAAGAGTTAAAAATGAATAAAGTGGAAATGCAATAAAAAAAAGAATATCCTGAAGTGGAACATCTCAAATTGCAATGCAAAGATTTGGGTCAGTTTTCTTTAATAAAGCACATCTTGTCGATGGTGTTAAGTGCATCGATAAGTCACATTGCAGAGAAATAAAATCAATCTAAAGTTTGCACGATTGTTTGTCTCAAGTAAAACTATTTTTAATTTAACTGCACAGATATAAAGAAATGAAAGACATGTCTCTTATTACAGTTCTGATTGATGAAAAGGACAAATTTAACTTCAACAACTAATTTGATTTTACCAAATGGGAATTTGCTTCCAGGTGGATTATTTCAGTGATTCCATGTGACTTCAGTTGTTTATTGAAAAATAATGTTTCTAGGAGAACACGAGTGGATTTTATTGAAGAACAAGTATAGTTTTCAGGAAGGATAAGAATGGATTTCAGAACCGACAAGAATAGTTTCCTGAGGATGGATTTTAGGAAGGAAAAGAATGCATTTCAGGAAGGACAATAATGGATTTCAGAAAGGACAAGAATGGATTCAAGGAACAACAAGAATGGATTTGAGGAAGATAAAGGATGGATTAGACTAGAGGAAGGATAAGAATAGATTTCAGGAAGATCACAACAACAAAAATGGATTTGAGGAATACAAAGGATGGATCAGAGGAAGGACAAGAATGGATTTCAAGAAAGACAAGAATGGATTCATGAAATTACAATTATTTATAAACAAGAAATATTTAGTTACTTTTCTCAAAAGGTTGTAAATATAGAAATTTTGAAGCGAACATCATTCAGAAAATCAAAGTCAAGTGGCTATTGATCCAGAAAAAATACTAAATAAGTTTGCTTTGACCTAAAGGTTGTGCTATTGGTTTTATCCTCTTTGATTGTATTTAAAGCTGAACTCTGGTTACAAAAATACCGAAATAATGTAATAAAAAAAAGTTAACGCCCGCAAGCCGCCGTACTTGTTTCCAACTTGTGAAATAAGTATGGCGGACATGGAGGCTTATGACCTGGAAAGGTTAGCCGATCTCACTTCCAGTTTGTTTCTCGTCAGCTAGCTATACACATCCGGCTTTATTCTCTTCACACGGTTCACTGATTGCTGTATTTTTCCCCAACAGTATACTAAATTATTGAAGATTGAACATGTCTGATCAGGTAAGACTGTAAATAATTATATGAACTGCGTCTACTACAATATAAATTTCTTACACGTTGGTAAAATGGAGAAAAAAAACATAACATCAATAAATTTAGCAAACACTCCCCAATGAGAGCCGTCCCAAACATGTAGTTATGTCCCTTGGTCGTTTTCATGAACACTATTCAACATGGGACACACGAAGAAGGCAATACTAATAGTTTGTATAGGTGATTTGTTTTGGTTGAAAAACAGGTTGGGTAAGACATCTGGTTGCATCTTTTGTTTTGGAGTAAAGCTTAGGCTATATTGTAGTAGACGCAGTTCATATAATTATTTACAGGCCTACCTGATCAGACATTTTGTAATCTTCAATAATTTGGTATACTGTTGGGGGGAAATACAGCAATCAGTGAACCGTGTGAAGAGAATAAAGCCGGATGTGTATAGCTAGCTGACGAGAAACAAACTGAAAGTGAGATCGGCTAACCTTTCCAGGTCATAAGCCTCCATGTCCGCCATACTTATTTCACAAATTGGAAACAAGTATAGCGGCTTGCGGGCGTTAACTTTTTTTTGATTACATTATTTCAATATTTTTGTAACCGGAGTTCAGCTTTAAATCCATCTGTTGGACCAGAACCAACATGTCTGTCATTGAATCAAGTGGTTTTGTTTCGCTAGAAGTAGGGTCAACTGTCCAACCTTGTGGGTTTTCTCTGGGTCCTCTGGTTTTCTCCCACTTCCTAAAGACCCTTGCACAAGTTAATTATTGAATTTAAACTGAACCATAATATTAGTCCCAAAATTTGTGTCAATGGATGTTGAGACTTAGCTTATATTCTCTCTCTCTCTCTTTCTCTCCCTCTCTCATATCTCATGTCCTCACATTTTATTAAGCTAGTTGTTATCATTTAAAGTTATCATTTAAATAAAGAATGAATAATGTGTTATTTGAAAAGAAATGATATTTAATTTAACAATGTATTATTTAAACTTGATTGTATGATGTTATTTGCTTTTTATGTTAAAAGATAATCTGAATGAATAATGTGCTGTCTGCAGAACCAAACGAGCCACATGGGATTTGTTTGCTTGACAAGAGAATTATTGGCTTATCTGTTTATTCAGTCAGGCTTTAGAAAAAATAGAAAGATCTATGCTAATATTTGTGACTGTCGTTTCAGGGGGGGATCCAGGGCTTTTTACAGAAGGGGGTTTAATTGCCAACCTCACGTTAAGGAAATTTGACAATTGACAATGCATGATACCATCATCATCTTTGTATTAGTTAGGGATACCATACATACACGTGAGCTTTTAAAAGGGAGAAAACAAACACCTCCATTTGATGTCAATTTTTATAATGAATTATTAAAATCACATTGTGATTCAATTTCATTGATGCAATGCATTAATTGTGATATCACAAATGTGATGTAGGGTAAAGAACACTACCGTTACACTTTTTGCTGCGTTTGTCTGTCTACTCAGGGTTGGCGACTACAATGGGGGTAAAATAGGCCTGGTGGCAAGGACGTACCTACGACTGCCGGTTTCGAAGATATGCTACTTAGGTCCGTACCCATGATAATATAGAGAATTTTATTAAATATAAAGAAGGGGTTGGGCGCCTGTATCGTTTAATGCATGTGCTTTAGATCACAAGGTCTGTCGTTAAGACACTTGTCTGTCACAGGGAATATAGGGTTGTCTGTCAAACCTCCTGGGGTTTTTTCCATAAGACTCCAATATGTGATAGCAAATTCTTAAAATAAAGTTGAATCATTTTAGTCCTGAAATTACCCACTGTCTAACCCTGTTTGTTTTTTCTGGGTCCCATCCGATGATAGTAACCTTAACAGCTTAAGGGCCGTTTCATAAGTTGACTGAAGCAGTATTATTCAATCATGTCAACACAAGCTCTGCTAACTTAATAGGGGAATTATTTTTGTTCTGTGCCTGTCTAACTAGTATTCAATCAAGTCAACCCAAGCTCTGCTGGCCTAATATAGAGTGGTTCAGAGACACAGTATTTGTCCTTATAAAAACTGACCCGCTTATCTGTGTGATTGCTCCGTCGAGAAATCTTCTGAAGTGAGCAGAAGTTAGCGCCGCGCACGTGGTTTAGGAAGTCGCAGCAAATATACGTCACATGAGGTATTTTTACAAACATGTATTGGTATATAACGCCGAGTAAAAAATACACTCATTACGGGCTTCGACTTACGTGTTTATTTAATAGCGAACGTGAGCAAAAATTTCGATTTCACTCCTTGATTTGATTTTTGATTTTGGCGATTTTGGTGATTTAAATACAGAGCTAGCTATAATAGCTTCGTTTTATTTCTAACTTTCAAGTAGGTGAAAGCGCCCAGATAAATTCACTACAACCTTTCGAGATTTACTTTTATTAAGTGGCTACATTCTTGGTTTACGCTGGCGACTATTGTGGTTAGGAAATAAATATTTGTTAGCTCTAAATACGCAGAACTATTTGAGACCGGAAAATAACCGAAACAAACTTTTTATTTGTAGTCTTTATTTTCCAGACCCTTTTCGGTAACATGGTGTAAATTATTTTTATAATCATAGTATATTATCTAACCATCCTGTAGCCATAGGCTTTGATCGACGGACTTATTTTTTTCTAGATTTGACACTGAGCCCTGCAAGATATCGTCCACGGATGATTTGCTATCCAGCATTGGATTGGACAAGTACCCCTATGATTTGGGAACTGTAACAAACTACCTATGACAAAAATCACAAATAGGCTTTATGCTAGACAAATGTTAATAAATTCCCGACAACTTCGGAGCATCGGTCTATCATGACTGCTTTACATGACGACTGTGTGACTTTTGGTGACAAATACATTCAAAATAGACAGGTCAGACTGACGACAAAGACTAGGAAGGTGAGTAAAAGTAAGGTTAAGTCCACTAAAATGTATGAAATCATACGATGATTTTCTTGACACCCCATTTTTTCCGTGATAGTTTACGTTACTCCATCGGCAGACACAAGTGAAATTAATTTAATAAACAGAGAGACTTGGACATCTGCCGATGCGACCTTAACTGATTTAGATAGAAAGAAAAGTATTTGCGGCGATTGTCATAAAAGCACAATCACCAAGTTTAAAAAAAAAAATCAACTTCCGAAGACTAAAAAAGAAATGATTCGCATGAAGGCTAATAATGAAAATAAAAAACAATTGGCGGGTAAAAAGAATGGTTGCAAGTCCAAACCTTTTTAGATGAACGAAGGAATTTAGTATGATGTCAAAAATCAAAGATACACAGCAGAATGCCATAATTTGGTCATGAAACTTAAAAATCTAAACGTTTCCAATGGTAACGTAGCAGTGGTTATAACCGCATGTTTGGCTCTCGCGGAAAAAAAAAATAATTACACTCCATCAAAATCTACAGTTCAAAGAATATCATGTGAGCGCGTCGGTGTCCACATGTTTAGGAAACCTTGAAGTCGGCGAAAAATACCACCCTTTATAGGCCTATACAGACGAAACTACAAAATTTGGCTCTTAATTCGGTACATACGCAATAATCGCTGGCTCGGCGCATACGCCACTTACCCAGCAATGTGTTTTTTTTCATACCAAACATCATGCAGTACAAAATATTTATTTATCTGAGGGACAAAAAATAAAGTCTTAAATTAATAGTTTTATTGGGGTGTTTATCCCTCTCTCTCACTCCCCGTATTACATGTCATTATATTTTCCTCGTACTTTACCCGGCAATTTATTTTTCATAACAAACATCGTACTGCACAATATAATATTTAGTTATCTTTGAGATAAACATTAAAATGTTACATTATTAGATTTATAGACCCCTCTCTCTCCCTCGCTCCCTCCGTATAACATGCCGTTATAAATAGGCCAGTGTCTGGGTATAAATAAGTAAACGCACTGTTCATTTTAATATATGTATGAGGCAGAGTTGGGATTTCGCCCGTATATTCCGGACTTGTCCGGATTTTTTTTCCAAACGCACAATATTGTCCGACCGGGAATATGCCCAATCGGACATCAAGACATAGTGAATAATATTCAAAATTCCAAAATTAATATAGTGCACTGAGAGTATAACTACCACTCAACCCGATTATCGTTGACAATAGGCAGGATTGATTAGGTAATTAAGTGATCAACGTATTTATCGTGTAATACCGTCAATAAACCTACCTTGATTAACTACTTAATCCGTCTTGATTGATTGACTTAATCCTTTGTCGGACAATTCATCAATCTAATCTTAAACAGATGTCATTGCTTTCCCTTTGTCGGACTATTCGTCAATCCAATAAGAGTGATTATAATTTTAATCCACCTGTTTACCTCGTGGTCTTCAATTGTCGGGCATTTTAATAGCATTGATGTGAGTCGACAGCATCAATAAACTAATCATAGATGTCACATATCGTAAGAGTATATTATTTTATAACACCCTACATGTAATTCATTTTATCTACGATATCCTTTACGTCTTTTAAGAATCCATATATGAATTCTCATCCACAGTGGCACTTTCCCGTGATCTCGAGCGCCGCACGAGTATTGCTTAACATGTTAGGCAGTGCTTATTATGAAGCTGTGTGCTGTAAGTCACGTACGCCATAGCGGCAATACGCTGAAGTCAGCTATGCCTATTGTCATCACCACAAGTATTATTATTTCGAACGCTTTTCTTTCATTTGCTGCCGTGTTCTTATTTCTATTACGCACGGATTTGAATATTTTGTTGACATTTTATAAAGAAAAAACGATGTTCTGACATCACAAACTATTCTTATTTCGGGAGTTCGGCATTCATTTGCTGTCACGTAAATCTAAAGGAATATTACGGTTGTGAATTTTATGCCGAAGCAGGATCGGCAAGCTTTCATTCAATGTATTACGAAAATGCTTAATTTTGTACGACAATTACTGACATAAATTTGAATGCCGTACGGGAATTAGGTGTGAAAAATAGCGAGGTTCACCAATTTTCATTACGTACAGGATTTGAATATTTTGTTGACATGTGATTTTTAATTGTGGTATCAATTAAATACCGTACGGGAATTATATATGAAAAATAGCGAGGTTCACCTTATTTTGTTATCTACGTGATTTGAATATTTTGACGACATGTGACTTTTAATTGTGGTATGAATTCGTCTGCTTAAATAACGATAAGAGTTATGCCCCTTTATTTTCGGTAAAATGTCCGACACGAAAAATTTTGAAATCCCATCCCTGGTATGAGGCTAATCTTGAAATAATTCATGTCAAATGCCGATCTTTTCATCTCCAGCTTAACATGTATTTTAATTTCTACTGTAGCATTATAAACACAGTTAATATAAAGACATTTGAAGGCGCGGGTTTACTGTTAAAACAACGAAGCGTTCGCGCATGCGTACATATGTCAAATCCAATCGTCTCATAGAGTGTATTCGGTTACTTTGCAGTATGGAAATAAACGATATTTTCCGACTGCGATCAAGTTATTTCGTTTCCGGGACGTGCGTAGCTTGGAGCATATTTTTTTTAGTACAACCAAGGGACATAGCTCTTATTCTCACTAAGAGATAACTCTTTTGATTATGGAAGCCGGGAAGATTTTGAGCCATTTATAATATATGTCCAAATGATTATATATCCTCAAAATTCAGAAGTGGTCAGACTTCCATTGTTGATCAATGAAGTTTTTATAGTAAGTCTTATCATATAATGTCTTTACTGTCCCGAAATAGTGTCTGTTTGTTATAAAACATTTTTAGCCTGAACCACTCTACCTAATAGCACTATTATTGTTTTAACTTTGATGAATCTGAATGGACAAATCATTACTATAAATTGATTTACGACACGGGACACTCAAGAGTCACAAGAGAATGCTGTTAGTAAATCAGCTTCCATCCATTAACCAATCTTTGTCTTATAGTAGCATGACCATTTATCGTTAACAAGTTTTCATAATGGTCCACACTGTTTTGTTTACATTGATTCATACGAGAGTATACAATAGTGACCTTTAGTGTATGCCACCTAATCGCTATTGATTAACGATGTCCAATCAATTTTCAGACTTTTCGTTGAGGTTCCCTCGGTCTTGATTTAACTAAACTACTGAAGTCGGTCATATGTAAGTCGTCTTTTCAAGTCTCTCTGCAAATATGAGATTAATGTTCTGATAGGCTTCGACTATCAGCTAAGGGCTTAATTTCTTGTTATAACAAAGTCAGGGCGTTATTACCTGACGCGATAACAGGACAAATATTTGAAGGAATGATCAAGTCAATATGCCTTGAGGAAGATCCGACCATTTTTATTTTCGTTCTAATCAAATTTTATACCCTAACTAAAGCCCCAACATTTCAGAATAAAGTTCTTTACACAATCAAGAGTGGTTGGTATTAAAAATAACTCAATATGGTACGAAATTCTGATAATGATTTAGGTTGTCAAGAAGAGGAAGATGCATGCAGCCATTGTTAATTTTATTTTCATTTAATTTGACCCAAATTAAAGGCCTGCCATTTTAGAATAAAGTTTTAAGGTAGTTTGAGACTATACACAATCAAAAGTGAAATGAAATGAAATAGGATCTAATGTCCTATTGTTCTGCTACGAAACTGGTTTAATGAAGATGGGCATATGCCACCCAGTGTGGTACATGACTTGGCAGCAGCGCTACAGCCTACTCTTATGTGAAATTCCAACTGCCAAGGGATCTTTTAGACAGCTGTCCTCGTCAAGCCCTCCGCCCTGCATCACTGACAAGGGCATACCACGCCGAAAAATCTGGATGAACTTTCTCGGCCATTGCAGTAATCGAACACCTGACCTCCAGGAAAGCTAGCCAGCATCTTACCCACTTATCAACTGTGATCACTGCACAATCAAAAGCCCTTTGTATATATAGTCGTTTTGGTCAAATAACGATTAAAATCAGTCAGTTGTGGTAGACGCAGTCAGTGTTATTTTCGTTCTTATTGACCTGATTAAAATTAATAATAATTTGGGAAGATCAAGCCATAGCTATTTTCTTCCTATTGAATTCGAAATCATTTATAACAAGCTGTCTTTTTTGATTTTACACCAGTAAATTATTTTTTATTTTATAAATCAAGGAGTGGCGAGTAGCCGTCACAGAATAATCTCATGAAGTGACTATAGTTTCATTCAGTTCGAACTTGTCAGTCGTCAGGAACTGGAGCACAAAATAGGTCTCAAATGAGCTGACAGAGCTGTGTCAGAGCTGGAGCAACAGCTTCTGATAATAGAGATGGTTGAAGAGCTGCCATTATAAAATGCTAATTTCCATGTACTCTAAGGCTCCCAACTCACTTAGGAACTTTCGCAAAGAATTGCTATACAATTTCGTAATAGATTTAGTCCCAATGGGTGACCAAGGGTCCCCACATTCTTTATATTTATTTCTTTATTATAAAAGACTGATGCAAACAATCTTGCAATGTCGGTGTAGTCTAATGTGCAGGTTTATCTTTTTGGTTTGGTTTTGTTCGTAGTGTAGTTCTATTGACTTACTATTGTAGCATGCTGCATATGGAATTGAAGCCAAGTTATTAAACTTAATTTTATTATATTTTATACAATGAGTTGATGTGCAATATGGATGTTGTTAGAATGATATATGAACTGTCATGTCTACTGTAATATTATTCTAAACTTAATGATTCCCAGACGTGGTTCAGTGTCATCAGAAATAAGACCAATTAATCAATAGATATAGGATATATACGGATTTTATCAAAGACATTTTCATGAATAAACAGAAATATTGAAATTTTGTTCAGAATTTCTGATTTTAGTTAAAAGATATATAAAGAAAGATTTTGATAAAGAGGAAAGTTGCACTTTGTAAGATTTTGATAAAGAGGAAAGATGCATTATGTAAGATTTTGATAAAGATTTGACTGTTCTCGTTTAGATAGTTTAAAAATAGATAATAAAGAATGAATATATTGAAGATTTCAATCAAAGTATGTTATTCTGAGTGATGTTATATGACGGTTTGAAGATGTATCATGGATTGTATATTGCAGTAGCAAAGGTACTTGACAATCAAGTCTTTTTTAAAATTTTAAATCTTTCGGCTGTTCTAATACATTTCAATCTTGGCCATCTGATTGTCTAGAGAATTAATTATAGGTTTGTCATTGATCATGTGCATAAATGTCTCAATACAAAATTGATGTAACATTTGAAGCTCTTACATAATGCATCTTTAATTATATTTCAAAATCAGAGGAAATGAAATGTTTTTTGTGCCATCCAAACAACTAGACACTACTCACTGAGTCTCTACTGATTTCTGGCACATGTCTAGACCTGAAAATCACTGTCAATTTCATCAGTTATAACCTCGCTGACAACTATAATAAGGGCACAAAACATCCAAACAACTAGACTCTACTCTTGACAATACCAACCTTGTATCCCTATTATCTAACCTTTTATCTTTAATAAAACTTAAACGCGGTTTTAATTTGTAGACACTGGTTTCATCCGTCTCTCTCGTTTGATTCAGTTAGCAAACTTCTAAGCGACAATTAATCTGTCTGTAAATGTCCTCAAGTGATATGTATGTCTTACAAATCCAAAATTGGTACGATTCCAAATATTTACATTAGCACAAATTAGCAGACTGTCAAAACATTTAATCTGGTGTCTGAATCAAAGTATGTGCCGAGTATTCAATATGGCTGCTGTGCCGATTAAAAGATAATAATGGATTTTTGAGCAGACAATGCAAGATTTTCTTCCACTTAAACAATTCGTGCTCTACAATAATACATCACGTCTCGCAAACGGGTTAATTTTACCGTTTCCTCATCTCTGATGATTAAATACCAGTCCATATTTGATATGTCCATCATGCTCTTTGATTTAGAAATAATCTCGGAATAAAACCCTGGAAACCTTTAACAGGGATGATAATGGTTCTAAGTTTCAGACACGAGATTAATATGGCGTATTCCTTCCGGATTTCGGCTAATATCCTGTATTTGATTAAAACTTTCTGAACAGACTGCTATCCTGCAGTCCTGGGATCTAAGATTTCTGATATAATAGAAATTCTTTTCATTTCGGTATGGCTTTATTTTTTCAAAAACAAATTTTCCTGTTTATTCCAATTTTTCTTGATGGAAGTTTGATGATTTTGGCATGGACAGTTATCTTCAGGAATAACAGATAGTGCCTGCGGGTGGCTTTGTAAAACCTCTCAGTACAAAATGACAAATTATCTGGGACTTAATTCAAGCACCACTTCCACATATTGGTTCAGCAAGTGAGGGATGGTTCCCAAGCCAGCAGGTCATGAGTTTGTTCCTTTTGTTCCTGGTAAAATTCTTCAGAACTTTATTGCAGAATGGTTTCCCTAATGATGACGGAGAGAGCGTGGCAAGGGAAACAGTCTTGTGCACGTTAAAGAACCCTTGACACTTGGAATTTGATGAAGAGCAGGCATGTATATCGCTGTCCAGTCAGAATTTCTCTCATATCAACACTGCTTGGTGAATGCTTATGTTCATTAGTTTACTTAGATTTCCCAAAATTTTCATGGCTTCATTAGACCAGATGATGTAGAAATTTAGGATGTTCTACACCATTTTATTCTCGTTTGTTTGGTAGATACCATGTGAAACTGGATTTAAGACATTAATTTATTTGGTATTTTTCCAAGTGTGGTGTCTGTGTGTGGGTGAATGGTTAACGTGAGCGAGTTAGAACCATGAAGTCTGTCATTGAGTTTAAGTGGGTAGGTTTTGATTGCCTGCTTGTATGTGATAAGGAATTGGGTTGCTGCTCCAGTCTGATGGAATTTCTCTGGATCTTGCGGTTTCCTCCCACTACTAAAGATCCCTACTAGTCTATGATGAGTGGATGTTAAAGTCTCTCTCTCTCTCTCTCTCTCTCTCTCTCTCTTGTCTAATGTGAAATATGATCTGAACTGTTACAGTGTTCATTTAAATAAGCTGATGTGACAGGTTGTTTGGACAGGACAAAATATTCTAGGTCTTGTGTATACATTTTTTGGTGTGCAAGTAAAATAAATAACAGTTGAAATTGAATTGCTGTCCAGGAAAAATTTCCCAAATAGCATTCTGTATGGTGTCATTCATTTAATTAATTTCAGAGATTATTTCTGGATTTAGCCTATTATTTCTGGGTTTGGCTTATTGTTTCTGGGTGTGGCCTATTATTTCTGGGTGTGGCCTATTATTTCTGAGTGTGACTAGATGGTGGCAGATAATTAGCATGGAGTTAATCAGGGATTAATAAATGGTTAATGTGATTTAGAACTTCATTTGGAAGAAGAGCTGTGTAATCCTAATTGAATTGAGTTCTTGGTGAAGAATGATGGAAAGGTCAAAAGTTTCGCTGTACTGTAACAATATACATGTGATCCAAGTTCTTCATTATTGTAATCAGTGAGATCTGGTGGCTCAGTGGTTTAGGTGCTTGCTCATTATTTGGAAATTCCCCAAGATAGAGAAACGGGGTTTAACATTCTCTCAACACAAACTAGGTCCTTTCGGGACTTACATACGGTTGAATGTTATTTCAATAATTCATGTGCACATAATTATAAGGGTCTTTAGCAGTGGACAGAACACTGGGAACCCTATTTCATTTCTTAGGCAGTGGGAGGAAACTTGTGCACAGTTATTGTTGTTGGGTACTGTTGTTGTTGTTGTGCATGTACAAGGTTGTTATGTTGCAGTACGTGTCTAATGGGATATATGTTATATACCACTATATGTTGTAATGTTTTATGAGATACACTGGATATATTCCACGTTTTATGCATTATATGAAGTGTTTTATGGGATATAGTGATATATGCCAGATTGTTATGTTGTTGTGTTTTATGGAATATACATGATATATGCCACGTTATGCTCGAGGATATAAATAAATTTGATCAGATTATTTAATGATGTGTAAATTGTCTGAGAGCCAACAATTAGATTAGGTAACTGTTGGTGATGTACAGTGCTATAAGCTTGATAAACAAAATGTGACCAAAATGTGATATAATGGAGAGAAAGAAAGAGAGCAAGTAAAAGACGGAGTTGAGAGAGAGGGATTGATAGAGAGGGAGGTGGGGAGAGGGAGGCAAGGAGGGGGAGAGACCAACATATGGTGATAGATGGGCTTTAACCTCCACTCAATACCAAAACATTTCAAGACTAACAGATGGTTCAATTGTATATCAATAATTTGGATGCATGTAGGGGATGAAACAAAAAAGACGTGCCGTGTACACTTGGCTGTCATGCTAGTTGGAATTCAAAATATAAGAGTAGGTCGTAGAACTGCTATCAAGGTAAAATTTCCCTGTTTGGCTTATACCCATCTACATCAACTCAAACTGGGCTGAAAAGTAGGATGTTAAACCCTATTTCATTTCAGGTGTCCATTTAAACTGTTAATCAATTCTGCATCTAGTGGTCTAAAACACCTAAGTAATGATCCAATAGCAGATCATCCCAGTCACATGATTGAATAGCAAATCACCTGAGTCACGTGAACAAATAGCAAATCACTCAAGTCACGTGATCAAATAGCAAATCACCCATGTTATCAAATAGCTACAAAACATTTAAGTTCAGTGATATGAATGATTTGGGTAAGGTGTAGTAGTTTTGGACAAATTTGAAAATTAATTATACAACTCGATGCAACAAATATAATTTTTGTCTAATTGTATGTATGGAATGCTAAAGGGTTAATAATCAACAGTGTATTTTATTTTGTATAAATTTCAGAGATTTTTATTGAATCCTTGTTTAAAGTTAGAAATGTTTGATAGACTTGTTATTGGTACAAGTATTACATCAGATCATATCTCACATGTAGCCATGTTATTTCCTTCTTTCATTTTATAAAAAAATTCAAAATGAAATTTTTTACTGTTGTTGGGTTATTTTTACAGGTTCGACTGTGGTTCAAGTTTAATTATAATTACTATTAATTAACAAAGTCTGAAGAATTTCTGACCTATTCCGCTGTGTAGAAATCTCATATTAGATTGAATTTCTATGTTTAAAGAAACTGTTTTTTGGGGGTTGAGGATCATTGGTGGTTCAAATTAAAGTAATTAACTTTACAAAGTTATCAGAGTCTGAAGAAATTATTAACTCACCTTTTCCGTCTGTGTAAGAGTTTCTCTGTCATATTGATATATCCATATTGGGTATTTCTACCACTGAAGAAACTTATGTAAGAAGATAGATAAAACACTGTCTAAAGAATGATTTTTTGCCGTGTTGTTTTCCCAACTGAGCGAAAGAAACAAACTCCCTCTACACATGTCACAGAGAAGATTATTGGAAAAACTTTGCTCTCAGTCATGTGTTAGGTGTAGACAACGACGTCTAGTGCCACAGCCCAGAGCTGGTATTGCTGGTTTCTATGACAACTGAAAAAAGGTAAAGAGTTGCCTCAAGGTGACGAAAATGATGACACTTTTCACGTTAATTTGTCAGTGGTCCTTAATTGATGCTACACGTAATTGTTTCCTGGCCAGAAGACATATCTTGATTCTGTCTATACAGTGTTAATTATCGTTCCAAAAATAAGTTGGGCTGACACACTCCAGTTGTTAACTGGATCCAGGATAATAGTCCCTCGTATTGTTGGAAAGACAGACTGAAAGCTTAGGGCTTTAAGTTCATGGAGCAGTGCAGTGTTTAGCTATTCATGTGTTGGCTGAAACATATTGGGTGTTAAGATATAAGGGGCCTCGATCCAAGCTAGGCGTATACTCTTTTTATTTTTGACATAAGCGTTTCGTACATGCACTGTAGTCATCATCATCTTCGGCTTTGCTCAGTTATGAATTATTGAAATAAAATTGAATTATTAATTTGTTATTCCCGGAATGACCTAGTTTGTGTCAAGTGGACTTTTAACCTCATTTCTCTCTATCTTGCTTAGCTCAGATGTATTTAAAACACATTTCTTCTTCCTCTAGTCATGAGTACAGTGGGAGATCAGGAGGGGATCTCAGGAGTAGAAAACTCTAGGGCTTCTCTTCATCTAAATATTCGGGGGTCACGTTGACTAAGTGGATAAGGTGCTGGTTCGCTAATCTAGAGGTTGGGTTTTCGATCCCTGCATTGGCCGAGAAAGTTCATCTCGATTTTCCGGCGTGATTTCCCCTTGTCAGTGATGCAAAAGGAGGGCGAAATGCGATATAAGAGTAGGGCGTAGCACCGCTGTGTGGGCAAAATTTCCCTCATAGCACACTGTATGGCATATGCCCGTCTTCCATTAGCCCAGGTTATGTGCAAAAGCGTAGGACGTTAAACCCCATTTCATTTCATTTCATTTCATTTTCATCTAAATATTGCACTGTTTACTGACCAGTCGGAGATGTTCCAGTAAAAGGGAAATTAAGGTTACTCTAGAAAATGTGATTGTTGTGTACATATTTCCAAGGAAACATTCCTCCATATTATACACTACTGTTAATGTGGACAGTACAGAAAGTTTTTAAACAGATCCAAGATAAATTTCCCACTACTTTCAGAGATGACAGTTACTGTAATAGGGAATATTTTGGGTCACTTATCTGTCTAGGAAATCTGGTTTCCTCCCCACTGCTAATTAAAGACCCCTAGGCACAAGGGAATTACTTGAATAAAATTGAACCATATGTTAGTCCCAAAATAACCTAGTTTGTCTAGAAAACGTAGCTGTCCAGGCAAAGTTTTCTTTCATGGCATTATGCGACTCTTTATTAGCCTGAATGAAACATGAAAAAATAGATGTTTAAATCATACTTCATTTTATTGCTTTCTAATATAATGAGAATAAAAAGCATAATTTGCAAAAGTGGTTAAATTCCATTAAATGTTCATTAAGATATGATGAACTAAAATTCCATTGATCTGTGCTGTTTGCTATGTATGAATGGTACACTACCATCTTTATGTTTCATGAAATTGAATTAATGGAACTGTTTTAAATCAATTGATTCCAAGCCAAGAGATTGTCTAGTCTTAATGTTTTGATTTTGTTTCCTTAATTAAATGTTAAGTAATCATTCTGAGTACACATTAGCGATTAATCAGTCAGAAATGTGATGTTTTCCATTTCTGAAAAATACTTAACCGCCAAAAATACTTTAAACGGATCATAATATCAACCGCTTGGTTATTCGGTTGAAAATTAATTACATCAGAAATACTGCAAATAGTGAACAATATGATTCAGGCAGTCATAAAAGCTATTTGGAGTTTCCTGGATAAAGTTTTAATTATAAAAGTATCTGAACGAAATAGATTCTACAAACTTGAGCAGGTGGCTGAATGCTTTAAACCATATTAATTACATTTTCTTCGAAAGCTCTATAAATCTTAATGCAGATATATATATTTTTGACGCTCTTAAATACTGACCCAAGGAAATAAAATGTGCTATTATGCCAAATCTGTTTTCAACAACCAGGCTACTGATCGACGAGCATTGCAGTGTGCAACCAGGGACATTTTGGCTGGAACATCAGCAGTAAAGTCTACCCTTAATTTTGACCCGTTTTTTGTGTTAGCGCATGCACATTGTATCATAAGGTCTGTCATTGAATGGACTGGTGTGGTAGCGATTCCCTGGGTGTATGTGACAAAGAGTAGGGTCGTCTGTCCAACCTCATGGGTTTTCTCTGGTAACCTCCAGTTCATGGCTAAAAGAGCCCCGTGCACAAGCAAATTACTGAAATAAAATTCAATTGTGTGTTAGTCACAAAAGGAACAAGTTTGTGTCCAGTTAAACTCTCTCATCTCTCTCTCTCTCTCTCTCTCTTTCTTTGATTTTCAATATTTGGGGTATCTTTAAGGTGATAGAGTGAATCTCCTAATATCTTTATATATGCTTTATCTGATATTTGCGTTTGTTGTGTGAGGTATCTGTTTATTGTGTCCTCTGTGTGTTTTAAGACCCCCGCCCTGCACGAACATGTATTTTAATATAATATAATTATAGAGTACAGACATCAAGTTTCAGGCTAATCTGTATAATAAGAGACTTAATTTAATTATTGATATTTTGTAATACATAATTTTAGATAAAAGAATAGATTATACTTCGTTAGGGAACATTGCAGAGTTCAACCCTTAGAACTGTGTGGTTGGGTTGAATGACCTTACCAGCGGTGTGTCCAGGAATTTGAGCAATCGGGGGTCCAAGGTAGACTGAACCAAAACAGCGTATTTCCATGAATGTTCTAGAGAAAAATATTCTTTGCATCTGGACCTACCCAGAAGGACAGGCACCTGGCGTAGATAGCAAATGATAAATTAAATGCTGGTTATTTAGTCTTAAACTTACATCAAAATCCATCTGTGTCAACATTTTCCTTTTCCTTGGCTGGGTGGCGAGTGAATGGGAACAAGATCTAGCTATAGGTTATTCGTATTATTTATTATGTATTTTTTTAAGAACTTATAAATGTGGACCAACATCTGTCCAGAATGAAAATTTATAGGCCTATAATTTCATACTGATATATCCCTTGAGATCCCGAAACTGGCCGAGTAGACCTTTACTCAGATTGTCTCATTCGACTTGAGTCTAGTAAATAAATGTAGGTATAACTCTGCAACAGCCTGATGGACTAGTAATTATTTGCCCATTGACTTCAATGTTTTTTGCTCAACATTCAGTTGGTTCCAATCTTTATAGGCGAAATGGGAACCACATTTGGCTATCTCCTCATCATAAATTTGTAGGGGGTTGACCAGGGATTTGAAGTTGACTGGGGGAAATTCTCACTTCCGACACAATGATTGTACGCAGAAAGACACTTCTTTACACCCCCTATCCCTCCGCTGTAATATCATCAGTATTACCCAAAACAGCTATAAAATTGCAAATTTGATCCCTTTTCTCCAATTCTAGACCAAAAAGTCAACCCAAAAATGCAGGAAGAGGGGAAAAAAATTAAGGGAAAATTTGTCTATTTATAACTCGCACTACATTACTGGTCTTAATCCTGATATCTGCTGCTTCTGAAAACACCTCAATCATGTGAATTGTAGGGTGCACAGCTATTGACGTGTCCTCACAGTTACTAACGGTCCAATTGCTAATGCAAATTTGAAAAGAAATTTATAAGGTTTAACATTCTACTCAGACGATAATGAAGACTGGCGTACTCCATATAGTATACAATATGGGAAAAATCTAGCCCAGACAGCAGTCCTACTACAGACTACTATTATATCGAATTCCAACTGCCAAGGGATCCTCTACATACACACCAGTGTAGATTGATTTTAGTGCTTTACCATCAAAATTGAAGTATTTACAAAATGTTTTGATTAAAATTCCAAATTAAAAGCTTGAATGAGACCAGTTAAAGTATTATTTTTGGGGATTATATTTTTGACAATAATAGGAAGTAAAATTTTAATTGGTTTTCCTGACAAACTATTGGCATGTAAAGTCCACACAGAGACGGAAATGATTGTTATTTCTTGTAACTATATGGTATTGAATAATATGTCAGATGTAACAGTTAAACTATACAATCGAGAATCAATTAAGTGATTTAAACTACGACATTTGGTGGACGTGTAAACAAACTAGCTATTTTATCGTGACAACTCGTCATTCGCCTCGGTACGCGAGGACCACTCACAATCAGTTGGGTGATTAATTTTGATTGATTTTTGGGGTGATAATAGGTCAGGTGGTCGGACATTTTGAAAGGTTGAATATACTGGGTTGTTTGTGCAGTACTGATAATATTTTTAGCTTGTGTAAACAAACCATCTCTAATGACTGTTCACTGCGGCTCATTCCAGCTGTCGTAACGCAGCACTTCATTCACACTTTAAGAGTTTGTACTTACAGTCGCATAAATTTTTCACGTAAACCTTTAAGACATATTGGAAACTTGTCAGTTATAGGGATGTTATCACATTTGTTTTCCATAAGAAAAGTGTCTCGGGTGATTTGTCAATCGAGGCGCCGTGTTTGTTCCGATTTTCCTCCGCTCTTCTGTTACACTCCTGATACATGTACCTCATATTTCAGTCGCTAGCCAGCGAATCGAGGACATTTTCAAAGCTCTTTCAGATATCGGTCAGTTTATGCTGTTATCAAAGAAACTCCCCAAACCAACTTAATCAATGAGAGAATAGAGACAGATTCTGTGAATGGCGAAATCTTGTGTCTCATTATAATTATTTAGGTCAGATCTGATAAATTTGATTCATGTCAGAGTTGTGAGAGAGACGATATTAAAACTTTATTTTTATTTACCGTTCTATACATACATTTTAGAAGCACTGTACAATGGTATATTGAAAATTAAACAAGGATGATGTATAAAATAAAATGTAAAATATAAAAACAAACAAAAAAAAAAATTAAACACAATTAAAGATATGTACATTAATGTAGATTAGATAAAGAGCTGGCAGTTCTCACTGTAATAGTGAAAAACTAGGATAATGTATAGAAATTATGCTGAAAATTGCTTCGCTCTAAGGTGAGAAATCTTTTTTAAAATCACTGTACCACTGTTGCGATAATCAACAGTCTCGATTATCCATTTTTGCATTTGATCATCAAAGAACGTTGAACAGCAGATTGGATTCAAATCTAATGAAAATCCAACACATAAGATGGCATTGACAGTACATGATGGGTTTTCATGTAAGCAACTGTCATATTAATAGTTTATATAACATATAAGGCCAAAAGAAAGACCTGCAATTGGCTGATGTAGCTGTTGCATAATACATGGTTAAATATTAAATACATTAAAACAACTTCATGTGGTTGTTAAATATAAGATATTTAACTTCGATAAAATTAAACTCCACTGAATTGAGGAAAAAGAATTTAAATGTAAATGCCTTTTATGTAAATGCATTTTTAAGTTAATTTTAAAAGAAGGCAGATCGAAGGACTTGCAAATATGAGGTGGGAAGGTTATTCTATAAATAGGTTAGCAATAATGGAGACAGCTCGCCATCCATATATTTAATTGGTATTTCTGGTATCTTGTCTCAAATGAAGACAAAGATTTGTGTTCGGTGAAATGAGATTTGATATATGGTTCTATCAGTTGACAAAGATACGTGGGTGTTAAAGCTAACAAGCAAGATTTTGAATACTAATAGAAGGATTTTTAACTTGATGTGGTTCACAAGTAGGTAGCCAGTGACAGTCAGTTAAGATAGAGGTAATACTTCCTCTACTTCTAGCTTTTGTTGCAAACCTGAGCCAGCATCTTTTAACTGAACCACCATGGTTTCCCTTGTCTGACTTTTTACCATATTTATTTAATGGTGTTTGTCTTTTTTTTTCCGGTTCAAAACAAGATAAAAATTCCTAATCGAAGTTGTTTCTTTAGTCTTTTTATTTTGCGTTATTTCCTCAATTTGACACGCGTCTGTCTTTTTATCTAAATCGATGTAAAGGTTAAACTGGATAATGCTCATTATATCACCGTTTGGCTTCAAAGGAAAAGCTGTTATGATGCATTACAGCAACTTAAGTCTCCGGGGAGTATTGTCAAATAAACAGGGAATCAATATAATCGTTAGCGACCTAAAGAACAAAGTTAATACAGCTATTGATGAAAAGGGCAATTGAAATAGGTACACACAGCTTTATCAAATATCAATATATCAGCAATATTTCTGAAGACTGGTTAATTGTACTATCAGCAATCTTTCAGAAGACTGGATAATCAAACTATTGACAATCTTTCCGAATACTGGATAATCGAACTATTGATGATATTATTGAAGACTGGTTAATCAAACTATCAATAATTGTTACCAAAGTCTGGTTAATCAAACTATAGGCAATCTTTCTGAAGACTGGTTAATCAGCCTATTACAAGTAGGCGACTTAGTTTTGTGTCTGCTTTGATCATTGGATTCTATCAGACGCAATCCGATTGAATTGTTGTGACATGAATTTGACCCATTTAAAGGAGATGTCCAAGGTATTCTGAAATGATATTCTAGAGAAAGAGAGAAAAGTATATTTCGTTTACATTTTTTATACTTTTATACTACATCCAAGCAATTGTACTGGAAGGTCGCACTAGGGGCCGTATGAGTGGCTTTTGACCATATGATGTCAGACATTAATTAATCAATCATCATTGACTTTTCTAGTGATTTACCCACAGTTTCGTGTACCTTGTTCGCCAAGAAGTTGTCGTAACAGATGATTTCATTGGCTAATCCCTCTACCTATCCAGAATGCCTGTTATGTAACAACTCTTCCAGATCCTAGTGTAGTACAGACAAATAAAGCGAAATTATAAACAATGAAAAATGAATCAAAATAGGATCTGTGTTTTAATCAGATTGAGAATTACAGTGTTGGCAGCCAATACGACAGCAATACATTTCATGTTAAGTATTTGCGACGTTACATCCTTGAATGTGAGAGAGAAAAAAGTATGGTCTGTTCCAGCATGGGAGGGTCCAAACTTCTAGCTATGAAGGGAAACTGGAGAAAATCCACAAGGTTGGATAAAAAAAACAGCCCTATTCTTATCAAGTGGGTGGTTGTATCATAAATCGGCCAATTCTGCTTAGAAGTGGGGTCACTTGATCAACTGCATGGTTTTCTCTGGATCCTCCAGTGTACTTCCAGAAAGATCCTCACGCTGCAGCGACTTATTGAAATAAAATTGAACCATACGTTAGTCCCGAAATGATCTAGTTTTTGTTGAGTGGACATAAACCCTATTACTCTCTGTTTTTATCAAGTACATGTTGGGTATCAAAACCATGTGACATGAATTAATGACAGACGCTAGTGATCTAAAGTCATTGAGCCTGCGCTTGTTGTTCTAGCTTCACTGTAAGGGTAAAGGAAGAAAAATGTGGTCAAATTTGGACGTCTTACACTTAGATGTATAGAAATAAAAAGAATATCATTGAAATTGTTGCTTTGATCTCCAAAGTTATTTTAACTGCTACAAGTACACCCAGTGTTGTCATTGAGATTCACAGATCAATCAAATTATAGCCTGATTTAACAGATTATAATCTTATTCCGTGTTCCGGTAACATCCGCCTGATTTAACAGATATTTCGACCTCTCTTATAGCAAAGTTCCTTAAGCTGTGCTGACAGGCTTGTGAGATGGAAGTGCCATAAAACAAAACTGTAGGGATAAGAAATAATCTAGGAAGAAAGTAATCTAATCTAATCTGCTGAGATAATGAAATAAGTTTATGACTCGAGGGTTATTGGATAGTGTGAAATGATAGAAATTTTAAGAAAGGCAAAGGAAGCCTGTGGATATAGACAATAAAAAAATGTGTTTGAAATTTCATGGTTTTTTGGGGGGTTTGCATATAGATTGATGTAGGTTTTATATATAAGAAATGGGATCTTGTGCTCCCAGCCAAGGAAACACCCACAATCTTAATGAATGAATAACACATGTTATTATTCAAAAGAATGCTGTGAAGACATAAATTACAAATATCCTGATTATTTCCACAATATGTTTTCTGAATGAAATAATAAGCCTGGAGACTAAAGTAAAGTACAAATTACTGGTGGAGATAGAAGGGGGGGGGGCTTAACTTAAAAATTAAATCCTGTGCTCAGCAGAAATTCTATGTGAACCTTAGTGGTTGGAATATGAGAAGGAAAAAAGGAAGTATATGTAATTAATAGCCACAAAGAAAAAAACGTCTCCTTTACAAAAGCTATAATACTTTATGATATTTATTAATGTCCTAATGTTTGTCAAAAACTGGACAATTCCAATTCCATAATATAGCATTTCTTATCTGTAATGATTAAAGACAGATTTATGAGACTTCGTACACATATTAACCATTGACGTAGCTAACTCTCAAACTCAATGTCATCAAAAGTCTTCAACATTGAAATCTCATATTACTATTGTCAATTTAAATCAACATTGATGCTGTGACCTTACCGTGAATATCCAATATTAAGACAAAATGAAAATTTTACCAGTGCCGTTTGCAACAGGGTACTCAAAGAGAGAGCATGTGCAATAAATACTAACGGTGTAGACTGAACCACATGCTAGATATTGTAATTCGATTGAAAGTTCTGGTGTGTTTTCGCCAAACATAACTGAATTGAAATTGGAGTAAAATCAGAAATGATTGAATGTAAATCTGTTTATTTTACATTATTTTGTGTCAATTTCAAGGTCCCATTAAATATTAGCGATTTAGCTTCTTTAATGGTAGTCTGCCTTTTGTTGATTATAAATTCTTTTAATATAATGATTCCATGGAAACAAATTTGTCTTAGTTTTTAAGATACAATATGTTGACAACAGACTCTTTTTGTTATCTCTATAAAATTGACAAATGGAACATTTTCTTTTCTTTTTGTATTTAAGATGTCTTGACAAGAACTCCTGTAGAGAAGAGAAGACATTGACAAAGAAGATTCTGGTAGAAGATGATATATTAATGTAAGTATGTATTAGCCCACATGAATTGATTAGTATTTCGCTATGATGATATGTGGAATCAGCCCACATGAACAAAAAACTTGCCATATAATCTTGTGACATTTGTGCTTAAGAAAATTAATGTGGAATAAAAATGTATACACTAGACAGAGAGGGAGAGAGAGAGAAATGGATATTAATGTCTACTCGATACATTTCGGGGGCTAACATATGGTTCAGTTTCATTTTGATAATCTCATAAGAGAATATGAGAAAACACACAAGTATGGACAGGCAAGACCTTACTTTTTGTCACATACAAGTGTTGAATCAAACCATGCCACCTGACTCAATGACAGACCTTATGATCTAATGTACACACACAATAAACTATTCGGCACCCAATCTGATTAAAACACAGATTCTATTTATTTTGCAATTCTTTGATGCTTGTCATCTGAATAAAATGTCTGATTTATAGCTTATACAAAATTTGGTGCCAAAATAAAATCTTGCAATAGGCAGACGTAACTCTTGAATAATGCATCTTTAAACTATGAGACGACCCTTTAAAAATCACTCAGCTGCTTTTTAAAAAGAAATCGCTCATTAGCCTGATTGGAGGAGCTGACCTTTCTTTGTGATATAATTGTAAAGTTTATTGTGACCTATAACATTTTTTAAATTAAAACCTGCTCATGAAAGGATTGTTTGGTCATCACGTCAAAAAGATTGGTTTCGGTAGATTTTATTAGTTCTGATCACGACAGCCATTTTAATCATTTTGGATAAGAACTAACTTTAAGTTTTTATGTCACATCAGCAACAACGGGGCATGTTTTGATCATTATGGTTTTTCGTCCCATCATACAACTATGTTAAATGTGCCTTGTCAGACCCTCCATCCTGAATGTATGCCAACAGGAACTGCAGGAAACTTTCTTGATCAAACTAGAGTCTTACTAACTGAGCCACCATGGTTTCCCTGATGAGTGATTTGATCCTGTCGGTTTTATTGGTATAAATTCAATGTATGATTTGATTGGTTACATTGGTATAACCGTATAATGTGTGATCTCATTCAGTTGGCTTGATTGGTATAACCACAATATATGTTTTCACCCTGTTGTTTTGATTGGTATAACCACAATGTATGACTTCATCCTGTTGGTTTGATTGGTATTACCACAATGTATGATTTCACCCTGTTGGTTTGATTGGTATAACCACCAGATATGGTCCAATGTCATCTTCATGCTCTAGTCTCTAGCTGCAATCTTCGCTAAACTATTTTGATGGACTTCCTTTTAATCAGCTGCTGTTGATATTTTGATTTTGTTTTCTTCATTAGATATTAAATAATCAATACAGCCATGGAAACTTTGATACTATTCAAAAACTGCAAATGAGGCATCAGATACTGATTAAGGGTAATGAAAGGAACCAGAGAGAGAGATAAGAGAGAGAGAGAGAAGAGAAAGAAAGAAAAGAGAGAGAGAGAGAGAGAGAAGAGATAGAAGAGAGAGAGAGAAGGAGAAGAGAGAGAAGGAGAAGAGAGAGAGAAGGGGAAAAGAGAGAGAGGGAGAAGAGAGAGATTTTAACCTCTCCTATATGTTTTTTCAATAATTTGATTGCACGTAGGGGTCTTTAGCAGTGGGAGGAAACCAGAGAGCCCGAAGAAAACCCACCAGGCTGGACAGGTGACTCTACTCCTTGCCACGAGGTACAACCAGGGATTCAAAACCATGCCAGTTGACTCAATGACAGGCTTTATGATACAGCGTGCACATGATAACCATTCAGCCATCTAAACCCCTTTGACACAGTTGGAATCCGATGAAGAGTATACTGAACCACTACTGTCTTGGCAAAACGTCCCTCATAGCACATTGCATGGGGTATGTCTGTCTTCCTTGGTCTTGTTGATACAGAAAAGAGAGAACGGGTTTAACATCCATTGACACATACTATATGCTATTTTGGGACTAACATATGGTTCAATTTCACATGCATGTAGGAGTCTTTAGCCAATCAGAGGAAACCCGAAGGATCAGGAGAAAAAACTTAATGTTGGACACCCACCCCATTCCTTATCACATACAAGTGGGGAATCAGAAAAGGACACCATGCAACCCAAATTTTCTGTCTTTTCCATTACATTCATTGATATTCAGTTAAAATATGCATGTGCACTTGATCGAAACGCCCATAGCTGTCCTTGCAAAATGTCCCTTATAGCACACTGCATGACGTATGCTGGTCTTCATTAGCCTTATTGATGCAGAAAATTAACGACGTTTAACCCCATTTCACTTCCTGTCTTTGTTGATCCGGAGTTAAAATATGCATGAATGTATTAAACACTTGGTCGGAACCGTAAAATGAGTGCACCCATGCTATCGACTGATTGTGTAATGTCATAGAAACACAGGAGTTTAACGATGATAAGATTATCATCTTTCAACCAAACAAAATTTATATCTGTTACACGGTAGGCGAGTTTTTATTTATGGATTTTTTACATCATGATTACCAAGTTCCGCTGCGTTAGATAATGTCTCTGAGTTGATGAGATAAAATCGGGGAATGGCTTTCCTGTCTTCTGGAAATGACTATATAGGTACCGGTGCCATACATTTATATGTGTTTTATGTGCCCGGCGCTAGACATCCAAAAGCTAATGAATAATAAAGGGATTTATTGGCATCGAGATTAATAACGTGGTGGTATATGGTTTTCTATAGTAGCTGGGTTAATTGCCTATTGATTTTGATATCGGTGTCATGAGAGCAATATGTTACTGCCGCCGCTATATCAGCCTGTACTAACACTCTTTATGTCATAATTATACCGTAAGTTAAAGCCAGGCAATGACAATCAAAGACATGGTACTGAGGGAGGCGTCGACCACAGCATCCATTTGATGGAGGCATCCAATAAGTTTTTATAAAATTGAAATATTGTCATATTAATTTGAATAAGAGAGGTGCTGAGGGAGGACAATAGTCCCGACATCCATTCAATAAGCACATCCAATCAAGGAGAGGAATTTTAAAAAATGTTTTTCTTCAAAATATGAAATATTGCTCTCAGATTTAATATCTGCCCACTTAATTTGAATAAATGCCATTGCAGCCAGGACTAGAACAGAAGTTAGTTATAAACGTTCACAAAGCATTCTCAGACTTAAGTTGAGAATTTACTCAAAATTGTTTGCCTTCTTTTAACTCAAATATAGTCTTTTACAAAACCTTTGTTGTTTCAATGTATCAAACACATCAATAAGTTAAACTATTTGTATGTGCAAAGTTTTGTGTTTCTGGATGAAAGATATTTCTCATAAACAGTGATAGAAAGTTGAGTAAATTCTAAACTTAAGTCTGAGAATGCTCTGTGAACTTGGGGGCTGATATAGTCAGTTGTCTTTTATCTTTATAGATTTGGAAGTTGGGGGGGGGGTCATGGTTTAAAGCATGCACATGGTTTAAGGTCTGTCATTGAGTCCCCGCTTGTATGTGACAAAACGTAGGGATGTCCTGTCCAACCACGTTGGTTTTTGCAGTCAACTGGCTTCATCACAATCCTAATGAATAATTGAAATAAAATTGAATTGCATAGTCCTGAAATAACCCAGTTTGTTTCGAGTGGACTTTTAAACCCCAATTCTCTCTCCCCCTCTCTCTCTCTCTCTCTCTCTCTCTCTCAAAACAAAAACTGAACATGTCCATACTGAAACATTTGATTTGATCATGAACTGTTGGCTACAGGATAATCATCTTAGCTCTATAATAGCATCTTGGTAGAAATAATCACGGATTATAGCAGCTGTGATTTATCCGATATTAGCCTCACCGCAGAAAATATCCAAGATATCCAGCTTTGACGATTTAATCTTATATGATTTCTTTTCAAATGAATTTCATATTTACTTAATGTTATGATCAATGAACATTTAATAATTTTAAAACAATTTTTCTAATATTATTTTATATAATTAATTCTTTTAAAGATTAATCCCTCTCAAAGATTATTGTCACACTTTTTTTGACGTAATAACTCTCCTTCTGATTGAGCTAGTATGTTCAAACTTGGTGTAGGTGTTTATTAGGTCAATGCTTGATGGAGTTCGAAGATGAGCATACTGCTCATTTCACCCATTGCCGAAGACCCCTATGTAAGCGAATTATTGATATGCAATTGAACTGATGTTAGTCCCGAAATGATCTAGCCTGTCTCATGTGGACCTCTCTCTCTTGGGAGGTGGGGGGTGGATGGACGAATGGTTAGCATGCGCACGCTGTATCATACGCCCTGCCATTGAGTCAACTGGCGTGGTTTCGAATTCCCGGTTGTACGTGGCAAGGAGTTGGGTCGCCTGTTCCCGTGTGGGTTTTTTTCGCATGGGTTTTCTTCGGCTACTTTCACCCACTGCTAAAGACCCCTACGCGCAAGCAAATTATTGAAATACAAAAAAAAACTTTTATGTTAGTCCCGAAATGACCTAGTTTGTGTGGAGTGGACATTAAACCCCATCTCTCTCTCTCTCTCTCTCTCTCTCTCTCTCTTTTCTCTCTCTCTGATAATACATGCCTGTCCTTTATTGATGGGAAATAGACCAGTGTATCAGTTGTTATAAGGCTTGAAAACGGCTATCATCACATATAAACTGTTTGCGGACTCGGAAACTGGACAACTCAACAAATATTTGTTCAGTTATAACTAAGACATGTTCTAGTAGGAGTTGTTAATGTGTTGAAAGAGGGAGATAGGAGAAATAGGAGGGAGACAGTGAGAGATGTGGAAAGAGGGATGGGGAAACAGAGTTTAACATCCACACAACAAAAACTATGTCATTTTGAGACTAACAAATGCTACATCTTGATTTCAATAATTTGGTTGCCGGTACGGCTCTTTTGCAGTGGGAGTAACCTAGAGGACCCAGTTAAAATTAGAGAAGAGGGAGGAGGAGGCAACTCTACACTTTATAATGTACAAGATTCAGATTGAAACCATGCCAGTTCTCAATGACACCCAATATTATAATAACAGTGATATTACTGCTGATCTGTCTGTAGCTGAAAATGCCCCAGTTGTTCTGTCCTGTGTTGGCTTACCATTAAATAAGTAGATGGAACTCAATTCCAAGTGGTATTCAATGGTCATTGAGTTCTGTTTTATTCTATAATTATATGCAAATCTTCACCAATAATGTTAAAATTCGTCATAGGTTCCGCCCTTTTTTTATTTCCTTTTTCACAAAAAGTGGCGTTGCTAATGGTGACATCATTACAGTTTCACATAATTCTGAAAGTGGCATCATTCTAGACAAAAGTAGTATGTGCCCAAGGAATTGAATACAACCATAGGTTATTCAATGGCTGTCAATAGTATTTTAATTCCTTATAGTTAATTAGGAATATAATTCCTACTGACTTGGTCATTGAGAATAATTCACCATTGCTCGGTATTGCTAATGCAGCCACAATACGATGCCTATTGCAATTCAGGTGCTACAGTATGAATGGTATCACGATTCATTACCAGGTCAATATTTACCAAGAAAACAACAGGTTGGCAAAGATGAGATATAAACACCATTCATTTTCTTGTTGGTTATCTGAACAATTTACAGACCCGTAGATTCCATATGAAATTATTCAAGCTGGGCAATTGACAGTTTGATAAATCTATTCTTAATGACATTCTTGTTTGTGATATATTGACAGTTTGATAAAGCCATAGTTGATAACAGGAGCCATGGTGGTTCAGTGAGTAACACCTTGGCTTGATATTGAGGTTCCATGTTTGATCCATGTGCTGGCCGAGAAAGTTCATCATGATATTCTGATGTGGTCCCCCCTTGTTTGTGATGCAGGACGTAGGGCCTGGCAAGGTACAAATATGTATAGTCATTTGGATGGAATGAAAAACACATTGGCATGCACGTAAAAGATCCCTTTATATTGGAATTCAATTTAAGAGTAGACTGTAGCCCCATTAGAGTAGGCTCTAGTGCTGCTGCCTGAGCAAAATTTCCCTCATGGCACACTATATGGCATAATATGCCTGTCTTCATTACCCCAGTCAGCAGGATGTTAAAGAGTAGGATGTTAAAGCCCATTTCATTTCTTGTTGTAACAATATATTTTTTTTTCATCTATTGACATTAGCTGGAGAGATCTGTTGTTAATCAATGTACAACATGATTTTTCACTGGTGACCCCTTCGTTGTGTTCTGACACCGTCCTCCCTGTCAATAGATCATCTGCTGAGTATGGTAATGAATCTGCGTCGATAGAGTAAAAGATCGTTGAGAAGGCTGCATCCATTATAACCGTTTTTACGAAGAATTACCCCTATACTTTTTCTGTGTATTGTTGGCATCCTCCTTTCTGGTCAATAGATCATATTTTGTTGGTAATAAATCTACTTCTATCGATGAAAGAGAATTTAAACGGCAGCTATTATTTAACCGTTTTTACACAACATTACCCCATTCCCCCTTTCATTGTGTTTTGACATCACCTCCCTCTCTCTTACTTGTCAATAGATCATGTCTGTTGAGTAATAAATATATATCTCTAGGGTGAAGGATGGTCAAAAGGTTGTCCATTATTTAATCGTTTTTACAAAACAGAATTCATACAAACTGACAGATACAAAATGAAGTGGATCACAGAGACTGGTGATTGTGCCCTCTTTAAATATATTCTGAAATTGCCCGAAATTATTCAATCATGTTGATAGGGTCATTCGACTATTGATCCTGATGTGAAAACGTGATGAAATTGAAATGGCACAACACGGTCATTTATGATTCGGTGTATGTCACGCTTTCGGAAAACCAGCAAGGACATTTTTCCTTCTTTAATCACATGTTTAACTCAAAAATTATATTGATGTTGCCATGACGATTGTTATTATCGACTTAATAATCAATCAGTTGTTTTTTGTTTATAACGCAACTGTTACTGGAAGATCTGATGTATGATTGTCTTGTTTAACCAGTAATTGATACCAGCTTGTACTGTAAAATGATGTCATTATCAAGGCCATTATCAAAACGATCAGGGTATGTTTGTTTTTCTCAGCCGATTCAAAAGGTTACTAAGGTTTTCATTATTGTGCAATTTTCAAGTTAAAAAAAACTACAAATAACATTAGGAAAGCTTAAAAAGCTATTGATGTCGGCCATCTGCATTGATAAGTGAACAACAAGATGGAAGCCATTGACATGATTTAAAAGAAGCAATTTTTGCTGCATGCATATTATGCGATAAAGTTAACGGGATTTTAATTGCTTTTATCAGGAGACCGTTACTGAAAATTATCACTGTTTTAATGGATGTCGAAAGGATTGGATGCAATTACACCTGATTTAAATTATCTCCTTGCCATTAACATCTTTTTATTTTATCCGCAAACCAATGCAAAAAAGCGTGTTTAGGAAAAAGAGGGAAGTGTAGATTATCTGGTGAAACTATCGGAACCAACTTGATGCAGGATGATGTTATTCAGTTTGTCTTGTAAATACTCTAGAGAAAATCTTCTTTAGAAATCTGAATTCTTTCTTTGGTATTAAAAGACCAGTGGAATTCTAGCGATTTCTGATATTGCCATTGCTCGATCAATTTATGTATCTTGCAAGCGCTGTAGGGGATCATGTGTCTAAGTGGGTAAGGCGCTGACTTGTTAGCTTAGAGGTCGGGTGTTTGATCCCTGCATTGGCTGAGACAGTTCATCTCGATTCTCGATTTTCCGTCATGGTTTCCCCTTGTCAGTGATGCAGAATGGAGGGACTGACAAGGACATCTGTCTAGTTGTTCGGATGGGACCAAAAACCAAGGTGACGTGTGCACGTAAAAGATCCCTTGGCAGTTGGAATTTGATATAAGAGTAGGGTGTAGTGCCGTTGCCTGGGCAAAATTCCCCTCATAGCACACCATCTTCCATTAGCCCAGGTTAGGTGCAGAAGAGTAGGACGTTAAACCCCATTTCATTTCCTTTCTACAAACGCTGTATGGTGAGTGGATGGTAAACCCCATTTCTCTCTCTCTCTCTCTCAAATAAAACTGAATATGTCCATACTGAAACAAATCTGGAATAAGATTTTGTAGAGCCCTGGGCTACAGTTAATGTGTGGCCCCATAGAACAACGGTCAGGCCCAAGGAATGGGGTTTGCAGCCATGACATTGATCTGATGGTACACTAAACGTTCATGTCTCAATCTGGTTCATCATCCTTTTCATATTCTCACATTTAAAGATGCATTACATGAGATTTGGATACAGAGCCGGCCGTTCTTATTGTAATAATTCAAAAATATAATAAAAAAACGAATATATTGAAAACATTATTCAAAATTCTTCATTCTGACCAAAGTTATGAGTGACGATATAACGTTCATCATTGTAGCAACGGTACTTGGCACTGGAAACCTTCCCTTGATTGTCCATTTTCTCATTAAATTTTTAAATCACAGGCATCAGAGAGAGAAACTGGATCCAATGTTCACCTGACACAAACTAGGTCATTTCGGGACTAACATATGGTTCAATTTTATTTCAATGAGAGGACCCACGAAGTTGAACAGACGATCCTACTCCTTGTCACATACAACCAGGGAATCAAAACCATGCAAACCATTCGACCATTCAACCCCCGCATGAGCATCTGATAATCTGGATATTTGATTATAGGTTTTTAATATAAATAAATGGTTAGATAATAGTTTATATAGAACATTTGAAACTAAAATAAGGATTTAGCTTTTACATAATGCATCAATAACAGTGAATGAAAACCATAAGGTTTAACTTGAACAGAATTTACACCAGACCAATATGTTGCTCCGAAGTGGTTTATTTTTAAGTGAACGGTCCGATAATCAAAATCCATTTTCATCTTACACGACCGAGTGAAAATATTAGAATGATTTATTGACTGGCATTATCTTGTCGATATCTCACTAATTACAAAGCTTAATGAAGATAAAAATAGTCCCAAAACGAAACCAATATTTTACTCAGCTTGCATGAAAATTCCGATCCCCTACCATCCTTGATTAACGCTAGTACTTGTACTTCCTTCCGAATCAATAAGAAATCAGTCTCTCGTTCAGTCAGCTACAAAATATTTGTGGTTACGAGTTCTTGATAAGAAATCTGTCATTCGGCGAAAAAAAAAAACCAGTCTATCCGTTCATCGAATGGCAGACATATTGAACGATTTGATAGGTTTATTTGGTTACAAGAGATAACAATCCGAGAATCCCAAGATCTATTAGTTAGCCCAACACGTCTGTCAAATATTGAATAATGAAATCTCTTAAAAAGCCGACGTGTTAAGTTTTTAAGTTAATTAACAGACGTCTACAAGACCCTTGTTCGTAAATCATGAAGAGTAATTAACTGAAAATCAAATATGTAATTAAATGATGACAATAACATTCCCATAATTCTATAAAAGGAAATTAAATGGGGCTTTTAACATACTATTTTTCTTATAAACAACCAGGCTAAGGAAAATGGACATAAATCACATACTGTTTGCTAGGACGATCATCCCTGAAATTTCTCTGAATATAACACACGCCTTCCTAAAACATCTCTTACACTGGCTCTGAGTTCACAATGCATTCTCCGACTTAAATCGACAATTTCATATTCTAAGTTATAGTTTTAAAATGTATTAAAATAGATGGTATCTACTATAAACAGTACTACCTTGTTAAAGAATAATCCTATTAATCGAATAAATCACGATTGCCAATTGAGAAATTGGCAAATATATCATTTTCAACTTCAAATTCCAGGGAAGGGGGGGGGAATAGAAAACAAGGGAGGTAAGAGTGTTATTTCCGGTGTCAATGATATTTAAGTGTGGGAAATAATGCCTATGATCGAATAATAGTGATTTGACAACCTACTGAGCAAAAGACATAGAGACAATTATGTTTTGACTTTCTTAGAAAAAATGAAATTCTTGCGTTAAGTTAAGAAAGTACTCAAAATTGTTTGCCTTATTTTAACTCAATATTAACCTTTATAAAACCTTTTAAATGTATCAAATACATCAATAAGAAACTATGTGCAAATGTTTGTGTTTCTGTACAAAAGATACTTCTCAAAGACAGTGATTGAAAGTGGATTGAATTCTTAACTTGTAAAAAGAATGCTTTGTGAACACAGGCCAGATCATTTTGATGACGAAAGAGCTTGGCAAGGTACACAGTGTCTAGTCATTCAGATGATACAAAAAACCCATGGTGTGTAATGTGGACGTAAATAAAGAATCCTTAACAGTTAGAATTTTTTAACAATTGAATGGAAAACGTTGCTGTCTGGACAAAATTTCCCTCATAGAACACTGCATGACATATACCCATGTTCATTAACATCAAGGAGTAACAGCGGCTCAGCGAGGAAAACCTAGAGGTCCTGTACTGTTCGATCCCTATGTTGGCCTAGAAAGTTCATCATGATTTTTCAGCATGGTTCAACTTTGTCAGTAATGCAGGACAGAGCACCTTGAAAGGGACAGTGTTTTAGTCATTCAGATAGGACAAAAAAACCAAAGCCTTTTGTACATTTAAAACATCCCATGACAGTTGAAATTTGATATAAGAGTAGGCTATGGAGCTGGTGTCGGGGTAAAATTCTCTCATATCACATTGCATGGCATATGCCCTTCTTCATTGGCCATGCAGTGAAGAACATTAGGATGTTAAACCCCATTTCATTTCATATAATTTAATGACACGCATTAATCTGTGTAGAACACATTTAGATATACGATATTGTACTTGTAGATTGTCAGATCACAAATTGTTAAATGTCACGAATAAAAACACACGCAACTAAACGTCAGTTCAGAGGAAATCATTTTAAAATCAATACTCGACAAATAATTAAATGTTAAATCAGACATTAAATCTAAAGTTTGGTATTTAGATCAGGTCGGCCATTTTTTTCTTCCTTCAAATGGTAGTCTGCCACGACTTCTGACATTTCAGTACCACGTTTCTCTAATGCGACATCTGATTCCAGAGCCTTGTTGTCATATACATGTTCCACCTCGTTTGATTGCCAGATTTTTCCTGGATGAGCCTTACGCCATTCATCCATGCCATCTTGACCTTTGGCTTGTTGTCGATGGCAGAAAAAGCAAAAGACTGATGCAAATGCAAACATGACAGATGCCGCAATGGCACCAGTGATTGCATATGATCGATATTTTTCCAACAGATCCCCATAATATGGTCCATCAACATTGATACCCTTTTTGAATGCGAGGATTGATCCATCTTGGGATTTCACAATACAGACATAGATACCGAAATCTTCATCATCAAGTTTTTCAATGTCCAAAAGGTTTCCAAAGTTTGCGAAATGATACCGCCCATAATCCGTTTTGGTAGAGTTGATTTTGACCAAGTATCCGTCGGGTAATACCCACATTATCTCCGAGGAATTATCGAAAATCAACGTCTCGTTATATCCACATGATAGATTGACGTGCTCGTAATAAGGTACCTTAATGCTCCAGTCATTTGAAGAATGAACTTGGCAGAAACATAAGGTCAAGGTCAAGATGGTCGTCAACTGTGTCTTCATTTTAACTGAAACAAAAGGAAAAAAAATGAGATATTTGAATGAAACGGGGTTAAATGCACACATCCTTGGTCTAAAAAATAAATGATTTTGTGAAAAAAGATACAAATCCCCCCCCCCCCAAATAAAAACATTTTGAATGTGGGTTTTGTAATAATTGATAATTTCCAGATATTCTTGGTTCTTCCAAAATGTTTGTGAAAGTAGTTAAATGATTTTGGTCTCTTTAAAGTTTAAAACTTGAGACATCCATCCATGTTCTGTGGTAGATATTTGTGCCATAATTTGGCCTTGTAAAGTTAAAATAAATACTGCACAGGTTCCTTATACCCAACAACTATAAATCTTATTATAGGGCAGAATGTTACAGTATGTTGAAAAAAAACCCCAAAACATGTCTTGCCATGCTACACATGCTGGGGATTGTAGTTCTGTTGTGCAGATTCCATAACCTAGCACCAACAAATCTGATAGGTGATAGGGCAGTTCTATCTATTATGGTCATATGTATAAGAAAAAAAGTAATAGGTCTTCCTGTGGTATATAGTACCATTCCCAACAGCAACAAATCTTTTAAAATAGATTAGGAAGAATCTATTTAAAAAATATATTGTCTCAAGAAAGAGAATGACCATGTCTTGGATATGTTGTAGCACATACCCAACAGCAAAAATTCAGATAGAGCAGAATCTATCATGGTATGCCCCCCCCCTCCAAAAAAAAGCAGGTAAAAGTTACCTGTTCAACTCACCTGAACCTCCTGTGGCTGTAGTCGTCTATATTTATGATGATGTTTTATCAGCATGAGGTAAGATTATATATGTATGTTTAGTCATGTCTCTAGTATCAGGATCATTTCACTATGTCACTAGTCATTTACATATCATTTACTATAATAATATATTCTCTTCTTCATTATGTTGGGGCGAGGGGTGGTGTCTCTTTTCTGTTATCTTAGGTAATCAATTCATTACATATTTATGAGAACACATCCAATTAAAACACAGATTAATTTTAATCTTAGGTCAGGGTCACAGCGATTTGAATATTTTGTTTCCTATTTCTTCGGGAAATCGACAGTTGTGCAATCAAATATGAATTGAAAACATTCAAATGGGTCCGAGAGAGGTGGGGTGAGAATTGAATTAATAGGGGGAAGGAGCATATGGATAACACCAACCAAATTTCAATTCTTATGCCATACAAATTTGAGTTTTCTCAGAAGGGAACGGACACAGATTATAATTTTTGCTTCCTGTTTCTAAACACTACCAAAATTTATTAGTAGACAATACCAATTTAGATTTGTATTCATTTTAAAATTTATTCACAGAAACTTGACAGGAGAACAGATGCACCCCCTCTCTATAAAAAAAACCACATTGATAATGAAACAATATGATAAAAGTAAATATACTGATAAACAAATTATTAGATGTCTATATCTATTAAAGATGGTGCTTTTTGATTCTTTAGAAAATAAAACTTGTTTCTCGTTCTTCTCAATAAATTTTAATTTAAATTTCAGTTTTGATGTTTTAAAGATAGGTTATTTATTTATCGAGAACTGAAAATTAAATTTGTTTGGCCTTATTGTATAAATAAAGATTAAAGTACTTGGATTTCCTACTAGCTAGGTTATTGTAAAAATTTGATCCAATGTACTGTTAAGCCAGGTCATTCACCTATATCGGTTATCTTGAATATCTTTACATGTTGCATTGAATGATGGCGTGGTTTTGATTCAAAGGTTGTAAGTAAAGCGGTGGACACACTAGCCGAATGATTCGGCCGAATCGTTCGGCCGAATCAATCGGCGTCAAAATTCGCCTAGTGTGTCCACTGTTATTCGGCCGAATTTCTATTCGGCCGAATGATTCGCCCGAATCAAACAAGTTTGATATATTCGGCCGAATATTTAATCGGCCGAATGATATTCGCCTGGTGTGTCCGCTTCGCCGAAGCATTCGGCCGAATGTAGAATTCATTAGCCAATCGTCACTCAGATCGAGAAGTCACGTGATTGTTTGAAGACATTGACGCCGCCATGTTTTGATCATGTGACGTGAAAGGTGACGTAATCGACTGGTGAATCGAGCGAAGCATTCGGCTGGTGTGTCCACCCATTCGGCCGAATAAAATTCGGCGCCGATTGATTCGGCCGAACCATTCGGCCGAATGATTCGGCTAATGTGTCCACTGCTTAATGAGGAGGAGGTTTCGTCAGTCCAAACCTTATGAATTTTCATTTGGCCGGCTTGTTTAATTCCTCCCAGTGCTAATTAAATACCCATATGTGCAATTGCATTTTTGAGATAAGATTTGCCTCTCTCCGAGATAAAAATTGTCCAAATGGAATTCCCCACGACCATGTCAGTAATATTTAAACTCAAGATACCACAAGCTAGGTAATCTGATTTACTATAAGCAAAATAAGTACATGCTTTGGGCATCAAGGGAAAAGGGGGCTACAATACATAGCTAAATTACAAATGGCCTGGAAATGAAATTGGGTTAAACGTCCAACTGTTTTGCTCTGAACTGGGGTAATGAAGACGGGCAAGTGCCATACAATGTAGTATGAGGACATCGGTCGATGCTACAGTCTACTTAATATTGAATTATAACTGCCAAGGGATCTTTTAAGTGCCTGCCAATGTATACAGGGAACTTCAGTTTTTTGTCCCATTCTAATGACTTGACAGCTGTCCTTGTCAGGCCCTCCATTCTGTGCCTCACTGGAAACAGATGGCTTGGTTCATGAAAATCCCCTCTGTTGAAATATATTAAAAATCCCAAAGGAACAACTGGATACCAGGTAAATATGTTACTTGAAATTAGCTTGGAGGATATCTGATCAAACACTATGCAATTTAAAAAAAAAGTGGAAGAAATTTTTCAATTCGTACAAAACATTACTTATTAAATTTCGAAAAAACCCTCTTATTTTATTGTTTATCAGTGAATTATCGGGGGTGGGGGGCAAAAATCTTTGAAATGCTTTAGGGTCTTTATCCGGCCCTGTATACAAACAATCACACCACACCGCATACTTACATTCACATGAGGGGAGATAAATCCATTTTTTACGTGGATTTATTTAGAATGCTGAAAGCCATTTTAATTTCTCTGGATGGAAGGGTTATTGACTGTTTAAGGCAACATAACCTGACCGTTAAGTAAATGGAAGATCTTTAATCCAGAATGCGTTGCCAGTAAGTAAAGTGGTACCATCTGAAATGCATTCTGAATTAAAATACTCTCATTTATAACAGCGAAATATTCTTTTTTTCGCTATTTGATAATCTGCAAACTTCCCAGTTCATTCATTGTCTTTACCACACGCATAATGAAGACCTTGATCCACTCATTGACCTTCAACAATTAAAAATATATTTAATGATATTCCACCGTCCATTTTAACTACACTTCAGTTCTGGATTCTGTCTTAATACCTGATATACCTTGATTTACAGTCAAAAATATTAGAACAACCGTGTAACGTTGCACTACTAAACGATGAAAAGATAAAAGGTATGCCAACACAAACTGGTTTAAACACTGGATTAGTTCATCTGGGAAGCTCATCTACATTATCAGTATAAAAACAGCATGCAGCTTCTTTAAATTAGGGGGGGGATGGCCTAGTGGTCTAGAGTGCCGCACTTCGACCTCTAGCTGGCCGGTCACCTCTGGCTTGCAGCTGTGGTTTCGATCCCTGGTGTGATCGTATGTGGCATGGAGATAGGGGCGCCTTCTCAACCTCGTGGGTTTCCTCTGAGCACTCCGGTTTCTTCCCACATCTTAAGACCCCTACTGTTGTTATTGAAATGAAATTAAACCATGTTAGTCCCGAAATGACCTAGTTTGTGTCAAGTGGACGTTAAACCCCATTTCTCTCTCACTCTTTAAATGTGTGAGTAAAGCGCTGGGTTTGATACTGTTGTTGGCTGAGAAGTTCTCTGGGACAGAAAACTGTAGTTGCTTGTACACATTAGTGTACGCGTAATATATAGATCCCTAGACATATGGAATTCAATAGACTGTCGTGCCGCTGCCCAGGCAAAATTTCTCTAATAGCACACTGTATTTTATTTAACTTCATAACATTTCATGTCATTTGGATATGTAGAGAATAAAACATTTATTTGTGAAAACTATATACATTTTAATGAGTATAATAATAATATAAAAATTGTGCATTATATTATATATCCTATAGAATAACTTACATACACACACCTTCAATATAATATTCATATTAAAATCAAATATTATTAATAAAAAGATTGGGTGCTGCCCAGCCCTTCTCGTTGATATCCATTTACATAATCCGTCTTCACTAGTCCCATCAGAGCAGATCAGTAGGAGGTTACACCCTATTTCATTTCATTTACATAATCATATAAATTTTCTCCCCACCCTATCCACCCACTATATCCCTTGTCCCTTGCCTCCCCTTGCATATTTGGCATGTGTCTGTTAAACATTTACTTGAATATATCTATATTATGAGACTAAATAGTAATTTTGACTGATAATTCTCTAACTGATGAAAACGAGGAAAACTCACAAAAACTACTCTGATAGAACTTTTATTAAAAAAAAAACTTGGGATTTTTGTATATATAAAATAAATGTTGTTTTGTATGAAAATGCCGTTATTTTTTGAGGGTGACATGTTTGAAGCCACAACACTCAGTGTTCCTCCCACCCCACCTAATCCATCAATATATGCATAGTTTAGATCATAATTTCTGTCATTGAGTCAAGTGGCCTGGTTTAGATACTCAAGCTTTTACGTGACAAGTAGTAGAGTTGCCCGTTGAACTAAGTGAGTTTTCTCCCACTGCTAAAGACATTATTGAAATATATTGTACCTAATGTTTACCAGGCTTGTGTTGAGAGGATGTCAAACCCCATTTCTCCCTCTTTCATAGAATTGCTCAAATAAATTAACTTGTGACAGGTATCATGCATGGGGTAGGGTATGCTTAGTTTGGAACACTTGATACTCAATTCCCTTTTGAGGAGAACACATATAGCTACTACTTTGAGTTTGTATTTGAGGAATGTACATAGTTAACCAATTTTTATGTTTATATATTCACTTGCTTAGTTTACAAATTTGAGAATTTCACATCGCTGTTATACATGTGGTGTGTATCTGTTTTATCTCCTGATTATCTAATTTGAAATTACAAACTCATTAAAAAGTCTACTATCAGAACATAAAAAGTTTTAATCTATAAATGTGTATTGCTGTCATCTTTTTTGTTGTCCTCGGAAACTACAATTTCTACATGTTTGGTGTGGGCTACTGGAGAAGATTTTCCATTCATGGTATCAGGTTTCTTAATTTCATCAATCTCTATCGCTGCATTTTCATAGGCCGAATCTTCAATACCTTTGTTGAAACCAGGAGATGGCGCCTTCATGTCGGCCATGTACTTACTGTCTCGGCCAACCAGAACAGGATGTCGTTCAAACATGTAGCATATGCCTAACATCAACACAAACACAATGGCTGCTGCAACGGAACCGATGATGAGCCCTTGGCGGTATTTTCCCATCAGATCTCCCCAGTATGGACCGTCAACGTTGATTCCTTTCTTCACAACCATGTATTTATCTTCGCTGGCGGTGTAAATTAAACAGAAATATACTCCGAAATCAGAATCGTCTACTTTCTTGACGTGAAGCAGAAGGCCATCTTGTAGATACATTACACGATTATGATTGGTTGTTTTTTTGTCAACGAGGTCACCGTTTGGTAAGATCCATTGTAGGTGTTTGGTGGATCCAGGTCTCTGCTCCTCTTCCTGATGTTCAGAGCAGGTCAGGTTAACCGATGTGTCATACATTACTTGGTAATTCATCTTGGACTCGTGGCTAGCAGCCATCGCCAGCGACACAGACACCACCAAAATTACTTGTGTCAGCATCTTGAAAGAGAAATTTAATTATAACATAAATTATTGATATTTTAAAGTGCTATCAGTTTGCTGTCCCTAAATGTGAAGAAATGGCTGAACTGTCTTGTCTGAAAATATTTGCTTAAGAAAATGATATCCTTGCCCATATCTGATAGAATATAAGGTCTACGGGGTTGGCGCATGACTCACTGGCCTTACTACTGGACATATGTTGTGAACATCCCTATTCATGTGGACATTTTATTTTCTTTCGATATTCATGCATATCAGTCTGGATTATGGCCCCTGATTCTACGTTAAATCATGTTTTTAGCGTGGAAGCTCTATAGATCACAATTTGTATTCGATTATATCAAACTTCCTGTCAAAATGTCCGCTCCCGGTACGCAAATAGTGTGAAAGCAAGTAAAACTAAAGTTGTGGACCCTTTACAGGTCGCAATTTTCGATATTGACGCAGGTCAGACCGTAGCTTCCAGGATTATGGCTCCTGATAGTGCATCTCTTGCATGTGGGCATATTTTGCATGGCATCTGCTTGTTAGACTTGAGAACCATCAGAACCTCTATAATAATCCAAAAGTGTAATGAAATTCGGTTTAACATCCTAATGCGTTACGGCAGGATTTTTTCTGTTGTGTCCACGATCTGGTACATGAAGATTTGTTCGGATACGTTTAGATACGATCAACACGATTGCTATGACTGACCACAACATTTGATAAAACCTGATAGGATCACCTTGATAACACCACGATAAAAACCATGATTTCAATTATAATTTAAGATATAATACACTGAATTCCAAAATGAGACTTGCAACAATATTTTTATATCTTACTTTGTCTGACGTCGTTTAAATATAGTAAGTTTAGAAGTTATTATAGAGATAAAAACCTATTACAGAATCCCTGTATAAAACTAAAAAATTGCACTGAGAATTAAAACAACTAATGATATTATATATCTTACCTTGTTCGATGTTGTATATATATATAACGAGCTGTATATTACCACCATACACCATGAATTATACAAACATGTACATCTAGAGATATATTTTACCTTACTCTTCTCCTCGATGTTTACCTAACATATTTTTCGGTCATTCTAGCCATCGGTAAACACTCTACTATATGTTGTCCCCATACATCTTATTAGTATTCCAATATCAAATAGCGAGGGTTTCGAAGTCCCAGTCAACTTTTTCAGTAGCTGGATCAAGGATTTAACCTTCAACAGCCCCATATTAGATATGTATATTGTAAATCTTTGTTGAAGTAATATAAGCAAGCTCACGTAGATTATTCAATGCGTAGATTAAAGTGACAGCTACTGGTTTTATTGATATTCCATTACTTTAATGTTTGGTCCTCGTTGTTTGGATGGGACAAAAAAACAAGTTTGTACGTACAAGTTGGTGTTGCTCTTTAAAGAATCCTTGACAGTTAGGTGTAATTCAAACCAGGCTAGGCAGAGGGGATGCTGCCAGGGCCAAATAACACTCATATACCCAATTAAATGAAAGCTATTGAAATGGTATCTGTCCCGAAAAACTGAGGTCCCATGTACACATTGCCGTAGGCTGTAGTGCCGCTGTCCAGGCAAAATATCCCTCATAGCATGTACTTTGTATGGTGTATGCCCGTCTTCATTAGCCCAGTTTGGAGCAGAACGTTAAACCCCATTTCATTTCATTTTGGTATCTGTCCATTCCGCCATTTTGATTTTGGAGCATATCTCATAAACTGTTCAGGTTATCTTTATAGAATTTTGTACTCACATATACCTATAATGGCATTTGTGTCTTTTTCTTTTTAGATGTAATAGTATTGTGATTCCATGCAAATATTATTATTAAAGCAACAGTCAGTAGTGTTGGGATGTCACTTTACATAATATAAAAAGTGTATAATTCAATTTTAAAAGATGAATAAAACCTACACAAAATATATTAATATTTACTGGTAAATAAAATCATTAAAAACGGATAAAAAGGAAATGGTTTTAGAAAATGATTTAAAAAGATATACAAGATCGTTTTGTGTAATAAAAAATGGGAGAGTAAATCATACAAGGGAGCCTTATTTTAAAAATAAGGGTGTTCATCATATGAATTCAGCTGTTCTTTTGGTTAAAGGGACAATCCCGATAAGAACAGAGTCTAAAAAATTGAAGTCCGTGCATTTATGAAATTTATGGACCAAAACATAGAGACATGGTGTATTTACCTAGTCTCAAAATTTCAGCTCAAAATATTGAGTCGTTTTGACGTTAACGTCAACACTGCTTATCCGGACACGTAACCCTTTTTTGATTTCGGGTCAATTTTTTCATTTGGTGACCTGCTAATCGATTCTCGTTTCTTGAGAGGTCTATACAGTGAATGACCCATGTACTGTACTTGATAACAAAAGGTAAATTTCACCTACATATTATATTTTATAGAAAAAAGTCTGGTTTTATCCCTATACTGTATAATACAACGGTCTCCATTTCCAGATGAAGACTGTCAGGTTTAAGTTATTTACAAGCATATCACAAATATCGGGTTAGTTGGTCGGCCTTAGGTAATAGGTTTTAAGGGATTTTAACACAAAATTAAGCAGTTTTATTCCCCAAAAAGTTATCGGGATTGGGCCTTTAAAAATAAACTATACAAAATAAATATTTTTTTAAAAGTAATTTAAAAAGGGTTACAATATAACTTTGCTTAACAAAAAAAGAGCCTTAAGTAAAAAGGACGCTCATGGGATAAACTCATTCGTTAAACATGCATTATGCAAAAGTTATCTAAAGTACAGTATTAATTAGACATTGATTAACTTACCAAGACCGTAATCAACTCTCGATGCCATTGGATGGCTGCGATATAAGTAAATCTAAATAAGTTTTGTAGCTGATGCGGTTAATGTTAAAATGGATTGAGTCTAGGCTATAATTGTACCACCGATATATGGGTACAGAGTTTAAACAAAGTTAAGTAATTTGACTGAAATTTTCAGCATATTCTGTTTCCATTATCTATTTTTTAACTATTATAGTGAGAACTGTCAGCTCTTTATGTATTCTTCCATAATGCCACTTTTAGTAAAACTGGACTCAGTTTTAGGGGCGCAAGGGCACAGGATATTAATGACTGTGTTTTTTTGTCCTGTCATTTTAGATACTTATCTTGTGTCCGGATGGGAGGATTGGGGTGGGGGGATATGTTTTTGTTTGTGACGATCAGATTAAGTAGTACTAGATTCAATTTATTGGAAATTATTTTGTATTTTGGCTGGACGTAACTTTAAAATTAATTCAAATCTTTCTCAAAGAAACTAATTCAAACAGAGTTGTTGTAACTCCATTGACAAAAGTGTCAAAAAGTTATCAATTGAATACAACAACAAAAAAAGAATTTCTTAACCCAATTATTTCTGTTCATATTTGTAGAAGTTGGTCACATGATGACGGGTCAAGGTCAAGAACTTATTAAAAAAAGGGCTTTAGAAAGTATAGATCTTATGTTATGAATTGAAAAAAAAATTGACCCAATTGTTTCTGTCTTTATTTGTGGAAAGTTTGTCACACAATGGCATGCCAAGGTCAAGATCTTATGTAAGAAAGGCTTTAGAAATTAGATCTTGTATCAAGTTGAAGACGTTGTTCGGACAGATCAATATTTGTTTATTTAAGTAGTTGTTTGTACAGACCACTATTTCTATGTGATAATAAGATTTCATCAATGGTGAAGTATGATGATCCGTCAAGGCTTGAACTTTGTCATCAAAATGTAGGGGAGAGAGAAAGTATGGAAGGGTATCTATGCCAATATTAAGTGCTCTGCTAAATGATAAGGTCAAAATACCTCTAAGGCTAAAGTTAGATATTAACACATGTCAAATGCAGTGTGTCAGATGACAAATCGTCGGTGAAGTGTCAAAAGGGTGTATCTCGGAAAATTAGTCAAATACACTTTTTTGCATTTTTAAAATCTCCCAATTAATATGCACATTTCTGTCTAAGCTGTTTATCTCTACGCCAATTAGAACTGTTCTGGGTATCACGTGTCCAAATTTTGTATCTTGATTTGTGGAAATTTTGAAATGAAAAAGGTTCTATTTCTTAATCTTAGAAATTCTAAGATACACCCTTTTGACACTTCACCGACGAAATGTTATACTGGGAAAATGCAGGGTTTTTTTTAAGCGTCTACATTTTACATTTGTTTTCATTACATTCTCTCACTGCACTCTGCCGCATCTCATTTGTCCTTCACACTTTCTATGTAGCATCTTACGCACAGCAATAACTTTGATATGTAATAAACATAGATATCACTTGACCTATTAAAATATACGTAAACGACGTCAAGATCAACCTGGACTCCAAGGCAGGCAATTATTTAGCATAGATATTTTGTTTAAAGCTGGATTAAAGATGCATTATCCAAGCGCTAAAGATGCATTATGGTAGAGATAAATCTTCCTACCGCATGTTATTTTTTAAACCTGAAATGTTATGTGAATTATTAATTAAATATAGGGCCTACTCTTGATGAGTAGGATTGCTGGTGATATAAGTAGATTTAATTAAATTTTGTGGTCGACATAGTTACAGTTAACATAAAAATGGATAATCATGGCTTTAGGGTAGTGATGACGGGCTACAATTGTATCACCAATATCTAGGCTCGGAGTGAAGTAATTTGACAGAAATTTTCAGCATGTTCTTTTTTCATTTTAACTACCCCGTATTATAGCCGAAACTGTCGGCTCTTTATCCTATCTTACCTAATCCACTTTAAGCTGTGAGAAAATTGATATTTTTGAACAAAATGGAGAGTCACTGTGACTTTTAAAAAAAAAAAAAGCAAGAAAACAAGCCAAATGAATGACAAAGCAGGGCCAGTGCAAGTTCATGTAACACACCAAACTATAGTCCTAAAGCAATTACTGTAAAATTGTACTTATTCATGACATAACGCACAGTTCAAAAACTAGAACTGCAATTCGCATTTCTATTGTATGTTATATAATTGATTCTAATGTGTCATACAATTAAGTTTCTCTACGCCCTCATTTTCATTCAGCAGTATACTCGCATTGCAGTTCTGGACTTGTTTCTTGACCCCTGCAGGTCACATTTTTTATCTGATTTTCATGTAACTTAAAATCTAGGTTTATATCCCAAAGAGCGTGGTTTCGTTTGATAGTGGCCTGTATCAAACCGTCAAATCATGGATTGTGGCCCCTGATTGTATGAAAAATCACGGTTTTAGCTTGTAGACTCTTTAGAGGTCACTAGATTTATCTGATTGTGATGAAACTTGAAATGTAAGTTTATAATCCAAAGATCTTGTTTCCTGTTGATGATCATGCATATCGGACCACATCTTCCTGGATTTTGGCCCCTATTGAAAGCTTGTGGGTGGCTATAAAGGTGACAATTTTTATCAGATTTATAAGAAATGTTAGAACATATCACGGTTTGGTGCATCCTTTTGACTTTTGAGTCAAATTCATGAAATTTAGACCGAAGCTGCATGACAAAATGGCAGCTCCTTGTACGCAAATAGTGCCAAAGTATGTATGGTATATCATGGTTGTGGACCCTCCAGTACTCACAATTTTGATGAAACAATTAATGCATTTTATTAGCTCATTCTCTCTCCATCTCTTGCAAAATGTGGGTGTAAAATTGAGTTTAATGTTCAACTGTTCTGCACTGATTGGGGGAGGCTAATGAAGACGGATATATGCCATTCAGTGTGCCGTGTGGGAAATACTTTTAATTTGAATTGAACTGCCAAGGAATCTTTCACGTGAACACTAATGTGTACATGTGACCTTTTTTCATCCCATTTGAATGACAATACATTATCCCTTGCCATGGTAGAGCCACCCTGGAAAATCCAAATTGACACTAAAATCTAACACAGATCACAAGGTCGGACTCACATAGCCACTGCGGCGCCCATACAGATTTTCATTTTGTGAATTGTGTATGATATAATTGATTCTTTTGTGCCATTTTCTTGTGAAAGGGCACATTCAATTAAAGTTATATGACACGTATTATACATGTAAGATTCAATTAAATTTATATTACATTTATGATAGAGTTGTATTATACATGGAATGTTCAATTAAAGTTATATTACATTGATAATAGTGTAAAACAAATTGACCAGACTTTTTCAATACAAGTGTCTATAGTTATAATAAAGATGATACATATGGAAGGTATAAATATGCCATCCTTCTACAGTTAACTCCCTTTGAGGACTGGGCGACTGAATGGTTTTAATGTGCACACATGAAATCATAAGGTCTGTCATTGAGTCAAGTGCATTATCAATTCCAAGTTTCCATGTGACAAGAAGTAGGGACGCCTCTCCAGCTTCATGGGTTTTCTTCACGTCCTTTGGTTTCCTTTAACTGCTAAATACCCTACTTGCTAGCAAATTATTGAAATAAAACTGAACTATATCTTAGTCCTGAAATGACCTAGTTTGTGTCGACTGATTGTTAAACATCTTTTCTCTGTGTTTGTTCAAATTAAGCTTGTAGGTCAGACAATCAGTCCATATTAACCCTGTAGGTCTAATGAACCTTTCAGAAGCTAGGTAACTCCTTGTATCAGTCCAAATTAATCCTGTTGGTCCGATGATCGTTTCAAAATCTAGATTACCACTTGTATCAGTCCAAATTAACCCTTTAGGTTCGACGATCATTTCAGGACCTCGATATTAACCCTTTAGGTCTGACGATCCTTTCAAAATTTAGGTAACCCTTTGTATGAGTCCAAATTAACCATGTAGGTTCAATGAACCCATCAGAATCTAGACAACCCCTTGTATCTGTCCAAATTAATCTATGTATCGTTCCAAATTAACCATGTAGTCTGACGATCCTTTCTGCATCTAGACAAACTCTTGTATCAGTCAAAATGAACCAAGATTAAAGATCACCTTTATAATCCAGGTCGACTAGTTAGCAGTGAGCCATCGGTTTGCTTGGTTCCTCATTGTGGTGAGGAATACATGACATGGTGAGAAAATGAAACTAGGATGATTCACCATTCATGCACCTTAATCATAGGCTATTATATTTTGTAATGGATGCAAAGATGAATTTCTATATATTTGAAGGCTTTTCATTTGGGGACTGATCCCCTGATTCTAATAAAATATTTCTAGGTGCTCTAATTAAAGAATCTATGACATCATCAATAGGAAGGCTGGGTGATCTAGTTGTCTGCCATAGTGTCAGATATTGTAGTTTTGATTCCTTGCATAGGGTCGCCTGTGCAACCTCTTGGGTTTTAACCAGGTTCTCTGGTTTCCTCCCACAACTACAACTAAATTAAAGACTCACAAGCAAATTAATGAAATAACTTTTGTTAGTCCTGAGATGAGCTAGTTTGTGTCGAAGGGGTGTTAAGCTGGCTCTCTCTCTTCTCTCTCTCTCTCCATTATTCACAGAAACCTAAACTGAAACATTTTCAGAATTCTGCCGGTTCACACTATAAACCGCAGAATGCCTCGTTCGGCATTTCTGTCCAAACGAGGTTAAATAAATGCCTCGTTGTCTGCAGTTCCAAAACGAGGTTTTTTAAAATTTCCCTGTTTTTTGGAACGAGGTATTTTGTTCAGAACGAGGCTGGGTAAAATGCCTCGTTTATTAAACATGGTTTTTTCAAGATAGTTATTAGCAGTATTTGCTATCAGCGAATTTGTAAAAATTAAAATTTATGTTAGTTAATACGAAAATAAAACCAGTCCAAACTATGATATTATAATCAGAGAAATTGACAAGACAAGAATACAGTCATACCATAAATTATTTTATCATTATCAATACCCATCTGTCTTCTTAATAAAACGTTTTAATTAAATTTTAATGTATGGGGTGTGCTTTATTTCCCATTTAATTGACAATTGGTATAAAGTCGACAAATTTATTGCTGTGCATTTATATAACTTTGCTCCAATGATATTTTGTGCAATGTTATGGGGTTTCATCAGAAACAGTCAATGCTATGGTCAAGTTAATTTTTTTTTTACAATAAATATAAAATAATAAACTGGCGTATTGGAAATATGAGATGAAATTTAATGCTTTTTTTGATTAATAATGGATTATTTGTTGTATTTGATCCGATAAACACTAATTTGTTGTCTGCAATATCAGTTAGAGGTGTAAAGCTACCTTGATTGATTTACAACCCCAATTTAATTTTCACAACACCTCAGTTGTTACTTAACACCTATACCTGATTGGGCAATAAATCAATCAAGGTATGTAGCTGTGTGTCTGCAATAGTTTTACACCTCCACCTGTGGCGTGTATTCTTGTTTTGTCCATTTCTCTGATTATAATATCATAGTTTGGAATGGTTTATTTTCATATTGAATAACATAAATTTTAATTCGTACAAATTCGCTGATGAAAGAAAAAACACGTCTAGTAAACGAGGCATTTTTACCAAGCCTCGTTCTGAACAAAATACCTCGTTCCAAAGACAAGGCAATTTAAAAAAAAACTTGTTTTGTAACTGCAGACAACGAGGCATTTTTTTTACCTCGTTTGGACAGAAATGCCGAACGAGGCTTTCTGAGGTTTATAGTGTCATTAAGCTTTCAGCTGATGAGAAGAATGTATTCTTATAATATTGCAGTTGAGGGTTGTTGAGTGAAATAGTGGTAGAAAAGAATTGCATGGGGAGATGAGGAGGGCAAGAGACAGAAAGGCAGCAGATAAGAGGAAGGAGAAGACAGAGAGAGATGGCAGATAAGGAGAGGGAGGAGAAGAAAGAAAGAAAGAGAGTGATGTCAGCATAGAGGAAACAGTTAAGTTAGACCACTGACAGTGCCACTGAACCACACAAACATATTAAAAGAGTTATTTCCCTTCAGTCATTTTTTGAATTTGATTGTAAATGGAAATCAATGAGCTTGGCTTGTGATAGAGAGCAATGAATCCTGTTACTGATTCTTCTGTGAAAAGGCTACCTTTGTTATGGCACATAAAATTTGGTGGGGCTATTGAATTTTTTGGAGAGGCTGAGGATGTGACCGGCCACTGCGAGGTGCGATCCAAGGCGAGGAGTCTGGTGGTCCTCCCGCAGAAAATTTAGAAAAATTTGGTGCTGTCTCCTCTACTCTGGGTGCATTCCTGGGCCTAAAATTGAAGTGTCTCTGACAGGGTTTTATGGCTGAATTTTCTGAAATTTCCCTCTGCCGCTATTATCTTGAGGGTAGTAGGTTGAATGTCTTTTGATTTACGTGGAGACCTGTAGGCTGGGCAATACAGCTGTAGCATCAAATTTCAAGTGAATTATTTGTATTCTATATTTATATTCATATAATTACAGTATAGGCTGCACAATAGGCACCTTATGTAAGACACAATAGAACTGTTCTGGGTACCATGTGTCCAAATGTTGTATCTTGATTTGTGGAAATTTTGAAATGCGAAAGGTTCTATTTCTTAATCTTAGAAATTCTGAGATACACCCTTTTGACACTTCACCGACGATATAGGTAATCTTGAATGTGAGATCATTCATGAATTAGAGACTATTTGTCTTCAGAAAGAACTGGTTTGGATTCATACCTTGATTGAAGTTTGAATCTTCTGTTAATCTTTATCCCCCACAGGACCCTACAATTTTTTAATTTAGCCCCCCTGCTTTCTTCATGGTTTTGATTCTGGAACATGTCTCAGTAATGACTCTGAAGGGGTTACGAATCTTTGTATATATATCACTCATTATTGTGCCTTTTAATAACAGATTTCTGTGTTTCTGTACAACACCTTGGTTTTTTGTTCCGTCTGAATCACAAGACAATGTCCCTGCACTGTCAAGACAATTAGTGACGAAACTAATTCCAAAAGTGTTTTATAGCTCCTCGCGATAAAAAGTCAAAGAAGTTGAAAAATAAAACGGGGGAAAATGTTAAATCCGATAAAAAAATGAAAATGTACCCTTGGCATGAATATCATCAATCAAGAAATCACCTTTTCTGAAAACCTCTAATAAGCTATTCAGGAAAGAGATGGCTAGGCCTCCCGGTGTGGCATGGCTTGGTGGAGCGATCATTTCTTTGCTGAATAGATTTCCAGGATTATGTGTGCTGCTTGCACAATAGGCCCACTCCACCATATTTCATTAATTATTTATTTGATTGAGCCCCGGTACGAACAAATGATTTGTTTCGCATTCAGGCTTCAGACGAGTATCGAATTAGGCCTCGGCCCTCAGATTAAACCGATAAAAAAAATGAAAATGTACCCTTGGCATGAATATCATCAATCAAGAAATCACCTTTTCTGAAAACCTCTAATAAGCTATTCAGGAAAGAGATGGCGAGGCCTCCCGGTGTGGCATGGCTTGGTGGAGCGATCATTTCTTTGCTGAATAGATTTCCAGGATTATGTGTGCTGCTTGCACAATAGGCCCACTCCACCATATTTCATTAATTATTTATTTGATTGAGCCCCGGTACGAACAAATGATTTGTTTCGCATTCAGGCTTCAGACGAGTATCGAATTAGGCCTCGGCCCTCAGATTAAACCGGCCTGGAGGGTATGTCAGAACGTACCAAAATGTTTTCTATTTTGCAAAATTTCTCGTCCTCCGGTGGCCCCCAGCAAAAGAGGGCTCTCAAAATAGTATAGACCCTGCCATGATAAACCTCAAAACGTCCCTGACTAATTTTGTAGGTTTGAACAGACAGACTAGAGCTATGACAATTTATGACCATATTAACATGTCTGCATATAAAAAGGAAGACACAAATGGGTAACATAACATTTATTGAAAACGAAAACAACCATAGCATTACAAATATATACAAAAATAGACCTAAATGTACATCGATACTTGGAAAGACATCGACACACTGGGAAATGTATATATAGTCATCAAATGTATATATATAGTATAAAAAGCCTTATAAATAAATAGACCAACCAAGTACTTTTTGTTTTGAAAAAAAAAACCAATTCCCACAAGAAATTAACAAAATTTTAATATGTGTTCCCAAAGTTGAAATTGGTTTTATCTAATTTATTGTTATATTAAAAAGTCTTATCTTGACAATTAAAAATAAAATAAAAATATGATATTGATATAAATATGATATTGGTATAAAAATGTGAAATCATAATAAAAGTGCTTTTGCAATTATAACTTTGTGCTGAGCTATCAAAAAAACTATATGGTACACAACATGAAATTGCCATTTAAAAATTTTATAAAAGAAAATTTTGTGTTTGATAAGCGTCAATGTTCAAAATTTTAAAAAAGAATATATTGATTGTGTTTGATAAGAGTCACACTCACCATCCATATAGTCACTATGGGGAAAACAGTCTTTCCATAGTTGCTATATGAGATGGAAACTCCTTGTCATTGTATCTATGGCATATAGCAACCACTTTCCAAATTTGCTATGTGAGTTATGGCAGATAGCACCACTTTCCATAGTTGCAACCACTTGTCATTGTTACTAGTATGGCAGATGGTTACGTAGTTGCCATGTAAGATGGAAACCACTTGTCATTGTTACTATGGCAGATAGCACCACTTTACATAGTTGCCATGTGAGATGGAAACCACTTCCCATAGTTACTATGGGCAATATGGCAGCTTTCCCTGTTTAAGATGGCAACCACTTTCCATTGTTGCTATATATGTGAGATAGCAACCACTTTGCTTAGTTGCTATGGGAGATATAACCAATTACAATGGGAGATATAACCTGGAATGAGGTGTGTATATATATGTACATAATAATAACCTAACCTATACAAAAACCTTTACAACCAATTTTATTACATATGTTCATCAATGACACCATTATCTGCTGACTCACCATTAGATTTGTTGTGAGATTTCTCTTTTTCTATATCTATATCATCATATGCTTTATTGTTATATTCAGAGGAGGCATTTGCAGCGTATTTGATTTCATTACGCCGTTTTCTAGCATTGTAGCGATAATGCCAAATGACACAAGTGATGCCTAGAACTCCCAACAAGATTCCAGCAGCAATGGCACCAACGATTGCATGTCGGGCATACTCGGCGCGCAGCTTACTAAAATCAGGACCGTTGATGTTGAGTCCCCAGCGCACTACTTTAACTGCAGCATTTTCGTTGACCATGGTGGTTTTATAAACTATGATGCACGTATAGTAACCAAACTGTTCATCTGCTACCCTATCAATCATGAGTGTGTAGGCAAGCATATTTCGCTTGATAACCTTGATGGTATTCGTACTTTCTGTAATGAGGCTGACGTCAGGTAACATCCACTGGATGCTTTCTATGTTGTTGAAGTTTTGAGATACATTGAGCATATTGCTGTCACAAGTTAGATTGGCGCCGCGGAAATATTCTACCTGTATGTCCGCTTTGTAGGTCATTGGCAACGTATATGTAACCGCACCAGATGATGCAATCATCATGGCGGCCACCAGGACACTGGACCAACCCATTTTGGTTGACTGGTTTACCTGAAATTAGAAGAAAAAGTGGATTATTCCTACAGTATAATATGTTTAAACTAGATTTAGACCTGTTTGTACTTGTCAAGCAGGGGTTCGCTTACCCAACCTCATGGGTTTTCTCCAGGTCCTCTAGGTTCTTCCTTCTTTGTATGGTGGCTCAATAAGTCAGATGTTGACTCGTTAACCTGCACTGGCCAAGAAAGTTGATCAGAATTTGCTGGCATAGGATGGAATACCTGAGAAGGGACAATGTATAGTCGTTCGGATGGGTGGAAAAACAGGTCCTGGGTACAAATTGGCGTGCATGTAAAAAAAAAAACTTGACAGTTGCGTTTTGATATAAGAGCAGGCCGGTGTATTTACGGTGTCCAGGCAAAAAAAATGTCAATCATAGCACACAGTATGGTGTAAGCCCATCTTCATCAGCCGGTGCAGAGATATAGGATCTTAAACCCAATTTCACTTCATTTAACTTCTCATGCTTAATTGTGTTTAAGAAGAAGAATCATCAACAATCTGCAGCTAGAACAGTAAATGTTTATCATCCTTAAACAAGCTAGGATTAATATTTGGGATCTAGAAATTGACACAAATGGGTTGCAATGCATATAATAATGTAATATGAATGTATATAAACTTGATTTACATTCATTCATTTCTGATTCCGAAATATGCCAGAAGTCTCAATCAAATGGTAATCTTTAGCATCTGGTTATTCCAATCTACATTTAAGGTAGTTATTGTGCATGCTCTCCAGCCTCTTTCTACAAATCTCTTGCTACAAATAGCGCTGAAAGGCATTATACGAATTGTGTACCAATGGTAAAATGTTTCTTTTTTCTTAAATATTGGATATCAAAATCCCATTTTTTCCGGTAAGATCACAACACCAATGTTGATTTAAATTGACAAATAATTTGTGTTTTTAATGGGGAAGACTTTGGATGATATTGAGTTAGAGACTTAGCTACTTTAACATGATGATATTTATATATGAGAAGAAAATGATTACAGTTCCTGGTTCATAAAACTAAACCTCATACATAAATCATACATACAATAGTTTCATACCTTCTGTAAGAAAGACGACTACCACCAAACGTCTTGTCAGCCTTGACAAGACGAAATTCTGCTCTATATTATATGGTGTTAGAGTTAGTATATACCTGCCCTATATACCTGGATATTAGTTTATATCACATTTACATAAAAACTTGATATGAAAAGACGTCCAACAATAAACGTGGTGTAGTTCTAAAGCTGTGTAAACAAACGGTGATAGGAGTACACAAGCAAACCTACATTTCACTCGATGCTGTTGGGGTGTTATTATAGATGGGTATGAGTTGACAAAATTTAGGTAATAACAATTTCAAGAGTAAATGTAATATTATATTTTTTAAAGAGTTATCACCATGTTCACAAACGGAGAAGGGTAGACACAAGCCGACTGACTATATGCATCGGCATACATAATATTAAAAAGATACATTTCAGTTGATACTTTTTAATAGGGTTATGAGTTGACAAAATTTAAATATACATTAAATATACACAGTCAACTCATTTAAAGAGGTATTAATACTTTCACAAACAGTTCACACAAGAATACTCTGTGGGTACAATAGTACAATCTATTTTGTGCAAGCAAATTATTCAAATAAAATTGATCCATGTTAGTCCCAAAATGACCTAGATTTTTTCAAGCGGTGGTAATACTGGGTATTAAATCTCCCCCTCTCTCTCTTGCTTGGAATTTGAATATATTATTTTTATCAGTCTAGTTGGTGCTTAAAAGTAGGATGTTAAATGCCATTTCATTTCATGTGTTGAGATGTATATACATAAAGCTTGTTGTATTTTAGTATATTCATTTGTAAGATACTGCTGCTTTATTGACGTCCAAACAAATAATCTGCACCTATCTGCGCCGACAAGAAAGAAAATGGTGACATATTTCCGTTTAGTATTGAACATTCAGTTTATCATTGTCCATGTCTGATGTTGTTCAATCCACCCACGAAATTCCATGGGGTTATTTCTTTGGACGCAAATTTTGAAACTTTACAATTTTACAATGATCTCTAAGTATTATAAAGTTAGTTCTGTATTAGTGTATATTTAGAGGTGGTATAATAAAGTATATTCAGTATAACATTTGTTTGATCAAGTTATCTAGAAATATGAACTTAGTAAACTAACAAGTATTTACATTGTAAATAGATTATGTTCTTGAATATCTGTTTATTTCTTTCTGATGTATGAAGATAACAGTAAGGTGGATTGGGGCTAAGGAAATGAATCTTAAAGTGCAGCAGAAATCTGTAATTCTCCAATCTGATAAATACACAGATCCTATTTCGTTTCGTTTTTATAGTTCAAAATTTTGTTTTACTTGTCTTAACTACACTAGGATCTGGAAGAGTTGTTATCATTGATGTGTTCTGAATGGTGTTTGGTATTAGCCACTAAAACGGTCTGCTACAGCAAGTTTTAGGCATGTTTTGCAAGGAACTGTTGGTAATCCACTAGTAACATCAATGCTGATTGGTTAATCAAATGTCTGACATCATAGGGTCAAAAGTCACTCGTATGGCCTTTGTCATGACCTATCGCAAGAACAAGTCAGATCTTCATGTAGTGTAGGCCATCGAAAATATAAAAAGACGAAACGAAATATAGATCTGTATTGTAATCCGATTGGTAACTCTCCCTCCTTTTACATCAGCTACCCCCTTCCCCCCATGAATTCTGATCTGTGAACATCACAGGAATGAAATGGGGTTAGACTTCCTACTGTTCTGCTGCCCAAACCGTCTCAAATTGTCTGAGTCCATCCTGGTATTTGTAAAATATGTTTGTTCTCTGATAAATCTGTTTATTTTTCCTCCTAGATTACATGGAGATTACAGACCTACTGTAATCATGTACAAGATAGTACATTCAGGGTAAGATAACAGGGCAGCATATGCAGGGTCAAAGAACAGGATAGTACATTCAGGACCAAAGAACAGGCCATTAAAATACAGGATCAAAGAACAGGACAGTAAAATGCAGGAACAGGATAGTTTATTCAGGACCAAAGAATTTGACAATAAAATTCGAGGGAGAGAGGTTTTTTACATAGGCTAAGTCTATTCCCAATCCTATTCAGATATGCTGAATAAAATATTATTTTAAAAAAATAAAAAAACTCAAAAAATTTCTGTAATTATGATAGGCCTAGTACATGCTGTCATGACTTCCTAATTATCTAGAAATAGGATGTTAAACCCTAATTCATTTCATAAGTTGTGTCTAGGATGCTAAACCCCATTTCATATAATTAGGTGGTATAAATTCAGTGATGAGAAACATCAGGAAGATTGAATCTTGGTAGAGAAATCAATAGAAGGGAATTATGACAGATTAGTCTGATATCTCTAGGGATTAGCCTATATAATAAATCTTGGTAATCTCTTTTGTTTTAGTTGTAATAAACACAGAATTTATTACATTATATCTCCCTGATTATTGAACCGACCTATTAACAGATCAATTTCAAGATAAGGAGATCTTTTGAAATGGAGGGAGATTTACATCATTTTGTTCTAGTTCTTTTAAAGAGACATTACGTAAGATCAGATATTAAGAGCTGGCAGTTCTTGCTAAAATAATAAAAAAATAAATGATTCAATTTTAGGCTAGTCTCGAATATCATTACTAACTTTGTTGTGATAATAAACAAATTCTTGATTATCCATTTATACATTAAATTATCCATCACAAAATTTATTCAAATCCAATAAATATTGCAGGCTAGCAATGGCATCTGGAGTTGATTATTGTCTTGATAAGTCCATTAATAATGTCTAATTAATAATTTAGATAACATTTCCGGCCTAAAAAAGAACTGTAATAAGCAGATTACATTTCAGGCCTAAAAAAGACCTGTAATAAGCAGACTTACCTCTTGAATAATGTATATTTAAACGTTTATTGGAATGAAGGGTATCAGTATTTTTGTTTTTGTTCTAATGTAAGGTCACATCTATTTAAACTGTTTTGGGAGAAAAAAAAAAAAAAAAAAGTTATTTTTTGGCTCTTCACAGGCTTTTAATTTCTGAATATTTAATAATTGTGGCTATTTATTGATTAAGGCACACAAAAAATGAAACTGGGTTTAATTAAATACTTTACTTTTTTGAACCAATTGGTTAAATGAAGATTTCACAGACCGGGTAAATAAAGATTGCAACAACCAGATAAATGAAGTCTGCACCAACTGGGTAAATGAAGTCTGCATCAACCGGGTATATGAAGTCTGAGCCAACTGGGTAAAATTTGAGTAAATTCCTAACTTGAATCTAAGAATGCATTGTGTAACTTGGGGCCAGTGGACTATGGGTGAAATTTTGACATAATAGACACATTTCTGCCTATGTTAAAAAAAACACCATTCTCAAACAAAAAGAACATTCTACTTTGCTACAGCCACAAGGTTATAAATGAAGATGGATATAGGACATAGGTTCATAGTTGGGGATATCACATCAGTTGAAGTGAACTTGAAATTAATCTATTTCATGCTTACAGCATAGGGTTTTAAGGTAGCTTGTCGTGTAAATCATAGATGGGCCCTACATTATGTTGACAGCAACCTGTCACTTCACCCCTATATGCATTAAATCGTATATTGTAAATACATCATCACAACCTCATGGTGCATATTGCTAAAAGCTCTTTCAGTGTCCATTGGTCAAAAATAAAAGTTATACTTCAGAACATATTGATCAGATATTTGCCCCCCCCCCCAACTGGTTAGAATTGGTGTTGAAAACATTCACGACACATTCTTTCTTTCTCTCTCTCTCTCTCTCTCTCTCTCTCTATATATATATATATATATACCCCTCCCCCCTTGTCTTTCGCTCATTCTCCCCGCAATATATGTCCATAAACTGTTCAAAACTTCTGTCACTGAAACGTCGTACCAAGTATATATTATTATGCGTACTTACCGATCTGTATAAGTTGACTATTCAACGATAAAGCTATAAATCTGTAATCTAGCTATTCACCTACACTAAGGTATAAAATCTTCTGACAATGCCTGCTCCTCATAATATTAAGACCATTCCATTTTCCTATACAGGGGTAGTGATAAACCTTGCCTAGTAGGTCAGTATTTTCCTTGACAGACGAATATGGTGTTTTATATGAAGAGTCTATTGAATATCCATTTCAATACCGTTCAAATACTTATTCAGCTACACGCCGGCATGTTGTAATAAGCTCCTAGTTGTGACTTTGACCCCTGTATTATGCGATAAGTAAAGCGTATCTGAGTCACTCGTATATCAATCAAAAAGAAATGAAATGGGGGTTTACAGCGTCTTGATTATCTTCACCGACCGGGCTAATGAAGGCATAAATTAATAAAATAGAGTTTAACACACCGATGAAGACGGGATACACAATACTGTGTGCCATAAAGGGAAATGAATTCCAAATGTCAAGGGTTCGTTTACGTACACGGCAAGGTATACACGGGACCTCAACTTTTTGTCCCATCCGAACGACTAGACGATGTTCTTTGCCAAGTCCTCCACCCTGCACAACTAGTAAGCCGTGTGCTATGGGGTAGGGTGGGGGTGACTCGAACTTTTCGTCCAGTTAGATAGGATCTTTTACGTGTCCTTCAATGCGTACACGGGTGGACCAAAGATTGTCGTCCCACCGACCGATCTGAATCCGGGGTCTGCTGGTTTGAGAGCAAGAACCATTATAAGTTCCCTGGAGTTTCCAGTGCTGTTTGCCCTTGTCAGCGGTACAGGGCGGGAGGGCTGGAGTGGGGAAGAGGGTGGTCGGGGCGAAACCATAGTTCCGTGTACACGTTGGCGTGAACGTACAAGAACCCATGACATTTAGAATTCAATTTGACGTATGCTCGTCTTAATCAGCTCGGCTGGTGCAGAAAAGTAGGACGTTGAATCCCATTTTATTCTTTTCCCCTGCTCTACCAGGCTGGAAAATATCGAAAAACTTTAACCTATAACGCTGCAATGTGGTCGAAAAAAAAGTCTCATCTTCCCAGTATGGCACGGACCTTTACCCACGTTCTTTACATCGGTCCTCAAACCAGAGTCAGATACCGATGTGACTGGCACCTTACTCACCGAGGACCCGTAAAATGTTACAGTATTGTTTAATTGTAGATTCTTATCAGCCTGTTGTTGGTAATATCTTGTTTAATGAAGATAACACAAATAATCAAACAGATTTCGATAAAGTGAGTGAATGAACGATTGACTGTAGTGGATGAGTAGAGAGATATCTTAAGGAAACTCGATAGCATTGTGTTATTTATGGAAAATCCCTTTCAAAAACCAGGACCCAGTCTGGCGTCATCGTTGCCATCTTGACCGATGAAATGACCGATGACTTCATATGAAAGTGTCCAGGGACTAAGCACACCAAGTTTCATTTTGCACACAGAAATCCACAAACTTCATACCCCAAGAATAAATCTTTGTCCTGGATGGCAGCCATATCACAATATTAGTACATTGGTTTGTAATGCTGCTTACTCCGTTTCACATTTGACATACACTCAAAAACTTAGTGTCTTAAACTTCTTCCAAATCGGGGGTTGGGATGGCCCAGTGGTCTAGAGTGCCGCGCTTCGACCTCTAGCTGGCCGGTCACCTCTGGCTTGTGGCTGTGGTTTCGATCCCTGGTGTGAGCGTAGGCCTATGTGGCATGGAGATAGAGGCGCCTCCGGGGACTCCGGTTTCCTCCCACTGCTAAAGACCCCTGCGCAAGCGAATTATTGAATTAAAAATAAGCCATGTGTTAGTCCCGAAATGACCTAATTTGTGTCGAGTGGACGTTAAACCCCATTTCTTTCTCTCTCTCTTCTTCAAAATCATGATACAGATTGGAAACCAAACTAATCCATCTCCATTTCTCTTAAATGTCTTTATCAACTCAGTTCGGCAAACAAATTTGTACTTCCTCCGTAGAATAGCTGTGCGGCTGTTTTCATGTTTGAAAATAGTAAAACTATGCCCCTGGGAGTCAGGTGTAGGTTCTAGTACTATCAGATGTGAGACGAAAGGAAGACATTTTAACTAATGTGTACAACAGAAGAATTAAAGGAAGATCCTTCTGGCACTCCCCCTCCCCAATCCCAACACTGTCATAAACATCACAATGACAAGTATACACAGACATAGGCGTACGAGCCAGGGACGGGGTATGGGGGGGGGGGCAGCAGCTGCCCCCTAACTTTCCGGCAAGCTGACTTTTCGAGCTAAGTGAGAAAAAAATTTTATTTCATCTACTTGGCAAAATAAAGTACCCGAAATCTAATTAAACACTTATTTTACGGACTGGAATAGCAGTAAAACGCGTTTGTGGCCGTCAAACATTCGAAAATTTCCTTGGTGGGGTCCATACAAGGTCAACTCAGCTTCTTCGCCTCTCAAATAAAACCGGCGACGCGGTCTGTAAACCTGAAATGTTTTCGGGCATTTCTAGTTTTGCTCCCCTAACTGTCACCGAGCCCTAATAAAACACTAATTTTACCTTTCTTTTAATTGAATATCAATATTGAGTTGACTATGGATTAAAACATTTTGTCTGGAGCCTCTCTACTTTGTGTGACATTTTTCGGGTATCGATTATTATTTGTGAATGCAGCTGCAACAGTCTGATTGGATGTTTGGAATTCAGAATGGGATTTCAGTTACAAAACCATATTATACTTTAGGAGTTGCTTACGTGGGTTAGAAGAGCAGAAAACGCATTTGCGGTGGTTAGATTTTCAAAACAATTTCCGGGGGCGGGGGGCAAGGCCCCCGTACTTCGCGACGATTGATTGGTTGTTTGGAATTCGGGTCAGCCACGTAGGCTATATTGGACCAAATTGAAGTTGCTTATTCACATGCTGGAATAGCAGGTAAACGCGTTTGCGGCAGCTTATTTTTCAAAATTTTCTCCCAACGGTCCCGTCTCCGTGAACTGTAAACGATTGATTGGAATTCGAGTCAGTCATCTTAATTTGGCTATATTAGACCACTTTAAAGTTGCTTTGTTCACGGGCTGAAATAGCAGGAAAACATGTTTTCAGCCGTCAAATTATATTACAAAATTTTCTTTGGGGGGGCGGGGGTCCATACAAGGTAAGCTCCGCTTCTTCGCCTCTCGCGGAAAACCAGCGCCCCTGTCTGTACACCCGAAATGTTTTCGGGCATTTCGGGTTCTGTGACAATGTCAGCAGTGTTCTCAAGTTGTCAGGAATGTGGATCATTCATATAACGGGATTAGTTACAATGCGGACAGCACCGTGTTGAAGCTTGTTAAGTATCGTCCCTGAAGAGGTTTCACGATAACAAATACAGAATTTTGGACACCACTATCTGGAAATTGTCGCGCAGATATATTTGCCCACTGGCTGGTAAATTGGACAGATCAGACCACTGACGAACATTTCATGCATTTTATATTCAGACATAGATTTTGTGTTTCATGCCATCGTAGTTTTAGACTCACCACTTAGGAATTCCACAAAGTTGTGTGGTTTTGTGTCTCCGATTGTACGTATCAAGGAGTAAGTGTTGCCAGTCCAACAGTTACCTGTTGCTAACTGTAACAATGGCTAACTGTAACCCCTCTTTTGAGATGACCAGAATTACCAATAATATAATAGAATACAACTAGTCCTAAGACATTCGTGTAAATAATTTATTGGAGGTGACGTGTTACAATGCTCAAGACAGTTGTAGCTGTGCTTCACTCAAAATTGAAAAAAAACATACAAGGGAGACAATCCACTAGTATTGTAAGACAATTGGGTGATTTTCTTAGAGGTGTGTATCTAGGTATAAAAAATATCTTTTCTTAACTCATTCTACACGATATAGGCAATGCCATTCCTAAAGGAAATGGTGCTTCAAACAACCTGAAAACAAACACAAAACATGATAGACAGTCCACCGCTACAGTAAGACATCCACTTAAGTCACTCTACTAAAGATGTGTATCTTGGTAAGCAGGGTTGTCTATGCTATAAACATTATTATACACATATTTTGGCGAATAGCGAATAGAAATGGCAGTAATAGACAAATTGTCAGCATCCATATATTCATATTCACTTGTTTCATCACCAAAATCGAAAAATTCCTCCTGTGTTTCTTCCTCTAGGTCCAGTTTCGCCTTCCATTTGCATTCAGAGACGTACCAGAGTAACAACATCGCCAGCATGAAACCTCCGGCGATAGCTCCAGCAATGATGAACCTGGGGCGAAATATCTCCAGTCTGTCCCTTCGTAAAGGTCCAATCAGGTTTAATCCATGGTTAGTTTTTGTATACAACTCCAGGCCTCTGTTGACGAGGCAATAATACACACCACTGTCACTCATTTGTACATTTTTAATTTTTAAAAAGCCACCCCTGAGTTTGTTATCGTCCATTAGTTCGTATTTTTCGTTGTTTCTCTGAGAATATCCATGTATTTTGGCATCGTCTGGAAGCACCCACCATAATTCGTCTGTACGCACCAGTGTTATGTTGCTGCTATTACATCGAAACGTTGTGTTATCGTTTAAATACACCTATATATAAATATACATAAATATAGTGAATGAAATGGTGTTTAATTTAAGGTCCTCTTTTCTATGGAGCCGCGGAGGCTCAGTGGGTAAGGGTGACCGAATGGTTAACGCGTGTGCGTTGAATCTAAGGTCTGCCATGGAGTCAAGCGGAGTTGTCTCGATTACCCGCTAAGGTGTACGTAACAAGGAATCGCATGTCCAACATTAATTTTCTCGCGGTCCTGAGGTTGCCTCCCACCGCTAAAGACCTTTGTGCGCAAACGAATTATGGAAATAAAATTGCACCATCTTGTTAGATCCAAAATGACCTAGTGTGTGTCGAGTGAGCGTTAAACCCACGCGTTAAACCCAATTCCTCCCCTGGCTATAATTCCCCCTGTTTTTTCCCTGGCAACAATTTCTCCCGGTAACTTCTCTAATAACAACTCCTCCCAGTTCCTCCTCCTGACTACAATAATTAATTGCTCCCTCCTGACTACAATTGCTCCAAGTTCCTTCCCCTGACAACAATTCCTCCCGGGTCCTTCCCCGACAACAATTTCTCCCAGTTCCTTCCCCTGACAACTTTTTCTCCCAGTGCCTTCCCTACAATTCCTCCCTCTGTAAAATTGGATTCCGGTTATTTTACCTGTATCGACCATTCTGGATCCGTGGACCAATCAGCTTTAATAATAGTAACGAGGATAATGTTCAGAATCATCACAGACCAGGTCATTCTAGCCATACCTAAAATATTGTCATGATTATGTTAGAATTTAAACTCGGGCATATTTATAGAACGATGGTTTTGGCGTAATGGTCTATGAGCTAATACCGCTCGTCCTTATTACTCTGATGCTATATTCTATCCTATTCTATTCATAAACTTTATATTGAACGTCTGTAGGAACTTTTAGACGCCCTAAGCCTAGAAAAGATTATGGTGCCCGGTTGCAGGTGGAATGTAGGACGTGAAACCCCGATTCATTTCATATTTCAGTCCCAAATATGTACATTCAACCATTTCTAACTAATATACGTACCGCCTACACTTTACTGATTCATAGAGGCTGTCATCGCGTTATTTAAGTTATAAAGTTGTTTTATGGGAGGAATTTTCTACTGCCAATGGTACTTTTATGCCTACGCCAATGTGCACACTGGACACGCGGTAACCGTCCCACACCACTGACACAGGGTAACCAGGGAAAACACAAATCCACTGCCTTGGCCAACACCAGAATGGAAATGCACCCCCCCCCCCCCCCAGGTTTCGAGTCAGCTTACTACTCACTGAGCCATTGCGACCCACGTTCATTTTATAACTAATACAGACAACCCACCTGTTAAACAACCAAACATCATGGATTCTTCATGAACATTTTACGTCACAACACCGCCATGTCAAAACCGATCACATATACTGAATAGAATAAATATTCAATGAAAACATCAACAGTGACTATAAATATCTACAGTTTTTGTGAGCTGTCCGAGTCTATTATTCATTAACAATAACTCCATTTCTTTAACGTTTCTAGGATAATATTAGTCACTGTTCGTGTCGTAGTATGTTAACAATAATTCTATTCATTCTATACACATCGGGATTTATATAATATATATATATCGTATTATCGGCCTATGTTTATTATGGCGTTTTGGGGTACTCAAATTACGTGCCTGCGGATTTTCTTGTAAAATATTAAAGATGCCTTATTTAAGAATTTAATAACGAACTGGCAGTTCTGGCTATAATTAGTCCTGAAATGACGCATTTTTTTGTCGAGTGAACGTTAAACCCCATAATCTCTCTCTCTCTCTTTCTCTCTCCCCCTCTCCTTGTATCTCTCCCTCTCTCTCTAATACTTCAGAACTAGAAAAAGGAATATCATTTCTTAATTATTTGGATAGTGTATAGCTAAATTGATGTTTCACTGTAAACCATAAACAGAAATGAAGTGGAATGGGGTTTTACATCCTATTGTTCTGCACCAACTATATAGGTTAATAAAGACAGGCATACGTCATTCATGGTTGTTAATCCTACTATTCGTCGAGTTCCAAGGGTCAAGGTTTAATTTACGTCCACGCCAACTTATACACGGAACTTTTGATTTTTGTCCCATCCTGCACAGACGTATCATCAATTATACAGCGAGGCTGCAACTCAAAAGTTATAAGTCAGAGTCATAATGTACATAGGAGTGGAGCTTCATCGTCCGAAACATAGTCAACAACTGATATGAAGTTTTTATTATTTTTTTTTATTAAAATCAGACAATTCTGTATCATTTATTATGGTCATCTAAACTTCATATTGCTTACGGATTTCACACGAACATAAGTCTTCCTCTGTTGACGGTTGATATATCCTTTCGACCCACGAACATCAACACATATCTAACCAACCTTTTTTCTTATAATTAACAGCTTGTGATGTTATTTTTACCTTCGGCGTGAGTGTGAAATACGCAAATTATGACCTTTAGGTATGGCTCCACTGGTCATTATTTATGTCAGGTCAATTTCTAAAGCGCTATTTCAAAACTGGCAAAAATATAAAAAAAATAAAGCTTTATTTCCATTCTATTCAAATTATAAGACATAATTACATGGTTGGGTGTATGTGGAATATTTCATTTAACGTCCGCTTATAAAGGAATAAGCTGCAGCTTATACATGCAGTTAATCGAGACGCGCAATGGTTGCCGGGACCCTCCTCCGGCACGACGCTGGAAAACCCCAAATACATTTCCTGGAGTGAACCCATAACCTTTTGGTTACCAAGCCGACTCCCCGAATGCAATAGTATAAACGCTGTGATGGAGATACTTGTAGTTCTATAAACTATACTATTCAAAAAAAGTAGGGGATATTTGATTTTGGGGGCATAATACTAAAATATGCAAATGACTACGAAAAAAGTCACTATAGAACCTAACAGAAGAAACATTTCCAGTTACATGTGACGCCCAAACGCACCAATAGCTACCGCATGGAATGCAGGTGATGCTTGGGATCATCATGGGGGTCCAACCCAAGATTTGCACGACTCTGACTTTGAATGTTACAGTCATTGTGGCATTGAATTCCAGGGTGGAAACATCAGTTTAATTGTTTTAGTGACCAGAAAACAAATTTTGATATGCGTCATGGCCGCCGTTTCATCTTCCAGGATGACAACGCAAGATGTCACAGGGCCAGGATTGTTACAAGTTACCTCCAACAACAGAACATCACCACATTACCTTGGCCAGCACTGAGTCCCGACCTCTCCCCCATCGAGCATGTCTGGGACATGCTTGGACAGAGGTTACGTCAACGTCAACAACGTCCTGCCAATGTCCAAGAACTTGCTGCTGCGTTGCAACAGGAATGGGACAATCTGGACCAAAATGACCTTAGACGTCTCATTAGGAGTATGCCACGTCGGACCAATGCTTGTTTGGCAAACAGAGCAGGATTTACCCGTTACTGACTTTGTTGTGATGCTGTGGTAACTTTGCTGTTTGACCTCGGTAATCATTTTACCCTTATAATGGTCAGTCAGTACCTTACTTAGTCTAACGATCATTTGGAATAAATCGATGAATGTGAACTTCATTTTATTTTGTCATTTGTTTCTTTGTCAGTTTCATTAGGTGACTTTAATAACACTTAAAAAGTATATTAAAATGAATAGTATATTAAAATATGTCCACAATTACCTTCGCTTGAGACACAAAGCTAGCTGACCGACATTTTCAATTCTAAATCGATGATTTTAGTCCTAAATAACTTGGTATATTTCTAGAAGTATGTATATTATTATTCAGCTTTCATTTATTAATACAATTGAGAAGGTTTAATGTGTACGTTCGCGAACCAGACCATAGCCGCATCACAGAACGCAGTGGTGGATTAAGCTCCAAGGCCTGAGGCGGCAGTTGCTGGAGGGCCTATTTAAAAAGGCGTGGGCCTAATTAATTTCGGGTCAGGGCCTATGTTGATTCCCGTTGGGCCTAAACCCCACCCCCTAACATTCATTGTCTATGCGTTTTTAATCGTATCAGACAAGTCTAAAAAAAATTTTTTTTACAAAATCTTTGGTCCTGAGGCTGCAGCCTCGTCAGCCTCACTGATAATCCGCTACTGACAGAACGATATTTAGGCAGAAGAGGAGCTATATCTCTGTGTACAGAATGTAGAATGTGAATACATTTTCAGCACGGGGATGGGTACATAATCTCTTAATGTATTATACCAGCAACCGTCTACAAACACAATGTCTCGAATTGTACCATTAATGAAGATAGTTTAAAAATCTCGCTACGACGATTTAAGATTTAATAAAACTTTAATTGAGCAAAGACAAATAACGTTTAAAGTCCCATGACCCATGCGAGGTAAACAGACTAAAATTGAGCAAGCAAAAACAAATGTTTCACGATTTCGGACCCAGACTAGTTAAATTAACAGTGAGTACTAAGTTATACGTGGCTGATCTAAACATCGGTTGTCATTTCAAACGCACGATTTTCTTGGCCATTTTTGTTCTCTGTGGGTAGGTAACGACCTGCTTTTAAGGCATGGTGACGTAAAACTGCTTGTTTTTCCAATTCTTTTATCCGGAGCTTCTCGTCTTCCGTTCTGTACCGGAAGTGTTGTAATAAACAAAGGCCAACGACCGATACAAGGAAAACTATGGCGGACACAAAAGCAACGATGACATTGGCCCGATATAGGTTAAAGTGAGTCCTTTCCAAGTGCCCATATAAGTTGAGTCCACGGTTGATTTTTACTAACAACTGGTTGTTCACTTTAACCATACAATAATACATGCCACTGTCATTTAGTTGGACTTTTTTAATCTTCAAGGACATACCTAGAGGATTGCCCTCTAGTTGATACTTGGAGTCACCCGTGGGTATCGGGAGCTTATTTGGTTTGATCCAGGTGATATTGGTGTTTTCTGTTATAGATACAGCTGCTACACTATCATTACAGTGAACTGTATAATCATCATTTAAATAAACCTGAAGATAATATGTAAACAAGTTCGTTTAAAGGATTTCCCGCGAAGTAAATAAAGCCAGAAGCTACGGAACAATATATCTGCTCATTTAAATGTATAGGTTTATAGAGCAATTAAAATAGCGGCAATGATCCCCAGGGTTCTTTGGCGTTAATTCGGTGAATGATGGAGAAGAAAATATGCATAAGTTGCTAAATATTACAAACTATTACTGTAAAATGAGAGCAATAGTTATTAATGTTAATGGGCTGCGTTAAAGATACATTATGGGAGATAAGATAAAGAGATGGCAGTTCTCACTATAATAGTTAAAAACTAGATAGTGTAAAGGTAATTTGATGAAAATTTCAGTCAAATTGCTCCACTTTTAGCCGAGAACGAAACTAGTGGAATATTCGCATAGACTCGGTCACCATTACTAAAATCATTAATATAAACAGCATAGTCTCGATTATCCACTTGATTGATTTATGTATAAATGGCCGTTAAGTGGCATGTAGGAATTTAATCCGCCAATATCGAAGGCTAGCCTTGGCATCAAGAGTTTATTATGGTCTGGATAAGTTAATTAATATCTAATTGATTATTTAAATAACATTTCAGGCCTAAAGAAAGACCTGTAATAAGCAGATTTTGCTCTTGCATAATGCTATTTTAATTCCGACAATATACCCTGAGCTATCGTCCCCAAACCTGGCTAATAACCATGCATAATTTTTTCACATTCTTGCTTCTGTTTGAGATGTGTTACTAGAATCATAGCAGTTCTCCGGTAATATTTGGATGGCATAGTTTCGAGATCATGGACTTGCAAATGTTTTACATCAAACATTCCAGCCCCCCCCCCCCCCCGTGCGACTCTTTGCTGCTGCGGCCGCACTGGAATTTAACTATTTATATATTAGACCGGGCCGACCTTCGTTTAATAGAAAACATGTGCTTTAAATACCTTAAATATGACCCCAGACCACACATCTTGATTTAAATACATTGAATATGGTAGCAGAATTTGGCGTACTAATAGTTTTGTAAATAATTTACCTGAAATGACCATTCTGGATCTGTAAACCAATCTGCTTTAACGTTTATTAAGATAAAGAACAATATTACCAGACCAACAATTGATTTATTGCGATGACCCATTTCTTGTGCAGCAACTACAACAGAACAATTAAATGTAACAATTAAATGTTACCCAGAGAGGTAAGACACTATCTCGTTAACCAGGAGGTCTCGAGTTGGCTCCTGGTGGTGCTTGGGGGGATTCCTCGGATTTTCCGTCGTGCACCCATCCCCCATGTCACTGGTAGTGGTACAGAATGGATGGCCAGGTGGACAAAAACCCCAGACACCATGTCACACACACATTGCTGTGTACGTAAAAGAACCCTTGGGTGTATGACGCATACCTTTCTTCGTTGACCCCGGTGCAGGAAGTACCAATAAAATAAATATATTAACTTTATCGACAATATACCAACTATTAATAGTATACATTAATTTAGATCCGACAGGACTGATATATAAATATAATCTCAATAATACCTTAAATATAAGTTTACTTTTTTACCTCTATATCATAGATTATCTTGACTCGTTGAGTCACTTCTAACGGCTTACTACAGAGGCGATATTCAGTAAAAAAAAGGTACAGTTTCGTTTATGGACACATGAGTCATGATTGAAGGGAATACCCTCATAATATTATATTATAACCCTTTCAATATTGGCAATTCGTGGGCTACTTTGTATGGCTATTACATGCTGTATTGTATGTTGAATCTCATTTAAACGAATTGTTGAATCGCATAATGTCTTCATGAATAGGTAGGCTAATAAAGACGGGCATGCACAGAGCAGTTTGCTGCGAGAGACGTTTGTGTTCCCGCTCAAATGGGAAAAAAACGCAGTTGGCAGATTCTGGTTTTCACTATTTGTTATTGCAAGATCATTGCCAACCGAAGAGTAAGCTTATCCCACAAAAACTTACCTTTGGGTTTCAAAATATTAAATCGCGTACTCGCCGTTGTTATGACGTCATATTGACGCTATGTCACATCGAATTCTCTATGTCCGTAATACATGTTTATAGTCTAAAGTAAACGTTATAGCCGTTATTTGGATGTAAAGTTCAAACTGGCGGTCATCTTGAAATTATGCTAATTAGTGCCTTTCTAGGTGTCTGATTTTTTGGGAGATTTGTGGGGTTTTTTTATATGCAGAATACCGTACTGAACGTTAATCAACAGCTAACTTTTCCGGCGCAATTTGTTTTGGGTTATGACTTTATTTGAGCTAATTTTACTAGCTACGATATCCACAAACACCCCATCATTAGATTTTGTAGGGCTTTGATTATTGTTCATTAAAAAATCATCAGTTCTCCAGACTAAAACGACAACAATGCTTATCACGTCACGTTTGTTTATTAGACGATATTTCGATGAATGTAGGAGTAAAATGTGGCCCTGTCACGCGTCTTCTTGGGGAAGTTGCCCTTTAACTCTAGATAACTCTATGAATACCCCCTGGACACACTACTTCTTTGGATACGCGCTTGTTTGGGTAATCTTCCTTTAACGGCAGATAATTAACCTTATACTAACACACGCTTGCTTGGGTTACTTTCGATTAATTTTTAGATGATTCTATGCGAATACCCCACTGGACACGCCCTGCTTGGGTAATTTCCCTTTAACGGTAGATAACTCTACATGTATGTTAAGGCCCCTTTGAACACGCACCAGCGTGGGTCAGAGCCTTAAGGCTCTGGTTTGGGTAATGTTCTGTAACGATAGATAAATCTATGTTAAAATACTTTTATTATAAAATGAACATACATATAAAAACCATAATGATTAAACGGACGTGATACATTTTTTATTATGATTATAAACAAGTACTAGCGGATCATTCGTGGACCAGGAACTGTCCATAACGCAGCCATATTGTCGAGTGCAGTTGCCCCAGGAACAAGCATATCAACCATATCAACCACAAGAACAACAAGGTGAATAGCGGCAGACGGTCAGTACCTGGTCATAAAAATGGCGTTAAAAATGCCTAAATAAATGGACAGTAATGGCATTTTAATCACCATACAACTATTTATTGAGATACCATTTTAAAAGTAGGCCTACACAAGAAAAGATAATGATTAAGATACATGACGAGATCTAATTAACCAAGGGGGATAATCAAAGGGCAAGATGTGGGTTACAAATATACAAGGCAATATTTTTTAAAATATTAAAAGCTCTATTATTATAGAATAAACGGGCGTTTGGGTAGCCTGGTAGTCTAATACGTGCGCTTTAGGTCATTGATTCAAGCATCGAGATTTGGATCCCAGGCGAGAGACAGTTTTACCTTCTCCGGGTGCTTCATTTCTCTCCCACTGCATACTAGCGAATTATTGAAATAACGATGTACAATATATTAACCACAAAATAACCTAGTTTGTGTTGAGCAGGCGACAAATCTCTTTCTATATTGACTGTCATAAACATAATAAAAAGAAGCTGGTTAGTCTGAGGTCAGCCCAACATAGGACAAACACGACTAAAACTTATCAAAATTAATGGAAAGACCACTCGTCGACTTGAGCTGCCCTTAACCCGGAATGGACCTCGTATGGCTAGTTAGCCGCCAACTCCGAGCGGACAGACAAATGTTTGAGAAATAACTGACGAACAGACAAATGACTGATAAATTACAGTCAAACTTATATAAACTCAAACTATCGTCAATTCAGACACTGTTCATCAAGAATATATGTCAATAAGAGGTTTAAATGTTTACTATACTTTAAAGATATGTTTCTTCGATGTGATATTTGTAATGATCAGCGTTATATTTATTTTGGATCATCCGTTAAAGATGCATTATGCAACAGCTAAATCTGCCCATTTTCAAGTCTGTCTTCAAGCCTTACATGTTATATAAACTATAAATTAAATATTTATTTACTTGCTAAGACCATAATCAACTTCCGATGTCATGAGATGCTCGAGATTTTCAATGGATTTAAATATGATTGGCGTTTATTGATTTAATTTTTAAAAAATGGATAATCGGGACTTGGTTTACTATCATTACAACGGTAGCAATGAAAATCGAGATTCCGCTACTCTCCAAACACCCTCAACCTCGCACAGAAGTACTTTGATTGAAATTTTCAACATATTCCCTTTTCATTATATATTTTTTACACTATCATAGCGAGAACTGTCAGCTCTTTATCCAAATCTTACATAATGCATCTTAAATAAGACTTTAATTGCAACTGTTAGTGAAATGCGTGTAAATGGAATGTATTTGAATGTATTATCCACTCAATAAATATACCATGTCATAATTTAGGATGTTGATTGTCCAGTAGCGTACGTTACTTTGACCCGCGACGGACTGCACGTGTGTGGCGTGGAACCTTTGGCTTTTTTTCATTGAAAATAACTTATTTTTCTGTTAGGACGTCACCGTGATTCCAAACGATTAGACCCTTATATTTTGCCACGATTAACACAGCTTTGCGTATTTAAAGGTTTAAACATATTTCCCGTGTATATGACATGTGTTTTGCGGATATTGATGGGGTAACGGCACAAACTCTAACTACATCACTACGAAGAAATATATCTTTAAAAGAGTCTGAGTGATTTGGGGACTTTACAGGTGCGTATCATAAGAGGGGTTATCATAGTGATGGTATGGCTTGGTGGGATAATCGCTGCCATTTTCCAGAGCTTTATGAAGTTCATTGAAGTAAATCTTGTTGTTTCGCTTACGCTCTTTCTCCGCGTCACTCATGTACCGGAAGTGGTATATGAAGCAGATTGCTATAAGCGGCACCACGAAGACTAAAGCAGCTACAAAAGCCGTAATCACCTGGGTGCGATAAAGATTGAAATTGTCCCTGTCCAAATGTCCATAAAGATTGAGACCACGATTTATCTTGTGGATCATCTGGCTTCCGTTGTAAACCATACAAATATATAATCCGTGATCGCTGGATTTAATGTCTTTGATCTTGAGTATACCGCCTCGGAGTCCGTTGTCGTCCATTAACTCGTATTTCTCATATCTCAGCAATGAGTAGCCGTGGATTTTAGCACCGCTTGGTAAATGCCACCAAAGCTCGGCTGACGGATGAATATTTACCATACTGTCGTTGCAGCGTAAACTTGTGTCTTCGTTCATGTACACCTAAAATATACACTAAAAATATAGTACCGTTCAGTGACCTTGGGAGGGGTAGGACAGGGATGGTCGACACCCTATTGGACGCAGTCCAACAGGGGTGCAAAATTGATATAAACAACCCTTTTGTTTAAACCAGTGACTAAAGGAATTACTCCTCAGTGGTAAGCGTGTTTGTGTGGTAGTGGTGGTGGCGGTGAGGGGCGACCAGAGGCGCAAACTTGACTAACATTTCTGATTGTTCAATAACCGTGTAAAAAGGGTATAATTAGATGCTTGGCAATGGTTGTCAACGAGGAGAGAAGGAAACTAGTGAGAATAATGGAGAACAACAACATACCGTTCAACACTAAGAACCTACTCTTCCCTAGACCAGATCTGAAACTGCAAATCTTTGAACAAATCCACGCCCTTTATGGACACAGTTGGACTAAGTAGAATAGTGAAGTAAGAGGGGGTCATGATTAGACGGGCCCGGCATCTAAACACTAAACTACATAGGGGATTTATACCAAACTGGCAGGATAGTGGAGTAAGGGAGGGTCACGATCAGACGGACTCGGCATCTAAACACTATTCCGCCAAAAAACAGACACTAAACAGAATAGGATAGTGGAGTAAGGGGAGGTCACGATAAGACGGGCCTGGCACCTAAACACAAATCCCACAGATGACATCTACCAAACTAAGCAGGATAGTGGAGTAAGGGGGGGGGGGGTCGGTCAGACGTACTCGGCACCTAAACACTATTTCGTAAATAAAACTGATACCAAACCCATAGAGTGGGATAGTGGAGTAAGGGGAGGCCACGGTAAGACGGGTCTGGCACCTAAACACTAACCCCAAACGATGACACCAACCAACCCAGAAGCAAACGAGATCATCTACCAAATAATATGTTTTTTAATAAATAAAGGGAAGAACTTCCCACTAAACCCAATTCATGGCTTAAAGCCAAATAGAAAGATTGAAATATCATATTCTAAAAAACAGGAATCAGCTTCGGCTCTCCTAAGTCTTGTCTGCGATATCACTTATGTGGAAGCAGACGTTAAACACTAAGTAGTAGTAGTAGTAGTATGGTTGTCAACGATAGGGACCACTTTCTATCGTTCATTGTTGTTATTCTTTGAGAGTCCTTTCTTAAGTATAAATGCTTATTCTTTGGGTAACTTTCAATTAGTAACGTATTACAGGGTCATTAAGAACTTCGCGGTCATTGGGTTTGGCAGTTGGCATGGGATCCGGGGGGGGGGCGACAGTGGTTTAAAGCGCGGGCGTTAGAACATAAGGTGTATCATGCATTGAGTCAAGTGCCGTAGTTTTAAATCCTCGCTTGTACGTGACAAGGAGTAAGGACGCCTGCCTAACCTCGTGGATTTTCTGTGACTCCTCCGGTTTCCTCCCACTGCTAAAGACGTTTCTTTCACACGAGCCAATTATTGAAATAAAATGGAACCATACGTAAATCCCAAGAAACTTTCTCAGCGAACACCGGAAGCGAACCAGAGATCTTCTGGTTAGTTCGCCAGCACCTTACTCGCTGAGCCTCCATATATGTTTGAAACTGATGCTGTTCATTATAACAAATTCTCACAGAGATTTCATGGCGATCAAATATTTCCAAACAACTTAGAAATCTCTTACCTGAAAAGACCACTCTGGATCTGAAGACCAATCAGCTCCAACTGTAGCCAAGATGGCGACAATAACCACATAAGATATACGCTGAACTTCCATCTTAAATGTCTGTAATGTACAATGGGTAAATTGTTTAAACGATATTAAATAGTAACTACATGATTATAACACATGACACAATTATATGGAATACAATTTCCTCTAGACCGTTATTCATGGCGAAGTATCGGCGGTAGTTCTCTCGTCCTTATCAAACTTCTAAACAATCTGAACGACAGACTCACCTTACCAGCTACCATTTAATTTTCGTACGTTAGTGACTTGTATTTTGTATTCTATAATTGTGCCACGTGTTATACAATAGGTATAGTGTACGGGTAATATTTCAATTATATTTAGTATACAAAGCATACACTGTCAACAGACCATGAAACTTGTTCAACGGGAATTTATAGCCTATGAAGCTAAACATTGCTCGTTACCAAAGGGGTGGTGGTCGAGTGGTATAACACGGGTGCTTTAGATCGTATGGTCTGACAGTGAGTCAAATTGCGTGGTTTCGATCCCATGCTTATACGTGACAAGGAGTGATTGTCTGTTCGGCTTTCTCAGGGTCCTACGGTTTCCTTTGCCTGCTAAAGACGTTTATTTTTTTATTTTTTATTTTTTTTTTTTTTTTTTTTTTTTTTTAGATAAGGGGTGAGTTTTGATCATAGTGAATGGATAGCGGTAAATTTCTTTTAATTAATTCATATTTTCCATTTGAAATACGATAATTTTGGTAAGTGTTTTTGACAGAAAAACCTCGCAGTTACTGAGTTTGTGTCTGGGGTGTGGGGTATATAATTTGTATATGAAACATTAGTCAACGTGCTAAAATACGAAAGCGAAAAAGTAAATAAGATGCCTAATAATATCATGAACCTTATAATACATGTTGTTATAAGGTCCATGCTTATATGGTTTGGGCAACTTATATAGTGATAATAGCACAGTTAATGTTTACATAATTAGGGGAGATGTTGTAGTATAAAACTTCAAACATGATGAAGACTTGCCTTAAAGAAGGTAATAAGGCAGTGAGGAGTGAAGCTTGGGATAGTATTCATTATCAATGTGTTTGTTTTCTTTTTGTATAGAATTGATGTATTAGTTCTTTTGAAATATTGGTGGATAGAGGGTGTGTCCGGTTAGACCATATGATTGACAGGTATAGGTATATATCATGGATGTATTTAAATTTAACATTGTGCAGATGGATGGTGTTGTTGTTGATTCTGAACTCTTGGGTGAAATGAATGTTGTTTATGTGTGTGGTAATGAAACGTTTATAGAATTGTAATTTGGGGCAATTCAGAAACAGGTGATGGTAAGATTCAGTTGTTCGGTTGCAATAGTGGCATTTATAGCTGTTAATATATATATTTCTGTATATTCTGTATTTCTGTTTATACACAAGCAAGCGAACAGTCTCTCTCTCCACCGATATTATTTCACCTCATATATTAGGCAAAGCATTATCTAATCGATTGACCACAATAAAAACATAGCACAATATTATATGGTAAACAATCACTGGTTTACACAAAAATATATATCACAATGTTTCGACAAGTTTTCTCTTATTGTTATCAAGTTCGGGTGGTTATTGTCTGCCTTCGATAAATTGGCTGTGTTTTCATGTAACTGTTAAATAATCAGTATGAGTATACAACACTTAAGCCGTAATAAGTAAAGTAAATAGGTGCATATTGACATAAAAATGTTTATAATGATAGTATATGACATCAGATGATAAAACTGTTTAAACTTGTATTTGTTGACATAATATGACGTCATAGATAACGGTATTTCTGTTTAACGGGGAAAAAAAACAATAATGAAAGGTTAACACGACATTATCTAAATCTAACTCCGTCAAAAATTACAAACGATGGGGAGGGAGAGAGAGGGCAATGGGGTTAAACGTTCACTCGACACAAACAAGGTCATTTCGGGACTAACAAATGGTTTTCAATTTTATTTCAATAATTCGCTTGCGCGTAAGGATCTTTATCAGTGGGAGGAAACCGGAGTACTCGGAGAAAACCCACGAGGCAGGACAGGAGATCCTACTCCTTGCCACGTACAACCGGGATTCGAAACCACGCCTGTTGATTCAATGGCAGGCCGTATGATACAGCGTGCGCGCGCTAACCATTCGGCCATCCACCCCTCCCCACTCTTACAAACGATGGACAATAAATAAGTCAAACGGTAAAACCCCACTCGACGCAAACTATGTCATTTCGAGACAAACTCCCGGGAGAAAACCCACGAGGTTCGGCCAGCGATCTTAGTCTTTGTCACTTAAAAGTTTTGGATCAAAACCAAGCCACTTGAATCAATGACACCCCTTATGATCTAATTTGGGTGAATATAAGTTATAAAGACTTGAGTTTATATAAGTTATAGGATAGATTTGGGTGAATAGTTTTCTGGGTGGGTTGTATAACACCAAAATACTTCTTGCAACTTATTAAATTTAACGAACCCTGACTTGCTGAATGTCTACCCTTAAATAGGTGGGATCGCATTGTGTTCGAGTATGTTATCATTCTGCATTCAGGTGTTTAATCATTGAATATTTGCAACTAGGTTTATAGTGCGTAACGATCAACTATACCATACGATCGGCAAAAGGGGGTGGTGGGTGTCAAGCTTAACGAGTGCTGTTTTTTTTTGTTTTTTTTTTAATTTATGGGTGCTTTTGCCGATAAACAAAACCACGACAAATTCGGCTAAAAAATGCAAATTACAATAATACAGTTTATGACACACTTGTCACTGTTTAATGTGTTGCTTTGGTGTCAGTTGATCGACGATGGGTGACAACACTCATTATTATCGACAATGAGATGTAAGAAAAGAAAGACAGTCGAGTGTATAGCTTGATAAATACAGATATAATTTATATTTTATTTATATAATAAATGATAATCTAAATGTAAGATATTTTATATTGGCTATTCGTTACTTGTTGATCCCTTGCAAGTTGCGTAAAATTAATATGAAGTGTTATTCTATACCAAGGATATGGTGAACCATGATTTTGCACGAAGAACCGGATTCCTTGCAGGGCCCCAATGGGTTGGGAATGGCGAGTGTCAATTCTTCCCGGTGCCACCGGTTAATATTGAGCTGCGTGGAACATGCTAGAGTCGATTTGTAGCACATCCTACTTTCGATACTGGTTAAACATTGCGATTATGATTATATTTTGAGAGGGGGTCCAAAAACTCAAAACAAAAAACATGGCGCAAAGCGCGTCATTGCGTCCGACTCACTAAGCTCCTGTTCTATACGCCTCTAACGTCGATGTCCTGGCAAAATGTCCCTTATACCCACACTGCATGGCGTATGCACGGCTTCTTTAGCTGAGTCAGAACAATACAGTAGGACATTAAACCCCATTTCATTTTTTTTTCATTCGAATGCAGGCTCGCACGAGATAAGCGGTTGTGTCTCCTGCCTAACCTCGTGGGTTTCCTTCGGATATACCGGTTTCCTACCAGTACTAAAAAATAGATACGTACAAGCCAATTGCTGAAATTAAGAGATGTTAGTCCAAAAATAGCGTCGTTAGTTTTGTTATTAATTTTTAAAAATAAATATTTAAAAATCCTCGAATAACAGCAGTACAAAAAACAGACTGAGGTTGAAATTAGTGGTTTATTCATCTTTATAACGTTTCGGATTCACCCTTTATCACATGCAAAGTTGTGCGAAGATTAATGTCTACTCTCTCCCCCGGCATCATCGTTTGATGTATGTCCAGCCTATGCTGGATCACGTGGCTAAGTGGGTAAGAAAAAAAGGCGCTGGCTCGCTAGCCTGAAGGTCGGGTGTTCGAACCCTGCATTGGCCGAGAAAGTTCTTTCGATTTTCCTCTTGTCAGTGATGCAGAACGGAGGGCCAGACAAGGCCAGCTGCCTAGCCGTTCGGATTGGACGAAAAACCGAGGTCCCTTGTACACATAGGCGTGCACGTTAAAGATCCCTTGGCAGTTGGAATACGATATAAGAGTAGGCCGTAGCGTCGCTGCCCGGGCAAAATTTCCCTCATAGCACACTGTATGAAGTATGCCCGTCTTCCATTAGCCCAGGTTAGGTGCAGAAGAGTAGGACGTTAAACCCCATCTCATTTCATTTCTTTTAAGGGAGTGTTGTCGTTTCCCCCTCTCGTAATAGTAGACATGATTGATTATGTGGTGTCTGTCTATAGGTTCTTCCTGTCTTCCGTTTAAAATTGCAATAAATTTAGTATCCACAAATGTCTTCAAACAAAACACAAGTTAATAAATAAGTACTTAAACGATTATTTATTGTCTTTTTTCCCCATCTTTTCGTTTTAATTATTTTTTTTTCTTTGTTTTATTTTGTATGATGATGAATTTCTTAAAAGACGGGAAAACGCAAACTTATGTCCCTTCATAATTTTATATGGCGATTATCAACTTTAAGTCCATATACGTGCTAATAACGGTGAATAAGTTAACATTAGAAACTAAACTATCGATAGAGTATTCTTGAAGTTATGAAATGAAATGGGGTTTAACATCCTACTTTCAGCTCCTACTTGGTTAATAAAAACGGCCTTACCCCATACAGTGTGCCTTAAGGGGGTGTCATTTTTTCCGGACAGTGGCGCTATGAACTACTCTTATATCAAATTACAACTGTCAATGGATGTTTTACGTTCACGACAATGTGTAAACCGGACCTCTATTTTCCGTTTTTTCGATCAACACCGGGGTCGAACACCGGACCTCCAAGTCAACTAGCCAACATCTTACTCACTGAGTCAACGAGTTGAGATAAAACTTCTACTTGCTGCATGTCTATTTTCATATCGTATGTTGATCGGATAATTCACTTACTTGTGTTTTAATTTTAAGGCTACCCCTTACAGTATATTACGGTACGTCAAATGACAGGAAATCGAGTTTAACGTCCTACTTTTCTGCACCGACCGTGATAATGAAAATGACCAGTTCGCAGTGTGCTAGGGATGGATTTTCCATCTTCAATTTGAGAAGAATATAATTAATTAATGCACGAGTTACCGGTATACTGTCGGTAATCTATGCAAGTCGTGGGTCGATTACAACTGTTCATCGTACAACCCACTGAAGGCGGATGTATTATGCGATAAAATCATATCTATCTGATAATCATTTAATCACCAACACAAAGATCATAAAAAACATGTAATAGATCTGAAACGATAGTACGAATAAATTACGTTGTTATAAATGACAGATTAATCGACCCTGCCATAGGCCAAACACGTTCATTCAATCATGTCTTTTATATACAACGTTCGTTCAAATACAATGGTTAGAATGTATCGGGGTCAAGAATGTAGACTCGTCTCTTTCCAACGTATACCTGCACAATATACACTACATGTATATTAATCAACAAGGCACACCTGTAATTTTATAATATGATATATCTACATGCATAACAACATTGATTAAAGACATTATTTCCATGTAATTATTACTAATCTTTTAATGTTTTAATTTCTTTAAAATTACGAATAAATAGAATATTATATATAGACTCCACTAGATATATTTTATGACATATTTACTAGGTCAAATAGAAATTAATGACAAAAATGCATTCTTTAATTAGATTTATTCAAATAAATTAAATAAAATAGAATTAATTGTTTCCCTGCTTTGGGATAAGAATACCGAATATAGGTACTGAACATATCCCCTATAACGGTCATAAATGTACGTGTAGCCGGTTCGTCAAGCAGGAGACGAAATCTGTTTGGGTGTGTTCATGCACTTTTTTGTAACTTTGGTCTGTGTTTATAATTATCATTTGAAATAAACCCCAAAAATTCTATCATTGAAACAAAATAAACCTCATCCAATAATTTAATTCAAAAACAACAATTTCTTAATATTTTGTATATTAAAACTTACCTGTAAAGTTTCCCGGGTCTATCGGAATTGTGTATATCAACCTGTTTACTATGAGTAAGCTCCCCTGTTTTATAGAGCGTGACGGTAGTCACCTACAAACAAGTTTTGGGCTACTGTTTTGTTCTGTAAGCTACGTACAGCATCCCTCGTGTAGGATCGTAAATGAGGCTGATCGGCCGGGTAAACAAAGGGATGAATACACATTGACCTGCCTTTGCATTGAACTAACGGTAATCACTTATGTCTGCATGGTGTATAGTACAGAGCACGCGGGGCCACACCTATATTGGGGTTTTGGGACGGGGGGGCATTCCGGGATTAAACCATGTGGGCTAACCATCTTATTAAAATCATGTGACATAACCATGTCTGAAAAGATAAAATAAAGTGTCCTGTTTTATCAGTAAAAATAATCCGTCTTATCGTCGAAACATTATATTGTAACTTTGTATGAAAAGGATATTAAAAAAAGTTTATCTTATGAAATCGTGTTATTCTATTTCCGCCTGATCGAGATAGAATACGCCCCCCATCATATTTCCTTGTCTGAAAATAATTTGTTACGAAAAATAATATAATAGTTTGACCCATGAGAATGAAATTACATGCACAAATTACTATTTTTAAATAGATAATTTTATGAGATCTGTGGCTGTGAAATATATCAGTGAATGATACTGGTTAATTTAGAGTGAACTGTCTCTGCGGGCCTGTAACCTATGGTTGTATAATTATTAGATTCAGAATTCTAAATGTGTTAATATTGTACTACAGCCTAACTTCCAACTTTTGTTCATGTGATCTATAAATTACTTATGCTCATGTCAATAAATTAAGACAATGTATAATCCAACTTCTGTATTTGTTTCTTATTTGTATTTTATTTCGAATCCCAGCTGTCATTGATTATTTTACATGAACTCCAATATGTACACGGGACGTCGATTTTACCTCCCATACGCAGGACTATACGTTGTCACCCCGCTCCCTCAACATTAAGGTGGAAGCCCGTTCTCGGAGAACTTTCTTGGCCAACACTGGGAGCGAACACAGACCTCCGTATTACCGAGCCAACGTTTTACACATCGAGTCAGCTCAGCTTCTTGAAAATGGGATTTGTTCTTATCCGGTTTCATTTCCAGAGCAAACCTCGAGATATACTTATGTACACGCAACAGCCTATTATAATAGTTATAGTGCCTTTTGCTAATTAAAAATTTCTTCGATTGAATATTTTAGTGATTATTTATTTTGGTTGTACTCAGATACAATTAGGTTGAAGGGGGCCATAGATTAGGGTTATAAATGGACTTCCCACCGAAATAGATACCTGGGACAGCCCCCCCCCCCCTCCCGGCGCCCATTTTGCCCCGACTCCATTTTTCCTGCATTCATTCATTTCTGACCTATAGTGGTAGATAGACCAGGGAAAGACCCCCCGCAAGCCTACGCTATTGGCTGTGTCGTGAATATTCGATTGGATTCTAGCCTCACTTATTTAAAATCACCCTCAATATTCTTATCATCTACTTGTTGGGGCAGAATGGTGTAACTACTGTCAAGTGGATTTGTATAGATATTTGTATGTGGTCTGAATCGTAGATATTAAGTGGAAAGAATCGGAATCGTTAAATTTATATGGGCTGAATGGAATGGAAAATAAATATGGTCTGATTCCTGCGGGTTGCTAAGAGTTGTACAGAGTTACCTTTCTTGTTAACTTTTCTTGAAGGAAAGGAAGATTTAGTAGCTAGCGGTAAATAAGAAATAATGTTTAGTTGTTTTTCATGTGTGGTACTATGTATTAGCCGAGTGTCGTTCATATCACACGTTTGCTACGACCTGTAATCTACGATCCAAGAAAGGAAAAATTTGCACAAAAACACGTAACTGAAAAGTTGGAGTTTTAAATTAGAAAAGGTATATTTCTAATTCTCAGCACTCATTGTGACGTCAGTCAGTCACTAACACAGTAAATCCGTCCAGAGCGACATCCGACACCGTGACCACCGTGTATTGATAATGTTGAAAGAATACTCTTCGTAACATCGCCTGAAAAAATCAGTAACTGTTTTCCATGAGTATGTGCATATATAACTATGGTATATGTAGGGTCTCGTGCAGTGAAGACAAATAGATTTTGTGCTGACATTGTCTTAGCAAAAACTTTGCAGTTTCTGATGTCTTAAATTGTTTTTATTTTTAGCTATGATTAATTATACATACTATTATATTATATAGGATATTTTTTTAACAACGTGTTGTGTCTCTCATACTGGTTCTAAACAATATCTTATTTAATTTTCTCACTAAGATGTTCATTTACATTTGTCAGGGACTGACATGCGACCGTTTAGCAGTAAAAAGTTACCCAGTAAAATTCGCCAAGGAGTCAAGTACACGGACTAAAAGAATGGTAAATATGTAGCTTGTATATTGTAAAATAGACTGTTTATTTAAATTTCTTTTTTTTTATTTCAGGTGGCTTGAGATGTTCCAGTGGTGTAATACTTAACATGGAAGTTTTTAGGTTTTTATCATGTCTCTGGAAACTGTTTTAAAAAATGTCTACACATTTGCCCAGATTGTCAGTCAGGCATCAAGTAATTCAATCAGTCAGTGGGATGAAAAATCATTCAAAAATGCATTTAACTGGGCAGCTTATTGTGAACAGGTACCAGTAACATAAATTTCAGTAAATAAAATGGTAGCTGGGCCTGGGGGTTGTCTAGTAGTGGTTTAGCATGTCTGTAATGAGGTCCAGTGTGTGGATTTGATTCCCCTCTTGTATGTGAATAGAGTAGGGTTGCCTACTTGCCTGTCACATCTTGTTGGTTTTCACTGGGTTTTCCTCCTCTCTTGCTCTCTCTCTCGCTCACATTGATTTTTATTGTCTTACTATTCTGCACCAAATGGGTTGATTATATACGTAGTCTATTGGCAAAATGCATGCACATCATGGAGTGTTTGAGAGAAAATTTGCACTGACAGCAGCACTATACTTCGATTACGAATTGTGCAGGGATCTTTAAGATGATGCATGTGGTAGGTTATATTAGACCTTTCTCTCATTCGAAAGATTAGACACTTACTATACTTCACCATTTCATTTTATTTATAAATTTTCCTAGTCAGACCCTTCATCCTACATTATTTCATTTACTTTATTTTTAGGTTTATGAACATGTTGAAGATAAACCATTTAAAGTGAATTTTGATGAACAGATACAGGAAATTACATCATTACTGTCACCGCCATCTTGTGTGTGTTTAAATCTACAAAGTTTAAAAACAGCATCAGACATTTTACAAGAGGTAGTTTTTCTATTGATTTTATTGAAACCAATATTGAGAGAGAGAAATGGGGTTTAATGTCTACTCAACATAAACTAAGTCATTTTGGAATTAACATGGTTCAGTTTTATTTCAGTAAGTTACTTGAGCATAGGGGTCTTTAGCAGTGTTAGAAATCTGAGTGAAATCTCCCTCATACATGTAGCATACTGTATGGCATAAGTTGTCTTCATGAGTCCAGCCTGTTCATAAACATTAGACATTAACATTGATGCCATTTCAACTGTACATTACTACACGATTTTCCAAACGTACAACCAGGAATATGCCCAAAGCCCATATCATTTCAGTGTAGTCAGTATCCATATATAATAAGTACCAAATGCTAAAGGGTTAACATTCATCAGTATATTTTATTTTCTAAAAATTTCAGAGACTATTATTGAATCCTTGTTTAAAGTTAGAAATGTTTGATAGACTTGTTATTGGTAATAATGGTGGTACAAGTATTACATCAGATCATATCTCACAGGTATATACATGTAGCCATGTTATTTCCTACTTTCATTTGATAAAAACAACCCATATAATGCCAATTTCTATTATCGCGGGTCAGTAGTAGTAGTCTGATGAAGATCGGCCTACTTCACATAGAGTGCTGTAAAGGTCCGTGCTCACGGTGCGACTTGTAGTAACTACTTGTAGTATCGACCCGAGTTGCAGCGTGAGAACACCCTAGTCGTATCAACTTTTACAAACTCCCAAGCAGTTGAAAGCGAGTTGGATGAGTTCTCTTTTTCTTTTTGTTCTTATTTATCAAATGTAGGGCAATAATAGCCAGTGTCTCTTCGTCGCTTGATGACGCCATTATGCTAAGACAAGACATCTGAATGACTAGACACTGTTACTTGTCAGGCCCTCCTCCAGCCTTACTGACATTGGAGAACATTGCTGGATGTCTCGAGTTCCACTTGACCAACATGAGGATTGAACCTAGATCCCCTGGTTAGTCAGACAGCAGTTTATTCACCATTATTCATGTATTGAATGGTATACATACATTAGCAATTTAATTAAGTAACCCTTGCATTGCACATCATATCTACATAGCTACATGTAAATTTTCACACATTTTTTGTAGAAGATCCATGGCTTGGTATCTTTAATCAGTTCAGCTAAATTATCGCGTAATTTACTAGAAGAGATAGAAGAAGATAAAACGTGCCTACAGCCACATCAAATACCAGCACAATCCAAGATCTTATTTCAACATTTTACAGAACAGTTTAAGACTATCCCCAAAATAGACAGGTACTTTTTAATTGTCACAAGGGGGAAGGGGTCTAACATTGCTAGTTTGAGATCAGAAGATTCGTCATTGCGTTCAGTAGTGTGGTTTCAATTCTCAGTTTGCACACTACAAGGAAAAGGGTCACATGTTTAACGTCGTGGGTTTATTCTGTATTCTCCGGGTTTCCTCCCACAGCTAAAGACTTCTACTCCTAAACACTCGTAGAGTCCAAAGTGAATTATTAAAATTAAACTGTATCGAATGTTAGTCCTGAAATGTTTTAAAACATCCTAATGTGTGAATCAAGTCACACCCTTTAAAACAAACCACTCTATGACTCAATTCACACCCTTTAAAAGACCCTACTACATGACGGAGGGTGCACCCTTTAAATGGCCCACTTCATGACTCACAGATATTATATTATATTGTTATTTTTTCAGATTTTGTAGCTATGTTAAATCTGTATTATCTAGAATAGCTGATATATCTGGTGGAATGGTAAGTGTCTATTTTCAACATAATATCCTCATTGTATTTTTGAAGCTTGTAATTTTTATACGCCCAATAATTACTGCCAGAGTTATGACCCTTGATTACTTTGATAAATCTTGTGAATGCTCTAGGAGGCTAAAGTTAATATCTGATTGACTTTAAATTTATGCACAGTAATTAAGGTCATGAGACAAAGAAGCCTTGTGATTTTCAGCGATATCAGATAATTACTGCCTGAGTTATAGCCCTTTATATCTTTGAAAAGTCTTGTGGATGCTCTAGAGACTAAAGTTGATATCTGATTGACTTTAATTTTACAAACAATGGTTAATGTCATGAGACAAAGAAGCCTATTGATTTTCTGGGATATCTGATGATTTCTGCCAGTTATGGCCCTTGATCTTGTGGACGAAGGCCATGAGACAAACAATCAAAACAATTCTAACCATTTCTGGCAATTACTTAATGGGCTATTACTGGTAATAAGATTTTCATGTGTTGTAAATGTTCTTCTTACTGACAAAAGAAAAAATATGTGACAACCCTTGTTGACTGCCCGGATGACTTAGCTGTTGTGGGCGTATGTTTCGTTGCCTGGCAATCTATCTTTTTCTGTGTTGTTACAGGTAATGATTTTATGTCTGATCACTGTATTTTGTTGTGTTATTATAGGTAATAATATTATGTCTGATAGCTGTATATGAAGAGAATAAATGTGAATGTGAAGATGGCTGTGATAAAATAAATCAGATGGTATTATCGTGGATAGAAACAATCGCTAATGTTAAACCACAGTAAGTTATTATAATATCGTGGATAGGAACAATCGCTAATTTTAAACCACAATAAGTTATAATATCATGGATAGAAACAATCGTTAATGTCTAATATTACACTGTAATATAGGAACATACAGTGTGCCATGAGGAAAATTTTGCCTGGCAAGAGTTCTCTATGGCTTCCTTTTTTTTTTATCGAATTCCAACTTCAAAGGAATCTTTTACGTGCACATCAATGTGTACTTGGGACCTCAGTTTTTTGTTCCATCCAACATATATATATATTGTTTCTTGTCAGGCATCTGGATGACCTTTCTTTACCAACACCAGGAGCGAAACACAGGTACTCCATGTTAGCGAGCTACCATTTTACTGACTGAGCCACCCTGGCTCTCAATAAAAAGAAATGTAATAACAATACGTCATTTGTTTAGAGTTTTGCATCCAGTTATTTCTTTGTCGTGAAAAGGGGGGAGCAGCAGTAGCTAAGTGAGCAAGTCACTGACTGGAGGTCCTAGGTTCGCTCCTGTGGTCGGTCGTGAGATTGCATCAGGATTTCCAGCATGGTTTTCCGGTGTCAGTGGTGAGCGACCTTTCAACTAGGCTTCTCTTGTCTTTATCAACCAGTGATAGAATATAACGAGACAATATAACATGTTTTTTTTGCAGGAAGATTTTATCGGTAGAGAAAGGAATATTATGTGAAATATCCGCTGGTAGTAGCGAGTTTTTAAATTTATATATACAGATTTTAGTAGAATGGGCGAAGCTGATGAAACCACGAACTGGTGGACTACTTTCTACTAAATTATACCGTTGGAGGTAGGTATTAAATTATTTTTAATTGCCATTTTATTTACTCCGGTTTCCTCCCACTGCTAAAGACCCCTACGTGCTAGCGATTTATTGAAATAAAATTTAAAAAAAATGTTGGTCCCGAAATGTCCTAGTTTGTGTCGAGTGGACATGAAACTCCATTTCTCTCTCTCTCTCTATTTACATATAGTTTTAAATGAATAAAAGTTTGTATTAAATGGATATGATTGTATTGTCTTGTTCTATTAGATGTCTTTGTAAAGCACTCATTTCTTATAATTACTTCAAGGGTTATTACTCTGGATTGGTTTTTAGTGTCCTGTAATTGCTCCTACCTGTTCCATCCGAAACAAAAAATATGTTTGAAAACTGCTTTGACATTCATCAAGCTGTTGGTGGGTGTAAGTGAATTACGATACCATTCTATGTTTCAGTGCTGTGAAAGAATGTAAACTTGGCAGCTATGAGAATCTTCTAGAACATTTTAAATTCCTTTCATCATCGCAACGATATTTTGAAAACTTAGTTTCTGATGGTTTGAACAGATTAAAAGGTTCGGACATGCTTAGTGTATGGTCAGATATTTTAGAAGAAATAAATAAAAAAAAATGACAGACTTAAAATATGATAGGCCTAAGATATAAACCACTCTAAGTTTTCAAGCTTTATCCAAGAATTGAAATGGGGCTTAACTTCCTACTTTTCTGCTGCAACTGGGAAAATGAAGACGGGCATACACAGCTAGTCTGCTATATGAGTGACATTTTTCACAGGCAGCACTACAGCCTACTACTATTTTAAATTTGAACTGCCAAGGGAACTTTTTACACCCATCTGAATGACTATACATTGTCTCTTGAAAGGCCCTCCATCCTACACCTTTGACAATAGGGAATCGCACCTGTTATTTTTAATGAACTTTAACCTCTCTGGCCCCCAATTAGTAATATCTAAAAACACAATAGATAAGGGGTTAGCAATCCCTCACATTATGTTAGTGTCTTTAACCTAAATATAGTAGTACTTATTGTAAATAATGAGTAGATATTTTATGATGTAATTTTGTTAAATTTGTTAACGAATTTGTTAAATTTTTGTTTTTTTTTATATAAATATAATATTGTTTTTCTTGAAATGAAATAAATATTTAAATGTCAATTAACTCTTGTTTACATTTATTATCACATCATATTTCAAAACATTCCCTATGTGGGGATTGGGTGATCGAAATGCCTAATATACAAAATACTCGGTTATTCCAGAAGAGGGACTTCTAATGTACGTCAGAATCGGTTAGTTTATTAATAGCATGTGATGACGTCAACTCTTAAGTTACTATATTTAGAAACGGATGTTTACAAGACCACGTGATCATAACAAAGCCCACAGTACATGTGTAATAGACTAATTTCACAACGATTGCAAAATGATCTATTAATAGCCGCTTGTTAGATGTATAAACGTCGTGTCTCTGAGCCGGTTATGAAATAATCCAAAGCTAACTACAGGGACATCGTTACAAATATGAGAATATTTACCTAGTAGAACTAGAAGACAAAATGTGAAAGTAACGAACGTTGGATGTAGGACTCTATCTAGTACACGGTCGTAACAATTCGACAGTTAACGGTAAAGACAATTTCAAGGAAATGCGCGTTGACAAACGGAAATATCATGTAATATAATTTACATAACAACTGAGAAGTGAATTTATTATCTTCCTGCATTTCGACACAGCTAACAAAATGGCGTTAATAATAAAGGAAGTGAAGAAATTGGTTAAAAATATCGAGTCCCTGAGCAATGGCCAGGCTCATATACTCGAGATGGAGGACACAATGGACGTCATAAAAATAGAGATAAAACCAAATGATGGCTTATACAAAGGGGGTACATTTATCTTTAAGGTAGGTAAACCGTCCATGGACATTTTATTTTGAGTGGGGAGGGGATATATTTTTCTTTTTTTTATTATTTTTTGTGCGCCCGAGTCTTAAGCAGCGAGAGGAAATATGAGGACCCGGGGAAAACTCACGAGGTTGGCAATTCGACCTTACGTACGCCTTGTCGTTGGTTTTTTTTTTTTTTTTTACACAGAACTTGGTATATATGGGTGGTAAATGGAGAAGCAGCGACTATCTCAATTTCGTTATCTTGATTTCATCTTGCCCTATGCCTATATTATATCGCACATCAAACAATAAGAGACAATAAAATTTTCTAAGGAAAACAATGACTGGTTTGTGTAGCCCGATCTTTCTACGACCGGTCTCTTATCGGAATTCAACTGTGCTCGATAACGACAAGACAAAACTTGTCGAAACGTTGTGTGCTCAATCGCTAAATCGCAATCAATGAATACATTATGACGATATATCGTATTCAGTATTAAAAAAAAAAAACTAAACTGTTTATTAGCCCTATACAATGAGACCTGTTTTTAGTTGTTTATAAAAATAAAACACGCGCTTCTTCATCGACGCATGAGTCAAATACCATGTGTGTTGTGAGTAATTATTTGTTAAAAAAAATCGTTATTATGGGCACGTAGGCTATTCGGTCGAATGGTTTATTTAACGCCTTAGATCGCAAGGTCTCGTTGACTCAGAAAGCGATATTCATAAACATGTTGCTTGTTTTCGTATCCTTTTGACTGATTGTACAATTGAATAAAATATTGTCCTTTACACCATTGAGTGAAGTGGCGTCATGTCGTTCCAACGTGGCAAGCAGTGGAGTCGCCTATCCAACCTCCGGGTCTCCCTACAGCAAGCATTCCTATTATACATCTGGGGTATGTGAGGGGGCGCGGGTAGCACAAATGAAACCGATCCGACTGATACACAGGTCCACATACGATTGACGCAGCCACGATCTGAGCTAACTAATTCTTTAGGCCCACGTTTCTCAACCTTTTCTCACCGCTCACCCTAAATGAATTCTCAACCATACCATTTACCCCCAGAGGAGGTTACTCATCGCGGAGCCGTGGCCGGCGAAGCTGGTCACCGCGAGCGCCGTAGGCGCGAAGCACGTTGGGGGGGGGGGGAATTGGCGCCCCCCTAGGACATTTTTAAGAAATAGGAGCCCGGAAATGTGATTTCCAGACATTTCAGGCACTCTTCAGGCGTTGCATAGTAACTTGAAAATGGACTTTTTCTATAGAAGCCATCCGACATGAACCGCGGATCCTTGCACGGGCCTGCACCCCATGACCACATTGACATTGAATATGGAATGAATACGGATCGAAGATGAGATTCAACAATCACCAAATTTATATTTTAATGAAAATACGTTGTTTCCAGTTCAGTGCGAAATTTGCTCCTGGTGATTGTCACAAACGATTTTTTTTTATTCTCGGGACAGTGTTTGAGAATGCTAATCTCAACTGCACAACCTTTATATGATCATTTTTGAAGTTACTGGGAGTGTGGCCATTCACCCCCTGGACGCGAGCCATTCCCCGCTTGGGGGTGAATTCACCCCAGGTTGAGAAACGCGGCTTTAGGCGGATGGGGCATGCTCCCCCGGGATTGTTTTTGTGGGTAATGTTTTTGGGGTAATGTTTTAAACAAAATCTCTATAGGCTACATTGAAACGACGTGAATCTTTGGCGCGTATTGAATATTCAATCAAAGCAATCATATGTATATATATGTCGATGCATAATTTTAAGACCGACTGCACTGATTTATTTTATTTTTTATTTATTTTTTTTTTCATGTAATAGATTGGGAGACTTGTCTGTTTTAAAAATGGGTGTGCAACACATAACGCTACACGTGACCCACAATTAACGCTACTTAGCACGGTTTTCTCTTACAATCAGGGATAGATAGTTTCAGTAATTTGATAATAAGTAATTATAATAAATGAAATTGAATAGGATGAAATGATATTATGTGCGTTTAACGTCTGTTCTGACTGGGCTAAGTAATGAAGACGGGCATACACCATGACCATACTGTTTGCTATGTAGAAAAAATGCCCGGACAGGTACCGAGTTCCAACTGTCAAGGGTGGTGCACACGGGATCTTTGGGCATTGCCCCATCTAAACGATTATACACCGTCCTTGCCAGTTCTCCGTCCTGCACGGCTGACACGGGCAAATCACATTTGGAATATTTGGGTGATTTTTTCGGCCAACAGCGGGGTTGCACCCAGAACTTCTTAGCTATTGAGTATTGAATCGGCGTCTTAACCCATTCTGTAACAGTTAAAATGTTTAACAACCTACGTTTTTTTCTAACATAGGTCTTTTTTCTAATTTCAGATACGATTGTATCCTAATTTTCCAACCGACCGTCCGAACGTAGTATGTCTGACGCCAATTTATCATCCAAATATAGATACAACGTATGACGCGGATAACGAATTAGATGACAGCAATATCTGTATTAATATGTTAGATGATTGGGAGCCTGCTTATGGCTTAGATGGTTGTATTAACGCCATTCTATTCTTGTTCTACTACCCGGAAATAGAGGATTCCCTTTCCCCCTACATCGATGCCGAGTTATCGCCCGAGGAATTTGCCGAAAATGTTCGAAAGTCTTTACAGGGTGTTAGCATCGAAGACATTTTGTTCCCGCGTAACCTGGACGTCGACGACGAATTACTCATGGAAACGACAACCAGTGACGAAACATCTCAAGGTGTCAAAATTACCCAGAATGCAATTAGCGCTGTTAAGTCCAAAGAGATGGAGATAGACGAGTGCAAGAAAACTGATGACGTTGAAGAATTTGTAAAGGCCATTGTTAAAGATTTTATAGACAATGATGTTGTTGATGTGAATAGCATTGATCCAGATTTTAATGGCGGTGATTGTCAAAGTATTTCCTCTAATTCTTCCTTCTTTACCTATGATATAACACAATCAACGATGCAGCGGCACAATTTTATCTTTCACCATCAATCGCCACGAACTAATTTATTCTCTCGATTTTTCTCCAATTTTTTCCGTTGTTGTCGATCTGACAACACCATCAGTTAGCGACTGTATACGTATAGATTAACATTCTTATTTATGAATGTGCAGACCTACTCTGCCGAACGTGTTTTCTAATTTTTTAATATAGTGTAATGAATGTGTAGTGCAATGAGTATGGAATGTAATGAACGTGTGCGCCAATTTATGAAAGTGTAATGTAATGAATGGGTACTCTAATTTATGAATATGTACTATGAGGAATGCGTAATGTTATGTAATTACGGGTACTCCCATTTATGGATGTGTATTCTAATATATGGACGTGTGTGTTTGTAATACAATCACGGGTATTCTAATTGATGAATGTGTATTCTGATGTATGAATGTGTAACGCAATGTATGGGTACTCTAATGTATGAATGTGTAGATCTTTTATAATGAATGTAATGTGCACATCTACTGATGTATATTCTAATTTATGAATGTATATTCTAATTTATGAATGTGTAATGTGATGAATGTGTAGATCTACTGTAATGAATGTATATTTTGAATTATAAATGTGCTATGCGATTGTTTGAATTCTGTTATACATATATAAATATACATTTTGTAAATAACAAAATGAATAACTTGTGATAATGCATTTGATATAACTAATACATGTTATACGTTGTTGTCACGTTATTATATAATCGTTTAGGTGGGACGAAAACCTAGGTCCCATGTACACATTGATTGGCTGCCGTGCACATAAGTGAACCATTCAATTTGGAATTCGAAATAATTGTAATCCGCATCTTAGGATAGGTCGGATAACCGTAATCACGGGTATTTTTTTTATTTTAGCCTAATGAACTGTTTATTTTCATAATGACGTAAACATTGTGTAAGTTACTATTTATAAGCCTCAGTCACGTGTAGATCATTGATCTGTTATTGGTTCGATCTCTAAAGCTCCATACTTCCAATACGGTTCGATCTATATACATCTACTACAGAGAGAGTCTAGGTGACTCAGTGAGTAGGGCGTTTGTCCACTAACCTGGGGACCCGTGTTCGATCCGTGGTGTAGGCGTTTCAAGGGAATCCTTGACAGTTCGGATTTTACTGGAAAATTCTGGGAATATTCTTGACAAACACTGGGAGCGAACCCGACACCTTTTGGTTAGCCAGCCAACGTCTTACTCATTGAGTCACCGCGGTTCTCCAGTAAATTTTATTGAATTGCCATGGAGAGAAATGGTGCTCAGCGTCAACTCCACACAAACTTAAGTTATCAAACATAAGCAAGGCTGACACTTTCACGATTCCGTGGTACGCATTGGCACGACTCTAGTCGGCACGACACCGTCCGATTTGCGCAAACTCGTCGGGCCAATGCGGGAAGTGCGTAAACAATGCGCAAACTATGCGTGAACTCGTCGTGCCAGTTCGTGTCAATGTGGACACTGATGGGTACGACAAAATCGTGGCCAAAAGTCGTGCAAGTGTCAGTCTGGGTTAAGTTATATTTAGGGAGTAACGTATGGTTCAATTTTAGATCAATAATTCGCGGGGGTTATAAGCTGTGGGAGGAAACCAGGGAATCCTCTCGGCCAACACAGGGCTCACACAGGATAGCGAGCCAACGTCCTACCCACTGAGCCATCGTGGCTCCTGACAACCCAATAAACCAGTCACTTTAGAAATAACAAAATGATAGTTGTTTTACATGGAGATCACATACCTGATAGCGTCATTTTAATATTTATTGATGAGTTGTTCATAAATGATTCATCCACAGAATTACAAATGAATCACTTGGAACCATAGATAAACATTGACGAATAATAGAAAATGCGTCTGTGGAATAAACATCTGTGACGTCATTATGTCTAAATGAGACCAATATATTCAGAGTCTACACTGGAGACGAATTTGATCATTTTTTCGGAGTATATTATATTGAATAAAAAATCAACACGTACTGGTATCCCACCCCTCATCCAGCCTTCATCTTGATTAGGTCAGTATGACGTAAAACCGATTTGATTTCCCACCCAGTCGTCAATCGATTTGCCATATGGATTGAGTTACGGAAATAAATTAGATCGGAAATGAGCGGTTGGTGTAATAACAACATGGAGTATACAGGCTGTAATAGAGGCACTATAAAGTCTGGTCTATTGTGTTATAGGTAACACGGTTCCATGGGAACCAACGTGTGTGTATGTGTGTTTTGTATTCTGAGGAGGGTGTGATGCGAATGTGATCTTTAGATTAAATTGTTTTACGGGGATGGAACTTCATTTAAGCTCGCTAAGATATGATCCCAACCAAACCAATATCACACGTTAAATATGAATTTCATTCTGATAAGCCTGTAAAAAACTGGCATTTATGCTATGCTGATTATTCCACATGTCCCCGCCTGTATAATATTTTATAAACAAAGCTATCATTATTTCAAGAACTGTAGTTACGTTCAGAACTATCATTCCGTTCAGAACTATCATTCCGTTCAGAACTATCATTCCGTTCAGAACTATCATTCCGTTCAGAACTATAATTCCGTTCAGAGCTATTATTATTTGTAAAACTATAATTCCGCCCAGAAATATCATTCCGACCAGAACTGTAATTTCGTCCAAAAATATCATTCCGATATCACTCCTTCAGAACTACAACTCTGTTCAGAACTATCATCCGTTTTGAACTATTCCATTTAGAACTATGATTCCATTCAGAACTATGATTCCATTCAGAACTAAGATTCCATTCAGAACTATCATTCCGCTTAGAAGTAACTATGTTAAAAATGATAATTCCATTCAGAACTATAATTCGGCTCTGAACAACCATTCCATTCAGAACTGTCATTCCGTTTAGAACCCTCATTCCACCATGAAAATGATAGATTCCGTCGCCATCCCACCACCCACTGCCTTTTTATATTGTTATCAGATGATACAGAGAGAGAGAGAGGGAGAGAGAGAGAGAGAGAGAGAGAAATTGGGTTAAACGTCCACTCGACAAGATGATACAGACAGGACAGCTTATCGTAAGGTTAATAAAAAAGAAAATGTTACTGGACAAGAAATATGTTAAGCGCTACGTAATTATCTCCCTTTATACTGTAAAGAGTGAGGTATCGTCGTTTATTATTTAGTGGGGTGGCGGTGGCTCAGTTGGCTCGCTAACCGGAGAGTCTACCACGTGACAACGTAATATAGTCGTTCGGATGGGACGAAAACCTAGGTACTGAGTACTCATTGGTGTGCACGTAAAATAGCTCTTGACATTTGGAATTTGATAAAAGAGAAGGGTTAATTTTACATTATTTAACAATGGTTTGTCGTTAGTTGAGGTTATTCTAAAGTATTTACTGGAGACAGAGGGTCACTGGGTTAGCAGTACTGGGTCAGCCATTAAGGAAAATTAGCACGTGCCTAGGGCATCATGGGTGCACCAAATAATGTCTGGTTTGTTAGATGCCAATTTAAAATATTTAATTAATTTTCCATTATTCATATCCAACGCCGGATTAACCACGGAAAACCATGTGGCACATGACCCAGGGCCCCCAACATTAGGAGGCCCCACACAAAAATCTCAGTTGCGCGCCTCGAGCATGGTCAGACCAAGGACTCCAACGGCCGGTGACCTAGAGACAGGGCCCCTCCGGTGTGTCGAGATCGACATCCAAGAATTCGGTGTTTTCCGGTAATGGGTGTAACACATGGTCTTTTATTGTCGTGAGATCTTCTAACGGACCGATCATCGTCTAACTCGAATTATCGTATAATTACCTGTCCCCATCATTTCGAGTAGCGCGAATTTTTCCTCAGGTAGACGTACGATTATATATAGACTGTAGTTGTTGATATTTGTTATGGGTATAAGCTGAATTTGATGACATGCACATCATGATCACACGAAATATTCAGATTTCTTGATTAAATCTCGTATTACCATTTGGTACTTACAGTGTTGGTCGTAACGTGACGGCCTCCATTCGTCAAATCATCGTGGGGATAATATAACTATTTTTTAATTAAAGTCACATTTGAAAAGATTTACGTTGCTATTCAAATCATTTAGTTGAATTTTTCCATTTTGTTAAAATTAGGTGTGTTAAGATGAAATTTGTATCATCAGTTAATTGGATTATAGTAAATACAATTTGTTGACCAGAATAAAGATTGGGACATATTATTCAGTTACAACATGAGTGGCATTGAGCCTTTAAGACAGTAAGCTTAGGCAAATTTTTGTAATTAATCATACACAAATAACGAATGTTTTCTTCTTCCACGGTACTGGGTTTTAAAGCAATGCTTATTGCATCAAACTATGAGCAATGATGGATTTGTGTTCATTGAAGTAGACGGTGGTATGTAAAAGGTTGCTCACACGTGTATGCCATTCTGCATACAGAGATACATCTACTTCATAGTCCGAGAATAAATTTCTGGCCTAAATGGCCGCTATATCCAAAACTAAGTACATGACTTGAGAAATGCTGTTCAACTCCGTTTCACATCTGCCATACCCACAAATTCTAAATAAAACTAACTCAGTTCCATTCATAAATACAAGCAGAATAAATACTTCTAAAAATTTGAAGTATGTTTAGTGTTTTCAACTAAAATTATCAATTTAGATTTTAAAGCGGTAATTTCATATTTTCTAAGAAAGTCAAAACTTAATTATTTCGATGTATTTTGCTCAATAGGTTGTCAACTCACTATTATACGATCATGGGCATTATTTCCCATACTTAGAAATCTTTCACCCGGAAATAATAACACAATTACCGCCATTGTTTTTCTATTCCCCCCCATGCAATAGCTATCTTCCAACGTTTGAATTTGAAGTTGAAAATAATATTTTTGCCAATTTCTCAACTGGCAATAGTAAACTATAGGTTTAATAAGATTATTCTTTAACAAGGTAGGACTGTTTTTATATACCATCTATTTTAAGGCTTTATTTTAATAGACTTTAAAAATATAACTAAAAAATATGAAATTACCGCTTTAAAATGGCGGTCAACTATCTTAGTGTCTGTTGTCAAACGGAGCTAACTGTAGACAGACAGCCTAAGTTTAGTATGAGTGTATGCCCGTCTTGATGTAGAAAATTAGGACGTTAAACCCGATTATATTTCATGTGATTAGACACCCAACTTCAATAATTCATTCATTGTGTTAACTATGTTGACTCCTCGGAGTGGTACATGTATATCGTACGATGGACTAAACTCCTTCAATTCAAATATTTACTGAAATGGGATATTTTATTTGATATAGAAATAATTTGAACAAACATGTCGGGTACACTATAGACACCCAAAACACTCCAAAAATACTAGATACCTTTTCACATATGTTTTGCATATAATTTAACGGGACTCGCACTAACCGGGACGTCGTAAACAGAGGTGAAACTCCTGAGTTACGTGCTCAAAACGGCGGATACTTTTCAAGGGTTAGGCGTATAGCGTATCTGTTTGTGTCTTTTTTTCTGAAATGAAATAAAATGAGGTTGAACGACCTTCCTGGTTTCCATTCCATGTCCGGTCTGTCATAATAAATATTCAGATCCTCTTCCATTTAGCTACTTCTTATATCTTAGCAGATGAAGGTGTTAAAAATACACTTTCAAAATTACAAGGCGTTGGAGAATGGCCTTTACACCCCACCCCCCGCCACAACCACCTTAAATACGCCCTTCTACTGTCCTGTAAGTACGAAACTAAATTAAACGCAAAAGAAAAGTCTGAATTAATAAAAAAAAGAGTCTAAAGTAAGCAGAAAAAAGGGGAAATAGAAGAACTTAGTCAACATGAATTGTTTAACTCCGTACACTTCAGATAAAAAACGAAACGACCGACAAAGAAGCAAGTGAATAGAGGAGAGAAAGGAGAAATATACGTATTCAGCATATCATTTCTATATTATCATAATTTACGATATTAAATAAATATTTACTGTATGTCCATTGGTTGATAACTGTGTCCATTATGGGGTTTGCGATGGGGATGAAATAAACTGAAGTTCTTTTCCAACAAATCCATGAATAAAATAAAATGCTGTCTAACGTCCTACTATTCTGTATCGACCGGGATAACGAAGACGGACGTACGCCATGCCATGCACTATGCCACATTGATCAGCAGTGAATATTCGCTAGGCCGCTACAGTCACTGATAAGGATGACATCGACGTGACTATATTATTTTCTCGGAGTTGTAATTATTTCAAACGTTAACGACGATACGTGAGATAAATTTTTAGAATTGCATTAATAAACTAGTATAACGGTCACAGTAGCGACCGGTCTCGCTAAGACGATACGGTCACCAGACTGGAGTTACAGTGAACAGTAGAAACATTTAATAAGAGAAGGGTTAAATGTAGAAGATGACAGGAACACAGCAAAAACGCGTGTAAACTATAATTATGTAATATCGTTACATTAAGTATAAACTCAAACAGTTAAACGTCTTGATAGATTAGTGAGATATCAATTCGGACACTGGTCAGTTCATACAATAACTTTACCCTAAGTTACATGATAAGTACAATGGCTACTAACGCTATACCACGTATAAAGGGTTAAAATTGAAGTGAGGGTTATGAAGTTGTGTTCATTATTGTATGATAAGTATACACTTTTATGAACTAAACGGCCATCGGTCTTAAGCCCCGTGAAAAAAGGCACAGAACTAATGTCGGAGCAAAGACACCCGTACCTTGACATAGAATATAACAATCTTGGGAAAATGTAAACGTATTAAGTATAAAGTAAAGGAATATAGGTAAAGTAAATATAAACAGTCGCATTGACGAGTATTAGTTTTCGGGGACCCAATTTCTGACGGCTGCACAATGGATTAATATATCAAACACGCGCGACTAAAACATCGGCTGACCGACGATCTCAGATCTAGTTCCCCTGGGCAAATAAAACTGTATTGAATGCCTAGGTTATGATTTTAAGTGCATGTGACATTCAATTACCGATTAGCTAAATCAGTCGAGATAAGATTTGAGAAGATTCCACGCAACATTCTGGTACAATACAGAAAGTTAAATTAGAAATAGTTCTCGGACCTCTCGTCATCTGACAACATGGTGGAAGATTATCTGGTGGCCAGCGATTATGTGCTGATTGGTATTTATTTCATGCTTGTTTTAGCGGTGGGATTATGGGTGAGTTTATTTTAATTTAAAAGCAAATCATCTTTAATGGATTAGTATCAATCTGTCGCTTATATTAATCCATCATAGTTCAGTGAGTAAGGCACTTGCTCACTGTAATCAGGAGGTCTAGGATTCGATCCCGGTGTTGACCAAGAATGTTCTCTGTCATTTCCAAGCTTGGCATCGCTCTGTCTGTGGTGCAGGACAGCGCCTGAAAAGGAATTGTGTCTAGTTGTGCGGATCACACGAACACCGAAGTGCAGTTTCTTAACATGCTCATAGAATATCCCTTGACGATTGAAATTCCGTTCCTGTCCGAATTGTCCCCATAACACACTGTATGACCACGGACCGTATGACGTATGTCCGTCTTCGTTAGTGCAGAATAGTAGGACGTTTAGCCCCATCACATTTCACTTCATTCTGTCAAATGATGACAATGAAATAAAAATTACAAGGTGAAGTAAATATCTTGCGAAAAGCAGATCTAGATATTATAAAAATTCAAAATAAAAACAATGCAAATCTTTAACAGGTCCGTTAACTTTAACTTCTTAAAAAAAAAAAATATTCGACATTTAATGGTTTTATGTGTGCAATAAAAATGTCTTTGTCAAGTAACAGCGATAATTGACATTTAGATATGCAAATAATGAAATAAAATACTATGTAACTTCCTATTTCGTTTTCACCAACCGGTCCTGAACAATAAGACATAAGTCCTTGCCCCTCCCCTCTCTGCATCACTGAAGGTAAGTCAGACGGTAAAATCACGGGCGGTGGTGGGGGAGGGGGTGGTTATTGATCAAACCCGGGTTTGAACACAGAACGTACTGGTTGTTTTAATATGTGCATCAAATCCGCTAATATATCTAGAATTGTGGATCAGATTCGTTCCTCTCTCCAACCCTAACCCCTGTTTAAAGTTACATTATGGGAGATAAGATAAAGAGATGGCAGTTTTCACTATAATAGTTAAAAACTAGATAGTGTAAAGGTAATTTGCTGAAAATTTCAGTCAAATTGGTCCACTATTAGCCGAGAAAAAAAGCGTTTGAAATATTCACATAGCCTCGGTCATCATTACTCAAATCATTAATATACACAGCATAGTCTCGATTATCCACTTGATTGATTTAATTATCAACGGCCATTGAGCGGCATATAGGAATTTAATCCGCCAACATCGAAGGCTAGCCTTCACCTAGAGAGTTTATTATGGTCTGGATATGTTAATTAATGCCCAATTGATTATTTAGATAACATTTTAGGCCTAAAGAAAGACCTGTAATAAGCAGATTTTGCTCTTGCATAATGCTATTTTAAAGAAGTATCGAGTAACATTTAGAAATAGGGCTGGTCATGGTTCAAAACAGATAATGAAAAATGAACATATTGAAATTTGAAATTTCATTCAAATTACGTTATTCTGAGCGAAGCTATCACTGTTTACAGATGTAGCGTAGATTACCATAATAACCGTACTTGACCATTGATGTTAAATCTAGATTATCCATTTCTAAATACAATTATTAAATGGCGATCGCGTTTGAATTCATTTAAATGTCGGTCACCCGATGGTCTATAGATCTGATCACAAAATTGTCATGTGAAAAACTTCTAAATAATAGTTTATATAAAATTTGAATCCAGAATAACGATCTGCAACTGATAGATTTAGCTTTTACATAAATTGTATTTACGAAGATATCATGATTTGAAAAATGAGTAATGCAATGAACCGTCGGCAACTTTAACTTGAATAATTCCTGGATGAAGATAAAGACAGATCATTACAATTCGATACCAACACCCCATTCAGTTGGGATGTTCCGGCGTGACAAGGGACAAGATAATATAGTCGTTTGGTCGGGACGAAAAACCGAGGTCTTGTGGCAGTTGGGATTTGATATAAGAACAGGACGTAGCACCGCTGTCCGCGGCAAAATTTCCCTCATAAGACACTGTATGCTAGTCTTCCTTAGCCCAATCGGAGTAGAACTGTGGGACGTTAAACCCAATTTCATTTCATTTCCAGTCAATTCCTTGCGTACATCTCATATCTCTAGTGCACAGATACTAAAAATATTAGTCACGATTGAGAATCGGAAACCTCTCAAACTCTGATGAATGTATTATCCAATGGATTATAGGTCAGATTTCAACCTGCGTCAACTATTTTACCGTCCTTGGAAGTTTGTAAACCCCTACTTCAATTTTTCACAGATTATCTTCAGATTGTTTGAAACACTATGGATTGTTTTAACCCTCTGTTTAGAAGGTTACTTTTGACCAACAAACATTTACTCAGGGCCGTATCTAGTGGGGGTGCAGAGGGTACATTACACCCCCCAGAAAAATAAGGCTCCCTGAAAAATGGCGGCCCCTATCCTATCTCAATCTCAAAAAAGAAAATTTGACAATCTTTGGATTATAAAATAATACACTATTATAATCGCACAGTCATGCTCTTAAGGCACTGATCAGTCGGTCGGTTTTAAGGGCGCCGGGATCCAAACTTTCTTATATCACTTACGTGGAGGGAGGCTATGACGCCCCACCACTCTGATGCACCCCACTTTTAAAATCCTACATACGGCCCTGCATTTACTTGAGTTTCTACAAGAAGAAATAAATACTCTGTAAACAGTTCTATTGATAAAATAAGCCGCATAATTGTCAGGGACGTGTGTTCAGAAAATTGATATTTTCTTGGGCTTAAAAGTTGTTCACCTGTGTCTGTATATAGCGATACATACTGTAACCTAATTTTATACACGTGTTGTCGTGTTCTTCGTTAAAGATAAAAACCCGACCGAGAGCAACAAAGTATACATAATTAACAAGAACCCCGATACCCACCAAACCAAGTAACCTGATACTTGCAGGAATGCCAAACCATACATAATTTACTAGAAACCAGGGGTCTGTTTCACGAAATTTTAGTAATTTCATTGGATAATATAAGGTTGATTTTGGTGCTTAGCCAATCACATTTAAATATCTACTAAAATTTAGATTTTTTCTTTAGTTAAGATTTCGAGAAACACGGCCCTGGTACCTGTTCTGTCGTGGTACCTTCTTTTGATTAGATACCAAAACAACCGATCCTTGGCCTTGATTTTACAACTAAAAGGGTAGGCATGCATAATATGCAAAACTCAATAGATCTAAGTAGTAAGCAATAGATAAGTGTATTTTATTTTTAACATTCGGCGTTCGCGAATTGTCACTATATAAAAGCTATCGAATGTGATGAGACTAAGTGAGGAAAGATGGTGGCTCATGAGCCTGGAGGTTAGGTGTTCGATCCCTGCATTGGCTGAGAAAGTTCACCGGACTTTTCCGACGTGGTTTTCCCTGTCAGTGGTGTCTGACAAGTACAGCTGTCTTGTCGTTTAAATGGGGTGAAAAACGATGTCTCGTGTATACATTGGTGTGCACGTATGCACTTAGAAGATTCCTTGGCAGTTGGAACTCGATATAAGAATTGGCCATAGTGGCCAGATAGAATAATGGTGACACTTCTATTCGGAGTTCATATTTTTTAGAAATACCTGTCATTGACCCTTCTACCCTAAAACTTTATTATTCTAAGCTTCGTCCTTTCTGTTGTTTAATATATAACGCAACCTACTGGGTGTCTGTTTGATGTGTGTCCAATCTGAATCGACAACACACATCTTCTACTTTGGTCAATATTTACGCAAGATGAAACACAATATATGCCCTAGAATAACCTCCCCTAGAAAAATCGGTTGTTTTTAGAATATAAAACAGTTTTTATTTGTTTGGTAATGATATGTCTCCCATAGAACCCCCTAGAAAATGTGGGAAAACATGTTTTGCGATTTTAGAAATGACCTTTTCTTGTAATTAAAGCATGGATGATACAATGGTCGTTTCCCGAATATAGAACAGTTTTTACTTGTTTGGTACAAATATACCAATCCAAAGACCCCCACAGTAATTTTTCATTTTGCCTATTGCATATCATTCTTTAAGCCTGAAAGATATCTAAATTATTAATTAGACATTAATTAACTGTTCCAGGCCATAATCAACAATCGATGCCATCGTTGGCCTACGATTTAAGGTAAAAGTAGATAACCGTGACTATGTTTTTTTTTTATCGTACTGACGTTATAAATGACGAGACTAGCCTAAAATTTAATCGTCAATATATCGGTTCCGAGTGAAGCAATTTGAACTTTTCAACATAATATTCCCTTTTCATTATCTGGTTTTTTTTTAACTATGTCAACTTTCTATAAATCCTACATAATGCATCTATAACTTAACGAAACAGCAAAGATTGAATGAAATTAGGTTGTCTGTGTTACTTTACAGCCCAGGAAATTTAGGGATATTCTGGTAACCTTTCAGATAGAATCAAGACTAATAAGATATTGTGCTCGATGCATGTGTCTTCTAGAAAGTTCCCGGAGATTATCCAGCCTGATTCTCCTATGGCAGTGGTGCATAATAGCTGACCTGACAAGTTAAAAATGCTTAGTTCTTAGGATGGTATGGTAAACAGAGATCCCAAGTATACCATCATCATAATGGAAGTATGAGTAGGTCGCCGCGTAACTCTCCCAACACCAATTATACTAATTGTCATCCTTAGCTCAGCAAAACGTTAAACCCCATTTCAGAAGCCAAGTAACCATTGGAATATTGAATATTTTACTTACTAGATGTAAAAACGTTTGTTTTTTCAGTCAACTTTCAGACCAAACAGAAACAGTGCAGCTGGATATTTTCTGGCGGGAAAAGATATGCACTGGATTCCGGTAATGTGAACATTTTTTTCTATATTTGATTAGTTTTTAGGGTGTTTTCCTATTTTTGTTCACGACTTTTCCCCTTTCGACAATTACCAATGTTGGGAACGATAACCGATCGACCCACGCACCAAAGCTTCAAACACCGTTGCCACATTGCAGGGAGGAGGGTGAGATGTAGGTCTTAGCTACCCGGATACCCCAAACCATGTGTATCGCACAAGAAGAAGATGCCAACCGTAGATATTTTTCATAAATCTTTATTTACAGCGCAAGAATCATATGGGGTTTCAGGCGCGGATCCAGAGGGGGGATTTGGGGGGTCCCCCCCCCCTGCTCAGCTACATAAAAAAAAATAATGCCTTGCATCAATGAAATTACATCACAAAGTGATCCTACATCAGTATAAAAATGATTTCTCTGTTTAAAAAGCTCAATTTGTATGTATGCCTATGTAATTTAGAGACGATGATGGCAGATTTCCGTAACAGAAACCTGGCAAACCCCCTCCTGCAAAAATTCCTGGATCCGCCCCTGGGTTTAATCTATTTTGGTGCATGCGGGTTTAATGACTACGTCCACAAAACGGGTCGTGTACTATCTACCTCTGGGGCACACTGCATGGCGTATGTCCGTCTTCACTTACTGAACTGTAGGACGTTAAACCCCATTGTATTTCATTTACTCTCCCTTTTCGTTTGCCACAGCAATCAGACATTTATGACCTGAATCAACCGTTCATGAGGAATTTCTCAGGAAACCACCGGGTAATTTCCATTACTTCTTCCCCCTCTAATCAGCCCGAACGCTAAACCCTACTGTAAATATGTCATTTATTTTATTTTTATCTTTCGGAGTTTTTGATTTTGCTGAACTGGCAGACATCTTTGGATAATTGTATTTACTTGTATTTTGTTAGGTGGGGGCGTCTATATTTGCGAGTAATGTCGGGGCGCCTATGTTTATAGGTTTAGCGGGAACGGCAGCAGCATCTGGTTTTGCCGTTGCGATATATGAATGGCATGTAAGTATAGATTTTAAAATCGAAATATTTTGACAATGTCAGAATGTTGAATGACAGAATGTCTACAAAGATACGCTACAACATTGCTATTTAGAACTTACGGGTAAGCCTATGTTATTCGCAACTGTTATCCTGTATCACAATTGCCCTTCATCTCGAACTTCACGTTGTGTACTTTGTTTTACTCGTTTAACTCTGGAACATTGTGCTATTATAACTATGTTTATACACTTTTTATAACATCCATAGTACAAAGATTATATATCAAAAACTACACACAGCTTTTATATTAAATATAAGCTAAATATAAGTTCCCCGTTACTTAGCGTGTGTTCTGGTGCGAGAGTTAAGTTCCAAGTCTCATTGTACAATGAACCACTCCACCCCCAGTCTGTAAAGAAAAGTGGCTAAAGACAGTAAAGTTGTGTCACTCTAGGAAATCTGCATGTTGTCTCTATCCCAGCCCCTAAGCAGAGGAGGCAAATTTCATCGCGCTCTTTAAGGTTTAGATACATCCGCTAATAGGGCGGAGCAGTACAATATTTGGGTAACCAGGTTATGACATTAATGGCAGGGTACCCAATTAGCCGAAATCTGGATGACACCCATTTGTAGCTGATGTGTACACGGTACCTCGGGTTTCTTTCAATCCGAACGACTATAAGGCGTATCCTGTCAAGCCCTCGACGTCTTATCCACTTAGTTGCTATTGCCCACTATGTTGTTATTACTTTACACGTTGTTTATTATGTTTACAATAATGTTATTATTTTTACACGTTGTTTTTATGTTATGGACACTCTATTATTATGTTTACAATAATGTTATTATTTTTACACGTTGTTTTTATGTTATGGACACTCTATTATTATGTTTACATGTGTTTACACATGTTATTATGTTTACATATGTTATTATGTTTACATATGTTATTATGTTTACATATGTTATTATGTTAAAATATTATTTTGTTTTCAGTCCATTTATTTATTGATAGCTCTAGGATGGGTTTTCGTTCCCGTATACGTGGCCAGTGGGGTATGTTATATTTTATTTCTAAAATTTTGGTCAAAAAAGTAATCAATCCAGAAAGTTTATACAAGACCTAATAAAACTAAAAACCACAAAACAAGTTTATGAAAGAACAATTACTGATTTATTTAGGTGACGTTTCGAATAGTATTCTGTCAATGTTTTCAAGAAAGTCCAGTAAAAAATGTGAAGGGCAATTATATGTATACAAGCAACTCAATAAAACAAACCAATGAAAAATAAGAAATAGTGTTTGAAAAGGTGTCACATTTTGATAACGTCCCCCCCACCCCCAGTTACGCCACTGCTTGATAAATTGGCTTAATTATCGTTGTAGATATTCTTCTCGTACTGAATTATAGTACCACTCTTTGAAGTTAAATAAATTGTGTTTTTCTAAAGGAAATGAAGAAATGTGTGATCTTTTTTTATTTTCAATTTTAAGGCCTTCACGATGCCTGAATATTTGAAAAAGAGATTTGGCGGAAAGAGATTAAGGATCTACTTGTCTTCTTTAGCTTTAGTGCTTTACGTCCTGACTAAAATATCAGTAAGTTACAATTATAGTCACCGGCTAGGTAGCAACCAGCATTAATCATTCCTACGGGACGAAATACGGAGGCCCCGCCTACACCTTCGTGTGTATGTTAAAGACACATTGGCTGATGGAGAGAGAGAGAGAGAAAGAAATGGGGCTTAACGTCCACTCGACACAGACTAGGTCATTTCGGGACTTACATATGGTTTAATTTTATTTCAATAATTCGCTAGGGGTCTTTAGCAGTGGGAGGAAACCGGAGTGCCCGGAGGAAACCCACGAGGTTGAGAAGGCACCTTGACTGTTCAATCGTTGTCCATTTAACGTCAACGGAGTAGTTAATGTCTGAACTGGGAATCCAAGTGCGGTAGCAGATTCTTCCGGGAATCTCGATGAAGATTTCAACTAGCTATAACATAACGTTAGAAGATGGGTGGGGTTGGGGGTATTTCGAGCAGAATGAGACGAAATCTTTTTGAGGACTCTCAACATTTCCAGCGGATATCCACCAAGCACCTACTATAGATACGATTCTTTGCCTTTCTAATATTGACGTACAATTTAGTAACTATTGTGTTAGTTTTCCTCTGCGGAATGATGACAATGTCAAATAAAAAATGTGCAAATGGGAGTTGGGGACCTAACGTCATCAAAACCCGTCCTTGATAAACAAATTTATCAACTGAACAATTCTTGTCTATTTCAGTCTGAGATTTATTCTGGTGCCATCTTTATGAGACAATTACTTGGTTGGAATCTGTACCTGTGTGTTGTTACCATTCTAGCTGTTACTGCATTCTATACTATAGCAGGTAAGTGTAACTGTTACTGTTTTCTATACCATAGCAAGTAAGTCTAGCTGTTACTGCACTATATACCATAGCGGTCAAGCTATAGTTACTGCATTCTATACATAACAGTTTTAACTTAAAAGTTACTGCCTTCTATACCATTGCGGGTAAGTCATGTTACCACCTTCTACACCATAGCGACTAGGTTATCTCATTCAAAGTGTTACATATTCTATTTTGACCATTAGTATAATGCAGTGATTCTCAACCAAAGTCTGCCACGAAATTTTGAAAGGCACACTAAGAAAATGCGAAAAGCAACACGATCCGAACTGAGTATTTACTGTTTCCTACTGATTAGTTCATAGCTATGTTTTCTTTATTTAGTTGAGTCATTCTATGTGTCTATGACTAGTCTGTGTCTACGGCTGTATGACGTTTATTTTGAAAAATTCAAGCATTTTTTCATATTTAGCCAGGTGTGTCGCTATTTTTCGTGTGTTCCAAGGTGTGTCGTTGGCAAAAAAAGGTTGAGAACCACTGGTATAATCTAATACATACAACAATATAGCCATCATTAGGACTATATTATGTAATATTTGTATATTTTTTCAACAGGTGGTTTAGCCGCTGTAATATACACAGATACTCTACAAACTGTTATTCTACTCTTCGGTGCCTTTATCCTCACAGTAATGAGTAAGTTCTTTTGGGTGTTATTCGTTTCTTTTAATAACTCTACATAAAAAAGTCTTGTAACATTTGAATCTTAATCGGTCATTTGAGACAAACATACGTTCTTTCTATAATATACTAGAAAACAATGTGCTTGTCAGTAGAGTGTGTGGCACCCCCTGGCAAGTTTAGTATGCACAAGGCTTCAAAAATGCGTTTATTTATAAATCGTCTTTTGATGTTTTCTGATATATTGGTCAGGTCAGAATAGTTTTTATTACACTGCTCTTTGTTTACAATCGTAAGGACCATTAATTGTCCACATCTAAAAAAATGTGTATGCTTTTACGGTGTACAGACATGAAACTAGAAAAAAATGTGACCATGGCTTGAAGGGCGCGGTTTATATCTGTACTCCAGATTTTATGTTCGCCCTAATCCACCTACCCATCCTTATCCACGCTTTCCCGGCTGCTGTAGCTCGGTCTGGAAGCAGTCATATACGGAGTCCCACCATGGTGAGGCTTTCCTTTCTCGGTGTCTAAGGTCCCGGTCTTCAGTAACTAGGTTGGTACAGACGCCTCCAGATTAAGTCCTATTTCATTCCATTTCCAATTTATGTTTTCCATCTTCATAATGTATGGCGTTAAACTACATTTCGTTTGAACTTCGGTCACGTTGGCGTTTTATATTCCGTGTTTTTTGTGTTTTACAGGTTTTATTGAAGTTGGAGGTTGGGAACAGATGATGAGAAAATATTCCATGGCGGCTGCTAATTACACGTTAGCTAACCCTGAGAATTATTCCTGTGGTCTGCCACGAACAGACTTCAATCATATATGGCGAGATGCTGAAACTGGTGATATACCCTGGCCCGGTGCAGCTATTGGTCTTACCACTCTAGGTTTATGGGTTTGGTGTACGGATCAGGTACGTATCAAAACATCTTCAAATAGGGGTGAGGGTGTTTTGTCCAGGGTTCGATCGACCTGACTCTCCAGCCCGCTTTTCCCTCGGCAGCAGTGCAGTCGTAGAGTCTGACAAGAGTCATTCGGACAGGACAAATAAAACAAAAAGTCACGTGTACATATTTGTGTGCATGTAAAATAAATCATGTTGGAATTCGAAGAACAATGGGTGTAAACGCCGCTGGCCGGGCAAAATGTCCATTAATATGTCCGTTTTCATCAGCCAGGTTGAAGTAGCAAAGTATTTTTTTAACTCTCATTTCGTGGATTAGGAAAGATAATCCCGACTTAGACAAGGGCCACCGGGAGGTGTCGGCTTTGTGAGATTTGGTTTTATTGAGTTGGTTGACAAAACGTAATGCGCCATGGGAAAGAATTATCTCCCCTTGTCAAACCTGGTGTACACTATAGTTAGCCTATCACAAAATTACGTCCCCTATTACACATGCGTTTATTGATTTCTATAGATCATGGTACAGAGATGTCTATCAGCGAAAGATATGAGTCATGCTAAAGGTGGATCTGTTCTGGCTGCCTGTCTCAAGATTTTACCTTTCTTCTTGTGGATTATACCCGGCATGATCAGTCGAATTCTTTTCCCAAGTAAGTAATGTAGCATACAGTTTTGTAGTTCATGTAATTTTTGTTGGCCTTGGTTATCTTTCATAAATGACGAAGGACACAGGACCACCGGAACTAGGGGATTCACACATCAAAATTCTGCAATTATGTGTTCATCACCGGTACAAGCCGTTCGGATCACCATTTTGACTCACTGCGCTGTCCCCCCCCCCTTTGCCCTTTACCACCTTGCCCTTTACCTTCCAATATGAATTTCGTTCCAATGGGAGTGACAAGACGTATCAGAGCAACTTATCCAGACTATTTGTGACATTACCCGCACCCGTGTACACATCGGCGTGCACGTAGGACGATAAACCGCATCCCATTTCATTTTCACCCTTGTCACTCACTCATACTCAAGACAGATGGAATTCAAAATAAGAAATGGTCTTACGTATTGACGCTGTCAGAACAATTACCCCATCGCCTGGCAATGTTGGATAGGGAGACTTGCATGGGAGAATGTATATGATGTATGCCCGTCTTCAACAGACCAGTCGGTGCGAAAAGTAGGACGTTAAACCTCATTTCATTTCATTTCAGATGAGATTGCTTGTGCCGACCCTGAAAAATGTGAGGCGGTTTGTGGGAACAAAGCTGGTTGTACTAATATAGCCTATCCTTTACTTGTACTGAAGAAGATGCCAGATGGTAAGTATAACCATAGAAATAGTATATAAACATAGATATAATATAAACATAATATAACCATGGAAATTAGAAATAGTAGAAACCATAGAACTAGCATAACCACAGAAAAAGTATTACCATAAAAATATAAAAACAGAAATAATATAATCATAGACACAGTATAACATAGCAAAACCATGAAATTATATAACCACAGAAATAGATACAGAATGGCGTCATTGCGATATGTTGCGCACTTACGAGGCGTCGTCAAGAAAAGGGAGCATGCAATAGTATATATCTCCATGGTAGAAATCGTTAATCCTGATATTCATTTAAAAGTGTTGGCCAGAAAAGTTACCCAGTTTGGTCCCCAGTGGGACGAAAGCCCGAGGTCCCATGTATACTTTGACGTGCAGGTAAAAGAATCCATGACAGTTTGAAGAGTAATCTCTACAAGCAGCATTCACGAGTTCTTGTTATTGGTGTTAACTTTCGTACTAGGAGTTTTGACGAGTTCTTTACTGTTTAAACATTGCGATTGATTTTAGCTTCCTAACTATCTGCTTTGGCGAGTTCTTTAACATTTGAACATTGTTATTGGTGTAAGTTGGCCTTCTAGCAGCTATGATGAGTTCGCTAACGTCTGAACATTGTTATTGTAGGTTTACGTGGTCTGATGTTAGCTGCTCTTTTAGCAGCTTTAATGAGTTCTTTAACGTCCATCTTCAACAGTGCTAGCAGCATGTTCACCATGGACATCTGGAGACGGTTTAGACGCCATGCTAAGGAATCGGAGTTGATGATAGTAGGTCGAGTGGCTATTCTGGTACTGATCGGAATTAGTATCTTGTGGATTCCTATTCTGGAGGAGGCTCAGAGTGGACAGCTGTGGAGCTATCTGCAAGCTATCTCTTCCTACACTGCTCCACCGTGGTGTTGGGTTTTCTTATTAGCACTCTTCTGGAAGAGAACTACTGAACAGGTCAGGCGTTTATTTTATTTAGTTTTTGTTTTGTTTTTTACCATATGTACAATCTTGTCGTCGTATGTAAATATTTCCGGTTAGAATATCCCAAGTTTGTGTTCGAATCCCGAAGATGGCCCAAGGCATTCACTACCAGTTGGTCATTTTTTTTTACTAAATAAACATGTGCTTAGGGCATCATGGGAATTGGAAGGATGACGAAATCAAAAAATGTAATTTAAAAATTAATTAGTTATTCATTGGTATTTTTTTTTTGGTCTTTTCTTACTGTTACCCTCTTTGTATCAATATACAAGCACGTGCTGGACGGATTGTTTATTGTTTATGGGAACCAAAATCTATAAGTGCCTGGGCCTCTATAGGTCTTAACATATCCGTGGTTCGGATGGGACGAAACCAATAATGTTTTTTATTAAATAAAAGAAACCACACTATGGCATAAGGTCGTAAATGGAACTATTGCAAAAGCATATTCCAATATACAGGAAGAGGCTTTGGCTCTCATAATTCTTGCCTGCGATACCCCTTTATTAGACGCAGATGTTAAAGAATCAAGATAGTAGTAGTAGAGCAGACGGCAACACCGCTGCCCGGGCAAAAATGTCTCCAGCACTGTGTTGACGAAACTTTAACCCCAACCGATTCTATTCATCTGGGGGTTTTAAAAGTTAACAACGCCATTTTCTTATATATACCATGATGTGTATTTGTGTGTGTGTTTCAGGGAGCTTTCTGGGGTTTAATGATAAGCCTGTTGGTTGGGGCAATACGAATGGCTATGGAGTTCGTCTACACGGCGCCATATTGTGGCAGTAAAGAGGAAGATACTAGACCAGATTTCATCAAAAAAGTTCATTTCTTACATTTCGCCATCATTCTATCCGTCGTATCTATCGTATCAACTGTTGGAATCTCCTTAATCACAAAACCAAGACCACCAGAAAAAGTAGGTCCATTCATTTTATAAACGTTATTTTCTTAATGATGTATTAGGTAATATTTTGAAAAAGATTTGACCTTTCGTGCTTTAATTGTTCAACAATAGATAATGAAAAATGAATGAATATTATATCATTGAAATTACTTTATTCTGGGCAACGTTATGGGTGTAGATTGTGTATTATCATAGCAACGATATTGAACAAACAGTCTAAGTCTCGATTATCCATTTTATTGTAAAATTTCCAAATCTTGCGGGCGTTCTATTCCATTTAAATCTCTTCCATCCGATGTTATAGAGAGTTGATTATGGGCTTGTCATGTTACATTTTTATCAACCGTGAATGCCCTTCTGAGGTTGAGCTTAACGACCCGTCTGAACTTAGGTTGATGTCGCCCCTTTAAATGCATTTACTTTATTTTATTATTGCAGTTACGTCGTGTCACTTGGTGGACACGTCACGATCCTCTGGATCCAGAAGAAACTGATTCAGAAGATGAAATGGCAGAAGAAGAAGAACCCGTTAAAAAGAACAAAAGTAGGTCTTACAGTTACATGGGTGTTTTCATCACCCGAGGGAAAATTATGCAGATATGGTCAGCGCCATTGTGGGGAGTTGGGGGGTATTCCGAGATAAGATTTAGGAATTTCCGGTGGGGGGGGGGGGGGTAATTCCCAGAAAAACGCGAAACGGATACATATTACACAGATGGTGGAATGAAATATGCATAAAAGAAAAGGAATCGTGTGTACAAGTTGATGTGCACGAGAAAGACCCCTTAAAAGTTGGAATATCCGATGAAGTCGCGGGGAACGCCGCTATTAGGCAGAATTTCCTTTGTAGAGCACCGCATGAGTATGGCCGTCTTCGTCAACCCAGTCCGAATAGAATAGAATAGCATGGGACGTTACCCCCTATTTCATTTTAATAATAACCCGGATGTTAACCCTTATTCTATAAGTGGTAACATTGAATATGAAATGAAATGGGGTTTAACGCCATACTGTTCTGCGCACGGAATTAATGAAGACATTACTTTCTTTATATAATAATATAGCATAAATAAATTCATATAGCTGTCTTGATAAAAACTATTTTGTCTTACAGAGAAAGCAGGTATCGGCAGAAAGGCTTACAACTGGATCTGTGGGATATCAGAAGAACCGAAACCAAAACTAACAGCCGAAGAGAAAGCTTTCATTAAAGCTAAAATGACATCTTTAGCAGAAAATAAATTTTCTAAACGGGTAGCCAATATAGCGGCCATAACAGTTGCAACATTAACAGCATTCTTGTTAGGCTTTTTCTATTAGATATTGACACGTAGTCTGTACTCACAGGTATTCCAAAAATACAATTTGGTATTGGAATTTCACGAAATTTTAACTAAATATTTCAAGAATGACGCTTTTTCATTGGTTAAAAGCTACACAATTTTTTACTCGGATTTTTTAATTCTTAGCCAATGAAAACGCTTGATCTTTAAAATATTTAAATTACACAAAAGCATAAACAAATTCTTACTTAGTTTATATAGAGAACTAGTGTCGTATGCATGTTTATATTCATATTTTGTGTTATTATTGTTTGAAACCATTGGTTGAAACCATTGGTTGAATAATTGTTTTACAAATTGTTGTAAGTATTTTAATTAAAATATCTTTGGTATTCTTAAAGTTAAAATCGATGTATACTCTAGGCGTTTATTACATGATGGACATTCCATTCGTTAGTTACAAATCTCCTTCCTATAAAAATAAAAATTCATTATAAAGCACTTGATTGGCATTTGTATTTTTGAAGCAGGAACTAGTTGAAGGCACTTGGTAATCTTCTTTTCGTCTTGGCACTGGCGATACTCAGGGTGGTTACGAAATGGTGGCCATTCGGGACAGAGAACTATTTTCGAAGCAGATAATTCTGTTTGCAGAATATGAATAAACCAGTGAACCTTGTTAATGTGAAATACACATGTATATACCTGCAATATTTACGTATATATACTCCAAGTGTTATTGGAGATATGAGTTTGTAATAATAATATGGAATGTGATATTATCATATCTTATATGTACATACACAATATAAATAATATATAATACACCCCTGCCTCTTTTACTCTCATTTGCATAATCTGTGTAAATCTAGATAATGTATGTTTTTAGATTTATTTGTCTTGCTCGAACTTGAATAGGAGGGTGTCACGCTTTTAAACCACTTTAAGGTGGGGCTGATGCCCTTTGTGACAGACATTAGACCACACTAAATTGATTTTCTGTTCTTCGGGAACATCTGTTTTTAGTTCGAGTTTTGAAGTTTTGAAGTTTTAAACAAAACATCGTTTACGTGGTTTAAGTGGTTATTAATCTATCAGGATCCCAAAGAACAAAAAATCATATTGGTGTGGCCTTATCTGTTTATAACAGGATTTGTTTGTACAGCCAAGAGAATTATTAAAATAAAGCACTCATAAATGTTAGTCTCGAAATAGCCTGGTTGGTTGGTGTTGTGTTTTAACCCCTATCGCTCCCTCTCTCTCCCTCTCTCTCTCCCTCTCTCTCGTTCTCTGGAGTACCGCGGCGGTCCAATGAGTAAGACGTTGTCTCGCTAACCCGGAGATCCTTGTTTCATCCCCGTGTTGACCCAGAAAGTTCTTCCGGATTTTCTTGCCTAGTCCCCCCCCCCCTTTGCCAGTGATGCAGGACAGAGGGTCTGGCAAAAAAAAAACCGTATAGTGGATGGGATGGGACGAATACCCGAGATTAGTCTACACGTCGGCGTACACGTAAAAGAACCATTGACTGCTGTGTCGCTGTCCTGGCTAATTTAACCCCAAAGCACATTTTATGGCGTACACCCGTCTCCATTAACCCAGTCGGTGGAGAAAAGCAGGAAGTATGCTATTTTGTTTGGGTTGGAAGTAAAACAGAGGTCCATGTTAATACTAGAAAGAATTCTTAACAGATGGAAAACGAAGAATTGGGCAAGATTATCCTACCTGTAATATTGCATAATATTGCTTAAATGTCATAATTTATCTAGGTCCCTATTCAAAGGATATCATATTATGTCTAATGATCACTTAACTACAAGATTCCACTTAAAAATACGTAACTTCCTGTAGTATCTAAAGGCAATGTTAAAGTGGCAATTTCATATTTTCAAGTTAGATTTTAAAGTATATTAAAATAAAGCTGATCTACGCGCTAGATTTAGGTTGATATGGGACCTTGCAAATCTGTAAATGATGTGATTCTATGGTAAAGGGGTGTAGATGATAAATTAGTGAAACCAAAAAATGGGGTTTAACGTCCACTCAACACAAACTAGGTCATTTCGGGACTAACATAATAATATGGGTTTTTTAAAAAAATTTATTTCAATAAGTCGTTTGCGCGTAGGGGTCTTTAGCAGTGGGAGGAAACCGGAGTACCCGGAAGAAATCCACGAGGTTGAGAAGGCGACCCTATCTCCATGCCACATACGCTCACACCAGGGCTCGAAACCACAGCCGCAAGCCAGAGGTGACCGGCCAGCTAGAGGTCGAATCACGGCACTCTTTTTTTCTTTTTTTCTTTTGAATCACGGCACTCTAGACCACTTAGCCATCCCAACCCCTGAAATTGTAGGCAAGGCACTTGATTAGTACTGATGGTGATCTTGGTCGATAACTGCCATCATGCTGTACAGAACTAAGCCTAGCTCAGTGACGCATACGTACACGACGCAAGAATCTGCCAAAATTCTAAAACTACTCTGACGCAACATATGTCACGTATACGATAATAACACTTGCCAAAAGTCTCTAACGACTGTAGTAGTTTATCCCATAGAAAAAGTCCAGCATAAGAAAGGACAGTTTTCCAAGTTAATAGCTGGAGATTTTAGATTTTTTGTTTTTTAAAACGGGGATTTCTGTTGGTAGTGTACGGTTCTACCAGACTTTTTATATATAAGCCTGGCCGTTTAACGCTTTGAAGACGAAGAGGAGTAACTTGAACTTAATTCTTTGCTGGATCTGGAGAGCCAATGTACGGATTGCAATACAGGGGAGATGTGTTGATATCTTCTAGTTTTAGTGAGGAGTCGAGATGCTGAATTTTGAACATGTTGTAGTTTGTCAATCATTGTGGTAATCTAGTATAGTTGAAATGAATGAATTTTTCTTTATTTTCATAATTGAAATAGCGCCGAATCTTTCCACTTCGGTGTATATGTTAGAAGACAATTGAGAAAATATCTTGTATGTGATCTTTAAAAGATAGGTTCGAACCTAATAAAGCACCAATATTTCGAGCTTTAGGCCTATAGATTCCTGAAATTAGTTCTTTATCAAAATCAACTAAGAGTGTGTTCAATTTTTCAAAATTTTTGTGAGACAAAGTTCTATATTTCTACATCTTTTATCGTGGAATATTCGGAGTACAAACAAATGGATATTTAGCCCATAACCTTCAGTGGTATTCATAGTCCATTTTATATGAGAAAAATCCACTTAAACATCCAGTGGACCTTAAACCCCATTTCTCTCCCCCCCCCCCATATCTCTCTCTTTCTCACTCTTTTTTTCTCTCTACCCCCTCTCTCTCTCTCTCACTCTTCCTCTCTCTCTCTCTCTCTCTCTTATGGGGACATAACTGGAGTGCAACGTAAGAAATTCATGATATTTGGCAGTTAAGGTTACTCCATAATTTACACATTCTTGCTTTAGGGATTTTTGGCTAATATGGAATTCCATAATTTAAGTATGCAGGTAAGTTTTTTCGCATAGTCGAGTCAATGTAATTATAAACTATAGCCTTTGAATACCGATTTATGGCAACAAATATTAATGATTAATTGGGAAAAATTAAGTATTTTTACTTATCTTTATTAAGAAACTTATTATACGGACCTTAAATAAACACACTATAAACAAAGGGACATAACTCCAAAGAGGGCGCTGTTTTTCAAATGGCGGCGATTTCACTCAGTTTTCTGAATTGCTCGACATTATGCTATTATTTTAGTATATAAAGCATGCTATTTCTGTTTTTGGTTCTATTTCAGAATCGCACCTCTACCAGTTCCCGGTGTCGTGGAGACTTGAAATTTTCAGGGGATGTTCCGCTGGGTTCGAGATAACCTCACACCAAATTTTAGCAAAATCGATCTATAACTTTTCATTTTACCGACCTTTAGCTTCTCCCGTGAGATATGTTTATCGGTACGACGCCATTTGCATTTCTTGACAATTTAGACTCGAATAACAAGACACTCAAACGAACTCCAACACTCGGCGCCCCGTGCCTGATGCTGCCGTTCATAAAAGTAATAATAATTTTCGTATATTTTAATTATACGCCGACATGGAAATGTGGTCGTATATTGCCGTCGCCCCCGACCGTCCGTCCACCTATCGTCCACAATTTCTTGTGAACGCTCTAGAGGCTAAAGTTAATACCCGACTGACTTTAAATTTATGCACAGTGTTTAAGGTCATGAGACGAAAAAGCATATAATGGATTTTGAGGGATATCCGATAATTACTGCCAGAGTTATTACCCTTGATCTCTTCAAAAAATATTGTGAACGCTCTAGCGGCTAAAGTTAATATCCGATTGACTTGAAATTTAAGCACACAGTTTTAGGTCACGAGACGAAAAAGCCTATTAATTTTCAGCGATATACACTAATTACTGCCAGAGTTATGGCCCTTGATCACTTTGAAAAACCTTGTGAACGCTCTAACGGCTAAAGTTAATAGCCGATTGACTTGAAATTGATGCACAGTGTTAAAGGTCACGAGACGAAGAAGCCTATGGATATCCGATAATTACTGCCTGGGTTATTACCCTTGATCTCTCCAAAAATTCTTGTGAGCCGTCTAGCAACTAAAGTTAATATCTGATTGACTTTAAATGTATACACAGTGTCTAAGGTCACGAGACGGAGATTCCTATTGATTTTCAGCGATATCTACTAATTACTGCCGGAGTTATGGCCCTTGATCACTTTGAAAAATCTTGTGAACTCTCTAACGGCTAAAGTTGATATCTGATTGACTTGAAATTTATGCACAATGTTAAAGGTCAGCGATATCTACTAATTACTGCCGGAGTTATGGCCCTTGATCACTTTGAAAAATCTTGTGAACTCTCTAACGGCTAAAGTTGATATCCGATTGACTTGAAATTTATGCACAATGTTAAAGGTCACGAGACGAAGACGCCTATGGATATCCGATAATTACTGCCTGGGTTATTACCCCTGATCTCTCAAAAAATTCTTATGAACGCTCTAGCGACTAACGTTAATATCTGATTGACTTTAAATGTATACACAGTGTCTAAGGTCACGAGACGGAGATGCCTATTGATTTTGAGCGATATCCACTAATTACTGCCAGGGTTATGGCCCTTGATCACTTTGAAAAATCTTGTGAACGCTCTAACGGCTAAAGTTAATAACCGATTGACTTGAAATTTATGCCCACAGTTTAAGGTCAGTTTTTCGACACTTGGCCTTTTGGTACGACCATCACCCCATACAATATTTTAAAGGCCACATTCTTGACTTGGACCACCGACCCTGACCCTTGGTCGTGTCACACACGGCTCGGTCAGAAAACGGTCAAACGTTAAGGGCCTGTGTTTGAAGGGTGGTCTATGGGCCTTGTCAATATGAAAGTCGTGGGCCAAGGCAGGGTTTGAAAGGAATAAAATCATGGAGAGCTCTAAAAGCTGCACCTAAAATTACAAATTCAGAAAATCGCTCTCCTAAAAACCCCACCTCAAATATTCTAGGAGAGTGAAGAGTCGACTCAATGTTTTCTGTGACTTAATCCTTCGTATAATAATACAATAGCCTACATCGGTCACTTTATATTTACTTCAAAGTCTCAATCTCAATGTAGCTTTTTCCCCCAAACAATATTGAAATAAATTCCCCCTCATTTAAACAATACTTTCATTAGAAGCAATAATCGCCATATCATGGAATTCGCTAAATTGGATATACCCAGATGTGTAAATAACCCGGAGTTTCCCCTAAACTTTCAGAATTCGTCTGCTCATTATAACTGACTGATAGATGACCAAAAACGTTTGTATTTCTTATTCGGAATCAAGGCTACATTATTTTAATAATAATAAACAATTTACGAATTTGTGATAATTTATTTAGGCTATTAAATTTTCTTTAATTTTTGCACGCGAATTGACAACGTATTGTCCGCCATGTTGGTATTGGTCGCTCTCACGTACGCAATGTTTTGAATCGACTCGTGCTCATTTTATTTTGGTTCCTCCACATACATCGGCCTATCAACCGTATTTCGTCATTCAGAACCAAGGCTACATTTTTTAAAAATTAAGTACAATTTATACGTAATATGAAACGTTTTATTATTAATTAGACAAACAAAAAAACATCTATCGCAACATCGTATGGTTTTGACTTTTGAATACGTAACCCATTCTTGGTTACGACCGTGAAAATAAGATTGTTTCGATACATTTCAATGCCGATTACTGTCGTTGTTTTTTGTATTTCAGAGGAGAGCCCCAAAAAAAAGCTCCCCTCAATCAACAAATTGAAAAAATGGCTCTCCTAAAAGGTTCTCCAAGTTTCGATAAGATGGATGCTTTAGAAATTAAGGCGAGTGATTTAGAAATTAAGGAGAGTGATCTGATATTAAGGAGAGTGATTGGTAGATAAATGTTAATAAACCCTCAATGAATTTGTAAAGGAGAGTGATTTTCAATTTTAAGGGGAGGGAAAAAAACTCCCCTGGGTCGACATTCAGGTGAGCTGTAGGCGCTCGAGAGCGATCACTCGCCTTAAAAAACAATGATTGCGATTATCGATAGCAAAATAACTATTGATACCCAACACAAATCGGTGACCATACATGGCCGTGGATAGTTAAAAATCGGCCACGAATCTGCGGCCAAATTGTAAAATTCGTAGGCCATGCCGCCGAGGCCGACGGCGTGTCAAGCCTTGCTTGAGGCCGTTAAATAAAAATAGATTATTTTTACGAGAATTTTATTAAAAGCAAAAGCGTTCGCGTTAATTCATTTAAAAGGTTGGGTGATATTTTAAAAAGAGAACCGTGAGTTAGCCTTCGGTACGAGGAGCGTTGTTTATAAAATTCGGGTGCGTTTAAAAATATGTACCTGGGTTTCACTTTAGGTGCATGGTAGGTACGCGAGCGCTTTCGCGCGCCTTTGGTTTCGAGCCCTGTCAAGGTCATGTTACAGAAAACTGAACTCAAACTTTTCACCACGATCTTCCATATTGATCTTTCGAACACAGGCCCTCCACGTTTGACCGTTTTCTGGCCAAGCAGTGTGTGACAGGACCAAAGTCAAGGTCGTTGGTCCAAGTCAAGATTGTGGCCTTTAAATATTGTATGGGGTGAAGGTCGTATTCCAATTTCAAGTGTCCAAAACCTGACTTTGAAAAGTTTGAGTTCAGTTTTCTGTAACATGACCTTGACCCTCGACTTTGACCCAGTTACCCTTTTGAAGGGCATCGTTTCTGCTTTAACCTCAAACATCGACCTTCATAATACAACGAGAATTAATGCCATGACAAGCATAAACGTAAAGGCCCTGGGCTCAATGGGAATTTTGGGTTCAAGGTCAAAGTCGATGGCACGGTTGGTTAGCCTTGATTACCGGAGGTCACCACGACCTTTAATATTGACAAGGCTCAAAGACCTCTTTTCGAACTCGGGCCCTCAGCGTTTGATCGTTTTCTGACCGGGTCGTGTGTGACAGGACCAAGGTCAAGGTATGTGGTCCAAGTCAAGATTGTGGCCTTTGGTATATTGTATGGAGTGAAGGTCGTACCCAAGGTCAAGTGTCCAAAAACTCACTTTGAAAAGTTTGAGTTTAGTTTTCTGTACCATGACCTTGACCCATGACTTTGACCCTGCTACTTTTTTTGAAGGGCATCGTCTCTGCTTTCACATAGAACATCGACCTTCATAATGCAACGCGCAATAGGGCCATGACAAGCATAAACGTAAAGGCCCCGAGCTCGATGGGAATTTGGGGTTCAAGGTCAAAGTGGAGGTCACGGCTGGTTAACCTTAATTACCAAAGGTCACCACGACCTTTCATATTGACAAGGCCCATAGACCACCCTTCAAACACAGGCCCTTAACGTTTGACCGTTTTCTGACCGATCCGTGTGTGACACGACCAAGGTCAGGGTCGGTGGTCCAAGTCAAGATTGTGGCCTTTAAAATATTGTACGGGGTGAAGGTCTTACCCAAAGGCCAAGTGTCGAAAAACTGACCTTAAACTGTGTGCTTAAGTTTCAAGTCAATCGGAAATTAACTTTAGCCGTTAGAGCGTTCACAAGATTTTTCAAAGTGATCAAGGGCCATAACCCTGGCAGTAATTAGTGGATATCGCTCAAAATCAATAGGCATCTCCGTCTCGTGACCTTAGACACTGTGTATACATTTAAAGTCAATCAGATATTAACTTTAGTCGCTAGAGCGTTCACAAGAATTTTTTGAGAGATCAAGGGTAATAACCCAGGCAGTAATTATCGGATACCCATAGGCTTCTTCGTCTCGTGACCTTTAACACTGTGCATAAATTTCAAGTCAATCGGATATTAACTTTAGCCGTTAGAGCGTTCACAAGATTTTTCAAAGTTATCAAGGGCCATAACTCTGGCAGTAATTAGTGGATATCGCTGAAAATTGATAGGCGTGTTCATCTCGTGACCTAAAACTGTGTGCTTAAATTTCAAGTCAATCGGAAATTAACTTTAGCCGTTAGAGCGTTCACAAGGTTTTTCAAAGTGATCAAGGGCCACAACTCTGGCAGTAATTATTGGATATAACTGAAAATCCATAGGATCTTCCGTCTCGTGACCTTAAACACTGTGCATAAATTTGAAGCCAATCGGATATTAACTTTAGCCGCTAGAGCGTTCACAAGATTTTTCGAAGAGATCAAGGGTAATAACTCTGGTAGTAATTATCGGATTTCCCTGAAAATCCATTATATGCTTCTTCGTCTCATGACATTAATAAACACTGTGCATAAATTTGAAGTCAATCGGGTATTAACTTTAGCCTCTAGAGCGTTCACAAGAAATTGTGGACGACACACGGACGGACGGACGGGCGGCCGGCCGGGGGCGACGGCAATATACGACCACATTTCCATGTGGGCGTATACTTAAAATATACGAAAATTATTATTAATATTATGAACGGCAGCATCAGGCACGGGGCGCTGAGTGTTGGTTTTCGTTTGAGTGTCTTGTTATTCGAGTCTAAATAGTCAAGAAATGCAAATGGCGTCGTACCGATAAACATATCTCACGGGAGAAGCTAAAGGTCGGTAAAATGAAAAGTTATTGGTCGATTTTGCTAAAATTTGGTGTGAGGTCATCTCGAACCCAGCGGAACATCCCCTGAAAATTTCAAGTCTCTACGACCCCGGGAACTGGTAGAGGTGCGATTCTGAAATAGAACCCTCTTTTTTGTGAATGTGCAAGTTTAAAACATTCAACCAAAACACCCAAATTAATTCTGTGAAATAATTAGAATGCCCTCGTCAAATGGCGCAGCTACAACTCGACCTATATAATGTAAATAAATAGAAAAATTTTGTTCAAATTGTTGGCGATAAATTTCTGAGGTTTGTTATCAATTTATAAGTTTCTGAGCTGCAATATTAGAATACCACTCTACCCTTATTTCTGTTCTAAATCTAAGTCTTTTTGAAATCCTGATCAATTTTTCACCGTGATTGGTCTTTGTTTGCCAAAGGGAATTATCAATAGCCACATCTATCGGACACAAATTTATAATAATTCATCAATCAATAGCCATATTTAATATTATAGGCCTATAATAATTAATAGGCCAAAATGCAATATATTGTCAAGTAGAATTTTACAATTCAAAAATATAAACAATATACTTGCATTTACGCAAACCAGAGGTTGCAGGTTTGTGTCTGAATCACAAAATTCTACTTGGAAATAATTGATGTTGAATTATTATGAATTTGTGTCAGATGAGTTTCTTCTCCAACTCCTCGACCTCCTCCCACACCTAAAGAGTCTTACCAGTCAGCAAATTATTAGTCCCGAGTTTTTAGTCAAATGGAAATTAAACTCCCTCTCATCTCTCCCTCTCTCTTTTGATGTCAATTAATTCTATTGAACTAGACTATAAAATAAACATGTACCGTAGTATATAATAATGAAGGATTGAAGAAGATTTATTCTTCGCACAATACAATATTGTAAAAGTTTAATCTCCAGAAGGAATATCAGTCTAAAATGTTTCAATTCCGTTCAGTATTTACAGATATGATGAAGCTATAGATATGCATGCTGCATATGTAAATTTATGAAATCTGATTCAATCCCAATCGGGAGATCGTGCGTTGATATTTTGATTTTATTTTCTTAATTCAGTGTTGAATTTAATCAATCTGAGTAGGTTCTACCTAGAAGCGTAGAGTTAAATGTGAGAAATATAATTGTGTTAAAAACGAAAATTACTTTAATATATGTTTTTAATTTAGATTAAAGATGAATTGTCTGGATGATCATGATGGGGATCATCATTCGGATGATCACCATTTGGATGATCAGCACTCATCTAGTCAGGACCAGGCCGTCTCATCTCTCACTGGTTTCTTGTTTGGTAATATTGATAAGAAGGGAGAATTGGAAGAAGATTTTCTGGATGAGGTAAGTTTGGCTATTTTGTATGATAAGAAATCAAAAGTGCAACATTTCCTTGTAACTCCGTGAAAACATATTCTAGTAGACATTAGGTATATCTTAGTACGGAAAAGTTATGTGATTAGAAACAGAATCCATTACTTGGATGTTTTCCAACTTTTACCGATTTCACCAGCATCTGTAGAAAAAGATTATTCAACACAATACAGTATTTAGCTTTTTTTCTCAAGCCTGGATCTCAAATTTTATTATAATTCTACAGTCAAATGTTTTTTTCGATTTTTAAGCTTTTTCATTTTTACATCCCTCTAACTCTAACTACATTAAATCATTGCATTGTGATGAATATGAGTAAATTGTTCACAATCAAATTTACAGGAATCCAAGAGACATCTGGGATCATTGAACTCATTAGGTGGTTTACAATCAATGGTAAGGGAGATAACCGAAGAAGCACAGCCTGGTTCAGAAAGTCAGTCGGAAGACACAGGTATGATAGAGAAATAAAATGTACTCAGGTTTAACATCCTACTTTTCTTCTGCACCAACTGGGCTAATGAAGACTGGCATACTCCATACAGTGGGGTATTAGGGAAATTTTTCCAAGATAGTGCCACTATGACCTACTCTTATTTCAAATTCAAACTGTCAAGAGTTCTTTAATGTGCATGCCAAAGTGTACACGATGCCTTGGCTTTACATCCCATCTAAATGACTAGTCACTCTTCCTTATCAGGCAATCCGTCCTACACCACTGACAAGGGAAAAACCACGCCGGAAAATCCAGAGGAACTTTCTCAACCAATACTAGGAGCAAACGGAGACGTCTTCGCTTAGGAGCGAGTGTCTCACACACACTGATTCACTCACAGTTCAATTGATTAAAAGTACTGATATCATACAATAATCACAGTCTTCTAGTTTGATAGAATATTGAATCCCTGGCAAACTATGATATTGTGGAAGTTAAATCTCTTATAACTCTTAATATTGTTAATTTTGTTCTGTATCATTATAAACAAACCAGCACCACCCATAAGTATAACAGGGGTTGGGTGGCTGAATGGTTAGCAAATGGGCATTTGATCATAAGGTCTGTCATTGTGTCAAGTGACGTGGTTTCAATTTTTGGCTTGTACGTTACAAGTAATAGGGTCGCCATTATAACCTCATGAGTTTTCTCAAACTCCTCAAGATTCCTCCCACTTCTAAAGACCTCCTTTGTGCAAGCTAATAATTGAAATAAAAAATTGAACTGTATGTTAGTCCAAAAATGACCTAGTTTGTGTCAAGTGGACGTTAAATCCAATCTCTCTCTTTCTCTATCCATAAGAGTAAGGTAAATATTTTGATGGACATCTATTGACTCCCAAGCAGGTTTATTGTCTATTGTTGATGGGTTTTTTTTGTTTTAAGTAGATGTTAAATAATTAATTAGTACAGTTTAAACTGTGAAAAGTTAGGTACATGTATCATGATTTTGTGCCAAGTCTCGAACGACTATACAACTAGGTTTTTGTTAAAACTATTCTATGGTATTTCAGATTATGATGCCAAGTCACCAACAGCTGTAGATTTTTCTGATATAACTGAATGTGTTGAAGAATCAGCGGAAGATATCAGGATTCGAGAAGCTATGGGAGGATTTTCCATGCCTAAAACAGGTTAGAAATGTCAAATTGATTATCCAGACTTAAAGTCGAGCATAATGAGTAACGGATGAATTCGGAAAAAGTGAGCAGTGTTCAAGTGATATGTAATTCTGTTCCATGACAGTTCTCTCAGTCCTGTTAACGAAATGATGTGAGTAAAATTGTGACGTAAATAAACACGATGAATGTTTCATCTGTCATGGTTAAGATATTTTCTTGTGTATACTTTCTTTCCCCAAATTCCCTGTTTCACTTGATTGTCACTATTCTTGGGAATTGAGAGTAACCAGTATTGAATACTGGAGCATTCAAGGAAACACAAAGTATTTTACTGGTTAACTCAAAATAAGACATGGACTACCCCAACCCAAGTAACTCATATATATTGGAACTAAAAGAAAATAGGTCATACATGAATTAATGATGTGAAAATAGACGATATTTGTATGAGTAAGTCATTGAAAGGGTTAGAGAGAGAAATGGGATCAGCCACTCAACAGCCACTTTTTAGGAGTGGTTGGAAACTGGACAAAACCAACAAGGTTGGACAGGCTACCCTACTCCTTGTCACGAGCAAGTGTGAGATCGAAACTTTATGATCTAAATTGAATGTATTAGAAAATAAAAAAAGTATAGAGTATGTGAGAAATTAAATTTTGTTTTCTATTTTTATTACAGAGGATGAAGATGATTATGATGATGAAACTTCTGATCGTAAACTGATGCCACCTCCAGCATGGCTGCCGATACACAATCAATGCCCAACAGATGGTTTAACATCTTCTCATACTCCGGATTCACCTGGGCAAAAACCGTCCATGTCTTCTAATGATGACGGATCACCATCTAAAAACGCTCCACTGGCTAACATGTTACCACCAGAAATGATGTCTGTAGATGTCACCAAACTCTTTCCTGAATTCAGACCAAATCAGGTAATCTAGACTAATATTTGTCACTGTCGTCTGTCTGTTCAGTGTTAGCGGCTACACTACAGCTGTCCTGAAACTGAAATTTGCTGTATACTGTTTGAATGGCATTTAGTAATTGAACAGATTAAGATAAACTCAAGAGCTTATGGAAAACAATTACTGTATTTAATCAGAGCTACGTTTCAACAATGATTCTATTCAAAACATTTGTGAAAAAGAAATGTTAACTATTGCACACTTGTATATATTTACATTCCAACTTACTTGTACATAGCTGTGTGTGTGTGCTTGGAGGTGGGGGGGGGGGGGCTGAATGGTTAGCACACGCTGTATCATAAGGTCTGTCATTGAGTCAGCTTGTGTGGTTTTGATTTGTCTCTCTCTCTCTTTACTTGTACGTAGTATATATTTGCTTTGTGCTTGAAGTAAAAAAATAGAAACATCGTTGAAACTACTCTGATTAAATACAGTAATTGTTATCCACAGAACGCTTGTGTTTATCTTGATGTGTTCAATTACTAAATGCCATTCAAACAGAATAAATATGTCTTACATAATAAAATGGTTTTACTATTAAGATTTTAAAATTTATTCAACAGGTTTTGAGATTTTCTCGTCTTTTCAAACCTCATCATGTTCATCACTTGTATAAAAGAAAGAAGAAGAAAAAGGAAGACGAGGCGAAGACTAAAACCGATGGAACGCCAGAAGATGTGAAAATAAAAGAAGAAAAGAAAGAAGAGGCTGTTATCAAAGTTGAAACCGAAGTACCTACTGATCAAGTTGTTCAGGAAACGACGACCAGTGATGTTCAGATTAAAGAAGAGCCAATGGATGATGAAGATGGAAAGGAATCTCATCATAGTCCTGATAGCGGTATAGAAGAAACGTGCGATGACGATTGGGACTTGAAGTTAAATCGTGGTCGTCCAGCCTTACCTGAAGAATGTGAAAGTGACGATGAGGTAAAGTATGCAAGAAAATGATATTGACAATTTATTTATCCGACTTTCTGTTCATACATAATTACGGAATCAATGAATATGGTGAAAAAGAAATGCTCCTGTCCACCTGAGACTTCTACTGTGCTCTGCCGGAAACAGCCACAGAATCTCAGTTAAGCCTGTTGAGTTTTCATAAGACTAGTAGCTTTATTTTAGAAATCTGGGACGGCTACATGCAACTTATAGATTTCTAGTTTTATGCTAATAATAATGTTAACAGATCCTTAGTGCATTAACTACATGATACTCGAGTTGTAGGGTTGGTCAATATAATAAATTGATTGACACTCTAGTATAAACAGTACTTGAAATTAGCCATGGCATAAATCAAAACTGTGATACTAACAAAAGCAAGTACTAAGTACTTCAGCGAAATAAACTTTTTGCAATTTCTGTGCTGGGTAAAAAAGTAAAGATACAGGGTTTTCTATCCTCATTTCATCATATAATTGGTGCAGAACAAAAGTGCAGATGAGGCAAATAAACAAAACAAATAATTGAACTCTGACTTAAATTTTCAGGAATTGATGATGAAAGCTACGGAAGCAATATCGTCTAGAAATAAACAAGATGGGGGGAAGGATGGAGAACAGTTATACAATCTGGCACCATGGCGATATGGACCAGCTCAGTATTGGTATGATAAAATGGACGTAGATGAAACTGGGGAAGGATTTGACTATGGTTTTAAACTGAAAACGGAGGTAGGATACGATTAATGATTGTTACTTGGTCGACTTATTCATAGTCTGAGGCTTGTTTGTAGCTCAAAATTTCCTGAGACTAATTCATAGTTCAAACTTACCAGAAACTTGTTCATAGTTCAAACTGAACTTAGACTTGTTCATAGTTCAAACTGCTGAACTTAGACTTGTTCATAGTTCAAACTGAATTTAGAACATCAAAAAGTGGTTGCCCAAAATTCAAGGTCGTTTGTCCAATCTTGTGGGATTTCTCAGAGTACTCCTGTTCCTACCTTACGCACAATATAATTATTGAAATTGAATTGAACCATATATTAGTCCTGAATTGACCTAGCTTATGTCCAATGAATGTTTAAGTAGATATCTATTTCTCTCTTTGTTTCAACAGAAAAAAGAAGGAGAAGAGGAAGAAGTAAAGGAAGAAATAAAGGAAGATCCAGATAAACCCCAGATGGAATTTCCTGACGAAGCTTTTCTCATGATAACACAGGTTCAGTGGGAAGATGATATTATATGGAATAGCGAGGAGGCTAAACAAAGAGTTTTACAGTCACATAAAGCCAAGGCAGCAGCTGCTGGCTGGATACCCAGTACTAATAGTAGAACGGCGGTACAGTTCTCACAGTTGAGTAAGTACTTGTTATAGAATCTTCTGATTAATGGGTTCATTTTATTTCAGATCAAGATATTTTTTTTCTAGGTCTTTTTTAAAACTTCAAGGGGGGACACGGCCACAGTGGCTCGGTGAGCATGGCACTGTCTAACTAAGAGATCCCTGGTTTGAAATCAGTTTTGGCCATGAAGTTTACTTGTTTTGTTTTTTTGGTCTGTTTTTGCTATAAAAATTGGCGCAGGATAGAGGTTAGGATGAGACGAAAGAAAACAGGTCCACTTGTGTACGTAACAGAATATTTTACGTTTGGAATTCATTGCAAGTGAGCAAAATGTCTCTGATAGCGCATATCGTATGTTACAGATCGTTATCCTAATGGAGGATTAATACAAAAAGCTGGTCCACTTGGTTCAATGCATAAATCATTCTTACCTGGACAAAAAGGTAAGGGCTATTCCATTTAAAATTATTTAAAGGGAATTGGAACGCTATTATGTACCCCCTCCCCCCATCCCCTACTAATTTGTATGTAATTTGTTAAACCCCATGTGAGCCAAGGTGGTTCAGTGAGTAAGATGTCAGCAAGCTAACCTGGAAGTCCCATATTCCACCCTAGTGTTGACAGGATTTTCTGACTTTGCTGGAAAGGGACAGTGTATAGTCATTTGGAAGGGAAAAAAAACTGAGATTCTGTGTACACATTGGCAAGCATGTAGAAGAATTTAGTCATTGGTGTGCAGTTGAAATTTGATTCAGAGAAGTAGGCAAAATTTGCCTCATAGCACACTGTATGCCCGTCTTCATTAGCCCAGTCGATGAAGAAAAGTGAAACGTTAAGCCTAATTTCTTTTCCTTTCCTAAGTTAAATGTTCATTTAATTTAATTTTGCGGATGTTGTGATGGTTAAAGGTACAAGTTTTGACGAAAAAGTTTAATAGAATTTTTTTATATTACAGAAATCGATACTAAAGCAGAAACATGGTATTCTATATTTCCTATAGAAAATGAAGATTTAGTTTATGGGAACTGGGAAGATAACATTATCTGGGACCCAGAGGTAAGAGCTATAGTGATTTGTGATGGGATAGTATCACAAACTTATTATTGCAATGTAGTAACTGCATCCAACAGTCTGTTATATTGTTGGGTGTTCTGCATGTTGGCTGACATCAAGGAGATTAAATTGTCCGACAATGGATAAACCACTAGTTAATCAAGTAGATTAATTTGAAGTAAGAGTAGGTTGTAGCTGCAAAATTTCCCTCATGCTTGGAATATGCACGTGTTCATTAGCCAGAGAAGAACAGTAGAATGTTAAACCATATTTTATTTCCTAGTTGTCCTGTATTAATGTTACTACATGTATAATTATTATAGAATATGGATCGTATACAGAGTCCACCAGTATTAACATTAGATCCTAATGATGAGAATATTATATTATCAATACCTGAAGACAGAGATCCTAATCAACCTGATGAACCCGCTAAAAAAGAAAAGGTTAGTTTTATTATATTGCAATGGCTAAATGAATATTATTAAAATATGATTGGTTTCATGAATGAAATTGATAAATGACTTATTTAAAGGATACAAACTCTTTAATATGGGTATGAAAAAAACGTGATGCTTTGGTACACATTTGTGGCTTGTTTTGTTATGTGGACATCTTTGGATCAAACTATCTAAAACTGCGCAATTGAATATGTTATTGATTAAGAAATCTAAGAATCATATATATGATATTACTGTTTAATATCAGGAATTGAAGAAATCTAAGATATTGCTGGGTAAAGCAGGAATCATAAAAGAAGAAGATGAAGATAAAGACGAGGTAAGTGTCGTGAATATTTGGTAAAATTAAGTTGCTGGGATTGTGGCCCTCTTGACATTTCTTTTGGCATATACATTTAACATTCAAACAAGAACTGTGGTATATTGTAGGTCATAGCAGTGACCACAATACAAGTATTCTCTTGTCCATGTCCAAACACTTGACATTTAGACTACATCCACAATAGAATGTCTTTAAAGACTATAGCAGTTATAACTCATGGCAGTTAGTTTCTATAGTCAATTTTTTCTACACTTGGCACTACAAAGGGTTGAATACTTTGGGGATAAACCAAATAAATAATGATGTTGTGCCTACAATATTCTCTTATTGGTTTCTTCAATTTTTTACATCCAGATTCCAGATGTCACTAAAATCCAATATAGGGACCCCACAGGTCCTCACTCGGTGGTCAAATCTTCAAATATTTTTCATGATTCATGTGAAGAGAAACATCATTCTAGTTATTCTAGAAACATGTTTTACACTACCATACTGTTTATTTACAGGATGAGTTGTCTGTTCAAACTAAAGATCCGTTCAATCTCTCTAACGATGAATATTATAATCCTAAAATAATGGACAATGCTTTACGTTCGAATATTGGTGGTGTTCTAATACAGGTAATTATATACTATCTTTCAACGAAGGTCGGGAGACACAGTTACTCAGAGAGTAAATCATATTCCCCAAGGATATTTCCGTGTGTTTTCACTTTGTCAGTTGTGCAGGATGGAGGTCCTAGTGTCTGGTCATTTGGAATAGATGCACATAAATGTACCCATGAGAGTTTGTCTTAGTGCCTTTTCCCTCATAGCACCCCTGATAAAATATGCTCGCCTTCATTAGTACGGTGGGAGTAGATAAAAAGAGGGATATTGAATTATATTTCTTTTATTATAACTTGTTCACATTACCAACACTACAAGCATTTTACTTTATGTCTGTGTAGTTAACCAGAATTCTCCCCTTTTCTTATTTTCAAAACAGATCTAAACATATGGCACAATATTCGAACATGATCATATAATAATGCTAATGAATTGATATAGCACCTCTCATCTAGAACTGTTCTACTATATATAACATACTTTGTGTTCTTAAATTGCTAAATCTCACTCAAGGATTATACTGGGAAATATGTTATACAGTAATAATGTTTTTGTTTTTAAGCATTCAACACCAGCGGTTGAATTGCGGCAGCCATATTTCCCTACGCATATGAGTGCTGTTAAACTACGTCAATTCCATCGTCTTCATTTGAAGAAATATTCACATGGTGCAATGGCGGAAGGTGGTATACGACCAGTTCTACCTCTACTTAAACAAATTAAACGCAAAGCAAAGGTAAAACATATAACTTCAATTTTCTAAACACTGCTTACATTCTCTTTTCATTTTGACAAAGAGTAAGGTTTTCTTCCTCTGTCCTTGTTTACAGTTCATTTGCCAATGAAGTCATCTGTTCATGACCACAACTTAAGATAATTCTCAGGAAACTACTATACATCAGAGATTCTAGACCTAGTCTTGGGCAAGACTCGGAATCTTGACTAGAATAGCTGAAAACAACTTTTAGGATTTGTAAAATTTGGTCTTCATTTGACTTCCGTGGTGCTTTCAAGGCGAATAAGCAAGATGTTTGGATTGTATGAAAAACAAATATCTAACAGTGTGCACATTGGCATGTATCACATAAAAATATCCATGACAATTAGAAATTAAATAAGAGAATAAGCAGAAATGCAAAATTGTCCAACTTCATTATTCCAGTCAGAGCAGAAATGTAGGATGTCTAACCCTATTTCATTTCCTATCTTGCATTGCACAATTTACCAAATCAATAAAAATGACCACTTGTTAGTCTCAGATTTATTGAAACATTAAAACTCAATTCTTTTATAGATGAGAGAACAGGAGAGATTAGCATATGGTGGTGGTGAAATGTTCTTTATGAGAACACCACAAGATCTTACCGCTATGGATGGAGAAATCATTCTCTGTGAATTTTCTGAAGAGTATCCACCATTAATGATGCAAGTTGGCATGGCAACCAAGATAAAGAACTACTACAAAAGGGTAATACCATATTTTTAATCTTAACAATAGTCTTTTGGTTGGTTGACGGGACTCACTACGATAATACCCTGTCAGTTAGTGTGTATGAGAAATTTCTTTGATCCACAAACACAAAAACTTGCACATATAGGTGTAGTTTCTTATTGATGTATTTGATACATTAAAACAACATGTCTAGTAATCATTTGTGTGTAGTGGGATCAGGATGCACACAAATGATTCTGTGATTTTGGTTCAAGATAAACATTGATTTAACAAATGTGTATGGTAGAAAATTCAGGCACTTATATTAGATCACAGAAAATGTGATTATATTTGTTGACAGCCACATCAATTTTAAGTTTTTGTTCTTTGGAAATTCCTTACATTGCCAAAGATGACCAGGTGGAAGCCAGTTGAAATAAAATTGTACCATTTGTTAGTCCCGAAATGATCTAGGTTGTGTTGAGTGAATGTTAAACCCCATTTCTCTCTCTATCTATCCGTTTTACCCCATATATTTATTGACAGTAATGTTCTGTTTCAGAAACCTGGTAAAGATTCCAATCCTCCTCAGTTTCCATATGGAGAACTAGCGTATGCTCATACCTCCCCGTTCCTCGGTGCCATACAGCCAGGTGTATGTATACAGGCATTAGAAAATAACATGTTCCGTGCTCCGTTATATGAACATAACTTTCCTTCTACAGATTTTCTAGTCATCAGAAACAGACAAAAGTAAGTGTAAGGTCCATGTAAAATTATCTGTGCATTGGGAGATCCACTTTATAAAATGGTCGGATAGTTTAGACAAATTGGATTCTGTTGGTAGAGGGGTTGACAAATATACATATATGTAGTACGAATTAGCCCAGGGACACAGACAGACCTGGTGGAAATAAGAAAATTAATCAATCCGCTTTGTCCACGATCTAAATTCCATTCTAAATTTGAGTAAACCACCAACCACTGCAAATTTTTTAAACCACTGAGGAAATAATAAAAGATCCAAAACGAAATTAGATAAGTCAGACTTTTCATACATCTGCAGCCAATACATCCATACATGTATCTGGTGGGAAATAAGTTTATTTATTGTCCATTTTCGGACATTGTTATCAGCATTTACGAAACACTTTTTCATTGTCTGCTTATAATGTAGTGTGCATATTTACACGTGTAATTTTAACTGTAATGCCCTCTTAAGGTGTAACTCGTTTGTCCTTTTTTTTTTTTTTTTTTTTTTTTTTTTTTTTTTATGATTCTTTTTATATTTTGGATTATTTTCACATTAATGATTACAAACATATGGCTAAACAACTAAACTGCAAAACAGCCGTATAATATAGACATATTTAGTATTTATAAAGTAAATAATTTCTAATCATAGTCCTGATATATATCCAAATACATCATTATCAAATAATGTTTGAAATTAATTGTGTTTTTTTTTTGTTTAGTTTTTATATCCGTGAAGTAGATGGATTATATTGTGTTGGTCAAGAATGTCCTTTATATGAAGTACCTGGTCCTAATTCTAAAAGAGCAAATAACTTCGTTAGAGATTTCCTTCAGGTAAGTAGATTCTATGTCTTATTTATAATAAGTCACTGATTATTATACAGTTCATGTAAATAAGAATATAGTAATCTAGAGGTTGACTCCTGCCGACTGAGCGCAGTTATAGACAGGAAGTATCACAACTCTGAAACAAGAAGTGGTAGCCCATCCTCACAAAGCCTATGTTACTCCCCTGTCCAAGCTACTGCTATACACCAATTTTAGTCTTGGGGTACCCCTAGTGTAGCTGCCAATTCTGAACAGACCAACAAACAAACAACAGTCACAAATTTGAGTGTATGTTAAATAAATTATTCCTACTGATTCTAGGGAAATGCTTGAGTATAGTAAGAGGGATGACATTGGCCTCCTTACTGAATATTAGATTTATTGATCATTTTGCCCGACATGGAACAGGGTCTAGTCATTTGGCTGGAATTCATAATAAGATTTTTATTACAGGTATTTATTTATCGATTATTTTGGAAAAGTCGAGATAATCCTAAACGAATTAAGATGGAGGATATAAAGAGAGCGTATCCATCTCACTCAGAAAGTAGTATTAGAAAAAGATTAAAACTTTGTGCAGATTTTAAAAGAACAGGTAAATATGGTTATTCTATGTCATTGTTATTTATTATTTTGAATATGACAAGAAATACAGTACCATGTTTTATTTGAAGGCCCTTATCAATTTATGACATTTGAGAGTATATTTGTATATTTATTTGACTAGGTATGGATTTTGGTATGTTTTGTTTATATTTGTTTATATATTTATTTGTTTAGGTATGGATAGCAACTGGTGGGTTATAAAACCTGATTTCAGATTACCAACAGAAGAAGAAATCCGAGCGATGGTATCACCTGAACAATGTTGTGCTTATTATAGTTTGATAGCTGCTGAACAAAGATTAAAGGTATGACTGACTCTAAGAAGTGGCAACAGGGTTAAATTTTGTCTTTTTGATTGTTATAAAGTAGATAGTTGACTGGAGAAAATAACAACTTTTATCTTTTTGTGGTACAAAAATTTTCATTTATAATTTTGTTTGTTTGCAAGTCAATGGTTTCAACTTCACAGTGTGTAAAGCTAGAATTATTATTTCAAGCCTGAAAATATAGGATTACCGGTACCATATTAATCCCATATGACTTCAGGTAAGAGTGACAGAATAAGCTTATTTCTGTGTATATTATTATAGGATGCAGGTTATGGAGAAAAGTCAATGTTTGCACCAGAAGAAGATAATGAGGAGGAAACTCAGATGAAAATAGATGATGAGGTAAAATTATTTTAAATAATTCATTGCATTACCCCTTTAGATCTCAGACAGCCCTAAATAGGGCTTCTTAGAGGGCTTCATTTCTATAAAATGTGTGTTTGAAAAACAGCACTCAGTGTAAACACCTTACAAAAATTTATATTTTAAAGATAATTGCTATTTAATTTATTAAATCGGATAACTGAATGAATTGCAGCTTTTTGAATGTATGCAATTAACACAGTTACTGTATTCAGCCACAATGATAAGCATAAAACTTGAAAATTGCACCATTACATACGATATTTCAGCCAATCAAAAAATCATTGAGTATATATTATATTCTATAACAAGTCGCGTAAATTACTTTGATCAAGACATTCTTGAAGATAAGTAAGCTGACGCTGTTTCCTTTGTCATTGTGCACACATGTGTAGCCTATCATTAAATACAAAGGAAATACTCTTTCCAGCTAATCTGAGTTTGTGTAAACCTTTTCTCAAGACAAGGAAATTATTGTTTTCTACCGATATTTTAGTGACTAAATAATTTATACTCTTCTATAAACCTCTTCTATAAACAGACATCATGGTCATTGTCATCTGGTACCGTATTGTGACCTGTGTATATTTATGTGTGTAATTATTTGTGTTATAGATTAGAACAGCACCATGGAATACAACCCGAGCCTACATATCGGCCGTAAAAGGTAAATGTCTGCTCAAGTTGTCCGGAGTAGCTGATCCGACAGGTTGCGGAGAAGGCTTCTCTTACGTGAAAGTTCCCAATAAACCCCAGCCTAAAGAAGCTGAAGCCCGGGACACGCCCGTTAAAAGAACAGTCACAGGTACAGACGCTGATTTAAGGCGTCTGAATTTGAAGGATGCCAAAAATATGTTACGCAAGTTTGGATTGGCTGAAAGTGATGTAAGTATTTTACAAATTACGTATTGCAGATAATTTACTCTACAACTTGGGTATAGTTTAGTTGTGCTGTTGTTGTTTAGTTGTTGACAAATTGTTAAAATTCAGCGAAAAATATTGAGTTCCTATTGTCGTGTAATATTAAAATGATCTATCTGGATTAGATAAGAAGTGTTGGGTTTAGAACTGTTTACTTTCTCAACTGTTTACTTAATTAGTCTGTTAATTAATTAAACAGCACAACCACACAATACACAAATTTTTATTAACTTTTGTAATAGTTTGTGTCTGACAATTTATGTGACAGATGTCTGGTCTCCATGCTTGACTGTATGGTGTCATGTTCCTTTAGCAACGTCCGCAAGTTTTACAACATCTAACCGTTGCTTCAAAACTTAGCAATTCCCGAACTTTTGCGCCTGTTGTGTAGACACATGACTAATTACCATTGTCCAATCTGAGGTCGTGGCACATAACACACTGTAAACAAACAAGTATACAGCTGCTGAAAGTTATTTTTTTTTTATATTGAGAAACTCACGGAAAACCAGTAACTTTATCATTGATCAATCTTTGAACTTTGCAACTCGATTGTCACATGTAAACATTTTAGCTAGAAGCGCGAGACTTGGTATTCACGACGACTGATCAATCTGATAGGCTCTCAAGCTGGGCTTGTTACCCAATCGAACTTAGTGGCGAAAAATGCAGGGTATTACATGAAGGGCTTGATAAGATGTACGTAGTTAAGACGAGATCAAGCCTTCTATTGAAGATGGTATGGTGTATGCCCTTCTTGATTAACCTAGTTGATGCTGATCAGTGAGATGTTACACCCTGTTTCATGAGGATATTATTTATATTACAGATAAAGAAATTATCTCGATGGGAAGTTATAGACGTAGTAAGAACCATGTCAACACAACAAGCTAAAGCTGGAGCGGAAGGTACATGAATTATTCCTTCTATTCTTCTTCACACCCTGGATTATATGATGGCTGGCTGATTGATTCTAAGTCTGAAAGGGATAGATAGATGAATTGAGTTGGAACAAACTTTTGCTGCCAACAAGTACAATCATTGAATGATTCATAGACATAAGAACTTCAACTGTGTCTGTCTATCAGATTAACCCATTGATATCACCAGAAATGGATAAAACTGGCTAAAGGGTGGTCATCAAGTACCAGTAAATGAGAAGACTAAGTCAGTCGTTGGCAAAATTCCTCGATGAGGACTGTGTAGGTGCAGTTCTTTCATAGATAGGCTTAGAACTTTTCAGCCAGCCCTTGGAATTTACTCAACCCACCAACGTCCAACCCTATGGGTTTCCCTGGGTCTTCTGATTTTATTCCGCGGTATGAGTATAATAGATTATTTGTAACTGTTTCAGCTGGTATGAGTAAGTTCGCTAGAGGTAATAGATTCTCTGTAGCTGAACACATGGAAAGATATAAAGAAGAATGTCAAAGAATATTTGATTTACAGAACAGGTATTGGGTTATTCTCATACATATTACCAAGGGCTACTATTTCATTCTTGATCTCCTGGCAAGCGATTTAACTGGCTTGAGAATTGACATGCCATTCAAGTAACATGCCATTAAATTTGAATTTCCAAATTAAATTAACATGTCAGACATTTAAATTTAGTTTTCATGTGCAAAAACCCTTAAAGACATCCTAAAAATGGTCATATTCTCTGTAGACCTCTCAGTATTAAAGTTCCAATTTCACTTTTTCTAAGAAAGTCAAAATATAATTATTTCTATGTTTTTTGCTCAAAAGGTTGTCAACTCACTATTATACGATCATTGATAAAATTTTTGGGGGGTTAAAAAGGGTGACACTGGTTGATTGAGGAAATAGTTACTCAATTACCTCCCTTGTTTTCCCATTCTTCTACATGGACGGCCATCTTCAAACGTTTGAATTTGAAGTTGAAAATGATATTTTTGCCAATTTCTCAACTGGCAATAGTGAATTATAGGATTAATAGGATTATTCTTTAACAAGCTAGGACTGTTTATAGGTTCAATCTTGTTTGGGGCTTTATTTTCATAAATTTTAAAAATATAACTTAAAAAAATGCTATTGGAACTTTAAATTGATTTGTCTGCTTGATAAAAATTAACTGCAAAGATAATTGAGAATTTATTTGACATTTTTATACCTAAAGATAATTTTATTATCTTCCCCCATATTGCATACTTTAAGCATGTGGAAGATAATCACCAATCTTTTTACATTGATCAGAGTTCTATAGCATAATAAAATTTACAGAGTAAAACCCCTTAAAGATATATTAAAAAATGTCATATTCTCTGTAAATCTTTTTCTGCTTGATAAAAAGATGTTTTAGAATTTATTTAAAATGTTTATATATTCATTGTTGATCAGAGTTCTAGCATCAACAGAAGTTTTATCAACTGACGATGAGTCCACATCTGGTGAAGATTCTGATTTTGAAGAAATGGGTAAAAATATTGAAAGTATGTTATCGAACAAGAAGACTAGTACACAGGTTAGTATAATATTTTTATTTAGTTTTTAAACTGCCATCAACCCTGGATAATAAAACACCTGTCATAGATATTGTCAGCCACAGATTCAAGCTATGGCGAACATAAAGGTTAAAATAATAATTTATATACTGAGCGCCATAGAAAACGCATCACTTAGTTTTTTGTAGAACAAAATGATCCTGTAAACATATCTTATTCATTTTGCTTCTTATTGTGAACAATATTCAAATGGGAACACATCAATAACAACACATTTGTACACTTATGGATGTTTGATCTGTAATCAATGGTTCAAAGTCAGAGGGGTCAAAACCAAAAGTACGACAAAGATGGTTAATTGTCAGTAGCGTGTATGTCCTCCACTGGCTCTTAAGCACGCTGTGCAGCACAATTAATAATCTATGGCGCTCAGTATGTATCATTTGAAGTCATAAAAAGAGTTTTAACTCTTGACATAATGCATCTTTAAGTAGCGATGACGATTTTCATCTATTGATTACATTTGTTTTATAGAGATAGTGGTGTCTGTCTATTGATAACATAGTATTATAGTTGAATAGAGGTTGTGTTAATTAATATAGTTAAGTAGCAAAGTCAGTCATTTGTTATATTTTATATTATAGTTAAGTAGAGAAAGAGAAGAAGCAGAACGACGAGAGTTACGTCAGATGGTGATGGGAGGATTCGATCGAGATAAAGATAAAAATAAAAATGATAATAGAAAGAATGATGATGAAGATTCTATGCAAGGATTGGGTGGTGTGAGTATATTTTTTTTGTTGATAATGAAGAGGGGCATATGTCCTTTTTTCAGCACTGACTGGGCTAATGAAAATGGACATACAATCTTTTCAGCACCGACTGCGCTAATGAAAATGGGCATATGATCTTTTCAGCACCGACTGGGCTAATGAAGATGGGCATACAATCTTTTCATCACTGACTGGGCTAACGAAAGTGAAGGTGGGCACACAATCTTTTTACCACCGACTGGGCTAATGAAGATGGGCATACGATCTTTTTACCACCGACTGGGCTAATGAAGATGGGCATACGATCTTTTTACCACCGACTGGGCTAATGAAGATGGGCATACGATCTTTTGTGCACTGACTGGGCTAATCAAGATGGACATACAATCTTTTCAGTGAAATGACAATATAAAAAGAAAAATACATAATAGCCTAAATATAAACCATGAAAAATTAAATATTGGAATCAGTAGCAAATGTATCAAAATTGTTATTCAGTCATTATTCGAGTTTGTTTATGAAATTATTATACAATAATCTAAATAATTATATGGTTAATTTTACAGGGTGGATTAAAGTTAAAGATAACACGAACATTTAAAGATGAAACAGGAAAGGAATATACAAGAACGGAAATAGTACGGAAACCTTTAGTTATAGAAACCTACGCTCGAATACGTCAGACTAAAGATCCAATGTTTATGTAAGTTGATTTAACAGTTTCATAGGGTTTGACGTTTTAAAAATGCATGTGCTCAAATAATCACTCTCTTGTTCAAATTTAGAGGGAAGGTTTAGAACACTTTCCTAAAAATGTTAAAAGGATTGTGAGATTGTAATATTCTATTTGAAGAAATTTAACAATTTGAAGAAATTTAACAAATAACTTATTATTATTGTGTATTTTAGAAAACAATTTGCAGCTTTAGATGATCAACTGAAGGATGAAATGAGGAAAGAAAGAAGGAGGTAAGAACATTTGATAATTTTTAGTAGTTCACATTGAAATTGCCGGTGGATCCTCTGGGGCCTAAAATATATTAACTGGTATATATATATGGTCATGAGACATTAAAGCATATTGATTTCAAATAGTTTCTGATGAATATTGCCAGAATTATGGCCCTTGATTTTAAACAATTTCTGATAAAGAGGAAAGCTAAATTCATGATGTCACATTTTTTGTATACTTAATCTTAGCTGAAACAACTCAGATGCTGTGGGTGTATGTTTCGTTGTCTTGTAACCGATCTTAAATTCTGTGGTATAGGTATATATCTACCTGTCTTTTGGATCAGGAGTAGGAGGTCTAATAGCTGCACATGCTCTCTGTATACCCCCATTATATAAGCAATTTTCTAAAGGGAAAGTTTCCTAATAAACCTGCACCAAAGTTATTTTTGCTAGTTTTATATTTGATTCCAGTATATATAATTTGGTAGGATTTTCTTAATGCCTCAATGGTCAATCCTATCAAATATTTGAAATTTCCAATTAGATGTCATAAATTTGAATGTAAAGACTTAACTCTATGATTTGCAATAAGATAAAGCTTATTCATAACTAAAGGAACAGTCTTTGCCAATTTGAAAAATATCTGTCAAGCACTCTATAGATTTTGTAGGGGATTGTGGACAGATGACAGATGCTGGTGTTATGTACCATATTAAAAACCTTTGATTATTTTATAGGATACAAGAACAGTTACGTCGAATAAAACGTAATCAAGAGAAACCACAGATGCCTCAACCTCCACCTAAAAAAAAGAAAAAGAAAGAAAATCTGTCTCTCAAGGTAGAATGTATATATATCAGTTCTTAGACATTGAACAACTTTAATTGAATCTTTGGTATTTGGTAGGAATAGTAGGACAAAACACGCCGATGCCTTGTGATGTCTTCTGGAAACTTCCGAAAATTACGGAGGCCTCCGGATTTTACCTGGACATGACCAAAAATGGCAGCCATAATGGATTTTACAAAAAAAACCTTCAAATCGATATTCAATCGCCGTTTTGATCCAGATTTTCGAAACTTTTTTTTTCGTTTTGAACCTACACTAAAGGCAAAAATTTTTAGGGAGCCGATTTTTGAATTTCAAATTTGTTTACTTCTGGTTTGACGTTGAATTTTGTTTGACTTTTCATCTTCTATCTGGTGATGTAACCTTTTAATGACCCTTGACCTTTGTATATATTATGACCCTCATGTCTACTAACAATTAATATCAAAAAGTTCAGACTTGAGGTATAACTTCTGGTTTTATTAAGAGTTCAAAATGACATGTTTTCCCACCCTTATAATGGATCTTACTATACTCAATAATACATTGTGTAACTTGATTGTTGATGACATGACAAGGTGTGACCTGACATACCAAAACACGTCAGTACTCCTTCAGAGTTCTAGTTTTATTTGAAAATGAAAGTAGAAAAAGGTATTTATAGAAACCTGTTTAATTGTACAGATGAAATGTGGTGCATGTGGTGCTATGGGTCACATGAGAACGAATAAAGAATGTCCAATGTATAACAAGACGGGTGGCTCCACAGCGCCAGTACAGGTTGCCATGACAGAAGAACAGGAAGAGGAAGAAGAGAAGAATTTACCGATTGCTGATCAGGAACTTATCAACGTAGAAGGAACCAAAATTAAACTCTCTAAAAATCTCCTGGTTCAGTAAGTCATTAAACATTTTTTGTGAAAGTTGAATCTGTAATGTCTGAACCATCGGAAATTTTAAACAGAATTCTTTGATAATGAACTAACTACTTTATTATGGTTATTATAACCTTGTGTTTAAAATTACCTCTAGTTATATAAAAATCCTTGATCAAACTTATAACAAATGTCTGTCTTCAAAAATTGAACTCCTCCTCACACATGGATACCTGTACCAATATGGAAGCTAATTATGACACTCATCAGATTAGATCTTTTCATGCAAGGGGGTGGTAATAAGGCATGTTCTTATGTGCCTAATCCACCAAAAGTTTGGGTTTGATTCATGGTATTTTAATGTCGATGTATTTCAGTGCCGAAAGTTTAAAGAGGAAATCTCTGTTATTAAAATTCCCAAAACAAAATATAGAGAGTAAAAAGAAGAGAAGAATCGGAACAGTTATACATTGTGATTATCTAAAGGTATGGAACAACTTATTACCTTATATAATTATTGGGTTATGGCCTCTACATGTTTTGTGGACATATTTTTTATCCGATTATGCTTTAACACAAAATATTTGTTTATAACCCAAAGGTCTTGGGTCCTTTCGATATTGGCACATATCACACTGTAACTTCCTGAAAAAAACATGGTTTTAGCTTGTGGACATTCTAGAGATCACAAATATTATCAGATTTTAAAAACCGTTTAAACATATCACCGTTACACCATATATGGACATTTTCTAAAAAAAAATCTTAGTTCCTTTAGTATGACCCTTTATTGTACAAAAATGTGGGTGTATCTTGCAGGCAACTGCTTGTTATTCATTCATTGACACATTCATTTATAATATTTATTTTTTATTAGGATTTATTAATATTTATTTATTGATTTTTAATAAAAATTATTTATATTTATTTATTTATATAGAAACCGAAACAATCATCAAACAGAAGAAGAACAGATCCATTAGTAACTTTATCAACTATATTTGAAAGTGTACTTAATGAACTTAGAGCTATACCCAATGTAAGTGTACTAATAATATTCAAAATCTTATCGTGAAAATAAATGTAAGTAATGAAATAGTAAAATTTATGAAAAGAAATGTAAGTAAAAATAGAAAAATTTATGACAGGAAATTTAATTAATCTTGTAAAATTTAAAATTTGTGAAAAGAAATGTAAATAATCTAGTAATATTTCAAACTTTATCAAACAAGATTCTACTGGATGTTTTAAATGTGGTTCCCAACCAGGCATAGTGTCTCAGAGCGTAAAATTGTGGCTCGTTAACCTGGTGGTCTTGGGTTTACTCCCAGTGTTCGCAGAGAAAGCTCCTCTGGTATGGTTTTTTCCTTGTCAGTGATGCAGGACAGAGGGCTTGAAAAGGAACAGTGTCTAGTCGATCGGCTGGCACAAAAGATGAGGTCCTGTGTACACATTAGCATGCATGTCAAAGAACCCTTGAAACTTGGAATTCGAAATAAAAGTTAGTTATATTGCCCCTGTCATGAAAATTTCCCTCATGTCACGCTGTATGGTGTATGCCCATCTTCAAGCCTAGTCAGTAGAATATATCATATCTTATTTACCACTTCACTATTTGTGTTTCTTGTTCTTTTTGTCAATTTTCACATCTCATGAATATTAATATTCTATTTTCAAGACCCAACCGTTTTTGTTTCCTGTAAATCCAAAAGAAGTACCGGACTATTATCGTGTTGTGAGAAAACCCATGGATTTACAGTCAATTAGAGAGGTAATACTAATATCACTTTAAATCATTGTTAAAATAATGTTTTATTGCTTATAGATAGGTAATACTAGTATACCCTATTTAAATCATTGAAGATACATTATGTCAAAAATAGATAACGAAAAATAAATATATTGAAAAAATATCAGAATAAATTGCTTTATTCTGAGCAAAGATATTCATATTTAAAGGTTTGACAATATGTGTGCACTGATTGTTTGCAGGTGACCTTGCTTCACCATTTTAGATTAAATCATTTTGGCTTTTAAAATTCAACATTAGATTCACTATGATTACAATGATGATTTGATTTTTTTTTTTAATATTTAAGCAGATGTTTATTATTGATTATATTATAATGATATGTTTATTTATATTTAAACAGAATGTGAGAAATAAGAAATATCGATCAAGAGAAGATTTTTTAGCTGATATAAATCAAATTGTAGAGAACAGTAAAATGTATAACGGTGAGTTTAATACTAAAGGGTCATGTTTAATCTGTTTTCGAGCTGCTCCCCTTAAGGTGGCTGAATGGTGGCCAATCATATGGTCTGTCATTGAGTCAAGTGGTATGGTTTCAAATCCCCCCATGTACATGACAAGAAGTAGGGTTCTCTGATTTCCTCCAACAGCTTATTGACCCCTACTCTCAAGCAATTTATTGAAATGACCTAGTTTGTATCGAGTGGGCGTTAAAACACATTTCTCCTTACAGTAACTGAACATTAGGATACTAAACCCCATTTAATTTCATCTTGTTTTGATTGTTTCAGGCCCAAGACATACGTTAACTGTGACATCGCAGATGATGGTAGATCATGTGTTAAAAAGATACGCAGAGGTAAGCATTGTTCTTAATATTTGAGAATCTGAGACTTTATTTTAAAAAATGGATACAGCCTTTTCAGTGGCCGAGAGTTGAATTTTATACTCAGAATTTAACCCTCAACCAATGAAAAGGCTGCAATATATTAAGGATACAGCCTTGTACAAATTTGTACTAGAATTTTAGCCCTAAGCTATGAGGGACATTTTGCCCTGACAGTGGTGCTACAGCCTACTCTTACCTCAAATTCCAACTATTGGGATCTTTCAGTTGCACTCCAATGTGTACATGGGACTTAGGGTTTTCGTCTCATCCCAATGACTATACATTGTCCCTTGCCAGTTCCTCGATCCTGCACCACTGAAAGGATGAACCAAGCTGAAAAATCCAAATGAATTTTATCGGCCAATGCACGTTAGCCACCAATGAAAAGACTTCAACCTTGTCAGTCGTGTAGGACTGAGACTTGGCAAGAAACTGTGCAGTCATTGGGATGGGACGGAAAACCGAGCCATTGACATGCAGAATTAAAATTAAGAGTAGGCCATATATGGGCAATGATGAACAGCAGTTTTAAATAGATTTAAACTATTGTATTTTACAGAAAGAACAGAAGTTGATGAGATTAGAGGCAGCCATCAACCCATTATTAGACGCAAACGACCAGAAAGCTTTATCTTATATCTTTACTCATATCGTAGACCAGATTAAAACAGTTGAAAATGTAAGTAACCATCTTCTCCATTCAGATAAAGCCAACATTTCACTTAAAATATGCCAACATTTCATGTGAAATGTACCAACATTTCACATAGAATATGCCAACATTTCACGTAAAATATGCCAACATTTCATGTGCACATTTCAAGTGCAATTGCTCACACACCAATATGCCTCCATTTCAGGGACAGATAGAAATACTTCAACATTTTCGCTTCAATTCGACCATATTTTTTTATATGACACACCAACTTTGGAGTTTAATATACTAACATCTATTACTTAAGCATTCTATGTAATACAGCGACAATGTAAAGGTCTTGGATTCTGTGTTTGATTGATAGATTGATAGATTTGCTTCTAAATCGCAGAAAATTTTACTGGGGCCAATTCATCCTTTGTATACACCGTGGCATCGTTCCGCTCTACTAAACTCCTGATTGCAGGTTGATTCTCGAAACCAATCATTTTATGAATGGACCCAGAGGTTAGTGAAGTAGAACTGAACGATACCACTGGAGATATCCTGCCAGGTTAGGCAAACAAATAAAGATAATAAACTGTGATCTAATGTGATCTTACAGTGTATATTTTTAGATAGTTAAAACCAGTAGTTAAATATAAAATCATAAAACACAAAGATAAGTAGTTTACATGTGTTATATTTCAGTCTTGGCCATTTCAACACCCTGTCAACAAGAAACAGATTAAAGATTATTATGAAATCGTCAAGAATCCAATGGATTTCGCAACCTTAGCAAAGGTAAGAATACAATAATTAATTCCATAATGTGACCTGTAATTCAGGCCAATGAGCCCGAAAAATAAGCTGGTGTAAGTAGGATCGTGAACCAACTTACAATTCTGTCAATCCTGATAATGGAAATATTTGTGAGTAGAATCGTGATGTATTTAATCATGGCCAATATGTTTCAGCTGTCATGAATGTTTGATATATTCTTTTATTCGGTCAGGCCATGCACTGAAGCCAATTACAGCATTTTTAGATTTGGTTGACATGTGCACAGTGGCTCGAAATTAATTCCAGTACGTTCTGTCGAATATTTCCCTAGAAATAAGATTAGATATTCACAAAATGCGATTAAATGTTCACAACAAAGAACATGTGATACCACTTGGATGTAACTACTACTCTGTTATTCCATAACTTGGAAACTTGATCTGTATATTTTAAGAACTGTTGTTGTTAAATTACAGGAAAGTATTTATATTCATATATACCATGTGTAATTTGTTAAGATTACAATAGATAAGAAAACTAGTCTAATATAGAACCACCTTATATTGGTGTTATGGTGTAATAGTAACAATAGAGATCCAACTTATTATAAGGTTCTGGACGGAGTGATACTACCCACATTACTCAGAGATTTGAAACATCTGTCACCAATTCTGCTAAATTTGTTGAATATCCCTCAGAAATTTTTATATATGACCTAAAGATAATAATCACAAGACCCACACATCCTGCAAGAAGGCTACCTTTTTTCTGATAATATATTTTACCTGTTGCAATAATAAAAAGATGTAACGTAATAAAGAAGAGTACTCTCCCTTTGCATAGTTCCTAGCTTTGGTTATTAATGTGACTATGATATCAGCTTCTGATAATCATTGTTAAATACCTGCATTATCATTTGAATTTTACGTGACTATAATTTTTTCATGGATTCACATTTTTCATCTTATAGACCCCCCTGTGGACCACTTTGGCCTCGAAGATCCCCTTTTTTATGTAACGATTTTATTGACCCCCAAGGAGTCTTGTCAACCCAATGTTAATATAACTTGACTATTATTTTTCATGCCCCCCCCCCCTGTTTGGACCACTTTAGCATCAGTGAACATTGACCCACATAATTATAAAATTATTCAACAGTTTCTGTAGACCCCAGGTTAAGATACCTTGCCATAGTCTAATATTTACACACAATGACCTGTAAATTAATTGGTCAACTTGTAGACTTTGTTTTAATCTTTGTTACCAATCTCTGTCAATAAAATCAATGGCACTTCTAAAAGTATGATTTATAAATTGTATTTATTCTGTGTGTAATATTGATGTGTGATTTATTATAATTTCGACCAGGAAGTAACCTCTTAATCTAAGCTATGCATCTGACTAAATAAACATCCTGGTATTTGTATTAGTATAGTTTGTATATCTGGCTGTAGTAATTTGTTATATATATGGATTATAATGCTTACTGTCTGTCTAGTAAAGATTCTGTATGTCTGAATATGTGTATCTTATATAAATTGAGTAAAGGGTTGGAGCGGTGGGGGGGGGGATAATCTGATAATGTTTTTATAAATTGATCACCTCACATTTCAATTTAAAGGATGTGTGGCTCAATTCTTTGGCTCTAAAAAGTGATTTACATTCTAGTTTTGAATTCTTTTTTTTTGTAATTTCTAATCAATTATGATATGTGATATATGTGAACAGTCCAAATTAAACAGCCGTTGTTTGAACCTGCTTAGTCCATTCCACATATTTTTATTATGTGGTTTGTGAATAAGCTATTACTAATTTCTTCCACATTGGATTGGGGGGTTGGGATGGCTTAGTGGTCTAGAGTGCCGCGCTTCGACCTCTAGCTGGCCGGTCACCTCTGGCTTGTGGCTGTGGTTTCGAGCTCTGGTGTGAGCGTATGTGGCATGGAGATAGGGGCGCCTTCTCAACTGCGTGGGTTTCCTCCGGGCACTCCGGTTTCCTCCCACTGCTAAAGACCCCTACGCGCAAGCGAATTATTGAAATAAAATTAAACCATATGTTAGTCCCAAAATGACCTAGTTTGTGTTGAGTGGACGTTAAACCCCATTTCTCTCTCTCTCTCCACATTGGATTAGGTGTAGGATATGTTTTTCTATGTTCATTACAAAATCATAGAAAACTCCTTACTGATTTTAAAACGTTAACTGTCTCTTAGATTTAAGATATTACTTTATTAGGGTTCCATACTTTCATGGCAAGATAACAACATCAATATTGATCGAAATTGACCAATATTAAATCCTAATTCATGTTTTATATTTTTGAATTTTAAGGGCAATGTGGAGTTAGAGGTTTACCCCCTTTAAAATCTTATTTTGTACTACTGTTGCTTGGGGGATATTTGAAATATCTTATATAATGAAGACGTAATAATGTTATGTTGCTATATTATTATAAATATGGATTATTATATGGATTACTATGCTTACTGTCTGTCTCTCATAGATTCTGTTTAATACAGACAAACCTAGTATTTGTTCTTGATTTTAATAAGCGCATCGATTGAATAGAGTCTAATATCTATGTGTAACAGGGAGGGACGTTGACTCAGTGAGTAAGATGTTGGCTCGCTAACCTGAAGGTTGAGTGTTTGATCTCTATGTTGACTGAGAAACTTCATCAGGATTTTGCGGCAAGGTTCCCCATTTTCAGTGGTGCATGACGGTAGGCCAGACAAGGTAACGGCGTATAGTCAGTCGTTCCTATAGGGCGAAAAACTGAGGTCCTATGTAAACATTGGTGGGCCTGTAAAAAAACCCTTGGCAAAGAATTCAAACTTACCCTCGTATCACACTTTATGGTGTGTGCCCGTCTTCATTAGCTCAACTGGAGCAGAACAGTTATGTGAAAGGAAATTAGCACCCTTATTTTCTGAGCAAATGAAGATGGCCTGTTGTTTACATTTTCATTAGACTACTTATCAATACATTTGTTCAATTACCATGTTGTTTAATTTATTGCATTCCATTTTATTTTGCTTCTTCTATAATAGATTGTTTAATGATTTGTATGGAAATAATTCTCATTACATAAGAATATGTCATTGAAAACTATTCCACAAATAGATTGTTTAATGGTTTGCAAGGAAATCATCCTCATTACACAAGGATATGTTATGGAAGTATATTCTACTAGTAGATTATTTAGTTCTTATTTCACAAGGATTACCATAATCAGAAAATGATCATAATCTCATTTAATTTCTGTATACATGTTCCATTAAATCCAGGGGTTTGGATGGCCGAATGTGTGCGCTGTATCATAAGGTCTGTCATTGAGTCAACTGGCATGGTTTCGATTCCCCGGTTGTACATGACAAGGAGTAGGGTCGTCTTTCAAACCTCGTGGGTTTTCTCTGGGTCCTCCGCTTACCTCCCACGGCTAAATACCCCTACGCACAAGTGAATTGTTGAAATAAAATTGAGCCATGTGTTAGTCCCAAAATGACCAAGTTTGTGTCTAGTTAACATTAAATCCTATCTTTCTCTCTCTGTCTCTCCATTAAATCATGAGAATAGAGAATGTTTGGCTGTCTTATCGTCTACTAACCTCCATCGCATGTAATAACCGTAATAAGTCTGTAAATCAAATTGTGTAAGTTGTCACCAAGGGCTAAAATAACAACCAGGAGAACTTCATCAACACGATATTAGATAGACAATTGATGCCACAAGGCAATCAAGTAGATTTACGTTACCATTTTGAACTGCTTAGCATAATTATCATCAATAAGATTATTTCCCAATTTCAACAGCAAGATGAGATATGGTTGACAAATATACAGGATTTTAAAGATATTTAAACACTGTTATTGTATCGTATTACTAAAAGGAAAAATATAGACTTCTATAAGTTCTAGTAAATAAGTTTCTTCAGAATAAGATCATGTTTGATCGCAGTGTTTGCTGAGAAAGTTCATTGGGTTCCCCCTTTTCAATGGTGAAGGACAAATGGTCTGGCAAGTGATGATGTATAGTTGTTTGGATGGGACAAAAAACAAGGTCCAGTGAACAAATTATCTTGCATGTAAAAGAACCCTTGGCTGTTAAAACTTAGATAAATAGTAGGCCATAGTGCTGCTGTCCAGGCTAAATTCTCTCATCATAGTACACTGTTTTGTGTATGCCTATCTTCATCATCCCAGTCGCACAAGAACAGTAGGATGTTACTTAAAACCCCATTTTATTTCCATTTAACCATTGTGTCCCTTTAAAATCTACACATAAATTTTGTTCTTATTCAACTTAATTGTCCTTTTAAATTATATACTGATTCAGTTATTTATATCTTTACAGTTAATTTGATGAATTACTGTTCTATAGATTTATATTTTGATAAATAATCAGATAATTTTACGTCACTAGACGTTCAGGAAATGGGAGAGAAATGGCTAATTTAAGGATTTATTTTTTGAGTCTGGAGATAAGTGAGTGAGGATTAACAAATTCAATGTAGCATATAGGATTATTTTACAAATGACAGAAAATAAAAGACAAAAGGAAATGAGACGATCAGCATGTCATTGATATTGTATTGTCAATTTGAGATAATGGCGAATTTTTCTTATTCATCATCTTTAAAGTAAAAATGTGCCATTTTCATTTTTGCTGAAATATCAAATTTCTTGCTGGCTAATCCATGCTAATGATCATTTGATATTTAATATAGAAAACAAAATCAAAATAGATAATGTCCACGTTTTGGATTCAATCAAATTTAAAAAAGGCCTCTCAAAGTCAAAGTTGGCAGACAATAATATGGCGGCAGGGTTAACCTTATTACATACATGTAGCGAGGCAGCGTAGAGCGATGGGATTTCAATTAGAAATATCTTTGTAAATACTGAACAGAAATGAACTATTTGTAACTTCTTTTCAGGCCTAAAGAAAGACGTCTGCAGTAGGCAGATTTAGCTCTTGCATGATGTATATTTAATATCTATCTACTTTTTAAAAAGAAAAAAACAACCCTGAAAGTGATATATCATTTATAAAAATGCGGCTGGACTTACGTACCTAAGACTAATTCTCATTGATTTGAATTCTTTCACCATTTTTTTCTGGTTCTGAGTGTGTTTGGGCTTTTTTCTCTCATAATCTGAGCCAATCAATCTTGTTGACATGTTCTTTGTGACAATTACCTGAACTTGAGAAATTATGTGTATCAAGACTTCATAGCCATTACAATCTTATTGATAAATAATGCAATTCTTGTCAAGGTTTGACAACCGAAATGAATTGCTTGTTAATTTGGTCGAAGACTACAACAATGTGTACAAGTCTCGATGCAGATAAAAACTGAAATAGCTAGATTTTAATGAAAGGTATTCCATCTTACGGTAGTTTTTTTTTTTAAAGCATGTTATGACATTTACATAAGGTTTAATTGAATAGCAGAGTTCTTTTTAGCGTGTTACGATATTTACGTAAGGGATTAATTGAGTGTGATAACCATTTGATTTGTTGATTTAACGTTGATTGATTCATTGACCAATCAGTTTGATGGATGTGGGTTTGGGTTATCTAGTGGTTTAACGCCTGTCCTGCGTGAAACCATAAGTCATTGACTTAAATGATGTGGTTTCAAAAAGGGGGTGTGGGGTTCCTCCCTCTGCCATAGACCCCTAAGCACAAGCAAATTATTTAAATAAAATTGAACTATATGTTAGTCTCAAAATGACCATGTTTGTGTTGAAAGTTAAACCACATTTCTCTCTATTTCTTTATGGATTGTGGGCAATGGGATTTATATACCGGGATTACAGAACTTAACAGAAAAATTTGATTAAAGTAAAGCCTCTAAATGACAGAAAAATAAATTGGCTTTGATATCCTGTGGCTCAATGAAAAAGATGCTGGCTTGCATGCTAGAGTTCCATCCTGGTGTTGGCCGAGAAAGTTAATCAGGGTTTTCTGGCTTGGTTTCCCCTTGTCAGTGGTTCAAGACGCATACACTGTACATATTGGCTTGCATTTAAAAAATCACTTGGCAGTTGGAATTTAGCATAAAGCTGTGACGCTGCTGTCGGGCCAAAATTTCCTAATAGCATTCTGTATGGCGTATGTTCATATTCATTTGGGTTGCCTCACGATTTTTCTCTTGTTGACTTATAAAGACACCTGCACTGCAAATGACCTATCAAATTAAGATTTTACCATATTGTTGCTAGTCCTGAGATGGTTTAGTTTGTCTCCAGTGAAGAAGCTCTCTCTCTCTCTCTCTCTCTCTCTCTCTCTCAATCAAGTAATAAAGTAAAGATTAGAGTTAATAGTGATAAATCAATGTCAATGTAAAAGAAGGGCACAAGTTGTAAGTGATTTCTACTGTCCTTGTTCATACAAATTATACTGGACAATCTGTACTCTATATAGTTATCTACTTGTTCATCTTAACCTCAATCCTATAATTATTGTTCCTGTAATTATTGTTTCTTTTGTCTCACTGTATAATTTGTCTTACAGTAATTGTCCCACACTTTTCAAAGAAAGCAAGGAACTATTAGAATAGGTTCATCCATCTGTCTCAAAAATTTATGTTCCTTTCGATTATACGAAAAATCACGTTTCTCGCTTGTGAACTCTCTAGAGATTACAGTTTTTATCCGATTTTGATATTACTTAAAATATATGTTTATAACTCACAAATCAAGCTTCTTTCAATATTGGTGCATATCGGACCGTAAGTTCCTGGATTGTTGGTCCTGAATGTACGAAATATTGCATTTTCAGCTTGTTGGCCACCTAAAGGGCACAGTTTTATCTGATTTTGATACAGTCTGATGCAGCTTAAAATATATGTTTATATCGCAAAAAATCTAAGTTCCTTTAGATATTGACGTCTGTTGGACTGTAACATTATGGATTATGGCCTCTTTTTGTACGAAAAATTGAAATTTTTTTTTTTAGTTTGGCCGTCCATAATATATTGCAAAATGTGAGCATATCTTGCATGGCAACCATTTGTTAAACTTGTTGTAACATTGTCATTATTCTCCTTCTGCACTTACTAATAATTATCGCCTCTATATGTTTTTATACAACATTGATATAAGTTTTTACACAGATCTAGTTATTATTGTAATTATTATTCGTGTGTACTTAGTGATAATTGCTGTTCTGATAAGTAAGACATGTATCATTTAAATATCGACATAATTATCCTTATTAATATTATTGTAAAGGTAACATTTATCTTTCTAATCGTTATTATTGTAAAGGTAACATTTATCTTTCTATTGAAAAGTTTTTGACATTAACTGCTTCATTTGTTATCAGATCAGTTTGTCTTATCTAAAATCTACATTTCAGCACTGAAATCGAAATTGTTGTATTTATAACTATTACTAGTATTAGTATTAGATGTATAATTTTAACACAGATATTTCTTTTGACATTATGCTCTTTACATAGGCAGTAAATGAAACATTAACATTTATCCAGGTATACATACATGCACATGTAACAAACACCTTTATTTTTATCTTAATAATTTAAAGTTTTAGAATTTTATATGCAGTAGTAAGAGCTAATAAACTTGTCTGGATGTCATCGCATTATTAAAGTGACAGTGTATTTACAACTGATTAGTTTGATACAGTTAGTGTTATATGATGAGATTTATTACTTTAGATCTCTCACTGCACATTTCCTGTAATTTGTCTATTAATGAGAAGAGTATGCATGTACAGGTGATTTGGGAAGCCATCGTGGCTCAGTTAGAGTTTAGCTAGCTAACCTGACAATCCCTGCAGTGGTGCAGGGCCTAGGGCCTGGAAAGAAAGAACACAAAAGAACCTTTGGCAGTTGCCAGCCAGAGTTTTCCTCAAAGCACACTGTATGTCATATTCCCATAATTAGAACAGTAGGATGCTAACCAGATTTTGTTACTTCCAGTGAAATATATTTACTGATTCACCCCCAAAAACATTGAGGCCGTCTCCAACTTCTTCTGTGGATTGAGTTGGGCCTTTACATCATAGATTTTATACAGGTACTAGGAGTTGTTGTGTCTGATGGTTTTCTCCCACTGCTAAAAACTTCTTGGAAGAATTGGACCAAAGTATGACATTGAACCTTGTCAGAATTTGGCTGTCAAATATTTTGACATCTCCTTGATTCAGTCTTGCAGAGATTCTGGAGAACATTAAACCATTAATACCTTGAAAACATTTAAAAACATAGTGGGATTTCATAACTCCTCGTTCCACATAAAAACTGGGTTTTTTTTTGTAAAATATTGATTTTCAAGAAAGAAAAATTTAATTTTCTTTCTAGATTGCATGATTTTGCTTTGGCATAGCATTTTACTTGAAATATAGATAATTATTTACTTAAAATGTTGACAGGTGTTTTACACATGAGGAGAGACATGCATTGAGTGTCTGACAGAAATAATATATCATCCAAGAATTACGACATTCATCAAGTACATCTTAATTCAGTTTTACTATAATTATATTCTTTTCTTCAGAACTGTGAACGTCATAAATACCATAATCGTGATGAATTTATTGAGGACGTAGAGTTGATCTATACCAATAGTTTGACGTATAATGGTGCTAATAGTACATTCACTGCCGCTGGGCGCAAAATTGTAGAAATAGCAAAAACTAATATTCAAGAGGTGAGTACATGGTTTATTTTTAACAAATAAAATATTGAAATGTCAGTTTGTCACGTACATACCTTGTGCTTGATAACGACAAGAAGATACTTGTTGGAAATATTGCACTATTACAGTTGCTAGTGGTTGGTATCCATGTTATTTCAATGTGCCGTGTTCATTATCCCAGTTGGAGCAGAACAGGAGCACATTAAACCCCATTTTTTTTATTCCAGTGTTCTCGTATCACCAATTAATGCCTTACAAACAATAAATAAAATATTGTACCCAATGTTTGATGTTCGATTGCTATAGGAAATAAAATTAAATGGATTTATTACCTTTATATTTTTCAGCACCAATGCCCTACATTTATTTATTGTGATCTAACTCACTTGTTGTACAGTGAACTCACACCTTGTACAGTTGGATCACATCTTGTACAGTGGGCCCACTACATTCTGTTTCTTTCTTTTCTATTTTTGTTTAAAGAATTATCAATATTTTTGTATTATTGTAGAGTGATGAGCATATCAATTCTTTAGAAACCGCTATTAGAGGTCGTCAAGAAGCTCAGTTAGAATATGCTGATACTGATAGTATTATAACAGGATCTCTTAATCCAGATGATAGTATGCTGGGTAAGCTCTCTCTTACATTGCTCTGGGGTGGTAGTCCAATTTGCCACCTGGCCTGTGTAACTCCTCGGTCCCAGCTGCATCTACCCGACACTCCAAATTTCAGCTTTGGGACAGCCCTGAACAGACAGGCAGACGACAGTCAAAAATATTAGAATAGATGATGGAATGTTTTTAAACATTATGTGGAGTGAACCTGGCACTACAACTTGCGTATCATGTAGTCATGCTGTTTTAGCAGGAGTTTTGGCATTTAATGTTTAGTTTCTAACCATTGTTGGAAAACCGTTCAAATCCTAGAAAACTATTGGGTTTCTACTATTGGGTAGTTTAAATTGATCTGATTAGATTAGATAGTTGATGAGTTTAGATTAGATAATTATTGAGTGTTTACTTCCTCTAAAGGTAAATAACAGAGTAAGTCAACCCTATTCAAAAACTAAACAGTTATATAAAACTTAGCGCTCATTATGTAATCTACCGTAATGTATTATCAATATCTTACTTGTTTTAAACAGATAATGAGAGTATGGATGGGGAGATGAGAGATATTGGAGATGATGATTTTGGTGGACCAAGTACATCAAGACAGGTAATAATGTTGTATAGACAAATGTTCTATAATTCTCTAAATTATGAGAATATGTCCAGTCAATGTATGTTGTGTGTGACACAGCTTATTTTCAAGCTCTTTATTCCTTAAAATGAAAGACTCATCCGGTTCAAAAACTTGATTTCTTTTTTAAAAAAAAGTGAGACAGCCCATCATCATTGTTATCTTTATCATCATTATCATTTTATCATCATCATTATCATCATTGTTATTGTTGACGTAGCTCATCATCATTGTTATCTTTATCATCATTATCATTTTATCATCATCATTATCATCATTGTTATTGTTGACATAGCTCATCATCATTGTTATCTTTATCATCATTATCATTTTTATCAATATCATCATCATAATCATCATTGTTATCTTTATCATTATCATCATTATTACCTTTTATTGTCATCATTAATTAAAAGTATATGTGAGACATCACAGAAGCCATTCTGACTAATTCATGTATCTCAGATTAATTTAAATTTCTTTCTTCTGGAGTTTGGAATATGATAATTGCTTAAAGGCTAACTTGATGGTTGCTATATATTTGAATAGATAAATGGTAGCTTTATTTTAAAGACAAAAGACTTGCTTACAGCCTTAGGATTGCATGTAGGCTAGTTTGCATGTGTACCATATCTTTCTTAAAGGCCGGGAGGTTGTTTTCTACAGACTAGAAGGTTGTTATATTTTAGGCCAGTTTGCATGAGTTAATACCTGTTTGTAGACTAAAGGTTTGCTATATTTTAGGCTTGTGTGCATGAATACTGTACCTGTTTTGAATGCTAGAAGCGTGCCATGAATTTTAGACTTGTGTGCATGAACTCGCTATATTTTAAAGTCTAAAGACTTGCTATATGTTAGACTAGTTTGCATGAGTACCGTTTGGCGTTTGCTATATTTTAAAAGCTACAGGATTGGTATATATAATATATATTAGCTTAGCTTGAATGAGTATCGTACCTGTTTTAAAGGCTAGAGGCTTGCTATATTTTAGGCTAGTGTGCATGAGGATTCTGATTCTGAATTTGTTGATATAGAAAATGAGGATAATAATATAGATAATACTTATAGTCAGGTAAGCTTGTTGAATAATCACTGCACACATCATGTTGCATGGCAACACAGGTAAACTTGTTCAATAATCACCAAACATAACATGTTGCATGGCAATCTCTAATTAATTCACTTGATGGTTTATTAATATGCTGTTATCTTTTTTGAATGGTTAACATGTGCATGTTGCATCATAAAGTCTTCCATTTTGTCATGGTTTCTAGTTCTGGCATCTCGGTGACATTGAGTAGGATCAACTTTGTCTGTTTCCTGCCACTACTAAAGACCCCTACTCGCAGGCAAATTATTGAAATGAAATTGAACCATGTGTTAGTCCCTAAATGACCTAGTTTGTGGATGTTAAACCCCATGTCTCTTTCTCTTGATTACTCGTTCATGTTTTGTTAGATGTAAGAAAAGAGCCAGAAGTTTAATTAGATTTTGATTATTTCTGATAATTACTTCATGGGTTGTTACTATTTGTCAGATTTTAGTGTCGTCTAAATGCTCCCATTTTGTTGTCTGGCAACCTGTCTTTAGACATAGATATGAATAGCTTATATTTATCAGATAAGTAGTGAATTTCAATAGCCACTTTAAGATTGGAAGAGTACAAATTGAGATAAAGTAAAGTACACTGGTTAAAGCATAGTGTCTGGTTGGTTACCAGTTAGATCATGGAGAAGTTATTGTAAATAATTAGACCAGTTAAAGCAGAAATAATTTTATTAACTTACGAAACCCTGCATATGGAGTTTAGATCGTTCATGGTCATCTTCTAACATATTAAATCGTAATCTTATATTACACACTTCCACATTCATCAAATAAAAGGTTTGAAAACTCTAATTGTTGAATTAGTAACAGACAAAAAAAAACTTTGTTTGAATTAAAGTGACTTTATAGAGAGATAAACAATAGATATTTTTGAAGAATATGACAAAGTCCCTAAACAAAGACTGTAACAATTTCTATATTAATCGACAAGGGCAAACATTGTTAGAATTTCTGTTTTAAAGGGACACTATGTAAGATTTAGATAAAGAGCTGGTTTTATGGTAATAAATGTTTAATTGATGATTTAAAAGGACTAAAGACCTGTAATAGGCAGATTTAGCTCTCGAATAATGCATCTTTAATCTACATATTCAACAATAAGCCAGGACCTAGTTTCTAGAAATCTTAGCCAAAGATAAAATCCAAAGCAGTAAAATCAATCTAATATTATCCAATCAAACTACTAAAATTAGGATTTTATCATAGTTAAAATTTCATGAAACAGGCCCCTCTTTAATAAAGATAAATTAGTATGGTTTGCATGGACTTAATGCTACTTTAAGCATGTTATTGTAAATAATTAGGTCAATTAAACCAAGAAAGTTGTTATTGTGAATACACCACATTGTTAGCTCATCATTACATCATGCACTATGTTGAGTCTCCACCCCTTTTCTTTCATACTACTTAATCAATTTATTTATTTAATCATCCAAGATGTGTTTCATTTATAACAGCCACCAAAAAAATCACACACTTACCATTTTCTTCATTAGTTTTAACGTCTAATATAAAAACTGAGACAAATTAATTCTCCTGCTTTTAATCTCGAGTAAAAAATAAATCTCATGACATCATTTGTGCGTGAAGTTGTACCCGATTCCCAGAAGGCTGTTAATTTAGCGTGGTGAAGACAAACACTTTTAATGGTAGCCATTCGTGAATCTGGTCCGACTTCTGTCGATGTTATGAAGTACATTTATAGACCATCGGCTTGTATCTGGTGTTTTTGTTTTTTTTTTTATTAGATTAAAAACTTCAGGAAAGTTAGTGTAATTGACCAAACTGGTTTTGTTTAACATCCAGTCTCAATAGGGGGTGGGATGGGGTGGCCGAATGGGTTAAAGCGTGCACATTTGATTACAATGTCGGTCATTGAGTCAAGTGGCATGGTTTCAATTCCTTGCCTGTACATAACAGTCTCGTTGGTTTTCTCTGTATCCTCTGGCTGGTTTTCAGCCACTGCTATAGACCCCTACACTCAAGAAAATTATTGAAATAGAATTGAACCATATGCTAGTTCCGAAATGACATGAGTGTCAAGTGGATGTTAAACCTTCCCCCTATCCCTTCTCCGTTTGTCTCTTTGATGATGTTAAATTTCATCTGCTGTGTGTTGTGTTTTGAGTTAACACTGCCTATCTATACATTATAGGGTGATAGTTCGATGGCTGAGAATGATGATGAATTAGCTAAAGATCTACAGATGACCGATAATGAAGAAGAACCAAGTGATCTGGGTGCTGAATGGGAAGAAAAACAAGATCCATTAGGTACAGTTATATAATAAAAAAAACTTTATTTAAAGTAGCAATAGTATTATAAATTTATAAAAAAAAAACCCACAACAACCATGTTCAGTCTTTGCATAGAATTAAAGCATGTATTCAATCTTACAAACCAACACATTGTGATAATACAACATTTAAACATTCATGTTCTTAAAATAGTTGGTTACCAATTAATTTAAATTTTGTTTACAGTAAGTGACATTATTATTCTAGAATATTGCACATATCACAGTTTAAACAGTCAGGATTTCTAAATTGATATTCAACAATTGGTATGATTAAAGATGGAGGGGGGAGGCATGTTGACGTACATGCATCTATCATCATAAGGTCTGTCATTGCATCAAGTGCCCACTACTGAAAAAGACCCCTATGTGTACTGGGGTGGATAGTGATAATGCGCTTCTTCAGTGTTATAAAAGTTGTGGATTTCTAATGCTTCTTTTTTTTTTAGGTAAACTAAGTGACAGTGAAGAGGAGAGTGGAGGGGATGGCGAAGGTCAACAATATTACGAGGAGACGGAAGAGAACCAGGAATACGTGGTTGAAGATCAACAATATTATTCCATGGACAATGAGTTCTCTCAGCAACAAGTCTCTGAGGTTCAAGACTTTGATGAAAATAGTTTTGATCCTACAGAGTTCTTTATGAACAGTGCCTTAGCTCAGCAAGCAGCCCAGGGTCAGGAACAAACCGATATCGGTGGCGATCTCCAAGTTTCTGAATCGGACAGTGATGGTGATGACTTTGAACCAATTCCAACGCAAAATCAGGCCACTGAAGGTTTTGATTTAGATGAATACATGTGAACATAAGGAGTGGTTAATGTGAATTAATTAAAAATATTAGCACATTTAATCATAGTGTGAAATGCCGGTTAATTTATTATAATGTGAAGTGAAATTCTAATGGGGTATTGGTGGAGAACAAAAGATTATATTGGCGTGGCCTAAGCTTTATAAGCCTTTAGGAGCCCTGTTAAAAAGACAAACTTAAAAGGAAGTGGTCCCAAATCAGGACCTTGGGTAACCACAAAAAACATAAATAGCAATAATAGCAATGCATTTAAGTTAAAATATATTTTGAGGTGCCCCTGCAGAATGTGAGGCCTGTATCATGTTTTGTGTATGCTTAAATTGTCTGCGGAAATAGCTGTTAAATTTTAAATTGGAAACATTCCCTATAAATTAAGATGTTATCATTCATTGAGTTAGTCATCAACAGTGCTAGATGGGTAGACAAACTGCTGAACCTGTATCAACACAGTTATCCTGACGTCATTAGCTGACCTGATCTCTTTCACACTATAATGAAACTGTGAACATGGGGTAACATGGGACAAATCATTATTACTGTATGAACTAACAAATCTATGCTGGTTGATAATATCCTTTCTTTTGTGAACCTGGGTTGAGGGCAACTGTGAAAGTGCTTTCCATTGAACAAATTATATACAGTAGTTTATTAATCTGTGATTTAACCAGGTCCACACTGGTTGATAATGTATTGTCTTTATAGAACCTTGAGATCTAGCTGTAAACTGATCTACTAGACTACACATATTGTTAAAGAGCTATTATAGTTCATAAATAATGAAAATTTCATTTAAATTACTGTATTCTAAGCCAAGTTATGAGTGTTGAAATATGTAGGTAGATTGTTTATTATTATAGCAACCGTACTGGACAAGCAAGTCTCAATTATCCAATATCCATGTTATTGTGAATCATGCATTCTGAATGGTTTAAATCTCGCCATCCGATGCTCTAGAGAGTTGATTATAATGTCAAAATAAAGACCTACAGATGAGCTCTTACTTGACGCATCCTTATTGTCCATGAACTACTGCATAGTTCACATGGATCCAAGAACTACTGCACAGTTCATATCGTTGGTAGCAAGGCTCTCATTAACTCAATGAGTTAGTCATCAACAGTGCTAGATGGGTAACTGCTGAACCTGTATTTACACCCTGGGGATTCTAAACTTTGATATAGAGTTCATTGATTATATAATACATGTATATAGATATACTGATGTAAATATATGTATAATAAAAACAATACAGTTTGTATATGATATTTGTGATTCATAAAGAACTTGTACTATTATGAAACAAAATGTAATAAGGGTTTCCTTGTACCGTGGGCACTAAACAGGCTCACAAAGACGAGTACAAATATGGCCGATAAAGACAGGCTGATAAAGAAGAATACCAACATGGCTGACAAGACAAGCTCCAACCAGGCTTATAAAAACAACAATCAACATAGCTGATAAAGAGGAGCAGCAACTAGGCTAATAAAGACCCGCACCAACCAGGCCGCTAAAGACTAGCACCGACATGACTGATAAAGATGGACACGGGCCTTGCAGTAGGCCTATTCTATGAGGTAAATGAAATGGGATATAATGTCCTACTGTCCTGCACCAACCAGACGGACACAGACAATAGAGTATGCAATAAGATAATTCGTGTCCAGACGACAGCCGTGCTACTGTCTATTCGTATTTTCATTTCCCTGGGAAAATCTTTTGTGATTGTACAATGTTCTCCACGTGGTCCGTTCTAAAATGAAATGAGAGAGGACGACCGGGACAATCTTTGTCCATTATAGGAACAACCTCTGGTCATCATAGGAACAATCTTTGGCTATTATAGGATTTATACGGCGAAATGGATTTCACCAGACAAGACAGACCAATATGAAACTAAATGAAATGAAAGGGGGGGATAAACTTCTTATTTTTTTTTAGAACGACTGGGCCAATGGTCTAGTGGTCTTGAGTGCCGCGCTTCGACCTCCAGTTGGCCGGTGCGTTTGCGGTTTTGAACCATCGTGTGAGCGTATGTGACTTGGAGATAGAGGCACCTTCTCAACCTCGTGGGTTTACACCGGGTACTCCGGTTTCCCTCCACAAGTTTGACCCCTGTGAGTTCGCTAATGAAAAATAAGACTCAGTCTGCGATATCATCTTTGATGGAAACGGGCGTTAAACAATAAGAACGAACGATGGTGAATGGGTTCCTCCTGGAGCGTTTATAAGTGATACTTTGGTTTCTCCAACATGACGGGAAGCCGCCGCGGCAGAGCGGATCGCTAACTTGGCCCCAATTTCCCAAAGCATTCTCAGACTTAGTTAAGAATTTACTCAAAACTTGTCGTTTTATTTTAACTAAAATATATCCCTTAATAAAACTTTTGTTGTTTTAATGTATCATACTTCCTGTGCAAAGTTTTGTGTCTCTGGATCAAAGATATTTCTCATGTACAGTAATTGAAAGTTGAGTAAATTCTAAATTTGAGAATGCTTTGTGAACTGGGGGCCTGGAGATTTCTTGATCCCGATGTTGGCCGAGATAGTGACAACGTATAGTCCTTTGGACGGGAACAAGATGTGTACATTTTGGCGTGCACCTATTCGACCTATAGTGACGCTTTCCTGGCAAAATTTCTCTCATTCCACACTGTATGATGTTTGTCGTCATTAGCCTAGTCAGCGCAGAATAGTAGGACGTTAAACCTCATTTCTTTTTCAACAAGAACACAATGTACATTCAATTCTACCAATGAATTACATTATGGGATTTTAAATACAGATCATAAAGAATGTGTTATACGTTTTCTTAGCCGGTGGACTCGTTCGAATTCATTTGAAATAGAACATGTTTTATAGATTTACGACATGGAAATAACAGAACGAATTGGAAAGACTAATTATACAGTTTATTTTCACAGATGATGACGGTGACAGTGACCTTGCTGACATCCTAGTGTTGAACAGTGGTCACAGTGTTGTTAACCGACAGGTCGGTCTGAAAAGTATTAGATCGTAAACACAAATTAGATACTACATTTTGATATTACTATTACTAAATAAGTCTTAACATCCGCTTCCACGTCGATGGTTATATCGCAGACATCTTCCCGATCAAGAAAAAATGGATTGAGCATGTTTTGTTATCACTTACATTTGCGTTTTAAAGTGATAAGCACTGGTCTGGCCATGACTTTATTGTAATATACTTTGATTTGACCAAGGTTTTAGAGTAATATACGTTGCTTTGACCATGGCTTTATAATAATATACGTTGTTTTTAGTCTGGTTATATTAGAACATACCGATGGTTTTAGAGTAACATACGTTGGTTTGATCATATGGCCATGCGTTGGTTTGACCATGGATTTATTCCAGTATTTTACGTTATAAAGTGCATTATATACTTACCTCTGCAAACGCAGGCTCCCTGTTGGTTACAGGCAGGTTCTTGTTGATTAGCACAGTTGGTTAGATGTCCACATTCATGATCGTCATGACAATGAGCTACTGGTAAGTCTGAAATGACATGTTGATTTATGTAGGTAGAGGGCGTTGACAGTTGAATATTAATAATAACCGGTGACGTCTATGCAGACAGAGAAATGGGGTTTAATATCCACTCTACATAAACTAGGCCATTTCGGGACTCACTTTAATGGGAGTAACCACTGTGGCTTATTATGGTAGGAACTGGTTCATTAACGAAGAGGTCAGGGTTGTTTTTTTTTCGAATGGCCCATAATATCACATATTCTTTGGTGCGACCATAACTTTATAGTAATATACATGGTACGTTGGTTTAACCATGGCTTTATTCTAGTATCTTGAGTTAAGTGTATTAAGTACTTACCTCTGCAATGGCAGCCATGATGGTCGTCACAGAAAGCTTCTTCGTGAGCTCCACAATGCAGATGTCCACAGTCACGATTATCTCCACAATGAAGTATGTCTGAAATTATAATAGGACAAGTATAACCATATAAATAAAAATGTAATTTAATTCTAGTTCTGTGTTGGTTTGACCATGACTTTATAATAATACACGCAGGTTTAACCATGGCTTTATTGTAATAATATAAGTTGGTGTGACCATTATTTTCTAGTAATATACGTTGGTTTGGCCATGGCTTCATTGTTACATTAAGTAGAAAATGGACATACCTCGACAACCACAAATTCCATGCTCGTCGCAGAAACCTTCCGAGTTAGCATTACATTGGGCATGATCACATTCAGCATGATCACGGCAGTGATGTTGTTGTCGTTTTCCTACAAAATTTCGGTCTGAAAATAGAATAGATAAATGTATTTTCAATATTTTACTTACCTTGGTAACTCGAAGGCTAGCTTTAATTACACTGCCTGCCTTGGTGGACGGTGCATCTTGAAGATTTACGAAGAGGCAAAGAAGAGAGACGCGTGTGTGGGGGTGTAATGCCCACTGCACACGATCTAGGTCATTTCAGCACACCGTAATATATTTTGTTTAGAGACGGATGTAAACGCGACCTCAGGTTTTCGTCTAACCTGAACTGCTAGAAGCCATTACTTGCCAGGTCCCCTCTCCGTTGCCACTGACACGGTCGAACCACGCCGGAAAATACCGGTTTTTTTTTCGGCCAACACTTCGATGAACCCCGGATCTCATGGTTAGCTAGTGAGTCAGCGACTTATTCACTGAGTCACCGTGACTCCCTACCTACTGTCACGAAGTGGCTTCCGTACTAACCTCTACATTCACATCTTCCATCACGACCACACTGATGTTCTTCGTGAGGTTGACAGTGGATCACAGCTGCACAATCGTGGTCGTTATGGCAAAGATGTTGGGCTTCTACAACCCATACAGCTGAAAATAAACAAAACATCAGATATCATTATTCTAAAAACTTTTTATGATGTCTTAATTACCAGGAGATCTAGAGTTTGATCCCTGTATTAATCGAAATAAGTTCTCTGGGTGTTCTGCATGGTTTCCCTTTGTCAGATAAGGCGGTAAAACCGATGTTCCCCATACTTAAAGCCCCAATACCACTCTTGTTGTAACTGAATAATATGTCCCAATCTTCATTCTGGTCAACAAATTGCATTATTTTACAATATTCCAATTAATTGATGATATAAATTTCATCTTAGCACACCTAATTTAAAAAATTGGAAAAATTCAACTAATTGATTTGAAAAGTCTAACGTAAACCTTTTCAAATGTGACTTGGATTTTAAAATATTTTCGAACCTTCTGGACAAGTAAAATAGGTTTTAATGGATAATTTACACAACAGGTAGGACGCTTAAACATCTAGTACTTAGAATAAGGCTATTATTTATTTTCTCGAGCTGCCAAGCCACCAAGAGTGTTATTGTCCCTTTAAGTTCACGCCAATGTTCACACTATTAGACCATTATTTTATATACTACATCGTCTTGCTTGTCAGACCCTTCCTCTTGTACCACCGACAAGGCTAGAAAATACCCAGGAACATTCTCGACAAATCCCCGACAATTCCTTGTCTGGGGAGCCGGCGTCATATTGACTTAACGACGATGACTCCAACAGACTAAACACAACCGCTACGGTTTGAGCAGGTATCAGAAATAACAATAAAAATAAAATGGGGTTTAACGTCCGAATTTTCTTCACTTTCTGGCATGAGGTGGGGGGGGGGTACATTTTGTTCTTCACAGCGCCCCAGCCGAAGAACTAAACAATTTGAGATTCCATACCGAAATATGAAAATAGGAACATGGAAAGAACTAAAGGCGAAGATCAACCCAAGGTCTCCTAGTTAGCGAGAAGCAGCGCTAGATCGTTTCAAATGGAGAAATATTTCATTTCGTAATATCTACTTACCTGCTACGGTCGCTACTACAAACAATAATTTCATTTTGATGAATTTCTTACAAGTTCAGATTGATATATTATATCAGGTTTTCGTTTCAGCTGATTATTTATATGAAAACAGAACTGTTATTTGGTCTATTTTAAAATGCAAAAATCAAGTAGACCTTCTTGATAATAGGAAATTATAGTTTATGGATCACGGTTTTTGTTTAAATGATGCATTTAAAAAAAATTCTTGTATTTTAAATTCACTACGGTTTTTTTTTTTTAAATTTCCAATTTTTAGACCAAGACGTTAAATGCCAGATTTCCAGGTTAAATGTGAAATTCAGACTAGGAAAACTATTTTAAAGTAATTGTGCTTTTACAAGTTTTTAGAAACATATTTTTGAAAGCCACTCGCAATGTTTTGGAGTTTATATTCTTTCCTGCTCTCTTTTATTAGAAGCACAAATATCAAAAAGTCCCCATTTTGCAAATAAATCATTATCTGATTCACAATTTAAAAAAAAAAACCAAGAGGGCCACAATGCCGCTGTCCATGCAAAATTTCACAATTTACGCCATAACACACTGTATACGTAAAACAGGCATAATCTTCTAATCTTTCAAAAGTTATCTTTGTCGATCATATTAAACCCAAACCCTGGTCCATAAAACTGCATTTCAAATTATCAAGATGGTCCTTTTTTTTAAATTTTAAAATGGACCAAAAAACATTTGTATTTTACTATAAATATTCCGTTGAACCGGCGACCTGATATATACCAAACTTAACCTGAAACAAAATCATCAAAATGAAATTATTGTTTGTTGTAGCGGCCGTGGCAGGTAGCCTAAGTAACTATTATGAAATTATTATTTCTTTATTTGAAACAATATGGCGCTACTTTCTAAGTATTTCCAAGCCTTGTCGGTGATACAGGAGATAGGGTCTGGCAAGAAGGAGGATCTAGTATATAAAAGCATCCAATGATAGTGTGAACAATTGCTTGCACGTAAAGATGAGACACATTGGCGCGCACGTAACGATTAGGAACATCGACGTACGCGTAACGATAAGGAAAATCGACGTGTACGATGGGGAATATTAGTGTGTATGTAAGCATGGGGAACATTGGTGTGCACGTAACGATCAGGAACTATGGCTTTTCAGCCGACTATGAAAAATGGGGGGGGGGGGGCACTCAGAGAACTTTTTCGGTTAATTATACAGGGATGGCAGTGAATAAAGGTTTGTAGAATAATCATATCGGATGTTTTATTTCCAGCTGTATGGGTGGTAGAAGCTCAACAACATTGCCGTGACGACCACGAATGTGCAGCTGCCGTCCACTGCCAAGCTCACGAAGAACATTTCTGTGATGTACGTGATGGAAGATGTGCATGTAGAGGTTAGTGCGGAAGCCACTTCGTGACAATAGGTAGGGAGTCGCGGTGGCTCAGTGAATAAGACGCTGGCCCAGTAGCTAACCACGAGGTCCAGGGTTCCCCTCCGGCTTTGGCGGAGACTTTATCTCGGCATTCTCCGTTGTAGTTTCTGCTTGTCAGTGGTACAGGACAGAGGACCCGTTTGGGTCCGGCCAATTTCAAATTTTCGCTGGAACACTTCCAGATTGTTGCATACTGTCAGTCTGGAATAGCGGGAAAACGGGTTCGCGTCCGTCTAATTTCAAACAGTTTTTCGAGAGGCCAACCCCATTGAAGAACATTTCAGCTGTGCATTTTCATTTGTTTCGTTAATTTTTGTCAGGTCGATAAATTTATGTTGCATGATGAATATAGCTACAACAATTTAATATGATTGGAATTCAGGTCAGCAACAATAGTAGAACTATATTGGACGACCTAGAAGTGGTTATATTTACGGGTTAGAATAGCATGAACAAGCTCTAAGTTTTAAAATTAATGTCCTCGGGGAGAGGTAGAACATCGTGGCTTTCAACTATGCGATCAGCTTCCAGGTTAATTTTCGAAATTTTCTTGGGGAGGCCCATATCCACATTCGATGCGCTTATGGAGTTTACTAATGACTCCTGCCAACATGAAGTTTTTTGAGCATTTCATTTCTACGCCCGTAATATTCACGAGGCCCGTATTCGGGCTACCACGTTGAGTACCATATTTAAACTATATTAATCTGTTCTATTTTCAGATCGACATTTTGTAGGAAAACGACAACAACATCACTGCCGTGATCATGCTGAATGTGATCATGGCCAATGTAGTGCTAACTCAGAAGGTTTCTGTGACGAGCATGGAATTTGTGGCTGTCGAGGTAAATACGCATTTCACTTAATGTCACAGTGAAGCCATGGTCAAACGTATAATACTATAAACCCAGAACTAGAAGTAAATTTAATTTTATTTATATTGTTATACTTGAGTAATTCGAGTGGGAGTATTGTGCCGCGACTGAGACGTTTCCACCTTGATAAAACATGTCCTATTATAATTGCAGATATACCTCATTGCGGAGAAAATCGTGACTGTGGACATCTGACTTGTGGAGCTCACGAAGAAGCTTTCTGTGAAGACAATCATACCTGCCATTGCAGAGGTAAGTAGGCCTACGTAATGCACTTAACACAAGATACTAGAATAAAGCCATGGTTAAATAAAAGTACATTACTGTAACAAAGTTATGGTCCCATATGAATTTGTGACAGAAGGCCTAAACGGACCACGCTTGAAAATCCCGAGGAACATTCTCGGCCAAAATCGAGAGAATCCCGGATCTCCTCGCTGTGGTCCTGTACATTTCACACTGAGATAGCACCATCCCCCATTCTCTCTCTGCCTACATTTTATCGATGATTATTATTATTCAACTGTGAATATGTTGTACACGCTATGTAGATTAACATGCCGTCATTTCAGACTTGCCGGCAAATAATTGTCGAGACGATCGTGAATGTGACCACCTAGCACACTGTGCCAATAACCAAGAACCTGCCTGTAACCAGCAGGGTACCTGTTTCTGTAGAGGTAAGTAAGTAATGCACTTTATGACGCAAAATACTGCAAACAAAAAAGAACCATGGTCAAGATAGCGTATATTACAATAAATCTATGATCAAACCAACGAGTATTACAATAAAGTTATGGTCAAATTAACGCTTTTACTACAAGGCCATGGTTAAACCAAAGTATATTACAATCATTGCTATAAAGACATAGTTAAACCAGCGGATATTACAATAAAGCCATGGTCAAACCAACATATATTACGATAAAGCCATGGTCAAACAAATAGGTATTACTTTAAGACGTTAATTTTAGTGATATCAAAATATGCTTAGTGTAATTAACACTTTCTTGATCGGGAAGAAATTGTCTGCGATATCAATTTTGACGTGGACGCGGGTTTTAAGTCTAATCTAGTAATAGTAACATCTAAATGTAGTAATTATTTTGTTTTTGATCTGATATTTTTCAGACCGACCTGTCGGGTAACTACAGTGTGGTCATTAGGAAAAATTGTGATGTCAGCAAGGTCACTGTCACTGTCATCACATGTGAAAATAAACTGTATAATTAGTCTTTCCAATTCATTCTGTTATTTCCATGTCGTAAATCTGTAAAACATGTCCTATTTCAAATGAATTCCAACGAGTCCACGGACTAAGAAAACGTATTACGCGCACGCTTTATGATCTGTATTGAAGATTTGGTAATGTAATTTGGAGAATGAAATGGGATTCAACGTCCTACTTTTCTGTACTGACTGGGCTAATAAAAACGGAAATATGAGTGTGCTATGAGGCATATTTTGCCCGGACAGCAACGCTATGGCCTACTACTATTTGGGGGAGTATAATGTCAATTGGGTTACAGTTTATTGTCGATTAGTCGGGACAGACAATATTGTCGGTCCTGTTGGGAGAGTCCATATCGTCAGGCTCGTAAGGACAGAATAATCCTAGACCGGTTCGGTGAGTCTTTTGTTCGGTTTGTCGGGACAATCGATATCGTCAGGCCTGTTCGGAGTCCATATTTCGTAAGGACAGCATAATGTCTGGCCGGTTGGGAGAGTCCATATTGCAAGGTCCGTAAGGACAGCATAATGCCTGGCCCATGGGGAGGGTTCATATCGACCAGTCCGCAAGGACAGCATTATGCCAGGCGGTTGGTGAATTAATTTGTATCCCTAGTTACACATACATTATGCAAGAGCTAAATCTGATTATTGCAAGTCTTTATTTAGGATTCAAGGGCCTATTTCACGAAATTTTAACTAAGATAAGATCCCAATTTTAGTAATTTGATTGGATAATATTAGATTGATTTTAGTGCTTAGCCAATCAAAATTGAAGTATCTACTAAAATTGGATTTTATCTTAAGTTAAAATTTCGTGAAACAGGGCCCTAATGTCATAGAATTTATAAATTAGATCTTTTTTTAAACAACAAGCATAAAATCAACTCTGTAGACCCACGGATGGCTTGGATTGAGCTTGGATTTAAACAGGATTCTAATTTGTAGCAGAAAATAAATGTAATGCGAGTTGAATTGCAGCCCCGTCTCAAACCAAATAGGCTAAATGTAGGCCTACCACAGTTATTGAAAACATTACTTGATAATCGAGATTATGTAGGTGGAGTTAACGCCTGTCAATCAAACGATCGGTCATCGGTGTAGATGGAGTTCTATACCGCTTCTAGTCAAAAATAACAATGGTGATAACTATGTTCAGAAAAAAGTAATTTGACTGAAATTTTCAATTCTTTCATCAACTATTTTTGAACTGTTATAGCAAGAATAGCTAACTCCTTATAAAAATCTCCCATAATGTATCTTTAATGGAGGCTAGCTAACATATACTGCGATTGAATGCCTTTAATGTGTTTATTTAATTCATGATAAATCTCAAAAATAAGTTAATTCTATACTCTTGGGACTAATTAAAGCCCGATCGGTCCAATGTAGCGAAACAACTTTCATTTATCTGCAAATATTGTCAGTAAATTTAATCAAGCGGTGAATTTAAAAGAATTGATACGGTCATTCATAATTACGGCGCACATTCACTTCAGTCAAAGTACCTATTTTCGTACCAAGTCGTAAAGCAAATAGATCATGCGCAACGCTTTGCTCCATCATTCTCAATTGTTTCACCCTCCTGCACATTTCTTCCACAATCAGATCAGAATAAAGATCCTGTCGGACCTTGCTACAGGTACTGTGATTCCCCCCCCCCCCCGACACTAATAACATTTTCAAACAAATTCATTTTTACAAAATTCAAACGGGGGACGTGCTGTAATACAAATTGCGAATTACCCGCGTTCCAGTCTTCAAGACAGATCTGAGGTGGCATCCAACCTTCCGGGCTAGGAATTCTGTGAGCCCGACATTCCCCATCCCCTAGTAATTTTGTCAAAAATATTAATTTTTACAAGGATAAGAACAATCAAAATTCACACATGCATACAAATTTCTGAAAAATCGAAACGAAAGAAAATGGCTGTTCCTGCAAGCAAATATTGTAAAAGTATGTAATACCAAGTTTATGGAACCTCGAGAGGTTATAACTGTCATCCGATTTTGACGAAACTAAACAATTATGTTTATATCACAAAGACTCGTTTTTGGTCGATATTCAGATCAAAATTTCCAGGATTATGACGCATATATGTACGAAAAATCGCGTTTTGTTTTTTAACTTGTTCTCTATTCATTAATTCATATTATAAATTCTATTTTACGAGTTTAGTCTCTTTTTCTCTTTTAAGTTTAATAAAAGCACAAATTTGGTAATATTGATATCATTAATCAATTGATTGTGTTCACTGCGTGGAGCTTTAAAATGTCTGACTCGAGATTAATTTCATCCTGCGAGCGGTTAGATCCATAGTGCTCCGAGCCGGATTAAGCACGGACACCATGAGTTCTCATATAGTTTTCGTCAGAGGGAGGGTCTCTGAAGTCTTAATGGAATAGGAATCTCTTAGTCCAAACAATTTATGATTTTACCCCCAACAAATTGCAAGAAAATGTTTTAGTGCATTTTTATAAAATAACAACAGTTTACCAAATTTTGCGCACCGGAAAGTGGTAAATTCTAAGATGGCCGCCATTTGCCTAATCAATGCTCAAGAAAACCCTAAACTGTTGGTTTAAGACGCAATAAATGTATTATGAACATATAAAGTAATGCTTTTGAGGTCATTTTTCATTTGAGGATATAGCCAGAAGCGCTAATTGGGCTCTTAAAGCGATAAAAAATAAGTAAAATCCAAGATGGCCGACATTCGTCAAATCTATATATATAGCTAAGTCTCTAGCTCAATATCATCCAAAATCTTCAACATTGAAAACACCAATTATTTGTCAATTTAAATCTACATTGATGCTGTGATCTTGCCGTGAAAAGCTGGGCTTCTGATATCTAATATTTAAGACAAAATAAACATTTTACCATTGGTACACGAATCGTGTACCATAATGCGTTTCATCCCCAGTTCTAGCAAAAGACTCGAAGAACGAGGCTAGAAACATTACACCAAATCAACCGGTCTGACTTTAGACTCTCCCAACTCGACAGACAAAAGACCTTAGCACCGGACCCGATAATATATTGTCGTTATGGGCCTGACAATATGGACCCTTCCGACAAACCTGACAATATGTACTTTCCCGAGCAACCGGACAATTCGCCCTTTTGTTGTTGAATGGATGGCCCAAGGCGCGTTTATATAAGTGATTCACTGGATTCTCCAAGATGGATGGAGCCGCGGTGGTTTAGTAAGTAAAATAACCTGCCAAGGGACAACGTATAGTCCTTTGGATGGAGCAAAAATCGATGTCCCGTATACACATTGTGTGCATGAAAAAGAACCGTGACAGTTGAGATTTGGTATAAGAGTAAACGATAGCGCTGCAAAATTTCCATCATAGCACACTGTATACCGTATGTCCATTGCCATTAGCCCAGTCAGTGCAGAACAGTAGGACGTTAAACCCTATTTCATTTCTCTAACATAAATATAATGTGCATTCAATTCTACAAGTAAATTACATTATTAGATTTTCATAAGGCATGTCCGTAATACGTTTTCTTAGCCAGCAGACTCGTTGGAATATATTTGAAATAGGACATGTTTTACAGATATTGACAAGGAAATAACAGAACGAACTTTAAAGACTAATAATACAGTTTATTTTCACAGATAATGGCAGTGACAATGACCTTGCTGACATCCTAGGGTTTTCCAATGATCACACTGTAGTTACCCGACAGGTCGGTCTGAAAAAGATTAGACCAAAAACACAAATTAAATACAGTGTTAATTATATAAAAGGAATAAGCGTGTTTTGATATCACTAAAATTCAAATTTTCAAGTAATACACACGTGTGTGACCATGACTTTATAGTAATATACGTTGGTATGACCATGGCTTTATTGTAATATAAATTGGTTTGACAATGACTTTATTGTAAAATACGCTGGCTTTAAAATTATATATGTTGGTTTGCTCGAGGTTTGTTAGTAGTACACGTTGTTTTGAACATGGCTGCAATGTAATGCACGTTGGTTTGACCAAGACTTTTGAGTACTATACACTATTTTGACCATGGTTTAAAGTAAAACGTTAGTTTGACCACGGCTTTATAGTTATTTTGACCAGTGTGTTGCGCCATAAAAATCATTACGTACTTACCTCTACAGAAACAGGTACCTTGCTGGTTACAGGCAGGGTCTTGGTTATTGGCACAGTGTGCTAGGTGGTCACATTCACGATCGTCTCGACAATTATTTGCCGGCAAGTCTGAAATGACAGTTGAATGATAATAATTATCGGTGAAATCTAGGCAGAGAGAGGAATGGGTTTAATGTTCACTCAACAGAAACTAGGTCATTTCGGGACTAACTTTAGGGAGGGGGGGCACGCAGTCTCATCGTGAAAGGCACGTGTTCACTATCGTTCATTTCAATTTTGGCCGAGAATGTTCCCCTGGTATGTTTATGCGTCTAGCATATAGCCAACAGATAATATTATTGTGTGGGACCATAGCTTTATATTAATATACGTTGGTTTAACCATGGTATTATTCTAGTGCTAAATGCATTACGTATTTACCTCTGCAATGGCAGCCATGATGCTCGTCACAGAAAGCTTCTTCGTGAGCTCCACACGTCAGATGTCCACAGTCACGATTGTTTCCACAATGAGGTAGGTCTGAATTTATAATAGATACAGGACATGTTTATCAAGGTAAAAACGCAGTCTTCGTGGTAATTACAAACATATAACATTTAAATAAAAAATATCAAAGAGTCAGTTTAATTTTAGTTCTGGCTTGTTTGATCACAGCTTAATTTATAGTAAAATACGTTTGACCATGGCCCCATTGTGACATTAAGTGACATGCGTAGCTACTTACCTCGACAACCACAAATTCCATGCTCGTCACAGAAACCTTCTGAGTTAGCACTACATTGGCCATGATCACATTCAGCATGATCACGACAATGATGTTGTTGTCGTTTTCCTACGAAATGTCGGTCTGAAAATAGAACATTCAAAGGATATCTTAAGTCTAAGATAGTCACTTAACTACTAGCTTTCACTTAAGTATACGTAACTTCCTGTGATTTAAGGGCAAGTGGTATTCAAAGGCACTGTTAAGTATCAAATTTCCTTAATAAGCTGCTTTAACTTTTAAGTGTTAGTCTTCAAGTGGTATTCAAAGACCAGTTTAAATGAGAAATATCCATTTAACTTAAAGTGACCTATGGGGGGTACCTTAAAGTTAAGTCAGATTATAATGATCTCTTTTAATGCTGTAGTTGCGTAATAGCGATTTGAAAAGTTTAAAAGATTCAGATTAAAACAAAGACAATGTTGCCGAGCGTAGCTGGCCTCAAATTCATTTTTTCGTCATCAGCTTTGATGTTGTAGTGCCATAATAGAGTATAGTGTTATTACCACCGACGGTATAGGGTTATTACCACGAATTATTTGTCGATATAAATTAACATTGATGTTGTGATCTCACCGGGAAAAGATGGGATTCTGATATCAAATATTTAAGACAAAATAACCTTTTTGCCATTGGTACACGAATCGTGTACAATAATGCGTTTCAGCCTCAGTTCTAGCAAAAGACTCGAGGAACGAGGCGAGAAACTTTGCACCAAATCAAACGGCGTATTTAGACTGGAATAACCAGACTCTATAAATTTGCAGTCTATTGAAACTGCTGGCATATTTCGCCGAACTTAACTGATTTGAAATTAGAGTAAAAACGGAAACCATTGAATGTAAATCAGTTTACATATGCTATTCAAAAAAAGTAGGGGATATTTGATTTTGTGGCGTGTTACAGGCCAGTACTACCGGGACAACATCTTGGCAGTCCATGTTGTGCCGTTCGCACGACGTCATGGCCGCCGTTTCATCTTCCAGGATGACAATGCAATATGTCACAGGGCCAGGATTGTTACAGGTTACCTCCAACAACAGAACATCACCACATTACCTTGGCCAGCACTGAGTCCCGACCTCTCCCCCATCGAGCATGTCTGGGACATGCTTGGACAGAGGTTACGTCAACGTCAACAACGTCCTGCCAATGTCCAAGAACTTGCTGCTGCGTTGCAACAGGAATGGGACAATTTGGACCAAAATGACCTTAGACGTCTCATTAGGAGTATGCCACGTCGGATCAATGCTTGTTTGGCAAACAGAGGAGGATTTACCCGTTACTGACTTTGTTGTGATGCTGTGGTAACTTTGCTGTTTGACCCCGGGTGTCATTTTACCCTTATAATGGTCAGTCTGTGCCTTACTTAGTCTAACGATCATTTGGAATAAATCGATGAATGTGAACTTCATTTCATTTTGTCATTTGTTTCTTCGTCAGTTTCATTAGGTGACTTTAATAACACTTAAAAATCAAATATCCCCTACTTTTTTTTGAATAGTATACATGTATATTCATATTACAGTATTATATGCGTTGCGGCCCTGTTGTGGCAATTTCTAGGCCCCAAAGGTTAGCGATTTAGCTCCTTTAAGGATATCTTTTTCCGATCATTTAATCATGTTCGTATTGCTTAATTATGTTTCCACGACTGTCATATAATAAAGTTAAATTCATTTTTGATGGCATGGCTTTACAGATTTCAAAAATTATTTTTACTGCCAGCAGAAGCAAGGTATGATTTATTTTTTCAACTCATTTCCATATATACATAATCGGTAGTATTTATATAGGTAAAATATGATGCAACATGCATCTTTCGTACACACAATACCATCAATGCCAGGCATAACAAAATCTAAAATGCAGGTACTTACACAATGTCTATGCATTTTTCAAACGATAGATTTATAAACAACACTGTATGTTTTGTCCAGTCTTACTTAGAAGAAATAGGTCATGGTGCATTGCTAATATGTTGTTTTCAATTCGTGATATATTGAACTTTACAATTTCCATCATTAAACTACCACTATTTATTGTAATCTATTGGAATGGAAACAGATAAAAACCACTGTTCGGCAAAGGATGCACACTATCATAATTAATCCTAAATTATAATCATACTATTTTCATGCATTACAATATAATATTACAACAAACATTTTCCTGGTGATGTAAACTAAGAATTTAATAGAGTAGAGTGATGCTCTTAAGGGGGCATAACTTGCTTGCAGTGTTAGAAATTCGTGATTTTTGGCAGTGAGGTATTCCATAAATTGAAAATTCATGCTTTTTGGCGAATGTGAGTATTCCATAATTTAAGTGTGCAGTAATGTTTTTCACATAGCCAAGTATAAATATGTCAAATACAACCTTTGAATGCCGATTTAAGGTAATACAGTCAGTTAAGTGGAAAAATTAAATATTTTTACTTAACTTTTAGAAAATCTGTGAATACGGATACAGATTAATTTAGTTTGAATATGTATTCAACGTGGTAACCCGAATAGGCATACGGGAAGGAGTATAGCATAATGAAATGCCAGAAAAACTCACATTTGAAGTTGTCATTAGGCCTCCCACAGAAGAAGCAGAAAATTAGTCTGCGAGGAACCTGTCGCTTAGTTAAGAGCTATGGGGCTATTAACTCCCGAAAAACTGACAAAAACATGTATGATGTTTATATACACTGGTTATACATGTTTTAAATTTCAATCCATTAGTCAATTGCTGTTCCATTCTACACAGACTAGGGCATTTCGACACATCCGGACTAATTTTGTTTCCAGTAGGCCTATGCGCGAATTCGGTTTTTGTCCCAACTGAACGATGACTCCGTTACTTGCTAGGTTCTCTATCCTTTACCACTAACAAGGGGAAACCCTCTGCCAACACCGGTATGGAGTCCCAAGCCTCCTGGTTAGCAAGTAAACCACCGTGCCCCCACCCCATCCCCTGCACTAACCTCTACATTCACATCTTCCATCACGAGCACAATGATGTTCTTCGTGAGCTTGACAGTGGATCACAGCTGCACATTCGTGGTCGTTATGGCAAAGATGTTGAGCTTCTACCACCCATACAGCTGAAAATAAATAAAACATCAGATATAATTATTCTACAAACCTTTATTCTTATGATGTCTTACTTACCAGGAGGGGGGTGGATGGCCGAATGGTTAGCACGTGCGTACTGTATCATGAAGCCTGTCATTGAGTCAACTGGCGTGGTTTCGAATCCCTGTTCAACCTCGTTGGCTTTCTGTTGGTCATCCGGCTTCCTCCCACTGCTAAAAACCATGTTAGTCCCGAAAAGACCTAGTTTGTGTCTAGTGGACATTAATCTCTCTCTCCCCCCCCTCTCTCTCTATCTTACCAGGAGGGGAATCAAGTGGCTAAGTAGATAAGACGCTGGCTCGCTTACCTGGAGGTCGGGTGTTCGATCCATGCACCCGCCGAGTGACGAAAAACCTAGGTCCCGTGTACACATTGGCGTACACGTGAAAGATCCCTTGGCAGATAGAATTCTATATAAGAGTAGGCCGTAGCGCCGCTGCCCGGGCAAAAGTCCCCTCATAGCACACTGTATGGCGTATGCGCGTCTTTATAAGCCCAGGTAAGGACCAGAACAGTAGGACGTTAAACCCCGTTTCATTTCTTACCAGGAGGTATCGGGTTTGATCCCTATATTAATTGTTCTCGTTGTGTCCAGCATGGTTTGCTCATGGTTACAACTGTCAAATGTTCGACCCCTCGGTATTCTTTACAACCCGAAGAACTAATATGCCTTTACCACTAACATCATAAACATAGACAACAATAATCTAGTGGAATAAACACCAAGAACTTCCTGGTTTTTTTTTTCGAGAAGTAGCGCCATACTGTTTAACTTTTAAAATAATAATTTCAACGTACCTGCTACGGCCGCTACAACAAACAGTAATTTCATTTTGATGATTTTGTTTCAGGTTAAGCTTGGTATATATCAGGTCGCCGGTTCAACGGAATATTTATAGTAAAATACAAATGTTCTTTGGTCCATTTTAAAATTTGAAAATGGACCATCTTGATAATTTAAAATGCAGTTTATGGACCAGTGCTATGGTTTTAAAGGAGCGATTAGATGAGGGATGCATGTTTCACATTTTGAAAGATAATGCTTGTTTTACGTTTTAAAATTCAATACTTTGTTTTATAAATTTCAGCTGAATTTAAAATCTCAACAGGATAGAAATCAAGTGAAATGGGAGAGAGAGAGAGAGAGAGAGAGGGGGAGGCAAATTTGAAAGTAAAGTAATAAGCAATTCAAATTGATCCAGCATTAATTTGTAAGGCGTTTGTTGTAAGATATGTTTTTTATAATTCCTGAAACTTTCTCATTACAAATAATGGCAATCGGGACGAATGAGTTGTGACTTAAATATTGGAGACGTATTTTCTCAGTAAGATAACAACAGTAATATTGATTGAAATGAACCAATAGTAAATTCTATTTTGTAATTCCAAATTTTATTAATAGTAGAGTTATACGCCCTTTAAAGGAGTTAAGCCTATTCTGTTAGTGGTTGAAATTCGTGCAGTGTATTCCAACAAAACGAGCCCCGTACTTCTGATATGAAGATAAGCCAGAGGCCCATAAAATATACAAGTCTTGTCATATCTATTTCTTTTAGTTTTTATTTTGTTTTTTTTGATAAAGAAATGAGACCTGTTCTCAATATAAAGCAGCGGCCACTAATAATGGGAATGAGGCACACAACATGCGCTACTTCATAGAGCTGTTGTCATGTTGTGAGGCTTGTTGAATACAGAGGGGAATACTACCATCAAGAAACTATTTAAACTGAAATGATCTGAGTCCGGCAATATACGAAAAATTGAAGCAAGAGAAAATTAAATACCAGCGTTTGGACGGGACAATTGGCATCATGCAAAAGATCCCTTGGCAGTTGGAAATCGAATAAAAGGTAGGCAGAAACGTTGCTGCCCGTGCCAAATTTCCTTCATTGAACATTGCATGGTGTATGTCGTCTCCATTAGCAGAAAAAAATGAACGCCAAATTCCTTTATTTTTTGCATGTATATGATTTTAAATCAAAAAGATCATGTCGTTTGAAATATTTTAGATTGTCTTGTCTTCTTGTGCTGTTAGACTGAAACACGAGTTATATGTTTTTACTGGTGTACGCGTGCAATACGTTTTAATATTCACCATCGCTAGATACTAGATATCGTCAACGGTGACTCGGTGGGTAAGACGTTGGTTCGCTAACATGGGGTCCCTTGTTCCCCCGTGCCAGCGGTCAAGGATGGAGGATCTGACAAGAGACAACGTATAGCCGTTGGGATGGGACGGGAAACCGGAGTTCTGTGTACATATTTTTGTGCACTTAAAATATCCCTTAGCAGTTGGAATTCGATATAAGAGTAGGTCGTATGGCAACATGTCCCCTATGAGCCTAGTCGAAGCAAAACAGTAGTGCATTAAAACCCATATCATTTCATTTAATGTTTGCAATGGCAGTTTAGTTTGTTTTGTCCGTAGGTTTGTTTTAACTGCCATGTTTGTGTGCAGTGCGGTCTTCCTGTATTCCTATTATAAATAGCATGTTCAGGTTTGCAATATCCCGGTTGGTGCAGAAAAGTAAGACGCTATAAAACCCATTTTGCTTAATTTTATTTACCTTAAGAAGAAAATTAGACACTGGAATACGATATCTTATATTTACTGTCGATCTCCAGAGAGCACGTGCTATGACTGACAGACACGTGATAACAACGTCTAATAGGCTGTAAGAATTCCCTTAGTTCAACCCAGGGCGGAACTTATTACAACTTACTGTCGATCTCCAGGGCAATCTGAACGATAGACCGAAAAAAGAGCTAGCTACCATTTAATTTTCGTTCTTTAGTTTCGTACGTCTCCAGGGAGCACGTGCTAAGATTGACAGACACGTGATAACACGGTTCAAAGGCTGTAAATATTCCCATAGTTCAATCCAGGGCAGAACTTACTACAAAAGAAAAAAAAACCCAAAATTTAATAGGGGAAAAAACTATCTCTAGCGCATCAAATGACAGAGCTTTTGTTATTTCACACCAAAATGTAATGGTGAAATTGTTAAAAACATAGTTCTATGTTTCTTCATTCATGATTTTGTCAGTTATCATTCAAAGCTGTAAAAGTTTGTAGATGAAATATTCGACGTGAAAAGAGATGAAATGGAATTTAACACCCCGTGGCTTTTCAACGATCAGTCTAACGAAGACTGGCATACGGCTTGCAGTATGCTCTGAAGATAATGGTACACGGTCAGTGGCACCACAGCCTAATTCTATTTCAATTTCCAACTTACAGGTTTTTTTTACGTCCATTCGATCGAACAACTATGTACTCTGCTCAGGTACTCTGCCTAGAGGACCGTGTGGGTACGATGGGTAGTTGACCGGGGTCCCCACAAGCATACTGACCCCATGTTAATCTGTGTATGTTGTGATTAATGTTTATAAACTCTGACTTTATATACAGTGATTCTGTGTGTAGGGGCCCAGTAAAATGCGTTGCCTTGGACCAACAATGCTGATAAGGCGACCATCGCTGTGCCTTGCCATGTCCACTACCGACAAGGGGGGAACTATATACAGTGTTCAATACTGTACTTTTCTTCAATTTCCTCAGCTTTCGGTTGGTTTAAAGATGCTTTATTCAAAAACTTAACCTGTCTATTGTAATTCTTTCGTTTGGCCTCAAATGTAATATAAATCATTAATTAAACATTTACTTACAAATCAGGCCCATAATCAACTCCCTGGTTTTGATTTTTACCCGATTTAAGTACGATTGACAATTAATGAAGGATTTAATGTAAAATGGATAATCGTAAGACTGGTAGCAACGACAATTGAGACTGCGCTGTTCTGCTACCGACGACAACTCAGCCCATACTGAAATAATTTAACTGACATTTTCAACATATTCCCTTTTCATTATCTATTTTTTAACTATATAGCGAGAACTGTCAGCTATTTTCCTAAATCTTACATAATGCATCTTTAATAAACTTGGTTTACAAGCGACGCTAAAAGTGCATTTTTTTAAAAATAGAAAAAAAATAGGACTCCTGTTTGATCGATAATTGAAGGATTGTTATCATGTTCGTCTGAGATATATAACTCCATTTTATTCTCCCTAGTGATTATTCTGCTGGCCTGCGACCGCCAGCTTTTTCATTCCTGTCTTTTAATGGGTTATGAACTGATTCCAGAATATCCTTTTCCGACATATCTTTACATACCCATATATCATTTCTTGCTACGTGGCTCTACCTTACATCATATTGCAAGGAATTACCTTTCGATCATCTTCAGACGAAGACGTCACATGTCGTTTTTCTAATTTTCATAGATAATCCACAAGACCCCGTTGGCCTAGAAGGGTCATCAGGATTTACCGGCGTTGTTCCCCTTTGTCGGTGATGTAAGACTAGGGCTTGGCAAGGGACAACGTATAGTCGTTCGGGTGGGACGAAACAGCGATGTCCGTGTGCACATTTACGTGCGCGTAAAAAAGCCTTTTAGTAGTTGAATTTGTATGTAAAGGTAGGCGAGCGTCGCTTTCAGAGCATAACAGAACATGACTATAAACCCTATTTCATTTTACTGTGCTTCGTCTGTAATGCCATCCTGTTTTGATAGTTCACTTCTCTCATTTCATGATCGGCCTGGACGATAATCACCTGTTTGCTTAACATTTTGGTGACTGGCAAGTAGATGTTTATTAGATTCTTGATCCTAATAGTTTTAACACATGTTGAACCGGGCGCCTGTTCACTAGCCAAAGGGGCATGGGTGCAGTCGGGATCATGGTTGAAAAAAATTCTAACGATTTTCTTGTCATTTATGATAGATGGATGGCTTGGCAAAAAACAGTCTCTAGTATTTCGGCTGATACAAACAGCCGATGTCCCGTGATTACGTTGAAATGCACGTATAATAACCATTTGCAACTGGAATTCGACGACGAATAGAAGGCCATTGTCTTTCTAAAATTTCTTATTCAGAGGCGTTTTATAGCTGAGGCGTCAGCCTCCTCGCGAAAAGAATCAAAGAAGTTGAAAAAAAAAAACGGAAGAAAAATGCTAAAACCGATGAGAAAAATGAAAATGTACCATAGTTAGGGAGGGCCCTAAAGGCAGACAAAAGGCCCCCCACATCTGACAAAAGGGCCCCCTCTGGCCAAGGGGAAGCCCCCCACCCCCCAGCCCGAGTCAATCCACTACTGAATGAGAATGCAGTCATTGCAATTACATGAAAATCATCAATCAAGAAATCAATTTTTCTGAAAACCTACTAATCAGCTATTCAGGAAAGAGATGGCTAGGCCGCCCAGTGTAATCTGGCTTGGCGGAGCGATCATTTCTTTGCTGTATAGATTTCCGGGGTTACGCGTGCTGCTTGCACAATAGGCCCACTGCACCATATTCCATTAATTATTTGATTGAGCTCCCGATACGTACAAGTGATTTGTTTCCCATACAGGCTTCGGACGAGTATTGAATTAGGCCCCGGCCCCCAGATTAAACCGGAGATCGCGTTTTCGATTCCTGCATTAGTCGTTCAGATGGAACAAAAACGAAAAACCGAAGACACCGTACGCATTGGCATAAATGTAAAGGTGCTTGTGCCGCTGACCAGGCAAAACTTCCCCCATAGCATGGTGTATGCCCGTCTTCATTAACCCAAGAGGAGTAGAACAGTGGGACGTTAAACTCCATTTCATTTCATTTCCACTGCCTTGGCTCAACACGAACGAAAAGTATTTTCTATCCAATAAAGACGTGGCATCTTTTTAGAGATTTAAATCTAAGGCTTCTTTCTCTGGCAGTATAAAATCCTAAAATTAAGATTGATCCGTGCCAAAATTCCCCCAGGAAAACAATTACTCAAAATGACAAGTTGCGTCTCAATTATTTCCAGATAAAGTCGGAAAATAATTCATATCAATATTGTCAGACGCTTGGGGAAAATCACTGAGTTCGCCACCAAGTAATAATAACAGGTCGGAATGAAGGACAATCATTTCAGGTTTATTATTGGGCTGTTGAATGACGCGAGGTGCCATCATCTATAAAAGCAGGTGCCCGTAATCATTGTACATAGTGGCCTTTATTGTGTGGTTATCACAAAGATATTTAATATACATCGCACCACTGATTCAGTGTGAGGTTATCGGCTAGACATCGCTATTGGAGCTGGATAGGTTACCGAGAAAATGGCCATCGGAGCAGAAAGTTTCAATGAAAAACAAGTTTAATTGAGTATTGGGTGTATTAGGTTATTCGGCACACAGAGAGCTATGTTCTCTACTTCGAGAAAAGATCTCTGTTCTAAATGGCCTCCATATCCAACAATTACTATACTATAAGGCAGTGTAAAGTTAGCTCTATAATGCCCTCCTGCCTCGGTTCACATCTGTAATACCCCAAAAAGACCAATTTAACCTTTGCAATTTTATTAAATGAAAGCAAAACATATACTTTTCAAACCTCGTGAAAAATACTTATTAGTGTTGTGTCGTCGACTAAAATCGTAGATTTAGGGCTTGAAATGTCGGTCAACTAGCTTAGTGTCTGTTATCAAGTGGAACTAATTGTCGGCAGACAGCGTATGTCTTGTATGATACTAGACCTGTCCTGTCTGCGAACGATTATATTCTTATTATCTGATAAAATTTTCTTTGACCTTTAGAATTTAGTCTGTTGATGATTTAAGGTCTGTATACCGCATGGACGTAATGAAATTTAACCATGTTTAACATCCACGTTTCTGCACCAACCGGACTAATGAAGACGGGTGTGTGTCCCGCAGTGTGCTATAACAGACATTTTGCCCGGATACTGGTGTGTCCACATATTATTTTTTTTGTCGTATTCGACAAGTGTTGAACCACTTGGGTTGCCCAATCCTACCAGAGAAACAAACTGTACACAGTTTTTCTAGAAAGCTAATATCCATCAATATAATGGAGACAACATTGTACAACATTTTTCAACTCGACTGGTCGACTGGACCAATATATCACAATTTATAGGATGTCTCAACTAACTTAATCTGCCACTCACAAGCCCATCCAAAATGCCGAAACAGACGAAGGGTTTCTCAAACGTGTTGTTCGACAATTGAATTTCTTAGTCTACAATTTCATTGAAACTAGTTTCTCTCTTGTAATCGAACAGAATCACTCGGTTATTTTTTTTTCTTGAACACATTCCGCGATCTTCATTTAACGCTTGGTGGTGTACAGGTCTGAACTGTCTTCTTCTTCTATGACAGACGAAGTCGCTTACGTGCAGAGATTCAACACATAAGGACATTAGAGAAATACAAATGCGATTATAGCCGTTGTAATTGGTTCAACAAACTACGCCGTGACTCAATATGTCCAATTTATTCTCCAGAGGTGTCAGTTTGAATTAATGGTGACCTTTCTGATAAAACTGGGCCTAAGATTGATTTAAACTGCTCCCACCTGTAATTAGTTGATACTTTCTGTTTCTTAACTGCGCCATATTGTATGTCAAGATATTCAAAATGGCCTCTGTCATCAATAAAAATCCTTTATTGTTTTCGTTTAAACCTGCTACAAACATTTAAAATGTGGATTTTAATTTATTTTCTCGGCTCTATTTCCTTATATCGCTTCAGAAAATAGAAAAGAGAAGTTAAGTTTAGTTTGAGAATAAACTGTTAGAGACGTAAAACACCAAAATGGCGGGTCGGAGCAGTGGTTGAATATCACACTAAACCAATCCCTGGGCATAAGCCGCAAATATTGTACAACAGTCCATCGCCCATTATGTTTTTAAAAATAAAGGGAAGTAATTTCCACTAGTCCAATCCATGGCTATCAGTCGCAAATGGAAAGGTTGCAAAATCATATAATAATAAACAGGAGCAAGCTTCTGCTTCTTCTTATCTGCGATATCAGTTTCGTGCAAGTAGACGTTAGTCGAATCAATTAGTTATTACTAATTCTTCTTTGAAGCTTGCTACACGAACAAAATTCATCAGCTGAATATATCATGACCAGCCGAGTAGCATGAAACGGAATCCAAATGTCCCAACTGCCAAGAATTATTAGTAGTGACTTATTACGTGAATCCTAAAGGTGGATAAATTATAAACGTTCAGTAAAATTAAATTGTATTTAAAGGCCTTCCTTTCTACACTAACTGGGATAATGAAGACAGGCATGCGCCGTACAGTTTGCTATGAGGGGAATTTCAGACTAACAGTCGTGCTGCAGCCTACTCTTATTTCGTGTTCTAACCCTGGCCAAATCCCAATTCTGCATCACTGACAGGAGGGAACCACGCGTGGGCAAATAAAGATGGAGATCATGTTTTGGGAAATAATTTGCACGACGGGCGACCTGTCAAACTGGCAAAGGTTATTTTACAACTAACTACGCTAAAATGAGTGAATCTGTTTTGGGAAATATTTTGCACAACGGGCGACATTTCCACTGCTTACTTTCTTTCGAATTCCAAGTGGCAAACGCCTATGAGTTACTCTCTCTCTCTCTCTCTCTATCTGTGTGTGTCTCTCTGTCTCTCTCCCTCGCGATCCACGAACAGACAAGCTTTAATTATGCTAGATATAATATTATGTCTGACACCATAGTGACGTAACAGACATCATAACGGTCTAAATATGACACACAATCGACAGACACAGACGGCTCTATTGTATCAACTGAAAAGACCCTTGAAAACCTAATATCCGTCTACGCGCTAAATCAAATTTGGACACTTATATGGTCAATTCTTATGAAACAGCAATCAGATTTAACATGCAGCCATCATAATGGAAATCAAACTGACTCAACGTGTCTCTATTGTCTCTATCAATTTACCAAATAAGGTCACGAGTAAATCAATATCCTGCTGGCTCTCTGATTCCTGTAAATATATATCGACTTTTTTAAAAAAAAATTCAGGTTCCTGTTTTTTTATCTGAAAAATAGAGAGAGAAAAGAAAAGAAAGGGAAAACAGATTCGATGTCTAACTCCCTTGTGCTAACAGGGATAACACAGTCTGTTATCAAGGAAATGAAATGAAATGGGGTTTAACGGAATTTCTGTCACTGCCGAGGACCTGAATTAATTTTTCGGGCGCACGAGTATCGATTGATGCGCTTGACACTTTTATCCAGGTTGCTCTATGAGCCAAAGTTAATGGACCATAGTTAATTTTACTTTTGAAAATTGTTTTAAACTGCAATACCTAGTCTGGACGGGAGGGTGGGGTGGGGGTAAACGCTTAAATTCTTTCATGACGCTAAAACCAAGTTTCTGTGTTAGTGTCGTATCAGTGAATGAGGTGTAAGTTTGTTTTCCCTGAACAAAATCGAAATAAACTTTCTGTCCTGCCCGATATCTTTGACTATTGTTAGAAGATCGATGGTATTATAAAAATACTACTCGGAACTAGATTGTGAACTTTGATCTCCCGACAGACACGGTCATCGTAAATCCCTTCTGATGGTGACTTTATGAATCTAATAAAATCAGCGAAATCCAACCAAAGATTGGTAGCAAGTACCAATTAAGAGGTGGTTTCTCGAGCGACTCGACGTTTACATTAACTGGTTGTACCAATACTAATTTCCCTAAAGATCTCATTTGTTACGGACGAGGAAGCGGGCGGATGTATTCATAGACGATGGTAAAACGCTTGGTTGGTGTTACTATTGACTTCTTCTTCATCGTGTATTTATAATTAAAGAGACATGTGTGCTTGTGTGTGTGTGTGAGAGAGAGACAGAGAGAGGGAGAAAGAAAGAAAGAGAGTTACGCCGCCGTAGTACTCAGAGATAACCCACGAGATAAACAGACTCAGAGATAGTAAGCTGGGGTTTAACGCCCAACTGACACAAACTGCGCCTTTACCTCACTATAAGGCCTACCAGGATGGGCAGGCGATCCTATTGTTCTTGTTATGTACAAGACTGGTGAGGTTGCTGGTGGCGGGTTCGCCATAGTGTTTTCCGGGAAAGTTAAAACCCATGCCCATTCCATTACATTTCAATTCACACGCTCCATTTGACTGGAGAATGACAGAACTTATTATGGTGTTCTGAAACAATAACCCTTGGCAAATGAATTTTGTCAAAGAGCAGTCGCAAACACTCATAGTTTGTTTCAATTTGTAATAAAGGGATTGGTGAGATGTCCTTTAGGGGTGGGCCCCAGTTTGTAATGGCGGGTTGGTGTTTTATTGCAGTCTGTCAAGGCGGATTAGTGACATTAGAATAGGCGAGATGTCCTTTAGTAGCTAGTTCCAGTTTAAGTAAACAAACAGAACAATAATAAAGAAACGGTTCACGTCGATTCCAGATTAGATTAATTCTGTTTACTAACACACTTGTACATCATTTCCTTTGAAACAAATATAGGTCAAGACACGCTTTATATTTTTGTCCTATACAAGACTTTGAATCACCAAGTATTCGGTTACAACCAGAATTGGTCACCCCGGAATTCAAATAATAGGCTGTCTTTATTTCTAGAATTCGGTTGTGTATTTTGTTCTTTGGCTGTGGTTGAAATAGAAGGACTTTATGGGTGGCAATTTGACAATGAATGTGAATTTCATTTTATTCAATTAATGTGAATTTCAATTTATTCAATTAATGTGAATTTCAATTTATTCAATTAATGTGAATTTCAATTTATTCAATTTGTACGTAAATAAATAGACTCTTGATTTCCAACGTTTCTGGCTGATTTATTTACAGATTTTCATCAAGGAATGTTTCAATCTACCATTCATTTTTTATAAAGAACATGTTGATATCTGTCATATAATCGAAAGTCCATTCCGACTTAGCATTTTATCCATCTGTCAGATAGTTTTCTATCACTTGTCAATATATACTGGAACAAAACAGGTCATTGCCAAAAACCAAATAAAATAGAATGTAGACATTATTTTGTATGACATGATTTTGTATATTTATTGCATCTTAGTTTATTATACTACCAGAGAGACAGGTACTATTTCTTTGAGATCAGTGTACCTTACCACATAAGTACAATACTCAAACCCCCACAGAAGGGGGTTTAACTCATTTCAGTGCGTATAACGATTATATTCATACAATTCGTAATTACAAAGGACAAATTAGTATTTAATATTGGTCCATTTCAATCAATATTGATACTTTTATCTTGCCTATAAAAAACGCGCTCTTCATATTCAATACTTTTATTGAAGAATATTTTAAAATCAGTACACGGCGTCATGTACTCATTCGTCTCGTATACCATGTGTAAACTGTAATGGGAAACGGTGATGAATTAAGCAAAACATAAATTAAAAATGGTTAATCCACAAAGGACAATCTGGCACACACCATTGCCAAACATAAATGACTTTACATTAATTTGTGCTTTTAGACTTATTTTCGTCTGTGTTAAGGTTCTAGAGAATAGAGCAATGTTCCCTTTAAGTCACAATCGAGTGAATAAACTACATGACCACTACCTTCAATCCCTAAAAGTTGCAAGCAAGCGAATAGTAAAATAACAAATATACATGAAATATAACATCAGTATTAGATAATAACCGTGAGATACAACCACGCAAAGACCACCCCTAAAAGATACAGGTCAGTCCTGTAAAATAGAAATAAAATGTTTAATTATCCAGATAATAAACGAGATACACCATGAGATTCGGCCACACAACCATCACACCAATCCTTAAAAGACAGAGGGTTAGCTCCTAGAAATGGATAAAAATTGATAACAATAATAAATATATAAGTGTGTAACTTGCCATCCGTAAAAAACATCAGTTTCAGGTAATATACGCACGGCCGCGCGACCACCACCCTAATCTCTAAAAGGCAGGGGGTTAGCACCTTTAAATTGGAAGTGAATAATAAAATAATAAATATAATATGTAATTCAGTATTAGATAATAGCCGTGATACACATCCACACGACCATCACCAATCCCTGTATTCCTGATTGTTTTCAAATTTGAGTGAAGTCTGTGTCACTACAGGCCCGGGACTGTACAGTGCAGTTGGCGCTTACGGCTAGCCCCTGGATCCATTCATTCCTTTTGAATTGTTTGTTTATAATTTGTGGTATCTGAGAATGATGCATTGTCCGTGTAGAGGGGGCTAATGGTTAGCACGTGCGCGCTGTATCATAAAGCCTGTCATTGAGTCAACTGGCGTGGTTCGAATCCCCGGTTGTGCGTGACAAGGAATAAGGTCGCCTGTCCAACCTCTTGGGTTTTCTCCAGGTCCTCCGGTTTCCTCCCACTGCTAAAGACCCCTACGCGCAAGCGAATTATTGAAATAAAATTAAACCATGTGTTAGTCCTGAAATGACCCAGTTTGTGTTGTGTAGACGTTAAACCCCATTACTCTCTCTATCTTCTCGTATAAATTATGCAGTCCCCTTACACTTACTATTTGAAAAAGTTGGCAAGGTCCTTTAAGTAGAAATCAAATGTTTAACTAACCATCGGGATAGAATTAGATTATGGACGAGATACGCCATGAAACATAAATGGAAAATTAGTGGATAACAAGAATTATACTCGTTATCTATAAGTAATTACTTAATAAATCCTGTCCATATTAAGTTCTATCTTTAATTATTCAATCCGATAATGACAAGTAATTTGATAGAAAGGGGATTATTAATAATGTTAATAGGGTAAAGAGCAATCTGATTAAAACACAGATCCTATTTCGTTTCGTTTCGTTTTTTTTATAATTCAAAATTTGCTTTTACTGCACTACACTTGGATGTGGAAGAGTTGTTATATTACCGCGTTTTGGTTGAGTGCGGGATTAGCCAATGAAACGGTCTGTTACGGCGTCTTTTTGGCGTACCATGCACGGATCTGTGGGTAAACCACTAGAACAGTCAACGTTGATTAATTAATCAATATATGACGTTATAGGAACAAAGCCGTTAGTACGTCCCCTGACACGCCCCTCTAGTACAATTCGTCAGATCTTCATGTAGTGTAGTCCATCGAAACACTCGGCAATCCTCAACAGATTACGGTTCCGGAACCTACATCTAATCTCGGCTGTATGACAGTAAGTGATATATACCTACGCCCATAGATTTGCGATGTGGCTACCGGTTTACTTAAACAGGAAAACTTGACACCGTGGGCGCAACCAAACACAAATTGGCGACCTATTCGGCTAGCGACCTATTCGACCGATCCAGCTGGTAACCTGTTCGTTGGAAACCTATTCAGAATAAAGACAACAGTCGCCCAAAATTACCTTTCCGATTATATATAGCTGGATGTTCAGAATTCTGTACGATGGTCCGAATTTTGACTCGGAATATTACCTTTCTTTCACTGTAAAATATTGCAAAAATGGCGACGTTTAGGATGAGAGGGCGCCCCTTTGATATGATTGTGCCAATTAGTGTTACTAATTATATTTAGAAAACTGATTCAATTACCTTTCAGAATATATATGGCGAAATTACACTTCTATTCTTAGCTAAAAGAATGGATAGAAAATAACATATTCTACCTTCATTTGATAGACGTAACGTTGGATTTTATTTGTTGATAAAAATATATGAGTTTGGGCGACTGCTGCCTTTTTTCTGAATAGGTTGCCAACGAACAAGTTGCCAGCTGAATCCGTCGAATAGGTCGCTAGCCGAATAGGTCGCTAATTTGTGTTCGGTATGGGCACAACCATGTTTCATCCGGGACCTTTAAAGTAGTTCCAATATGGCGGAATTCGTCATACAGCTGAGTCTAGATTTCGGAATCTGTCGAGGCATGCTGAGTGCCATCGAAAGTGTAAAAAAAACAACAAAAAAAACGAAACGTAAAAAGATCTGTATTTGAGATTGGGTAAGCAGTGAAACCCTGTCAAATTGAAACATCATTTGTACTAATCAATTTATGGACCGATATTCAGATTTTAGACTATACTGGGGCTATACTATATACCTGTAAACACCATGTTATACTGAATACCGGAAACACACTAAATACAGGAAAACACACTAAATACCGGAAAACACCCTCAATAGGCAACTCGGAACCTGGTCCTCCGGAAAACACACACAAAAAAAAATACTAAACCTAACCCCAACCCTAACCCCACAGTCTCCGGGTTACCTATTTAGGGTGTTTTCCGATATTAAGTTTTTTTTCGGTTTTTAGTGTTTTTCCGGTGCTTTCCGGTGTTCAGTATAACATGGTGTTTTCCGCTATTTAGCGCTTCGACCTCTAGCTGGCCGGTCACCTCTGGCTTGCGGATGGGGTTTAGATCCCTGGTGTGAGCGTATGTGGCATGGAGATAGGGGCACCTTCTCAACCTCGTGGGTTTCCTCCGGGCACTCCGGTTTCCTCCCACTGCTAAAGACCCCTACGCGCAAGCGAATTATTGAAATAAATTAAACCGTATGTTAGTCCCGAAATCACCTAGTTTGTGTCGAGTGGACGTTAAAACCCATTTCTCTTTCTCTCTCTTTCCACTATATAGTATTGCCGCTATATTGTTATAATGGGATTTCCATTCCTAGATATCTACACCAACCGGGATGCGCCATATAGTATTCTATGGGGATCATTTTAATTCAACCAGTACCAGATCTAGGAGGGGGTTGGTAGGGCATGGGTGGGGGCAAGCGAGATAAATGTTGACCCACACCGACATCATTTTGGATTAAGTTTCTAATTTAGATTTGAATATGAAGGTAGGCCTGAAATCACAAAGGATGCTTTTGAATTTACATTTACACCAGAATGCACCAAATGGAATCTATTTTTCAACATTTCCTGGACTCCACACCTTTTGGTTTAATTAGATTGTCCCGTCTGATCCACGATGTACATCCGACGTGGTGTCGAAACAAAATACGTACTTCGTTGTTTTTCCATTGATTCTTCGGTTTCCGACCACTAAAGGGCAAAGAATCATACGTTATGCCTTCAATACACGTCAAGTAACATCCAAAAAAAGTAACATATAGGTCTGGGTTTTGATTTGCTCAAAAGTGACGAAAGTTGGATGAAATAATATACACCGATACGGCAAGCAATAAATAAAATGGACTTTAACGTCCTATTGATTTTCTCCGACTGGTCTATTCTGACAGTGGCTTTTCACTTTAATCTTCGTCGAATTTCAACTATCGGGGTTCTTTTAAGTGCCCACCAACGTGTACATGCTTTCCCATCCGAAAGTCTGCACAATATGCAGAAAGCAATGGAAATCTTACTCCTTTAAATTGAAAGCGGATAAAAAATTAAGTAATAAATATAATGTCGTTTCTACGGTGGTCTCTTACAGCCATCCACTGAATTATACCTTTTACTTGAAATTTACGTCATATTAAAAATCGCAGTGAAAACTGTGATTAATAATAAAAAAACCCATGAAAAACCTTTTCTCCGCGGTGTAAATATTTTCTCCGCAGTGTAAACATTTTTTCTCTGCGGCGCAAATAACGAAAGAAACTAAGATCTTTGTGATATAAATATGTATGTCAAGTTTAATTAATATCGGTTCAAAATTGTGATCTCTATCGGAAAACACTGTTATACTGAATACAGGAAAACACACTAAATACCGGAAAACACCCTAAATAAGCAAAAAGCCTGGTCCTCAGGAAACACAAAAAAAATAATAAACCTAACACTAACCCACAACGGAAAAACCTTACCCTAGCCCTAACCCCCACACACAGAGGATCAGGCTGAATGTGATCATGGAAATGTCTGACCGTCTAAATGGGGAATTATTAAATATTTGAATTTAGAAATCAATACATAACCCATAACAGCTACAATAACTACGAAAACCAACTAAGTAAAATATAATTTAGGAATTAGTACGTTTTCTTTTATTTTTCCACAATTAAAAACGTCTTTAACCAGACGAGTCTTGAAACAGATTGCCAATAAAATCAGATACCAACCTGTATTTAGATTTCATCATTTTGCAGACGCCAGACAAAGAAACGTGGCTTCTGTCAAGAGTTAAGCAGACCCAGTTTGTGCACATTTCATACGATTATTCCCGAAAATCCGATCGACTTAGATGTTCATGTTATTTTCCTTTCTAGCATTTATATTCCTTTCTAGCAGCAATTAGCTGCGGAGCTTTACACATACGAGCGACCATGTTTTGTATGCTACGTAGAATTCCTAAAATACAGTCGCATATATAAAGACATTTTTAAAAAGTTGCACCTAAACATTCAATGACCTCTTACTCTGCACGAAAACATTTCCCTGGATGACGTTTTCCACAACTCTTCGGAAAAAATTAAAACTAAAAGCGACGTCGCTCGGTTTAGAAGCACGCGTTTCATTCACGGGGACATGACCATTGTGTCATTCGCTCACGAGTATTATTTGATTGTGATGTTGGGTGCAACAAGGTTCTCGTCCCACTCCACTCTTATCGAGTATCTGCGCATAAAATCCACATGATAGAATTTTATGTCGATTTCTTTGCCATTTGTAGTTTAAAGTAGATCATAAATCAAGGGCGTGTAACTCTATTTTATATCATCTTATGTATAATTTAACAGTCAGTATTTTTGCTCGAGCTATTAAAACGGCACACGTTATCATCTTTATCGAAAAGTTTATTGTAACTTTGTAAAAAGTGGTTAAAATATTTACTTCCAATGTACTCAGCATAGTCACAATTTCATTTTTTGTTATGATCTATATTGAGTGTGAAGAAGAGAGGGGGGTGTGTGTGACCAATTGGTTAAACGCGTGCGTTATATCAGATTGCCTGTCGTAGATTGAGGTGATTCTGACTCCTCGGCGTCCCAATTATTGAAATAAAATAATTTAACAATACCTTTCTCCCGAAATGACTTACTTTGTGTTGATTGTAGTCAAAGTTTTATTAATATGATGGTATTAAAAATTGAACAAAATGTTAGTCCCGAAATAACCTACTGAATGTTGAATGCATGTTGGCATTCTGACGAAAGAGAAGGGGTGCGGAGAATGAAGTCCGGTTTCAACATATGACACATCTGGATCAGATACTGGCCCCTAAATGCCTACGCAATATTTAACGTTCTTTGAAAAATCCTAAAAATGGCAAGGTTTTTACTTGTTGCGTTTCTGTACCAACTGGGGTACTAAAGACAGTGGTGCTTTGGCCAGCTCTTTAAAGTTAAAAAATGGTATATACAGGTCACATAAAAAAACAACATTAAACCCCCCAAAAAACAGAAGCATTCTTTGACGTGGTATCTATTCGGCATGGCTGGCAACAGGGCATCAGATTGGAAAATCACAAAAATCTTTCTTGACGAACACCTGGATCGAACCCAAGACCTGTATACCTTTGAAAGAATCCATGGTTCGTATGGCTGACGTTTGTAAAGTGAAGAAATTCATATACAGGTTGATGTCTGATTTTATATACAGGTTGGTGTCTGTTTCCAGACATGCCTGGTAAAAGACGGGTTTAATTGCAGAAAAAAAAGAAAAGAAAAAGTATAAATTCCTAAATTATTTTCTACTTAGTTGGTTTTGGTTGTTATTGTAGATGATATGGGCGATGCAAAGATATCTAGATTCAAATACCGGTAATAACTGGGCTGTTTATAATTACAACAAATTCTACATAATAATTCTTAAATACCTAAAGCCGTGTTCAAACAGGACGGCGTATAGTGACAACAAATCCCACACCATACATGTATATAATAATTCCTGAATAACTGTTCAGACAAAATTCGTACACGCCACAGCGAATGTGCACGCTCAAGTGACTAGTTCGGAACTTATTTTTTGCTAGGTATGCAGTGAGAGAATGCTCAGCAGTATAGTCACTGAAGTTAAATAATCATCGCATGTGAAATATAGCGATTATAGCGATTCTGAATAACAAAAATATTTAGTTGATTCGTTTCAATTGATTATATATAGTAAAACACAAATTTAATGTTCTTTGATCAATTTTGAGATTTAAAAAATCTGGACCTACATTCTTTACCTAGAGTTTGGCTTAAAAGATCAGAAAGTCGAGGGGGCTTGGGGGTCCTCTGGTTTCCTCCCACTGCTAAAGACTCCCGTACGCGTGAGCTAATTATTGAAATAAAATTGAAGCATCTACACACTATGCATATTACCTTGTATGTTAATCCTCAAATGACTTAGTTTGTGTAGAGTGGACGTTAGACCCCATCTCTCTCTCTCTCTCTCTCTCTCAAAACAACGTATATTACAAACCAATATGTGTTAGTGATATTAAAATACGCTCAATAATTTTATGGAATTAACGCTGCCTTGTCTAATGACTTGTCTAACTGCAAGTGTGATAATTGAGGAACACCAAGATGTCAACAAGGTCATCGTCACTGTAATCATCATTAAAAATATACTCTATAAACTGAGACGATGTTGTTGAGAAATGTACTTAAGTATCATGTGACCTCGTCTGGGAACTTGGCATTTGTATTCCTCATAGCCTGAAGGCGGCATTTTATTGATTTTGCTGCACCCACCCCCACCCAGGGGCAAAGTCACGCCTAATGTTTGTGTTTATTGTATACAGGCTGTAATTCTAAATGGATCACCCTGGAACTTGGCATATGTTTTCCTTCCTTATAGCCGTTCTTTCAGGAGATCTGTCTTTGAGTCAATGTGTGTGGTTTAGATTTTCCGATTGTTCGTGGTAAGGGGTAGGATCGGTAGGATCGCCTGTCCAGCCTCGTGGACTTTCGGCGCCCCCACTCACTGCTAAAGACCTCTACGCGCAAGCGTATTCTTGAATTACAACTAAAAAATATGCCAGAATGACCGAGTTTTTGTCGAGTGGACCTTAAACCCCATATCTTGTTTTTATTTGTCTTTTTTGTATGCTGTTGATCAGATTTCATGTGACGCACTCTATGACCATCTCTAGAGAGCAGAACAGTTTAATTTCATGAAACATCATTTGGAAGCAAAGAGAGTATTCAAGTTGGATAATGATCATGCAAATGTCCAACCAATTGAGTGGAGCTTGATACTAAAAAGTCGTATATACTAAGTGCAGGAAAACATTGGGACTAACATATGGTTCAATTTTTTTTCATTAATCAAATTACCTGTAGGAGTCACCTTGTCAGTGGTAGGATTTCGTAGGACCCGGAGAAAACCCACGAGGTTAGACATGGGACATACAATTTGGTCCAAAACGTAAGTGTTAAACTATATGACCACCGGAAGTAAATATTTTAACCACTATTTACAAAGTTACAATAAACAACCGATAAAGATGATAACGTGTGTCGTTTTGATATCTCGTGCAAAAATACTGACTGTTAAATTATACATTAGAGTTACACGTTCTTGATAAATGATCCACTTTAAGCTAGAAATGACCATCTTGGTTTTTTATGAGTAGATACTCGATAAGAGTGGAATTAAACGAGTACCTTGTTGCACCCAATATCACAATCAAATAATTCGAGTGAGAATTTTGACTCCATGTTAAATCAAGTAAATGAAATTAGGATCATGTTCCTGTGAAAGAAATGTGTGATTCTATTTCGATCGACATCGCTTTTAAGTCCATATTTTGTGTGAATTATTAAAGATTGGAAGAAAACTGTGATCTTGGGAAACGTGTTCTTGCAAAGTAAGGGGGATCATAGAATGATAAAAGACCAAAGATATTGTGAAGGTGCAGTTAGTTTTTTTAAATGTCGGAATAATATAGCTTCTCGCTTTATATATGCGACTGATGTTTGAGCTGAACACGTTTAATTACCGATGCAATTGTCGTAATTCGACGTAGCAAACAAAAAGATAGCCAATCGGTTCTTTTAAGCGGGGAAAATTTGTGTAAAGTTCTGGAGCTAATTGACGCCAACTTTCAGATAATTGAATGCTAGAAAAGAAAATGAGAACGACATCAAAGTCGTCCCGGGTATCATGAATATGACAACGAGTTGTAGAAATTCTTTCATCGCATGAAACTGGTTAGACAATTTGCCTGTTTGTCTTTTGATAGAAGCAATGTTTAATTGGCTGGCGTCTGCAAAATGAAGAAATCTAAATACATGTTAGTGTCTGATCTTAATGACATCTGTTTCCAGGCACGTCCGCTAAAAGGCGATTTTAATTGCTGAGAAAATAAAAGAGAAAATATAAATTCCTAACTTATTTTCTACTAAGTTGGTTTTATTTTTTATTTTGGGATGTAAAGGTGTCTAAATTCCAAAACCGGAAATAAATGGACCGCTAATAATTACAATGTTTCTGTACCCTATATATTAATTCCTGGATACCAAAATCCTGCCCTGACGGTTGGACATCTATCTGGTGATCTACAAACGTGTTGTTCAAATATCAGTAATAACCAGGCCGCTTATAACAACAAAATATTCTACTGAATGTTTAATGATGTCGGAATACCTTAAGCCCTGTTCAGACGGTCGGACATGTGTCTGATAATATCCAAATTTGTTGTTCTTATATCCGAAATAACTTGGCCGCTAATAATTACCAGAATGCCTACCTCATATTTGATAATTCCTAACCTTAATACCTGTTTCGACCGTCGGACCATTATCTGGTCATATCCAAAATATGAACGACAACGGGACCGTTTATAATGCTACCATATTCTACATGATACATGCCTACAATAATTGCTGAATATCTGGTGTTATATTTAGTATAAAGCCCATTCAGTCGGTCGGACATTTGCATGATCATATCCAATTTTCTCATTGCTTTATTGTCTAGAGCTTGCCATTTTGTATGTCTCATGAAATCTGACCAGCATCATACAAAAAAGACCCCATCCCTTCAGAAAAAGAATCTATGGCAGAGAGATCGAAAAGGAGGTTTAACGCCCATTCGACGCAAACTAAGCCATTTCGGGTCTATCATATGGTTTAAATTTTATTTCAATAATTTGCTTGCCAGTCTTTAGCATGGTGGGGATGACACCAGGGGACCCGGAGAAAATCCACCAGGTTCGTCAGGCGACCCTACTCCATGTCACGCGCAAACGGAAAATCAAAAACACACCAGTTGACTCAATGTCAGACCTCATCATACAACGTGCTCGCGCTAATCATTCGACCATCCAATACCCCGACTTTCGCTCAAATAGATATGGAAAACAATCACTGGTTTATAGGCATATCAAAACCACCTTTCGACAAGTGTTCTCTTATCGTTTTCAATTGCAAAAAAGAGCATCGGTACCGCTGCAATATACGCCCACATTCCTGGGGCTCGGGGCATGCCCCAAAATAAATAATTGCTGTTTTTATAGTACAAGAATATGCATGTAAAGTTCCAGAAATGATCCATTCCGAATTGCAGCCTGTAGATGATAAACACAAAAATTAAGCGTAACTCGGCCCCGGGGGTGTGGGGAATGGAACAATATAAATAGATACAACCCCACGACAGAACATGCGAAATTGGATCCAAATCTGTTAAAGCGGGAATTTCATATTTTCGAAGAAAGTCAAAGCCTAATCATTTCTATTTCTTTTGCTCAATAGGTTGTCAACTCACTATTATACGATCATAGGCTTTATCTCCCTTTTTTCTATTCCCCATAGGCGATAGCGGTCTTCAAAAATTTGAAGTTAAAAATGATATTTTTGCCAATTGCTCAACTGGCAATAGTGGATTATCAGGATTTTTCTTTAACAAGGCAGGACTGTTTATAGATACCATCTATTTTAAGGCTTCATTTTAATATATTTTAAAAATATAACTTAAAAATTTGAAATTGTAACTTTGATAATTGCAACTTGTGGATTATTTACAGACACAATATTAACACAAAGTGCTCTTCCTTAGAGTGTACCGAATAATATACCAAGTTCCAAGATAATCCATTCAGAATTATGACCTTCAGACGCTAAACACAAAAATGTGCGTGGTGCTGTCCGGGGGGGGGGGGACGAGGTCGTGACATATACCAAAATCAATAGTTGCCGTTCTTAGGCTATAGGATTTGTTTGTGGGCAGCAGGGTGGGGTGGGTAGCGCGTGTGCGTAGTATCATAAGGTTTGTCACTGAGTTGACTGGTGTGGTTTCGATTCCTATGGAGTCGGGTCGCCTGTCCAGCTTCTTGATTTTTTCCCGGGTCCGCCGGTTTCCTACCACTACTAAAGCCCCTTACAATAATTGCTGAATATTTTATCGGACATTTGCATGATCATAGTCAACTTGAATGTGCTCATTGATTCAAAATGATGGCTTATGAAACTCTATTGAAAGGTGTTGCTGCATTAGTCACAATGACAACATCATACAAGTTTTATACAGTTTTATTTTTAATGGTGATTACAGTGACAATGACCGTGTTGACATCCTGGGGTTCCGCCATGTTCACACTGACAGTTAGAGAAGTCATCATCAGTACAGGTACCTGGTGGGGCTCCAGCAGCGTGGTCTGAAAAAAATAAATACCAAATACAAATTAAATACTAGATTTTTATAATACTATTACTAGATGAGGCTTAACATCCGCCTCTTCACCGAAGTTGGTATGGAGGGTGACATTAATTACATAAACAATTGAGTGTGTTTTGATATCACTAACATTCAGTGTATTTTGATAACACTAACTTTGAAGATTTATAGTAATACACATTGACTTTTTGAGCAGGTCTAAATATACATTGGTTTGGTCATGGCTTTACTGTAATATACACTGGTAAGACCATGACTTTATTGTAATATATATTAATTTGGCCATGACTTTGTAATACATTGGCTTAGGCAGATAAATATAGCTTCAATTATAAAACCTATCAACTGAAAGGTAAATCTTTACGACAGGGGCGAGAGACATGGTTGGGGATTCACTCACATAAACTAATTCATTTCATGCCGTCGGGACCACGATTGTAATAAAGTTTAATTTCATCACGCACATGGCCTTGATTTTACCGACCGAACGACTAGCCAACCTCTCTGTACCACATAAAAAAACAGAGAACCGACGCAGGAGAAACCATAGGTAATTTCTTGGCTAACACCGTTATTGAACTACGAACTTCCTGGTTAGCAAACGATACAGCTCTTTACCCACTTTGCCACTGCGATCCCAAACCTAAGTGGCTTCCGTACTAACCTCTACATTCGCATTTTCCATCATGTAGATTACAGTGATGTACTTCGTGAGCTTGACACTGGATTACAGCACCGCAGTCATGGTTGCTCTCACATTGACGCCGGGCTTCTACCACCCATACAGCTGAAAACAAAACATCAGATATGATTTTTCTACAAACCTTTATTCTTATGATGTCTTACTTACTGCGAGGTGTCGAGTACGCGGAAGTGCCGGTGTTCCTAATCCTTATGTGCGCTCCAATGTTCCACAAGCTTACATATATACATGCAAATATTGAAACAAGAACCTCTGTCGGGCTACCTATAGAAACACTATGAACCCGGTATCCCCTAGTTAGTGAGGGGTGGAATATTAAATGAGACACCATGACTTCAACAGGCTTTAGACAGGAACAAATCCAAGCATGGTCAAATGGTCTAGATTATTGCGTTTCGAGCTCAAGCTGACAGACAACCTCTGAGTTTCGATCCCTGGTTTGAACTTATATGACCTAAAGTTAAGGCGCATACTTGATCTTGTGGTTTTAAACAGAGTACTCTAGTTTCCTCCGACACTACAGTCCCCTAAAGACCCTTTGTGTGTGGGCTGAGCATATAAGATAACCTGTCTGCGACATAGCTCCGATGGAAGCGTATGTTAAACAGTAATAGAAGAAGACAGGACTGCATAGTTAGTACGAAGCAACTAGAAAATGTGCCTTTACCACTAACAATATGAAGACGGACGGAAAGAAACGCTAAGAAAAACATCCAGGACATTTTGGTTAAGGCGAAGCAGTGCCATATTGTTTCACATAAAGAAATAATAATTTTACAGTATTTACTAACCTGCTATTACGGCTACTAAAAACAATAATTTCATTTTGAGGATTATCTTACACGTATAAATTCGTATGTACCATGTCTCCGTTTTAACGGAATATTTATAGTAAAACACAAAGTTCTTTGGTCCAATATAAGATTAAAAAGACACCTGGGCCTACTTTCTTGATAATTTGAAATGCTGTGTACGGACCTCGGTTTTGGTTTAAAAGGATCGGTAAGATAACAGATTATCAAGATAGTGGGTCTAGTTTTTATTTTTTTTTTAAAATGGATCAAAGAACATTTGTGTTTTACTATTAATAATCCATTGAACCGGGGGGCAGATACATACGAATTTATACGTGTTAGAAAATCATCAAAATGAAATTGTCGATTTTCGAAAAAGATGATCAACAATAAATATGTGGTTGGTGTAATTAATTGTTTTATACATTTGGAGGATGGTCTAATTTATAATTTTCTTAATAAGCAGAAGCCCTTTATGAAGGGTGTTTACGTTTCAGCAGTATCCTCTTGCCAAGATAAATCTAGAAATATACATTTTGAGCATGACGTGAATTTTAAGATTTTAAAAGATACCTTCCCACAAAAAATATTTATTGGGTTTTTATTTCCAGTAAAAGTATGTCAATTTCGGTACCTGTGGAAAGTAGAAACATTCAGTCTTATTAGAATGAAAATTGATTCCCTGAAAACACCCATGGAACACGTACAGGACAAAAATGTAAGTGTTTCCCTAACCGGCAACCCGACGATTAGGAATGTCTGCTTGAGTGACGTCAAAAGTTTCACACGTTAGTGAGAGCTTAATGTATATTTTGATAAATTTGATGATGAGCTTCCGTTGCTAGGTACAGCGTCAGGTTTGTGAAGGATTTAAAGCAAAATTTTGATAGATTATTTAATTTAAATATGTTTTTTTGTCTAAATATATCATCAAATCGCCCACTTTGTACGCCGTAGGTATCTTTAATAACCAGAACCCTTTTAATAATGAAGGGTGTTTCGCGGTTCACCGGTGTCCTCTTTCCATGATAAATGTAGACATATCAGATGAATGTTTGAAAATGTATCTTGCCGCAACACATTTTCGTGCTATTCCAGCCCGTGTATAACAGCAACTTCAGTGTGGTCCAATTCCAGCCCGTGTAAAACAACAACTTCAATGTGGTCCAATTTAGCCTACCGTAGGTGACTTTCCTGAATCACAAACATCAATCAACAGTCGCGGATTATGGGGGAATCAATCTCCTTGAGAAGGTTTTGATAGAGTAACCGCCGCAAATGCGTTTTCCTGCTATTCTAGTCCGTGAAATAAGCAATTCCAATCGGTTTGCAACCAAAATTCCAACTGTCCTATAAGGCTGTTGCAACTGCGGTCAAAAATAATAATCGATGCCCGAAAAATGTCGGACAAATGCTTTAATCCATAGCCAAATTCGTGGTCCCGCAATATGTTCTAAGTCAACTCTTATTTGACTGGACTATATTACCGACAAAAGTTGGATAGTGTAAACCCAGCCTAAAGAAGATTATTATTATCCATGTCAGTTTGTATGTTTAATTTGTGTAATACATTACTTTTAATTCAAATCTTAAGCAAGACAAGCTGTGGGATAATCTATAACCGCACACAATAATTAAATTTAAAGACCAAAAGTGTATTTCGGTGTAGGTGGGCTGTCTAGTAACGGTATACGATTTGATAAAATTGCCAAAACATAACTGCAATCTCCTTGTTTAATAGATTATAGGGATTTAAAAATAAAATAAAAATTAAATGGTCTTAATTTCGTACTATGCTTCATAAATCTATCAAAAGTAACGGAATTCAATAGGGTTTAGCGTCGTATTGTTCTGCTCCGACTGGGCTAATGAAGACAGTGACAGCCATATAGTGTGCTATGAGGGGAAATTTTGCCCTGACAACGGTACTACAACCTACTCTTATATCGAATTCCCACAGTGTCCAATACGCCACACGGGACCTCGGTTTTTCGTTTTACCGAACGACTATACGTTGCAACTTGCCTCACCCTGAATCACAGACAAGGCGGAACCACGCCGAAAAACCCAGGTGAAATGTCTAAGCCAACGCAGGAATCGAACACGGGACTTGCAGTTTAGCGACCCGACGTCTTACTGTGCAGCCGTGGCTCCTCGGCCTAATAAAAACGCTTACCATAATAGACGTTTTTGATTTAAAAATGAATGGGGTTTAACATCTTACTTTATTTTATCCATTAGATGATAATAGCTCCTCGCCTTAAATTTACTACCATTGGCCGGGGAAAATCATCCAGATTTCCCGGCGTGGTTACACTTGTCAGTGATGCAAGACTTAGGGCCTAACAAGGATATCTGTTTAGTTGTTCGGGTGTTACGAAAAACCGAGGACTCGTGTACACATTGGCGTGCACGTACATGATCCCTTGACAGTTGGAATCCAATATATAAGAGTATGCCGTTGAGGCGCTGGCCTGGTAAAATTTACCTCATAGCAGAACAGTAGGATGTTAAACCAATTTCATTTCATTTTTGTTGCAATTATAGGCGGCCAAGTTATTCATATTTAAACAATATGTAACAAATTTGTATATATCCAGATACATGTCCGACAGTGTGAACGGGGCATTGTTATTCGGGAATTATTATGTAAAATTTGTTGTAATTATTATCGACCCAGTTATTGCCAGTATTGGAATTTAGGCATCTTTACATCGCCCATATCAGCTACAATAACAACTTTAAGCTACTAAGTAGAAAATAAGTTAGGAATTTATACTTTTTCTTTTATTTTCTCAGCAATTAAAACCGCCTTTAACCAGGCGTGCCTGGAAGCAGACTGCCAATAAAATCAGACACCAACCTGTATTTAGATTTCTTCACTTTGTAGACGCCAGCCAAAGAAACAGAAGCATAATGGCCTCTGTCAAAAGATAGGCAGACACAGTTTGTTCAACCCGTTATAATACACGTTTCATACGATGAAAGAATTTCTTCAACTCCTTGTCGTATTCTTGATACCAAGGTTGACTTTGGTGTTGTTTTTATTTTCTTTTCTATCGTTTAATTGTCTAAAAGTTGTCGGCAATTAGCAGCGGAGCTTTACACGGATTTATGCCACTTAAAAGACGCAAGCCGCCATCTCTTTGTTTGCTACGTCGAATTACGGCAATTGCATTAGTAATTTAAACGTGTTCTGCTCAAACATGGATCGCATATATTAAGCGAGGAGCTATATTATACGGACGGTTAAAAAAACCCACAACTACACAATATCTTTGGTCTCATATCATTCCATAACCCCTTACTTTGCAAGAACACGTTTTCCAAGATCACAGTTTTCTTCAAATCTGTAATAATTCACACAAAAGATGGACTTAAAGCGATGTTGATCGGTCTACAGACACGCATTTCTCTCACGGGACATGATCCAAATTTCGTTCACTTGCTTTTCTTTAAAGTCACACGAATTGTGTTTGTGATATTGGGTGCAACAGGGTTCTCGTTTTATTCAACTGTTATCGATTATCTACTCATAAAAACCAAATGATAGAATTTTATGTAGATTTTCTGGTCATTTGTGGTTTAAAGTAGATCATAAATCAAGGGCGTGTAACTCCATTTGATATCAACTAATGGATAATTAAACAGTTAGTGTTTTTGCACGAGCTATTAAAACGACATGCGTTTTCATCTTTATCGGATGTTTATTGTAAATAGTAGTTTGCTTCCGGTGTACATAACATAGTCACAATTTCATTGTATTCTGATCTATATTAAGAGCGTGGCCAAATTAAACGCGTGCGTTTTGGATCAGATCAATGCATGTGGTGGTTCCGATTCTGCGTTTGAACGCAGTAGTGCATAAGGTCGCCTGTACATATGAATGCTGAAAGTAAGTCAATAGTTACACAACTGCATATTATTTAACAAAAACACCACTAATATAAATTGTCAATGGAAGCTTTAAATCTCGTTCATTACGGATTTTTTGGCGGAATAAAACATATTTATAATATATATATATATATATATATATATATATATATATATATATCAAACTGACAAAAATGTTAGCCCATTTACGCATTTTCCGGAATGCATTTATATTTTATTCAAAGCTCTCAGGTAGTAAATAACAATTAAAAATCTTTAGCTCATACTTATTTCGGAAAATAATTCCTAACGGCAGAATGTCAGATTAATTATTTATCATAATGGACCTTCAAACCAAGTTTGTCATTTGCACACAATATAAGATGTTTTTTGCCGACAATGTTTATGACGTTGTCAGCTTTTGTATGAAACAAAACAATGATTTATGCACAGAACTTAACACATCTTGAGTGTTCTTCAGTTTATAAATGGTTAAAGCTAGAGACGCAACTAAAGAAAAACTTGTTTCCTAAAATCTATTCTGGCATAAATCGACAAATGTTAAACGCTATTTCTACCTCCAACTGAAACGAAATATTTGACATAAGAAATTAACTATTTAAAGCGCTCGATCCCGAACTTGCACAAGGGTCGAATTGACATTTCGAGAACAACGGGTAATTAGAAAATGCGGTTTAACATCCTAATATTGTGCACCAACGGGGCTAATGAAGACGTACGCACGCCATGCGCAAAGGCGTTTTATAGCCGAGGCGCTGGGGGCGCCAGCCTCCTCGCGAAAAAATATTAAAGAAATTGGAAAAATATAACGGGAGAAAAATGCTAAAACCGATGTGAAAAATGAAAATGTGTCCTAGTTAGGGAGGCCCTAAAGGCAGACAAAGGGCCCCACTTCTGACAAATGGGCCACTCTCGCCGAGTCCGAGTCAATCGTTTTCTATACACTGTTACTGTGGAATCCATTATTGAATGAGAATGCAGTCATTGCATTGGCATAAAAATCATCAATCAAGCCCCCCCCCCCCCCGGGAAAGAGGGCCCTCAAAATAGTATAGCCCCTGGCCATGAAGTGTGCTTAGATGGTTCCTTCACGAGCACGCCATCGTGAACAGGGGGCCTGGATATTTCATCCCATATGTACGACTAGTACAAAAAAAGCTTTCTTCGGGGTCCCCGATTTGTTTCCACACAGGTGACTTACACCAACCCCCCACCAACTCTCGGCTAAAATTGTCATAAATTACAGTAATAAATTACATCTGTCCGGGTTTTTTTTTGGGGGGGGGGGGAGGGATATGGTGTTCGAGGTGGGTTTGAACCAATTTCTCAAACTCGGTTCTCAACCTGTCAGATCAGCTAATATTAATAAAAATCCTGATATTCATGTCCATGGTTCTATGGTGCTTTTGATTAATGAGCAATATTACTTTCGTTATTGGATGTTTCCAGCATCATTGCCTGAAGAATTAATATGCTCAATGACACGAGGTTGACCGAGTGGAACTTCATTTTAAACAGAATGTTCTTGTACGTTAACTTTGAACCGCGGAAAAGTGCGAAAGGCAAATGCTGAAAAATAAAGATAACTGCGATTAGATCATCTAGATTCAGTTGTTTTTTTTTCGGAATTTCTTTTTTTTTTTGATAATTTTTTTTATTCTGTTAAAATAATAATGCTAATCACTTTGTTTCGAAAGGGTGGAATACTAGACCTGAGGCCTTTCTAACATTTTGTCCATTTTAAAATATCAAACATAATAATTAACTACCGCAGATTTCACAGCGAAATACCCTGTGTTGACAATATGAAATATGTCTAATACCATTTAAACATCTGTCTTCTAATTATTTAGGGAGCCATAGCGGTTCAGTGAGTAAGACGTTGGTTCGGCTAACCCGTGTTTGATCCCAGTGTTGATCTAGAAAGTGCATCGGAAATTTTCCGGCGCGGTTCCCCCTCGTCAGTAATACAGGGCAGCGGCCCGGTTTACACGTTTGCGTGAATGAAAAGAGTAGGCTGAAGCGCCATTGTCGGGGTAAAATTTCCGTCATATGGGCCTATGCGCTTCTTCATTACCCAAGTCGAAGCAGGGCCCTGTTTCACGAAATTTTAACTAAAGATAAAATCCAAATTTTAGTAGATACTTCAATTTTGATTGGCTAAGAACTAAAATCAATCTAATATTGTCCAATCAAATAACTACAATTCAGATCTTATCTTAGTTAAAATTTTGTGAAATAGGCCCCAGAACAATAAGACGTTAAACCCATTTCATTAATATTAAAATGTATGTAATTCGTTAAATATTCGCCAAACACTCTCGTGCATGTGTTAGCTTCTAGAGAGTGGCCGTGTGAATTTACGACGAGTGCCGATCGTTTTCGAATCGTTTTGGTAAATATGCATACACTGATGGATGTTTACAGTTGGCAACAGTCAACACCAATGAATGTTATTGAGAATGATACTGATAGCTGTGCAATATTGTTAACAGATTCGGTTACAAGTCTGTTATCATCTGACATCAAATCGAGTTTGTTTTGGGCAAACTACCCAAGCAGTAGATGATCAGACCGTATTTTAATCGCCGAGTATTGTCTGGGCAATGAAACACAGACAATAACAAAACAATCTATCAACCTCATGTTGCTGCCAGTTTATCTTTGGTTTTGTTTCATATTATCATAGAGGCGAAAAATACCCGTGTTCACTACCATCCATTATTGTTAAAAAAAATAAAACATTTTCTGATTCGAGAATAATAATAAATAATTAATATTTTATTCAGAAGGTAGCGACAATTTATCGGGAAGTTAAATTACCTATAGTAACAATACTCACCAGAAATGTATATAGTTAACGATTTCACGCTCTACTGGCGCCGTGTCCAATTACTAACGCACATCAAAGGTAACTGGCGGTTAAACTCAGATAGTGAGCGTTAGCTCAAATAGTGACGTTTTCTTAATTAGTCACGCTTTCGTCAATTTCTCCCGCACGTGCCTCAATAGTGATATGTTTAGATAAACTCACGTTTATTTAATTACTCACGTATTTTTTACATACTGACAAAAGTAAGGAATACTAACCAATTAACTCACATACTCACCGTATGATTATTACTGACCATTAACAGAAATACTGACGTACGGTACAAGTACTGACGGGTTTAAGGAAAACTGACAACACGTATATTTCTCACTAGTTTTCATTAATAGTAACCATAATTAAGCTTTACTACTTGCTCAGAGGATTTTCTAACGCAGAAGCCCAATACTAAAAGCTCTGACGACATTTCTACACACTATGCATGTTACCGTGTGTCTAACCTTTCAAACTACTTTTTCGGTGTGGTTTCGCTTCGTGGTGCAGAACTTAAAGCCTGGCAAGGGGCAATGCATAGTCGTTCTGATGTTGACAGTTAGGATTCTATGTGGCAATGCATGTTTCATATAGTCCAGTCCAGGGCAAAAAGTAGGACGTGAAACCCTATTTCATTTCATTTCATTTCATTTCATTTGAGTAACTTTTGTAGCATAGTGCGAAGTTAAATGCCATTTAATTTCATTTTATTTTTAAATCACTACCGTCTATTAAACAAGAAGATTACGGTTATGCTATGGCGTTTTTTATCAAATCGTGAACCATTTTTAAACCGCCCACCTACACTGAAATACAGTTTTGGCATTTTAAATTTAATTATTGAGGGTGGTTGTAGATTATCTCTCGACTTGTCTAACTCGAGATTTAAATTGAAAGTAATGTTTAGAGGATTGCACGATTTAAACCTACAAACTGACATGGGTAATAATAATAATAATCTTCTTCAGGCCAGGTTCACAGTATCCAACTTTTGTCGGATGTAAACGGGAGAATCTATTTTCCAACCAGTTGGAAGGGGGAGACATTTTGTAGTTATCACCCCCCCCCCCCCCCCCGGCCCATCCTGGCTCTAAACATAACTTCGAAAGTCCTACAGTGTACACATAAACGGAACTCTGACCGATACTCCTTTCCATCCATCCTCAGTCGACCAACCCATTGTGTTGGCGTTGAAACCCAAGTTATTCCCTGTCACCAGGTCGCTTTCTTCGGAATATCTACACAACCTAAGCCATTTCGGGACTAACACGGAACTGCTATGATGAGACAAATATAAAACAAAAAGGGCTTCCTTGTAAGAGTAGGCAAAAACACGTCTGTCCGGATAAAAATACCACCATAACACTAATAACAGACTACATGGTGAATGCCTGGTCTTCAGTACGTGTGGACAAGTAGGACTATTTCATTTGGTTTCATATGATATATCAGCCATTAACACTGATAAAGTCTGGAACTTTGAGTTCATTGCTACAGACAAACTAACATTATTACAGCAAGTACAAAAGAATGACAGTGTCATACCGTCCAATTTATCAAAATTCTATAGCAATAACCACAAAGGATGGCATGATTGGTTCCTAGGAATTTATTGCTGTGGAATGAAAAAAAATAGTTCCAATGATGAAAGAAGTACCGTGTTCTATGAGGTCAATGTTACCCAGGCAACGACATTAAGGCCTACGCTTATTCCATGTATCAAATGTTCTTTTATGTTCACGCCAATTTGTACACGAGAACGAGACCTCCAAACAACCGAACACCGTTCCTTGCCAGACCTTCAGTTCTGCATCAGTGACAAGGGGCTACCACGTAAGAAACCCCCATGAAGTTTCTCGGCCAACACCGGGAAAGAACATGGGCGCACATGCGAGCCAACATCTTAAGCCCTGAAACCTATGTGGCGTCCGTAATAACTCGTATTGCAAACACCGGTAGAATCATTTAACGAAACAATTTTTATAAAAAAAAAGATATTGCATCGACATTTTTGAGTTAAAATGAAATAATACATGATGAAGTGGCTCAACGTCCTACCTTCTCTACACCAATCGACATGCGCCATGCAATGTGCTATGAAAGACATTTTGCTAAGAGAGCATCTTTTCCACTTATCTTTAATTCGATTTCCAAATTCACAAGGGGATCTTTAACGCGCTCCGGGTCCAGGAACAGCTATAAAACCGTACGTGAAAGCTAATTATTGAAAATGCCCTGGTTTGTGTCGAGTAGACGTTAAGTCCATTTCTCTTGGTCTTTTGCCCCTATCCCCTCTGCTACTATTATAAGAACACAACATGAGAGCAGCTCTAACTAAGAGCACATTTTGACATCTGCCATTTTGTGCCATGTAGGCTCAGTGAGTAAGACGTTGGTTCGCTAACCTGAAGGCCCCGTGTAAGGTCCCTACTTTGACCGAGAAAGTTCATTGGTATTTCTCGCTGTGGTTTGTCATGGAGGGCCTGGCAAGGAACAACGTATTGGTCCCGAGGACCGAGGTCCCGTGTACACATTGCAGTGTAGGTAAAAGAAAACCTTTGACAAGTGGAATTCGATAGAAGAGAAGGCCATAAAACTTTATGGCCCACGCTGTGATTTTCTTACTTCTAACGCCCAACACGCGCAAACTGTTATAACATATAACCATTATTAGTCCCACGATGAGCTAGTTATATAGTCTCCAGTGGACGTTAATCCCTGACGTCTCCCCTTTCTTTAATCCATGATAAAACCTGAGAAAATTCTTATAAAATCGTCTGCCAAAAGTCGGGATATCTTGGCACAACAAAAATAGAAATGATCTCAGAATTTGAAGTAAAAACAGCGACGAAAAAAATTTAATTGCAATGTTTATTTTGGAACAATTTTAGACACTTTGTTTGATTTTCTCCTCAAGGTAAAAACTTCATAAATCTCTCAAAATATTTTATTTGCGCACATAAATATTATTTGACGCTGATTTCTATTAGACAATTTGTTTGTTTGCAACAAGAACTTGATATTACTTATTTTTTGTGATATTCCGTGGTTTACAGGGAAAAGTTATTGCGGAAATGGAGTAAATTATATTCAGTGGGACAAAATTCTATATATTTAGGTAAAACATTATAGGCCGACGGACAACATTATCATTAGGAGTCAGACCACAAATTCTTTCCCCCTTTCGAACGTAGTTCCAGCTACTCATAGTCTATTATTATAGTTGCCCGGTTTATTCGCTCTACGGTCATTTAAGACTTGCTTTTCTAAAATGCAAGCACTGCCATTTTACTAGGTGTTGTTATTTTGGTCGCGCGGTGCTAACACCGAACGTGATCTAGTCGCCGACCCTGTTCTTCTCTTCCACCCTGGTGGACAGTTGTTATGTGACAACCACCAGCTGCTAATCACAACAACTTGACAAAGCGGATTGAAACTGAGTAGAACTTACGACTGGTAGAATGATATTAAATCGCCTTCTTCTCGTCGATGGCTTGGTAAAAACTGTCTCAAAGTATGTTTTCAATTTTATTTGAACATCCCGATTGAACTGGTCAGTCAATTGACGTCAATTCGGAAATTATATTTTATCAACTGATAAAAAAACCCTCTTTAATGCAAATAATCTTCAATATTTGATGATAATTTTCTAGAAACTAATGGTATATCTGTGTGCGTTTACTATTCATTACAACTTTATTAAAACTAGATTAAATAGAACTGTTACACACGAGCTGAATAATTCTAAGATATTTTTAACCCATTGGAGTTACTGATAATTTCGACGTTCTCCTTTTCATGTGGCCGTGTTTGAATTGTTATCTTCTTTAAAAGCATCGGGACGGAATACACCCATGGTGATTATGGAGCGGAATTCGCGATATATTTGTATGTCGTATGCTATATGCTTATTTCAATGTGTGCAAGGGTTGCCTTACAACGTTATAGCCCAAAACACCCGACCTGGGCAACGCAGTGCAATGGAATTCCTAGCTACTAGGAAAAAGAATGTACGACACACCATACATAGTTTAACATAGGGTCTCTCTAATCCTTGTAGGGCCAACAATATTAAATAGGCTATTTACAATATGCCATGTAAAACGGGATCAGTAGGTAAGACTTTGGCTCGTTAATTTCGAAGTCTCGTGTTCGATGAAGGTTTCTGGCTTGGTGCCCCCATGTCATTGGGCCTAACGAGGAATAACGTATAATCGTTCGGATGGGACGCAACTTTGAAGTTCTGTATACACATTGACGTGCACGTAAAAGAATCCGTCGTATTTGGAATTCGATATAAGTGTAGGTCATACTCCAAGCAAATGCCCACATTGCACTCTGTATGGCATATGCCCGTCGCCATTAGACCCATCGGAGTAGAGCAGCAGGACGTTGAACTCCCTTTCATTACATTTCCTTTCTTAGAATCATTTCTTAAATGTTGGAGTTTAAACTTGTATGTTGTTCTAGTTATGAAATAAGAATCACTGGTTTATTAACATGCAACGTTTCGACGACGACACTCTCGTCTTTATCAAGCAAATTGTTATAACTTTTATTTATTCTCATATTAAGAGGATGGCGTAGAAGTCGAGTAGTTCGAGACGTGGGAGTGAAATCACAAGAATTGTCATTGAGTCACGTGGCATGGTTTCGATTCCTCGGTTGTACGTCTTCCAACCTCGCGGGTTTTCCCCGGGTCATCCGGTTTCCTAAGAGACCCTTACGCACAAAAGAATTATTGAAATGAAAATGAACCACATTAATCCCAAAATGATCTAATGGACGTTAAAATCCCATTTCTCTCCCTTCTCCCTCACATTAAAGGACATATTAGTCAGTTGAGTCATGCAAACCGCTCCATATAGCTGATAGGTTACTGGGCTGCTACAGGAGTTTATTTTCATCTCAATTACTGAGATATATTGAACCAAATTACCGTTCATTAGACCCAACTTTAACCAAATCGCCGTTGTTTACAAAAAAGCCAAAGGGTGGCCTGTTCACGTCGATTGAATACACCAAATAGTTCCTCAGTATATACACATAGGAATGGTCTGTTTAATTACCATAGCCAGGAGGTAATACGTTTGGTCAGAGGAAGACGTGCCATTGTCTACAATTGAAAGAGATTTTTACTGTTTCTAAAGAAACGGCGAGAAACTTGATAAGATTGAAATCTTGTGTGTTGTTAGTAATCAGGGTTTTTCTGTCAAAGAATTACTGTAAATTATTGCCTAATTTGTTGATGATGAAACGTTATTAAATAAGTAGGCTACTCGGACTAATTGTGTTGTCGATATCAACATCACCCGACTTACAGCCATATTATACCCAATTTTTCTCTCAAGTTTACACGAAAATCATATCAAAAGGATTTGCTTTATGTTTAAAAATAAAAGAGAAAAATTAAAGAGTGTAAATTAATGAAGGAAGAGAAGAAGGGTGGATAGACCGGGCGATGATGATATGATTCAAATGGAAGGGAAGGCATGCAATGGAATTAGGTTTAACGTCCCACTGTTCTACTCTGACGCCATGCAAAGTGCTGTGAGAGAAATTTTACACGAGCACCGGGGCTACAGCCTACTCTTACATCGAATTCCAACTGTCAAGGTATCTTTTACGTGCATGTCAACGTGCAATATACGGGACCTGGGTTCTTTGGCCCATCACAGCGACTACACTTTTTCCCTTGCCATGCTATCTATCATGTGCCAGTACCCAGCCGGTAGATCGAAAACAGGGCCTCCACATTAGCGGGGCAACGTCTTACTCACGTAGCCAACGCGGCGCCCGAGGGGATAGACCGCGGTGACTATGATATGATTCAAATTGCAGGGGGGGGCAGGGGGGGCAGGGGGGAAAGACTGGATATCCATAATTTAACCGAGAGTGAGGGAGAGAGAGAGAGAGAGAGAGAGAGAGAGAGAGAGAGAGAGAGAGAGAGAAAGAAATGGGGGTTAACGTACACGCGACACAAACTAGGTCATTTCGGGACTCACAATATAATTTAATTTTATTTCAACAATTCGCTTGCGCGTAGGGGTCTTTAGCAGTGAGAGGATACCGGCGTACCCGGAGAAAACCCACGAGGTTGGACAGGCGACCCTACTCGTACTTGCCACGTACGACCGGGGATTCAAAACCATGCCAGTTGACTCAATGGCAGGCCGTACGATACAGCTCGCGCACGCTAACCATTCGGCCACCCAAAACCTCATAATTTACATCCACATTTTAATCAAGTTGCATTGCGTGTCTGTAATTTTTTTAGTGTGGTTTGTTTAACGCGTTAGATCATGGTGTGGTTTGATTCCATGCTTGTACGCGAGAAAGAAGGGGTCACATATTTAACCTCGAGGGTTTTCTCCGGGTCCTCCAGTTTCCTCCCACTGCTCAAGATTCCTATGCGTAAGCGAACTTTTGAAATAAAAGTGAACCAGGTGTTAGTCCCGAAATGACCTAGTTTGTGTCAAGTGGCCTTTTAAACCCTTGCCTCTTTCTCAGATCTATAAGTAGAAATCTCATTTAAATGTCAGAATATTCCGCTCCCATTAAATAGAAATCGGTCATGCTTGACTGAAAAAAAAAATGCCTGTGTCGATGATTCCTAAAATTGTTATTACGTAATACCCAAGACCGATGTGACATCGATTCCCTGTTATACCAGAAAACAAAGAAATTAAAACATGGTCTGGAATATAAAATAGATCAGAAGTGGTAGGTGATGCTTCAAAGGTAATCTGCAAGCTGTAAAATTAAACATCAGTCGGTTTACTTGTTACAGGAAGCGATGTAGACAACGGATAAAAAAAGGAGAAAAATACAAAATGTCTCCCTGTTGTCTTTATTGGCATCGAATGACGCGGAAGTTGGCCCCAAAACATGACGTCTTAAGTGGGTGGGGTTAATTTACTTTCAGTGTATTATAGTAATTACCAGTGTTTAATATCTTGACGGTCAGAATTTGAGACGAAACATTTCCCTACATTGACTGGACGAGGATCAAAGGTGGTGTACGGTGAAAAGTCCCCCCCCCCCTTTCCGCCACTTGCCCATCCCCGCCTGATTTTCAAGCCTAAAACATCCTTACGACTCTCTTCCACTCGAATGCGGGACGTTATCCCAAAGCGATCAGTCACCTTCCACCTCACAGCATACAGAGAAATGATAGCACACAATAAAACATCCCTTAGTCACCAAACGTCCTTTTAGGTTCAATTCCGTTTTTAATATTTACAACTTTGGAATCCGCTAGTCAAAAGCTAACACAACTTGTAATCTTCGTTAAAAAATTTAATGGACCTATTTTGATACGATTGAATCAAAGCCGGGTGATTAACTATAAACCTTTGATTTTTAGCTTTTAAAATGAAGTGAAATTGTTTTTTAAGTCATATTGTTCTGCCCCGTCTCGGCCAATGAAGACGGGCACACGCCATACAGTGTGCTACCCAGTGCCGGATTAACCGCTGTTGGGGACCTGGAGCCTTGAGCATGTTGGGGGGAGGGGAACCAAACACATGTGACCAGAAGTTAGGCAGTATTATCCACACATATGAGTGTAACTACATATCTTGCCTAATTTGAAATCGGTCAGTGATTAATAAGATGGGGGGGGGAACCTTTAGTCATATCCGCTAAGTAACCAACCAGAATTGATTTTTGACGAACGTCGAACACGGCTGACCCAAATTTAAATGCGTTTTGTGGGAACCAAAAGGTAAAGTATCATAATTAAATAATGTAGTATATTCGGAAAAATTACCCATATTATACACACCAACTTATCCAATAACAAAAAAACCTATATTGTTTGGAGATCACCAATGACATCTTTGACAGATTTTATGTTCAAAACAAAATGGGTTCAAAGCTCACCCTCATTCCAACTCCATGTACCATATTGTCGCCAAAGAAAAAAGCAACACGAATACAAGTGGAAAGTACGACGCGGCATCACTGGATTACACGGAATTCTTGGATGTCAACCGCAACACGAGCTCATAATGAGTGGATAGGGCTTCCACTGTCCAGGACTTTGGTTCACATACGATGGACGGCCTCGGGTAGCCCCATTACTGTACTAGTGTACGTAGTCCTCAGTTCGACCATGCTCTCATCGCTTTTCCCGAAACTGCTTTTAATGTGTGTGTGTGTGTTGGGGAGGGGGGATCATGCCCCGCAGTTAATCCGGCCCTGGTGCTAAGTGGAAAATGTTGCCCGGACAGCGGCACTACGACCTACCCTTATACCGAATTCCAATGTGTACAGGGACCTCGTTTTTTTGTCCCATCCGAACGACGATGCGTTGTCCTTTGGCAGACCAGGTCGGAAACTCCCAAGGAACTTTCTTGATAAATGCAGAAATCAAACATGCGACCTCCAGGTTACCCAGCCATCGGATGGGCTACTCACTGAGCCAAAGTGGGGATGAAGCCGTGAAAATTTTCTATTTTGTTAAAACTGTAAATGACGCACAGCTACTTTAAATGACGCACATACACTTTAAATGATTTAATGACCTCGTTTATTATTCAGTCACTTGATTCACTCGACTTGGGTTAAAAATCTAAATTAAGACAAATAGATTTCGAACCACCTCTGTCCAATAAATTTTCAACATTTGACCTATAGAAAGTGTCAATGTAACCATTACAGGACCTTGTACGTGGGTATGCTATAAAATAAAACTAGCAAAAACTCCCCCAAAGTAATATAAATAGACGTTACGGATCTGTAGATGTAGTGACTCAGCAGAGAAGGCACTGGTTACTAAGTAGGAAATTCTCCCTTCGATCCCGAGTAAGATACTTGGAAGTTTTCAGCATTATTTTCCAATTGCCAGTTGTATAGGACTGGGTGACTAACATCTGGAATTCGATTTCCAGGCACAATCTATCCCACTCTCTCCATAGCAGATTATAACGGCAGAATAAACCCGGTACGGCACCAATTAATCCCACAGAACTTCTCGCCGGATCATTTGCGCTTATCCATACAAACAGCTAAAGACCACGTTAAATTCCACAGTACATTTTTCTTTTTCAATATAATTGGACTTTTTTAACGTTTGTTCGCAATCCTTGTATAAACCTCTGTTGGTTTCAAAAGACCAATGTATTTATTATCAGTGACTCGGTAGTCCAGCATGGTTTCTCCTTGGTAGTGGTGAAGGACGGAGGGCCTGACAAAAATAGTGCCTAGTCGTTCGGATGGTGCGAAAAACCAAGGCACCGTGTACGTAACAGACCCCCTCATATTTTGAATTCGATAAAAGATATACACCATACCGCCTATGTCCAGACCACATGTCCGTCATAGCACACTATATGGTATACAGCCTTCTTCATTTTCCAAGTCAGTGCATAAAAGTAACGTTAAACACCATTTCATTTCCTTCTTTTATAAGATCTATATGGGTGCAAGAGTACAAGAATTCCTTAAGGACTGTCTCATCGTCATAAATCGCTCTTCCATTCTTTACTCGCGTCTGTTGACACTTTTGAACCGAATCCTTAACAGTGTAGTAGTCTAAAGACTCGTGCCAATCGGTAATCGCTGGCTGAAGCAACGAGCAAAGCATGTTGAACTCAGGGGTATCTATGTGCTATTGCCATCGCTCATCTTGCGACATAACAAAATAGTGGCGTCCATGGATGGAAATCTAAGTACGACAGCCCTCCATTTTTGTAATAGTTTTAAAATATTGATAACTCCAATAAATATATTGATATTGCATGCGCAACGATGTGAGTACGATTTCATAGTGACAACCAAGCCTGTGTCCCTGGAAATCCATTAACACGGTCACGCCCAGATGTAATGTTTCAACAACAATTAATCTCTTAAATACTGCCCAATAAATTCGCTGGTGAGCGCCAGGTTTTAAGGTGGAATCCCCTGGGAGTTGGCGTGTTACTATGGGGTGGCACATGGACTCCTCTGAGGATAGTATTCTAGTTATCAATATTATCTACAAGAGTGAAATAGACGTGAGAAAAAGACAGGATAAACATCATAATGGATATCCAATAGTTTACGGTTTTTCCATCGTTCATTAATGGTGTAGTTAAAATGGCGTCTACAGATTCCCGATTGATAACCCACTAGTACCGGTCATCTTCACTTCATTTTTCTTCCTTCAAGTGACATTTTGTTGAGGTGAATATTCTAGTCCTAAGATTTAGATCGACAACTCACCATCTTCAACTATTTGTTTTCTACCACGACGTACATTTAGGAATGGGGTTTAAAAGTACTTTATGTAAAGGTTAAATTAAAAATAAATTCCCCATAGCGTTGGTGTCCTGACAAATTGTTAAATCACACACACCACAATCATACACATTTACTTCTACTAGTTGAATCGCCATTCTGAAATCGAAGATAAATGTTTGAATGCAATCAGCATTGATGTAGGTGGATTACCCTCAGTTCCGTGTAAAACATGTCTAAACTGGCCGTAACAGACAGTTTCATTGGCTAATGCCTCGCATCATTCAGGTTGAACTGTTAGTGGTTATAGAGATTAAGTTCATCGGATTGTTCAAACAAATGTTATAGTCCAAGACATACAATGAAATTAACATTTTTCAGCTATATAATATATCATTACATTTCAAGTCGTTTCACAGTACCAACCCGTTCCCGTTTGTTTACCTTTCAATACCACAGCGTTTATTTTCAGTTGACATGCACGCGGAATTAACGCACCCCAATACCGTTATTTTCAGATGGCCGTGACACGCTAGGCTACTTGTATAGTTATACAAATTATATAATTTACGTTTTTACTCCTTACACCACTGCTCTCTATTCTGGACATGGGATATGGAACTGCGCCCATTAGGCGCCCAACTTGTTGTTCTTGGGGTGGGCGGCGTCTTTTAAAAAATCTAAGGCTCCGCCAAGTCCTGTACGATCGACCGGAAACTTGGCATGCTCGACTGACGGGACTTTGATTTGTGATGTGGCGTCACAAATCCAAGATGGAGGTCATGACAACATTGACATAAGAGTCGGTTGTTGGTCCATTGTACACTTGTTTTGGTTTTTACTGCGCGCCATTTCTCCATTTTCAAGGCCTTTTCCCCTCTTTCATTCAGCTTAAGATTCTTGGCAAATAAACATCGGTATTTTACAAAATAAAATAATAAAGAAGGTAAAAAAAACCCCCCAAAGCCTGGGGAAATAATTTTCATCAATCATAAGAGCTGTGTGTAGATTAAAGTTGATCCAGTAGATAGAGGTCATTTGATGAAACTGTCAGGAATGAGTTAATCCCCATTGACAAGAAAATTATACTCTGTTATAAGAGAATCACAATAAGACTTTTCTCACGGCCTAGAAAAAAACAATGGAGATTGTCTAAAATTGTGATATTAATTATAATGTCAAGATGGACAACATAAGCCACAGATGGAGAAGAATGGAAGGGTGATTTAATTAATTTATTCGCACAATCAATATTTATACCAAATGAAATAGAAATGATATGGGATTTAACGCCCTACTGCTCTGCACCCACTTGGCGGGCATACGCTATATAGTGTGCTATGAGGGGTTATATTGCCCCGACAACAGCGCTACGGTCCACTTTTATATAAAGGGATCTATCCATTTGTACACGGAAACTCTGAGCGACTAGGTGGGGTTGGGATGGCCTAGTAGTCTAGAGTGCCGCGCTTCGACCTCTAGCTGGCCGGTCACCTCTGACTTGCGGCTGTGGTTTCGAGCCCTGGTGTGAGCGTATGTGGCATGGAGATAGGGGCGCCTTCTCAACCTCGTGGGTGTCCTCCGGGCACTCACTCCGGTTTCCTCCCACTGCTAAAGACCCCTACGCACAAGCGAATTATTGAAATAAAATTAAAACCATATGTTAGTCCTGAAATGACCTAGTTTGTGTTGAGTGGACGTTAAACCCCATTTCTCTCTGAACGACTAGACAGCGGTCCTTGTCAGGCCCTCCGCCCTGCATCACTAACAAGGGGATACAATGACGAAAAATTCTGTTAACCGTCTCGTCCAACACCGGGAGCAACCCCGCGACTTAGCCTTTGGGCTATCGTATGGCGTACCCATCTTCATTAGCCCTGTTGGTGTAGAAAAATTCCTTAACAAAAAAAACCCCCAAATACTTATCTTTTTAAGACTATAATATGCTTTAGATAATCCAATAGAATTAACTCAGCGGAAAAATTAATTCTGGAAATATTTCTTTTCGCTTGATTTACCAATCTCATATCCTGGTTATTCCAACATATTATCACGAAAATTTCATTTTTTATCCTAAAATGAAAAAAAATTGTAGGGAACGTATTTTTTGCTGACAATTCCGGTTTAGTATGATACAAAGTAGGGAAAAAGTTCCAGTGCAATTTGATCATTAGGTCGGTGAGAAATACTGTTACATAGAAGAAAATAACAATTTAGTAAACAGTCGCTCAGGTTTCATATCACCCTGAATTGTGTAACACATTAAATCAAAAATTGTTTTTCCAGTAGGCATGAAATAAAGTGCCCAGTCGTCCGGAAAGGTTATAAACAAACAGATCACTTGTATAAACATTGGTGTGCACGTAAAAGAACCATAGTATTAACGCATGTTAGTCTGAGATGACCGAGGTATGGTGGTCTTGGCCGGGATTTTCCGGTGTGGTTTCATTCATGTCAGTGTTGTCGAGCAGATGACCTGACAATAGACAACGTATAGTCGTCCGAATGGGGCGGAAAACCAAGGTCCTATGTACACCATGGAGTGCACGTCAAAAGACCCCCCCCCCCCCCAGTTGGAATTCAAAACAAGAGTAGGCCGCAGTGCCCCTATCTATCCGCGTAACATTTCCCCCAATATCCAGTCAGACGTTAAACCCTATTTCCTTTTCTCACGCTTCTCCTCTCTGTAGTGAGTATTTTCTACAGATCTTGTTATACCCACCCGCTTCAAGTGATGGCTAATCTTATTAAACCCGCTGATCGCCATTTTAGGTATTGTTAATCCCGTACAAAGTACAGTATTGTGAAAACTAAATATCTAAATGGAATATCAGTCTAAAAATGGTTTGCTTCTATTCATCCATTTAGTATTTATAAAGAGGTGACAGACAAAACTTTTAGCAACATTCAGAAGACGATTATAAAGCAGCAACCTCACAAGCTGGGCAAAATCATTTAGGGACTTGTATTTGAATTCAATCCGAGTTAAGCTATGTGGTGTTGAGGCTGTGTTAAAGATGGATATGTTTACACATGGAAACTGGTGTCGTATCTATATGTTACTTTGACCTAATCTACCCAGCTTGTTTATATTTTCAATACCAATTTCATGATTAAGAAAACAAATTGACATGAAAAAACAATCGGGCGAGGAGCCCTGTGCAATATTATTTCTTATTACATAAAAACTTATTAGATAATAACTTAATGAAAACAACCTTAACCCTGATCGCTAGTGGTTAAAACAGTCTCAGTTCAATTCAGTTATTACAACACTGGTGTGAAAAAGCAAACAACAAATAGGGATTTTTTGTAAGGCTTTCAGATTTCGTTTTCAGACCTAATTAATGGACAAACATAAGGCACAAAAAGTGTTTTGCGCTGATCTGCTGATTTACGAGAAATTCCAAAAATGATTTTTCGACTGAATAATGATCAAATATAGATGACAACAGACATTCAACATAGATCTTATTTACTCAACTTCCCGAAGGCGGTTAGAAGTCTTCACCAATTACCTTTCTTTTTTTGATTATTATAGTCAGCAAAGCCATGCACTTGTCATTTATTTACACATGAAGTTGCTGATTTTTTGTTTGGCATTTCGGGCAGATTCATAAAATGTCCTCAACAAATTGACCTTGCATTCTTAGAGATCCAATCCAGGATATAGATGCTTTCTTTTTTCCAAACTGATAAATCGTGTAATGCCCTGAATGTTCAAAATATTGTGGATCAGAGATGACTGGTGAGACACATCACAAGTGATATCCCGGCGCTGCACATGACCAAACTGCAACATAGTGGTCAGCTCAGTTTGCAACGTATTTTTTAAAAAAATGCAACTTATTGATAAAGTATTGCGACAGAGTGGTCAGCTGGGATTGTAATGTATTTAAACAATATTCAACCTAATGATAGTATTATTGGGAGATGCAGCTTCTAAAGGACCTCGTGAATAACATATAGCATCATCCTTACTGGTTATAGGGTCTGTATTCAATTAATAATTTTGTCAAGCATCCAATTCGTTCGCATCTACGACATGGTGGTGATCAGAAAAGAACACTAGTCTTTTTTTTATTTTCCACCAGTAACACTTGCATCAAACCAGTGTATACACTGGAGTCAACACTGGTGTTAAATTCAGAGGCTCCGGTTAAGGCACGTGACAACGAGTCGCATGCCCTATGTTACCCCTACTTCTAAAAAAAACCTATACACTCTCGCGAATTATCTAAATAAATTGAAAAACATGTCATTCTCAAAATGACCTAATTTGTGTCGAGTGGCAGCACAGTCAATATACCCGGACAGTTGAAAAACAAAATAAGAGAAGGCCTTATGGCATTTCCCCAATTGATGGAGCCAAAAAACTCTCTCTCTCTCTTAGAGAAATACTCCTGTATTATTTTCACACGAGCCATTTATTCTACGCGCGTGATATAGCTACCTCAGTACCGATAAGTCACTCAAGCCTGGTAATATTAACAGGAATTTATCTCAAGATAAGGAATCTTTTCACAGTCGTTAAATAGGAATTTGGTACCAACGATAATTGAGCTGTCAAATTTCTTTCATGGACGATTGATTGATCACGTGATACAATAGTTACAGACCGATCACATATTTTTATTGATATAATTAATATGAACTGTAATCAATAACACAGTTATGTCGTCTGCCTGCCTTTTGTGGGTTGAAAAATAAAATAATATGAATTATGCATGGATATGTTTATATATACACCGACAAAAACTAGGTCAATATATGCTTCAATTTTATTTCACTTCATTCGCTTACGAGTAAGGGTCTTTACCAGTGGAAGGAAAGCGAGGCACCTGGAGAAAACCCACACGATTGGACAGGTGAAGTTAAGCCTTGTTAGTGCAAATGGGGAATCGAAACAGCACTGTTTTAGGTTTAACGGCCTACTTTTCTGTCCCGACTGTGCTAATGAAGTCAGACTCAATAACAGACCTCATTAACTAAAGCATACACCCTAGGACTCCGGTATGCGATATATTGCAATACAAGTTAATTTTACTGATTTTGGCTTTATATTAAACCACAGAGCAAAATTTCCTCACTAATTCTACCAACATTATAACGTTTTATATAGGTTTTGAGAATTTTATTTAATTCACAAAGCGTCTGGAACTGGATACAGATCGACTAATATGAAATGACATGAACTGAAAGGGGATTTAATGTCCTATATTTCTGCAGCGACTGGTGCAATCAGACGAGTATACACCATACAGTGTGTGGTAAAGGAAATTTTGCCTGGCTTCGAATTTCAGCTGTCATGGTTCTTTTACGTACATTCCAATATTAACACACATGCCTTCTGGTTTTCCTCTCAACCTAGCACAGGTCCCCGTCCTGCACCCCTGACAAGTGGAAACGAGACCGGCAACTCCTGGGGAACTTTCTCGACCAACACTTCTTAGGAACCCGGAACCACATGGGTATCTAGCCAGTTTCTTACTCACTGAGCCACCTCGGCTCCAATTATGGAGACTAACAACAGTTAGGTCAACAGTTTTTCTGTATATGTGCATATGGTCAGGTATAATTCTGGGATCGAAACCTCAAAATTTGAATCGATGACAGACCATTAAAATGCACGGTTTCCACTCTGGTACATGCAGATATGTTCGGAAACGTTCGGAGGTGCTTGAGTCTTTCAGTGTGACGTTCTATTATCAGGGGTGTGGGGTGGAAGGCATTGTACGAAAACCCGATGTCAGGTGTGCACGAAAACGAGATCTTGGCATTAGACGGAAAGTAACTAAAATCCCGACAACGATTCCATCATAGAACATTGTATTACGTATTTCCATCTTCTCTAGCCCTGTTGTTATCATATTCCTCACAGTGTGTCGTTGCATAATGCTAGGTTCGGCTGTCGTGCGATACTTCGACTGACCTCAATATTTAATAAGACCTGATAGGATCACCACGATTACTCCATTATTAAGAATCGTGATAGTGGGAAGCTAGCATGAGCCAAGTTTCACTAACAGCTTCTTCATTTATGGAAATAGAGAATTAATTTCATAACAAAACACCGCATGTTCGTCCTGAAATGAGCCCCTTAAACGCATTCCTTAACGTGCACACCAATATATGTACATATACTTCCTTATCGTCCTTGCAATTGCCACCCTCTGAAATCAGAATCGGGGTTGGCAAATCTCAAGGTTCTTGTTTTCCGGGATATGAATGACGAAAAGTTCCACCACGAGCACGTGTAGCCTACTGAACGACCAATAATAGTCAATGCAGGATTAAGACCCATAGAGGCCCAAAGCACATACAAGATTGAGGTGTCTCCATATATACAGTATGTAATTAAAAATATAAACAATAATAAACCACAAACAACCGTCAAGCACGTGATTGGAGTTTTTCTGGGATTTTATAAACATCATTATCATTATTAATTTAGACAAAACCAGTAACAGTATGAAAATATAAATTAATTTTTAAATTTAAATATTTTACATTTGACTTCTCCAAAAGCATACATCATTTAAATGATGCCCTAATTTACCATGATGCCCTATGCACGTGCTTATTTTGGTTAATGGTCGATCGAGCAATGGGAATAACAATAAATACATTAAAACAAACAATGATTTTTTTCCCTGTTCCATTAAGATAACATAGTTCAATATCAAGCTATATTAATAGTTAACCCTTGTGACTGTAAGTGATCATGTATATTTGATGACAAGGGTATTGTCAATATGTCATCAACTGTAATTAACGCCCACGACTCCTAATGCAAAAAAAAAAATAATATAATAGATTAGCATTTTGGAGTAATGGATTTCCGCTTCGTAAAACCCAATAAGTTGAAGGACAGATTCCGGACAATCAGATTGAGTTTGGTTCTCGTGATGTGTTCGGTAATTGGAATAGAAAGGATTGTGGGTTGAACGTCAACCGAAAATTTCGGTCATTTTGAGATTAAAATATAGTATTCATTCCATTGTTAAGTGCGCATAGTGTTTTAATGTGGTTTTGAAGATATTAGTCAAATCAGTTTGAAATCATTTTTTCGTCTTTAAATAACCCCAAAAACCTTGAAGTCTAAAGAAGAAATATAATATTCAAAATTATAATCATTCCATCTGGATCGAACTCTGGACATTCTGGTTAATATTGCGGGATCTTACTCACCCAGCGTAAAATCATCTTGTGAATATTGGTTTTTCTATTGTTATTAAGATATGGCTTGCTAGAAAACACCTTGAAATTCGTTTTAACAAATATTGTGATGCAGCGATATAAAGACACTGGGTGTCTTTGAATCAATTTCAATACCATAAATCTGTCTGTCCGCTTGCCCCCCCCCCTCTCGCTGTCTCTCTCTCAAACACACACACAAAAAAACATGTATATATAACCCATATTTACGACCACGTACGTATATACATATAGACATAGGACGAAAAGCCATATATACGAAACAGTGGCGAAAATCGGTATCCGGTCTCACAAGTAGCAGAAGTCCATTACTGGAAGTAAAAGTAAATAACGTCTATTCCTATAGGCATTGGTATCCAGTAAAATAAAACCGCATTTTCTTTCATTTAATAGCCCGGGGGATCAATATGTAATTTCCGGTGAATCGAAACTAGACTCTTTCCCAAAACAGTCCTGAATATGACAAAAATACATGTTCAGCAAATATAAACGGGAGATGATGTATCCCATTTCCTCGGTTCCTCCTGCATATCAATAAGTATACATCCTAAAGAGCTTGAACATATTTCGGCTTTACTAAAATATCATTAGCAGAATTGAAATGAAACGAATTTAGTCCTAATCTTGTCTATCTTCATTAGCTCGGTTGGTGCAGGTAAGTAAGATGTTAAACCCCATTTAATTTGATTCGTTCCTAAATCTAGCTTTTGTTCGGAGATAGAATTCAAATTGCTTCCTTTAATGTTAATAATACCGATGAATATCAAATATTCTTGTATTCAGCTATTCACGGTCGCACAGTACAACCAGGTGTTGTCCGAGAAACTTCTACGCCAAACATACCTCTTGGTTCGGTTGGTGCAGAGAAGTAGGGCGGTAAACCCCATTTCATTTCTGCCATTTATCACAGATTGTAATTCCTACGAATGACGCATTCGTGTTAAAGGTAACCCAAGATATTAGTACGTACGTGCTCTACCAGGGTATTCTTTATTTAATATGACGTCGTACTTTTTTGCAGCAACCGGATTAAGAAGGCGACTATTTAATAATCTAATTTAAGTATTCAATATTCGTTTCGTTTCTTTATGTCAATGACAATATTCGTTTCGTTTCATCTATAGTTACTGTCAATGATAGCGAGAAAATTACATCGACCCATTGTAAACACACATGTGGCCTGAAGTTGGTTAATGTTTACTGTAGTAGCCGCGCGAACTGAACGCTATAGGTATTCAATGGCGAAGCACTGTCTCGTTTTTCTTGTATAAGAACTCTTTATGCTGCCGTCCTTTCAATGACTGTGTTGTTTTTTTGTGTTTATGAGAGTTATAAGTTTACGAGTGAATGGATTTCTATGACTGTGTTCACTCGCCTGATAGCCTGTACACCCTAACTCAATGCACATAGGACGAATTGATTATTACTTACAAATATACAATCAGCAGGCTTAATATTATAGCCGCGGCTATTTATACTTTTTATAGGACAGTTTTACCAGTATTTGCCGCAATCAGGCCGACTGTATTCGCTGAATTTGACTTGCTAATTGAATAAGTTTCGATATATTAAGATTTTGTGGCGAGAAGTGCGACAGGGTTATTCTTAAAACGAAAATGGTAAGTTTTTTTAATGTGTATTCATCTATATATTTACCTTCCTTAATATCGTATAACATAAACATGGTTGTAAACGATGTGCACTGTTATATCTACACACTATTTAGAATCTACATTTACGTTAAGGCATTTCGTTCACTGATATCATTATCTTTATATTAAGTCATACCCGACATACACACTCGTACGTTATGTGTTAATTAAAATTCCAGTATAAATGACCTATATTATACAAAAATGTCGATATCCTGTTATTCTCACGATCGTGTATTGAACCGAATATTAGTATTTAATAGTTGTGAATAACCTTATTGTTGACCTTAATTCGGTGAATTTCATTTTAAACACGCATCGTTTATTCAATTTGATTGAATACAATATACACATACTGACGTAAACTTATAACAATACAGTGTTATTGTTATTGTTTACATTATGTTATATGACTTGTATATATGACAATGTTATATTTTGAAATAATGAGCTTCAAAGTTCGTACGACCGACCCCGACCAACTATATATATTATCCAATAATGGTCTACGCCCGACCCCTTCCAACAATATATTGTGTAATAATTAATGATCTGGCAAGTTCATCACTGACACCTCGTGCTATACATATTATGTAATAATCATCTCCCCAGATCATCACAGACATCTTATGTCATATGTTATGTAATAATAATCTACGTCCGACCTCACCTATTATATATTATGTAATGAAATGTACGCCCGATCCAACTTACGATATATTATGTAATAATAATCGACGCCCAATCCACCGACAGTATATTATATAATATTAATTTACGCCCGACCTCACCTACTATATTTCCTATATATTATGTAATAATGATTTACTCCCGATGCCCCCTACTATATAATAATCAACGCCCTATATAATATTATGTAGTAATAGCCTTTGCCCATCTGCTATATATTATGTAATAATAATCTAAGCCCGGCCGCATCTATATATTATGTAATGTTAATCTACGCCCGACCCCACCTACTATATATTATGTAATAATCTACGCCCGACCTCACCTCCTATATATTATGCAATAATGATCTACGTCCGACCTCACCAATTACACCATCGTGTCGTTTTTGTCAGACAACCCCACCCTACCTGCAGAGAAGTGAAAATTATGTTTCGTATGTTAGTTACGCACGATAAAGGTCCTTACAGTGTAGAATAATCTAGTTGTTTTTGAACGGGACAAAAACATAGATTTCGTGTATAATTTTCGCAATACGTTATAGAGCCCCCCCCCTCCGAGCCCCAGAGAGTTGGAAATCGAAATTAATGTAAGCTTGTCTTCATTAATAGCCCATTCGGTGCAGCATATTTGGAAGTTCATTTTATTTTTTTATTGATTTTGGTGCTATTGACTGACTTCAAAAGGTTAACAAGCGAGACATAAACTTGAATAATTTACACGCCAAGTTGTCGAAGTTTTTCAAGCATATGATTATTACATCCATTTTGCTTAGTCTCGGTTCACGTATATAGAATGTAACAATATCTTACATGCTTGCATAGCCCTCGTGGGGTTTCTCCGGTTTCCTCCCACTGTTAAAGATCCCTAGGCGCAATCTTATGTCAGTTTCGAAATGGCCTAGTTTGTGTCGAGTAGACGTTAAGCCCCATTTCTCTATAATATATATGTTTAATGCTATGCTACAAAAAGTATCTGGGAAACCACACTGGCTCACTAACCAGTTGGTCCGGGTTCGATCCCAATATTCAACGGTTTTCCCTTATTATTCGTGTGAGACGCCAACCCTAGTTCCAGTATACACGTTGGTCTGCACGTTAAAGAACCACTGTCAGGGGAAAAAAAATGCCTAATAGTACGCTTCTTGGCGTATGCACGGTTGGTGAAGAAAAGTTGGACGTTAAACCCCATTTAATTTAATTCCAGTAAACCCTGATAATGGCAAACAGAGAATATTTTAAATAATAAATATTCCGTAACCTTCTACTTAGACTCACTAATGCTTCCTAAGGTTTATACAAAAAAAAATAACGTAAGATATATATTATAGACATTAAATTGTACACATACTAATTCTGTGATGGATGAGCGAACGGGGTTTATTTATGGCAAATATAAAGGAACAGATTAGCATTTTCTTGGCGTCTAAAGTTTTTTTGTTTTGAAGTCTATTAATTATTCAACATTGCAGAATATCCGCCCGATCTTCAATGAGACTACATTAAAATTTTCAGGAGCGGACTGTGTAAGTGTATGGGCCAGGTGATACATATGTCACGTGACGAGAAAACGAAACTAGCTAGGTTCACCTCTAACACGTGCCTATCATGGATCATTAATTTGTCAGTGGATGCGAAGATGAATTAAAATTGAATGTTAGCCCCGAAGTTGTTTCCTTTTGTCAGTGGTGCACGTAGAAGATCCCGTATACACATTATTGCGCACGTAAAAGATCGCCTGGCAGATGGAATTCGATATATAAGATAAGAGTAGGCCACAGTGCCGCTGCCCGGGCAAAATTCCCCGCATAGCATGACGTAAGCAAAGTTGGGGACAGAACAGTAGGATTTCACACCACTGTGTGCACGGGGTACCTTGCCCGACCCTCTGTCCTGCACCTTGGTGTACTAAAGGGCGCTCTCGACCAATACCAGGATCGAACCCTAACCCCGAGCAACCACAGCACTCGGTATATAAAGAAATACTACAAGAAACAAATATAGACTTCTTTGAGATTACTTTTTACAATATCACACTGTTTTTAATCACGTGATATTGACATGCCCCATATTTTCTAAAAGAATTCTCAAGTTTGATCAGATATTGAATTTCTTCTTGGTTTATTTTTTTATGTAATTATTCTGATTTTTTTTCCTCAAGTTTATTTATAATCAATATTTGATGATTTAGCTCTTCCCCACCTCACTCCATTTTTTTTGCTAGTATAAATGCAACTAGTGTTCAGATATTACCAATTACTACGTTCTTAAGAAATGGAGTTTTTATTATCCAGCAAGACAATTACGTCGTTGTTACGATACGTCATGTTTGGCTCATAATAAACACCGCTGACACGTTGAATATTATGGTTTAATAAAAGCATACTACGGTATTTATGGTCTGGGATACAACGGTGTCAGTTGTTTGGTGTGGTTATTGTGTTGGTCAATTTGTTTGTTTTGATATTATTAGATCGTCTAATAATCGACACGGGGAAAATTAAACCCTCTATTTAACTGAGGTTGACTGAAGTATGTTCACTAAAATATGCGATCTTTTCTAGAACAAAGTCGTTTGTTCCTAAACGTTTTTTTGTTTACGACTGTATGTAATGATATATCTGTGATAATATGTACCATTCTGCACACACAGGCCTATATCTACTTTGAGATATCCCTGTCCAGTATGGCCACCATATTCAAAATTTAGTATACTATTTTGTGATGTGGCTCTAATCCATTTTTCAATTTTCATACACACAAAGACTAAATAAATATTTTGGATTTTATAAAGTATGCTCAGCCTTTTGGACTAAAATTAGCGATTTAAGAAATAAAATGTCGGCAAATTTGCTTCGTGTCTACAGACAGATAGCGGCAATTTGGTATGCATATCTACCTCCATTTGAAGCACATTATAGATATTCTGCCGTATAGACGACCACCACTAGGAGGCTGTGATGGCTCAGTGAGTAAGTACTAGCTCACCAACCAAGAGAATTCGAGTTCGATCACGGATTTAATCGAGTACGTTCCTCCGAATGTTCCAGTGTTGTCCCCCCCCCCCCTGTAAGTAATCAACTGCAGAATCGGTGAAATGTCACGAGGTGTAAACATGGCTAGCGCTAACCCTAACCCTAGACCCAGCCCTTACCATACTAACAATCTCGCCAACAAGCATGTGCCCTAACTTTATTTGCATCTCGCGAAATTTGTGAAATCTGCAGTAGGTCTTAATATTTACCTTTTAAGTGGCGTGAGAGAGAGAGAGAGAGAGAGAGAGAGAATGAAATGAAATGGGGTTTAACGTCCTACTCTTTTTCACCTAATCTGGGCTAATGGAAGACGGGCATACGCCATACTGTGTGCTATAATATGAGGGAAATTAATTTGCCACATTGCACACACCCCGGCTTCTTTAGCCACGTAGGTGCTGAACAGTAAGACGTTAAAACCATATTTCATTTATGTGTAAAAAATAAAATAACAACATCCAAATATTTTAGTTTACATTTTATTTCGAGGATGGGATAAATGTTATAACATGACCTGCATAAAATGCCTAAATTATCCTACGAAGGTAAAAATGTTGCCATTCCCCGACAGCTATCTTGGTCTTTTCCGATAAAATGCCGCCATTGCAATGATAAATGTTGCATTTTTCCTCACTAAAAAAGAAGGTTGTCAGGGGAGATAAGATTAACGGAAAAAAAACACAGGAAGAGGGGGAGATAATTCATCAAAAATAATGGAGAAGGGATGGTCGATTCTGGATGGAATTTTAATCGCTGTTGATAATATATTTTTGTTTTTTTTTCTCAAAGAAACATGAACTTTTTATGCCCATTTGATAATCTGAAATCTGAATAAAATGAGATAACACTGCTAAAGCGAACATCTTAAATATTTATAATAACGCATAACTGATAAGTTTGTTCTGAATAATTTATAATAAACCTAGCAAACGAAATAATGTTAATCCTTTTAAAGCATTGGGTAGTATTTACATAGAAAAATCCCAACTTATCTGCCTTATCACCGAACGCCAGACATGTTCAAACTTAACCTTACCCCAGTCACGACGATTCGTAAAGATAAGCTCCGTTCACACAGTGGTTTTATGACATAAATGTAGTTTTATTATATGCTAGCTATTTAAAGTTGTACTCATAAAATCCAACGTGTAGGCCTAGTTATGATAAAAAAAATACTCTTTTTTGGTATAGCGTCTTGCCGCCTAGTCGAGGGGGTTTGGTAGTCGAACGGTTAACACGTGATCGTTGCATTATAAGATCTGTCATTGGGTCATGTGGCGTGGTTTCGATTCCCTACTTGAACGTGACAAGAAGTAGGTCGCATGTTTTTTTCGGGGTCCTCCGAGTTCCTCTCACTGCTAAAGCGAATTATTGGAGAACAAAAATTAAAACCGTTTGTTAGTCCCGAAATGACAGTTTGTATCGGGTGGACATTGACATTAAACCTCATTTCCCCCTCTCTCACACTTAGTCGAATTGCAATTGTGGAGGATTCCTTTACGTGCACACCGGTGATGTAAATGGGTAGATCAGGCTGAACGAATAGGCAATACTTTCCATAACATATTACCGTCAATCTTGGAACCATGGCTTGACAAATACGTTGATCCTTTTTTGGACCAGGTCGGTGTTTCGGTGAGATTCGACCAAGCTGCGGTAAATTATGAACTGTTAATTACACTAGCGGAGAACGTTAGCACAACGGGCTAAAATGTTATGCACTAAGAGGTCAAAGAAAAAAAACCCACATCGACACTAAACAGCAATATCATCATGTCGACCACATTTTATAGACAGATCGTGATCATTTTCCTGCTTAAAAACTAACTAACTCAACGAGTTTCTTTAACTGCCCAATCATGAATTTATGATCACTTAGTCGCTTGTCTCTTTTGGCTCTCGTCAGTTTATTTTTTGTCTAATAACCCCATAAATCAATGGTTGTAATCGACTGAGGGTGAAGTTGACACCCAGTCTCAATTCAAAAGTAAAGTATTGAAACTGTGAATAAAAAAAAAATCAGACGCTTTCTGTCATGTTGGGGGAAATAAGTTCCACTTTTTCTGACAAGTCGGTTGGTGATAAGACGAGACGATGTCTAACAGTCCTCACACCCCAGGCTTGTATTAAAATATGTTGTTCTGTAGATCGATCGATATAATTGCCCATTTATGGCAATTTAAAGGAGCTAAACCTATGACTCTTTATTTTCCATAAAATTCAAAATTAAAAACACGAATTAAAATTTAATATCAGTCCATTTCAATTGATTTTGATTTTTATGTCGTGAACATATGAATCCCTAATTTCCAACATTTAAGACATAATTAATATTTTAAAATCGACACACCAGCTGTATATTCTATGGTTTCGGGTGGAATTGTAATGAGCAAATAAAAAATATGTTCTTTAGGACAATACTGAAATAATTAGTAATGGCGGATAAGGTGAAAAAAGATAACAATAAAAACGCGCATAACTGTCGTTCCATTTGGACTGTTTACATATTTCATCGAACAGAATAGTTATTACGATTAGAATTTTAAAAATGTAATATAGATAATTTTCTATAAATTCATATTACGATGTAGTGTAGTCAGACACGCCTTTGTCCGGTTAAAAATTCACACATAGCAAACTGTATGGCGCATGACCGTCTTCATTAGCCTAGTATGGGAACAGCACAGTAGGACGTTAAAGGGACAATAACATTCTTGCTGGCTTGGTAGCTCCAGAAAATAAATAATACCCTTATTCTAAGTACTAGATGTTTAAATGTCTTACCTGTTGTGTAAATTATCCATTACAACCTATTTTATTTGTCCAGAGGGTTCGAAAATATTTAAAAATCCAAGTCACATTTGAAAAGGTTTACGTTAGACTTTTCAAATCAATTGGTTGAATTTTTCCAATTTTTTAAATTAGGTGTGTTAAGATGAAATTTATATCATCATTTAATTGGAATATTCTAAAATAATACGATTTGTTGACCAGAATGAAGATTGGGACATATTTTTCAGTTACAAGAAGAGTGTTATTGGGGCTTTAAACTCCATTTCATTTCACTTCAAGTTTAATTTAAATAGACAAAAGTAGAAGAATTCCAGTTTTAAAACGACTGAATTTCATTTTTTATCTGTGAAAAGATATATTCTTGATTATCTTTAGCAATTCAACCCAGTTGTAATTATTTTATAAAATACTTCTACTACAATAAACCCCCCAGGTTAAAACTTTTTATCCATGAATAACTGACATATTTTTGAAATCAGGTATTTAAAAAATCTTATTTTAATGCATCGATGTATTCAGTTCATGTATATTATTAAATGCATGGCAAATCGTAATCATTTCGACAACATAAGTCAAAACTGGTGACAATAGAGGAAGAAATGGGGTTTAACGCCCACTCAACAGATACTAAGTTATTTCGGGACTAACAAATTTTTCATTTTTATTTAAAAAAAATTGGTAGGGCTTTGTCGTATCGGGAAATAACCGGATGTTAAAACCCATTTCATTTCATATGCCTTGTCACGTATAATGGTTGGATCGAAGCCACGCCAGTTGACTCCATGACAGACTTTATGACTAAGAGCGCACTAGTTGAACCATTCAGGCCCCCCCCCCCCCCACATACACTGAACATGAGGTTAGGATTTAAACATGTAATTCATTGCTTTAGATCATAGGGTTTATCAATGGGCTAAGTAAGGTGTTTTGGTTTGGTTTCTAGGCTTGTAAATGAAAATGAAATGGAGTTTAACGTCCTACTGTTCTGCTCCGAGTGGGCTAATAAATGAAGAAGGGATCTAGACTTCTACTCTTGCCAATATAATGCCATTTTCAATATAGCAAAACAGATTATAAAAATAAGAAGAGCAGATTGCACAACAAAGTTAAAAGTGATAATCTTAAATTTCAAAACATTTTCATTATTTGATTACATGACCCGCCTAAAATTGATGCCCCTGGTCACAGCCCCCTATGCCCCTTCACTCTACGCATGTGTGATGATGGGTGATGTTAATGAGGATTTTTTTTAAAATGAGTTTAAGCAATTTTATTACAACATGGCCCCATCTGGTATACATGGTAAAGATTACCCCTTGAAATGCCACGCCCCACTCTTCATGCATGTAAATGTGTAGAGTGAAATACAAATCATGTCAATTCCAAAAATAAATAATCTCATCAAGAAGGAGAATTTATAGAATATGTTATCGGAACATTTGCCAATTGCTATGAACTTACATAAAACGTTCTAATGGCATTAGACCGACAGCTGAAGAATGTTTCAAATGTAGTTTTTACGATCCTGTCTGATTTTCACGACTTTCTTGTCTATTGTAAAACGACTTAAATTCTAACAAATGCTGTTGTGCTGTGAGATAGATTAACGAACAATCGCCAAAAGTACTTTAAAAATTACACACATCTTCTCGTTACTCAAAAAGAACACGCCAAGGAGATATTTCGTCGGGTTGATTATTTTGGCTGTGAAAGTTATTTCGGTTTTCTTATCCAACAGATAATATATTTTTTTATATATGAAACGTTAAAAAATGACACGAATGATGATTCGTTTGAATATCTGATAGTTTGTTTGTAAGCCATTTTGTAAAGTTCGCATGATTTGGGAATTATTGTAACACTGAAGAAATGCAAGTAGCATTGATATAGATCGTAATAATACGTTCATTAAAACAAAAACTGGCAATTCAGACTCGCAGACAAGACAAACTGCAAGATATGCAGAAAACATAACATTTCATTTCATCGAAGTCAATACACGTATCAGTACTTTCCATAGGTTTTAAAGAATAAGCTTTCTGTGTCGTGACCTTAGCTGTGTACTTCAAGTGTGTATGTGGCTTGAGATGCACTATACTATTATGTATTATAGCATCTTTAAGGACACATGACTAACTTATGATTCGATGTATATCAGAATAAAAAAAGTGGTTGATGTTTTTGACTGAACCTAGTTATATGTCTCAATTACACACTATATCATACTGAAGTGGAACTTAACTTATATGATATTTGCTGCGCCAAGCTGTTCACAAATAGCAGGGGCATTGCACATACCGAAAGGTAGTTTATTATTGTGCTCTTGATGTTATATCAGTTAACTAAATACAAGCTATAATTAAACGCAGCATGTCTTGAATTACTCCAAATCTGTCTTTTATAAAAACTAAGTCTTTTTAATATACATTTTCTTTTTCCTTTACCATGTTCTATTTTTATATAGGTAATGCATGTCTAAATGCACGCCGATCGCACAACTTGTCAACGCTCGAACGGCAAAAACAGTGACAAGTAAACCACAAAGAAAAATTGTTTGAAATATTTTGAGATTACGGCTGTTGCAAACGTATACCGATTCGCTATTTAATAAAAAAAAAGAAGTATGTGTTTGAGATTAAGGCTGTTGCAAACGTATACCGATTTGCTATTTAAAAACGAGAGTAAAAGTATGTGTTTGAAACACAGTACACCCATGCCGTAAACAAAGATAGTAATTTCCATTCGTTAATTTCTCCAGTTGTTGGCATGTGTGTTTACGTGCCTGCACCAGGTATCATGTGATATAAAGAAGCTTTATCTCAATATGTTTTTGAAAGATAAATTACAACGATGGTATCAATGTTGATAGACAATCCAGATTAGGGCGCAAGATTCTATAAAGATTCTAAAACGATTCTGTAAAGTTAAAGGTACATTTATCAGCATATTGGATACACCTAAATATTTTGTTTTTTAAAATATACGTTTGATTGCGCGTCTCTCTATATTTACAACTTATTCTGGCATATTATACCTTTAAACATCACATATAATAAACCTGTATTGGCAATTAGCATGTTTTAACATGGAAAAAATATGATCCCACTTACTTACAGATACATTATGCACAAGCTACATCTTCTTCAGTATTAACACGCTTTATAAATGACGATATTATTATTATTATTAAATTATTATTACAGATCTTTCTCAAATGTTATATAAATCATTAAGTACACATTTATCCACTCGACATATCCATAACTCGTTAAAACCATATTAATGTTCGTGATTTTTAACGGATTGAAACACGATCGCCATTTAATAATTTGATTTAATAATGGACAATCGAGACTTTTTATATTAGTGTAACAATGGTGACATTGACTGTCATAAATTCGCTCAATACTTTTCGTTACAGCATCTATTCTCAAACTATTATAGAAACAGCCGTCCGCTTTTTATCCGAATCTTACATAATGTTTCTTTTAAATTTGATGCAACACTTATGACCTGCTTTTTTCAAGTTTCCCTGTGTTCGCATAAAATAAATGAATAATTCACATTAATATCGTTTTCAGTGTAGTTAATGATCTTGTCACTGCCATCAGAATGGTTTCCCTCTTATCGTGCATAATGTCGTTTGAGTGTGGCGTAAGGCCGACTTCCACCCGTGTAGTCATTGACGTGTACGTAAAATATCTCTTTACAGTTAAATGAAGAGTAGAAAAAAAACACAGCTGCGGAGACAAAATCACCATAATGGCACCCTGCATGGCGTTCGTCGGTCTTTATTAGACCGACTGGTGCATAAAATTACGACTCTATTTTTTGCTTTCTTATTCTAGGACACAGGAGACTTGCCACACAGTCAGACCACACAGTTACAGAATTAGCTCGACGACCTCTTCCTTTATACATAATGGAGCTGCCGTTCCATGTTTTCCCCCTATAATTGCTATTTTTATGACACGGAACAGGTGATCTACTAATGTGTTGTCGGAAACAATTCATCATTTTGTACATGTATTTACATGCTTTAGTGACAATTTTGAAAAATGACTTCCGGTTGTCTAGACCATGTTTCTATGGCGGAACTGATACAATCGTCAATTGATATAATTATATTACATGTACACTGATAATTATATTACATGTACACTGTCTTCACAAACAACCGACATTGATTGACGAAGATTTTCTCCAAGGTCTCGGTAATCGGGATGGCTCGGGTACGCTCCTAATGTTGGTCAAGAAAGTTCCTTGGAATTTTCTATCTTGCATGGATTCCCCTTGCCAGTGAAAGGAACGGTGGTGACTCAGTAGGTCTCGGGTTAGCTCCCGATGTTGGGTATGAAGGTGCCTTGTAATTTTCTGGCATGGTTTCTCCGTTGTCAATGAAGGGAACCGCGGTTGCTCAGTGAGTAGAATTGTTGGTCCAGAAAGTTCCTTGGACTTTTCGGGCGTTGTTTTCCACTGTCAGTGAGTAACGATGACTAATTGATTAAGACACTGCTCCCTAACCTTGTGGGCCTCGAGTCCGTTGCAATTGTTGGCCAAGAAAGTTGCTTTTTGGCAAAGGTTCGCCCTTGACATGGGGTTTCCCTCATGTCCGTGACAGAGAATAGAGGGCCGGAAAAGGGCGATCGGTACGAAAACCCGAGGACCTTTTGCGTTTGCTTTGATATACCGGAACCATGTCAACAGTTGTCATTGATGACTGAACACAGCGAAAAGTTGAATCGATTCCATCTCCATGGTCACTCCATGAAATTTGTCGAAACACGATTGTCGAAATAAATTGTCTTAATTCATCTTACTGACATGAATGTGGATACTTTGTCTACTCATAAGGGTGGTGATCGAGAGAGGAACAAGGCCCGTAAAGGTCGAATGGCTGCGGTACGATGTCGTTTATCTCTGTCGGTTAACCACTGTGAGCCATATAAGAGGCAAACCACTATTAATTACCCCAGTAACTCTGAAGTTCAGTTTGATCTCTTTGAACTAGTTCAAAGTTTTCTAATTTATCATTGTGCTGAGAAAGAGAGAGAGAGGGGGAGATGGGGAGGGGTGGAGATTGTTATAGGCGAATCATTCTTAAAACTTCATTGCTGGACAGCACTGTTTCCTGCGATTAGCCACCATGGCAATAGTAATACTTTTCGCCAAGAGCATAGCCTAGTGTCACTTTAAATAAAATTGGTTTAAGGTTCCATTGGAATTAATTCCAAAGACATTTCCTGAAATTGTAGTTATCACAGCCAAGAGGTTCTCGAACGTTTTTTTCAGTACAAACAAACATTGATTAAACGAGCTGGAAACCTCGGGCAGAGTTCTGACTTTGGTAAAATTGATCTTCGAAAGTAGCACTTCGACTTTTAAAATTATACGCTGTGTTCCTCCATAATGGACTTTCTCCAAACTTCCCCTCCAATTTGTGACTTCTTTCATTTTAATCTCTTGTGTGACTTGTATTGATTTTAATTGTTAGAACGCGTCGGTTTGGCATTGACGGGAAAATACCGTGGCATGGGTGGGCGTTAAGACGCCTGATTCCAAATGATATTATCCCCCGCAAATTGATCTCATGTTTAATTACTATAACAAAATAATCATGGGGGTGATGGGTGTGTCATTCACGGGAGATAATGTCCAGTCCAAATAATGAAATCACGCGCTGTCTTGTCCAGTCGACAAACAATATGACTGTTTGTGCATATAAACGGAACGCAAGGATATTAAAAAGGAAGTTAATATTTTCATATAAAAAATGTTGAATGGGTTCACGCAGCTACACTAGCGTACACGGGAGCTGGATGGGGACTCGGTCATCCATTTCAGGGAGACATCAAATCAATCAGCAAACCTCTGCACGCCACTGGGAGGCTTATCCCGTGCCAACAAAATAAATGAACGATTATTGTGAAATCGTGTTTATGTCAAAGATTACAAAAGTTGAACTTGTAATAAAGTTTTCTTAGCTGATATGACAGATACAGAATTTGCTATAATCGGATAATTTTTTACTAATTAAAAAGTTCATTTTTATATCGCCATAATATTTACAAAATTTACAAGGGTGGGTGAAATAATTTCTGTATTCTATTTTGACTTCCTTATCATTTCCGATTATTGTGTTTATCGACAAGTAAAAGTTTCTTTTTAATATCCGACCTATGATTGTTTTGTTTTACATACCGGAAGTAGACTGTATACTGTTTTACAATACTGTGACAGGATTATAATGTTAAACACTCAACCGATTAAAATTATATCACGCAATCGGCGGGCCTCACACGAGAACAGTAGGACGGATACATGCTTTATCGGGGTAGGGGCGCATATGGTATATATGTTATCAGTGATATCACTTTTATAAAAGTAGACATTAAAAAGAAACAAAGTTACAAGTTACACAAGGGAAGCTGCGCATTTGACAAGCTATATCTGGCAAGGGTGCATTTGACCAGCTATACATGGCAAGGGGTGCATGTTACATGCTAAATACGGGAGGGGCGCATGTGACACGCTATATATGGGAAGAGGGGTTGAACGTCGAGTCAAGACAAAACTTCAGCAGTAGTTTTGAGACTGACATACCTCTTTGCTTCTAGAGCGACAAATTTGACGTGAACGGTCGGGAGTCTTTTACGTTCACGCCAACATACCCTGACAAGTGGGAACCGGGGCTGACCAATCAATAGCTTCGAAAAAGATGTGGCGTACACGACTATTCACCTGACACACGACCGTTTCGCTAGGGTTACTTTAAAGATACATTATGTAAGATGTAGGGGGGTCGCGGTGGCTAAATGGATAAGGCACTGGTTCGCTAGCCTGGAGGTCGGGTGTTCGATCCCTGCATTGGCCGAGAGAGTTCATCTCGATTTTCCGGCGTGATTTCCCCTTGTCAGTGATGCAGAAAGAGGGCCTGACAAGGACAGCTGCCTAGTCGTTCGGATGGGACGAAAAACCGAGGTCCCGTGTATGATTGAAGTGCACGTAAAAGATACCTTGGCAGTTGGAATTCGATATAAGAGTAGGCCGTAGCGCCGCTGCCGGGGCAAAATTTCCCTCATAGCACACTGTATGGCATATGCCTGTCTTCCATTAGCCCAGGTTAGGTGCGAAAGAGTCGGACGTTAACCCCCATTTCATTTCTTTTTGTAATATTTAGATAAATAGTTGGTCGTTCTTGCTACAATACTTCAAAAATAGATAATGAAAAATGAATGTATTTAAAATTTCATTCAAAATACTTTATTCTAGGCAACAATATCACTGTTCAAAGTTTCAACATAGATTGTTCATTATCGTAGAACGTTACTTGTTAACGGAAATCCAGCCTCGTTTCTGCATTTTTGAATTAAATCAGCCACTCCCCCCTAATTTTCGACAGTGCCCTTTTTTACTGCTGAAAGTGCCTTTTTTCAGACCCAAATGTCCTCTCCAAACGTTTACTTAGACGAAAATATCAGCCAAATAGCTGTTGGAATGTCTACAGATGCAAGGAAATGACGGATAATTATCTTGGGGAACCCTCAACCCCCTCGCAGCGGTGTGCCCCCACCCCTTTTCAAAATTCCTAGATCCGCCCCTGTAAATAGTTTAATGGCGATCGTATTTAATCCGTTTACATCTGCTCCATCCGATGAATGAATTTCACATTTAACGCTGAAAAACTGTAATAGAAAGATTACACTCATAAAAAATTGCTCTGTAGAGATTGAAAAATAAACCAGTCCTGCTCCTTGACAGAATAACAGACCTTATGATTTCACACGCACGCGTTAAACAACTAGACCAGCGAACACCTCTTGAAAATCATATTAATTAAAATGATGTTCATTTGCTTTGTTGCAATAGGCAATACCTCTAAAATAGGTAGAATATAATCCGTTAATATCTGCTGTCAGGGTCTACATGTATATATCGGGTTAATGGCCAATACTGGTTTTAAGTTAGAAATTGCAGTACATGCATTAAGACATTTAATATAATTTATTTTACATTAAGCCTAATAAACACATCTAATGTCATTTCCCTTTAGTTGGATTAAGTAGTCTTTTGGGATATCGAATCACTGAGCTATAAAACATCTGCAAACCTCGGTCAAATTATCGTGCCGTTACACCATTATGATTGAATAACTCTCTTTGATTCATACGGGGAAATAGAAAAACAAGAAAAAGAGAGAAAACATGGCCTGTCGTTTACTTGATTATTAAATCCTGTTTTATTCTCACTTGGGTACTGTGTTTTAAAAATCGATTGTACAGATCATGTTGGGCCACGTTTGCTGGTGTGTAAAGTCCCTGGTCGACTTTTATAAAACCACCGATGGTCCGATACCCGTATAATTTCAACAAATGATTACTATAACAAACATGAAATTCTTAGAGGATGTGGTACAATTTTATTTCAATAATTCGCTTAATTTTATGTAGGGGTCTTTAGATTTAGAAGAAAGCCGGAGAAACCCACGAGGTTGGCCATTAGACCATAATCCTTGTTACGCACAAGCATGTTATAAAGCGCATACGTTAGACTACCCAAACCACGGAGTTGCTGTGGGGTGTTAACCGAGAGGTCTCGGATTTTTTGGGGTTTTTTTAATAAACAATATTTATTCAGAAAATGAGGGGATTGGGGAACCGACAAAGCCTATCCGAGGTGTCGGGTTCTCTCCCGGTGTTGGCCCAGAAGTTCCTGACAGTTTTGCAGGATGAGGGACTGACAAGGCGCAGTGTCCAGTTGTTGGGAAGTACCGCGTACACTAGCTTGCACGTACATGAACCCGTGACAAGATAGACATACAGATTCCTACCCCACGGTAGTCAGTCGTATGGCATGATAGGATTTGTTGTTGGGGGTGTGAGAAACGTTGACCAGACTTCTCTTGTAAAATAAAAGAACAGTGTTTGGCAATGGTTTACCAGACTATGGTATATGTTAATATTTTGACTGTACGGACACATCTGAAGCCAACTACAGGAAGTCGGGGGATAGATAAATAAATCATTATTCAATCCTAGAAGTAGCATATATATTTTACGATATCTTTTGGTATTTAAACTAAAAAGTACGTAGTGAGCGGAGTCACAGTTGCTCCGTTAGATCCTGGTTTGTCAGGCATAGTTCCATAGGAATTTCCAATCTGGTTTCACTTTGCCAATGTTGTAGAAATAGGGACCTAACAAGGAAAGGGGACCCATGATTAGGATGGGGTAAAAAAAAACGAAGCCCCGTGCTGCACAGTTGAAGACCACATTGGTACAGAAACGTAAATCACTCAATGCCATCAACCCGTTTCCATTTTTGTTTATCGCATGCCAATAAATTTGTTCCAAGGCAAACCCATTTGGTGTTTCTGTCGTACACAGTAGTACTTGATACGAGAGCAATGGGGTTTAAAGTCCACTCGACACAGACTAGGTCATTTCGGGCTTAATATATATGGTTCAATTGTATTTCAATGGTTATCTCGCGCGTAAGGACTTTTAACGGTGGGGGTTACCTTCGAGAAAACCCACGAGGTTGCACATGCGACCGCACTCCTTTTCACGTATAAGCAGGGAATCGAAATGACAGACCTTATGATTTCACCCGCACGCGTTAGACCATTAGACCACCTAAACACTACTACTTGGTATGATATTTACTAAATTGTGGGTCTTTTCCTGTCCGCGGTCGTGTATTAAATTAAGAACTGCTGTTGTTACAATTCTTAGCACGCAGGGTGAGTATGTTTTGTATGACATGCAATGGTTAAAGGGACAATAACATTCTTGCTGGCTTGGTAGCTCCAGAAAATATTTATACCCTTATTCTAAGTACTAGATGTTTGAATGTCCTACCTGTTGTGTAAATTATCCATTACAACCTATTTTACTTGTCCAGAGGGTTCGAAAATATTTTAAAATCCAAGTCACATTAGAAAAGGTTTACGTTAGACTGTTCAAATCAATTGGTTGAATTTTTCCAATTTTTCAAAATAGGTGTGTTTGAGATGACATTTATATCATCATTTAATTGGAATATTCTAAAATAATACGATTTGTTGACCAGAATGAAGATTTGGACATATTTTTCAGTTACAACGAGAGTGTTATTGGGGCTTTAAGGTTTCTTACTGTCGTAACAACTTCCACTAAATGCAATCGGAACCTCTTGTGCAAATTGTTCAAATTTGATGATACATTTCAATCAATCAATCCGTTGAGAAAATTGAAGCAATTTCTGTTTGCATTATGTAATAATAAAATTCCACGAAATGAACGGAATGAAGTTATAACACCGTTCTTCATGCCATCATTGCTGAAAAAGAAATTCCTGATATTGCATTTGGACAATTCCTTATTGGAGTAAGAATAAATCGGTATGGATTTTTGATAATATAAATTGCATCAGTTCTTAAATCGCCTCGTTCTTTTTATATTTTTTTACGGTATTCATAATCTCCTAAAGACCTCTTTTACTAGTCGAGAAGTGTGTGGTAGGAAACGAAGTGGTTAAAGTCATTTCATTGTTATTGGTTCCTTTTATTCAATTCGTGTAACGGTTCCTAGATTGGCAAAAACATACAAAATGAACATTTTGTTGAAAGTGAGATCGCTGTTATAGCTCGGTGTCCTGTAAAGTTGTCGGCATTGATCATATAACGGATCTTGTTTATCAAGCTATAAAAATATCGGCTCAATTTCAAACGTTCAAGTTGATACCTTTTTTAATGTTTCATAGTTCAGTCGTATTTCACACTTCCTGGAGCGCTTTTGACACTACTGTGAATTCCGTACAATTGACATTTTCGAAAAATTAAAGAAAAGCGATATGTTTTTTTGTTGGTGTCAAGGAAGCCCTAAAGTTTGACATGCTCTGTCACATCTGATGGTTTGCATTGTCATTATTTGATTATCGCACTTTGGTGTTAAAAGCCCTCGCCATCCAACTGGAGTAGTTTTTATTTATATACAGACGGGGTTTGACATTCAAAAAGTAGGTAAGACCATATGGAATGGGGTTAAACATCTTACGTTTGTGCACCAAACAGGGAGAAATGGGGTTTTACGTCCACTCGATAAAAGTAGGTCATTTCAACAATTCGATTGCGCATATCGGTTTTTAGCATTTGGAGGAAACCGGAAGGTCCAGAGAAAACCGACGAGATTGAACAGGGGACTCTACTCCTTGTCATGTACAAGCGGAGAATCGAAACCCTATTACTTAACTCAATGACAGACCGCCTGATCCAATGCATCCGTAATAGAAATATAATAAAACATTATTATATCTTCTTGTCGCACAAATTAGGCGGCAGCGTGTAACCTCTTTTAAAGGTTGATGACAAAATAATTCATTAGTGTAAATGCTACGCATTACCCCAGCAGCATTTTAGATACATATTGTCTGGTTAGTCGAGACTATACACACGTGTGTCACGCCGGTCAATAAATGAAAGGGGTGAAGAGTTACCTAGCTATTCAGACGCTTGACATTAATTTAATTGTCCAAACTTTTTCACGGAAAATGCTATGCCATTTTATTAATTTCGAGAGATCCCATCGCCTTCCTAGCTCTTCTTCTTTTGTACAAAAATCCTACATAATACTAATTTATCTGTCAAGAAACAAAAACCGTATAGAAGTCATTATATTGAGAAGCTAAACAATATCAAAAACTAAGAGTTTCCAATGAATGATATCTTGAATTTCATTGCTCGGCTGACTTGTCACCACAGGCGGTCTTTGCACACAACTGACGGACGCTATCGAACTATTCGCTTTTATGCTTCTTCATACTTGGTAAACTCATTAACAACTAATATAAGTTTATTAATGGATCAAGAAAGTATTACAATAAGATGTTGGTCGAAGCGTGTCTACCCGAAGAGTGAGATATACAACATAAGTGGACCTGAGGTCACATGTTAAACAAATTAAACCACCCGAGTAGCCCATTATACTATGAGTAATAATATACCACCCGAGTAACTCATATGAGTGACGACATACATATTATGACATTCTCCATTGTATTTTACTTAATAACCGCATTTCTAAATCACTTTATTGGCTCTCCGGATAATTTCCATTCCCCAGATCCTTCTCAGCATGACGCTTGGTTTGGATTACTGTAGGTTATTATGACAGCGGTTTTCTTAACTAAGTTATTGCCGATACCACTTATACAGTTAATGGCGGAAAGAGATGCGCTTGAAACATTTTACGAAAAACAAATGTTTTAGCCCGATCAATATTTGATGCCTTTAAGATAAAAACATAATCGACACCGATGTGTCTTGAGCATGCCATTACGTGAACAGCAACGCGGTAATGGAAAATCTGACGGAAACTTAATTCGTTTCGATCTATTGTCACAATCCTATGTTTATAGTATCAGGGAAAATGGTTGTTGGCATGGTTATTTATCGTTTCTAAGGCGGGTAATACCGCTGTTAATGGCCACACGTTAGCACCACGTTACCATTTTTTCTTCGTTATTGTAGGAGTGATCAATTGCAATCGGTGTTTTAGGAGTTTTAACTGAAATAAGATTAACCCCTTGTCCACCACCACAAGTTGACATTGGGACAAGTAGCAACGAGTGCTAATGTAATACTTGTCTATTGGGTTAATGAGGTCTTCTTCCATTGGTGAAGTGGGTCTTATATTTTATCGTTCCGATATCTGACAATTACAATTGTCTAACATTCAAGTAGTAGGGTCGCCCGTCCAATTTCGTTGGGTTCCTCCGAGTCCTCCGGTCTCCTCTCATTTCTAAAGACCCCACGCGCAAGTGTATCAATGGATAAAATGTTAGTGCGGAACTGATCTAGTTTGTGTCGAGTGAAAAATACATTTTGATAACTTATAAATACTGTTATTTACATATCCTGGAATATTGGCCAAAGTGGGAAAATCACGATGGGCTTATGCCTTACACTGTGCTATGTAAGGAACATTTTCCTCGAATATTATGTTGTCGTTGTTCTCGTCCCGTCCCTCAATATTTTTTCTGAACACTCAAGGGACTACATTTATCGTATAATCTTTCTACAAATTTAAAAAAAATAAATGAATATATGCTGTTCACAATAGGGGGTGACGGTGTGCCATGAGTGTGGACTAACACCAATATTGCCCTTTAACACTTAATTCGTACTGATAAAATGGAGCAATTGATCAACACAGACTGGCTATCAATAAACATTCTTTAAAGTGTGGGACAACAAGCGTCTCCAGATCATCCATCTTTTTGTTAAGGCTCTTCTTGTAATGTATATGTTTGTGACAAAGATGTATACAGAATCAATCTAGAAATGGTATTACTTTGTTGTTAGGGTGAAGGATGATAAACGATAGTCCAACATTATTATTTATCACGAGATCCGTACTGGGAATCAAACCAAGACACCGTTACAGAGACCTTATTGTAGTTTATTCAGCTATGATCGATGTATCACCATTGCTATTCAGATTGTTAGCAACTAAAGCATTCAGCACACAATGATTCATCTACTTCATTCTTCCAATGGCCGCCATATCTAAAAATTGGAAGACTCTATTGTAAGCTTTCAAACACACAAAGACCAAATAAATCCTTATTAATTTCTTTTAATGGAAACGGAATCAATACTTCTCCAAATTCTCGAAGTATGCTTAGCTTTTTTTCGACTAAAATCGTCGATTTAGGACTTAAAATGACGGTCAACTAGCTTAGTGTCTGTTCTCTAGTTTTACCGATGTTGACATAATTTGTACTGGTTCCGGTAGTGAGCGGTTGTTTCCGGTTACAAATGGTTTGTCCACAAAAAGAGAAGGACGCAACTGCGACATAGCTACCCAATGTGTTGGTTAACATCACTGCAATTACACACCATACATCTGACTCTGCATCTGTGATTTGGTATTCATTCACTTTCCTATGTTTTAATCCTCTTCCTCATATTTGAATATATTGAGCCTACATAATCGAGTAGCTGTCTAGTGTAATATGTCTATATTAGTTGTTACGGATATTAATATATATTTTGTCTGTATTGAATCTACGAGGGTATCGATACGGGTTCAAACTTTGTCTAAATGTAGTTTGATGTCAGTCAAGCACAGATTGTTTGTAGAAATACTCCAACTCAGGTTTCGTACTTTGATAAACTTTGAGAGGTAATTAGAGGAATTCTTGTTTATAGAATAGAACGCGATGATAAGTCAGCCACCACCTGCTTTCTTTATGACCTTACATGTAGCATATGGTTTGGTTTTAAAGGAGTTGTCAGATTTTCTAAGCCTTGTTTTGCATAATTATACCGACACGTTTTGGAAGAAAAAATATATCTTTTTGCAGATTCAAATGGGTTGGGGGTTACCCAGGACCTTTACATTTCCCGTGCGTAAACACCCCCCCCCCTTCGCCTCGCCTTAGTAATTCAGGTATAATCCGAATATGAATCCATTCAGCTTGAACCCTGTTGTCTACCTATATACCCTAATCTATTGTCAGGCCAAAGTTAATAGCAGATTGATACACAGTGTGTACGGTCATGAGACGAAGAAGCCCATTGATTTTCAGCGATTTCTGATGATTACTGTCAGAGTTATGGCCCTAGATCACTTCAAAAAATCACGTGGTCGCTCTATAGGTTACAATTAGAATCTGATTGACTTTAAATGTATACACAGTGTTTAAGGTCACGAGACGAAGAAGCCCATTGATTTTCGGCGATTTCTGATAATTACTGCCAGAGTTATGACCATTGAACACTTTGAAAAATCTTATGGACGCTCTAGAGGCCAAAGTTAATATCCGATTGACTTAAAATTTATACACAGTGTTCAAGGTCAAGAGACGAAGAATTACATTGGTTCCAAACGAATTCTAATAATAACTACCAGCGTTATCTCCCTTGATCACTTTGAAAAATCTTTTGTAACGCTCTAGAGGTCAAACTTACGATCCAATGGACTTCAGATTGATACACAGAGTTTAAGATCTTTAGACGAATAAGTATATTGATTTTCAGCGATTTCAAATAATTACTGCCAGAGTTTTCTCCCTTTATTACATTGAAAAATCTTGTGACGCTCTAGAGGCCTAACATCCGATTGACTTCAGAGGGATTTCTCAGGCCATTGATTCAGGAATATGCTGTTAGTTCTAGCTTTGTGATAAAAGTTAATAGAGGACTATTTATCTGAGCTTTGCTTATTCAACTGTTCCTAGTTCCGTTACACAGCATGCACCGTGAAGTACATCTAGGTATCTCAAATTCAATAAACGTATCTACTATCATTGTCTAAACGTGCACAGTGATAACTACATCTAGATAATACTATCTAAAATTCATTAAACTTGTCTGAGATCCCTGGATGCGGTTCCTAGTTCGCCTACATCCGTGTGCTAACATTTACTAAATCTATACAAAATTGTCTAGGATTGACTGATTCAGTTTCCCGTTTGCCCAAAACATGCTTTGTGAAGTTCCTCTAGATATCTTTATGTGCTAAAATTCGCTAAACTTATACGAATATATGTAGGATCACCAGGTACGGTTCTCAGCACGACTGTTATCACATCTGTAATGTTCAGGATCCGTGAACAATGTTGAGTTCCGCTTGAACCACACGAAGGTAAACAATTGAGTGTTGAGTTATGTCATATGTCTTAGTCTGGACGTTTCAAAGCCAATGTTTATAACCTCAATGTTGAGGTTAATTACATAGTCGCTCCATTTTCTTATCACATTTTCTTCTACATAATTTCTTTTACCCCTCTTTTACAATATCTTAAGTAGGCCTAATATTATTATTCGACACTGCATCAAGAGGGAATACCCACTCGACACAAACTAGGTCATTTCAAGACTTATATATATATGGTTCAATTTTATTTCAAAAATTTGTTTGCGCGTCGGCCTTTTAGCTGTGGTTGGAAACCAGAGTAGCCAGTGAAAATATACGAGGTTTGTCAGGCGACCCCAACCCTTGTCTGGTTCTATCCTGGTGTTGGTTGGGAAATTCCTATCGGTTTTCTGACGTTGTTCCCCTGCTGCAGTACAAAATACGAAACGGCGTCTAGCCATGCAGAGGGAATGAGTCGAATGACAAATCGATGTCCCATGAACACATTGGCGTATTCGTAAACGAACTCTTGGCAGATGGAATTCAAATTAGAGTAGGCGGAAACGTCGCTATCTGGGCAACATGTCCACCACCACCCCGGTTATGGAAAAGTAGGGCGTTAAACCACATTATTAGACCGTTGTGCCACGTCTGAGCGCAATGTCCCAACCAAACAACCTCGCCATGTCATTTCACTCCAAGCCATTATAACGGGAGTGCTCGGTCAGACATTTGTATGATATTTAACAGGAAAGACTGGCATATGGAGTAGACATACTTCAAAAGATAATTGCATTTTAAATTTACCTTATTATCTGTGTGTTTCTCGTAGACAGTTTCGTAACTTTCTTAATTATAAAATATACATTAATGTTAGACTAAAAGGTAGCGTTTGCCGAGAAAATTCACCATGGGATTTTCTGGCATAGTTTCTCCTGTCAGCGGTGCAGGACCTGACAAGGGCAGCTGCCTAGTTCTCGGTATGTGCCGGAATTTGTTATAAGAGTAGACCGTAGTGCCGCTGTCCGCGCAAAATTACACCCATAGTGCACTGTATGGCGCATGCCCGTCTTCATTTGCCCAATCGGCGCAGCATAGCAGGACCTGACAAGGCCAGCTGTCTAGTCGTCGGTATGTGCCGGAATTTGTTATAAGAGTAGGCCGTAGCTGTCCGGGCAAAAGTACACCCATAGCGCACCGTATGGCGCATGCCCGTCTTCATTTGCCCATTCGGTGCAGCATAGAAGGACGTTGATTTGATTTGATTTGATTTCAACTAAACACTTCCCGAGTGCAGAGATTCAGTATTCTTAAGCTTACCTGACAAATGTATCTGGATTTCTCAGTGTTTATACTAGACTGTCAACAAGTGTCGCAATCGCCCACCCATTTGTCTGTGAAAGTAAAGGTGGTTTTACGTCTTCTAATTAATCTACACTAATCGAACTAATGAAGACGGGCATACGCCATATTGTATGCTATGAATGAAATATTTCCCAAATTGGAACTGTTATTGTTTGGCCAACTTCTGAAAGGAACTACTGACCTTCTGGTTAGTTAGCCGGATCCACGCTCACCAAGCCCCCCAAAGTTACCGATAACGAGTATTAACCGAATATTAAGATAATTGCTTACATTATTAGGATAGTTGTATCGGAAGTTCGAAGACGAGCTTACCATACACTGCCTTATGCACACCACCCGTCGTTACGTATACCTTATTTATCCCATTTCTTGTGGAAAGAAGACCTGGGAGATTATTTTAAAAATAAAACAAGTATTGCTCCTGTTGTAAGCTCCAGTAATATTAACAAGTCGCGAAAAGTACAAAGCAAATTAGTAAGCAATATTATCTTTTTTTCTAATTTCAGTATGGTTTTGTTAATCACGCTTTGGAGCTTCTGGTTCTTAGGAATTTTGGAGAAGAGAAATGGGAGCTAATTAAGTAAGCATGCATTTTTTTTATTCTTGACAATTTAAATGACTTCGTTTTTATTAACAAACTTGACTTCTGTTCAGTAAAAACAACACTGTTCAGAATCAAAAAAAAAGAAATAGGTAATTAAATGAACCCAAAAATACTCCAGAAAGTGTCGTTTCCGAGCTAACTTTTTAAAACTAATTATGTAATTTAAAACAACAGATACCATTTACTTACTACATTGACCTAAAAGTTGTTTCGATAACAAAAAATAGTCCGTGATAATTGTAAATTTACAAGCGCCTTTTTTGTCGGTTGATATCGCAAATGCACTTTCTGCTTGCTAGACCATGTGGATTCTTTTCGGACAACTGTATTTTAAATAATTAACGACACTACGCTAATTTATAATTGCTTTCCAACAGCACACCATCTCGTATCGACGAACACGAGGAACTTCCGTTGGGAGGCGTCATTATACAGTCGGCAAAAAGATGAACGCACGTTCAGAGATCAAATTATGGTAACAGAACGTGTCAGTATCGAAAAACAATTGATGAAAGTAGAAATACTAAAATAAAACAGTAAATAATGACTTGTTACACCACTCGATAACACGTCGTTACGTTTTTCGCTAACAGAGAATTGTTACTGATAAACATCGTTAAATAATGATCCCACGAAGAACGGTTTACTGATAAAACACACGACGTCACTATCCGCGAAACTTTTAAAATAATTTCTCTCAGCTAAGTCAATTAAAAACGTTGGTGTCAGAATTACGCCCAGCTCTTTTCTAATTAAGGGAAGAAAATTGGACGTATTATCTGCAAGTGCATTTATATACGTCCTTAAGATAAATTGCATTTTAGCTGAGATTGTCCATGGCTGTCAGCTTGCAAGACCTGCATCTCGCCTGTGGGAAGATTGGGACATTCTAAACAAACATTAATATAACAAAACGGACATTTTTAATTGGCAATTAGACATTTCTTACGAAATTGTGTCTTTCTTTTGACATTTGGGAAGATGCCATATTGACCATAATTCATGTGAGTATATAACACTGACATACGGACCGTATTCAACCTTATCATTGCGCGAGACGTTTTCTCGGTACTTCCCGCGCTTGTCGGAGATGCAGGCCAGAGAGAGCCTGGTAGGAAACATCACTGACTCAGTCGGCGGGAAAGAAAAATAAAATAGAGATTCCATGTAAACTATGGACAGTATAAAGATGAGCGTCGTATAATAAGATGGTGCACTTATATTTCGACATGGCGGCCATTCAGGACATCTAATCTCAAGGTAGACAGAGATTATTGTGTACGGAATGCATCGTCTTGTGCGTGCCGTCTTATAAACATGCACCCATCTCCTCTATGATAATATGAAACAAAACCAAAGATAAACTGGCAGCAACATGAAGTTGATAGATTGTTTTGTTATTGCCTGTGTTTCATTGCCCAGACAATACTCGGCGATTAAAATACGGTCTGATCATCTACTGCTTGGGTAGTTTGCCCAAAACAAACTCGATTTGATGTCAGATGATAACAGACTTGTAACCGAATCTGTTAACAATATTGCACAGCTATCAATATCATTCTCAATAACATTCATTGGTGTTGACTGTTGCCAACTGTAAACATCCATCAGTGTATGCATATTTACCAAAACGATTCGAAAACGATCGGCACTCGTCGTAAATTCACACGGCCACTCTCTAGAAGCTAACACATGCACGAGAGTGTTTGGCGAATATTTAACGAATTACATACATTTTAATATTAATGAAATGGGTTTAACGTCTTATTGTTCTGGGGCCTATTTCACAAAATTTTAACTAAGATAAGATCTGAATTGTAGTTATTTGATTGGACAATATTAGATTGATTTTAGTTCTTAGCCAATCAAAATTGAAGTATCTACTAAAATTTGGATTTTATCTTTAGTTAAAATTTCGTGAAACAGGGCCCTGCTTCGACTTGGGTAATGAAGAAGCGCATAGGCCCATATGACGGAAATTTTACCCCGACAATGGCGCTTCAGCCTACTCTTTTCATTCACGCAAACGTGTAAACCGGGCCGCTGCCCTGTATTACTGACGAGGGGGAACCGCGCCGGAAAATTTCCGATGCACTTTCTAGATCAACACCGGGAGCAAACACGGGTTAGCCGAACCAACGTCTTACTCACTGAACCGCTATGGCTCCCTAAATAATTAGAAGACAGATGTTTAAATGGTATTAGACATATTTCATATTGTCAACACAGGGTATTTCGCTGTGAAATCTGCGGTAGTTAATTATTATGTTTGATATTTTAAAATGGACAAAATGTTAGAAAGGCCTCAGGTCTAGTATTCCACCCTTTCGAAACAAAGTGATTAGCATTATTATTTTAACAGAATAAAAAAAATTATCAAAAAAAAAAGAAATTCCGAAAAAAAAACAACTGAATCTAGATGATCTAATCGCAGTTATCTTTATTTTTCAGCATTTGCCTTTCGCACTTTTCCGCGGTTCAAAGTTAACGTGCAAGAACATTCTGTTTAAAATGAAGTTCCACTCGGTCAACCTCGTGTCATTGAGCATATTAATTCTTCAGGCAATGATGCTGGAAACATCCAATAACGAAAGTAATATTGCTCATTAATCAAAAGCACCATAGAACCATGGACATGAATATCAGGATTTTTATTAATATTAGCTGATCTGACAGGTTGAGAACCGAGTTTGAGAAATTGGTTCAAACCCACCTCGAACACCATATCCCTCCCCCCCCCCCCAAAAAAAAACCCCGGACAGATGTAATTTATTACTGTAATTTATGACAATTTTAGCCGAGAGTTGGTGATGGGTTGGTGTAAGTCACCTGTGTGGAAACAAATCGGGGACCCCGAAGAAAGCTTTTTTTGTACTAGTCGTACATATGGGATGAAATATCCAGGCCCCCTGTTCACGATGGCGTGCTCGAGGAACCATCTAAGCACACTTCATGGCCAGGGGCTATACTATTTTGAGGGCCCTCTTTCCCGGGGGGGGGGGGGGGGCTTGATTGATGATTTTTATGCCAATGCAATGACTGCATTCTCATTCAATAATGGATTCCACAGTAACAGTGTATAGAAAACGATTGACTCGGACTCGGCGAGAGTGGCCCATTTGTCAGAAGTGGGGCCCTTTGTCTGCCTTTAAGGCCTCCCTAACTAGGGCACATTTTCATTTTTCACATCGGTTTTAGCATTTTTCTCCCGTTATATTTTTCCAATTTCTTTGATATTTTTTCGAGAGGAGGCTGGCGCCCCCAGCGCCTCGGCTATAAAACGCCTTTGTGCATGGCGTGCGTACGTCTTCATTAGCCCCGTTGGTGCACAATATTAGGATGTTAAACCGCATTTTCTAATTACTTGCTTACCCGTTGTTCTCGAAATGTCAATTCGACCCTTGTGCAAGTTCGGGATCGAGCGCTTTAAATAGTTAATTTCTTATGTCAAATATTTCGTTTCAGTTGGAGGTAGAAATAGCGTTTAACATTTGTCGATTTATGCCAGAATAGATTTTAGGAAACAAGTTTTTCTTTAGTTGCGTCTCTAGCTTTAACCATTTATAAACTGAAGAACACTCAAGATGTGTTAAGTTCTGTGCATAAATCATTGTTTTGTTTCATACAAAAGCTGACAACGTCATAAACATTGTCGGCAAAAAACATCTTATATTGTGTGCAAATGACAAACTTGGTTTGAAGGTCCATTATGATAAATAATTAATCTGACATTCTGCCGTTAGGAATTATTTTCCGAAATAAGTATGAGCTAAAGATTTTTAATTGTTATTTACTACCTGAGAGCTTTGAATAAAATATAAATGCATTCCGGAAAATGCGTAAATGGGCTAACATTTTTGTCAGTTTGATATATATATATATATATATATATATATATATTATAAATATGTTTTATTCCTCCAAAAAATCCGTAATGAACGAGATTTAAAGCTTCCATTGACAATTTATATTAGTGGTGTTTTTGTTAAATAATATGCAGTTGTGTAACTATTGACTTACTTTCAGCATTCATATAGCCAACCATTAAAGACACGTTGACCCTGTCTGGCCACTGCTAAGGATCCGAATTACGGCAACAATCAGCGGTCTCGTCACACGATTTGCATTCTACAACATTCGATAATCCGGCCTGCGATCACCAATCATGCGAGCAGAAAACAAGTGTCTTTCTTTGTTGATTACATTGATAATTTTAAGATCTCTTGTAAGAGAGCGCGTTATAGTAGATTTATAGAAAGTTCCACGACCTACACCGCCGTTAAGTTTTCAATTTGCCGTACTATAGTGTCCGACATTTTAAAGGCAAAAGATGAATTCAAACAAAAGTTAGCGGATAACTTTAACAGCCGTAAGAAACGATTTTACTCGAACGTTAAGTTTGAAGACATAATGACACCCCAGTGAATTAGGGGGATAGACAAAGGTACAATGATATTTTCGGTATAATATTGCGGCAACTGAGTATTCCCGTCAGGTATATTGTATCGATTCTGTACAATTGAACCATGTTAGTCTCTCTCATTTGTTAAAAAAAAATTTTTTTAGGATATGACAAAATTTAACGCATTATCTCCCTGGGGTGTTAGTCCGTAAAAAGTTAGACTATAAATACAAGTTAGGCCTTCAATACCACACCGGTCTTAGTCAAGTTAAGTGTTCAATATCGCAACGGTTCTACTCAAAGTTACATTATGGGAGATAAGATAAAGAGATGGCAGTTCTCACTATAATAGTTAAAAACTAGATAGTGTAAAGGTAATTTGTTGAAAATTTCAGTCAAATTGGTCCACTATTAGCCGAGAAAAAAGCGTTTGAAATATTCACATAGCCTCGGTCATCATTACTCAAATCAGTAATATAAACAGCATAGTCTCAATTATCCACTTGATTGATTTAATTATCAACGGCCATTAAGCGGCACATAGGAATTCAATCCGCCAACATCGAAGGCTAGCCTTGACTTTAAGAGTTTATTATGGTCTGAATATGTTAATTAATGTCTAATTGATTATCTAGATAACATCTCAGGCCTAAAGAAAGACCTGTAATAAGCAGATTTTGCTCTTGCATAATGCTATTTTAATACGTTAGACCTTAAATACCACACAAGATTGGGTAAAGTTTTTTTAAATTTAATTTAGCAACAGGAAAGAAACCTATATCATTTTAGTTAGTTTTTAAATACCATATGGTGTATGCCCCAACTTATTGGCCCAGTCGGGGCAAAGCAGTAGGACGTTAAACCCTATTTCATTTTGTACCAGTATACATATGACTAGATGTTCTCTCGATTAATTCTCCGTACATATCATTTGTCCAGGATCAAATCTTTATTGGGATTCGCCAATCACCCGAGTTCTTGATCCTCTTTTTTGCCCTGGGGATATTTGCTCACAATATTTCATTACACTCTAATCTACATTATTTCTTGTTCTTCACGCTTTCCGAATAATAATATAAAACAGTTTTCGAAATGATGTCAAACAACTCCGAACTCCGGTGACCTTATCGCCATGTGAAGGATGACGTTGCAATATCGACTGTTGAAACAATTTTCATAATTGTATTGATGATGTCTTCAAGCTACTGATATCTCTCATCAATGCCAGAAGTCTGAAAAGATATGAAAGTCCTCTTTAGAAAAGGGCAATTCACAAAGTATATATAAATGAAATGGGGTTTACTCGGCCTAGCAATATGACTCAATGCAGCTTCCGATTTTTTTTTTGAATTTTATTAAACTCTATCGTATCCAAAATCCCATTCGATAAGTTCTACGGACTAGAAAGTAAGACAATTAGAATCCCTTTGAAATGGAAAATTTCATCCTGGGGGTGGGGTGGCCAAGAAAAATCCTTTGGATTTCTCAACGTGGCTTTTCCTATACTCAGTGGTGCAGGATGGTAGTGGGCATGGCATCAAAAACTGATGTCACGTGTATACTTTGGCGTGCACGAAAACGTGATCTTGTCATTAGAGGGAAAATAACTGAAAACGCTGCAATCCTGACAATAATTCGATCATAGAACACTGCATAACGCATTCCCATCTTCTCTAACTCATGATGGCATCATAGTCCTCCCAGTGCGTAGTTACATAATGTTGGGTCGCACTCATAGGGCGGATAGTGATAACCTAGGCTATAGATACAATCCCAATCGAACACTGCTGGACTGACTGTTGATTCCCATCCTAGGTCATGACAGGTAAACAGACGGATTAACGTCCAACCCATCACAGTGTAATAAATCAACCGGAGCTCTAAATATATTAACGTAAAAGTGTATAATGACAATCGCTGGTAAATACAGACTAACAATATTTTCACCATTTTCTAATAATTTATTCAACAGTCCGAAGTTTTAAGGAAGACCCCCCCCCCCGGTCAAAGAGACGGACTGTCAATATAGAAATGCGACTTCCAACAACGGTACTCCGCAGATACTTGATTGGACGATATATAGGCCCATCCCGCAAAACCCCCCAATTTTCACTCAAACTATAGAAATGGCTAGAGGGATTTCTCGGGCGATTGCTTCGAAAACTTTAATGAAATGGATTTAACACCCTGCTATGATCTTTAACGTACACGCCAATGTGTACACGGGACCTCTGTTGTTCGAACCACCCGAGCGACTGCACAATTGACCAATGCTTAAGGAATTGAGGTTAGTAGAGAGTCGTTTGTAAGTTTATGCCTTAAATAGAATATTACTCATGTGTCGGATATTATAAATATGAATAATAGAAACTTTATTTCTTCTTGATCATCAGGAACTAGATTAACGACTTCCGGTGGTTGTCCGATAATGGACTTAACTTATTTATGGTAAATGAAATAGAGACGATGATGTTAGAACTGTGGGTCATAATCCGTAAACAAAGCCATCTCCTCCGGACGATTCTTATAATGAATAATGTTAAATGTCGAAATCTCGGATGAAGAGGATGGAGACAGCTGCGTGATTTCCACATGAATTTACGTCAAGTTGTTCTTCCTGCTCCTGGCCTCCAAAGAAAGGAAGTTATTAATCTTTCTTATTTGCTTTTAGATTGGAATCAATATAGTGGAGGTGGTCGGGGATTGACTGGTCGTGCACTCGGCAGTGGGGATTTTCTCCTTTTCGAAATACCCTTTCGCTGTACCAGTTTTGCACAAAAGGGGGATATAGACTTGAGCACTGATTGTTTGGAAGATTAAATTTTACCCATGGACTTTCTGTAAAATTTGTCTTTTTGTACCTCTGGACTTTGGGTTATGTTTGTCTTTTTGTACCTTTGGACTGTGAGTTTAATTTGTCTTTTTGTGCTTAGGTGTTTTGAGTACTTTCAGTTACATTTGTCTTTTTGTACCTGTGGACTTTTGAGTTTAATTGCCTATTGTACCGCTGGATTTTGAGTTTGTCTTTTTGCACTTAAGGACTTTGAATTTAATTGCCTTTTTGTGCCTATGGACTTTGAGTTTAATTTGTTGGGGTTTTTTTGTACTTTTGAGTTAAATTAATTTGTCTTTTTGTACCTCAGGAGATTGACTTTATTTTAGTGTTAAACAAAGTTCTATAAACAATGCAAGGTGGGTCCCCGCATGTTAACGTTTAATCTCTGAATGTGCCTATTCGCCCATACCGAGATTCGAAAACATAATAATATAGTCACGATGTCAATGTCCTATGCTATATGCACTGAATAATATAGTTATAACAATGGGTGTATCATCAAGTACAGTATTAACATGATTCGCTTCCTATAAACATCTACTTTATCCGGGTCATGTAGTCGTGACATGGCCACACTCACTTTAATCTCTGCTTTGTCTGTGTTGTCAGCCCATGTAGACCTATAGTGTCTATAACTTCATCCACGTTCATGGAAAATGATGCTAATTGTAGCAACACGAGATTGAACGATAAAAGCCCAACATGACGTGACTTTGTTTTCGTTTTCTTGTTCCATTCTCCATTCCATGTAAATTTGATCTAGTTAAATGGTCCTTTTGAGCTTGACTATAGATTTTCTTTTGTCACGAAACTGAAAAACGTTAAAAAGCAACTGTCGATACACCTGGTATAATATAATGCTATCAACATTATACGAGATCTTTTAGTAAATGTAATCCAGATACTTTCTGTGAGATATAAAATATTAGTTAATGTAAAGTTTTAACTTTCTGTCGCATTAGATGATCACTGGAGCGCATTTTTGAAATTTCCTCAATTCTGATCACAAAAGACCCGTGGTAAAAAGCCGATTCTTCTTCTAAATAAATGAGGAGGTTGTGGGTGGCTCAATGTTGTTATCGGTGTATGAAGGGGTGTGTGGCCAAGGTATGCATCTATTGGGTCAGATGGGACGTAGAACCGAGATCCAACCGTTTATTTTATGGTAGTTAGCGTTAAAGAACTATTGGAAGGTCGAATGTGATGAAGCGTAGGCGGAAACACCGCTGTTCAGGTGAAATGTCCCTCAGGATGGTATGTCTGTATCAAATGAAAAGGTACTGTTGAATGAATGGCAGGGCCAAGAGTGTGACAGAAGACCCCAATACACGCGGAACAGCAATGATTACAATGATGAACTCAGCAACCCAAACCGGGTCGTACGGAAATTCATGGGGGCCTCATGAGAAGTGATATTAATTAGTTGAGACATGCCGGATAATTAGTCGTAAATGACGAACTAATCGCGCGAGGGACATGGGGGGATACCATCAATCATCTATCCTAGTGCTGTATCTTCAAGGTCTTGTTTTCAGTAGCCTGGCACTCTTACCGGAAAAGATCACCGATATAAGAAATCCAATGACAATAAATGATCCCGGAAGTGCTGGTTGCTATCTATGGTGAATGCCATAGTGAGTTATTGAAAATGTTGACCTTTGGAATTAAGCCGACATGGACTTGCAGATTAGCCTTAATGAGATCATTTTATAAATGGCGTCTAGAAATGCAGTGGTTAGCGATCTAAGGAAATATGAAAATAAAAAAGGACGTATTAAAGAAAATGGAATACGAGGACTTACTGTCCTGTAATGATCGAGATAATGAAAGAGCAGCGTGCGTTGGGTAAATAAACAGAACAGAAAATAGGGTTTAAGGTCTTACTGTTCTGTACTAGTCGCGGTAGTGAGGGTGGGTCTTTTTAACGAGGTGAATTTAATATAAATTGAGTTCAAAGTTATGTTTTGTAATAATCGAGCTTATGGCGATGGAACGTAGTTAAACGCTGCCATTCTGACCAACATACAGTTAATTGTTTTCTAATTGTCATGGCTGCAATCTTTAGGTTTACTTACCTTTTATGGAATTCCAGCCTAATCGAAATAATTATGGAAGGCTTTCATTTTCAACCCAAATGCGCTACCTTCTGCCTGAAAGAAACCAAAATAATAACCCCACAACGCACTTAACCATAACCGTGTGTTCAAATGCTAAAATGAAAACAATATAAACACGCCGCAACACGCTATAATTTTGAAAACAAAATGCTAGGTTCATTTTTTGGTGTAGATTACTTTTTTCCTTAAAATAAAACTGATTAGTTTTAAGATTTTTTTTCTGCACACGACTTGAAATCTAATGACCAGGAACGCGTTCCGTCTGATCTACGCAATTACTGCATTACTTTATATATTTCTTTTAGTGAGAACGGAAGTAAGTCAATGATCCACCTATTCTCTCGAGGAATTAAAGAGACGTATAAACAATTCGTGCAGACGTGTACTTTTCAAAATCTGTTTGTGATCTGTTATTATTTCCAATAAAAAAAAACAATTACTAAGGTCAATCTGGTTTTCACTGATTACTTTTATGTAGACTAGAATACTTTTTTTAATCTATAGAGTTTCCTTTAATCAATGGTAGCAGTTCCGCGGAATCGAAGCCAATCTCGTGATCCAACTAGTAATCTCCGTGTATAGAGGTCTGCATAGAGCAGACGTAAATTGCAGAACTCGACGTCAAAAAGGTGATCGGGGTCATCAGACAATGAGAAGAATAGACGGGATTGGCTTACAATTCTATTATCTATAACTTCTTTGGTGCGATAAAAAGGAATGTTTATGTGGGGAAAAGGCCTTTTATATATCTGTTAGGCTGTGTTTAAGTAGTTGTCTGATACGGTAATATCTCCTCGGACGGCCGATTTATTGACCTAACCCAATAGCTTACTGTTTCTAGAGGCCATTATTGACATAGATATATGCAAATGGGGATATTCAATAGGGTAGCTGTCATTGTTGTCTTAACTACAGTCCGCTGTTCTTGAGGTCATGTTTATTAGGATTGATCTATTAATATTGGAATGCACGACCATAGTGTTCTGTATAACCGACACGGAACAAACAATACTTATGTCTATCCCCTTTTTATGTGAGCGCATAGTCTTTAAGTCGACCTACTTCTGCTGATTACGACACCCTTGTTTGAACTTGTTGACAAGCCCATTCTCGGACGCATTTCTGGATTTGTGTACCCCCCCCCCCCTACACACACACACACAAGGACAGTAACACAATAACTGTTGTAGATTCGCGTGGGCTTGGTTAGCTGTTAGAATTGCAATAAAATATAAGTGAAATCTAATGTTGAACTCAATGGACATATGCCTGACCTCAACGACCACATTCATGACGAACTCAATCGTTATAGGCATGACAAAGTTTGGGATTATATCCTTGACGAACCCAAGGGTTATATGCTTTATGAACTCAGTAACTACATGCTTTATGAACTCAATGTCTATACGCGTGAGGATCCCAATGGTTATATGCTTGACGAACCAAATATGCTTAACCAACTCAATGTTTATATGCTTGACGAACTCAATGGCTTTATAATTATGCTTGACGAACTCAATATCTATATGCTTGACGAACGCAACGGTTATATCCTTTGCGAAATAAAGGGTTATATCCTTGACATATAATCATAACAATAATAATGTTAAACCAAGATAAAAATAATCATTTGAATAAATATATTCCCTTGATCAACACTCAAAACCCCAACTCAATAAAACTGTATTTTAAGTGCTATGGGATAAGGCTTCGGTTGTGACTTTTCCCTCTTATTAATATTACGGCGACAATCTGCAATAAAAAGATTATGTTAAGTATAATAATTAATAAGTCAATACTATCTATTGATATAAGCTTTTATTTCAATATTTGATGTTGGAATGATTAAAGTTATGACGGACATATTTGGGCCAGGATTTATAGACGTAAATTCTATAATCTCCAGGTTGTATAATCTTGGCAAATCGTCCGTAATTAGCAAATAAAGAATGGATCAAAATCTGTATATCTGTTCTAGATTTTAATTATTCCCCCCAACAAACCATATAAGATGAAAAAGCAACGACAAAGTGACAAATCAATAAATATTGCTCTTAAACTTCACAAAAACTTACAAATCACGAAACATTTAAAAATGTCTTAAAAATTCAAAAATCTTAACAACACATTAACAATGACATAATGTCTGTCAATTCGACAAATCATTTAAACAAAATGCCTTATAATTTCACAAAACCTAACACATCATTAGAAATGATAAAATGTCTTGCATAATCCACAAAACCTAACGAATCATTAAAGATACATTATGTGAGATTAGATAAAGAGCTGGCAGTTCTCATTATGGTAGTTAAAAACTACATAATATAAAGGGAATTTGCTGAAAATTTTAGTCAAATTGATCAATTCTGAACAGAGATGAATTTTCTGTCTAGTCTTGATCATCATTACTCAAGTCGGTACGATAAAAAACAGATTCTCGATTATCCATTTCATAATTAAATATGGAATGAAAGTTGAACAGCAAATCTGATCCTAATCCAGTGAACGTCGCAGGCTAGCGTTGAGATCGAGAGTTAATGGTATGGATAAGTTAATTAAAGTATAAATAATAATTTAGGTAGCATTTCAGGACCACAAAAAGACCTGCTATAGCCAGATTGATCTCTTGCATAATGAATGTTTAAAGATGACACAATGTTTTAATATTTCACAAAACCTAAAATCAATGAAAATTTTACAATTCAATCAAATTATTACACATGATGTATAATCTCTCTCAAAATCACAGATTATTTAATATTTTAAAATTCCCTTCAAACTACCATCAAGGCACATTACTTCCCAACGCTGTGATAAACAAATCAAATGGGGTTTCGCGTCTTATGCTATTCTGTATCAATGGGATATCGAAGACGGGCATACACGGGCGATAATTATGACCTCTTCATTCGAATTCCAACTGAGAAGGATGTTTTTGCCATGCATGCCAACATGTACATGGGAGTTCGATTGATCCGTTCCATCTGAACAACTTGTTAGGGGCGAGGGGCTTGATAGGGACATTTATTGTCCAGTAGTGTGTATGAGACGAAAAACGAGGTAAAAGACCCCTTGGCAATTGGAATTCGGATACGAGGAGGCCGTAGCGCCACTGTCCTGGCAAAATGTCGCTTTATAGCACACTGTATGACGTTAGCCCAGTCGGAACAGAACAGTAGGACGTCAAGCTCCATTTTATTTTATTTCTTAATCAATACTGGTCAAATGAGATCGAGTTACCCCGAAGGCGATCGTTATGTGTAAAAACTCGCAAAACCTTGGCTCCGAGTTTGTCACTGATAAACGAGCCATCATGCTTTTTGTTGGCTTATGGTTTCACACCCGGACCAACAAGAGCAATTCATTATCTTTAATTAGCAATAAGTGGCATTTTTGTAAATCCGTGTTCAGAATGTGTCGAAAGGATGTCAACTCATGCTTTCGTCTTCACGAACATCGATACTACTAAATCAAAGATGCATTTGTTTCGTATAGAAGAATTTGCAAATGAATGAGGTGTATCTTCTACCATTAATCGTCCTACGCACACCGTTATTCTACGTGGTGTATGGGGTTTATTTATCAACTGCCATCGACTGATGTTACTGTTAACAACCAATTTACTTCGATATTGATGACTTTTCAAGTAATTTCAAATTTGTTACCTTAGATTCTGGATGTCGAAGGATTGACTGTGAAGGAGGTTGCGAGTATGATAGGCTAAGGGAGGGGGGGGCTTAGAAAGTTAGTTTTCTCGCATAGTCCGACATTAGATATCTTTCTGAATCAGCACGGATAACTTTTCCACGTTCGGTTGCAAAGTGCGGTTTCTGTTATTGCTATGCTGTAGTCCCAAAATGACCGGAGCGAGGAATCCGTCTAATGAATTGTCCTAATCTCTGACGATGGAATTTTGAATTGAAACCGAGCTCCGTGTTACGAAATACACCGAATTGAAATGAATGGGGTTTTATGTCCCGATTGGGCTAATGAAGACAGGTATACGCCATATCGTGTGCTGTCACGGAAATTTTGACCGGGCAACAGCACCAAGAGATCTCTTGCGTACATACAAATGTGCACACGGGACCTCGGTTTTTCGTTCCATCCGAACGACTAAACAGCTGCCCTTTTCTGCCCTCCGTCCAGCACCACTGACAAAAGAAAACCAAATTGAAAAATCGCGAGAACAGAACTATACAGAATATAAGCTGTTCGATGACTGAATCAGATAGTGGGAATGACTTCTCAAGGTCCTACATACCAAGGTTGGGGTCACCGCGTCCTTTCGAACTTAAATAAGATTTTTGTCAAACAGAATATACACCTAGATAATTTGAATGACTTTCGGATGTCGGTTTCAATAAAAGGCTGTGATATGATACGCCAAAGATAGGTTTACGGAACATCGAGTGAAGCTTTAACACGCTAGATCGTAATAGCACTTAATTATATTCATATTACGATAAATAACAGATACGAATAATCTTTAGGGAATATCGAGTGGAGCTTTAAGTCGCTAGATTTTAATGACACTTTCTGCCATAAGTAAAAGAGGGGTTTACAGAACTCCGAATGGAGCTTCAAGACGATAGATCGCAATGACACTTTCTGATATAAGTAATCATAGAGCTTGATGGAACATCCAGCGGAGCTTTAAGTTGCTAAATCATTATGACACTTTATGATATAAGTAAAAGAGAAGTTTGCGGAATATCGAGTGGAGCTTTAAGTAGCTAGATTTTAACAGTTATAATAATATCAATTTTCTATCCATTCTAGCAGTGGTTTTGACAAGGATAAGTTGCGTCTCTTATTACGTAACTTTTACCAATCCGTACACAATTACGACAATAATTACTGCGGAGCTTGTTTCAATGAAGCGTTACTTCAAGAATAAGTGGCATAATGTACCCATGGAAAGGAATAAGCCACTTTATTCATTATTGCTTATTAGGTCCTTAGTGCTCGTGTCGATATACTTTGATTGGCACGTAAAAGTTTTAGCGAGATACCAACACAAGCATTAACTAACCGTTCTCAGAAATACGCACCATGTTGAGATTCTGGAATAACAAGTCAGCGTGTCGAGTTACTATCTGCCCGTGTCGTCTCAAGCTCTCGGCATAAACTCAGTCAACAACTGAAACCATTTCAACAGCCAGAAACATCCACAGAAAAGTAGATTCAAGTCCCTTTGCTTATTGATTTTTATTTAAATTCAGCGCTTATGTTTTCTTCCTTGTATATTGTCAAGATCTGAGTTGTCAATTGAATAGCGAAATATGAAGTTGATACCCGAGGCGCAAACTCACTTAAAGTCAATTTTCGCTTCCTCTTAAAAATCATTTCCTCGAATTAAGATCCTGGTTGCCCTGGAGGCCCTACCAATCCGATTTACTTACGATTCATGCAGCCGACTTTGTAATCTTTAACCATTTTTTGTAAAATCCATGTTGTTTTAAATAAATTAGAATTATTTTTACATGCCATTTTATTTCATGTCTTTATTCATTTAATAATAGGCATTTGAATCCGATACGTTGTGAAGGATAAATAAACCTCCTCTCATTTCAACATACGTCTATTTTTGTAGCCAATTGCTGTTAATCTGGAATTTTAAAATATTTCATTTATCACTTGGATGCATTTAATGAGTTAAATTACTTTACATTCTATTAAACACAGTATTCATCTCATACTGAACTGTGACTGTCTGAAAACAGACACTAAGTTTGCTGACCGACACATTAAGCCCTAAAACACTTAGCATACTTCGAGAGTTTTGGGAAGTATTATGGTGGTCATATCTGTGTGCAGAATATGCAGTGGGTGCCGATTTTTTTTTTATATTTTCGATGTAAAATGTCTTATCAAATGCCCCGGCGCGGTTTTCCCGTGTCAGTTGAGCAAGGCGTCTGTCTAGTTGTTCGGATTAGACGAAAACCCGAGGTTCTGTTTACACATTGACGTACACATAAAAGATCTCTTGGTAGTTGAAATTCGATATAAGAGAAGGCTGTATCGCCGCTGTTCGTTGTTGTTCTTGGTGTTTAACGTCCGCTTCCACCGAAGATGATATCGCAGACAAGTCTTATTTTTTCCATTTTCATTATCTTAGCGCACGCGCAGGGGTCTTTGCTGTGGGAGGAAACCGGAGTGCCCGGAGGAAACCCACGAGGTTGAGAAGGAGCCCCTATCTCCATGCCACATACGCTCACACCAGGGCTCTAAACCACAGCCGCAAGCCAGAGGTGACCGGCCAGCTAGAGGTCGAAGCGCGGCACTCTAGACCACTAGGCCATCCCAACCCCCTGTTCGGGAAAAAATATCCTTATAGCACACTGCATGTCGTGTGCCCCTCGGCATTAGCCTAGTCGGGGCAGAACAGTAGGACATAAAACGCCATTTCATTTCCTTTGTAAATACTGAACGGAATTGAAACCTGTATTAACTAACATGCCTTTTAGGAATTCAATTTTTATAAAACGTATGAAAGGTGCAATGGTCAGGATATTGTGATATGTTACCAATCCCATCGAGTAAAAGTCCTATTCAGTATAGAAGTCAAAAGGGGATGATTACTGTTTGTTTACCGCGTACACTGCACCTCGTCCATTGGTAATTGAACAGAAAGGGGAGGGTTTAATGCAGTTTCATTTTTCACACAGAGAACTAATTGACTTGCGAGTAGATCTCTGACCTCGATGACCGCCATTTTAAAAAAATAGAGTTCTCATCCGTTTAACATGATTCATACACACACAAACTCAATAAACGTGTTAAATTTTATCAAATGGAAGCAGAATAAAAAACCCTCAATTTTTGCCAAAGGTCTATAGTGTCTGTTCTCAAGCGGGGCTATGGACAGACAGCATAACCTTCTTATGCTGCTGTTTGTGGTTACCAATATTCTGATGTTAACCTATCCAACGCCACACCGTTCACCTGTTATATTGCTGGGAATGTCGACAGCTGAATCTTTGATTGAGTTCTTCAACTCGGTTTATTTTATGATGTTGACAGAGATTAACACGTCCTTATATAGACATTAGTCCGTCACAAACATCCCACTTGTCAGCACGTTCCATTCAAATCTCATATTTATTTTAGATTGTATAGCTTTATGTGTTTTAAACACATGCTATGGGTAGCTATAATGTATAACTACAGATTATAGAATTGTTCCATTAATACCTCGTATTGTTTCACTTTACACCTGTTATAAAGCGCTATAAATTACAAACGCGCTTAAAGTAACAGTGGGCAAGTTTAAAGGTGGGAGGTCGCTAACTTAATATCATCCACATTCTTTGACATTGAAAACAGGGCTTGTTCGTCTATTTTAAACCAACATTGCTGTTGTTATCTTACCTTGGGCTTTTGATATCCAATATTTGAGTCAAAATGAAAATTTTAAAATTCGAACTTGCCGGGATATAATATTGTAGATCAATTTTACCTTAGGTTATTTCCGTTTTTAATAAAATGGGGTTTAACATATTATTGTCCTGCTCCGACTGGGCTAATAAAGTACGACATACGCCATACAGTGTGCTATGGGGGAAATTTCGCCTGGATAGCAGCGCTACAGTCTACTCTTATATCGAATTCCATCTACCAATGGATCTTTACGTGTACGCCAATGTGTACACGTGACCTCGGATTTTCGTCCAACCCGAACGACAATACGTTTTCCTTTGCCAGACCCTCTGTTCTAAACCACTTACAAGGGTGAATCACCGTTTTAAGCTAACTGTAACTTTTATTGGTTTCACAACGCCATTTGTATTTCTCTTCCACCATTAAAATTATAATAATCCGGCTTAGTCTTTTGTACAAGCCATTCCAGATTGCAAGAATTTTTTTTAAAAAAAATCATTTAAACTTTGTAATAACCTAGTGCATGACTTGTAAAATATTTAAAGGAAAAAGGCTCGTGGCGCTGTTATCAATATAAACGTTACAATGTCAGATGAATAACAAAATAATCTTATTTTAGGACACAAACTATGTTCATTCAAAATAATTGAATATAATTATAACAAGACTTAATATAACTGTAATAATCATGTCACGATTGAAAAAGTACACCACGATGAGACCAACGTCCTTCCTCTTTAACGTGCAGACCAAAGTACACGGGATCTCTGTTGTTCGTTTTATCCGAATTACATTGCCCTTGCCTGACCACTGACAAGAGGAAAACGGCATCGGAAAATCCAAAGGAATTTTCTTGGCCAACAACGGGAGCGAACCCCAGGCCCAGACCATTTGGTTAGCGAACCAACATCTTACTCACCGAACCACTGCGTCTCCGAATTTCAACAGTACAACACATGCCGCCGGTCTGACCCGATCCTATTTCTTATCCCGAATAGTGCGTCTCCCTGTTTTCTCACGGGTTTTTGAAACACAAACATGCCTCTTTAACTTTAAGCATTTCATTTCTTTAACTTGAACCACGATCCTATTTAATTGGATAGTGTCTAATGATGGCATGTTTAATGATGTCTCAAGCCAGAAACTAACATGATTAACGATTCAACCAAACAACTAATCACATTAATTAATGCAATCAATGGTGATTAAAGTACAATCTAGGTAACATTGATTCCTGTTATTCTGTGGGAACATGTAGAGATGGATACTTTCATGATAAAACCATCGTGTTTGGTTAATACTTTAAATGGGGGGAGGGGTATGAGACTGGTTTGTAAGGAATTTCGGGATCAATATGTTTTATTTCAGAAATTCCTGTAGAGCAGCTAAAGTTATGCCAAAGCCTGCTAGATTGAAAAGCTAAGGTATATCGAAACCCTTTAACTCGATCAGCTCGAATCGGTCGACACTCTTTAACTCGAAAAGCTAAAGCCCAGCTGAAGCTCTTTTACTCGAACAGCTAAAACTTTGTCGAAGCTCTATAACTCGACGAACAGCGAAAGCTCTGTCGAAGCTCCTTAACTCGAATAGCTAAAGCTCTACCGAAGCTCTTTAACTCGTATAAGCTCTGACAGCCTATTAACTGGTTAAAGCTCTGACACAGCCTTTTAACTCGAAAAGCTCTTGAACTCAAACAGCTAAAGTTATCTTGTTAGCAGTTTTGTTTGTGTTAGTGCTAGGAAGAAGTGTAATTATTTCTGGTAAATCTTATTACCCTTGGCCAATCTTTAATGTCTCGTTAATTCTTCTGTTAGTTGTCTGGCAACCTTTAATTTAAAAAAACGTCGGAAGTAGTAAATTCTCGTTTGGCTTTCTCTTACTCGTATCCATCCATAACGTATTATAGAATACAAATTCTAGAGCCTTTATATACTGATTGAACGCAAGTTGAGTTGTGTGGCAACTATTTTTATTTTACAAAATTTCTAACTTGAGTGATTATCTTGTGACATCATTTCTCTTATTTGTCCATTACATATTAAAGAATGTAACACGAGATCCTTTATAGACTGATAGAACGTGTTGTTCAGCTTCGTGGCAACCTTTTTTTTTTGTCGTTATTTTTTGTTTGTTAAAAAGTTTAAAAGTGGTTGATTCTCTTTTGATGTTCTGTTGGTCTTATCGGCTCTGGTGATCATTGTCCCTAAACTGCGAAGCAGTCACTGCCAGAATATCCCTAGGATGGAAACCATTGTGATGGATTATGGTGGATATATGTTCTGTAAATTGATTCTTTGTTCAACCTAATGCCATTAAGACATAGATAAGTGTAAATTTAATGATTGACATGGCTTAAAAATAAGCCGTTTAGAATTTGGAGCACCTGATTTTGAGACGGTCCATAGATTGGCGGATCTTGTCCCACAGACAAGCTGCGCCCTCATACTGGGTCATTTATTTGTAGGCTAATTCTTATTGACGAGTTCACTCGAATATCTTTCAATAAATGATGCCATGTAATTGCAATAGCAATAATTTAGGTTTGTGATTCACGTCATTATGTTCGGATCCCAACAATGTTATCAAATATATTTACATATTTCCATACTCTGGATGTCTTCATTGTCCCTTGTCGGGCTTTCTATCCTGCACCACTGACAAGTGGAAGTAAACGCCCGAAAACCTGGATGAACTTTCGCGGCCAAAAACGCCGGCTGTTTAGTGAATCAACGTCTAATTCGTGACCAAGAAATTTCCATAAGCTTTTCCAGCCTTCGTTCCACCGGTCATTGATGTAGGTGGATGGACCGGACACCAAACATCGTCTAGTTCAGATGGAACGAAAACAATAGGTTCGCCCGTTTACTCGTTGACAATAACCACGACAGTTGGATTTTGATGAAGAGTAGCCGGAAACCACGATGTTCGATTTAAAGTTCCGTCATTGAATATTACAATCATTGTCGTCTTCGTATATAATTCGATATGTAAGACACTGGAAGTGCCGTGTTAGATCCCTGCGTTGGAGAAAAGTCATCGGAATTTTCCGACGTGGCCGGTTCCGCCTTGTCAGTGGTGCAGGGCCGAGGGTGTTAAACTCTATTTCAGTAGACCGGTTGGTGCAGAACTTAGTGGTGTTCAACACCATTTCATATTTATTTCATTTCATGAATCAAGGCATTATAGTGGGACCCCATTCATTGAATATTTATACTAAATATATTATTGCTATGCACAAAATTTAACAGTGTTTACAATATTATTTAATGTTTTTTTCTCAGAGCAATTTAACTTTATAAAAACGTGAATTTTAAATACTCACCACGACCGCCATTGTTTCCATAACAACGATTTATTATGCCATTCGTGTTCAACACGCCCACAGGTTTTTTGTTTAAGCCAGCAATAAACCCACCAAAATGGAAACGAGGTTACAAACTGTGCCGGAAGTTCAAACCAAAAAACGTTAATGACCTATGGTGGTATTGTATATTCCCGGACGCAGCAACATACATTAGAGTACGACCACCACAGACTTGCAAAGGTCATTTCCGCTCCATTTGAGAGAAAACACACAATATGGTACGGATCATAAACTATTTATGCAATTAGTCAAAGGCTAATTGTGGGGTAACTATGTAGTTAAGTTCAAGTCATAATGATGAATACATGTACCACGATTCAACGATCATAGAATATCGGAAAGAAGTGATCGATCGACGACAAATTGAACTTGAAATTGATTGATTTTTATGTAGGAACTGCTTTGAAATATCATTCTTATCTGAGACAAAATATTTCAATAGATGTCGCCGGTAATCGATAATTGAGTATCGATTAGTAATCCTGATATGATTTACTACCTAATTACGTTATTATAGAGAATTACCATTATTCGTTCTATAACTGGAATTAATGTTTTTTATGGTATTATTGGATAAATTTAGAACAAACTTTATGGTATAATTAGAAACCGGGTGATTAGAATCATGTACACGTAATGACTTCATCAAGCCAGATATTTATATTACAAGAACGATTGTGTTACGCCCGAAATGGAAACTTTGTGAGTCATGATTTGTGCGCCCGACCGAGTGGTTTGACTGAGTGCATTCGAGGATTTCGTGGAAGCGTATCCACGAACTTAAGTTAAATCGGAGAATAGGAATTTACGAAACCCTATTTGCGCAAAACCCGGAAGTTGCAGGTGTACAATGCCCAGGTCTAAATATTAAGGCCGCGAGATGCAAATAGGGTAAGGAGTGACACGTGGGTTAGGTCTAGGAATAGCGCTAATCCTGTTTACATATCGTGACCGTGACGGAATCTGCGGGTGGACTTAAAATTTAGTGCTAACCGGTGTACAATGCTAAATAAAGACCAAGAGTGAGTGTACCTAGAGCATCATTTCCACCTACAATTTTTTGAATTTTATATAATTTCCCCACAATGATAACACCATTCAGTGTTAATCACAGGGAATAAAATTCTATTACAATTCGGATCATTTGCAAAACCTCGATTTTCCGGGGTTTTTTGCTCTCGTTTTATATGCTTACATGGAAATATGGTCCTATATTGGCTTCGTTCCTTCCGCCTGTCGGTCCGTTGTATTATTTTTTAAAAAAGAAAAACACCAAAATGTGTTGGTAGAATAGTGAGACGAGATTGCCTGTTTTCCACATTCATTAACAGACTCCTACATCTACCTGGTGTTGAACGACGCATACCTGGTTGTCTCCGATCAGGAACGAGAGGATGGTGGTGCCAGATAATGATAAGACATGTTTCTATAGTCTATTAAATGTTAAAGCATAAATAGCAGTCCCATTTAGAGCTTAAAATACCCAGAAAACATGGCGATATACCATCAACTGATTGCCATTGGTGGTAACTGATAGTAAAAATGTAAATACAACACGGTATATAATAATGGTGTCGATTGAGAGGCAGAATATAAATACGAGATAATATATCGCCATCACGCCACTATAAGCGATGATTGCAAGTATAAACGAATAAATATCAGAGTATTCGTGTTGATTGGTAGTCAGAATGTATACCCGAGATATACTGTATCATCATCACATCACTAATGTTATCGATAGTTAGACTGTAATATAAGTAATGATCACAAATATATGTGATTAAATAGAAAATGAAGCAATTTTTATTTTTGTAATAATCTGTCTATTTTCGTACGATTAGGCAGATATTTCAGTCATCATATAAACAAATCTGTTATCGACAACAGGTACATAACAACAACAAAATTCACGTGGCGTTAGTTGGACGGGGTTGCCACGGAGACTCTGCGAGTAAGGGTGCTCACGGTTGCTGAGTAAAGTTCTGGCTAGCTAATCAGGAGGTGTCGGTGTTGGCCGATAAGTTCCTACGGATTCTGAACAGGCGTGGTTACCCCGTGTCAGTGGTGCAGGATGATGGGCCTCTCAAGTAACGGTGTTTAATAGTTCGGATGGGACAAATACTAAGATATCATGTACACGTGTGCACGTAAAAGAACCCTTGACTGTTGGATTTCAAAACAGGAGTAGGCCGTGGTTTACTAGCCCAAATTGCACAGAAAAGTCAAACGCTAAACCTCATTTCACTTCATTCGTTCTTCTTGATCGTCACCACGATACTGGTTGATATGATAGGAATTCTATGTTTATTTATTTATTGAAAGCGTGTAACTAATCACCAAAATTTTATTTTTCCTCGACATAAGAAATGTTACATTTTTATCTTAGAATATGTGATCTAATTAGAATAGCGCCTTCAGGCACCAACCATATCTTTAAATCACTCTTCACCTTGGGCTTCGGATTAATGACACGTAAAAACCGCCTCTTCTACTCTTAATGAATTGCTTCTTTCATGTGTTGGGTGCTTTGTTGGGATAACGTACTAATTAAATGGTCTTCCTACTCTGATAATCACCGTTTCTTGCCAGATTAATCATACCAGATTATCTACTATAAAGTTGCTTCTTATGAGCATCAAGGACCCTGACTTTATTTGAAATCCTGGACAAAATGAAATGTGTTTAACGTCTTACTTTGCGGTACCAACTGCGCTAATATAGGCCAGCATTGTGCTATGGAAGAAACGTTGCTCGGATGAGACAACTGTCAAAGGTTCTTTATTGTGCTCCCCAATGTCCAAAAGGGACCTCAGGTTTTCGTCTTATCGGACGGGACGCTGTTTCTTACTGCATCACTGATAATGGAAACCATGCCGAAAAAAAATCTAAGTTATAACCGGAATCGAACCCTAACTGCGGGTTAGTGAGCGACCATGAAAAATGCAAAGCATGTTGCAAAATCCTATCGAACCATCTCGACAAACAATTTCATTTCATTTAGCTATTCAGAATGACACAGTTGCAGCGTATTAATGCGTCACCAGTAAGCCAGGCAGTAATGAAGAGCACTGTGAGACGCTTATATTTATTCAGTTTGAATACAATTCAATAATATTTCCATTTTAAGGAAAAAAACAAGACTTCGTCTACGATTCATTTAAAAACGTCACGTAAGTAGTAGTAATCGTTTGCTAGAAACACGGAAAGGTTTTCGATTCGTTTAGGGTAATGATGTAAAAGATATTCTTTTCATATCCGCAATCTACATAGATCTACACCGAAACTCACTTAACGCTATCTACGTCACACAAGCGTGTCTGGTGGGTATTTCTTTTAAATATGCTTTCGGTCATCTTAATTCAAACGTTCTATAAGAACTTGCGGATAGTGGCGCCCTCAGGTGTCGTATTAACCGCCATTTAAATTGTAACAGGACAATCGCTTTCCCTGTCAATATTGACTCAAAAACATATTTTTCTCCTCTCTCGAAGTGTCTGGAATTATTTTTAATGCCGACTCTTCACATTCTGACACGGGTTTCTCCCGCTTTTAACGATGGTTTACCTATGAACACCGATTTTGTATTGGATCAGTCCCATGTTTAATGCCTGAATCCTTTCAGCTGATTCCTAAATGGTGGTCGTTCAAATATAGTCACGGTATTACGCAGTCTATGTTTGGCTTTAATTATATGTTATGTTCCTTAAATGAACAAAATAGTCCATCCATGGTTGTAGGCATCTTTTCCAAATAATATACAAGGTCCTATGATGGTTGCAATATTTTAACGTACGGTATGTATTATTGCAGTTGTATTTGCTCAGACGATGTAATAGTGGACCTGGAAAGTATAATTATTTAAGAAATGAAATGAAATGGCGTTTAACGTTCTACCTTTCGGCTACAGGGACTTTTTCGGCCAACACTGGGATCGCACCACAGAACGCCAGATTAATAAGGAAGTGCCCTCTTCACTGAGTCACCATGTCGGATATGTATTAATACCAATAAAGCGTGTCAGTGGACAACCCGAATTTGTACCTGATCATATCTGTAACAGGAACCTTACTTCCAGAATTTCAACATGAAATATTACCCCTGTTGTTTTTATTTTTCAATATTAACACAGATTTCTACGGAATCATCAATTAAAGATGCATTATTCAAGAGCTATATCTGCACAATAGGGATTATTTATTTTGGTGGCAATTGTAATATAAATCATCAATTAGACATGTTAAATTAAATGAAATGGTGTTGAACGTTCTTCTGTTCTGCTCCTAATCAGGGTAATGAAGATATTTACAAGCTAGGTCCATAATCAAATGATCTCTAGTGCTTCGGATGGTTTTGATTTTCAACAGATTTAAATGCGATCGATTTAATTTAAAAATTGATAATTGAGACTCTGTTTATTATCGTAACACTGACAATGGAGACTACACTTTTCTTCAAAAGCCAATAACTCCGCTCAAAATGAAGGAATTTGACTGAAATCTTCAACATATTCCCTTTTCATTATCTAGTGTATTTTTAACTATTGTGTTGGAATGTTAAGTCCTGTACCTAATATCAGGTAATATATCTTCGAATGGCGAATGTAAATGCCAGAGAACGCGTCAGTGATGTTTTCTTCTGACGGGGGTATTTAATACTTATATTGTTCAGAGTCTTAGCTTTTCATTATGGGGCAACATGAAGTCAGACTTGAACAAAACTAGTAGTAATGCCTGATAAGCGCTGCTAAATGTATTTTCTTTGTTCTTCCGAGTAATGTTAGAACCTTCTGTTAATAGCTCTCAAGTTAATTGAAGTGGCGTTTCGTTTCTAAGTCCACGTTATCAAAGCTTATTTGTAAAGACTTCACCGCCCGCTGCTACCATCCGCTAATTTCGTCTGAACCATCATGGGACTCTGTGCAAACAGCTCCGGTCTTAATAACGCTACTTATACGCATCAATCAACTCTAGCGGGACATCAGTTAAAAGTCCTGTCACTTATATATGTGTTGTAGATTTTGTGAGCATCTTTGACTAAAATCCGAATCAGAAATTAGATCCCTACAAGAGACCATCGATTGATTTGAGAAGAATAGTCAAATCTGTTATGTTGGACATTGATAGGCTGTGGTATATCTATCAAGAGTTGTTCATTATAAGAATTAAGCTTGGATCTGACAATGGAAGTAGTACCAGTCGCTCCGAGGGGACAAATAAATACTTAATAAAAACGAGACTTAACGTACTTACTGCTCAAACTGGACTATAGTCCAACTTCTGAGTTCATCATATCTCCTTAATGTCATTTATTTAGTCCCCAGCATAATGGAACGCATAGTTCCGTATTACCGAAGGAACATTTATCTTCGCAATCAGAGACTGGTGGTTAAACAACCAGCTGGAAATGACAACTTCTATATTCTTACTTTTTAACAGGACCCTCAACTTCGGGGGTAGGACTAGGGACAAGCGATGTATTACAAGGACAAAAAAACCCACAAGCTGGTACTAAGCTTTAGTTGGCGTCCACGTAAAAGAACCCTTGGCAGTTTGAATTCAATATAAGAGTAGGCCTTATCGCGTCCTCCTTCATCAGTTCAGAGCAGGACGTTGAACTCCATTATATTTGTAATAGTTAGGGTTACAGTTACAACTAGTTAGGGTTACAGTTACAAATGTGACCAGTACTCGACCCTGTGGGTTTGTTAAAGTTAATCATTAAAAATTCGTATTTCAGAAAAGAAGCTGCCCTGGAAATGGATGGCAGTTTCTTGGTGAGGTCCATCTATGACGATTCGCTTTCATATGGATTAGTTGGAGCCGCTTCCAAAGTGCTTGGTAAGAATTATAGAATCTGAGTTCTTGTTTCTAGTGACATATAAATTGTTAAAAATAAAATTTATCTGGAAAAGAATCTTTGGTTTATATGCCTATAAATCGACATTTCGACAATCATTCTCTTATCGTTTGTGTTTGAAAACAAACCAGTAATTGTTTTCCATATCAATTGGGTTGTGTTTATTTTTTTTATTATGCTCAGTCGCTAAATACCACTCAAGGATTATATATAAAATGATCGATTCATGTCTTGCTGCTGAGTTACATTTTGACCACAATATACGTGTTAAAGATGACGTTTTGCTTTTAGGTGTTAGGCTCCTTCATAACAACTGGTCAAATTAATTCTTCTTTTTGTCTTTTAGAAATTGATGCCGGTGATATCTTGGAATCGTTTGGTGTGATGTTCTTCCAGTTCTGTGAGGAGTCGGGTTATGATAAAATCCTGCAGGTGTTGGGTGGAACTACCAAAGACTTTTTACAGAATCTAGATGCCCTGCACGATCACCTCGCTACCATTTATCCTGGTATGCAGGCACCTTCCTTCCGATGTTCTGAACGAGAAGGGGATAAAGCAACCATCTTGCATTACTATTCGGAACGACCGGGCTTGGAGAGAATAGTGATCGGTATAGTGAAAACCGTGGCCAAGAGACTTCATAGTTCAGATGTCGAACTAGAGCTCATCCAATCCAAGGACCAATGTGGTCATGTTCAATTTATCATCAAGGATAAATCCACAGAAGACTCGGTCACAGACACAAACTTTGACTCCCACGATAACGTCTTGTCGTATGAGCCTCACATTAGTCCAGCAACCTTCTGTAGAGCCTTTCCATTCCACATCATGTTTGACGAGAATCTGGTCATAAGACAGGGTGGTAATTCATTCACCCGTGTCATACCCAACGCCATCGATAACAAACGGGTTACCGATTTATTTGACATGATTCGGCCTCACATGGACTTCACATTTGAGAACATCATTCAGCACATCAACACCGTTTACGTACTAAGGTCGAAGGCGAGTGTATCAGATGTAGAAACCGTGGACGGAGACTCAAGGATGAGAATCAAGGGTCAGATGATACACGTGGAGGAGTCTAACTGCATGTTGTTCCTGTGTTCACCAAGTGTCATGAACCTCGATGATCTGAACCGGCGTGGGTTGTATCTTAGTGACATACCTCTTCATGATGCCACCAGAGATCTGGTATTGTTGTCCGAACATTTTGAGGCCGAATACAAACTGACTCAGAAACTAGAGATCCTTACGGACAAACTGCAACAGACCCATCGGGAACTGGCTGATGAAAAGAGTAAAACCGACAGGTGAGTAGAAAAGGTTTCTACAGAAAGCAAAGAGGGGCCGCAACACACACAAATAATTAAACATGACAAACCTACGGACAGGAGACAATATACAGAAATATGTCCCCATAGCATCTCACATAACAAACCATTCCACACCCGTACTATCCCGACCTATCCATGACAACCATAACAACTCATATTATCCTACCCACCACTCATCATAGCAACCCAAGCCATCTTATCCCAACACAACAAGCCAGACTGGCAACAATCCAAATCCGTCGCATCTCAATCCATACATAACAGCCCACACCCAGAGCAATCCAATCCTATCCATTCGGAACCCACATATATAACAACCAGTACACTGCATGCCGCAAACCTGTCTATCCGAAAATCAAAACAAGCAAGGGCCCCATCTATCCCAAACTCATAACATTCCAAAACACGCCATGTAATGTCTATCCTAAACTCATAATACACCATATCCTATATATCCCAAACTCATTCATAAACAATCCCCAACACATATTCCCTGTCTATCACAAACTCATAAAAATCTACACCTGGAACACGTCTCCCTCATAGCACACTATGTGCCATTTACCCAAGTGGTGCATAAATGTAGGTCTATCATTGAGTGCAAGTGGCGTTGTTTCAATTCCCCGCTTGTGTTGTATGTGACGGAGAATAGGGTCGCCTGTCCAACCTCGCCTGGCTTTTCTCTGGATTCTCCGGTTTCCTTCCACTGCCAAAGGTCCCTCGGTCTAAGCAATTTAGTAAAATAAAATCTAACTATATGTCAGTCCCGAAATGAACTAATTTGTGTCGAGTGGGTGTTAAACCCCGTTTCTCTGGCATTATCTTTTCTAAACAAACATAATTACAATTTGAACCTGGATACAACCGTAAACAGCATAATGGATGTGTCTTTCTAACATCCTCCGAATATCGGTAAATAAGTTTAAGGCCACACCAATAAGATCTTTTGTTCTTCCTGATAAATCAATAACCACTTGAATCATGTGAAAGTTGTTTTGTTTAAAATTAATTTCAAACCTGAAATATTAGGAATGAAACGCTTTTGAACAATATTAAATAAGGTTTTTCCAAAGAAAATAAGGACAATTTTTACAGGTGTTCCAGAAGTACAGAAAAGTAAATTGGTATGTCATTAGGATCTTTTATTAAGACAATACAGGTGGTTTATATAACCTTAATAATCTAGTACTAATCACGGTTCCATAATGGACTTTTGATAATAAGCCTATGTTGTAATTTTGTATACCAGTAATTAAGAACATTACCCGTTCATTTACAAGATATAACGGGGTGAATTGTTAAAGAATTCGTATTATCCTCAGTGTTTATGACACGTGGTACCAAACGGAACTATAACTGGTGATTTATTTTTCGATTACTAAATGAAATGGGTTTAACGTCCTATTATTGTTCTCCTATTGAGCTATGCGGACATACACCATGCAATATGATATTACGGCCTACTCTTATTTCGAATTCCAACTGTTACCCAAATGGTTATTTTATATACATGCCAAAGTGCACGCTGTACCTCGGTATATCGTACCATCGGAACGACTATACGTTGTCCTTTGCCAGCTATCCGCCCCACTTCCCCCACGTTCTACGTCACAGACAAGAGGGGACCACGCCGTAAAATCCGGATGAATTTTGTCGGCTATTTGATTAAGATATTTTGAGGCAAATCTGTATGGTGTGTAAAACTGGCAAACACATTGTGAGATTTTTGAAATCGGATCCAAGAATAACGATGACTGTGGATTCATGTATTCAGTATAATAAAGGTGTTATCGATAACCTTATTTGTATTTTAGGGGAGGGTCGAAGTACTGGTACGTCTGTGACTTCAAACCCAGTTTTATTTCGAAACAAAACATTCTAATCGTGTAGAACTTGTTCCATCTATGATCGAATTGGCATATCAGATCAACACAAAGAAAATCAATTCACGACTAGTAATATCCCGACAATATTAATTATGACATTAATGGTTGTAGTTTCTTAAAGATGCATTATGCAAGGGCTAAAAATGCCGGTTACAGGTCTTTCTGATGGATGTTATATAAATCATTGATTAGACATTATAATTTAATTTATTAATGGATAATCGAGATAGGTTTATCATCGTAAGAGAAAGTAGCAATGGAAATCGAGATTAAACTATCCTTATCAAACCATCCAACATTCATGCTTAGTAATTTGACTGAAAATTTCAATATATTCATTTGACATTATCTATTTGTAAACTATTAAAACGAGGTCAAGATTTAGATAAAGAACTAGGCCATCATGGTTCAAATCAAAGATAAAGACAAAAGCTAGACATAAATTTCTAAACATGTTTCTTTGAGTTATACGATCCGATGCCAATACATCAGTATGGGGGTGGTCGATAATTGTCCGGGTTGTACGATTATATATTGAATCAGCTGGTACGCTCTCGTCTTCTAGTCTGTCACATCTGTCTATCTAGAAGACACAGGAAAACCAAGATATCTGACACCACTAGGATGGTGGAGGTTGCTGGGGTTTTTTCAAAGACAATAGAAGAACTATAATATCCTGTTTTGTAATGGCTACATCAAAGAGTTGCTTTTAGAAGTCCAGATCGAATATTCGCTTTATTTAGCTTTGTTGGGTTATCATGGGCAATGTACGATGACCCTTTCTGCCTAGAGGACACGGGTTCGATGTCGGTGTTGGCCGATGCACAGTGATTTTCCTCGGTGGTTTCCCCTTGTCAGTGGTGTAGGACGGAGTGCATGACAAGGACAGCTGTCTATTAATTGGGATGGAACAAAAGCCTGAAATCCCATGTACACATTTGCCTGCACGTACAATATCCCTAGGCAGTTGGAATTCGAAATAAGAATGAACCGTAGTGCTTCTGTCCGTTTAAAATTTCCCTCATAGCAAAATGTGTGGCCTTTTCCCGTCTATATTAGCCTAAGCAGAGCAGAATAGTAGGACGTTAATACAATAGTTAGGATAAAATAGAGTCTCTTTAATACATACAGGTCATTTCTAGGATAGAAAAGGGTCTCGTCAAACACAATAACTTGTTCATTTCTAGGATACAAAGGGATTCGTCAAACACAATACCTTGCTCATTTCTAGGAAAAAATAGTCTCGTTTTACAATACCTTGCTCATTCTAATACAAAGGATCCAGTTAATACAATACATCGTAAATAATTTCTTGGATAAAATAATGTCTCATTAACTATTGTTCAGCCTAAACTGCTTTCCTTAAAAAAATTCTTTTTTGGAAAATAAAAGTTCACTTCTAAATGTTTTGGATAAATTCTGTCGTTCAATACGAGGTAAAATGCCCCATTCTAGTAGATTATTATTGACGCCTGTATCACTGAATGGAATAAATCTTTTTTCTGGCAGAATGACGTTAGACGATGACCGTTAACGGTCATCAACATGGATCAGTATTCCAGTTGCCAGACTACAACACATGACAATTTACAGTTGATCGTCGTCCGGGGTTAATCAAATCTTAGTTGCATCAGTGACCGTGTTAGACGCATGTTAGTGACGCCATAAGACACCCTTATAAACGACCTTGTCCTCAATTAACAGGTATTTAAACATTCCAATAAGCGATCTTGTCCTCAATTACCCGGCATTTTAACATCCTAATAAACGACCTTGTCCCGAATTACCAGGTATTAAAACCTCGTTATACCCAACTAACATAGATGACCAAAGAGCGTTAACCTACTAAAACAACAAAACGTAGCGGCCTGATCCATAATGTGGTCGTTTGTTAAGTTATTCTTGTTTCATAGGTATAATGTCACCCTAGTCAGAGACCAGGTTCGGAAGAGTGTTATGGTATACATGTTCCCACTGCCGTGCTATGCGTGACGAAGGAATGACCCCTATTGCCTCCACGATCTTTTACGTGCAGAAACGTTCGGATACTTTTTTGTACGATCAACACGACTATTGTTGGATTTTATGGCCATTTAGGACAGAGATCTAATCTCGAAGTAGGGTACATTGTATTCTGTTTTCAGAATGCAGATAAGTAGGATCTTAAGCAGAATTTCAATTCATTTGATAAGCGGCGGAGAAACGCTCGATTATCGGAATTAGCGAGTCTATAACTGATCCCAAGAAGAATGTAGACCAATTGCAAATGACCCATGAAATGGCGAACTCTTGTGGTGAGAGGAACAAAGTCGATAAAAACGAGTTTCCAATAATTAATTAGGTTTCATTGGCCAGGAATCCGAATCTGGATATTTCTCGATAAAGAATCGGTTTGTTTTCCACATTTTTTTAAACAGGAGACACTGTAGTGTAACACTCTTGTTCGCTAACGTGGAGGTCGCGAGTTCGATCCCGGTATTGATCGAGAAAGAACATCCCTAGTTTTTCAGCGTGCCATCCAAACGCCCCCACCCCCGTCTACGAAGTGTCTAGCTAGTAAGAAACAGGGTATATTCGTTTGGATGGGATGCAAACCTGGTGTCTGGTGTACATAAAAGTACCTATTACATTGGGAACTCGGCGAGGCGTATTCAGAAGCGTATCAGTCCGGGCAAAATGTCTGATTGCAGCAAAGTAGGACTTTATAACCAAATTCAATTCATTTGACAAATTTTAGAACTTATTGTGACCTGAATTATACAACTTAGATTGGAATAATAGTTAATCTGACTCGCCCGTTTCCGGACAAACGTGCATGGAATCCAAGAGAACAATACCTTAATACATCCGTAATCCTGAAAATGGAAGACTTTAGTTCATCTTTATACCGTTAATCCATCGTCTGGCGAATATATTAGAATCGATATGGCGGGAAAGGCTATGATCTTTATAATACGAGATGTTAAGACAGTATCTCGTGCAAGACCTGACCAAGCATGAGCTGACGAATTTCTTTCTCAGAAGTCAAATAAACTAATTTCCTCATCAATTCTCGTTATGTCACGTTTCCCATAATACTCTGTTTTCATCTATTCTCTACCGCGTCTCAAGTTCGATCTGATCATGCGCACTAAACACTGTCAGTCATAAATCAACTTCCGGTCTGCACTGAGCGCAAGGGACTATTGGATAATCCAATCGAATTAACTAATAATACACTCTTTTGACTCCGCAGTAATTCAATACAGAGTCAATAACTTTGTTAACTCTTCCCAGATGAACGATTTCAAGCAATTAGCAGAAAAAAGGAAACCAAGCTTTTTGACAAATTGAGATGCCTTATTCATTCTCAGTAAGACAATCACGCATCAAATAGACGTGGCATGTTACAAACTATCTGATCTCATGCTGAATCAGTTCTCTATTGATCGGTCATTGATCAAAGATAACAACTGTCCTTCCTATGAAGAGACATTCGGCTAACATCATTATAAAACTGTTTCATTAGAACCAGTATCTTATAATTGTTAATGCTTGCTGGACCAGGATAGTCGATTGTCATGGAGCAGAATTCACGACTAAATCTAATGCTTACGAATACCACAAATCGCGCTTAATCCATACTTTTTATACGCCCACATTGAAATGTGGTCGTATATTGTTGTCACCCCATCCGTCCGTCCGTCCGTCGGTCCGTCGTCCACAATTGCTTCTGGACGCTTTAGAGGCTAAAGTTAATATCCGATTTAAATTTATACACAGTGTTTAAGGGCATGAGACGAAGAAGCCTATTGATTTTCAGCGATTTCAAATAATTACTGCCAGAGTTATCTCCCTTGATAACTTCAAAACATCTTGTGGACGCTCTAAAGACCAAAATTAATATCCGATTGACTTTAAATTTATACACATTGTTTAAGGTGTTGAAACGAGCAAGTATTTTGATTTTCAATGAATTTTGATAACTGAACAGCTAAATCTATGATATTAAATGTTTCGTATACTAATTGTTAGCGTGGGGCAAAACTTTATAAATAGCAAACCAATTCTAATGATTTTCTGATAATTACATAATGAGTTGTTACTCTTAATCAAATTTTAGTGTATTACAAATGTTTCATTACCGAAAAAAGTAAAAAATATGCTACAACCTTTGTTGACTGCCCGGACGATTTAGCTGCTGTGGGCGTATGTTTCGTTGCCTGGCAACCTATCTTTTCAGATTCGTAGACGATTCTTCAAGTTCTTGAGTGTTTCTTATTAATTGGTTCTTACACATTCGTAATTCGGCCACGAAGGAACGCTTTTGTTTGTCAAATACTTTCGTGGCCGTTCTTCGAATATCGGAATTCTTAGTTGAATGTATAGTAAATCCGTCGAACCCGTTTCTTGTCGCCCGTAATATCTTCCTATTCGATTCTTTGGCGAAAAGTGCCAAATACCGTAAGCATTTCGTAGCTTTATCGACATCATGCATAGTGGACTCAACATATCCTTAAGCAAGTCATTCGTTACTGAATTGTACAATTCGTAGATGATTGTGTCGTTTCGTACCTTTATCGTAACTATTCGTAACTCCGTCGTAGCTACTCCATATTCTTTTCTATTTTTTGCCAAATCGATACGAATTTCGATTCGCCACTATTCGGGACAATTCGTGACATTAGTTGGTCATGTAAAAGCGGGACATTCCTTACAGTCTGGTACTACGCATGCTACATGTTATCTTACTTGATTGCATATAATGTCGTACTTCGTTATAGTAAAACTGGATCGTGAACATTTTCTGCTTAGACTATACTTTTCAGAAAGATAAAGGTGCAGTTAATTAATTTATTTATTTTTGGGATTTCAGGGGGGAACACCAGCCTCACTGCTGTTTCTTTTTAATTGTCGTAAGGCCAGTTTGACAAGAATTCCGCTCCATACATCGTTTATTTTATAAATTAATGACGGCTTGAAAACTATTTATTTGAGCAAAGCGATAACGGATGAACATGTATAAAAAGATAACTCATATTTTGATTATCACAGCTATCGATCACCGTTAATAATTTTAATAACAATGGAAGATTAAAAATTTAGACAAGTGAAAAACTGTACACAGTGTAGTACATTTCACGGCTGACCAGTTTTCACAGTTGACGAATTTCGCAGCTCTCTTGTTATGGAAATGGTATGACGGAGAGTTTTCCATAACAGCAACACTATCTCCTACTCTTATTTCGAATTCCAAAGGTTCGGTGTTCTGTTACGTCAAAGTGTACACAGGATCTCAGTGTTTCGTCCAACCCTGACGACTAGACGTTTCTGCAACCCCTATCCTGCACCACTAAAAAGTAAAGTGGATACCCGGGGTACTTTGTCGTCAACGCCGGTCGTGAACTGAGCTTCTGAAATCCAAGTTCGGATCACTGACTGCTCTTAGTTATTGGTATTATTGGAGCAGAGAAGAACTCTTCGTACAACTGTCCGTTTTAAATTAGACATTCGCATGAGACAAAACAATGAGAACCATTACTCGTTACCGTGCACCACGGACAAGAAGAGTAGATATATTAGAAGCACCATTGTCCGGCCACCGCAGGGCGCGTGCTCGTCTTCATTTATCCAGTTTGTACAATAGTCACATTTCATTCAGCTGTTTGTTGTACGTGTGGGCGTGTACAAATTAAACCGGATCAGTATTTAAATATAAAATATAGTAATTATTTATATAATAGTAATACGGATTATTTACAAAGTTATAAAACGCCACTAACATTATCCATTTCTTGGGTAATCTTACCGAGATTTTGGGCATGCGCAAGTGAGATCGACAATTTTTGTTTACAAAGTACAATAAGGCTTACGTCTGGTTGATATCAGCAAAAAATGTAAAATAATGAATGCTGCGGGCTATAAGACATTTGGTCTTTGCTGTTTTCAAGGTTGTTTAAGTGGTATGAAGAGCTTAAGAGATTAATATGTCTTTCCACAATGGACGACACCGTTCACGTTGGTCTCAATGCAATGTTTTAATAGATTTGAGATCGATGAGCACAGACATGGTTCCGATTGCTTTCAGGAATAACATCTTGTACAAGATTCCACACATGCATTAACATGGAAATCTCCTTAATGAAGACAGGAATGTACACCGCCGTAACTATTTTCAATAGTTGATCATATTTGACCGACTAACACACTAATCTCGTGAGGTATCTAGTGATCCTCTGGTATCATCCTACTTGATCCACTCCTGAAAAGAAAACAAAAAGTTCGTTGAAGCATCGCAAATATTATTATATCTACAAACATTATATTTTCGACAAAAATTACATTGTCTCGAAAAAATTACATTGTCTACCAAAAATTGCATCGTCTATGAAAATTACACAGTCCACAAAAATAATATTTTTTTCTCGAAAAAAATACATTGTCTCGAAAATATTACATTTTCTTCCAAAACCTACATTTTTTCTCCCAAAACCTACATTTTCTCCCAAAAATTACATTGTCTCGAAAACATTATACAATGTCTGCAAAAGCTACATTGTTTATGACGATTACATTTGCTCCGAATAATTACATTGTCTCGAAAACATTACACAACGTCTACAAAAGCTACATTGTCTATAAAGATTACACTGTCTCGACTACAAAAACGACATTGTCTATGAAAAGTACATTATATAATTCAAATAAGAATCAGCGACTTTAAATAACCAACAAATTCTCCTTCTATAATATTTAATTCTTGAAGTTTATTTCTTATTTTTTTATATATTCTTTTAGACTCATGTATTCGATTCTTCCACCATCAGTCGCCAACAAATTACGTCATCAACAACCAGTTGGAGCAGAGAAACACAGTAACGTCACGTTAATGTTCAGTGGTATCCTTGGTTTTAATGACTTCTGTGCCAAGAACTCTGAAGGTTATGGAGCCATGAAGATTGTCCAGCTACTCAACTCCGTCTATACCAAATTTGATATCTTAGTTGATCCAACAACGAATCCAAATATATACAAGGTAAGTCAGTGTTCGCTCAAGGTTTGTGGAACACCCGGACGGGGTTTTTTGGTACACACAATATCCTACCTAGAATGATTGTACTAAGGTGGCCCAGCGAGTTAAGTGCTGTCTAACTAACCAGGACGGGTGGCCTGGCTTGGAATAACATTTGGTAATTTGGAGATAAACCAATGTTAGTGTGGATTGAGTCCTAAACACACCTAATAACTTCTGAGACTTGAAACATGTATTCCCACGACATTATTTATAGGTAGTTATTCCCATAAAATTGTCTAGATTGGCGTGCACATGAAAGATCCCTTAGCATGCCTGTTTTCATTAGCCCAGACGGAGCAGAACAGTACGTGGGAAGGCATCTTTAGTTATAGGTCATCTTTTGAGGAAGAGTTCATCATTGTCCCGTGTAATTAACTCTACATACCTACTAATTACGACCCCTTCGTGATAACAGTCCAATACAAGACGGATCCTTAACACTTAATTTGCACCTACATTGGCGGTGTTTGATAATATGTCAACAAAACCACGGGTTATCAGCAATAATTGTGTCTTGATCGGATAATCGGTATTGATGATCATCTGGCACAAATTACAGGATGTCGTTCTGTGTATCACATTGTTATGCTTCCTTACTAAAAGCATCAATAGATTCAGCTCTTTATTTTCTTAATTACTGAATTGAGATTTCACCATGGTGTTTTTCTGGATGACACGCTCGATTTAAGATGAAAGTGTGGGTTATAGAAGATTAAGACCAATGCAAGAACGAACGGCAAAAACAACTTACCATTTCTCCCGTTGGTACTATAGCAGGTTCTTCAATCTCCACAAGGAGGCTTAATATAAAAACGCATATTTGTGTCTGCCACCGAACGTATTCAACAGGGTTAGGATTCGGGAAGATCTAAGCAGTCTCTCGTGTCTTTATCCAGTGAGAATATTTGGTTAAATGCTACTCAGTAATAACAATGTCGTCGCGACTCAGTGAATAAGGCGCTGACTCACTAACCATGGAAGCTCATGTTCTGGCCCGGTTTTAACCAGTTAAAGTCGCATATTTGCACCACAACGTTATATCCAAAAGTAGTCACGGTCGCATATTTGCGACCATTGCAAGAACCTTTTTTATAAGCCGCATTTGAGTATTTAGTTTTGTATTTAATTGATATCACCACGCATGCGTCTCAGACAGGAACTTGTCTTGTCAATAACATTGAGAAAAACATGTCTTCGTTCAACATTTTTTGACAAAAAATGTAATTTAATGATGTCGGGAATGTTAAAGACCCTCAAAGTCATTGAAATGCCTATATATGATTCTGACTCGGGTTATATCGATTACGCCTATTTTGGAGACGATATTTTTGATGAAAAATGATTTAAAATGATATGGAAATTATAGATCAACTTATCCTCTTCAACTTTTTTATTGGTGTCAAGAGTCTATCACTTATAATTATTCGGCAGTAGTCGATTGTAATAGGCATACAAAATATTTCACGTTAGTTTTTTTTTTAAGCCTGACCACTTGACGTCATAACGTAAAAATGACCGGTTAAGGGTTAACCCGGTAAGTACGTCGTGTTCCGCCAGTGGTGCAGGGCGGGGGGGGGGGGCTGGTAAGGGAAACGTTTACTCACCCGGGTTGAACGGAAAAAAGGGGGTCCCGTGCACACATGGAATAACAAGTGGAATTTGATATAAGAGTAGGACGTATCAACGCGATCCGGGCAAAATTCCCCCCATGGCACATTGTATGATGTATACCAATCTTCATTAGCTGAGTCGGCACAGAACAATAGAACGTTTAACCCCATTTCACTTTTTTGTAATTACTGAAAGAAACAACCTGTTTCCAGGATCTGTTCGTTTTAATGTTTTATGTCAATTTACAGTGTTATTAATTTATAACAGCCAAACATGTCGTGTCTATTCATGAATTTAAAATATATATATTAAAGCCAACTATGTCCGATCTTTGCATGTATACAGGCATATCCATCAATTAATATTTTGGAATTAATGATTCTGTGTTTGGTACAGTGATGCAATTTAATAAACCTGATCTATTATCTAATCAGTCTTAATGCCGAGCATCACGATTATGTTAACATACCAAATATTCTATTAATTCCGCGCATCACGACTATTATGTAAATATATCCAAGGATCTATTAATTATAACAAATGATCTATTCATTATGAGGATCCCAACGATCTATGACCAATTATAAAAAAGGCTGGTATCCCTGTTTCTAATGTGACATATCACGAATTATTTGCATTTATTCTTAATTCATCATCTTGGTGGTTAATGTGAATTATCATTTTGCGCACTAAGAAAATCAAATTAGATCATATTCAAATGTAGGTTCTACATCCTGCTCTCTTGTGTACCAAAACTGGGTCAAATTAGTTTCCGCGGAAGCACAAGCGTTACATGAAAAGGTCTGTCATTGGGTCCAGTCACGTGGTTTGGGATCCCCCGGTTGTTCGTGACAAGGACTAGGGTCACGTGTTCAACCTAGTTGGGTTTCTCCGGATCATCCGATTTCCACCAACTGCTAAAGAAGCATTCAAATATCCCAGCTAATAATCGAGTATATCATCTGAGATCTTGTTCACAAGACATAAGTTATATCATAGTAAGGCGGTGGGTGTATCATCATCTGTCTTGCTGGCTTAGCACAGACCATCGCGGCCTTTTCAATCGCTTAGAGCTAAAAGCTGGATCCAACTAATCAATAAAAGGCCGCACGTGTAAAATATTTTAAATTTCCGCGAAGGTAAAGTTAAATCACTTTTACAAATGAAAATAACTGACACAATCATATCCATGTTTACTTGGAAGTTTAAATGGTTAGTTATCAGACAGTAATTATTAAACATATAAACTATTAATTAGACATTTAGTAACATGGAAAGTTCATAATAAACACTCGATGCCATTTTATCTATCCGATTTTCATTGAATTTGAATCCGATCTGCTGTTCAAAGTCCGTTGATGATTAAACGCAAAATTGGATAACTGAGACTTCGGGGCTACAAAGATTTTAAAATAAGTTTTTCTCGGCTTAGCATGAAGTAATTTGACTGAAATTTTTAGCATATCCCCTTCACATTATGTGAACTGCTAGCTATTTATATAATCAGCCATATGTATATTTAAGTAGGTGTTTTATCACTAAGTTGTCAAGGCCGCGACAAATTATTGATATATACCACATTTTTACACTAGAATTGACATCTTGTGCAGCTAGTTACACACCTGTGAGTGATAATTAATGACTACTGCATAATTTCGAACGACATTATGCAACAGTAGTTCAGCTTGTATCATTTAATGGCAAAATGACCTCGGTGTACAAGTGAACGGTATCAGTTTCACAGTGGCACCATGGAGCCATTTCCCACATACACCAACGATAGATCATCTTAGAAGATCAGTTGAGCACCGACATCGTAAATATATTGTAAACAGTATCATAAAAAATAAAGGTCTAAGTAATAGACTAAAATTTGAATATACATTCGCTTACTCTTGGCCTGTAAGGAAACGCCCCTGGGGTATTGATCCTGTTACCCATGTCAAGTATTAACTTATTATTAATAATCCTTTGTTACCCTCACTGGTCTATCCATGCCAAGTATAATATTAATAGTCCTTTATTACCCAAACTATTCTACCTGTGTTAAGTATTATATTAATCACCCTTAGTTAGTTCCCCAAACTTATCTACCTATCTCAAGCATTATAACAGTATTTCTTTGTTACTCTAACTTGTCAAGTATTATTAAAAATCCTTTATTACTCTAACCAATCTACCCATTTCAAGCATTGTATTAATAATCGTTTGTTATGCTAACCAGTCTACCCTTGTCAAGTATTATATTAATAATCCTTTATTACCCTAACAATTCTACCTATTTCGAGTATTGTATTAATAATCCTTTGGCACGCTAACTAATCTACTAATTTCAAGGATTGTATTAATAATCCTTTGGTACGCTAACTAATCTAGCCCTCCTCAAGTATTATATTAATAATTCTTTTTACCCATCTAAGACTTTGTTTCCCTAATTTAGAAATATTGCACTTTAGTTAGACAAACCAAAAGTAATTCAGCAATGTAGATAAAGCCATACTTAATAAAACCTCATAATTAAAATTAATCATTTTTCCTAGGTCGGTTTTAATTAGCGCTTTAACGAACACTGCCTTTGGTTTTCAATCGAACGTTTTATTTTTACGCTAATCAACGTAATTGTTGTTCAAATATGTTTTTAATAGTTGTATTTATCGGTATATAAAAAGAAATCACCAAAATAGCAAAATGATAAAATAATTATCTGATTTGTTGTATTTACTCATATTGGAAGATTCATTTTGTTATACTTAAGTAATTAACAGAAAACAACGATAATAACTAAATATACCACAAAATAAACCATTGCCCTTGTTTAAATTATTGTAACTACTGAACAAGTGTTGTGCGCACCACTGAATTTGTCCAAGATCCATATTATTTTTATTGTGGCGCTAATGTTTTTGATTTGTTAGCATACATTCGTTTGACTATTGACCATAGACACTAGAATGCCAGGGGCAGTGTGCAACCATAATTCTATATAAGGTGCCGAACACTATACCTTTGGGAACTCCACCAGTGCAACGGGGATTTTTTCCAAACAAACTAACAATCGCTAATACAATTTAAAATAACCCTTAATTGAGTCACATGCATTCGCATTGCAATGGCGTATACTTTTATAGTTCTGAGTTATCAGGGCCCAAAACCAAGTCGTTGGGAACTCCATCGATCTATACATCTACATTACCATACTTGCTTCTTATTTTAGGTAGAAACTGTAGGTGATAAGTATATGGCAGTAAGTGGACTTCCGGAACCCTGTGATGATCATGCGCGGTGTATAGCCAGATTAGCCCTTGATATGATGTATATTTCAAGGTCACTGACAGATCCGGATGGAAAACAGATAGTGGTATGCATATTAGATTTAATCAAAGGGGTTGGGGCTATTACATGTTATATCATTAATTCTAGTGACCTGGTTTCGAGTCAAAGCTTTACATGCCAAGAAACTAGGGTTGCCTGTCCAACGGCGTGGTTTTCCTATGGGTTCACTGTATAGTGTCGTCGCCCCCTCCGTTCGTCCGTCGACCAAAATATCGATTATAGATTACAATAAATTCGGAACCACTTGCTACTGGAGTTATTATATGTATAAAGTTATTTTATGTATCTATGTTAAGGATTACAATACATAAAGTTTTATGTTATAGATTACAATACATAACATTGCCTTGTATTATAGATTACTATACACAAAGTTGTTTTATCTGATACATTGCAGTGCATAGAAGTGTTTCGTTTTGTGGATTACAATATATAAAGTTGTTTGTTTTTATTGATTACAATACCTAAAGTTGTTTTATATTATAAATTACAATACATAAAGTTGTTTGTTTTTATAGATTACAATAGGTATCCATTCAGGACCAGTTGTCACGGGAGTTATTGGTAAAAAGATGCCCAGGTATTGTTTGTTTGGTAATACTGTTAATATAACAAGCCGCACAGAAACTACTGGTATCAAGGGGAAAATTAACGTCTCTGAAGATGCTTACGAGTAAGTATTTTAGTAAACTCATCCATACAGTCCTTCCCACATGCCAGAAACCTTCCTGCTGTAGCTACCTACTATATAACTCGCCAATGCATCCTTCCTGCTGTAGCTATCCAGTGGCAATATACCCTTAATACTAAAACCATCCTATAACACATGGTCATTCATCATTATCAATATCAAATCTCTATATAGCCCATATCTAACAGGATTTTGTCGAAATCTAGATTGTGTGTAGATTAGACTTATTTCCTCCCTTCGTATTGCTTATTTCTGAACAGTTAAACCATACAAATCCATTTATGTATAACTTATAGCCCTTATTGATGTAGGTTGGTGTTGCGGTGTGTATGTGTTGGGGGGGGGGCTTGATACTGTTGATCTGAATGAATTAGGTATTGTTGTAGAGAAGATGTTGCTTAGTACGTTCTGTATTAAATTTTCTGTGTTAAAAACACCATAATTTATTATGTTCCAAATGATCCAAATCCAAATTTGCTATTTCGTTTCGTTTAATAATGTAATGTTTCTGTTCACCGTAATAAATGTAACCTGAGCGGAGATAACAATCCACTAGAATAATAAATTCAGATTATTGATATATATTTTTTTCGTTTCCTTTATTTACTTTACAAATAAGAAAGAACGAGAATAGCCTTAATTGGTGTGAAAAAGATGACTCAATTCTGATAATCGAGATAAATTTTCTTTATTTATGATTTCAATGACAAAAAAGACAAGTTATACGGGTATTAAATCACCAATCACTCTACAAAAAACGACCTTCATTTACTAAATGGGATTGGGTGGTCGAGTGGCTTAACGAGTTTGATTTAGATCATAAGATCTGTCACTGAGCAAACCGATTAAAATACAAATCTATATTTCATTTGGGTTTTTTATATACTTTCGATGGGCTACATGAATATCTGAAATGTTGTGTCAGGGGTCGTGCGAGAATTTTTTGGACCATATGACGCCAGACATAGATTAATCAATCAACGTTGGCGTTTTTCTAGCGGTTTACCCACAGTTCCGTGCATGCCACGCCAAGAAATCGCCGTAACAGACCGTTTCATCAAACAAAAGGCCCGTAATATAACAACTCTTCCAGTTATCCAAGTGTAGTGAAAAGACAAGTAAAATGAAATTTTGAACAATAAAAACGAAACGAAATAGGATAAGTGTTTTTTACCGATTGCTCACGTGGCACTGTTTCGATCCGTAGTTTGTGTGTGACAAGGAGTAGGGTCGCTTGCCTATAGGGTCAAGTGGGTTTTCTACAGGAGGGCTGTACCATCCATGCGTTAATCATGTTTAGTTGACGTTTCTCTCTCTCATGGAAGACATGGAGTCTCCGGGAGTGTCCATTGGGCTGAAGAAATGGGAACATCAACTGACGATTCTGATTATTTATATTTTAGGTTCCTGAAGAAAGAGGTATGTTATGACCCCAGCTTTAAGTTTGATTACCGAGGTGAAGTGCCTATGAAAGGTCGTCCAAAACCCATGAGATGCTGGAACCTAAGCCGACGTGAAGATGACGATGGGGATACAAGCTGCTTCAGCAAAAACCAATCATCATGTGCTTTACAATTGTAACATATAGTTATATATATTGTAGTCCTGTCAAGCCAAAGGTCATTAAACGTTAAGTTTGTTGTTTTGTTTAATATATAATATATATTATAAATGAAATCGTCAACATATTTTGAGCTGGATACAGAAATCTGATAATGTCTATATTTATCCATATCTTATAATGCCGCTGTGATTCACATCAAGTATATTGTATATAAAATGCGTTAATTTATTCGAGTAGTTACAAATGACAATACAGTCCTGAAAACAAAGTTTTATCTGTAGTATGTATACCGGTAGTTATTAACTTCTAATATGTTATTCAAAAGGCTATAAACATGCTTAACAAAGCCACTTTAACAAAACCAGGGTTGTTAAGCCAGCAGAGTGTAACTTTTAATTATTACTATTACTATTATTACATCATAAGAGACTATAGCAAGAGACTATCAGCAAAAACTATATACTACATATTATATTCGGACAGTCATAGGAACCAGTAGATTGTTGTTCAATATGCAATCAATCCGGGTGTTTTATCTGTCATCTGTTGTTCTTAATTATTATTAATTGTTTCTTTTTTCACTAATTTCAACTTTATAAGCTGAACAAAGAAATTAGGATTTTTAAATTGGTCAGTGACTACAAGTGCACGAATCTGTCTGAAACCCATCTCGTTGATTTTACCGCCTTGTGTGTTGCACTGTGTATATCTGTAAATGTAGGGCATTATGCAAAACGTATATTTACCAATTTATTAATTAATGGAAAATCCAAAAAAATCGACCAATCTCCAAATACTTGTAACAAACCAAGTTTATGTATTTATTTTCACTTGTTCCCAAATCAAATTCATAGAAACAGTTACTAGTATATTTAGGCGAAGTTTCAAAGTGTATTCTCTCTCTCACCATTGTCAAACTCATTGGTAGCTGTTTTCCATAAATATGTGTTTTAACTTGTTGCTTTGTTTGATTATTAAATGTCGTTAAAATATTATCAAATTCACGTGTTATAGTAATTATGTTCAGTTGTTGCAAACCAAGTTTGTGCAGTATTATGTTTACTTGTAGCAAACCAGGTTTACTTGTAGCAAACCAGGTATACTTGTAGCAAACCAGGTATACTTGTAGCAAACCGGGTATACTTGTGGCAAACGAGGTATACTTGTAACAAATCAGGTTTACTTGTAGCAAACCATGTCTGTTTAGTAATTATGTTTACTTGTCGCAAAGCCAATTCACAGACTGTCATATTTCACAGAAGTTAAGACGTTGTTTCGTATTTGAAAAACGTGTAGCCCCTAATGGTAGCTTTAAATAGTGTGTGATATTATATGTTTAATGCTTTAATATGTTATATATATTATATGAATATAAATATAAATTATTTTGTTGTGAAACCGGTTCGTAAAAACTGGGATTCTTGCAATATGAAAGAATAAAGTACGAATGTTATATAAAAATTGTTGTGACTTTTCTGCCCCGGGCGTAATCGATTTAACTGTAAGGACAGTTTTTACCCGACATAACTCTAAAAGCATAATATATGTCAATATGCTATAGTATCCGATGTCCCTGGAAATAGTCAACACAGCCTGTCTTGTGCTCGATGCCCACGACATAAAGATAAGCAGTAAATCTGTAATTTTCTGCATATACCTGTACTTTAATGTCTATTATCTTGATGAGGGGCGAGGTCATACTTTTAAATATATGGTGCTTCCTTTTGTTATCGCTAGCTGTTTGAATTTGAATGAGCATAGTCCTATCTATGCCGACGCCCAAACGAAACTATGCCAAGAAACTGAATTTATAATCAGGGTAATGGAACGGACCTCATAGTAAGTATAAATGTGTTGGAAAAGATAGTGCTTTGGTATGGGTACACCATAGGCATCTCAATAAGATTAAATAGCAGTTCCGACGTCTGGACAAAAGCCCCCCTCCCCCGCCACTAACGGATGCCTTCACGAGCTCGGTTTATCGATATAAACGTCAGTATAGATGTTTAAGTCGCGGTCCTAAAACTTTCCGCAAAACAAACCTGTATTGTCATATATAATACCCGTTGTTCTACGCAAGGCGGCTTGGTCGTCGAATGGTCTAACGTGTGCTATTGACCATAAGGACTGTCATTGAGTCAAGTGGCGTGGTTTCAATTCTCAATATGTACGTGACCAGGAGTACGGTCGCCTCTACCTCTTCGTGGGATTCTGCGGATCCCCGGGTTCCCCCCACTGCTAAAAGACCCTATATGAAAGCGAATTATTGAAATAGTTATTAACAAAAATTCAGAAAAAACAAGGCGCCCCTTTTTTGATCACGATTCCTGTTAGTTGTCTTTAAAAATAAATTATGGACATATCGTCAATAGAGGAGAATCGTATCAACTGCATATTATAATATTGTAACCCGTTCAATATCTACAAATATGTTACGAAGTTAAGAATTGAAAATTTCAGAACATTCGGCACCTAAAGCAAAAAATACAAATGGACCATAAGTGTTTGGTAGAATCGTTTGGAATACATAAGTCTGGACGACACTGTGCAAAAATTAGATATTTTTCGAGAAAAAACAATCAAAAGATTATCGGGGAAGCTAACATCAGATGACATGACAAAATCCATTTAGAACCAGTCGACTAAGTAGTTGCAAATATTTTTTTTTTCCAATTTTGCGAGAGAGATTAACTGGCAAACAAAATAAATATGAAACATATTTTGTAGACGCCCTGCTATTCCAAGCAGATATTTTTGGTATCACATCAAATTGCTTTATTTAAAGAAAATAATTTTAGAAGGGGTTTTTTTTCTCTGTTCATTATCCAATGTTGAGTTTGATTACTATCCACATCTTGTACTTGAGCCCAGTGGGACGTAACCTCATGGGAAAACTTTCTGATGCAGGTAAAATCCAAATAATCTGCGACTAAAGCCTAGTGCACAAGGGAGATTTTTCCGACGTGTTCCTGTCGCAATTACGGTGACGTCTATACGTATAGGCTACAATAAATTAACGAGCGACGGTTAAAATGGTGGCGCCCTCGGCTTAAAACCTGGTTAGCTTGCCCGTCATTAAACCATTGGTGTACCATTTTGGAGCGTTGCCACCGCACCTTATAAAAAAACCTTATAAATGTTAACGAGATATGTATTAAACGTCATTATCTAGTTGCTTGACTTCAGATATTAAGCTTTTAGGCAATTTGTTGATTCTGTTTCTCGAGAAAACCACCCGTGTAGTCTAGGCTTAAGTGAGGGATATCTTTAATACAATTTTGCGTGCCTCTATGCAAAAAAACATTGAGTGAGATATACAATTGTAAGAAAATGTATTTTATTACAAACCGAAATACACCAAGGCAACATAATATATAACATTTTATAATTAGAATATACTTTGAGATTGTTCCTTTATCGTAAGAAAAAATATGTACTGTTTGTTAAAAATAACACCAGATGAACTCGGGTTTATTTACTTATGGATAATAAAACAGTTTTTTTGACAGAAATCTTATATAACTGGGGTATATGAATATCGTTGATATGTGAAATTGAAATACGTCCTTTTTTCATGATAAATTACCACCTTAAATTCAGGTGCAGAAGGTGTGTACATTTACATGTATTAAAGGTTGTATAGCTCTAACTCGATATCATCCAGTTTGATTTCCGCTTGTCATTCGGATGGGACGAAAACCGAGGTCACGTGTACACATGGGTGTGCACGTAAAATAACCCTTTACGGTTGGAATTCGAAGTAAGAGTAGGCTGTCTTCATTAGCCCAGTCGGTACATAAATGTAGGGCGTTAACCCCGATTCCATTCAATGTCATCCATAACAATAAACAATGGAAGAGAATTCCTTGTTTGTTCATACGTTCATACACATCAACAGTGATGTTGTTTTCTTGTTATGAAAATACGGGGTTCAGATCTATATATAAATAGAAAAAATCCAACATGTCTAGATGTGAGCGCTCAACCTCCACATGTAGAATTAAATTAACTAGCATGGCCTAGTGAATGTTTTAAGACATCGAATTTGGGCAGCAAGTGAATTGCACCACTAGCGAATCAAGGAAACTTTTGAATTTGGGCCCGGGCAAAATTGGGCCACGGGCAAATTGGAAACCCGGGTGAAATGGTTCCCGGGCTAAATCAGACCCCGCGTGAATCCGAGTATTCTGTTAGTATCCATTAATTCAGACACAATGTGCATGTTAGAATGAGCTCTTTGTGCCGTGTTCTGCATAGTCCCAGTCGCCATTTGTAACCAGCAGATGTAATAAACAAAGCAGGTCAGTACAGAAGTAATTAAAATGGCTGTTCCTCCGAAAAATGAAAACAAAAATGGGTAAATATGTGAAAGCAATTTGTAATGAGCCGACTTGATAAACAAAGCATTTCAATACGGAAGTAATTAAAATGTTTTTTCCACAAATGAAATGATTAAATAAAAAAATAGCGTACATAATTATGTGCACGCAAACTACTGTTAATTACTTTGAATTGTTCACGTAACTGATTAGATATTACACAACTACCGCCTGTGAGCCATTTTAAATCTCAAATTAAAACATTCATATTTCAAAACCCTGATCTGTATATAATCAGTGAATATAAAAACCAACACCGCCTTAGAAACCGATTTCTTCAGTAGTTAAAACGCGCTTTATAAATGACGATATTATTATTATGATAATGTAAAAACTTGATCGGTGTTGCACTCATGGAACATGTACATTATTTTGCCTTTTGGTCTGTTTGCTTTTGTTTTAGGGTGGCAAGGGCAAAAATAAAAGTCCCGTTTACATATTGTCGTGCAGGTAAGATAACCTCTGATGACAGCTGGAATTCGATAAAAGAGTAGGCCGATATTAGCCCAGCCGTTGCAGAAACGTGGGACGTCGAACCCCATCTTGTTTTATGGCCCAACAGAACAGAGTTATAATATACCCATTAAGTGTACACATGTAAATATTTAAAATATGTCTTACCTAGGTGTAATGAATAATTATCTTGACAGTTGAATTATTTACCTTATTTAAAAGTTAAATTGTTATATTATACACTGTTTATGGATCTTATCTTTAATACGTAATTTAATTCAATATCTGTCATACGGGTGTGAATGGCAAAAAAAAACAACTTTTAAAAAAATAGTACATTAAATGATTTGTCGACATTTGTGTTATCATTTGCCGTATTTACGTATTCAAACATGCATCGTATAGTTGATGTCATTCTGTACACAGAGAACTATCTACTTTGACAATAGATCTCTGTCTTGCATGTCCTCCATATTGAAACATAGTGTAATGATAAATTATGCGGTTTTAGGATGGAAGCGGAATAAATACTACCCAATAGTCTCGAAATATTCTTTTCGACTAAAATGCCCGAAATGGGAATTAAGACGTCAGTCAAATAGCCCTGTGTCTCAAGCGGAGCTGATTGTACACGGGCAGCGTAAGTTTTGTATGATTTAAATTTAGATCATATCGTTTGTAATATAAAACGTTTTGTAAAATTGGTTGTGTTATTTGATCAAGAATGTATAACTATTTAACTTCAGATGATATCGTTTTAACACTGATTGTGTTACTTATTAAATCTTAGATTGAGTTTCTCATAGATGATTGTAAATTACGCTAATATTGCACCTAGTTATCTGTCCGACTTATAAACATTTTATTTAATAACTGATCGCAAATACATGAACTGAATCTCTGTAAGTTCTCCCCGTCTTCGTTAGCCCAGTCCGAGCAGAACAGTGGGACGTTAAACCCCATTTCATTTCTGTAATTCCTGAGGGGAATTGAATCACTTTTGGACTGATATTTCCTTTTAAAGATTCAAATTAATAAAGGTTAGTGCCGAAATGACCTAGTCTGTACCTTCAGGTATCCTAGAACTGCTAAAGATCCTAACGTACAATCGAAGTATTGAAATAAAATTGAACATTTTGTTAATTGCGAAATGATCTAGTGTGTTATCGTCCACACGCTTGTGCTTAGGGTCTTTAGCAGTGCGGGGGGGGGGGACCCAGAGACAACTCACGAGGTTGGACAGGCGACCTTACTCATTGTCACGGACAGGTGGGGAATTGAAACCATGCGACTTAACTTAATGACAGACCTTTTGATTCCCCCGCCCGCTCCCCGAAAACCCCCCAGAAGGAACACGGGCATTGAATAATGATTAGATAATGGAAACTTTACTGTGAAAGAGAAAAGGACCATTAGCTACTTGTGTAACAGTTGATGGCTGTATTGCACAACAAAACGACCATTGTTTATGATAACGAAGTGATAATTGGTAGTGTTACCTGTAAGTATGAGATGAAATCGAACCAATTAATGCTGATGATTTATTTGTTATTGTAGTAATTATTGTTGTATAAAATACCTATAATTTATTATCGTTATTAATATTATTATTATAACTATGTGATTGTATAATAGCGAGATCGACGTTTGTTATTATTGTAGATTGACTTGTGCCATTGTTACCAATAATCATCCAGAATAACCGTTATTATATTTATAACGCGGACATAACAATTATAGATTTATCAAAATGGCCACAAAAACGTGTTTTTTTGTTTTGTTTGATCGCCTTAACGAATTACATTGAATGAAAGGAATTAAAGCTAGATTCCTCCAAATCATAATAATATTGATTATTGTGTTTGACTTTGTGAAATAAATTCCATTTACTTAAAGCTGGAATCCCTTCACTATCTATTTTTTATAATCATGTTACATTCAAGAAAATGAAAAGAAAAGAAAAGAAAAGGGCTTTTCCTGAGCAAGCCGAGATAATGAAGGTGGGCATACGCCTTGCGGCGTACCATGGGGACAGGTTTGCATGAGTAGCAGCGCCACTACCCTGGACAGATAGGTGACCCTACTTTTGAGAATCAGAAAATGTCAAAAATTGTCACTTGACTCAATGGCAGACCATGTGGTTGAAACCGCACACGTTAAAACATTCAGCCACCCTATTCCCCCGACATCATTATACAAATATTTGAAATTCATGTGGACAGTACGGCTTTAAACAAGATGTAACATCATATTAAATGAGCGTGTATTAAAAGTGACAGTGTAGCTTCATTAAGTAAAGTTGTCCAACATATTAACAATAACGCTTATTACAAGTGATGGCAATCCATTATAGCCATTTCATGGCAATTTACATTGATTTATATACTTCCGGTTAAATAAACACACTTTATCACGTCATTTATATACTTCCGGTTAAATAAATACACACCTTATCACGTGACATAAACTATTAACTGTTAATTCCGATTACTCGAATATAATAATATTATTTATATTAATATCCGATCGCCCTTTAGAAAACATTGGATCAAATAATTCAACATTTCCTGGTATTGTGACAGATTCCATTAGCATTTTGGGGGAGCAATCTATCAAAAAAAGAAACCAAAAATCATGCAAAAATGAAATGTAATGAGATTAGCGAGTGTTTAATCTCCTACGGGTTCTGTACCGACTGGACTAATAAAGACTATGAAAAAATAAAGAGTTACTTCATAGAGTTTGCACTACCATTCATAGAACATTTCCATGAGATAATTTTCAGTGCGCTATAAGAGAATAATTAAGTACTTTTCTGTTAAAAAAAACCCCTCTTTAATTTACGACCACAAACCAGATATCGTTTATATGGGTGTTTGACTGTTCTCTACTCATAAACCTATAAACCTAGTGTTCGACTGTTGACAGAATCAGCCATAATGTTTGTAAACAAGCTGATTTCCGCTTGATGTATCAAACCAAAAATGTAGCTTATATCATTAATAATCAAAATAAGAGATCAACCTAGGGTCCATACGTGTAATAATAGTCTGATTACTTGACTGCTTGTTACATTAGTAAATAAACACTATTGTATCCAATATTGTATTTGGCTGAACAGCAGATTCAGGACTATATAAATCTACGACAAACTCTTATGTTTACAATAAACAATGGTCGGCAAGTGTGTACAGTGAATTCTTCTTACTTTAATGTACCAAAAGAAAGCAATATCGGTCATTCTAATTCTGGTTTGCACAGAATGAACAAAAATATAAGTCAATTTATGTTTCTAATTTGACCCTATTCCTCGTGTGGAATGGTTCAGCAATCTCCAGGAATTGTTAATGATGTAAGCCGATCAAAGATCAGTGTGTCCATGATCTAAAGATTAATTACCATTAGACCAAAACAATTTAATTCCTGTTCTTCGGGTTTGCTGATAATTCAATATTTACTTGAATCACGGTAAAGATGTTTTGTTTCAAAACTTAAATATTTGGAACTATAATTCTTTTAACTGCACTAACACGTACTTTTAGTTTTTAAATAATTATTTTCCCGATGAAATAAGAAGGGCAATTTTTAGAGGTGTACCTGAAGAATTGAAAATCAAATTGCTGTCTGAAGAACTGAAAATCAAATTGCTCTAGCCTTACATATTTAAATTACAACTTGTTACACTATGATTGGATATTATATAGAAAAGCGGTGCATGACGTAATTATTTGGTGACCTCGAGTCCGACGTGTTATTTCTGAATGACGGGCATATATCACGTAAACAGCGTATTATGAGGCATATTCTATCAGGAAAAGGGTGTCTCGTCGAGTCGAATTACCAGGGGTTCTTTTACGTGGCCCACCAATCAGAAGTTTCAACTGTAGATGAAACGAGTTTCAACGACCTACTGAAGAAGGGCATCTGCGATGCAATTGTGTACGTCCGCGAAAAATATTCAGCGGCGTTTTCGTCGAATCTTCGTCAAATTGGCTTTGGCGACTTTGAGAGTTTAAACTGTTAATGCAAGTAGGGGTGAAGGAGATGCGTGACTGAGGTTGAACACAGTATTTAACACACGGGTTTGATTTTATGATGCCAGAAATGAAGTGGTTTGACTGTTCTGTACTAACTGGACTATTCAAGATAGTCTAAAGATGTGCAGGGAATCTCTAACGTGAGATTATTATACACCGGTCTTCGTGTTTTCGTACTACCCGGACATCTCGACACATACCCCTGTCATACGTGTGACGTACGCGTAAAGAACCACTGACGATGGAATTTTGAAATAAGATTAAATCCACTACCCGAGGAAAATTTCCACCACTCCACACTGCATGGTACATTCCCGTATTCATTGACCCACTCGTTATAGCAAAATAAGAGGTTAAACCAATTTCATTTCATTGTTAGATCTAACAAAATCTACAACTCCAAAACACGACTGAACATTTTCGTCGCTGCATGTTATTACCCAATAGAGACCACAGTAAAACTACCATAAATGTCCCGTTTCAAAGTTTCATTTTAATCTTGAAACATAAAGAAGACAAAGCAAACATTAGAATGGTGAGTTATTGCTTGGGGGCTTTAAATTAATTTCGGCACAGGGTCACTTTAATTAACAGAAGAAGCTGACGTATTGATGCTAGGGAAGGAAGAAAGCACAATCCTCGAATCTGATTTAGTTACAGATAAGCACCGTAGCGATAGTTTCATGGGAAATTCTTACTTCTGTCTGGCAGGGGATAAATATCACTTAACAAGTCGTCGTTGTCTGTAAGCTTTTAAATTTTATGGCTGTTGCGGCGGCCTTTAGAGTACTTCTTTCTCGAGTTAGAGCCCCCGTGTAAGCCTGGATTAACCAGTTGTATGTACTTTTATTTACCTTAGTCATCTTTTTGCTGGACGATTTTATTAACTTCTCACATTTAGGTATTTTACGGATTAAAAGAATTGGCTCTCATATTCCAATATTTGTTCAGACAGTGGTTTTTATGGAAGCTTAATTTATTGTGATATCAAGAATCGTCACCATCTCGGAAATGTTTCATCCCAATTGTCCTGGCTTAAGATCTTTACGAACTGAGAGAAAAGAATGGGGGGGGGGTACCGTCCACTCGACACAAACATAGTCATTTCGGGACTGACATAATAATGTTCAATTTTATTTCAATAATTCGCACGAATGTAGTGGTCTTTAATTATGATAGAAAATCGGAGTTGGACAGGTGACCCAACTCCCTGTCGCAGTTGACAGAGGTTTTGATTTCACGTGCACGCGTTAAAACACCCTACTTTCTACATCAACCGGACCAATATATTTAAGCGTGTAGATTGTACCGACGTGTTCGTTCCATCCGCACGTCTAGACTGTGTTCGGACAACACAGAGATCGAACCGCGGGCCCCATACCTGGTGAGTCAGTTCCTTACTCACTGAATCAATGTGGCTCCCTTATCTATCAATAAGATTTCACAAACTAAGATATATATCTATGATCCATCTTATCGCCAAACTACCAGCAAATATTTCAATAATTCATTTATTTATTTATTATGTAGGCAGTAAATAACAGATTATACATTTAATGGTTTATTTATGTATTTATGAATGACTGGTATGATAAGATACATGACTAATTTATCAAATGAACCATTTCTTATCTTTTAACCGCTATATCTTCAATAATACAATGAACTTTATAAAATATTAACCCAGTTAGAACGACGAAATACTTTGTTTATTTTTTATATATATTTTTCCATTACTTTAAATTTATTTAATTCTAATTTAATTTAAAGTACTTTTTAAAGTACTAACCCAGTTAGAAGGATGGGGCATATTTCTTATTTTTATATACATTTTTTTATTTTAAAATTCTGGCCTAGTTAGGAGGACGAAACATTTTATTTATTTATTTATTTATTTTGATTTGTTTTATTTATTTTGATTTATTTTATTTATTTTGATTTATTTTATTTTCTAAAATCATTTCCAAGATGGATTATGTAAGATTTAGAAAAAGAGCTTTTCGTTCTCACTATAATGGTTTTACGATATGTGATGTGAAATGTAAATAGGGCGTCTTACGGATAATTTTTATAGCGTTTGAAGCTATAGCAAAACGACCTGCTAGAGGCAGATTTAGCTCATACATAATGCATCTTTACAGGGCTACAATGTCACAAGGAACTTGGACGGATAACAGAGCTGCTTGCGGTCATAATTTGACGTTAACCTGTGGTGTAAATGCCCTGTCTAGCACATGTGCGGTCTTTAAACAAAATATTTTTTCTCACGACGAAAAAAAAATTTAATTGAATATGATCCGAAAGAGTTAATTCAATATGATCTCACACACTGACATTAAGTCTTCGTCAGCTAGACAACGATTTGTAGCCATTAAGATTAAATCATGGTCATATATTTCGTTGGCATACGCTTTGGAAAGTACTGTCAATACCATACTGAGTTCTTTGAGTAAAATTCATTTTATTCCCACGGTAATTCCTGATTTCATGTTACATAACGAACATTTCAGTAATTCATAGCAGTAAGGTTTTTTTTTATCCATTTCACATACTGGTCCTTTATCTAAAATATCCGGGGGTTTGGATGGCTGAAAGGTTAGCACGTGCGCGCTGTATCATAAAGCCTGTCATTGCGTCTACTGGCGAGGTTTCGAATCCCCGGTTGAAGGAGAAGGTCGCCTGTCCGACCTCGTGTGTTTTCTATGGGTCCCCTGGTCTCTCTTCACTGTTAAAGACCCCCTACGCACAAGCGAATTATTGAAATACAATTAAACCATATGTTTGTCCCGAAATGACATAGTTTGTGTCGAGTGGACGTTACTCTCTCTCCCTCTCTCTCCTCTATCTCTCTCTCTCTCTCTCTTAAATCCACTATGTAAGATTTAGACAAAGAGCTGATCGTTCTTTCTCTAATAGTTTATAAATAGGTAATTCAAATTGATATATTGGAAATTTCATTCAAATTACTTTATGCTGATCTATATTATCACTAGGCAAATCAAAATTTAAGACATATTTATTTTGGACACGGCCTCCAATTTTCTTTGGACTTTTACACCACAAACGTTAGAGATGAAATGACACGTGGTTCAACGTTCCACTTTTCTACACCACTGTGTGCTTTGCAACACATTCTGTCCAGAAATCTGTGTTACCAGACCCTTCACTCAAACCCATCTGCCAAAGGTTCTTTTTATGTCAAGTCAACGTGTATATTACATGGGAAATCGGTTTGTCGTGCCAATTAAAGGTCCAGAGACTGGTTCCTCCCAGTATCTACGCCATGCACCATTGAATTTTCGGAGCCAACAAGGGATCGAACTTGTAACCTCCCGTTTAGTGTGCCAGCGCCATACAAACTGAGACACCGTTGCCACCACTACGCCAAGAGCACCAAAGAGCAGTGATGCCGACTGAATCTTCAGCGCCACAGAAAAGGGTTATTCTTATCATTAAACACTAGAAACGATAGAAACTTCAATAATTGGAATTGACCAATAAATGTATTTTACAATACTTCTCATATGGTTGGAGAACTTTGCAGATTTGTCAATTTTAAAATTTATACATTTTGTATATCAGAGCTACAGTGGCTCAGTGTGGAAGACTTCCTGTATACACATTGGCGTGGACGTAAAAGATCCCATGGCAGTTGGAATTCAATATACATGTATATGAGTAGGGCAAAATATCCCCCATAGCACACTGTCGTAGCTGAGCAGTAGGACGTTAACCCTATCTCTTTTCATTTCATTTCACAGAAGGTCATTCGGTTTGTCTAAACACAATTCGCGGTTTCTGATAATATTTACCTTACGTTAGAAGGATAGATTTACGAGCATCAAAAATCAACTCAGATTTCAAATCTTGGATTCGCTGGAATGTGATACTTGAAATATGAAAGCTGTTATCTCTCGGGACATCGTTTCGTATATTTTATTACTACTAATCGATTTGTTTTGAAGCAATAAGTGCTTGATGGTTCATAGTTTGATCAAAGGCCGCCGTATATTGACAACATTATTAACCCACAGGCAAAGATAAACGATCGTCGTACTCGTGTACCTCCGTTTCATAACCACGGTACACCATTAATTCCCGACGTCCAAGTTCACTGGTCCGCCATAATACAGAATACAATAAATAGGGGCATCAAAAGAACCAATAGGGGAAGGCTGTGGTGGCCTAGTGGTCTAGGGTTTCGTGGTTCGAGCTCTAGCTGGTTGGCAACAACTGGTTAGCGTCAGTGGTTTCCATCACTGACGTGGGCGAATGTGGCTTTGAGATAAGGTGCGCCTTCTCAACCAGGTGAGTTTAATCCGGGTACTCCGAATTCCTCACGAAACGATAATAAAAACCAAACAACTTGTCTGTGATATCACCCCTCGGGTTGAAGCGAACGTTAAAACACTTGTAGAAGAAGAGTAACGTGGCAACACGTTAAATTACACCCCACCACCCTCACAACTGGAGTTATCCACATTAATATATGGCCCGGTGCGTATGAGGCTTGTTTGATGACGAAATTGGTGTTGGGCGCGACAGTTGCAGTCTGGATTTTATTTCATTTCATTGTACACTAGTCACTCAGAAATAAGCCTAGACATGATATTTGTCCCACAGAAGACCTCCAGAAAATGTTTATGTGAGCTAATCAAGGTAGATTGAATAAGTATCGAGGTTGGCCGATTGAATGACATTGGTCAGAGAATGAAGTTGATTACGGATCATGGTTAATATGGCGGTATAACTGGATTCCTGTGTGTGTCTAGACAACTTCGCTAGTTGAAATTGTGTAATCTTTATTTACACAAGGACTAATTTATTTTAAGAAAGATTAAATCACGAGAAGTCCGTCATTATAAGTGTTGGAGAGCCTGTGGTGCCTAACACTCCGGTATTAAGTCATCTCCAGCTAGACAACGATTTGTTGTGATTAAACATAATTCATGGTCGTATATATGTCGTTCACATATGCTGGGCACGGAAGCTCGAGTCTGTGGTACCTAAAACCCCGGTATTAAGTCATCTCTATCTAGACAATGATTTGTTGTGATTAAAATTAATTCATGGTCGTATATTTCGTTCACCTATGTTTGATCCGGCCTGGTTTTTTCCCTGTCATGCGTCGAGTCGTTCCGAAGGGGTGGCAACCCGTAGTCCTTTGCACACCTTAGCGTACATGTAAAAGAACCACTGAAAGTTGGAATTTTATTCAATGATAACTCGGTGAAAACTCCGGGTTCCAGACAAATACAATTGTCCTCAAGGCAGACTTCATGTATATGTCCGTATTCATTATGCCGATCGATGCATAATCTACGATTTTACATAATTCATGTTCATATATTTCGTTCACCTATGTGGTAAAGATGCATTATGCGAGAGCTAAATCCGCGTATTACCGGGTTTTAGTTTTGCTTCAAACGGTATTTAGGCATTTATTCACCCAATAAATTACAATAAACCCTGTATATCATCGGTTGGCGCAGAGGTAAAGTAAATTAAATAAGAAGTTTCATACATTGGATACCACAACCCCGGGGAATAGGTTTCTCCCTATAACCCCGAGTCTTTTCCATCAATCCAAGCCAAGGTGTTTACTGGCTCTCGGCACTGAGAAGGCACTTCCTCCACCAGCATCAGAATTGGACGTCGGACCTCCTGGTTAGTAAAACCGCACCGTACCCACGGATTCATCAACCGGCTCCCCGCGATCAATGGATATAATGTTTTGCTTACAAGAACCTGCACTCGGGCAGATTAATTTTATAGGGTGACGGAGGTGTAACACTAGATATTACCAGTTTCCCCGAGGAGAACGTCAAGTTTTATTGTCGTAAATAATGTCTACAAGAATTTGAACCACGGTAGATTCATATCATGGGATGCCAGAGCTGTAGCATTAGCTATTTCCAGTTTCTCGAGAAAACCAAACGCAAGGAGAATGTTAGATTTTCTTGTCATAAATAATGTGTATTGATTATCTCTGGGATATGCAGATGTTGCTTTGACAAAAAGCCGATTATGTTCAGTTAATCAGAACCATTTCATTGGTTTTAAATAATAAAATCCATGTCGTTTGTCCCAAACCAACAGACAAACGAATTACATCGGCTTTTTTACAACTTTGTTAAAGCATGGCTCGACATGTGTTACTGTCTTCTTCCATACTGCTTCGGTTGTCTAAATCGATATGGCTGTTAGACTAGTATTCATCGAGCTCCAACAAACACAGAATTATAGATAGTATATAATAGCTGTTAAAGGAACACAAGAAGTCATTTGTCTGGAGTAAACTTTAATTCGATTCATTGAAGACGGGTCCAGTTCGGATTTGTAAACCTAATTGGTTAATAAAATACACGAAATGTTCTTTTTTTTCAACTTCAATGTCAATTCGAAGTTACAGCCAGCTAAAGTAATAAATAGCTTTTTTACCACAACCATAAATTCAGAACCTTAATTAATTGGAAAACCAACCAAGCTAATGTACACGAGCACACTAGGGGGTGGGGGTGCCAGACAGCAGCATTTACGCGTACCATTCCTCGAATTCCAACTGGTTCTTCTATTTGTGTTTAACATCCGCTTCCATCGAGTGTGATATCGCATTGCGTGTACGCCAACGTGTATAAGCGGTCTCGAGTTGTAAAGTTACATCTGGCGGTCAGGCACCCAAAATGGAAGTGATGACACTTGAATCCCTTGCCCATGATCCATTATGGCCATACCCTTTAAGAAACCAGGTGCTAATGAATATGGGCATACAGTTTGCTATGATGGAAATGTTGCCCGGACAGCGGCACTACGGCCTACTCCTATATAGAATTCCAACTTTCAAGGGATCTTTTACGTGCACGCCTATGTGTACACGGAACCTCGGTTTATGCTGTTCTTGTCTGGCCCTCATCTATCCTGTATCACTGACAAGGGGAATAACGCAGGGAAGTCTGGATTGAACACCCGACCTCCAGGCTCGTAAGCTAGCGTCTTACCCACTTAGCCACCGTGATCACTAAGAAAGAAACCAGTTAAGGCGAGATAGTCCTGTGTTAGCAGCATTAATTTCAAGTTAATGATGCAGCAGAGTAGGCTAGTTCACATAATCAAGAACAATGAGACAAATTTTAGATAAAATCAAAAGCTTGAGTGCCTTAATTATATAAACCTAACTGAGAACAGATAGAAACAAGCCAACAGTGAGGCTGATGTCCCCCGCCAAAATCCCAAAATAAATAGACGACACATATTAATTAATCGCACATTTATTTTTTTCAAACGTATCGAGTTATCGTGTCCCAAAGCATCAACCAATCAAATTGCTTATCGCTGCTTACCCAAAGCGGAAAATGCTCATCTTCGAACTCCATCAAGGCATTGACCTAATAAGAATATACACCAAGTTTGAACATTTTAACTCAATTAGAAGGAGAGTTATTGTGTTCCAAAGTCTCGACCAATCAAATTGCATATCGCTCTGCTTACCCTGAGCAGAAAATGCTCATTATCGAACTTATTCAAGGTATTACTGTAATGAAACTATACACCAAGTTTCATCACTCTCACTTAATTAGAACTAAAGTTATCGTGTCCCAAAGCATCAACCAATCAAATTGCTTATCGCTGCTTACCCAAAGCGGAAAATACTCATCTTCGAACTCCATCAAGGCATTGACCTAATAAGCATATACACCAAGTTTGAACATTTTAACTCAATTAGAAGGAGAGTTATTGTGTTCCAAAGTCTCGACCAATCAAATTGTGTATCGCTCTGCTTACCCTAAGCAGAAAATGCTCATTATCGAACTTATTCAAGGTATTACTGTAATGAAACTATACACCAAGTTTCATCACTCTCACTTAATTAGAACTAAAGTTATCGTGTCCCAAAGCATCAACCAATCAAATTGCTTATCTCTGCTTACCCTAAGCGGAAAATGCTCATCTTCAAACTCCATCAAGGAATTGACCTAATAAACACATACACCAAGTTTGAACATTCTAGCTCAATTAGGAAGAGAGTTATTGTGTCCCAAAAAGTGTGACGGACAGACAGACAGACGGACGGACGAACCCATTTTAATAGTCCCCCAACTTTCTTCGAAAGGCGGGGGACAAAAAACTGGAACGCCACAAACTTGCAATTAAAACTAAATACAGATTGACCTCTTCACAACAAAGATGAAAACACGCTCGAATTTATTTTACATTGATTACTACTAGCATTGTACACCTCGGGTTATTATTTACATTTAAAATAATTTATTTTCAAATGCTAGTAGACTATTGACATTCATTTTTGTTCTTCCACATTTCGTATGTTTTTTTTTTATGATAAGGTATACAAGAAAGTGTATTTTACCGGAAGGTTAAAGGATAATCTTGTGTCGTCTAATTTCCGATCAAATTAAAATTTCTTGATTACTTGTTATTCACAGTAAAAAAAGAGAAAGTCAAAAGGTCATAAGGTTAAAAGTTTAAAAAGAAAAAGTAAAATATAGGTTTCACCACAACTGGTGCGCTCTACAGTGACCTACTAACCCCGGGGTGGGATGGGGATAACGTATTCCAGTATATTTTACAACGTGGCTTCCGGTCGTCAGTGATGCAGAATGGTGGGGTACACGTGAAAGAAACCTTGACACAGGGAACTTGTCGAGGAGTAGGCGGAAACGCCGTTGTCCGGACAGCATTTCCGTCACAGCTCACTAAATGGAATATGCCCGTTTAGCAAAAGTTTTGGGGGAGTCTTTAAAAATATACCTCTTCGCAAGGTACTGAATTGAAACAAAATGGAAGCCATAGGATTATCCAGCGTGCTTTCAGCTTTCCATTTGTTTAGTAAGGAAATGCATCTGGTGGAACGGGTGGGGGAATGTTGAGGTCATGTGTACATGTTGACGTGCACTTAAAACAGCCCTAGCTGGAATTATATTGCTGCCCGGGCAAATATTCATTCGTCATAACACGTGACTGTGTGTCGCAAGCCAGTCTTCAGTAACCAAATATATAGGACGTAATACCCGGTTTATAACTTACAAGTAATATAGTATATTTCTGGCAACAGCTATCTTTCAAGACTCCCACTGTGTTTTATTTAAGATTTGAAATTTTTGTTCTAGTTTTCGTTGGTCCTACTGGGGTTTTTTTTTTAAATCTTAAATGACTATTTCGATCTATTTTTTTCTTGAGTGAAACCGCCTGATTTCCTGTAACTACATGTCGACCGATAACAAAACAAGAAAAGCAATTTGTATCTGAAATTAGTGGCCAGGAGACCTTCATCAATTTCTGATATATCATTTCACCGCCTGTAGAGTTATAACGTAGGTGGGTGTACGTCGTAAAATGGTTCGTTCACAACTTGTAGCAAGCACCGTATCCGGTCAAATTCACAGCAAGCAACGAAACCCGTAAACTTATTTCTGTTCAAGGTACGTTGTCATGTATGAAAGAGCTGGCGGCCCTGGTTATAATAGTTCAAAACTAAATTATGGAAAATGAATAGATTGAATTTTTTAGTCATATTGTCAAATGCCAGAAGTGACGGTCGCTCAGTGAGTACGTTATCGGCTCACTAACAAGAAATTTTGTAGTGGTATTTCACTTTGTTGATCAGCAGGTTAGTTGTGTCTAGATGTTTGGATGGTCTAAAAAAAACAACGTTCGGTATATAGTGAAATGAAATGGGTTTTAACGTCTGGGATAATGAAGACGGGCCTATGCCATAAAGTGTGCTTTGGGGGACATATTGCCCGGACAGCGGTGCATAGGCCTTACCTAATATCAAATTACAACTGCTAAGGATGTTTTTACGTGTACGCCAATGTGTAGACGAGGCGTCGATTTTCAGTACTTTCCAAATGACTAAACAGTTGTCCTTGTTAGGACCTCCGTTCTTACTCACTTGTCCACCGCGACGCCGACCATGTTCACCCTGGCGTGCAGGATAAAGGCATATATAGCAGTTTGAATTTGCCGTTTGGTCGATTAGATTATCCCTGTTTAAAGGGTCAATCCCAATAATATTTTGGAGAATAAAACTGCTTAACTTTGTGTTAAAATTCCTTAAAATCCTCGATCTTAGGGCCGAGCAACTAAGTCAATATAATTATGTGATATGTTACAAATAACTTAATCGACCAGTCTTCAGTTGGAAATGTTGACCGGTGTCCCAAGCTGTATTATGCAGTGTCTGGATAATTAGCAGACTTTTATTTTATAAAAATAATAAGTAGGTGAAATGTACCTTTCGTTATCAAGTACAACGCAGGTCCCGGACCTGAACGTGCATGCGTATTATTGAAATAATATTAAGCCATATATTAGTCCCGAAATGACCTAGTTTGCCGAATGGACGTTAAACCCATATCTCTCTCTCTCTCTCCCTCTCTCTCTCTCTCTCGGTGTCCGGTCAACTGTTACTGTCTCCACTGGGCTTTGATAAGTTTCAAAATGATAATTATACCCGCCTATTTGCGTCGTCCTTGGCCTTCCATACACTGTGCACGTGCGATCATAGTGCCCTTGTTTTGAATTGAAATTTAAGTCAAATTCGTTCAATCAAGTTCTCGAAAGTAAATATAAGAAATTTAATACGCTATTTAAATAACACTCAGAAGTTTCGTTTCAAGAGAATCTACTGCAAAAGTCATCTAATAACTTGTGTTAACTTTTTAAATCTTGATCATCGCCCTGTGTTAAATATATATATATTGGCATAATTGATGTTTGTTTGCGGAAATGTTTCAGCTCGTATAACCATTTCGGCATTTTGCAATATATATGTAAATTCATCGCCATGGATTGAAGTTGTATTCCCAAACAAGTCAATGCACTCACTGGTTGCTAGACTGCCGCTATCCCGATATCACCAAATGTGTTGTTTCCGGGGGTTGGGTGTGCCATTGAATCAAGTGGCGAGGTTTCGATACCAGGCTTGTCCGTTTTCGTTCCACTGATGTTAAACTCTTACGCGGAAGCCAATTATTGAAATAAAATGGACCATTTTGGAGCCGAAATGGCCGTTTAATTTTTGACCCGAGAGTCCATACCTGGATCGACTGACACTTTACCCCTCATCAACGTGTAATGAAATAAAGTGGGGTTTAATACCCTTATGTTCTGCTCCGACTTTGAGCATATAATGTTCTACGAGGGGCACTACGAGCTCCTCGTATTTAAGTTATTTTACACCCATGGCAATGTGTAAACGGGACCTCGGTTTTCCCCATATCCGATCGACTATGCTGCCCCTTGCCATAGCCTTCAGTCATCGCCACTGACGTGGAGGAACCAAATCAGAAAGTCCCGTCTCGGCTAACATGGGACCTCAAGGTCAGTGAGCAATGTCCTACTCGCTAATCCACCACGTGAACAACGACCCAGGTCAATATGCATGAAACAAGTATACCCAATATACCGAATTGCAACCCTAAACTGAACGATTATACCCCACTAACAAGCACATTTAGAAAGTCCAATTTACCGAAAGTGGATATCGACTGCAAGCAATACTTTCTAAATCTTTAGCGTTATAAAAAGAGAAAGGTATTGAAGGAACAAAACTCATCTTCAGATCTTAAAGTTGGCCACGAAAGCACGGAAAACAAACATCTTGACGAATAAAAGTTATTGATAATTCCTAAAGGTGTTAGATTATTGGGAGTTCGTTATCCCAAATCAATCGAGTTATCGATCGCTACCATACCGTTTACTGGAATCAGAAGAATCTTGGACACATGTGGAAACACCCACGTCGGATTTTGTTACATAAAACACTCGATATTCGTCAATACACTGAAACAGAGCAAATATAGGATTTAGATAAAACCCGTAAATACATCGAGGCCACCACATTAAACATCATCTAATGAGGGTTTTTTTCATAGAATCGTAGACGTTCGTCTTCTAAATAACGGTGTGTGTACATAATTTCAGTGAAACTGAGCAAATGAAGGATTTAGATAAAACCCGAAATACATCGAGGCCACGACATTAAAAATTATCCAATAAGTCTTTGTACAGCACCTTAGATATATTAAACAAGCGGTTGCCGTGCAAGATAGGCCCACATTTTGCAAGAGATGGACAGAGAACAAGCTAAAAAAAATACATCGGATCAAAATATGTGTGACATATGAAAGCTGGTTTTGTTTTCTCCAGGATAGGGCCCAAGGAAACCAGTTAGTCCGAGAGTCAGAGCTATCCTGTCCCGCAGTTCACACCAGGCACCAGGGTTGCTAAGTTTAAGATCTTGAAGTGTCTTCAATTGAAGTCTACTAGAAAAGAGTTTACTTTTACGATAGACCGTCTTTATTGGTTTAAATAGGTGATTGAGTTAAAGATGCATTATGTAAGATCTAACTCTGACTATGACACAGAGAGAGAAAAGGGGTTTAACGTCCACTCGACACGAACTAGGTCATTTTGGGACTAACATATGGTTTAATTTTATTTCAATAATTCGCTTGCGCGTAGGGGTCTTTTCGCAACGGAAGGAAACCGGAGTACCCAGAGAAAACCCACGAGGTTGGACAGGCGACCCTACTCCTTGCCACGTACAACTGGGGATTTGAAACCACGCCATATGATAATGCGCGCGTACGCTAACCATTCGACCACCACCCCCACCCCCAGACTATGACAGGTCTTTATTTTGGCCTCAAATGTTATATATACACTAATAATTAGACATTAGTACTATACACATGACAACCCCATAATTAACTCTCTAGAAAACTGGGTTGTCGAGATTTGAATGGATTTGAACACCAGCAAGGTTAAAAGAAGTTAACGAAAAGAATGGGTAATCGAGAATTAGGCTCGGTTTTCAATCACCGTTTCTACGATAATCAACGATCTAATCGACATCTTCAAACAGTCATAACTTTGCTCATAATAATTGAAACTGGATGATAGTACATGTATTAATATAAATTAACCATTTTTTTAACTGTTATATCAAAATCTTACATAATACACCTTTAAGGTGGATACGTGCAATGTACTGTTAATGTTAGATTAAATGGAAATTAAACCAATAAAACAAATTTCGCAATATCGAGGAAAGAATAAAATGTAATAACATTGTAATAAGATCAATGCACGTAATACTTATAAAAAAATGATACTGTATGATGTAATTTATTGCAGGCTGTTTGTTGGACTGATCACAGGGTTATATTGGGTTTTTATCTGCGCAACGTGATCCTTTTGATGCTGAGGTGGCTGCCAAGGGTCAGGTCTAAACATTAAGGTCACCTGCAGATTTCGTCAAGGTCGCGAGATATAAAAAGGTTTATGTTTAAGAATTAGCCTGTTGGCTTAGAGCTTAGCGGGTTAGAAGGCATGACAAGGGCAGCACCTAATCGTTTGGATGTGTAGAAAACGATCTGGCGTGCACTTAAAGAAACCTTAACCGGTTGAATTCAATTTCTTCCCGGGCAAAATAATTATAGTGCAGTCGGAGCAGAAAAGAATGACATTGAATCCTAGGTCATCCATCCCTTTTTTCTCTCGATGACTGAACTGAAATTACTCTTCAGCCGCGAATTACGAATCTCAATACAAATGAATGTAGGCGTTGTTGTACGTCGAGAATTATCCATTTGATCAGAAAATCCAATTGGTGAACGCTTTGTTTTATTAAAGATTTGTAACAATGACAATATGGACCTTGAACGTCAAATAAACGGGAATTAAAATTGCAACTAATGGACGGATATTAATTGTTTTTCATCCTTTAATGTCATCTTCACAAAATATTTTCATATCGTTAATTGGTGACCAAAGTTCAAGGTGTCCATTTACATAAACCCCGGAACAAAGAATTATCGGAAAAAATGCGTTCTTCGGCATCTAGTAAAACAATTTGGCCATTTATTGCGATGTTGTTTTGGGAATTAGATAAAAAAAAAAAAGAAGATAATCAACCGTTATCATTAATGCTACTGTTAATATTTGTCAGGTTTCGATTTGTTTTAATTGGTCCTCTGTTCTCACTACAAAGACACTGTGTAAATAAACTTAATGTCTACAATGTAAAAATGTTTTTAATTGTTCCTGGTTGTTCAAAGAAAAGGGGAATTTGTATTTGAGCAGGTAATTTGACTTTCAGGAATCAATGGCTCCGATACAACATGTTCGAAATAGAGGGTTTTTAGAGGAATTAGGCAACAGCTAAATCTGTCTATTGCTAAATTTTCTTTTTTCAAATGTCGTGTAAATGATTTTTAAGACGTTTATTCACATGGCAAGTCCGTAATCAATTCTCTAGAACATAAGAGAGCTTAGAAATATAATAGATTAAGCAATGCCAGCCATATCTCTAGAAAATGATATCTGACGGCACACAACTGGTGCTTTACTGGTATTATTCTGTGGATCTTTCAGCAGTTGTTATACATGTACTTCTATAGGTTTATTTTCTGGAAAAAAGTTGGCAGACAATAATTTACACAGGCTTCGATATTTATAGTTAATGGACAGCGACTAACGACAAAATACAATCTTAAAATTCCCCCACCACTACTTGAAATAGATTGGGGTAGTTTTTTCTTGATTTTTTTAGGGAGATTTGAAGCAAACTTAATCTTTGATGGATAATTTAATTTGAATACCTGTTTTTGTACATGGAAGGCATGTACAAGGCTCAATACCACGCTTGTTGTAACTGAATAATATGCCCCAATCTTTATTCTGGTCAACAAATTGTATTTTTTTTTACAATATTCCAATTAATTGATGATAGAATTTCAGAGGCGGATTTAGGAATTTTGAAAAGGGGGGGGGGGCGCCGCAAAATGAGGGCACTTACTGCGGAGATGGGGCACGCCGCTGCGAGGGGGTTGAGGGTATCCGTCATTTCCTTACATCTGTAGACATTGCAAAAGCTATTTGGGCGGGGGGGGGGGTCCCTCGCGCCCCCTACTGGATCCGCCTCTGAATTTCACACACCTAATTCAAAACACTGGAAAAATTCAACTAAATGATTTGTAAAGCCTAACGTAAACGTTTTCAAATGTGACTTGGATTTTAGCGAGTAAGACGTTGGCTAGCTAACCAGGATGTCCGGAGCCCACCCCACGTCCCTCCACTGAGTCTCGGTGGCTCAGTGTGTAGGACGCTGCCTCATTAACTATAAATTCTCGAGTTCGCTCTCAGTATTGGCCAAGACAGTCCTTCTGGATTTTCCGACACGGCTTCCGCTTGTCTTCTGTGCAATACAGGAGGCCTAACAATGACGACGTCCAATGGTTCTGATGGGACAAAGTATAGTCGTTCGGATAGGATAAAAAACGGATCCCCGGGTACACATTGGCGTGCACGTAAAAGATGCATTGATACTTGGAATTCGATATAAGTGTGGGCTGAAGCGACGCTGTCCGGACAGAATTTCCCTCGTAGCACACTGTGTGGCGTATGCGCGTCTTCATTAGTCCAGTCAGAAAGAGCAGTAGGACGTTCAACCCCATTTCACTTCCTTTCATTCCCTGTCATTTAATACTATAAGTCTATATAATACTGACAATTCTTGTCATCTTGACATGTCATATCACCATATACACCTGTCAATTGATATACTCATCCTTATATCTAGCACACTTTTAGTCTAATTACCGCACACTATAATTAGCTACATAAAAACTTAAGAAACATTAAAGGGAATTTGTGTGAAAGATTGATACAGACTATAGCCACATGGCGCAGGACGGGTGCCCTGACAAGAAAGCTTAAAATCCAATTTAGAATTGGGTTGGGTGACCGAATGTTTTAACGCGTGCCCGTTAGATCACAAGGTCTGACAATGAGTTACTTATTAAGTAGGGTGGCTTGTCCAATCTCGGATTACTGAAATAAAATAGAACCATATATTAGTCCCGAAATAACCTAGGTTCTGTCCAGTGAGAGAAATTATGACCTAAATCATACGTGTTAGACAACTCGGCAACCCAAATCCTTGCACCGAAGTGCACTTAAATAAATATTTTTATCTAATTCATAGAAATCCTCTTTAATATTCCCCAAAGACGCCATTTTGTTCGTCAGCCATTAGCCTAATTTAATCAATCAGAAGGCTTCTTTTTATTTGGCGCGTGGAAGTGATTAATTAACATGAATAGTTGTCAATCATAGGCCATTAATAAGATCACGTGCACCTGCCACCATGATCATCTTTGAAATATATGATATATTTTATACACAAAAAAGCCATTAGTCCATACAGGCAACTGACAAGCAATCTAGACGAAAAAAAGAAATCATGGAACCTCCAATTATTTTCCTTGAGAAAATACCATATGCCAATTTTCACGGGTGCTTCCAGATAGGCCCTTAGACATATAAGAGGAAGGTCATAATATATTTTTGATGTAAAACGTGCTTGAGAATATGAATGAAATTAGCGAGACGCATTCAAAAATAAACAAAATTGATTGAGAAGTTTGTAATAGTAACTCGTTAGAAAACTGATTTGTTTTCTTTAAAAAGATTTTTTGTTGTTTTTTTGGTGTTTAAAGATACGGTTTCGACGCTATGCCTGTATATGATAAGCAGTAGCATCGTCTGCCTAACCCCTTTGGGTTTACGCCGGGACCATCGGTTTTCCTCCCACTAAAGCCCCCTTCTCACACAATAAAACAATTTTTGCAATACATGTATATATAAATGGCAGATATCTCTCTCTCTCTCCCTCTTTCTCTCTCCCTCTCTGGTAAATTTAACAATGTAATTTTTACAATGTATATGACTGGATAATAAAGAACATAAGAAAAGAAACAAGTCTATATCAAATCATTAATAAAAGATTAGTTGCTACATTATTCTTCTTGTTATATTTACATTTTCCTTTCATTCAGTGACGCCAATATCTTCTCCATGACGCACAGATTGTCACCAAAACCCGGTGGCCATAAATAATTTTGTAAATGAACCAATACGTAATTTATGACAATGAATTCCGATCTAGAATGTTATTGCTGGTGCTCTACGTCTGGACACCAATCAGTTTTATTTATTAGACATATATTACATTATTAAAGATGTATTATGAAAGAGTCAAATCTGCTAAATGCGGATGATTTCTCTTTGAGCGAGCCTTAAATGTTGTATAATTTATTAATTCGACATTTATTAACTTGCCCAAACCCTAACCAACTATGCTCCAGAATAACAACAACAACGGTAACTATAACAGTCCCCAAACAGTCCTAACGTTGCACATAATGAAGTAATTTGAATAAAATTTTCAACATATTCCCTTTTCACTATTTATTTGTTAGTATTATAATTGCTGACAATTCTTTATCTAAATCGTACATACTACGTCTTGAACATGTGATGTAATGCAGTCCAACTACAGACGGACTATTAGAGTAGTCCCGTTGGTGGGGTCGTCTTGCCAGTGGCAATCTTATCAATTCATCAAACTAAAAAATTCTCATCAAAGAAATTCACAATTATTAATGGCCAATCCTTTTCAAATCATGAAAAGGGCTTCCTCTTAGTTGATTATTGTATACATAATTTACTGCTTTTCTGTTGGAAGCCACTGTGGCTCGCTAACCTTGGCCGAAAAAGTTCATCAGGATTTTGTCAGCGGTGCAAATTCCCTTAAAGCACACTGTATGAGCCCAGTTCTAAAATAACCAATGGGTTGTATTTGCGAGGTGTTTTCAATTCAAATGTGGGTAAATGGCAGGATTTGTTTTTTAATTTGTAAATTATTAATGACATTTTCTCTCGAAAATATACGAATCTATTGGCAGCTGAAGAGGTTGTTTATGTTGCCTGGGGTGGAAAGAGTAATATAAGAAAGAATGCTGACTCTAGTTACAGATGAAACAATCTCGATATAGTGTATATAGTTTCCATTAAGTCTGCGATCCGCGTATAAATGAACAATCGCAAACAAATTCCGGACCCCCCTCGCCCCTCCCTCACGAGGAAGGGAACCTGAAACCAAGATATTTTACAAACTTCACCCATGATATAAAACAAACCAAAAACAAACCTCTCTTGGGCGTATAATTGATTATTTGGTTTACGACTTCATTGTATATCGCCTGACTGGATATTTTGGAGAAGTTATTCCACTTGGCCAATGATGTCATGATTAAATTCTGTTTTTCTTGGAATGTAAATTTGTATTGTGTTAAGATGTTCTACATAGCTCGCTCCAGACAGTCAACGTGGAATACTTTCTTCTTTTTTTATTAAATGTTGCCTTGTTTCAGGCGATTTCATTTTAGGCAACTGTTTGTGTATCAAATAAAATGTAAATGGGGTTCAAGACAATGATGTAACATTGTATTGAACACCATTACACATCTTTCCAGTGAAGATGGACATACGCCATGTAAGTTTGCTAAATGGGTAATCACGCACTGGATGTGGTGTATCTTAATGTGTTTTCTTCATCAAAATGCAAACTGTTAAGGTTTCTTTTACGTGTACGTGGCTAACCTCGTTTTTCTATCATTTTTTTAAAATTTTTATTTTATTTTTTTTTTATTATTATTATTATTTTATTATTATTATTATTATTTTTCTAATTTTTTATTTAATTAATTATTTATTTATTTACTCAAAATTAAAATCTTATTTATCTGTTTAATTGTACCATAACTAAAACAATGTAATTAGTTTTTGTCTGTATCATATATAATTCGACATTGTACATGAATTATACACCCAAATTAATATAAGCCAACTTGGCTTGTTTTTGTATCCTATTACTTATGTTCTTTTATACTGTATAATATTCTCGAAATAAATACTGTTTAAACCAACCTCGTTTTTTCAAACCACACACGACTTGGTGCCCCTTTCTTGCCAGACCTTTCTTTCTATACCACTGACAAGTGAAGCTAGACTGGAACATCCTACCGAACATTTTCAAACCTCACCGAATTCCGTCTGTCAAGGGTTCTTGTGCTTACACGCCAATCGGTATATCGGTGGGCCTTGGTTTTTCGTCCCATTCACACGACGAGGCACGGGACTCTTTGGTCCATATCGGAAAATCAAGTCGAGTGCTTTATAATCCGGTGGCGACCACCCTACCACTTTTATCTGCACCGATCGGGCTAATAAAAAACAGACATTCAGTGTGCTATGAGGGAAAGTCGTCCCGAATAACGGCACAAAGGAATCCAACTGCCAAGGATTATTTAACGCGCACGCCAATGTTGAACGGCAACTCTGTTTTCATCCTTGCTGAACAACTTTGACGGTGTTCCCTGCCAGGCCCAGCGTCCTGAAGGACTGACAGCAGCGGACCACACCAGAAAATTTCTTAGGAACGTCCTTGGTCATCTGCAGGAGCGAATACGAGATCTCCTTTTTAGCAAGCCAGCGTCTTACTCACTGAACCATCATGCCTCCATCGTGAAAAGAGAACGGTGGCAATATTCTGTTAATGAAATGAAACAACAGATGTAATGTAACCTGTATCTACGAGAGCAGGTCGTCGTAACAAGTTATTTTTGGTAAGTGAAGCATGGAGTCGTCGTTGATTGATTAGTCTGAAGGAGTTATAATAATATTAACACGTTTAACATGATACGAAGAGAACGTGGTCATGTACACGTGCCTTATACCAGAACAAACAGTACATAGCACACAGTGTTCTAGTCTGACCTAGTCAGGCGGGAAGCCACCGTGGCTCGGTTAGCAGTCTACCAATACAAAATGTGCATAACACACGGTATCACCTTGGCTCGTAATTGGGTAGTCTACCAATATAAAAGTACTTCGCACACTGTGTTCTAGACTGACCTAGTAAGACTAAAAGCCATGGTAGCTTGGTGTGCATTGCACCAATGAAAAACGTACTTAGCACACAATATCATTAATTGTTCTGTATAGACGTGAACTCATAGTTTCTCGTTGTATCAATGTCAAAAGTAAAAAGCACATAGTGCTTTAGCCTGGCCTATTTGTAGTTTGGTGAGTATTGTACCAATGCAAAAAGTACAAAGCACGACACCGTGTTCTAGACTGACCTGGTTGGATGAGAAGCCAAGATGGTTGACCTAGTCGGATGGGAAGTCATGATGGTTGGTTGAGTATACTACCAATACACATTTACATAGCACACTGCGTTCTAGGCGGGCCTGGTCAGACAGGAAACCATCGTGACTCCGTCAGTATTCTAGCAATATCATACGTACATGTACATAGTAGACAGTGTTTATGCTGGCCTAGTCAGACTGGAAGCTATAGTGTCTGGATAAGATGTCGGTTCAAATACCCAGGAGGTCTGGGTTGAAAAGGTTTCGAATGATTTTACAACAGAGCAGGCTCTTCGTGGCTTAGAGCAGGCTCTTCGTGGCTTCGATTCTAATGTGAAGTGCCTAGTCGTCCGAATGGGACAATTGTCCGAGATTCAACGGTATACAACAACCCATGTTAAGACGAAGCGTCGATGTCGAGGTTAGTAGTATTCTGCGAGTACACAATTTCATAACCCAATGTTAACTTCATAATAATTTGTGTGTCCACTGTAAGCTATGGTTGGTCCCTGTCTGTTTTACTCCGTTTGATGAAAATTGCGATTATCCACAATTTCAGTAGTCCATTACATCAATTATGAATAATTTCAATTATATATTCAATATTTTGTCAATTTGTTTTATGAATTCATACAGAATATGCACATTATTATCTTTATATATATTAAAAGGAGCATTCTTGTCCGTGATTTAGGACAATAATAAATTCCACTTTTACTTTCCCGCCGGAAGAATGGAGTTGTTTGTTGAGATTGAGTTGCATGTGCAATTATAAGAAAAATACCTCTTTACCTTAATGTCGAATCTTTGCTACAAATGGTTTATGGATATGGTTGACATGGTGGCTCATAGTAAGACGTCGGTTCGCTAACTTTGGGGTCCCGTGACAGAGGGTCTGACAAGGGCAGCTGTCGAGTCATTCTGATGGGACGAATACCGAGGTCCCGTGTATACATTGGCGGGCACGTAAAGGATCTCTTGGCAGTTGGAATTCGATATACAAATAGGCCATTGTGCCGCCACCCGGGCAAAATTTATCTCATAACTCACTGTATGGCGCATGCTCGTCTTCCTTAGCCCAGTCAGAGTAGAACAGTAGGACGCTAAACCCCATTTCATTTCATTTCCCAATGGCTGTCGATGGTTTATGAATGTTACCAGGGATACGGGTAGAAGACAAGGCTGTATACTGTGGTCAATTTTATTCGTTTTATTCAGTGCTGTCATTATTTTATCTTATAACAATTATTATGTAATAAATTACAGTTTCATTATTTACCATACAGACACTTCTAGTGCTATTCATTGCAATAAATAATAAAAATAAATATCATATAATATAGAATCATAAATATGCTTACATTCATATACATCTATAGGCTTTGTTATTTAAATTAATATATAATAAAATACAAATGTGACATTATCCGTTGATGTTGGCCTACCATTCAGTGAAATAATGGTATGGGCAATGTGCCAATCCTACAATATTTACACGGGATGCAATATTGGACTCATGTGACGATTTCTTTGAAATGCACGTGCGGGATAGTGTCTGTATTTTAAGTTATTTAATCGTCTTGAGCAAGACATTGCATATATATTGAAACAACACTCGGACTAACATCCTTGTGCAACACTCGGACTAACATCCTAGTGCAGTATCAAAATGTTACTTAATGTGTCGCTCTGGATCATTAAACCACGCATAAATTAGTTATATAAGTAATTTAAGACACTCTCCTTTACTTTTAATATTATTATTTACTCGTAATAAACAAATACGAGTTTACTAGGCCTATATGAATTAGGACAGATCATGACGTCCTCGCGGCCATCTTGGAATTGTGACTGTGCAGTCCAGCAATCTAAGTGGGTTACCTGGTGTATGGAACCGATTCCTGGTTCTAAATTTGGAAAATAACAGGTAGTTTACGTACATCAGAGGAGGAAATATTTGAGAAAGGTATTTACACTTTAATTAATGTGAGGAGGAAATATTTGAGAAAGGTATTTACAATTTGAGAAGAAAATTCCGGTGGGTTCATTTTGCCGAATTACAAAAAAGGGTCAAATTAAAAGAATGTGTAGGCCTATGTTCATTCTAATTTAATTGAACCAAATAAAGTTTAAAACGAACCCACCGACGTCGGAACTTTATAAATTGGCCCAAATAGTAGAGCAATCTGTAGACAGGGTGTGAGTTGGGATCCCAGAAAATAGATTTATTTCTTCTCCACAATGAATATAAACTATCTGTTTTACATGTAATTCGTAAAATCACAATTTAACTTTAAAAGAAGGCCTAATCCATAACGGTATTAGTAAATATGTGTTAATGTGTTAATTACACTTGTAGAATATAACTCTAGGATTAATTAATTATACGTGTACACATTCGTGAAACTGACCATAGACACAAAATATAATTACACGGGGTTATTTAATAATACATTGTAGGCCTACACATTTGTGAAATGGACTATAGATGTATAATACAATAACTATGAACTATAAACATAATTAATTATTCATAGCAGCATGTGAATCTTAATTATACATGTATACATTAGTGAAATGAACCATAGATAACGAATATATAAATAATTATGATTTAAAAAATGTGTTCTTGTGATATGTATTTCAAATATACAAATGTATTATACATTTAATTCATTGATAAATACAATTAATTGTGCAAATTTATAATGCAATTATGTATAAGAGATTTAATACAACAAATTACAAGGGAGAAAAGTTTTTTTTAAATAACAAGGAGAACAGCTTATTTAATCACAATATATCTATAAGTAAACTATTTTTTTGATTTGATAACATGAGAATTATGGTATGCATAAAACACAATTAGAATTATTAAGTATCAGAATGAAATATTTACAAAGCATCAAAATGGCTGATGGATATAGATCCAAAATGGCTGTTGAATGTAGATTCAAAATGATTCAAATGTTGGATTATTATGATTATGATAATAAGGACTGGATGAATGAACCAAATTTAAATATTAAAGCAGTTTATAATATACATTGAAACTGATTATGTTAATTGGTAAATATAACCATATTTGGTAAAAATAACCATAATTGGCAATCTGATACATACATATAAATATACATATCATATATAAATTTGTATCTATAACATAAAGGGACATACCCACCAGCAAAATGCAAAAACAAAATATTAAAATATTGAGAGATACACTCAATATAAAGGAGAAGTTTAAATTCATATTCAAACCATCACAATTTGCAAACATACTAACTACAACATCTACCATAGACATACCTACTTAATTTAATTTCGAGAAAAGAGATTGCTGATAGATGTGACAAAAAAAGGTAATTCATAAAAAATGCAGTCCTGAAATCCACAGATGACCCTGTCTGCCCAATGTTGATATCAAATTACAGTTCATTGCTTCTGAATACAAATAGTATTCCCCCCCCCCTCCAAAAAAAAGAGAGGATTCCTGATTGTCCAGTCTCTTTTTTTATCACAGCAGGCAACTTTATGGTTTTCATCATTCTTATCTGTCTTAAAGTGTCATTTCAAAATTTGATAGATAAAATGCTATAAATGTTGTTTCAAAACTTGATAGATAAAATGCTATAAATGTTGTTTCAAAACTTGATAGATAAAATGCTATAACATACACATAATTGTGATAAATTCAAATGTGCTTCAAGCAGGATTTAAACAAACAAGAAGAATATGCTCTATATAAATAGGGTATTATTATATACACAATGTATACATCTTAAATATTTATATATGAGAAAACAATCACATAATTACTATATTGAGTAAAATGAAAGGGTGGGGTGGGCTAATAAATAGGTCAAATTTATCACAGATTAATCAGTGCTGCAATCAATTAGTGATAATCAATTAATTAGCAGACTGATCAGTTAATTAAAGCACTAAACACACACTTTGGCAATGTCATTTATAAAATTTATTTCTCACAGTAGCTGGTTGTCGTTGATAATAACTGTGGCCATTTTAAACAATCTTGTGTTTATGTTTGAGAATTATTTCTCATTATTTCGTCATACATGTACATCAGACATAAGTGGATGATGTATGCAGCCTACCAGTGACCTGACTGTTGCCGATCAGTTGGCATTTAATCGAGATTTCGCTTTTATATACGGTGAAGAGTAATTTTCCTGACACTTTCCTTATAAGGTAAAGAGTAGTTTCTCTGACAGTTTCCTTGTAAAGTAAATAGTAGTTTCTCTGACGCTTTCCTTATAAGGTAAAGAGTAGTTTCTCTGACAGTTTCCTTGTAAGGTAAAGAGTAGTTTATCTGACACTTTCCTTACAAGATAAAGTGAATTTGATTGGTGTATTATTAACTAATAAAATCCTACGTGAATACAACGATACAACCAATTGTAATCTATGTTAAAGACGATTATTCTTCTTTATCCACCAGATATTTGTCTATAGCCAACTGTATGTGGTCAACACCATCTTCAGCTGGAGCATCTGGGTGGTGATAATCATCTAAAAAGTATGGAATACTACTGGACTCCTCAGGATAGCCGTCTGGTAAAGCGTCCAGACCACGTGCAGTGAAACTAAAACCAGGCATAGTCTTAATCAAGCTGAAAGGAAAAGAAGAATGTTTCATTTAAAAGGAGTGAATGGAATGGGGGGTTAACCAATGTCATACATTTCTGCACCAACTGACCTATTGAATATGGGCATATACTGGACTGGACAGCATTAGGATTCCAACTATCAAGGATTATATTTCGGGGGGTCACGTGGCTAAGTGGATAAGGCGCTGGTTCGCTAGCCTGGAGGTCGGGTGTTTGATCCCTGCATTGGCCGAGAAAGTTCATCGCGATTTTTCGGCGTGATTTCCCCTTGTCAGTTATGCAGAAGGAGGGCCTGACAAGGACAGCTGCCTAGTCATTTGGATGGGACAAAAAACTGAGGTCCCGTGTACACATTGGAGTGCACGTAAAAGATCCCTTGCCAGTTGGAATTCGATATATAAGAGTAGGCCATAACGTCGCTGCCCAGTCAAAATTTCCCTCACTGTATGGTGTATGCCCGTCTTCCATTAGCAAAAGAGTAGAACGTTAAACCCCATTTCATTTCATTTAGGATTATATTTCTGGCACACTATATCTGTTAGTAAGCAGCGCTTTAATCAATGAGTCACCACAACTCCCTGTTTCACATAGAGTAGACACAAAGTTGTGTGTGTGTTAAAAATGTAGTTGTATGACACCTCATCCTGTGAGACAGAAAAGGTGGAACTTGACTGGAATATCCACGTGAACTATCTTTAGCCATCATTGTTCCAGAGTGGGGGGGGGGGGGGAGGGTCTAGCTTTAAATAAATACAGGAAGCGACATTCATAAGCATGTTTGCTTGGTTTTTATATGCTTTAGACTGTACAATTGTATGATTATATGTAAATATATTGAATAAAATATTGTTTAAACAATATAAAAACTTACTCATATGATGTGGGACTGAGGTGGATTCTTAATGGTTCACTGCCAGATTCAAACTTGTTGGCTAGAGTAACATTATTACCAAACAAACAATATCGAGGCATCTTCTTCCCAACAACCCCAGCTAGAACAGGACCTGTGTGGATTCCAATACGCATCTGTAAAAACAAAATTACATACACATCAAGGTTAAGTTTACAAAAATGTTTAGCTCTCTTTCAGGTGTCAATTGATGGAAATAAAAATATGCCACATGCAGGGTAAGATTAAGCCAGTGGGGTGAGGGGGGGGGGGGGGTATGTGGAATGTGGAAAAGTCAATGGTAGTGGAGCTGAAGTAAAAATTAAAGAATATTGTCCTGTGCAGTGCCATAGCCCCTGATAATTTGGAAAAAGAATTTCATTTTGGTGCATTATTTTGGGCAAGTTAAAATTGAAATAAAATAAAAGTTGAACTATAAGGTATTATTGTTCTCATATTTGTCCAACAGGTAATGGCCACATGATAGGCCTTGATACAAGACAAGCTATATTATTTTTGTGACTGGTGTCGTCTGTCTTAGTCTGATTGTCTGTCTGTTTGTCTGCTCAGGCCTATCCCGAGGTTGAAATTTGGTAGATAGGGGTAGCTCAGATCGAGGAGTGACATACAATTTCAAAGTTATTATATGATGCTTTCGGTTCAAGGCTAGAAAACAAACCTCACTAGGTTGGACAGACGACCTTACTCCTGATAAACCATGCCATTTGATTTAATGACAGACCTTGTGAAATAGAGTGCATGCATTAAATCATTCGGCCACACAGTCTCCTCTTGAGAAGTAAAAGTTACGGTTGACCACACAAGTTAAGGATGTCCTGCAGTAACTATAAAAGGGACATCATAACTCTCACAAAGAAGAGAGGGAGTGAGAGAGAAATAGAGTTTACTGTCCACTTAACACAAACTAGGTTATTTGGGGATTTACACATGGTTCGGTTTTGTTTCAATATTTCGTTCGCACATGGGACCTAGAGACAACTCATGAGGTTGGTCAGACGATACTAAACCTTGTCACATACGAACTGGGAATCACAACCACACCATTTGACTCAATGACAGACCTTATGAGCTAAAGTGCACACAAATACAGTTGTTGTTTTTTGTATTTCAGAGTAGAGCCAAAAAAAGCTCCCCTCAATCAACAAATTAAAAAAAAATGGCTCTCCTAAAAGGTTCTCCCAGTTTTGATAAATTAAGGAGAGTGATTTAGAAATTAAGAGTGATCTGATATTAAGGAGAGTGATTGGTAGATAAATGTTAATAAACCCCCAATGACTTTGTAAAGGAGAGTGATTTTCAATTTTAAGGGGAGGGAAAAAAAACTCCCCTCTCGACATTCAGGTGAGCTGTAGGCGCTCGAGAGCGATCACTTGCCTTAAAAAACAATGACTGATATAACATTTTGCCAGTTCAACGGGACAAAATTACAAGTTGTTGATAATTATTACACCATGTGATTTTACAAGTTGTTGATAATTATTACACCATGTGATTTACAAGTTGTTGATAATTGCATCATGTGATTTAGAAGTTGTTGATAATTGCATCATGTGATTTAGAAGTTGCATCATGTGATTTACAAGTTGCATCATATGATTTACAAGTTGTTGATAATTGCATCAGGTGATTAGGAGTTCAACAGCTGGTGTGTGATATGTTCTCCAACAATTACTTTTAAAGAGGTACCATCACTCCCATCAAGAGGAATCTTATGTAAAAATTTAATGACAATTACTGTTTAAGTAGCTGACCATCTCTTTCATCCAGATGGTATTGATATTCTTCAACAGACAAATAGGACAAACACTTAACACTTGGCCATGAAGAAAAATCGACCAAAACCACTGTCAGGAACTAGGCTAATGGTATCAATTAGAAATGAACTGAAATGGGTTAAATGTCCTATTGTTTTATAGCTACTGGGCTAATGAAGAGAGAGAGAGAGAGAGAGAGAGAGAGAGGTCCAATCGACACAAACTAGGTTATTTCAGGACTAATATATGGTTTAATGTTATTTCAATAATTCACTAGTGCATAGCGATCTTTGGCAGTGGGTGGAAACCAGAGGATCTGGAGAAAACCCATGAGGTTGGACACACAACCAAACTCATTGTCATATACAGGAGGGGAATTCAAACCATACCACTTGACTCAATGACAGACCTTATGACCAAATGCGCACACGTAAACCATTCGTCCACCCAAGCCCCAACTAATGAAGACGACCTTTCTCAATGCAGTGTGATATGAGAGAATTTTTCCCACACAGCTACACTGTTGATTACTCTTTTCAATTTACGATTGTCAGAGGATCTTGAAATTGCTTGAAATTGTTTTTCCTATGATCCAAACAGCTAGCTCTTTCATTGTCGGGGGAAATCAGGGTTGGAAAATGTTGATGAACTTTCAGGATCCAAGACCTCCTGATTAGAAATGAAACGGGGTTTACAGTACGTCCTACTGGTCCGTTTCTACTGGGCTAATCAAGATAGAGTTCCAGATTAGTAATACTCAGTTAACCAGCTCCTTATAATTACCAGTGAGAAATAGGTCAATCCATATTGTATCACATCATATAGAATTAAGTTATATGAATTTCATTATTGCTTTTAATAAAAGAGAAACCCAGCAAAATAAGGCCATCATATAATAGAACTTGAACTGTTACAGAGATTCTTCCACTCTTCTATCACTTTCTTTATTGAAAAGATTTTTTGTCACTACCTTAGAATTTTATACAAAAGAACTATTGACAATAATGTCCATGAGCATTAATTTTCTTGGGAACTGGGACGCAACAGATTACATAAAGAATTCCATGTTAAAGGCTGCCCAATGAATCAATGATAATTCCCACAGCTTTATTGACCATGGTTACTATAGATTAATATAATTATACAATCTTTAATAATATTAATATACTCCAATAATGTGTAACAGACAATGTAACCCAATTATATATAATACTATAGACCACAATTCAATAATACCCACAACGTCAATACAGTCGACATTTCAAACAAAACAAAAATGAATGAGATGAAATAGGGTTTAACATCCTAGTGGGCTTATGAAGCCAGGCATATGCAATATAGGCTTACTGTGTTATGAGGCAAATGTTGCCCGGACAGCGGCACCACAGCTTTCTCTAGTGTAGTGCAAATGGTTCTTTTGAGTTCACATCAAACTGTAAATGGGACCTTGATTTTCCGTCCTATCCAAATGACTAATAGATTTTCCTAAGTAGTCCCACTGTCCTGCACCACGGACAAGGGGGAACCCGGCCAGAAAAACCATAGAACTGCTTAGTGTTTATATTTAGATTAACGTCAAAGTGTAAATGGGACCTCGTTTTTTTTTTTCGTTCCATCCAAATGATTAAACAATGTCCCTTGCCAGGTTCTCTGTCCTGCACCACTGACAAGAGGGGAATATGCCGGAACATCCTGAAGAACTTTTTTGGGCAATACTGAGATCTAACCTATGACCCCCAGGTTAACTGAGCCACTGTTAACAAAACACAGAGAGAGAGAAATAGGGTTTAACTTTCTACTTACTATTCACCACCAACTGTGAAGATAGGCAAAATACAGAGCAAACAGTACACAAATACAGCACATCAAAAAAAACCCCCACAACATGTCATATTGAATCAAATATTTATATACAGAACATCTTGCCTAAATTGTTATATACAGGACATCTTGCTTCAGATTTCCTGAAGAAAAGTCAAAGTAACTCCTCCCCCACAATATTTGACTTCTTTAAATCCACACTCACCATGCAATTCCCGCTTTCACATTCTAAGGATAGTATATATATATATATACAAGCCTGAACATACGGCACCTGTCACAGACATATTGTCAGACAAAAATTATCACACAACTTATTTATTATAATATAAATGTCATGGTATAATTTGTCTGACACTGTGGGTACCGTGTGTGGTAATTTCTATCTTGACAAAGTCTGTTAAAGGTGCCTTTTGTCAAGACCTGAATATATTGTTCCCGGGGAGAATGGTAATCTGAGTAACGATAAATTGGTGCCAGCAATAATAAAATCTACGAATGCAGATTTAAATTTCTTTCATGTAGTTTTATTTGTGTTTCCAGTTTCATGGCACTGACTAAAAGAGAATAAAACTATTAAATTCCAGATGAATGTTCCACTCATCAGTCTAGCAGCGCTACGAGCAGAGACTGGGAGAGCAGGCTAATAAAGCAAGACACAAATGGTTCTTAATTCTGTAACAACTCAAGAACCGGATGATTTCACTTCTTATAACAAACAGTTCCTTGCCATTATATGTCATTTCCTCTTGCCATTATATGTCTATATGTTATTCGGAACTGACTAGACTTCCTATTTGATCAGATATTATTTAATTTCTTTTGTATGACAGATCATTAAATTGTTTGTTACGAATGCGTGTGATTCAAAAGGACATGAGTGCCATTCAAAAGGATAAAAAAAAGAATCTTTTCGTGGTGGTAGGGGCCTTGCAAACGTAGGATCATGCTCCATTTAAGCTGGGCTTTGGTTCACTTATTTGTATTCATAAAAATATCTACCACACACAAATTCAAAGCCTAACTTTTACTTGTTATACAGCATTAAGTATGTCACTTAGGTTTTAAAACAATAACTTCTTAATAAGAAAGAGAGAAATAGGGTTTAATATACACTCAATTCATATTAGATCATTTCGAGACTAACATGTGAAACAGTAAAAGGCCTCGATCCATAAGTAAATGGATTCAGTATTTTATTCATAAAGTCTGGGTCGTTTTAAATTTTTCTAGCCGCTGGAACTGGAACAGGAACAGGTTAAATAACATTACGATAATCAGACAGTCATGAAACGAGACCACTTTTTGCATCTTCAAAGAAAGGTTCACCTTCCTTATACATTGGTGGTTGTCTTTAATTGGCGTAAAGAAGCTGTACGGGGTATTAAAATAACTTGAGGCTTTTCGCCTCGATCCAAATCAGCCTTTGTGGTCACCATTTAGACATAAAATCACACAGCCTCTAAATAAATGTTTTCTTTGTTGCTACTTAAGTAGCCAGCGATGCCGCAAGGATCCAATTAACTACAAGATCTTGGTGTCTTAGCGGAAGGGATTTGAACCGATTTTTACACAGTTGTAGCGCTAACGAAATAATAATGTTTAAAATTGCGAAGAATCACATTCATTCTCCACAAAAATGGCAACAAAGAACGGGGAAAAAAAAGACCTGGGGCTGGCAATTAAGAAATAAATCTGGAACGTGTCAAATGACTTTCTGGCTAATGACAAGAGGTCACCACTAGTCTATGAGACTTTTAACACACGTTGAGTAAGTTATATCTGATTGATAATCCGCAAATCACGGCCGTCATCCTTCACGACAATAACATGTTTACTAATGTCTTGTGTTGGCTGCAATAAATGGCGTCCAATTTGATCGTGTTCACCTTAAAACACCCATCATGTCTTTTCAAACCATTTTTTCCTACATGTTTCAATTTCAAAAAATGTTCTCAACGAACACCAGTAATTGGATAATATTTTTTTCCTCCAATTAATTTTTCTTGAAGATTCAGAAATTTTATCAAAATATTTGTTTCTAGAGATAGTACTGTTTTGAATTGGTTGGAAAAAAGCAGTAAAATAATAATTTGAATTATTACAAAAACATGACCCTGAATCGATTCTCGTGATTTGATATTTGTGTCCTTTTTGTTCTTGTCCATAGGTTTTGTCTTTTCTGTTTTATTTGAGTATAATGTATAATACGGTCCTACTACACTGACTATAAAACTACACCGAATTAGTGAACCTCACAAGTAATTTTGGGGATTCATAAGGAAATGCGAAAACCCTCTTCAGAACATTACTAGATATAAAGATCTACTAACTAATTTCATTCCATATATATGTCATGTTCTGTATATCACGTAAAATCTATCAGAATTATATAGGAAGCAGCATCTAGAAAATATACAGTTTCTGTCATATCTTTTCACGTGTTAACTTATAAACGTGGTAACTCCTCAAAACCTTTCAAAGTTTATATCTAATAGAGATTAACAAATCAACTTATAAATCATTATTCAACAGACGTCAAACTTTATAGTATAAGGATAAAATATTATTGACATAGACTCTCTTTGAAGATGTGAGCCACCATGGCTAAATAAGTAAGACCTCGAGGTCCGGTGTTCGAGAAAGATCATCTGGATTTTCCACCTTGTCAGTGGTGCAGGACGGAGCGCTTGGCAAGGGACAATGCTCAGTTCTTCGGATAGGATGAAGAACTGAGAACATGTCTGTCTTCATTAGCTCAGTCGGAGCAGAACAGTAGAACCTAAAACTCCATATCATTTTAACATATAAAGCCAATTTATCTGAATGAACCACGTATAATAAATTGAAAGAGGTGGTTTATAGTCCATTTTGGAACAATCATACGATATAATTTCAATTGATTTTGACCATTTGTTGTGTAGGGTCTTTAGCATTGGGGGAAGGCAGACCCTACTCACATGCAGTCATTGATAAACTGATAGACCTACAAGAAAATCGACAATGTTGGTCTGGTGACCCTACTCTCCTTTTTCCATACACGCCACTAGACTTGATAACAAAACTTGTGATTAGAGACCCATGCATTAAACCATCCTGCCACCCAACCCCCTCATATCAACAGAATGTATTTTATAGTATTTATTGTATATAGGAATCGAGTGAAGGTTAATAAACACTATAATGACTAGCGATACGTCGGTTGTTAATGTAAATTATACACACTTCAGATCACTTTGGCTCACTTTAGACAGAATTAAACTTCAACCCCCGCCTCGCTACATCGCTAATTACAAACTTCTTTCCTTTATTTGCATGCCTTTTAAAATACAATACATTTCACTAATAACTATGTACAGCTTTTTACTTAAGTGGTATTTACTTAGATTTGTAGAAGACCACTTTAATGCATGACATTGGCGTTCTTTTTAAAGCTCTTACTTAAAGCACTTTGGAGGAGAAACTCTATATAAATGTTTTGTATTAATCGAGATGATATTAATGACAGTAATCAAAGAACAATAACAGGGACTCCGTCATAATCAAAGGCTTTATTTTTCTATGACAAGAAATGAAATGGTGAAATAGAGTTTAATGTTTTACTTTTCAACACCGACTGGGCTAATGAAGATGGGCATAAATAATGAGGAGAATTTTGTCTAAACAGTGGCGTTTCAGCTTACAGTTCATCGTATTACATCAGTCAATTTTTCAGGGGCGGATCCAGGAATTTTTGCAGGAGGGGGTTTGCCAGGTTTCGGTTACGGAAATCTGCCATCATCGTCTCTAAATTACATAGGCATACATACAAATTGAGCTTTTTAAACAGAGAAATCATTTTTATACTGATGTAGGATCACTTTGTGATGTAATTTTATTGATGCAAGGCATAATTTTTTTTTATGTAGCTGAGCAGGGGGGGTGGACCCCCCCAAACCCCCCCTCTGGATCCGTATACAAAGCATGTAAACGGGATTGAACCCCAGACCTACTGGTTGGTGAACCAGCACCTTGAGCACAGAGCACAGACAGAAATGATGTAGAAAACGTTAAGTTATGTCACTTAGGTTTTAAAACCATCAACTTATAAATGAGAAGGAGAGAAGTGAGGTTTAACGTCCACTCAACACAACCTAGATCATTTCAGACTAACATATGGTTAAATTTTATTTCAATAGTTCACTTGCTGATTTAGCATTGGGAGGTTCGACATTTGTCATGTACAATCGAGGAATTGAAACAATGCCAGTTGACACAATGACTGCAGTCAGTGTAAATCAAGACTAAGTATTCAAGAACAAAGGTGCTGCAGAATAACATAGAAATATATAATTTACTTACTTTGATCATGTTACCATCATGTGATTTCTCATTTTTAGCAGCTTCCATCATTTTGAGACCCATCCAGGCTATTTGGTGGGCGTGGTAATCGCTGGCCTTATGTAAACCACCAGCTACACAATACGCATCTCCGATAGTCTCAATCTGTTAAAATAACAAAACTTATTACATAAACAGTTTTAATCTGTTAAATAAAAAAACCAAGTAGTCTCATCTGTTCAATAAAATAACAAGTAGTCTCAATCTGTTCAATAAAATGACCAATAGTCTCAATCTGTTCAATAAATAACAAATAGTCTCAATCTGTTGAATAAAATAACAAATAGTCTCAATCTGTTGAATAACAGACCAAATTATTATACATAGTTTCAATCTGTTTATTATACACAAAGAATATCTATGGATAAAAAAACAAAACTTATTAATGATGCATTATGTAAGAGCTAAATCTGAATCTTATTGTTTATCAAATTATTATTTAAACATTCATTCATTTCACAATCCCATAGGTCATTGGAAAGGTTAGATATTGAATTGATTAGACCATTAAAGGTTAAAACGGATGCCACTCAATAAAAATGGATACTTTGTTTACTAAACCTTGATTATCAGCTTTTTGTTGTAAAAACTTGAAACACTCATAACTTAAAGTAATTTGACTGAAATTTTCTATATATTCTTAAGTTATGTTCTTGAGTCAAGTGGTTTTGATTCCCAGCTTGTACATGACCAGGATTAGGGTTAAAGATCCCTATGCATGTCTGTCTGTCTGTCTCCCTCTGTAGAAGGAGCTGGGTTGGTTGGATATTCTAGGAGCTGGGTTGGTTGAATACACTGATGATCCGAAGATCGGTCATTGATTCAAGTGACATGTTGTATGGGCCGTATGTAGGATTTTAAAAATGGGGGTCCAGCCGAGCGAAGGGTCATCATAGCTCTGCTTAAATGATATAAGAAAGTTTGGATCAGGGCAAAGGAACCCATTGGCGTGTGGGTGCCCTTAAACGGACCGACTGATCAGTGCCCTAAGTGCATCAATTTGTGATCAAGTGTATTATTTTATAATTGAAAGATTGTCAAATAATTTTTTCTGGTGGGGGGGCGGCCATTTCTCGGGGCGCCTTATTTTTGGGGGGTGCAATGTACCCCCTGCACCCCCGCTAGATATGGCCCTGCATGTTGTTGATTCCATGCTAGACGTGACAAGAATTAACATCGCCTGGTGGGTCTTCTCCAGATCCAACGGTAGAGTCTTTGACCTAGGGTATGACATAAAATGTCGCGAAATGACTAAAAATGACATATACATGTCGAAATGAGGTTAATCTATGTCTCCCTCTCATCCATTCGGGTAACATTAAAATGTCTATATTGAGTCAACTTTGCCTGATTTGACCAGTAGATATGGTTATCCATTCAGTCTGATTTTGTGTCAGCTCTTGTAACACATTGACAGTTCATTGTCCGCACGCACATGCCCAGACAAATGACCTAATTTATAGAATCATTTTTAACCGTGAATCTTTAATTAAAGCAATTTAAATATTTCTATTATTTGATTTATAATGCTTCTCTAATTGTCTCTCAACTGTCTCATGTAACAGTTTATTCTTGCTCGATATCAAACAAGCCTTTTATATTTATTTCTTAAAGGCTTTTTTCTGTCTGACTTTTATTTCAGGATGCCTTTTATTTGTGTTCTTTAGTCCATTGAAAAAAGAAAGGAGTGCAGTTAAAGTCACACCTTAACTCCATAATACCAATGTTTTATAAATGACCATAATACATTTTAAATAATATATTGATACAAATAACACCATACAGAGTGCTATGAGTGAAATTTTGCCTGGTCAGCGTAACTATGGCTTACTATTACATTGAATTCCAATTGTCAAGGATTATTTACATGCATGCCAATGTGCACACGGGACCTCAGTTCTTTTATCCTATCTAAACGACAATATGTTGTTCCTTGCCAGGCCCTCTGTCCAGTACCACTGACAAGGGGTAACCCTGTTGGATAATCACGATGGATCAAACACGCGACCTCCAATGTAACAAGCTGAACCACCATAGTTCGCATATATTAATACCGCGATCAGGCCATATAAAAAACAAAATTATTCTGGACATAGTTTCTTATTGATGTATTTGATACATTAAAACAACAAATCTTGTACAGGGCAATGCTATATTTTGGTTAAAATTAAGGTGAACAATAAAATAAGTCTGAGAATGTTTTGTGAAATTGGGGCCTGGCTCTCAGACTATTCTTTCAAAACATTTCTGATGTGGGATGGAGATTGTAAATTTTGTGTTTTGATTTTGTCAATGGAACATTGTGGCTAAATGATTTCTCACAAACATCACATTTCAGGCCACTACATTTATATCATATGCACAATTATCCAGTATCATTTAATATAATAACATGCATTTATCAGGTTTGTGTATTTAATAAATGAATCAATGGCACACTTCCCTTTTCATTCAATTTCCATTTGAGTTGCTTCTTTTTAATTAGATTGTTTTACTTATTATTTTCTATCTTTAAGTAAAACAAAATATTTTTTTTATGGCCTAATCTGTTAGAAATATAGGAAAAGTTTTATTAGTACTTTAATTTTATATATAGGAGATCTAGAGTTTTGAGTCATATATCAAATGAATCCCAATAACCTTTGGGTACCTGTGTATAGCAAACATTGATTTATTGGGCGGTTAAAGGGTTAAACAAATTAACTTATCATAAATAATAGAGTTCTTTAATTAAGTGTGAGATAATTTAACAAGGAAGTCAAACACGTGTAACAATCTTACAGTCATTGAAAGATATATCTCTTAAAGAAGCTAATAAATATCTATTCTTTGCAACCTTAAAGATGGATAATGCAAGAGCTAAATCTGCCATTGCGGGTCTTTATTTTGACTCCAAAAGTTATAAATGAAATAAAATCGAGTTTAGCGTCCTACTGTTCAGCTTCAACTCGGCTAATGAACATGGGCATATGCTGTACAGTGTGCTACTAGGGAAATTTTGCCCGGAAAGTGGCACTACAGCCTGCTTTTATATCAAATTCCAGCTGAACGTCAATGTGTACACTGGACCTCAGTTATCATCCCATCCCATATTTTTGAAGTTCCAACTGTCAAGGGTCCGTTTACATATGTGCAAGCCAATGTGTACACAGGAACTCAGTTTTTTTCACTCCATCCCAATGACTATACATTGTCCCTTGCCAGGCCCTCTGTCCTGCCACTTTAACAAGGTGGAAGGAACCACATGGAAAATCCTCAACAGTATATATAAGTTGCTTACCTTATAAACATCAATGATGCCACAAGATGTATCAAAATGTGTGTAGAGTGAGTTGAGCATGTTGACAACCTGCATGGGTGTACATGTAGCACAGATAGCCGTAAATCCCACGATATCACTAAATAACATTGTCACATCATCAACCTTCATCGGCTCAACGGCTTCATCTGGAAAAAAAAAACGTCCAAAAACTGTATTCATATATTAGGACTAAACACGAAGTACCAAGTCCACTCAAATTTGTCATATTGGAAATAACATTATTGGATTTTTCTTTTCACAATTTGCTTGTGTGTAGGGGTTTCTATAATTGGGAAGAAACCGGACGACCCAGAGAATACCAAAAAGGTTAGGCAGACGACACTACTCCTTGTAATGAGCAAGCGTGTGTTTGAAACCACACCACTCGATTCAATGCCAGACTACTCGGCTACCCAACCTCCCAGTACCAGACAACACTGATACTGCATACCCTGCCTCATGAACAACACCTGTCATTAAATATATTCAACATGGATTAATAGGGACCCTGTACTTAAAGATTTCTGTGCCCCCATATACATATAGTCTACAATTCAACCATGTGGTTAGAGTTTTTACACCCGGTCATTATATATTGAGACAAAGAAGGTAACAGTAAGAAAAGACAAAAAACAATAAAAAACTAAATAAAATTTAAATTAGCTAGACATTTTGATTTTGTCATCTAACACAGCAAAGATGTTGTAGTGCCCATCTTCCCATGATGCCCAAAGCACCTGTTTATTTACTTAATGGTTAAATTCAGCCCTGATTTGTTGGTAGAACATGCTAAAATCTAAATATCTTGGGAATCATACAGATATAAATGAGATCTCTTGAACTACCAAATGCCTGTTATTCTCAAATCTGTGTAGGAAACATTATGATTATTCTTTTCATAAACAAATATGTGCTTTTAATATGGAGATAAACATGTACCGTACCTAACTTGTATTTGGAAATAAAAAGATATAAAAAAAAAACAATCATTTTTCTGATGGAACCAAGTAATAAAACATACATGTCTAAACCATCTATAAAATATTGGATTATATCAGATGTGTTTTGTGCTCACAGCAGACGAAAATTAACAATCATTGACAAAACTGATGACTTTATTTCTAATAATATATCTAAAAATGACTTTAAATTAAACTCTACTGGGGCACACATACAATTATAAAAAAATCAAATGTTGTTTTTGTATTTGCTTGAATGGTGACACAAGAAATTAATTTTGGGAAGACAGTGTTTAGATTGTCAGAGTATTATGAGTTTGTTAACGGCATCAATATCAGCATAACGGTGTAATCACCAGTAGTTCTAGACTATATTACATCGTTTCCATTCACTTGATGCCAGAAGCAATGTGTATTCAAATAACCAGAATGTTATTTCAATGGCTGGCATTTCGTACTCCACAAGTTCTCTAATTTGATACCATTTTTTTTTCCCACAAATTTGAATCTGGCACAGTAGAGTAATCTGTAAGCACTGTTGATGCCGAAAAAAACCCAACATGGCTGGTATTTTGTGTTTACAGACGACAAGAGCTAAACCAACATGGGGGGGAATGAATGTAAATGTTCGCGCTTAATTCTACTAATGGACATATTCCTTTTGGTCTGTCAAAGACTCAATGACAGGGAGTTACAACAAATATTGAATCTACCTCTTAGTAGAAGATCACCGCCTGTAGGAAAAAAACCTGTTAAGGTTACCCAGTTGCTTGTCACACTGCGAAATATTGATAAATGACGTAATTAGGTTGGGTTATTGGTTTCAGATAAATGAGTTCGTTGAATTGTTTTCGAGTTCCATTCGCAGCTTTCTAGAAGGGTATTAGGAAGAGATATTGTTAAAGATACGCGCTCCAGATTGTGCGATGAGCATCTTTGTGAAAGACTGGTATTTGATGCCGTTAAGAACGATCTATATTAAAAGCTTTTACGTTGAGAATGAGAGAAGATATATCGTGTGGACATTGCCAGATAGAGGCAATTGCGAGGTTGCATGTATTTGAAGGATTGTCATACAAGCATTCTATAAACAGATATTGAATGATATATGTCTAGCAGCTATGTATAATACCCCCAATGGCCATATTGTTTAATATCACAGGGAGCAGAAATCAATGACTTAAGACATTTAGTATTCCTTGGATGTCACCCCAAAACCAGTTTTATCACTTGGACTACTGTAAACCGAGCGTTTTTTTAAACAACAAAAGCACCACCATTTCTTTTAAAACACCACAAAACAGTTCCACACATATTGTAAAAACCAGCATTTCTTTTAAAAACACAAAAAATCACATCATTTTAAAACACCAAAAACAATTTCATTTAAACCACAGCAAAAACATCATTTTTTTCTAACTTGAACACTTTGAAAAATTCATTTTTAATAAAAACACCCAGAAATGTTTCATTACGTAGTGTAAAAACAGCATTTGTTTTAAAACACCAAAAGCAGTTTTATGTGATGTATAGTGTAAAAGCAACATTTCTTTTAAAACAATAAGTTTTATATATAATGTACTGTACAACCATCATTACTTTTAAACCACCAGAAACAGTTTTATATAATGTAGTGTAAAAACAGCACTGGTTTCAAAACACAAAAAAACCAATAAAAACAGTTTTGTATTATGTACTTTAAAAACAACATTTCTTTTGTATCATTTTTTGGATATTTAATTTTTCAAAGTTTAGGCCATGCTAAAAATGCATTATGTTGCTTAAAGATGCATTATGTTAGATAATCAATACATTCAAAATTTCAGCCCAATTACTTAATTCTGAGCAAAGTTACCATTGTTTGAAATTTTGATGTGAATAGCGTTATGATAACAAACTTTAACAGAGTCTCGATTATCCATTTTTAAATCAAATTATTTAATGGTACTTTTAAATGAGTTTCAATCCGTTAAAAAATCAAAACCATATGATGATGTAGAGAGTTGATTATGGCTTTGTCATGTGAAGAAGTGAATAATTTATAATCAATATAACATTTGAGAACAAAAAAAAAAATCGACAATCGGTAGATAAAGATCTTACATAATGCATCTTAAAGCTTTTACTTGTGAATTATTTGTGTTTTAGTTGCGACTTACAAATCGTGAGCTTCAAATTGGATAAGTTTTTCTCAACAGTATGACAGAATCTGATTACTACAACTTGTATTTCCCGAACGATAATTGCAAAAAAAATATAAAAAGCAACAACATTATATTTAAGTCATATTTCATCATAAGTTGCTTATGAATACAAAATAGATGGATTCGACCAGGTTATATATTTGATATAGTTATCCAACATCCATGCATTATGAACCATTGACAAGAGTTTTATGCCAATAAAATGCCAATTAAATATGTGTATTGTAAAATGTGACTATAAAAAATAAAATAAAATGGGGTTTAATGGTCTACGCTACAGTCAGTTTATAGAACTGTTGGTAAAGAAATGTTTACAAAATGGTAAAGATACGATTTTATTTTTAAAGCTATGAAACTCATATGACTTATCTTGGTCATAATATTCGTTATTTACGACATCTCCTTGACATCACGGTCAGATAATCTCTTAATCAACTTATAATCATAATTAAGCAGGCTTAGCGATTTACAATCTTCTATCTCATGGTCGATGAAATATGGCATCCACTACAAACCTTTCCAGCGACTATTAATTATTGGCAAATAATTTATCGGATACTCTCCATGATTTATTGGGACTTGATTTATTAAATGAAGTAGACTTTAGGAACATAATTATGATATAAATGTCCAAATCAAATGACAAGTCCAACGTCAATGTCTTAATGAAATCTGTCTTCAAGTTAATTTAGACAATAATATCTTGGTAATGCTGGTTTGATTTAAAAAGGAACTCCATTGATAAGTTGGGGTTCTAATATAAATCAAATGAAGTGAAATGAGCAAAAGTAAACAAAATGGATGGATGAATGAAGATAGGCTTTTATTCTGATGTACCTGTTTGGCATTATTTTTTGTTGTAATCACATATATTGGCCTATTCAGATTGGGACATTCAACATAGCAAATTACCAAGAACTATTTTTGTTGAAGCCAGGTTATATTAAAGGGAATGTGATCTTATAATTACTATATATTTCCTATTGGGACCTGGTTTCATTTCCAAATGGATTAAGTACCCTGGTGCGGACCCATCACGACTAAATGTTATCTATACTAACAAGCCAACAGTGAGGCTGATGTCCCCCGCCGAAATCCCAAAATAAATAGATGACACATATTAATTAATCGCACATTTATTTTTTTCAAACCTATCAAGCAATCAAACTGTACACGAAGTGTCATCCAAAAGTGTTTTATAAAGAAAAATGCTAAAACCGACGAGAAAAATGAAAATGTACCCTAGTTAGGGGGACCCTAAAGGCAGACAAAAGGGCCCCCACGCTTGACAAAAGGGCCCCCGTGTCCGAGTCAATCGTTTCTATACACTGTTACTGTCGAATCCATTACTGAATGAGAATGCAGTCATTGCATTGGCATAAAAATCATCAATCAAGATGAACCTAAGTTATCTTGTCCCAAAGTATCAACCAATCAAATTGCTTATCTCTGCCTACCCTAAGCAGAAAATGTTCATCTTCGAACTCCATTAAGGCATTGACCTAATAAGCATACACACCAATTTTGAACATTTTAACTCAATTAGAAGGAGAGTTATTGTGTTCCAAAGTCTCGGCAAATCAAATTGATTATTGCTCTGCTTAACCTGAGCAGAAAATGCTCATTATTGATCTTAGTCAAGGCATTATACTGTAATGAAACTATACACCAAGTTCCATCACTCTCACTTAATTAGAACTAAAGTTATCGTGTCCCAAAGCATCAACCAATCAAATTTCTTATCTCTGCTTACCCTAAGTGGAAAATGCTCATCTTCGAACTCCATCATTGACCTAATAAGCATATACACCAAGTTTGAACATTTTAACTCAATTAGAAGGAGAGTTATTGTGTTCCAAAGTCTCTACCAATCAAATTGCGTATCGCTCTGCTTACCCTGAGCAGAAAATGCTCATTATCGAACTTAGTCAAGGTATTACTGTAATGAAACTATACATCAAGTTTCATTACTCTCACTTAATTACAACTAAAGTTATCGTGTCCCAAAGCATCAACCAATAAAATTGCTTATCTCTGCTTGCCCTAAGCGGAAAAGGCTCATCTTCGAACTTCATCAAGGCATTGACCTAATAAGCATATACACCAAGTTTGAACATTTTAACTCACTTAGAAGGAGAGTTATTGTGTTCCAAAGTCTCGACCAATCAAATTGCGTATCGCTCTGCTTACCTTGAGCAGAAAATGCTCATTATCGAACTTAGTCAAGGTATTGATGTAATGAAACTATACACCAAGTTTCATCACTCTCACTTAGTTAGACCTAAAGTTATCGTGTCCCAAAGCATCAACCAATCAAATTGCTTATCTCTGCTAACCCTAAGCGGAAAATGCTCATCTTCGAACTCCGTCAAGGCATTGACCTAATAAACACATACACCAAGTTTGAACATTCTAGTTCAATTAGGAAGAGAGTTATGACGGACAGACAGACAGACGGACGGATGAACCCATTTTAATAGTCCCCCAACTTTCTTCGAAAGCCGGGGGACAATAAAGTATATCCCTCTGACACCATAATATACCTGGACTGACATTATAACGTTTCAAACAACTCAGTCAATCAACCACCTGAAAACAGCAGCCACACATGTTAAACAAACTACAGTCATTTCATTCTTCAAGTGATAGATAAACAGATATTTGAATATGCAAGGCAAGTTTATGATTACAATTGATTATTCAGGAGTTATTCATGTTATAGGTTAGGTTTCACTTCCTCAATTTGTTATCAAGTACACCTATTCATATGCAACTCAATAAATTCTCCTTGTGTGTTCTGCGTGTATTTTGATTCGAATAATATTGATCTCAATAATCTTTGTCGTATAACATATAAAGGATAAATATAATATGAACTTTACAAGTAAATAATAAGAAAGGAAATGAAATGGGGTTATATATCCTAGTGTTCTGCTGCAACTGGGCATTCGAACTGTCAAGGAGTTTTTCAGGTACAAGACCATGGGTACATGGGACCTCAGATTTGTGTCCTATCCAATTTACTTTATGTTGTCCCTTGTCAATCTCCATCTTACACTTCAGACAAGATAAAACCATGAAAGAAAATCTAGAACTCTCTAGGCTAACACAAGGACCGAATATGGATGTGGAAAGAGAAACTGAGAAAGAAAGAGAGAGATGCTATACAAGAAGAGATGAGGCTTAAGATGTATCCTACACTAAATCCTTTCAGACCGAATACTTGGTTTATCTTATTTCAATAGTTCTCTTGGAGGCAGACAGCAACTGATAAAACAAACGGCGGCCATTTTGTCCGTCAATTTTCCTTCATTGCCATGTAACGGTGATATAATCAAAAGTTTTTTTTTAAATCGGATAATAATTTTGACCTCCAGAGGGACCGCAAGTTAAAAAGGGCGATATTTCAGACAATCAGGAGCCATAATTCAGGAAGTTACGATCTGATAGGTGAAAATATCGAAAGGAACCAAGTTCTTTGGGCTATAAACATACATGTCAAGTTTCATCAAAATCGGTTCAAAATTGTGACCTCTATAGGGTCCACAAGCTAAAAACAGGGGCCATAATCCATGAAGTTTCGATACGATACATGCCAATATCGAAAGCAGTCAAGATCTTATGGGGATAAACCTACATTTCAAGTTTTGTCAAAATTGGATAAGAATTGTGACCTAAATGGTGGACCGACGGATGTCCAGACAGACAGGGGCGACGGCATAATACGTCCACATGAAAATGTTGGCGTATAACAATGTGGTAAGTCAGACATCATTTCTCCATGTCACGAAAAAAAAGGGTGTGCCCGAAATCATGCCAGCTGCATAGATAAAAGACAGTGGGCTCAATTACTCAACTCCCAAAAAAGACATGGCATCAGTCTATGAAGAGAAAGCACAGCAGATCTATGCACAATAAGCACCAATACTAAATACAACACACAGGGGGTTTTGAAAGAAGGGTAGCCTTTTCCATATGCAACTCAGTAGACTTATTTAGTTCTGTATATACTGTTTAAATGGTGTTTAGTAATTGAACACATTAAATTAAACACAATAGTAATAATATGGAAAACAATTATTGAATTTTTATTTGGATCAGGGCTATGTCTCCACAATGATTCTCTTGTCGTTTCAACTTCTATAATAGTTAATATAGTCAAGTGCTTGTGTATAATTCATAATATGAAGCAGATCAATGCTCCCTTATACATGCACCACGTAGATTGATATCAAAAGGTATGTAAGGGTAGGCATTGTTTACTGGTTACATTGGGGAGCACAATATAGGAAACTTCATGCTTGGCCGTCATTATAAAATATTTCATAAAAGTCTCTGCTGTACTGAGTCATACCTTCAAAGAAATGTTATTGATAACCATGTATGAATATATGGTTCTATTTCTCAACCAATGTGATTCTTTGATCATCAATGCTTGAAATGTACATGGTGTATTGGATATACCAAACAGTATTCTGTTTTTTTTAGTACCCTTATATACTTTCTTTGATTCATTTATTAGTTATGCCTGTATAGTAGAATGTTTTAAAAACAAACAATAATTGTATATAACAACTTGTAGGTAAAGAATGCAACCTTTCCAAAAATAAAAATTGTTGACGATAACTTGTATGCGTGCAACAATTCCACTGACACCATGGAAGTAAATATTCATAATTTTTCAAAATGTTTATGGCAGTCTTGCTTGTATCAACAAACACATGTATTTAGCAAATTGCACAAATATTTACAAATGTAGTTTACTGTTTACATTAATATTTTAATTAATGGGTTATATGGACTACCACCAGGTTTTAGTTTTCACCAGATTTACATATTGAAGTATAAGGGGGTTAACTTCTTTACTGTTCTCCACCAATTAATTAGACTAACGAAGAGAGCTATGAGGGATACCGCCTACTCTTATTTCAAATTCCAATGTGCATGCCAATATATATACACAAGACCTTGGGATTTCTTTCCATTGGAACGATTAGACACATTTATCCAGCACCTGGGGAAACCATGCTGGAAAATCATGAGATACTTCTCGGCTAACACTGATATCAAATACTGAGGCCTTCTGGATTGTGAGCCACTCAGGCTTTGTATCATTTAAAAACTAACACCTGATCAGCAATATAACACTTTAGATAAGCTTGTACATGTAGTATTACTCAACTCCGTTCAGGAAAGTAAACAGTTTTAAACCAGAATCTCATTATCTAATCTATACAGAATAAAGGCAATTTAAAACTATATGACAATGGGAACCCAATATACAGTATTTCGATGATTCTCAATGAATTTGTCAACAATGATGGTTAGAAACTAACCATTAAAATTAGTTTAGAGCTAAATATGCCTATCGCAAGTCTTTCTACAAGCTTCAAATAATATAGAACTTATTAATTTGACATTTTTTCATACAACAAGCCCAAAATCAACATTCTAGACCCTTGCATGGCCTGGATACTGCTTAGATTTAAACAGTCATCCATTTAATACTCAAATCAATAAATGGCTGACCAAGATAACATTTATAATAATAATCAAGGGTATCGTATGTATTGAGAATATTACTTGATAATTGAGACACAAAGAATGACTAACTCTTTATTAAAATCTTTATTAAAATCTTTATTAAAATCTTTATAAATACAGAAACTCCTGCTATAACAGCGAATAAACTACACGATACCCGAGTTTTAGTGATGGAACTGATGAAAGAACGTAATAATCAAAAGATCAGATCGTTGGCCATTTCCATTGATAAGGCATCAAAATACAGCTAATGGATCTTTAATGAATACACAATACAACCAAGGTGACTTGGTCATGACACGTCCCTCAAAATTTAATGAACTGTCAACAATAAGACACTATATTTGCCTTTTTATTACAATAACACAGCTCTGATCTACAAAGATTATGTGTAGTCATTAGGTTTGGACTTTGTAAAAATCTATCACCACTAATGGAGTTTTCCTTGGTAACAGCATGAGTGCCTGTAGGTGTCATCTTGCTCGGAAACAAAAGAACTGTGTTTATTAGCCAAATGTCAGGATAATCTATGTTTAGGTGACACCGTTTTGGATACAGTCTTACTATCTTTTAGGTACTGTTATATTGACAGGAAATTCAAATGAAAAAAGGTTTAATGTTTTGCAAATGCTAGGTGCCCACTATCATGATTCATGTTACAATTGAAATGATGGTTTCAATCGTGCATTAATCGTGATGATGCTATCAGGTATTATCATACATTGAGTTCAGTCTTAACAATTGTGTTTGTCGTATCGAAACACATCCGAAAGTATCTGCACGTACCACATCGTGGATTCAATAGGGGCAATCCTATTGTAATGCATCGCACAACAGAGGGAATCTGGTGTAAGAGGCAAATTTTGCCTACACAGCCGTGCTACCGCATACACTATGGACATTTTCATTAACTCTGTTGTGTTTTGGCGACATGAAATTAAATGAAACAAGCCAACAGTGAGGCTGATGTCCCCCGCCGAAATCCCAAATTAAATAGATGACACATATATTAATTAATCGCACATTTAATTTTTTCAAATGTATCGAGCAATCAAACTGTACACAAAGTGTCATCCAAAAGTGTTTTATAAAGAAAAATGCTAAAACCGACGAGAAAAATGAAAATGTAACCTAGTTAGGGGGAACCTTAAGGCAGACAAAAGGGCCCCTCTGGCCAAGGGAAAGGGCCCTTGTGTCTGAGTCAATCGTTTCTATACACTGTTACTGTCGGATCCATTACTGAATGAGAATGCAGTCATTGTATTGGCATAAAAATCATCAAAGTATCAACCAATCAAATTGCTTATCTCTGCCTACCCTAAGCAGAAAATGCTCATCTTCGAACTCCATCAAGGCATGGACCTAATAAGCATACACACCAATTTTGAACATTTTAACTCAATTAGAAGGAGAGTTATTGTGTTCCAAAGTCTCGGCAAATCAAACTGATTATCGATCTGCTTAACCTGAGCAGAAAATGCTCATTATCGATCTTAGTCAAGGCATTACTGTAATGAAACTATACACCAAGTTTCATCACTCTCACTTAATTAGAACTAAAGTTATCGTGTCCCAAAGCATCAACCAATCAAATTGCTTATCTCTGCTTACCCTAAGCGGAAAATGCTCATCTTCGAACTCCATCAAGGCATTGACCTAATAAGCATATACACCAAGTTTGAACATTTTAACTCAATTAGAAGGAGAGTTATTGTGTTCCAAAGTCTCGACCAATCAAATTGCTTATCGCTCTGCTTACCCTGAGCAGAAAATGATCATTATTGAACTTAGTCGAGGTATTACTGTAATGAAACTATACACCAAGTTTCATCACTCTCACTTAATTAGAACTAAAGTTATCATGTCCCAAAGCATCAACCAATCAAATTGCTTATCTCTGCTTACCCTAAGCGGAAAATGCTCATCTTCGAACTCCATCGAGGTATTGACCTAATAAACACATACACCAAGTTTGAACATTCTAGCTCAATTAGGAAGAGAGTCATTGTGTCCCAAAAAGTGTGACGGACAGTCGGACAGACAGACAGACAGACAGGCGGACAGGCGGACAGACAGACGGACGAACCCATTTTAATAGTCCCCCAACTTTCTTCGAAAGGCAGGGGACAACAATGTTTATGTCCTACTGTTCTGCACCAACTGGGCCAATAAAGATGAGCATACGCCGGTGAACTATGAGGAAAATTTTCCTAAACAGTGTAGCTACGGCCTACTCTTAGCAAAATGTTTGGTGTATGCTCATCTTCATTTGGCCACTCGGTGCAGAAAAGTAACCCTCTTCTGATTAACATGAAATGTCCTCCTATAACTTTAATAAGTAAATACGACTGTTTCCATTAGCCCAGTCAGAACAGAACAGTAGGATGTTTAGTCTCATTTAATTATATTTAACCAAATAATAACACCTTCGCAATTTGACCACAAATGCGTAAAGAGCTTTTATTAAGGAAAAAGAAGAAGTCCAGCTGATTACTCAATATGAGAGCCTAAAATATTGTTTTCGTATAGGGTTCGTATGATCAATCCTGAACAAAACAGAAAAAGAGAAATTTTACGTCCAACAGGCATCAGTAGTACTGGAAGGAAACCAGAGAAAAACCTAATCTGAAAATGACATAGTTTGTCATCCTTACCGCCCCCTCTCTCTCTCTCTCACAATACTCTGATGCAACCTGGCAATATACAGGCAAATAAACAACCTTATCAAATACAATGGACTCTATATTATCTTCCACACAGAAACATGTTTCTATTTTAAACATCAGAGATTACAGCATTCCCGCATCCATTCTAACTCCGTGCACTTAATCACAATTTCCATTTGATAACAATAATTCCTTGTCAGCTTGATAGATGGTTTCTGGATTGCCTTCTGATCGTTTAGTAAATCTGTTCAAGTAAATTATCTCCTTTCAAACTTATGAGAAAATCGTAATAATATATATTACTGTTTGTATTAAAGACCTGATTCGGGACTCGACTCAGTACCAGGGTCAGAATTTGGGACTAGACTCGGACTCATGGTGAGGTAACGTGGGAATCGACTCAGACCCAAGGTCCTGCTACTTCTTTCCAGGTTAACTATTGGTATCAAAACAACAGCCATACATGAAACTATAATTATGTACATTGTAAGTGAACAGAAAAGAAATGAAATAAAGTGGGGTTTAGCGTCCTACTTTTCAGCTCCAATAGTAAGTGCAGGGGGACGGCTATGAGATAAATTTTGCCTGGACATCAGCACTATGGCCTACTGTTATTTTTTAAATCCAACTGTCAAGGGTTCTTTTCCATGCACACCAATGTGTACATGGGGCCTTGTTTTTTTGTTCCATCCCAAAAACTCCTTCCTGCTCAACAGCACTTTCTCAGCCAACAATGGGAGCGAACACAGGACCAGAGGGTTGCCAAACCCATATCATACTCAATGAGCCAACAAAATGAAGTGAATCTGACATGAAAAAAATAGGGGATAGGGGGTAGTATGTAACAAATATATGAGTGAAGAGATAAATATCAATTGTCTTTCTATAAGCGTTTTTTAAAAGTATTTCATACAGAATATGAAACACATCAATATATTTTAAATGGCAGACTGAACATAAGTAGTCTTCAATTCGTAATATGTCCTGCATAATATTTTCATTTCCATTTGTCTGTCATTGAATCAAGTGGCATATTCTTGATTCCTAACTTGTTGGTTTTCCCTGGGTTCTCCTTTTCCCTCCCACTGCTATGCACAATCGAATTAATGAAATAACAATTGACCATATTATGTTAGTACCGAAATGACCTAGTTTGTGTTGAGTGGCCATTTAACCTTATTTCTCCCACTTATATAATTTTTGTATTAAAAGTTAATTTCAATTTCTACATGTATGTCTTATTTGTATATTACTTTATTATATCATTTATGTATCTTACTTTGAAATGTGCACAAGTGGGCATTTAGTAAGGACAGCTGTGTGCTATAAAGTTTACAAAAGAAAATGTAACTTACCCCTCCATAGTTTTTGAGCAATGTCACTCGGAAATATATCTTTCAGTAACTCAACGTTCTTCTTCTTCTCTTCTTCCACAGCTTTCGTTGCAAGTTCAATGCTTTGTTTCAGGGAAACCATGCGTTTTTTCAGACCATCCTGAAATGTAATACTATCTTATTATAAAGAATAACACATCTATGAGAGAGAGAAAAGCGACCCAAATCCTTGTCATGTACACATGTACAAGCAGGGAATCGAAACCACACCACTTGACTCAATGACAGACCTTATGATCTAAAGCACATTAGAGAGATGGTGTTATGTATAATGTCCACTTGTCCCAAACTAGGAGGGAGTAAACTGGAAGACCCTGATATAACCCATGAGGTTGGACAGGCAATCCAACTCCTTGTCACGTACAAGCGGGGAATTGAAACCATACATTTTGACTCGAAGACAGACCCTACAATATAATGTCCCCCTGTTACACCAATCAGTCAACCAAACGCACAATTAATCAAAAGACACTGGCATAAGTGACATATCACTGTTATAAAAAACAAAACAATTCCTTTCCTATTGATTTAAATATCATGAAATAAAGAAGCAGATTGCAGATAATTATTCAATAATTTTAATAAACCACAATAAATGATGACTAATATGTCAAATTAGCACAAGAAAAGAACAACATCCTTGACTTATTATAATTATAGATTTTCTTTGAACTTGTCGATAAGATCTTTTTAATAATCATCGTGATATTTTATTTTAAAAAGGGGGTAAACCGGACGTCACGCTTTCTAGAGACAATAACAGAATCAATCGCACAGTCAAATCAAATCAAAAGATATGTCGTACTTTTGAATTAATAAGATCGGCATGTGACTTGACAGGTGGAATGGTCACGTAGAACAAATACTAATAGTTTTAATGGAATCATTATCACATTCATGGTTGTAATCTCTGCATGACTTCTATACAAATTAATTATAATTGCCCAACTAAGGAAATTGCTGACTTGGCTGTATCATAAGGTCTGTCATTGAGTCAGGTGGCATGGTTTTGATGCCCGGCTTATACATGAAAAGGAGTGAGGTCACCTCTCCAACCTCATTGGCTTTCTATGGTTCATCCGATTAGCTAACACTGCTAGAGACTTCTACAGGGCAAGCAAATTATTGAAAAGAAATGAACCAGATGTTAGTCTCAAATGACTTAGTTTGTGTCGAGTGGGTACTAAACCCCATTTCTCTCTAGCCAAAAGGAGAAATATTCACCTTGCACAGTGTATAATTTTATAGAGATATCTTATCAGAGTTTAAAGTGACAGTCATACAAGGCAAGAGAACAATGCAGAACTGTATATTATAAATAAGAAGGTGAATTTGATTGGCTTTTAAAGGGGCAGGGGGCGGGGGTGGGTGGATGGCCGAATGTTTTGCACGTCTGTCATTGAATCAACTGGCTATACTTCAATTCCATGGATGTACGTGACAATGAAAAGGGTCGACTGTCCAACCTCATAAGTTTTCTATGGGTCATCTGGTTTCCTTCCTATGCCAAAGAACCCAACACACAAGATATTCATTGAAATGAAATTGAATCATATGTTATTCCCGAAATGACTTATTTTGCATTGAGTGGATGTTAAACCCTGTTTTTTCGTAAATAACAACCAAGAATAATGAAAGAGAAGAATGTAGAACTGCATATAAGGGTATCTTTGATCAGAATAACAAAAATTAATGGAATGAAATGAGGTTTCATTTCCAGGGTGCCCCAAAAAAGGATGCTAATCTTTTAAACATGCTAGTATTCTGCAGTTACCGGACTAAAAAAAATATGCTATGTAATATCTATGAAGGGAATTTAGCCAGGACGGTGGCATTTCCACCAACTCTACATGTTCTGTGCTAATACTGATGATCCCCATGTTGTTACACAGGGATGAGAGAGAGAGAGAGAAATGGGATTTAACCTCCACTCAACATAAACTAGGTCATTTCGGGACTAACATATGGTTTAATTTTATTTCAATAATTCGCTTGCGCACAGGGGTCTTTAGCAGTCGGAGGAAACCAAAGTACCCACAGAAAACCCACGAGTTTGGACAGACGACCCAACTCCTTGCCACGTACAACTGGGGATTTGAAACCACGCCAGTACACAGGGATGAAACATGTAAATACTATCTGTGTGTGTATGTGTTGGTGGAGGAATGTAAACTGTGTGCATTATTTCACTTTAATACAAAAGCTATAATGTTTTGCTTAATGTTGAAATATAGCAATAGATGTCGCAAGTGATGGAACCGAAATAAAGCAGCAATTATCACTATCATTAATAAGGCGAAATTATTGTCAAATATTGTGTAAAGTTAAAATCACTGTCACTCAAACTAAAAATGTAACCTTATATTTGTTTGTCTGGTGTACACAGTAGTCGTGAATCAAACATTCAAATGATTTTATCGCTCACAAAAAGGATATTTAATGATTTTATCTAAAAAACTACTATTGAATAGAGTAATCACGTTATCATTGTATGAAACTTTAGAATCCTACGGTTACTTGATGTTTTAATACTTGATGTTGATACTATGATATTTATAGAGCTTGGTAACTCAACACCCGGAGAAAACCCACGAGGTTGGTCAGGGCAATCTACTCCTTGTCACGTACATGTACAACTATGGAATCGAAAAGATTGACTCAATGACTGGCCTTATGATACAGCATGCACATGCTAATCATTTAGCCATCCAACACCCCATGTTCAAGTGGTGAATCGAAACAATACCCCCTGACTTAAAGCTGAATAATGACAACACATCATTCTCGATTGGACTTAAAAACACTCATCACAACTTTAAATGTTTATCCTTCTAGAGCTTGACAACTCAAGTTATTATTAGTTATACTCCAATTGAAAATTTTATGAATGTTTCAATAATAAGACAAGAAATTGTGGCTAGAATAAATCACCACAGTAACGATTGACAGGGTCAAGTCAATCACAACCACAGCAGAATTAACACCACTATCATGTACTTATGGTCTAGACGAAACAGTTTATAAAAACATTTGTTTGTGTTTAAGCGTCCAGTAAAAATTGATTTCTGATATAAAACTGTTGCTTTTCGCATGTTTTATACTTCCAGACCATATTGTCTAACATACGGTACTGGAAGAACATGACTTACTTGACACTATCATTTTGTCTTTTTTCACATAATTAGACATGTACCCCATCATGCATTTAAGTACGTTGAGTAGACAATTTTCTTATTTAGTTTTGTAAAAGCAAAATCAATGTTAGTACATAAATAGGAAAATATTGATTTTGTCAAAAAAAAAGAGCTGAAGTAAATTACAAAGATAGGTTGGCAGGCAACAAAAAATACACCCACAGCATCTATAAGTCGCCTGAGTAGCCCATAACTATTGTCACTTTTTTATTTTGTATAATGTAATGGGAGCATGTGCAAAGAGGTTGAGAGGAGGTTTAATGTCCAATCAACACAAGTTAGGTCATTTTAAAACTAACATATGGTATAATTTCAATAATTCAGTTGCACATTGGGGTCTTTAACACAAACTAGGTCATTTTGGGACTAACATATGGTAGGGGTCTTTAGTAATGGGAGGAAATTGTAGGACCCAGAGAAAACCCGCCAGATTGAACAGACGACCCTACTCGTAATATACAAATGTAGGACTGGTGGCATTACACTATACCCCTTTCATTTATGGGCCCAACCCGTACAATGGCAGTTCAACAAATATATGTTTTTAAATAAAATGATTATCTTACCTGTGCCTTTGTCTGTTCTCCCACGAGTATAACATCTCTCGTAGCATCGTGTATAGGTATATCAGATATATATATACCTTTACCTATCAACTCATCTAACTTCTCCACACTTGGAGAACCCAGATATAACAACGTATTCGTCTCCTGCAGATGTAACATCTGACCCTTTAGTTCCATATTCTGTACAAAATAAAAACATTTAAATCTCTCAGTTGGAAGCGAAACAATTGAAAACCAAAGCTATATTTGACAGATATCTAGCAAGAATGAACAGGCCTTGATCTAAATCTTATATAGCGTATCTTTAAACTTCAGAAAGGTTAGGGTTAGAAGAAGGAATATAATATATGTAATCCACAATTCTATTAAATTTTAGGTACATGTCCAAGACTCCAAAGAACGGTTTACTTAGAGGCACGATTTAAATTGTTGTAAATCATTATATTTTTAAATCTAAAACATAGCTTTATAATTTTGAATGTGAAGGTACATGTATTTCTGATGCCATTAAAGGTGTGTGGGTGTGTGTGTGAGAGATAGAGAGAAAGAGAGAGAGAGAGAGAGAGAGAGAGAGAGAGAGAGAGATTTTTACCTCCACATGACACTTGTGCGTGGGAGGTGTTTGTCGCATAATAGCAGCGAATCAAAACTATCAAACTTGACTCAATGACAGACGTTTTACACCAACATGCATGCATTCACTCTTTGGCCACCAAACCCCCATATCTAAAGCACAATTATACTAGATACATAATTCAGAGTCTACTCAACAAATGTCAAGACATGTAGACTTTTTCATTAATAAATACTAAAAAAAACTTGTTAATTACTATTACTGTTCATAATTACTGTTCATAATTACTGAATGATGTTTCCATTGACAAGGCTTTTTTATATTAATCAATGAACGTAGGGAATCCACGTTGAAAAGCTATTCAATATTTAATAAACAGTAATTATATTCCATAGAATTGTAATCTGTGTATATCCAGTTCAATTACATATGTATTAATTTGTTTAAAGGGCCAATCCCGATTATATTTTGGAGAATAAAACTTGTTAATTGTGTTAAAATCCCTTAAAATCCTCTACCTATGGGCCAAGTAACTAACTCAATCCATGTGATAGATTTCAAACAACTTAAACCTACCAATCTTCACCTGGAAATGGAGACCCGTGTCCCAAGCTATATTATGCGGTGTCTGGATAAAACCAGACCTTTAGTTTATAAAAACAATGTGTTAGTAAAATTAACCTTTCATTATCAAGTACCACACATGTGTCATTGACTGTCTATATGCCTCGAAAGGCACAACAATAGATTATCATGTTACGCAACTAAAAAATTAACCCTAAGGATAAAAATGATTACGTGTCTGGATAAGCATTTTTGACGTTCATGTCCAAATGATTCAATATTTTGAGGTGAAATTTTGAAACAAGGTAAATACATCATACATGTACCTCTATATTTTGGCACTTAAATTTCATACAAATTCAGACTTTATTTTTGAGACTCTGTCCAAACCACATAGTTACATAATTTCATTCAATAGAATTGTGAACTGTGTATTTCATAGAATTGTATGCTGTGAGGGGATCACGGTGGCTAAGAGGGTAAGACGTCGGCTCGCTAGCCTAGAGTTTGGGTGTTCGATCCCTGCATTGGCCAAAAAAGTTCATCCAGATTTTTCGACAAGGTTTCCTCCTGTCAGTGATGCAGGACGGACGGCCTTATAAAGATAGCTGTCTAGTTGTTCAGATGGGACAAAAAAACGAGGTCCCACGTGCACATTGGTGTGCATGTAACAGATCCCCTGGCAGTTGGAATTTGATATAAGAGTAGGACGTAGCCCTGGGGCCAAATTTCTGGCAGTTGGAATTTGATATAAGAGTAGGCCGTAGCCCCGCTGCCCAGGCCAAATTTCCCTCATAGAACACTGTATGGTGCATGCACATCTTCATTAGCCCAGTTTAGGAGCAGAACAGCAGGACGGTAAACACCATTTCATTTCATTTGTATGCTGTACAGTAATTGTATTCCGTAGATTTGGGTCAGTTTAATTACAATAAGCCAGCAAATTGTTTTTATGGAATGTTCCTCTCTTTAAGGTAAAAACATTATATATTTCATAGATTTGTCCTCTTTCCAGTTCAACTACGATTACTAGATTGTTTTTTCTTTTGTTTTTTTTTTGATTACAATAAATAAGTTGTGTCCTGTCTATTTCCACTTTAATTACTTGTACTAAATTGTTTTTATGGGATGTTGCTCCCTTTAAGGTAAATAAATTATGTATTAAACTCATAAACCTTGTAAATAATTGATTATTTATAGTAATAATAGGTTGTATGATTATTGTTTGATTATAATATAGTACAGTAATATGTTGTAATATCTCCAGGGAGTTAAATAATGGACAATATAAATAGATAAGCTGTGATGATGGTAAATATTCATCTACATGTTAATCTGTTGCTTGACTAGGCACCTTGAACATTCCTGATATAAATCAACTTGGTGTGATTACACTGGAAATGAAATGGGGTTTAATGTCCTACTGTTCTGCACTGACCGAGCTAATGAAGACAGGCACAATATGTCATAAATTGTGCTATGAGGGTAATTTGGCTTGGACTGCGGTTCTGCAGCCTACTCTTATACCAAATTCTTTTACATGCACGCAAATCTGTAGACTGGGCCTTGGTTTTTGGGACTGCGGTTTTTCATTCCTATAAATTGTCCCTTGCCAGGTCTGCCATTCTGCACCACTGACAAAGGGGAACGATGCAGGAAAATCATGATGAACTTTCTCAGCCAACATAGGGATCGAACACAGGGTCTTCATGCTAGCCAGCCAATATCTTACTCACTGAGCCACTGTCGCTCCCAATTACAATGTACCAATCAATCTGTATGTTTCCATTTAAGGTAAAGGGGCATTTGTGTTGAATTTTTCCTAAATTTGAAAACTATTCTTGAAATAAACTAACATGTATGTCCCACTACAATGGCCAAATGAATCTGTAGGTTTGGGGGAGTTTTTCACACCACAATACTGAATAGAAATTAGATTTAGAAAAATTCTCATGAGAAATTTTACAATTTATAGTTTTTCAGGATAAGAGTAAGGTACAGAAAATAATAACATTCCACTCGAGTACAACTGTTTCTAAAGCAGCCGACGCCACTTAATTAGTTTTGATTGAGCCAAACATTCTAGCTGAGGGTCAAGTGCTCCCTGACCGCTCAACTACAACTGATATCAATGAATAAATTTTGATTTGAGCCCAATACATTCTAGCTGAGAATCCACTGTGGTCCCCCTGACCACGCGACTCTGCACTATGGCTTTTCTATAACACCTTATGCCTCATGCCTAACAACAATTGTTTCTAGAACACCTGATACAACATCTGATTAGCTTTGATACTCATGAGTTTTATAATTAAAATGGAACTTACCTGTACTACGTTTCTGGAACTTGTTGATAACGATTTGGTCCTGAGAATAAAGCTAGAATTGACACGCGACAAGATGGCGGAAAAGCTCATTTTCACCTGAGGTCTTCCAATTTCGAAATATGTAGCAATATGTCGTCCATGCGCAGCAATGTGAGGTCCAATCATTTTAAGTAAAGCTGTTCCTAATTGGATGATATTTAATTGGTCGTCGAAGATGACGTGAAAAGGGAAAGATTTACAGAATGTAGCCACTCCTATTTTACTATTGGACGGTTCACTTGAAAGAGTTTCTTGGTTTGAACACATTTTACAGTGATTATTGTTGTTGTTTGTGCATGTGCTGATGTAGAAGATATGATGTTGGGACGTCTGGTTCAAACTGCCGGAAATTTGGATTTCAACTTCTAATGAAAACAAAACACTGGCCACAGATTCAACTATTCCTGCCACAAACGCTAATATCCTCCTCCGCGGCGAGTAGTAGTGCAGCTGAATTTTATTTTTTTCGTACTCACAACGAAATGATGGTAAATGAACGCCTTCAAATTTCGGCTGCGTTTTCAACAATTCCTGTAATCCGTCCAAGTTACTGAATAACTCCATCATATTACTGCCGAGCATGCGCAAACACTTTCCATATTCCTCGAATACCAGTTTGAAATATTCTCTTCCTAAAGACCTCAGAAATATTTCTATTTCAGTTTCTGTAATAAAAAAAAAATAGCACTTTAAAATTGATAGTATTCACCAAGTCACAAAAAAAACCCCAAATACCTAGTTTTATGGTTACAATTATGGCCACACTGGATTAAAGGTCCAGTAACACAAACTAGGTCATTTTGGAAGTAAAACATGGTTCAATTTTTTTTAAAGATTTTGCTTGAACTTAGGGGGACGAAACCAGAAGACTGAGAGAAAACCCATGAGGTTGGACAGGCGATTCTACTCCTTGTAAGTGAGGAATCGAAACCATGCCACTTGAGTCAAAGACAGACTTTGTAATTTCACACCCACTAGACCCCTTTTGGCTAAGAAAAAATGGAGCTAGTTATGTAACCATGAAAATAGGTATTTTCTTATTTCGCCCTTATGGAAAAAGACACTTTTACAATTGAAAATATCTGTCCCAAAGTTGTCATAAGGTTTACTAATCAGATAAAATTGTTAGAAATCAGGCAGTATAGTATAATGTTCTATCGCTAAGTTAGGCAGTACTCTAAGTAATGCTGTTATCCTGGCATAATTGTCTGCATTTCTTTTGAATGCCTGTCAGACTATAGTTGGTGTCGAAAAGTACAACAGTAATCCCATCAATTTTATCTACAATTATGAACTTCAAATACAAATTCAATTGTGGCATTTTAAGTGTTTCTTTTTATTTTATGTAGCTATTTTCAAGTTATGTATTTTTTTACATCATACAAAGACTTCATCTGTTTCCTAATATAATTGTCATAAGATTTTATCAATATTCACAAGATTCAGGATATGAAAGGAAATAATAATTGCACAACTGCAAGATAAGTGATAACAGAAACAAATGTCTTTATCCAAGAAAATCATAGATTATAAACAATAACAAAGAAATGATAACAAAGACTGTCTTTATTATCAATATAAATAGATAATGAAAAAATTAAACTCAATATGTGAAATCTAAATCTAGCAGCCAGTCTTTATTTTGGCTTTAAATGTTATAAACATACTTAGTTTCGAACTATTTAGACATTAATTCACATAACAAGCCTGAACCTAATTCTATAGATCATTGGATGGCTGAGATTAAAATGGATTTTAACATTTACACGATTAGAAAATTTAATGATAAAATGGATAATCAAGATTACACTACATCTTCAAACAGCCATAACTTCTCACAGATAAGGTAATTAGAATGAAATTTTCAATAATCATATCAATTTTTCATTATCTATATAACACTATAAACCGCAGATTGCCTCGTTCGGCATTTCTGTCCAAACGAGGTAAAACAAATGCCTCGTTGTCTGGAGTTCCAAAACGAGGTTTTTTCAAATTACCCTGTTTTTGGAACGAGGTATTTTGTTCAGAACGAGGCTTGTTAAAAATGCCTCGTTTACTAAACGTGGTTTTTTCAAGATAGTTATTAGCAGTATTTCCTATCAGCGAATTTGTAAAAATTAAAATTTATGTTATTTAATACGAAAATAAAACCAGTCCAAACTATGATATTATAATCAGAAAAATAGACAAGACAAGAATACACGCCATAAATGTAGGTGTAAAGCAACATCAGCTACCTTGATTGATTTATTGGCCCAATCAGTTATAGGTGTTAAGAAACAACTGTGGTGTTGTGGCAATTTTTTGCACAAAATATTATTGGAGCAAAATTACATAAACGCGCAGCGATGAATTTGTTGACTTATACCAATTAAATGGGAAATAAAGTACAGTTGTTTCTTAACACCTATAGTCAAGTTATTTCATTTATTTCCAATACGCCAGTTGATTTATTTATATTTATTGTAAAAAATAACTTGACTATTATAGCATCGACTGCTTCTGTCGAAACCCCATAACATTGCACAAAATATTATTGGAGCAAAATTAGATAAACGCGCTGCGATGAATTTGTTGGCTTATACCAATTGTCAATTAAATGGGAAATAAAGCACAGTTATTTCTTAACACCTATAGTCAAGTTATTTCATTTCTTATTTCCAATACGCCAGTTTATTATTTATATTTATTGTAAAAAAATAACTTGACTATAGCATTGACTGTTTCTGTTGAAACCCCATAACATTGCACAAAATATTATTGGAGCAAAATTACATAAACGCGCAGCGATCAATTTGTTGGCTTATACCCATTGTCAATTAAATGGGAAATAAAGCACAGATGTTTCTTAACACCTATAGTCAAGTAATTTTTTTACAATAAATATAAATAATAAACTGGCGTATTGGAAATAAGAAATGAAATTATATGCTTTTTTGATTAATAAGAATGGATTATTTGTTGTATTTAGACCAGATAAACACTAATTTGTTGTCTGCGATATCAGTTAGGTGTAAAACTATTGCAGACACATAGCTACCTTGATTAATTTATTGGCCCCAATAAATTGCCACAACACCACAGTTGTTTCTTAACACCTATAACTGATTGGGCCAATAAATCAATCAAGGTAGCTGATGTTGCTTTACACCTACATTTATGGCGTGTATTCTTGTCTTGTCTATTTCTCTGATTATAATAACATAGTTTGGACTGGTTTTATTTTCGTATTAAATAACATAAATTTTAATTTTTACAAATTCGCTGATAGGAAATACTGCTAATAACTATCTTGAAAAAACCACGTTTAGTAAACGAGGCATATTTACCAAGCCTCGTTCTGGACAAAATACCTCGTTCCAAAAACAGGGTAATTTAAAAAACCTCGTTTTGGAACTCCAGACAACGAGGCATTTGTTTTACCTCGTTTGGACAGAAATGCCGAACGAGGCAATCTGCGGTTTATAGTGTAACAAATGAGAAAGTTTGTTTGTTTTAGAATTGGGTCATAAAAATTATTGTTACAATAATAAACAGTCTTGATTATTCATTCTAACATTATATTATCAAATTGCCATTGTAATCCAATCCATAAAATATCATGACCATCCAATGGTTTAGAGAGTTGATTATGGGTCAGGTGAAAATGAAATGAAATGGGGATTAAAGTCCTACTGTTCTTGTCATGTGAATAAATGTCTAATCAATAACTTATTTAACATTTAAAACCAGACAGAAGATCTGCAATAGGCAGATTTAGCAGATTATTATGTAGCATACAGAGGAGTTGAATGGCCGAACATTTAGGACGTGCACACTGTATCATAAGGTCTGTCCTAGAGTCAATTGGCATGGATTTGATTTCCCAGCTGTTTGTGACAAACAGTTGGGTCGTCTGTCCAACCTTGTGGGTTTTCTCTGGGTCCTGCGATTTCATTCCCACTGGTAAAGGTCCTAATGTGTAAGCGAATTATTGAAATAAAATTGAAAAATTTGTCCCAAAATAACCTAGTCTGTGTCAATTGGAAGTTAAACCCCATTCCTCCATCTCTTTATTATGTAGCATACAGTGTATTCTGGATAATGTTTATGATTACAACAAATAACAGGAATAGATAGATATATAGACCTAGTTGATAATTTCCATATTTAATTCATATACCCATTTTGTAAATGTCAACAGTATTTCTCAATAATTACTTGTCTCCGTATATTCGATAGAAACAAAAAGCCAAACATCCATGATAAGATTAGAACCATGATGTCTAAACATCGTTTGTCTTCTCGCTAGCCTGGAAGTTGTGTGTTCGATCCCTGCATTGGCGATGAAAGTTTATCCAGAATTTACGGCGTAGATCCCTCGTCAGTGATGCAGGACGAAAGGCCTGACAAGGACAGCTCTCTAGTCATTCAGAGGGGACGAAAGAAAAACTGAGGTCATTGGCATGCACATAAAAGATCCCTTGACAGATGGAATTTTATATAAGAGTAGATCGCAGTGCCGCTGTCAGGGCAAAATTTCCCTCATAGCACACTACATGTTCAGAGCAGAACAGTAGGACGTTAAACTCCATTTCATTTCAATTCTTCTTCATATGAAGATGCATGTATTTTACAACTTCATCCAGCTTAATCACTTATTCAAATGTATGACAGACTTTCATGTATTACGAGGCCTTGTTGTTAGGTCCCACGGCCATGCTGAACATGCAGGTTTTGTGTCAATAGTTTGAACATGTTGCAGTAGAATGCATTGTCTTACAAGGCAAGGAGTTCAAAGCGTTGATTAGTACAATGTCAAAGTGAATTTCAAAATTGAGAACATGTAGTTGGCAAAATTTTTATTTTTGTTACCTTGTTATTTTTTCTAGCTACGAATAATAATAGAAGATCAAATACATTTTGTTTCTCAACCAGATATAATTGGTTGTTTTTTTAAGTGTGCATTCAACTGTGTACAATGGAGGGTTATTCAGTGTGCACTCAACTGAGAAATATGAGCTGTCTTTTTCGTTTGTAATCAATGTGCAATATGGTTTGTCTTATCACATGTAGTGTGAACCTAGGTATAGTAATTCAGTGTGCACTAAACCGGGTGTTATCTTTTGTAACTCAGTGTATACCCAACTGGGTATTATATATATATCATAATTCAGTGTGCACTAAACCGGGTGTTATGTATTGTAACTCAGTGTATACACAACTGGGTATTATATATATCATAATTCAGTGTGCACTAAGCTGGGTGGTATGTATTGTAACTCAGTGTATTATGGATTATTATTGAGTGTCCACCCCACTGGGTATTATGGATTTTAATTCAGTGTGCACTCAACTGGGTATTATAGGTTGTAATTAGTGTGCACTCAACCAGGTATTGCAGTAATTCAGTGTGCACTCAACTGCAGTATGGGTCATAATGCAGTGTGCACTCATCTGGGTATTATGGATAGTAATTCAGTGTGCACTTACTTGATATGTTGGCACATGTAGTAGTAAGAGATGTAAATTCTTCATCTTCTAAAGTTCGATGACGTAAACCAGAATCGCTAAAAGATACATTAAATCTATCGCCAGGATAGCTTGGTTGTTGACTGCAAAAAAAAAATATAAAGTCGATTGTATTTTGCTTCATCTTGATTGTTCCATCGGAGATCAGAAAACAAATAAACTTATTTTTCATTACATTAGACTTTAATCAGAATTAAATACCCTAACTAAAACATGTTATTACACTATGTACATCACTCCATGGTTTCCAGCAATTCCCACAAGTTGCGGTAATGAATGACTGATTTCGTTTACGAACATATAATACAGTCAAGAAGAGCAGATAATTCTGAGATTTACATTTAAATTTTCTAATCAGGGAACTGCCTTTGGTTTGTCAGTATTAATCAAGTATTGTTTTTTACATGTATGTATTGTCTGTTATATTTTGTCATTATTTGAAAATGACTATAAAGAATCCTAGTTGAAACATCACTCAGCAATAAACAATAATTGTAAATCCATAGAATTGTGACTTTTGTTTTACAGTGCAATTACTAAATGCCCTTGAAAAGTTCCTGGATTAAACGACAACTCGGGATGGATTACATCAAAATAAATGACTCCAAATCTGTATGTGGTCGCTCAAGAAGACTTCACAAAATTGGACATCTATTTTATCTATATTACTGATTCTTTTTGAAAATATATTTCAATTAAATTAAAGAAAACGATGGCTTACCTAAATTCATTTAAACTTTCTTTAGTCAGTAAATACTGTATAGATTTATATATAAAACCTTCCTGAAAAATACAAAAAAACATTAACTCCATTAAAATCTCATATAGATAACATTAGTTTTACCCAATGTGGTCTGGATCTTAACAACGACCTTTTGAATGGGACAAAAAATGAGATTGCGTGAACTAATTGGCGTGAACTATGTACATAAAATAAGATTTGGCAGTTGGAGTTAAGTTGTTCTCCGTGTACAATTTTCCGTAAAGCACACTGTTTGGCTGATTGTTTGTCTTTATTAGGATGTTAATTCCCCGACTTCCCTCATCCATAAATATCTTCTGGACTTTCTTCACCTACTACCATAGGTTGAGCGGCCTATCCATAACCGATAATAAATTGTTTGTCCGCAGTGTTTTGTATCCATTCTAGCGGACTATCTTTCTTAAGTGGCGGTCTCAACCAAGAAGCATATGGCCCCATTCCGTTATAACCAGCCAGTTTCTACTATTACATGATCGTTCCAAATAGCAATTCCGTTATCCCTTATTGTTGCTGAGCCGATCATGATTTCACGTGACACCCAATGTTCGGAGGAATTCGCGGAATCAACCGACGTGCTCCGAGTATAATTTGTAATGTGTGTGGGTTTTTTTTAAACTCTATATTTTTTATTGACGATGGCGTACACCACTGACAACGCACAGAGTATATTGACAAGGTGTTAAAGTAAAATATTTTTTGCTGAAAAAGACGTTTTCTTATAATATTAAATAGCTAAAAGGAAATAAAATAAAATCGGATTTAGTCTTGCGTTCTGTACCAAACTTGACAACGAGGACGGACATGGGCCATGCCCACATGGGCCATGCCCTTTCCCCATCCCGCACTTCAGATTCGATTTACCGTTAATTTTTCGGACACAAACATCATGCAGAGAATGAGACCTATATAGGCCTAGATTTATCGGCGTTCGCATAAATAATCCCTTGGCAGTTTCTATTTGATATAAAAGTAGGCCGTAGCGCCGCTGTCTGTACGAAAAGTCCCTCATCACACTTGGCAGTTGGAATTTGATATAAGAGAAGGCCATAGCGCCGCTGTCTGGGCAAAATAACAAACTTCATGACGTATGACCGTCTTCATTATACCAGTCTGAGCAGAACAGTAGAACGTTAAACTCAATTTCATTTCATTTCATTTTGCAAGTTTGCAAAAAAAAAAAAAGCCAATTTATTGTATTGCTATCTACATTTGAAGTCTCTGAATTATTTGTTAAAGTTCAATAGGTCAACACAAAGGATTTAAAGTAATCGATATGTAATTTATGAAATCGACTAAGTCAACAGATGACATACGTGTATATTTAACCTCCTAGTATCGTATCATAGTATCTAAAACGGTTGAGGGGATTAAACCGAACCCTCGGCACCCCTGCATAGTTTTGTAGCTACGTATTGAATATCGAATCGAAGTCCTTTATATTTTACCGTTTTGTTTTCAATCGTATTAATGATGGACAAGAACCGACAAGCAATGAAATAAAGTGGGTTTAAAGTCCGGCTTTTCTGCTCCGAGAATTGACAAGAGTCCGACTTTTCTGCTCCGAGAATCGACCAGAATTTGTCAAGAGCGCCCAAAGTATTGCAAAATGTGACTTACACGGATATCATTATGTTATACATATGTAATTTGTACAAAGCATACCCAAAATTCAAATACATTACTTTGGGTATATTGGCAGATTAGTAAGATCATTCGTTTCTAATAAGAACACACTGTATGTTACTAAATTTACGCTGTATGTCAACATCTAGCTCAGCTTTAGAACAGACACTAAGCTAGTTAACTGACATTTTGATTCCTCAATCCACGATTTAAGCCCAACCCACGCCATATACTTAGTGAATATTGAGACGAATTTATTTCGTTCCATTTAATAAAATAGAAAAAGTTTATTTAGTCTTTGTGTGTCCATGACAGATGTAAAATGGAGTAGAGTCGCATTACAAAATATTTTATTAATTTGTAGATTGGTGGCCATACATGACAGAGATCTATTCTCGAAGTAGATATATAGTACTTGGTGAGCAGAATGATTATCGATGAGAGGTAGCATTGGATGTCTCTCCCCCGTTTTCATAGCATGTAGTCGGCGCAGAACAATAGGACCTTAGAGTGTTAGACCCCATTTACCACAGCATTTACATGCCACAGACATATTTTATTATCAAAGCATAATATTAATATCCCTCGTCATCATTATAGTAGGTGCAGAAAAGTAGGACTTTACATCTCCGAGTCATGAAGGATCTACTCATTTAGGGAAATATTGGAGTCTTTCCCCATACCGTCGTGGTGCTGAATTTCCGCGCCAACCTATGGTGATATAGCTGACCCATTTCATTTCGTTTCAAGCCAGTAAAAATGTATAATATATTTAGCAACTGCTTTTCAATAATTAACATCCGCACGTGATCCAACGACATATTTTTTGACCCAAAATTCTTTTCTTTTTTATTTCAAAACCTTCCAATTTACAAAGTCTTCATGTTTGTAAGTCAGAGATCAAAGCGATCTGAAAATCAAACGAAATGAAGACTTTTAAGTTATATCGAAAAGGGGCTATAGAACATAATTTATGACCGTTCACTTCAAACTACAGGTACGAACAACGCGTTTCTATAACGTCTCTTTTTATATGACACCTGAACCATATTATTGTGTTGGGACATCGACAAGGTATGTAAAAGCAAATGCCCCACAAGTTACTGGAATCTAGCTTGGGGGTCATGACTCAGTATATTCACACTATTCAGTCTATTGTCAACCAAAATACCGTTAAAAGCCCTAGTTGTATTGTAGAATCATTATTATGCAAGTAGACTATAATTGGTTGACTGACCGATATATTGGTATATTGTGTAAAGAATTTTGTCAAACAGAACTGGTAGATTATCGTATTACAAGACTGCTAGGTAACACGGTACTACGAAAATAATTTCAGATATTACCGACGGCAGTTGACATTAGAGTTTGGGTTGGGTGTTTATGTTGCTCATGGTGTTTGTAACCTGTAGAGTTTCAGATTCCTTCATCAATCCAGTGTATTCCACTTCATTTTTTTCAAAAAAGAAAGACAAAACTAGAAGCCAGATATGCAGGACGAGAAACCATGAACTGCAGCTATTGGATTTGGTCAATTATACGCGATATCACCCTCGGTGAAAGCGGACGCGCGAGCGTTAAGTCCATTCTCCTGCAGGAACAATTATGATTTTCTAAACACTTTCGCTGTGTGTATTCATTTTCTTGGCGTTGTTGTTGTTGTTTCTGTACAATTAGATTGTAAAATGCCCTTAGCTCACCTCACCCTTTTGGTAGGTATGGAGCCATGGGATCGGTGGCTACGACCGGGTGGGTTGACCTGTTCTGAATATTATGAAGAGGAAACGTAACAGGTGGAGCCGAACACAATAAAATTACGAACTTAAACATAAATATACCCCAACATGATCACCTGCTGAAGGAGTTAATACAAGGCAGTTTCTGATAAATTCATGAGAAATAAACAAAACATAGATCACACGCTCTCTAGTATACACAGAGAGAACGATTTTCAAATCCCAATCAACAAGTTTCAAGTGCCATTTGCTAAGAAAACTCGCTGCAGGCTTATTCATGATTCAAAAGTTAACTACACAGATTATTGGAATCAAGTACCGCATTATCTAAGGTCGGGACATTTCAAAATACAGAATTTCTCTCGATCGGCGAGAGGTTTTGATAATTTCGTTTGAAGATCTGAAAAGAAGCACTCTTGTTTGTCGGTCGATGAATCGACAGTTTGATAACCATTACATTTGTTTTTGAGGCGATCACACGAGCGTAATAAGGATCACATTAATGGATCAGTTGATCGATGGTCATTTAATCCGTAACAAGTAGGATATAGGCCAATTAATGGAGCTGTACATGGAGAGATTTTCCTTACATTTTAGGACAGCAAAACACATACTTATTCTCTCAATGTTATCAAGCTAAGGGAATATTCTTCGAAATGTCGCCTTCGTTATACTAGTAGGTGTTTTCCATAAATATGTGTTTTGTTGTTACTCTTTTCAAGGACTAAAGGGCATTTAATACTCATGTATATATTCCACCATTATTGTTAATAGTTATAGGGCATTGTTTAATATAGAAAATGATCAGAATAGATGCCCCACTTTTGCAAAACATCGTTTCGTGAGGGAATAACAAAAGCACCGAGGGTAATGTCGATGACAATTACGAGCTTTTGATACTATTTGAGAGATAGGAAGTATAATATATTGCTCATTAAACATACATTATGCAAGAGGTAATTCTGTCCATTGCCTGTCTTTCTTTAGGTTTGAAATGCTGTCTAAATTGTTAATTTGATATTAATTAACTTATCCAGGCCATAATCAACCCTCGATGTCATTGCTAACCTGCGATATTTACCGTATTGGAGCACATTTTTTAAAACAGAATTAAAATAATGTAAAAATGGATAACCGAGACTTTGTTTTTTATCTACCGACCTGTTGGCTAGCCTAAAATTCAAATCAAATATCTCGGTTCAGAGTGGAGCAATACGACTGAAATTTTCAGCATTTTCTATTTACGCTATCTATTTTGTTGACTATTATAACGAAAACTGTCAACGATTTATCTAATCTCCCCGTAATGACCCTTTAAGAAATAAAGGACAGAATAGTTTAAATTATCGACAGGAAAATGGTCTCCAACTATTTCACTGAATGTCGGTAATTCTTTGGAAACCAACTTTACTTTATGATACTCATCTGGGTTTTATTCCCTTTAAGTAGATTTTCCATCTGGGGGGGGGGAGGTAGGAAACAAACACCACAATTGAAAATATCTTAATTGTAAATATGATAATTCTAACAAACATTAGAGTAAATTTATAATCTGTGTGAATATTATCCTAAGTTTGTTGTAGTGCGCACGTTATACCTTTATATAATTTATAATGAATATGGACAATATCACCTAGAATTATTTAATAACGAGTTCGAGTTTGGATAATACCCACTACACGTTTACTGATAATGAGTTCGAGTTTGGATAATATCCCCTACGAGTCAACTGATAATTAGCTCGAGTTTGCACAATTTACGCTACGAGTGCATTTATAATATGTTCGAGTTTGACGGTTATCTCACAGTTTATTTAATGAGTATATTATCCCATAAATTTATATTCTTTAGGATCTATCAATGATACCAATTTAACTAATATTCTTCATTGTTACACAATATTTATAATATTTAATATAATATAAAGCTCTATCTTGTATTGAAATAAACCCCAAAAAGAAACAATTCCATGCAAATGTTCACCAATTCCATTCTCGTGACGAATCTAACTTCCAGTGGCATGCTTTGAATGACCGTATCAATAATTTAGATTATTGAAACTTTTATTTTTTTTGATGATCGTGTAAATGAGGAGGATTATCCGTCCTATTTGAGAATGTTTAACCAAGATCCTGTACGTTCCTTTCTCGGAGTTCTCCATATCCCCAATTTCCTCCATTTGACATAGATGGGATTATATTTTCAAAAGTGATACGACAGTGGATTATTTGGGATTATTCTAAAGGAAACTAATTCGTTGCTATTAAGGAATGGTTGAATACACAGTACAAAAATATCCACAATGTATGCACTAAGTCAGACATCGCCATTTGAGAATCGGATTTGGCATTAACCAAGTTCTTGATCCGAGTCGAGTGTGGCCCTGTGAATGAATGAATGAATAAATAAATGAATGAATGAAGTGAGAGTTGGCACCGTACTAATGAAGACGGGAATAGAACATGCAGTGTGGTGTTCTATGGGGGACTTTTTTTCTAGACAGCAATTGCGTTCCAGCTGTCAAGGTTTATTTTACATGCACAACAACGTGTAACGGTGACTCCGGGTTTTCCTTCAATCCGTACTACTAGACACTGTTCCTTGCCAGACCCCCCCCCCCCCCGCACCACTGAAACAGCGCTGCAAAATCCCGGGAAATTGCCTTGTCAAGAACTGGGATCGAACGTTCTGGGGTTTGTTTCCCCAGAAACGGGGCTGTGATTGGGTATCAATCTAGAAATAGTACACATATAATTATATAAAGTTTGTGGTTATTTTGATTGTGGTTATTTTGTCTAATAGTTTGGATTGTTCGTACTTGGTCTTATTTTATTTATATCGATATCATAGACACTATTGTTTATTTTATATAGGTGCTGGTTTCTAATTGAACCTGGTCTAAAATAAGCCCGACCTTTAGGATTAGTACTATCTTAAAGAGGCAACAACACGATGGCTGTTGGTGGCCATTGTTTTTTCTTTCTTCCTGAGTGTCGGTTTTTTTGCCATTGCAACGTTATGGTGTAAGTTTATATTATTGTATTATATGCAAGTAGGCTGTCGTGGCGATTTGTTTTTCTCCAATATTGCTGTACCTCGATACCAACAATTTACGTATCCATCGTGCAGCGGTCAGATCATGAGGTCTGCCAAGTCTTAAAGATCCTTACCCACAAGAGAATTAATGAACTAAAATTGAACCATATGTTAGTCCTAAAATAACCTGGTTTGTGTCGATTCGGCGTTCTTTTATGTGCATATCAAGTTGTTCACGTGGTCTCGTTCTTTTGTGCCATTCAAATAACTACACATTGTTCCTGGCGCTCATTGGAAACCGCGGCAATATTCTATACAGAGTCGAACTCGTTGCATAGGTATTCGGCTCTTTAAAATTGTCTTATTACATGCGTCCAATATAAAACGTTTAGCTCTTTATAATATTTATGTTAAAAGCCCCGAGAGGGTGTACTGGTAAGATTTAGGACCTATAAATGTCACATTCTTCCAGCACAGGTAATTACATAGAAATAAATGAAAAGAGCGCAGAGACAATTAAATGTATATATCTCTTCATATACAAACCAAGGCAACGTGTACCCCTAAGGCCAAAATAAAAACATATTCGTGTTTTAGACGAAATCGTTGACCTTAGACGTCTTGTTTTCATTTCCCAATCTTGTTGATTCGGTCTCAAGGTGTAGTTTGCTGTGGACAACTTCCAGCACAGATATTTTGGTATTATTTCCAAGCGCCTTGAAATTAAGCTAGAACTGTTAGAAAATAGATAATATTAACCCCAAATGAAAAACACCGATATAGAATGGTTTTCAATTCGACCGATCGACTGCATGTAATTTGGTCAAAGTAGTCGTAAACACAAACCCAAAGGAAAAATGTAAAGCACAGAAATAAAAAGATTGCCCGATCGATCGAGTGTATTTTGGGGTTCCAGGTAACCATAAACATAGGAATGCTTTTCTTAGCCTTCTTATTCCTTACAATCGTCTCTATCTATGTTTACATCAAAGAACGATTTTAATAGGCAAGCCGGCAATTTTCGGTTACTCCAGGTCTATTTTAAGCCGCATTATGTATTTCATTCGGCCATTTTTCTTTCGTTAACCTAGCCCATTTTTTATATCTTATTCTGTAAGCATGTCTTAAGTGGCTGTAAAGATTAGATAAACAAGACAAGCGATCATGAAAAGTGATTTATTGTACACTAAATTGAGGAGAACTGAATCAATACAGAGACTCTTTAACAGACGATTTAAGAAAAATGCACAAAAAGCATCAAAGGTATCAACTGCTGTAAATAATGTATAATCCTTCAACACTATTCTTTGTAGATTTTGTTTCTTAAATCTCCATGATTTTACGTCGAATTAATTCCCCTTGTCTATGGTGCAAGGTGGAGGACCTGACAAGGACAGTGTCTAGTCGATCGTTTTGCTTATATTTATGTTATTTTATCTGTATTATTCATGATGGTTTATTTTTCATTTGTAAACTATATAGCATTTTTAACTTTGAGGGTAAACTAGAATATTTATTTTATTTTATCTATATTCTAAGTATTTTTTAAAATTATTTCATTTGTAAACTATTTTGAATTTTTTTAGAATATTATTTTTTATTTTATCTATATTCTAAGTATTTTTAAATTATTTCATTTGTAAACAATGTAGACTTTTGTTTATATTATTGCATTTGTAAATTGTGTGATTATCTTTATTTTTATTAAGTTACATTTTGTGGTCTATATAATTTTATTTTTAGACTGCAGTCCTTTAATGTTATTTAATTTGTACAATATTGAATTACCGAAGTTAGGAACCATTTCTTCGTCTTTATATTTTATGTGTATGCAATGTGGTTACTATAACAAGGACGTATTTCCGGAACCAATACATAACCAGTGAAACACGGAAGTGATAAGATTTACGAGAACATAATCTCGACTCCTCTATTAATTTATCTGTATAAAAGACACTTTTAAGTCGGTTTCCAATAGAGTACTGATATATTTCCCTTTGACTCTATCGATTTTGGTAACCTTGCTATTCTCTCGTGTGCAGGGCAGTGAATACAGCTAATACGGGCGCTGTGCGGTGTAGTAAATACAACTAATACGGGCGCTGCGACAAAATTATAAGTTAAATTACTAATCTACATGTATACTAATATAATTGTCTGTCTGTTCGGGGTTGGTGGCTTCATTAGCGCTGACCGGCGGAGGAACATAGATTTGGTGGCGTTGGACTATCAATTCCGGTTTCGCCGGGTCAACCGCTAGTAGAAATATTTTTTTTAATGAAACGAAGTTTAACTTGTACTGATAAAGACGAGCAGAAGTTGAGAAGATTGTCGTAAGGAATATTTTGTGCCGGCAGTGTGGTTTCTGTCTATTGTTTGTTGAATTCCAACTGTGAAGGCGTCTTTTACATGTGCCAGCAAGTACATGAGACACCAATAAAACCTCTCCTTGTACCATTAACAAGGGCAAGACATGTTTGGAAACCCCGGCAACTTTTTCGACCAAATCGGGGTGGAAATATAATGGGGTATTACTGTTCTGCTCCCCCCACTGGCCGTATGAAGATGGGAAATCGGGATGAAACCTAGGACGTGGACGTAGATGGGCATAGAAACAATGTGAATTGATTTAATATGTTCGTCGGCTCAATCAAAGATTAATAATACACTAAGTGGGGTTTAACACCCACTTGCCGGCACCAATCAGAACAATTAATGCCAAAAGAACATTCGATCAAAGGTCACGAGATGCAAATAGGGCTCAAACTAACCCTAGCCCAAGCCCTTAACTTAACCTTAACCCATAATCTCACCAACAATTACGTGTCCTAGCCCTGTTTACTCTCGCGAGTCGCGACCTTGGCGAAATCTGCAGTTGGCTGTAATGTTTAGACCTAGTCATCCAGTGTGCTGTTAGGATCAGTTTGTGTGAACACGACATGGGTTTCTCGTCCCACCCGAACGACTCCACGATGTTCCCTGTCTGGACCCTCTCTCTACACCACTTGCAAAATGCTAAACAGCGTACAGGATAGGGTAACAAATATCTCTATTATAGCATAAAGCCGTTCTAACTTTACTCGGCAAATACAAAAACATCTCTATTGCCTGTTCAGACAAAATTAATATCAATCATGAAGGGCTAGTCAATAAGTTTGTTTTCTTGTGTAAAATATATACCCGATGTCACTGTGTTAAAGAGATTGTGTGTAATAGATTATGATTTTTTTGTCAGTGAAGACAAATAGCGATCTTATGTACACATTGGCGTTCACGATATAAGAGTAGGCCGTAGCACCAAAGTTCGGGCAATATATGCCCCATAGCACACTGTATGTCGTATCTTGTTTATCCCAGTCGGTGCAGAACAGTAGGACGTTAAACCCAATTTAATTCCATTTTATTTCTTTGATATTAGCACTTCATTAGTTTTAAAATTGTATTGCGATAGTCAAGTATAAATGTTTTGGCATTTATCAGCAATTACCATATTACATTCAATAATATAGATTATTGAATGTAATAATCCTGGGCGTAGATAGAGTGGTGCCACAACCTTCTGTCTGTCCCTGGGTGGGAGCACCACTTGGTCTATGATTCCTTGTACACCCCTTTATACAGCTAAATTATTATTTAAGAATCGATTTTAGTTTAGTTTTCACATATTGTAGTATTTATGTTTTCAATTTCTATTTGAACTAAACAAGGCACACACGGAAATGCAATGAGCTTTCTTTAATGTTTATTTAATGTAGACTTAATTAATTAGAGGCTTATGTGTAATCGATAATATTTTATTATATAATAGAATTGGGCCATTAGTGCTTTTGTTGTGGTTTCCTATTCAAAGTTAAGAATGTAAAGCGATTAAGCGTTGGGGACATTAGTTAACCTCTAGGCATTGTGGGTTTAAGGGAGCTATTTATGTTTGGCAAATCTTAAGATGCATAGCTTTGAAACAGACGGAGGCATTGACAAATTGAAATAACACTGCACTTTATTTATAAGAATAGTTCCTTAAATAAAAACATGATTCAAATCGGTCGGTGAAATGTATTAGGTGCATTTGGTATACCAAACGGCATAGCGATTGTCTTTAACCTTTTAATGTCTTTTTAATGTTTATTGCTAGTAGCTTGTAAAAGGTGTTAAAATAGTGCATTATAACGAGCTATTTTATGTTAGTATTAATGGCCCTTGGTTTAAAGTAATCAAATTGGAAGTATCGGAAACGAAGATCAAAGACGCTATTAAGTAGTGAGATAAAACGACTCGGTTATAGTAATGTGTATTAATACATACAAGTAGAAGTCATTTTCTAAAATCTTATTACATTAAGTACATGTATGAAATAGATTATGTTTGAAAACAGTCAATACCGAAGGATTTATGGAAACTCAAGGACATTTCTGTTCACATTGAGGTGATAACAGCTTTTCATAAAAGTAGAATATATTATATTGTTGCAACACCGTTCTCATGTTTCCTTATTTAATTAAACGTGATTTTCTAATCTTCATTTATCAGTTGTTTCCAAACCATTCATAAGATCAAAAGCACGCAGCTTATTCATATTTTGTTCGATCCCTGCATTGGCCGAGAAAGTTCATCGGATTTTTTCGACGTGCTTTCCTCTTGTCAGTGGTGCAAGACGGGGGATCTGGCAAGGACAGCTGTCTAGTCGTTCGGATGGGACAAAAACACGAGGTCCCGTGTACACACTGGCGTGCACGTAAAAGATACCTTGGTTATTGGAATATGATATATAAAAGTAGGTCATATTGCCGCAGCCTGGGTAAAATGTCCCTTTCAGCACAGTACAGTGTAAGGCGTTACGTCATGATGTAAACGCAATCCATGCAATGTGCGACGAAGGACATTTTTCCGAACACTGAAATAGAACCCTGGACCCCGGGTTAGCGAGCCAGCACCTTACACGGAGGCCCTCTCATCCCATTACACCTGAACGGTATGTGCCTATTAAATCATTTAACTGCATAATTTATGGGTTCTAGATCTCTCATATAACAAAATAAATATTTGAGGAGTAATATCAAGTCACCTGTATCATGTCAAATACAGATTTATATAACATCCTATCTTGTAAAACTAATAGTCTATCAGATAATATAAACAAAACACACATCAGGAATGTCTAACAAATGAAGCAAAATCAGGACCAGCTTTGTGCTTCGACGTAATGTGCATGTCAAATTTTATCGCTAAGTTGAACTTTTTGCGCCATATGGACAGTATCTAAATATAATGTTATTATTTCTTAAAGTAGCTAAGTCTGTAACTCAATATCATACAAAGTCTTAAACGATGAAAACACGAATTATTTGTCATTTCAAATCAACATTGATGTTGTTATCTAACCTTGGAAAAGTAGGCACCTGATATCCAATATTTAAGACAAAATAAACATTTTACCATTGGTACACTAATCGTGTCCTTTGTAACAAGTGAATTCAGTCAAACGGCGATAGCATAACTTATCTAGAGAGCGTGACTGGAATAACCAGACACTAGAAATTTCTATTGGGTTGAGGCTCATGCCGTATTTCGCTGGACATAACTGATTTGACATTATAAAGTCAAAATGGAAACAGTTGAATGTAAATCAGTTCATATACAATCAGTTCACATTATTATAAGTGTTGCGACCCATTTGGGTCATTTTCTTGGTCCGAAATATTAGCGATTTAGCTCCTTTAAACATACATTATGCAAGAGCAAAATCTGCCGATTGTAGTCCTGAAATCTTATAAAAACTATTAATTAGACATTAATTAATTTATCCAGACCATAATCAACTCCGATGTCAAGGCTAGCCTGCGATATTTGCTGGACTTTAGTTCGATTTTCAGCAAAATTTTTCTTCGACTAAACGACTAAATGGATTATCGAGACTACTAGTTTTTTGTCTTACCGACTTTAGAAATGATGACCGAGACTAAGCGGAACTTTCAAATCTAGTAATCGGTTCATTGTGGAAGAATGTGACTGACATTTTCAGCAAATAGCCTTTACATTAGCTACTTTTTAACTATAATAGTGAGACCTGCCAACTCGTTATCTATTCTCTCATAATGTATCTTTAATGTATCGTTACTAAATTCAGTTAAAGTAAATTTAGTTACGAAACGTTATACTTTCTAAAAGTAAAGACCTATTTGAATGTAAATACTTAAAGCCCGTTCAGACGCTTAAGTTGAAATGATTTTAAAAAATCCGGGGATCGTTAAACGGGTTTAACTTTGGCGTCTGAACGGAAATGTGAGGCAAATAAACCAATTTAAAAATCACAGCTTTCGACCTGTCTATAGATTTTTCAATGTGTATATTTATGTTTGTATTTTTATGGAGTGGGGGGGGGATCTATAGGATATTGCATGTTCCCAACCCAATTGGTGTGTTACTATTATTGATGAAATGTATTTCTTTAAATTTTTCAAAAGTAAAATTATTTAATGTAAAGATATAATATTCGCCATTATGGACAATATATTAACATGATGTTTGTATTAAATTGTTTAAGGTCCATATGTCTATCAAACAAATCAATAAAGGCTAATCTTTTCAAGACGGATTTCCGATTACCTGTATATTAAATTTTTGGTGTCTTTCTATCTAGATTATGGTGCCGTACATGTCAATGTGGTCAGGGCTATGGTGCGTCCACTTGATCTAATGCCTGTTAATGATTTTAATTCATATCGTTATAAAAGAACAAATCAAAAGAAAAACAGATTTCATAATAGGTGTGTAGGTGCGCAACACGATATTTCAGGAATATGATGATAATACTCTATTGTAACACGTTGACGCGCACCCACCGATTAAAGCAGACAATCCATAAACAAGGTAGTCGGTTGAATCATTGTGTGGTCTAGCGGGTGTTCTAGAGAGAGAGAGAGAGAGAGAGAGAGAGGGAGGGAGAGTTAACGTCTACTCGGCGACACAAACTAGTTCATGTCGGGACTAACATGGTTCAAATTCATTTCAATAATTCGTTTGGGTGTAAGACTCTTTAGCAGTGGGGGTACCGGAGAAAACCCACGGGGTTGATCTCCTTGTCATGTACGACCGGGGAATCGAAACCACGAGAGTTGACCCAATGATAGACCTTATGATACAGCGCGCACATGCTAACCATTCGGTTTTAAGTCCACTTTCACGTATTCTTCGGGTAATGGTTAGAGTTAAATACGCATTGGCAAATGCCATTTTGTCATGGAGATGGTTTACTGCGAGTGTCCAACGAATGCTGCAGCCCAGGTGGATTGAGCGGGCCCCTTCAGGCGGCCAAAATAAGAAAGTTTTAATTAAAGCCTTCTCAGAGATAGGTATAGAGCTGTTATCATTTTTATCTGTTTAATTATTTGTTCCATCTTTGCGTTCAGACGCCCAAGTTCAGCTGGTTAACCGGCAGTCTAATAGTAAGTGCAGGGGGACCGCACTACACACAAAACAAAAACCTACAAGATAAACCTGCGGACAAGACAGAAAATAGACATTGTAAAAAATAAACAAATATCAATTCAAGTAACTCATTTTTTGTGTAAATTATGCATGTATAATGAAGCCGTATCTATTTTATATGCATGTATTCCTAAATCTATGGAAGGGTATCGCTGCCAATATTAAATGCTCTGCTAAAATGTCTTTTCCATTGATTATATGTAAAAAGTACAATGTACAAAGTCACAATACCGGTAATGATAAAGTCAAAATACCTCTAAGGACAATGTTAAATGTAAAACGTCAAATGTAATGTGTCAAATGACAAATGTTTTAATGCAGAATGCTGTTCTTTGACATTTCTACATTTTACATTTCTCTCATTACAAATCACATTTGCACTCTGCAACATCTCATTTGTCATTCACGCTTTCTTTTCATCAACTTGCGCATAGCATCTTCTTAAATATCCAAATATAGTATGCCACGTGACTTATTAACATATATACGGAAACGTCCGATCTTTCTTGAAATAAGAATATGAATTATTTCTCCCAGTTAACGTGCTGCCATTCTTCAGTTGACTTCATGCCATTCATGGGTTCTTTAGCTAACAATTCAGTTGACCTCAGTTGTTTGTCCCGTACTAGGAGAAACCTTCTCGGCCAATACAGGTCGAGCCGTAAGCCCAAGTGGTTTCATGGGCGTAGAATCTCGTATCATTATTCCACTTTCTAATTTTTTGTTTTCGTAAGATTATATAAAATGAAGGAGGTCAAAGACAAAATATAGTACTGCGGCTGTGCCACTATGGACATACAGATCATATATATTCCGTACATTTATAATGGGGGGTTGGGATGGCCTAGTGGTCTAGAGTGCCGCGCTTCGACCTCTAGCTTGCCGGTCACCTCTGGCTTGCGGCTGTGGTTTCGATCCCTGGTGTGAGCGTATGTGGCATGGAGATAGGGGCGCCTTCTCAATCTCGTGGGTCTCCTCCGGGCACTCCGGTTTCCTGCCACTGCTAAAGACCCCTACGCGCATGCGAATTATTGAAATAAAATTAAACCATGTTAGTCCCGAAATGACCTAGTTTGTGTCGAGTGGACGTTAAACCCCATTTCTCTCTCTCTCTCTCTCTCTCTCTCTCTCTCTCTCACATTTATAATATAATTATTGATACCGTATTATACATAACACAGGTAAGTGAAAAATTAATACATGTATAGGCCTAATAAGTAAATATTGTCGAGGTCTATATTATGACAATCACAACGGATGAAAAAATTCCCTGGCTTCTCCGTCCTTTCATTATCCTGTTCCTGTTAAGTGTCATTAATTATTTTTCAAAATTGCGATTAGTTTAAAGGAGCTAAATCGCTAACATTTGATTTGGGACCTAGAAATTGAAGAGTCGCAACGCATATAATAATGTAACATGAATGTATATAAACTGATTTAAATTCACTGGTTTCCGTTTTTACTCTTATTTCAAATCAGTTATGTTCAGCGAAATAAGTTAGTAGTCTCAATCGAATGCAAATTTCTAGCGTCTGGTTATTCCAGTCTACACACGCCGTTTGATTTGTAACGCTTTATTGTACACGATTCGTGTACCAATGGTAAAATTTTTATTGTGTCTTAAATATTGGATATCAGAAGTCCATCTTTTTCCGGTAAGATCACAGCATTGTTGATTTAAATTGACAAATAATTCGTGTTTTCAATGTTGAAGATTTTGGATGATATTGAGTTAGAGACTTAGCTACTTTAAACCTTTCACAAACATCAATAAATGTTTACTAATTCAGGGAGGAAATTGGTCAGGATGCTCATATTTTTAGATTCAACAAAAAGTTATATTTTCCTTTTACCAGCACAAACATATATAAATAATTTAAAAAGAAAAACAACTAATGGCGCGTTAACTGAGTTATCTTTCCTTTGGAACAATTATTCATATTTTTATTTAAAGAAAGATCGGTCTTTTCCGTATTTATGTTAATAAGTCACGTGGCATACTATATTTGCATATTTAAGAAGATGCTATGCGCAAGTTGATAAAAAGAAAGCGTGAATGACAAATGAGATGTGACAGAGCGCAAATGTGATTTGTAATTAATGAGAGAAATGTAAAATGTAGAAATTTCTAAGAACAGCATTGTGCATTAAAACATTTGTCATTTGACACATTACATTTGTCGTTTTACATTTAACTTTGGCTTTAGAGGTATTTTGACTTTATCATTACCGGTATAGTGACTTTGTACATTGTACTTTTTACATATAATCAACGGAAAAGACATTTTAGCATAGCATTTAATATTGGCAGCGATACCCTTCCATATAAATCACCTAATACATAACGGTTTTATTATAAAATTTAAAACCTATTATGTCTGTATAATCAGACTGTATCATTTATTCTATGTAATTTGTTTACAATATTTACAATGGTAAAAAATATATCTAGTGTATACATGTGGCTGTTCCATAATTGCTTGAAATGTTATGTTTTTTTTATTTTTATTTCAAATTATGGATGTATAATGAGATCGCCTTTGTTTTGTGTAATTTATTATTTATTAGGGAGATGGTAGAAATATCCTGTTGTATAATGAATGGGCTTTAATATAGTCTAAGTTCATGCCTATTTTATGAAAAAACAAAAAATACCTATTTATTGTATAGAGCGTTTATTGTCGCTCTAATTATTTTTTTAAAACTATATATACATATATAATGAAGCCATATTAGTTGACATAATCTATAATATGATTAGACTTATTTTAACAAGCGGTGAGGTATTAAATATCAACAAGTTGTGACAGGTTGATTCGGTATGTCAATGAATGGATGAAATCAAATAGGGTTTAACGTCCGTCCTGTCTACAACGATTCTTGCAGTGATAAATAACAGGTAATGATCCAGACCGATTTCCAGTCGTCTGCACATTGACAACATTTATAAATAATTAAACTGCAACTACTGCCGTTTCCATCGAATAAGACATTTTGCGACCAGTCTGTAAGTATTTGTGTTGCTTACAGAGCCTATAACACGATCTCACCCTTCAATTTTTATTATAACCAAAATATAACAGTATGGACATATTTATATTGATAACCGTCTGTCAGTAGCATTAACTGTCCAAAGAAACATCTAAAGTAGATCCAAAGGCAAACGAATCTTCACTGTCCGGACAAAATTTCCTCATAACTCACTGTATGATACGTCCGTCTTCAATAGCCCAGTTGGTGTAGGACAGTAGAAAGTCAAACCCAATTATATTTAATTTATTCGCTAGTATCTATATTCTCTATTTTTAACAGATATGGCGAAGTAGTTGTAAATAATAAAAAGAATATTAAACTGAAACTAAATGAAAACAACTCAAAACACTACATATGAAAACTAAATACCATTAAAAATTTAAACATGTATATAACGTTTTACAGTATTCCAGTCTCGATACAAAGCAAGATCAAAGAGGAACATGAATAAACGGTACCAGCGTCGTGAATTGTAAATGTACTAACTACACACATGAATGCTTTGGTTGGTTTGTTTTTTCTACTAAAATCAATATAAGATCGATAACGGCTTTACTTGATATTCATTGAGTGGCACTAGGCCTATAGGAATTGACTAATATGAGAAAATACGTATATTTTGAGAGAGAGAGAGAGAGGGAGAGAGAGAGACCCTCCGTGCATTCCAGCTCCAACCGGAATAAAAGTGATAATAGACATGCATTGTCCTTTGAGAAAAAGCTGCAGCTAGCCTTAACATTTAGACTTAACTATGGCGCATGCCTATTTCCATTAGCCCGGTTGATACAAACAAGTATGTCGTTTTATTATCAAATTCCATTTCATTTCTGGTTCATAAAGTATTTTTATTGTATATAATTCGTTCTTTAACGTATCACAAATGGGGTAAAAACAGTAAGTTTCTTGAGCTGTGTATAAATCCATTGTTATTAGGCAAACAATGGCGGCGATCAATACCTATATATTTCTCCATTATCAGTTTGTCGAACCAATTGACAATTTGAGCACCATATGCTTTGATTATAAACCTCACATTATATTATAAAGTATAGTATACAATAGCTACCAATCTCACTTATAACTTTCACAATAATTCATTTAACTCAAGTTTCTAAGGAACATACAGGCGACCAGTAATTGCATATCGCATATCGGCGTCTTTTGTGTGTTCAGTTTTAAGAAAGGTGAAAATAGAATTATTATCGGTATTTTAAAAGCTAATAATTTGATCGATTCAATTAAAATTCACTCCATAATCAGCAGAGGAGGACCGTTCTATGCGTAAACAATTGTGCCAAGACAAGCCTGCCGATAAGACACAAACTGCACAGGCCTTCCAAGCAATGAAAGTCTGAGCCCAGTAGTCACCCGGGCTTTACTCAAAATGAAAAACAAACTCCCAATATAAGATCATTTTCGGCAACCCACGTCATGACCAAAAATCTCCGTTTATCAGGTTAAAATTGCTGACCGTCATTTAGGGAAGGGATTGCTTAGCTCTGAAATGTGAACATCTAAAAGCAATATTGGTCCAACAACTGTTCAATTCCGTTCAGTATTTATTATGACGTTTTTAACGTCCACTCAACACAAACTATGTCCTTTTCGGCAGTGGTCTTTAGTTGAAAACCGGAGGAACCGGAGAAAATCCACGAAAGAGACGAAAGAACTGTGCCCATGATATCTCCTTTAATTGTATGGCTTCGTTTTTATTAACCTCAACAAAGTCAACCTGTCTAATTTTAATGTAATCCTTTCCGACCAAAGATGAGCGGATTAAAACGACACATCCATTAGCGATTCTGATCGGAGAATATGACAGAGATATCTAAGTATATGTGTAAGGTACTATTATTTCACCTCAGACAAGTCATCAATCCCGAGCACCTGCCAGGGTTGCTATGTATGTGGTTGCTAAGCAATCTGTCCGAATCCAGATCTAGAAGCAGTTTGATGAACTGAAGGTAAAAACAACGTGTAATTAGAAAATCCTCTTCGATTAAACAGGCAGGTGATCACGTCTACAATTGTGATCTTTTATCTATCTCATTCATTGATTGGTCCTTCGTGCCCCTTTTTTTTAGCTAATTCGTTTCGTTTCTCTCGACAGGAATTAGTTTATAAAAATAGAAATCGTCATCAAATATAGTAAGTACATGCACCATTTTACTTCATTTGTCGTAGCCACGGTGGTTAAGTAAGTAAGACGCTCGTTTGTTAGCCTACAGGTTGTGAGTTTGCAATGTTTTGGCCAGGAAAGTCCACCGATATGTTCCAGCTTGGTGTCACTGGTGCAGTGAGGGACTGGCCATGGCAGCTGTCTGGTCGATCGGATAGGACGAATAACCGAGGTCACGTGTACACATTGGTGTGGACGCAAAATATTCGTTGGCAATTGGAATTCCAAATAAGTCACGGCTTCATGGCGCACTGTATGGCGTAGGACATTAGCCCGGCCGGAGCAGAACAGTAGGACGTTAAACCCCATTTCATTTCATTTCATTTGTCTCCATTTGTCAGTCTTCATTAGCCCCACTACTTGGAGCAGAACAGTAGAAAGTTATACCTCATTTTATTTCATTCGCTATCATATTTTATATGTGAGTTTCATGAAACCACCAAGATATGATCATACCCCAAATATGTAAAAAAAAAAAGAATAAATAAATAAAATATAGGAAAACAAATCATTTAATTTCAAATTTGTCTTTAAAATAATACAAATAAATTGTATCGAGATGAAGATTTAAAATATAAAACGCCCCCCACCCCCCAAAAAAACCCAACAAACAAAAAAACCCAAACAAATACCAGAGTAATATTTGAACCGGAAATCAAGAATGGTGTCATCACTGCGATCTTAGAAGTGTGACGCTATATCAAAAACTAAAGTGCCTCTATCGATGCTCTATTGTGCAAGGAACAAGCATGCCAACTGGAATTGGGTTTGTTTCGAAAATTGTCGATATGCAACTGTTAGGGTATGTTGGATCTTGGACAATTTGTCAAAATAAAACTAGAAGAACCCCCGTGGGAATTTCCCAAGATGTCTTTTTTCTTGATATAAAAAAAAGTTCTAGACAATCTGGTTAATAAAGTTTCATCTTTTAAGTTTCGCATTTTATAGACAATTCAATTATATGTAAAATCTTAACTGTATATTTTAAACATAAAACATTAACAATTAAATCATATTGTATAAACACCTTGAAATGTGACTGGGTTGGGTGCAGTTTAACGCGTGCGCTTTAAATCATAAGGGTTTTCAATGACTAATGAGTTATGCTGTTGGTGACCAGGAATGAGGTCAACTACGTAAGTTTTCTCTGGGTCCTTCGTCCCCCCCCACACACACTGCTAAAGACCCTTACAATGTATCCATATGCTAGTCCGGAAATGATCTAGTTTGTGTCGAATGGACTATACCCCACCCCACCCTCTCCCTCTCTTTTTCTCTCGCTCGCATGACAGGAAACGGTTACTGATAGCGACATCAACTGTAATCGATCGTTTATATACCCACAACAACTAGTTAATCACCCATGAGGATCACAATAATAGCCTGAAAGTGGTTAACACATCTCAATCACTCAATGCAGCCATTGTGTCATTTATTACGTCTGGACGGCTGTAAATACGAAACTTGCTGCGTGAATACTGACACTTTAAACTGGAATGATGAGAACGCCATATTGTCAGTATCAGATTCGTCTCGAGGGTGTTCCACAGACGATGTTTAAAAAATCTGACGCGTACAATCTAATTCTAGCTAATTATAACGTATGTGTATGCAGAAGAAGCCATTTGAAGAGCAATTTGGGAGGTATATAGGATTTCCTGTCATATTTTTACTAAGAATAAGACATCGAAAACAAGCCATCAGCAATAACACAATCCCAAAACAACTAAAAAATAAAAATCTAACTCAACAATCAACTAAAACAGTCAGTAAAAACTCAACTCGACATTAATTTCTTAAGCATGGATAAACAAATTCAGTATTAATGTAATCAGCAGAAACAATCCCAATATTAATTTAACCATAAAAAAAACCAATACCCCCCCCCCAATAAAAAAAATTAACTTATATATATAATCAACTAAAATAAAAATAATTATTTCAATCAGCAAAGAAGAAACTCAATAATATCTTAAACAGCAAAAACAAACTTAATCAGCAAAGAAGAAACTCAATAATCTCTTAAACAGCAAAAACAAACTTAATCAACAAAAAAAGAAACTTCAACAATATTAACTTAATCAGCAGAAAAACCAAACTCTATATTAACTTAAGCAGCAAAAAAAAAAAATAAAAAAAATTCAATAATATCTTATCAGCAAAAAATAAACATTAAATTAATCAGCATAAATTAAACTCAATAGTTACTTCATCAGCAAAAAACAAACTCAACAATGTCAATAACTGGCTTCTAACTACATTTTGCAAGAGATGGGCTGGGTACAATCAGGGGCCATAATCCTGAATGTTCCAGTCCGATATGCGTCACTGTCGGTCAATAGGAAACGCGATCCTTGGAATATAAACATACATTGTTCCAAGTGTTCGCAATTTATAAACGTGATTTTACCATAATTTACGAATTTGTGATATAAACCTATTATTTCAAATTTCATCAAAGTCGGATTAAAATTGACCCCTGTTGAGTGTCCACGTGAACGGAGACACGAACGGACAGGGGCGACTACATGTAGAAGTCCAAATGAAAACGCGGGCGTTTAAAAATAAAACTCAAAATATTGATTTAATCATGAACAAACCCTCAATATTATCTCTCATAATCAGCCCAACGAGGTGCGTTTTCATCGCGTTTTATGTCTGAAATCTAGTCAACAAGCAGAAGAAACAGACCAGTCTTTATGTATTAGCTATAATTAATTGTGTCTCCGTCTTGTTTCATTATATTTGTAAGATAAAAAGCTGGATGTTCTGGCTATTATATTTCAAAAACAGATCATGCAAAATTAATACACTGCATATTTCAGTCAATTTATTCTTTCTAGGCGCCGCAAAGGTATGAGTTATAGCCGATTGTCAAATAACTATTATTGCCATGATATTAAACCAAGTCTCGAGTCTCAGTCATTTAAGTAAGTGACGCCCATCATATCATTAAAAATTAACAAAGAAATGGCGCACATTATCTAATTCAATCAATTTCCCAGTCACCCGATGGGCTAGAGAGTTGTTTATAGGTTTGACATGTTTATCAATAAATATTTTAATTAAGATCTATATAACATGTGATGCCTAAAACATAACCTGCAATAACCTGATATAGTTCTTACGTAATACCATTTTAATAATACACCACCTTAATACATTGTTTCGTTCGTCGTAACGACTACAATACCATCGACAATACAAAACATAGAAACATATTTTTCCAGTTTCATTTTATATTAAAGCTAACAAAGGCTATAAAAATATGAACACATACATTAGGAAATTTTTCATTTTAAAACCTATCGGCAATATTTGTGAAGTCAACATTCATAAAAAAAACTAATTTTCGTTTTACATGAAATAACCTTGGGGGCTAGATATAAACACAAACGCTATTATTGGCTCTACAATAATTGAAACTATGCGCATAAAGGTATTTGTCAGAATTGTAAATAACCTCACGTCATATTAAAACTATTTGGTTATTTATGTACCGATCGACGACCCTAATGCACTTTTATTTATAACAGCAGTTGTTTTTATTGTTGTTTATATACAATTTATGAGTATAGTGTTTGCAGTCATTTTTCTTTTTATCATAACAGAATAACATAGTATTCCTCGCTTTATTTATAACATGTTCAGACCCAAATCATTGATATTGTTATTTGAAGAAGCCAAACATCCAGCTGAATTTACAACTTCGACACTCTAGTTGTTGCCTGTCTTGCGTGACAGTCCCACCCCACCCCTAAAGACAACAAAAATAACAACAACGAAAAGTACCAGAATTTCTTTAATCGTGAGGATGATGGGGATGCGGGTGAACGTCCACTTTAAACTAAGATGAGATCATAGGCCAATGACCGAACAACTATTGCTGGGCAGGGTAATCATTAAGCATCTATTACATCCATAATAAACGAACAGTGAATATTGACCCCAGTATGTAATGTAATACATGAACTATAGCTGACCGCAGTTTGTCATGGAATGTATGGACAACTATAGCTGACCTCAGTTTGTCGTGTAATACATGAACAGCTATAGCTGACCCCAGTGTGTCATGTAATTCACAAACAGCTACTGCTGGCCCCCGCCTGTCGTGTAATAAACGAACGGCTGTGTCCGATCCCTGTGTGACATGTAATAAACGAAAAGCTATAGCTTACAACAGTGTTATTGCATGTAATGAACGAACAGATGTAGGTCACCCCAGTTTATCATGTAATTGTAATAAACAAAGAGCTATAGGAAACTCCAGTGTCTCATGTAATAAACGCATAGCTATTTCAGTGTGTCATGTAATAAACGATTTCATTCAACAATATGTCTCATTATCTTGCCATTTGACTGTTTCCCCATCATGATATATAATTTGTTATTAAAGATATAATTATATCTCTTGGCATCGTTTCTCTGCTGGTATAAAGAGAGAGACGAAAGGAATTTACTCGCGGAAAAAACAAAATTTCTAAATATAACCTTGATAAAGAACAGATCACATCAACCGGCTTTGTTTTCATATCAAACGCTGGATTCAATTTAAGCAAGGGAGCCACAGTTGCCCTGTGAACAAAGTACTGGCTCGATAATCAGGGGGTTTCATAGCAGAGGGATTTATGGTGAAAATCATCTAATAATTCGTGAAACATGAAAACCGAGATCCCTTGCACTGCACTGCCCATCTTAATTACCCCGATTGGGATTAAGTTGGATTCAAATGAAAATAAAGCGAACTGTTCTGCTCCTACTGGGCTAATGAAGACGGACATATTGTCCAGACCGCAACGCTACAGCCTACTCTTATATCGAATTCCAACTACCAAGAAATCTGTTACGTGCTGCACGCCAATGTGTACACGACAAGACAACTGGTCTGCACCACTGAAGAAGGGAAAGGAAAATCCCCATGAACTTTCTCGACCAACACCGGGATCGAACCCCCGACATCCAGACTATCGAGCCAGCATCTTACTGATTGAGACTCCGTGGCAGGTGCGGATCCAGCAAATTTTGCAGGAGGGGTTTGCCAGCTTTCGGTTAGGGAAATCTGCCATCATCGTCTCTAAATTACATAGGCATACATATAAATTGAGCTTTTTAAACAGAGAAATCGTTTTTATACTGAAGTAGGATCACTTTGTGATATAATTTCATTGATGCAAGACATTATTTTTTTATGTAGCTGAGCGGGAGGGGGGACCCCCCAAACCCCCCTCTGGATCCGCCCCTGCGTGGCTCCCTCAAACCGAATACAAAATGAACAATATCCAAACACAATGTCCCAATTCTGACATTTCAAAATCGACGTCATTACCTTTGATATCAGAGTCAACAGAGATGATTGGTACAGATAATTCAGTAAATATTTCTATCAATGAGAAAAACATGTATACTCCATTATCCAGTCCATGTTTTTGTTTATCAAACATCAAGTCGTCTTTAATCTGATCTAAATACAGATCGAAGTTTCGTTTCGGTAATTTATCTTTTTTCATTTTCCCCGTTCTCTTGCGAAGACTGGCCAAACAAAATTTGAATTAACAAGAACACTAATCGAAAGAGAATATCTATATATTTTTTCTGGGGTAATATGAAAACCTGCCAACAAAGATTGAAATGAAAAAAAGCCGAAACGAAAAGGGAAATGCGTGTTGCTGATAGCTACAGAAATAAGTTGCGTTTCGGTAATCGTTATTACAGAATTTGCTTCCATGGCACATGTGCGTTTGAACAAATTAAGAAAAATCATGTATTTATTGAATCGTTGTTATTTCTACAGTTTCTACAGTAATTAAATAAACGATTAATTCCCAATTTTTAGGTCTTTATTTACAGGCCCCTTCCAAGCGTGTACTTATGTGTTTATTTATTTCGTGGTAGAAGAACCTTGAACCAAGCCATATCACGACAGTGCGTTTAAGTGGATATTCTGTGCTGTATATTTCAAATTGGATTTAATTATTGATTTTTGGCTAATTCGTGTATTATTCGGGTTTACTGCACCGCTTACAAATTTACAGCTTCGACACAATACATATCGTTTTCGCCTTTTCCCTGCAAAATCAATTTCTGTTTTCTCTTAAATATGGCCTCTCTTGTTCCCAGAACAATCAGTTATTGTTAAGCGAAATTATTTATAGGGCTTTCCGATTAGCATATTTATTATTAATATATTGTATTAGTGTGAACCTAGACGAAGGTCGTTATTTTATAAAGAATTCGTAGAGTTGCATTTATAATTGAGTCTATACGTATTAGTAGGAGAAAGTACAACACAAAAAAACGTGTAAAAGGTCAACAAGAACAACCTGTGTTGTGGATATGAGACTAATCTGTTTGTCAAGCTTAAAGATGCATTATGGAAGATTTAAAAATAACTTAAAGAAGCATTATTCAAGAGCTGGTGCATATCTTTCGTTGGCCATTAGTGTTATATAAATCATTAATTAATATTTATTTAACATACGGAACCCATAATCAACTCTCAGGAACTTCAGATGGTTTTGATTTTCAATAGATTTAAATATGATTGACAATTACTGATTTAATCTGAAACTGGATAGCCGTGACTTGTTTATTATAGTAAAAACGGCGGAAATCACAACCGAGGCTTCAACTATGTTCAGATTGAAATAATTTGACTGAAATTTTTAACATAATATTTACCATTTCATTATTTATTTTTGTAACCAGTAAATCATACATAAGGCCGCTTTAACTTAACATCTGCATGATTGCTTAAAGGGCAAAAAGAGTGAAATTATATTTTCGGATTTTACTATCAATATAAGTCGAAATCGTTATCAGAGTGCATGATTAATATAATAGGAGGAAAAGTCGGCAAAAATAAAAGGGGTTTTATCTTTAGAATTCAAGGTATGTCTGTATGCTTCTAGCCTTAAAACAATATGTTTATTGGAGATATGCCAGTATAGAATAGATAATATCTAATTAATTTAGTTTCATTTAAATCCCATTTAGATTATTTTCTCGTGTGTACAAAAAAACAAAGAACCAATTTAAATCGAGAACGAGAAAGTTTTAAAAAAAATCGGGTTACGAACAAAAAGTAAAAGATATATTGTAGGTTTGTCGGAATCTAAATAGAGAATTACGGCATGTGATTGATAGTACTTGTAAAATTGCCAAATTAAGAGGATATGTGTTCCGCGGAGGACAATTAGTCTACATGTCTGTACTAATTCTACAGTCTCGTTAACATGTAACTATATCTTAAAGCTAGAGTACTTTATCTCTAAAAGTTATTTCTATCGTCACAATTTGTTTATATGCTCGTGGTCTTGATAACATGGCATTGTATCTTGAGCCAGGTATTTCAAAGAACCACTGTGGCTCAGTGAGTAAGACGATGTCTCGCTAACCACGAGGTCTCGGGTTCGCTTCCGGTGTTAGGAAGAACTTTAACATCCTATTTTTCTGCACCAACCAAGATAATGAAGATGGGCATATGTTAAGCAGTGTTCTATGAAAGATGAGGGACATTTTGACACAGGGATCAAAGCCAGCAGACCACACCTCTCAAACGGATGAGACGAGACATGCACGGCTTCCATTGTTCATCAGACAAGATACAACTTGTTGTGAGAACAAAACTGAAAACATATCAAAAGTAAGTCAGTCACAAATTCCCAAGAGAATCCGCCAATAACCAGACATGATTTACTCTTTCTTAATGATCCTTATGGGAAATAAATGTCGTCTTCATTGATGTCTTACAAATCAAATATCTCGAATAGATATCAACTAACAACAAAACAAAACCAGTATGTGTTCGATCCCTGCATTCCGTGATTTCCCAGTGTGGTTCCCCCTTGTCAGTGATGTAAGACGGAGGAACTGGCAAGTGACAACGTATAGTCATTGGAATAGGGCGAACGACCGAGGTCCTGTATGACGTGTACATACATATTTACATTCAAGTAAACGAACCAATGGCGTTTGGAATTTGAAGTAAGAGTAGATAGTAATGTCTCTCATAGTAAACTGCATGATCGCACCACAATTTCAACAAATCAGGGGAGATATTTATTGCCACGGTTTCTGTCTGTGCAATGATTTTAATATCAAGGTTCGCCTCTTTCCAAAGATTTTGTTTCTCTATATCCAATTTATTTTTTGTCACTATTTCCTTTTATCTAATGTTTTTATTGTTACGATTTAACTTCATCGTTCGTATCTATCTATCGAAGGTGTTTAATATCATGGTTTCGATCTATCCAATTTTGTAACGCCATCGCTACCATCTATCCAATGCTACCATCTAGCCAATTTTGTGTAGCGTCGTGACTCTCTCTATCCAATATGTAACGCAAGAAGCTTTAATGAACGTTGGTGTAATGTCATGACTTCCATCTATCCAATGTAGTAAATGTTATGACTCTCACGTATGTAATGTTGTAATATCACGACTCCCGTCTATCTAATGTTGAAACGCCATGACTTACATTTTTGTAATGTCGTAACGTCATGACTCACATCTATGCAATGTTTTTAATGTCATACATGTAGTTTCCTCGTCAAATTGTATTTTGAGATTGGCCTATTGTAAGCTATCCACAATAATGAACTGTTATTTGAAGGTATTTTTGTGCAATACACATTTTTTTTTCATGAGGTACTTTTGGATGTAATTGATCCATATTAATTTCTTGCAACATATTCCAAAGCCTCCAGCTTCAAATCGTCTTTTACAAAATTCTTAAAATGCCTGTAATTCCATTTAGATATTAAAGATGTGGCTAATTTCATTATTATCTCGTGTTTTTAATTTAATAAAGCCCAAAATTGTTTGTCAATTAAAATAAAAATTCATGAAACCTAAATAACGTAATATACCACACACAGACTTAGCAAGGGGTGATGGGAGTGACGGCGGGGAGGAGGGGATTTTAAGGTCGTAAGAGTAAGTGCAGTAGAACCGCACTACACGCAAGACAAACCTACGCACAAGACAAATTACACACACATTGCAAGAAAGAAATAAACAACAGGGAATGGATCCGGATGGCTGACCTTACATTACTAGTGAGCCCATTATAGTGTGTCGAGAGGGGATGGACCGGACCCCCTCCCAAATCGGTGGGCGAGAATAGCACGAAAATTCAAACGTGATTTGGTGTATTCTGGCGCACTCTCGTGCTATGTGAACAGTTGTGTGGAAGTAAGGATACTTGATCCTTCTCGACTATAATGACATGTGAGTATTTTTGTGGGTTTGTGGAGTAAGGATGACATGACAACTCGATGTTCACTCGTGTACATATTGGTGTGCGTGTAAAATACGTCTTCACAGTTTGATTCGACGAGGATTCGACAGAGAAAATAATCCCACATAGCAACTAAACAATATGTCAGTCTCGAGATAACGGAAGTAAAGTGGTGGCCAGATGTTAAAGGACATTCTGTTCGTTCAAGGCCGATATCGATCAAACTAATATTACAAAAACAGATAGGATTTGATACAGAAACTATATACACGACATTGGTGTGCGCGTAACAGAACCCGTAACTGTTTGAATTCGAAATATACGTAGTCCGGATAGAATTTCCTCATTCAAATATGCGTATTGGTACACGAACGTAAAGGTTTCATTTCACAAAGCTGGTATGCTTCTTGAAATAGCATTTACAGAAATACCATGATCATTTTAAATACAAGGACATGCAATAAAACATTTGTTGCTATACTTATACCATCTCGGGTTTCAACTGTCGTATATTATACCATAAAGATTAGGCAATGGCAGAATAGTTTAAAGGAGCTAAATCACCCAAAACACGAATTAGGCTTCAATATTGGTCAATTTCAATCAATCTTGTCGTGAAAATATAAGGCCCTAAAATCCAATATTTATATGTGTTTTTAGAAATATTTTCGCCTATTTCAAGGTTCCTTAAAAATAAAGCCATACGTATATTAAAGCTGCATTATGTCAAAGTTACATTTTTGCCTATTGCAAGTTTTTATTTGGGCTTCAAATGTTATAAAAACTATTATTTAGTTGGGTTTTTTTTATTAACATGACGAGCTTTTAATAAACTCTCGGTACCATTAGATGACCTGGATTTAAATGTATTAAATTAAAAATTTAACCTTAAAATGGATAAGCTATGCTATATCTTCCAACAATATCTATTATAGCAACAACGACCATCTCTTTATCCAAATCTTACCAAATGGATCTTTAAGGGAGGTCTGGTATTGTCGGTTTTATCATCTGTAATAAACTGTCTACTCCTTATCACTGTGTAATGCCTCTTTACTCGTGTGTATGGAAGACATTTCGGTCCATTAATTCTTGATACAGATAGCGTGGTTTAAATACAATCGCTACGGGATGCATGTCGGTTCATTAGTTCTCCAAAAAGGTTGGCTTTATGTCGTTATAAAGACGTTTCGAAAAAGAAACGAAATTCGAATTTAAAGTCGGTCTTTTACTTCCACGTCAAGTGATTTTTCGTTCTGCCCGAAAGTCTAGATTGATGAAGAATGTCGAAGAATGTTCTCAACTCAAACCGGAATCGAGCCCAGGACCTGATGGCTAGTGAGCTTACTCAATGAGTCATCTTAACGGTATTTCCATAAAAAGGTGGAACCACAGATGTGTGTGCTTTTATATAACTCGTACTATAAGATATACGTTATACAATATTTGAAATGGTATTATTTCGTAAAATGGACGGACGGCGGGTGTTTTATGTTTGTTTCTTCATATCCTTTTAATCTGTGAAGGATGTATTGTGTTCTTTATAGACGTATTAATACAATAAATAAACTCTAATATTACCCCCACATTTTCAATATGGGGATAACGAATTATATTGATCATTCTAATACCTAATTGTTATGTAAAAGGAATTTTTATCATATCTAACCTTAATTGCATATTATCATAAATTAACCACTGTTTTCAATATGGGACTGACTAATATATTGACTAACCTCATTATAATACCTAATATTTACCGTAAAAATATTTTCATAATATCATAATATCTAACCCTATTTTCATCATGTATTAACCCCTATTTTCAATATAGGTCTATGAGTGATCTATGTATATAAGTACATTATATGATTACTATATAAATACACAATGATTTATATCCCTTCTCCTTTAATATGCTGTGTATATATTTATGTCGGTTCTCCTGGTTAACTTATAGATAATGTCTTTACAATACAAACAACGTTTATATCTACTCGTGCATAGCTTACCTTCTCATTTCTCGTCTTTATGCTAAGGCCAGCATAAAAAAATACCAGTGTTTGCGGTTGTCCGTCGATCCTATTTCTTTTAGCCAAATCGCCGATCCTCAACCCTTTTCTCTGTTTACCCAAACCCTATAACTCTGTGATTTTTACCAGACAAATTCCAGCACTTAATTTTCGTTATTATTTTCAAGAACCTTATAAGTAATTAAGCTAGCTATACTAGTAAATACACAAAAGAAGTAAAAAGATTTTCTGAATTACCAACTCTTGTGAATTGGGGTGGGGGTGGGGGACAATTAACCAGAAAAACACATGTATTTATTTTTCTTGACCTTACATTCTCTACTCCTAGTCTTTACATTGTATATAGATATATATACTTAGTATCATGGTATGCCCTTCTAGATATCTACCTCACACGAATAGGAACAAAATGTCTCAAGATAAACGACGTATAAATAATGAATTGTGCTGGTATTGATAACCTAATTCCGTGAGAACCGGTTTGTTGGTTTATTTTAAGGTTTATTTCACGTAGAAAAGCTTAAACTAATAAATGGACGAAGTTCTTCTTTTAATCAATTAGAAGACCATATGATACTAATCGGACCAAACGGCATGAAAAACCGGAAATCAAATGGGGATAATTATTTGGCACAAAGAGAGAGGATACGCTAACGGAGAGAGAGAGGGGGGGGGGCGAGACAGAGAGAGGGGGAGAGAGAGAGGGATAGGGCGTTATAGACGAGAGACAGTGAGAAACAGAGAGAGCGAGAGAGAGCAGAGAGTCGGGGAGACAGAGAAAGAGACGGATAGAAAGAAGCAGGCAGAGTGAGTCAGATAGACAGATTTAGAAGGAAGGGTGAGATAGAAGCAGTGAGAAAGGGAATGAGTGAGAATGAGTGGAAGTAAGGGAGGGGTGAAGGTGAATCCCTTAGGCGCATATAAGTCCAAATCCAAATATGGTTTAGTCTCGTTCTCTATTAACGAATTTATAAAACCCGGCTTCATTGGATATTTGAGTTTGAATTTGGATCGATCGTTCTATTATTGATCTGGCAATGTTTAGTCGAGGTGTTATTGTTCCCTTGGGCATCGAAATCTTATAAACATGCGAAATTAATATGTGAACCATGCCATGATTGTCAGTTCGTTCTGTCGAATTCATCGATCAAGCTTTGATTTTTAAAATCCAGGAAGAGTACATGATCATGAGCGATCGCTAATAAAGTCCTATCAAAACTTTAAGATCGAAAATAAATTGCGTGAGATTCACAAACTGGATGAAGATCAATGATGAACAGATCCTCTTAGTTCTACTTGAAAATGAAAGTAGGGAAGAAAGTCGTTAGTTATATTTATTCTTACAAGGGTTAATAAATTTCTTAAGTAGAAAGGAGACGATATAGTTGCATTATTCAAACACTTTTATGTAAGGAGTTTATAAACGACATGGAATCGGGTATAATGTTCTATATTACTGCGCTAATTGGGTTTTAAGGATTTTATAAATAAAATGGAAAGGGGTATAACGTCTTACATTGCGGCGCCGACTAGGTGTAAGGGGTTTGTAGCTGAAAAAGAAAGTATATAACGACCTATTTTGAGACGCCAACTGGATGCAAGGAGTTTAGATATGAAATGGAATGGGGCATAACGACCTACATTGCGGCGACGACTGGTTATAAGGAGTTTGGATCTGAAATGGAACAGGGTATAACGTCCTACATTGCGGCGACGACTGGGCGTAAGGATTTCGGTTTTGACATGGAATGGGATAGGCATTACTGCAATAGATGCATTAGATGGCACTGTTCGATTAATAAACTATATAATTTATTATACATATATACAGTATACTAATTCGTGAAGGTACACGTTTTTAGTGATTTGTTAAAACTATCTTGTGATTTAGAGGTCTCTATTCAATAGCCGGCAACACCGAAGGACCTGCCCGCAAATGAAATGAAATGAAATGGACTTTAACCTCCTCCTGTTCTGCTCCGAACTGGGCTAATGAAGACGGGCATACACCATACAGAATGCTATGAAGGAAATTTAGCCCGGGCAGCTGCACTACGGCCTACTCTCATATCGAATTCCAACTTTCAAGGATCTTTAACGTGCATGTCAATGTGCGACGGGACCTCAGTTTTTCGTCCCATACGAACAACTAGACGGCCAGAGAAGAAGGACGCTATACACCATCTCATTTCATGTAAAAAACAACAGCTAAAATAAACATTTTAAATTCGGTTTATGAAGGGCGGCATATACAGCAACATTAAATGGATGCCCACTCTACCAAGACTCTTCTCTCTTGACGACACTGATCTGTTATTAATCTAAGCCAATAAAAAAAAGATCATAACGACATGGATCAGAGTTGATATCAAAACAAAGATAACCCTCTTCTCACGATCAACCTTGATAGGATATGGATCTGACATAGGTATCATTTCCCTGTAAATTCTTAATGCTTCCATTACGTCAAAATAAAGACCAAATATAGACTTTAAGTTGTTAAGACCAAATTTGGTGATTTAAGACTGGATAATAAAGTATCATACGTACGAATTAATAAATGCTATTGAAACAGTTTACGAATTAATACCTTAGAAATATTCCACGAAGTACCAGATCGAGTGCGTTATCTGCAGAGCCAGTCCCAGACTGATGAACCAAGATCCAGTAAGAAAGTGCGAGTTCCATACATGTATTTAATGCAGTAAGATAGTGCCAGTATTATACACGTATTTAATTATTTATGTACTTAAGATATATACAAGAATAATTGTCTAAGGGTTTATGTGAAACATTAGACGAGAATAGACCACATCTTAGAGAGAGAGACATGAACATAACACCGCCATTTACATAGAGAATAATTATGGAAGTAAACAAATACGAGACTGGTTGATGGAGAACAATAGAACTTTCGGTGCAATTTTAAAATTACAGTTAACTTTAAAGTCTGATCGTTCGTATTTTCGGAAAACAACTAATATTTTACTTCATAATCGACGCTAAAATATACCCAAACTGGTTATTAATAAACATTTAATAAACAAATTAAAAATATTAAAGATGCATTATTTGAGATAAGATAAAGAGATGGCAGTTCTCACTATAATAGTTAAAAAATAGATATTGTAAAGGTAATTTGCTGAAAATTCCAGTCAAATTGATCCAATATGAGCCAAGAAGCAAGCAGGTGAAATTTTCGCATAGTCTTGGTCATTATTACTAAAATCATTAATATAAACAGCATAGTCTCGATTATCCACTTCTTTGATTTAATTATCAATGGTCGTTAAGCGGCATATAGGAATTTAACCCAGCCAACATCGATGGCTAGCCTTGACATCGAGAGTTTATTATGGTCTGGATAAGTTAATTAATGTCTAATTGATAATTTAGATAACATTTCAGGCTTAAAGAAAGACATGTAATAAGCAGATTTTGCTCTTGCATAATGAATGTTTAACCGTAGATAATCACCCAGCTTGAAAAGAGAAATAAAAAGGCTCATCAAACGATTTCAGCGAAAATAAATTATAGTTGGTTTCTGTATTCTATATATTAATATGTCCAGGTTTCTAATAAGTTTATAGTTAGTAAACGTACCTAAAGAACTGACTGTTTCTTGAATTTATATATCTTTGTGTTGTTAAATTCCCAAATCTATAGAAACACGTTTCTAACCTACCAGTTGCGTTTACATAATACCATTACGTAAAGGGATTAAAATCCCCAACACCGTAAACAATTATAATTACAATATTGTTTACTCGATTATCATCAGAACCGCAGTTTACGTACATTTATAATACTTCAATATGTAAATTTCAATAAGGCCTCTTCCGTTGAAAATGTATAATATAATAATAATATTATCTGCAGTAGATGAAGGCGGACATACGCCATGCAGTGTGCAAAATACGGGCTATATTTCCCTGGCAGTGACACTACGATCTTGTGTTACTTCTAATTCCAACCAAGGGGGAATCTATAGTGGGGGGGGGGGCGCACCAGGCACCTGAGCATGCCCCCCCCCATTTGGATTTCTGACTAAAAAGGTTCCATTATAACTCATTATTTTAGCATTTGATTCTTGTCTCCGATCGGTGGAAATGGCATTTCCATAATCTCTGGATCCACCCTTTCCAACCGAACACCCAGACCTTTTTTCTTGTCACGCTCTCAAACACAACAGGGAAGAAACATGGCTGAACAATCCCCTGAGGATCTTTATCCGCCTCGATCGAACCCGGGACTATCTGGTGAATGACAGTATTGAGCCAGCTCCTTAAAATCGTCGTACCCAATATTCTGATTCCCAATACGGATCAACTGAATCCAGACAGTTTTATAAAAATCACTTTGGATATTGGCATGTTACGTTTGAGGGTCAACTTTATATGGTTGTTGCACGAAATGGTCTAATAATAGAATTTACAATGTCATTTTCTCCTTCGTTTATAACGGAACACGTTCAGGCACTTGTCAATGATAATGATATTTATGATGTCTGTTTTAAAATTAACATGGACACGTAATGTAATTGAAATGTCAACTTATAGATATTCATAAATATCCAATCTACTTGGTTATTTATGAGAACCACGGTAACTCTGCGTGTATGTAGCTGACATAGTGGGTAAGCTGGGAAGGACGATTCGCTCTCCCCGGCGTCCCGAATGTTGTCTATACCATGATAAGAGTTTATCTGTCCCGTGGGACATGTTTGACACTGGTTCACCAATATTATCGTGGATTAATGAAAACCCTAATTTGAATATATTATTATATCAAGAGCTTGAGAGAGTGGGTGAGCGAGAGAGACATGCGTTTAACGTTCACTCAACACAAACTAGGTAATTTAATTTTCAAGACTAACACATGGTTCATTTCAATAATTCGCTAGCAGTGGGAGGAAACCTGACGATCTGGAGAAAACCCGGTTGTTCAGGCAAACCTCCTCCTTGTCAAGTACAAGCGGAGAATCGAAGCCACGCCACTCGACCCATTGACAAACCATATGATTTTACGCGCACGCATTAATTACCCCGCTCACACACACACACACACACACACATAGCGTCAAAAACTTGAGTTGGGGCGCCAAAGCTTAGAACCCGTGACGCAAAGCGCATCATTGTGTCCCCTTCACTTAGCCCCTCTTTCACAGTTCTTACGTCAGCATACCACAGATAAGACTGTAACCTTACGAGGTGCTGGGCTTTGCCTTCCACATCCAGTAAGACTAAGATTGATAAGTTCTCTATGACACTTCTTCTCCAATGGGAATATTTATTTCTCTCTGCAAGAATTTCATGAAGAGGTCAAGGAGAAGCCAGATGAGATAGGTGTGGTGTTAGTATATTCCTGAAGCAATGACTCGAGAAATGGGTGGTATTGGGTGTAAATCAACAAACACCTTCAGGTGTCTGAGGTGCTAGCGGTAAATGATAGTTGACGCCATAGTCTTAGCGAATCCATGGATACGACCTGTAATAAACGAGACGCTGCCTGGTTAGAAGTCAGCGTCAAATAGCAAGAAGACCGTGATAAGACCGATGAGGTGATGCTACCAGTATAAATTCGATATCATCGTGATAAAGCGATTGCCTTTGTGTTGAACTATCGGACCTATTTATGAATGGTTGTTATTTGACCTGAATACTGGTGGAGAATGATTGTTATCTACACCATGGAGAATGATTGTTATCTACACCGCATTGCTAAAAATTGTATGTAGACGATAAAAGAATTGCAATTAAAAATAATGAACTTTTATATACGTTGTAGCTTCTTTCGTTAATATTTCCATTAAATTGCCCAAAGCTGTTGTTTTTAGTTGTTGTTTTTTTTAAATCCTTTTTGTTTTTAATTGGAGCTGGTCCAATTTGCTCTGATATTCCTAATGATTCAACTTTCAAAATACTTTAATCTTCAAGGGATTCAAAATGGCACTCGACGGCTCTTAATAAAATATAATCTTCTTGTAGTCTGTAATTCGAATAAATGAACTGTTTTATTGGAATTCTGTCATCATTCTTTGTAAATAAATCAACATTTAATGAAATAAATATACGACATCTCTTCTCATTCATTAATTATTTTATTAGCATTTAGTTTTATGTGGAATACAGATTGGCACGCCATGCTTTCGTTTTATCCGTCATTGATGTACGTCAAATAATAATAACAGGACCATTAATGGAAGCGACGCAAACCCCCATTAATCACCGATGATCAATGGCAGGAGTCAGAAATCAGCTATTAGTCTTTTAGAACGATCATATTACCGTGTCAATTCTTCCATTTTCATTCCATTTCACTTGTAATTAATTAAAGAAATTGGTACTGAGAAACCCCACTCTAAGACCACCTCTATATAACGGACATCTTGGGTGTACGTCCATTTCTATTTATTTTATTATTTTTTTCATTTCTTTTGAGTCTTATCAAATCTGTATCCGGTCTGAACAGTTGGGCGTTAAACAGAATTTCGCTATATTAACAATTCATCCATTCGGACGTGTTAATATTGGCCCCGCAAATGGTCCCAATCGCGGAATTTCACTGTACTTACATCGAACACTAACCGATACACCCTAAAAAAGACAGTGCAGCAATCTCAACAAAAAAAAAGAAACCCAAAGATAATTTTAAATGCTAATGATTTTTTTTATCATAAAATGAAATTAAATCTGGATTTACTTTCTACGGTTCTGTAGTTATGTATCATTCGAGTTAACGAAGGCGTGCATACGTCGTAATACAGTGTACTGTGGGAAACTTTTACCCGTAAAAGTCCAAATGTCAAGAGTTTTTTACTTCTAACTACCGCGTACACGAGAGATCATTTTTTCATTCTTTTTACTTAAAAAGTGTGCGCAGGATGGGCAAAATAATGGTACCCATTCTGATTGTTCAGTCCATTTGAAAAGTGAATAATTTAATATTTTTTTCTCGGAAAAAATGTCGCAGAAGCATAAAGGTTTTATTGAAGACTAATCAGTATTCAATAAAAACTTCAGACTTCTGTGACATGCTTGGAGACGCAATAAGAATTCAATAAAAAAAAATCATGCTACTGTGACATGCATGGAGACTATTAGTAGTCAATTTTTTGATAGTCTGCGATATAATTTCTAGGGAATCAGAGTTAAATAATAATCTTATATGTACACAAACACACAGGATTGAATAACATACACATTCGCTACAAGTATAACTCATGGGTTCAGTAATTGCGGAATCCACAATGTTGTTTAACTAATTTCTTAGCCAACTCAGTACCAAGGCGAGTCAATGCCACAAAATGTGCAAAGTCATTTGGCTATAACTTAAACCAAATCTATAGTTCTTAGCTAACTCAGTAGCAATGAAAGGATGGGTGGGGGTATCCGTGTGAATCTTTTTGATTAATGATATGTCACAAAAGATGCATAGTTGTTTAGCCAATACTGGGGCTACAGCTTATAATTTCTTAGCTGACTCATCACCAGGTAAAATGAGATTTAATGTGAACTTTTTTTTATTGATGGTATGTCCCCCTTAATACGCACTGGGGCTAAAGCTTATAATTCACAATTTCACAAGAAGCTCGGCTCCAAGGAAAATGGGATTAAACGGATTTTACTAAACTAAGGCCTACTTTATATAAAGCTGTATACCTAGACCGGCGCTTGATATTAAATAAAACTGAAGAAGTGTGGAGTTATGGTACGCTATCAACGTTGGCAAGGTAAACGATCATTTAGACACCCTAGTAACGGCATAAAACTACGGTTAAAATAAAAAGTAAAAAAGACTTACCGACGGTAATATAAGTGTTCCAACAGCTTCTAACATCCCAGTAACATCAATTTTACGTTCCTCCGTCCCTCCGTCACTGGTCTCTTCAGATCCGGCAGAGGAACACGTAGAGATGTTACTTATCTTACGACTACGTGGAGATTCGTCACTGGAACTATCCTTTTGTCCGTCCGAAGAACGCGCCGTTGACGTAGACGCTGAACTGTCCGTGGAGTCCTTTTTCCGCACATTGTCTGTATCAGAAATCAGAAGTTTCCTCTCCCGTTCCAAATAGTCTTTAGCGAAAGGACAACTCATGTTGATTGAATCGTGTGAACTGAAACCAAATAAAGTTATGAATTCCGTCAAATTTCCCCGTTAAATACGCATGGTTGATTGGTTGTATAGAACATTAAACTCCAATTGAAATACTTTACACGTTCGACATCCAACACGGGAAGCGATTACACGACCTAACCCTTTAACGGCTAAATTCACTACGAGTGATTTTCTGTGTTGTGGCTTTTATATATACGCTAAGCTTTTCCTGCTTACTGTGTGTAAAAGATTGGCTTTTACCGTAGTTTATATAGCTATGAAGTACTATAGTAGCGGTCTTTAACCGTTGGCAGAGTTTTGCCGATATACCGTTTGGTCGTGATATCAAGACTCGCTTAACTTACTGGGACTTGGTTCGATTCAATGAATGCAGTGTACGCGCAATGCACGCTGGGATCATATTTATCAGGCGTTGTGTCCGTGTGTTGTGTGTGTGTGTGTGAAAGTATTAATATAATGATCAGTTTATATAGGAATGTCTATTGGGTATTGTATATGACAATAATAAAATAACTCGACTCTCTATCGGATAAATGTCGTCCCATTTCAGCTATTTATTGTTTATATACAACTGTCATAGGAGTGGCAAGCCTTGATATTATTTTAAAACAAGTAAACTACCAATTTAATAGCTTTAAAATAATAATAGAATTGTTGTTTTTAATTCAGCTACTCGACTGAATTAAAGTCTTTGTACGACAATTACATTTTACGAAAAAATATCAAAATTTCCACGGCTTATTTCACGCTATAAGAGATAAAGAGAGAAATGACTTGACATAAACTAGTTCATTTTCTGTACTAACGCATAGTTCTATATTATTTCAATAATTAATTTACTTGTGCGTAGAGGTTTTTAGATGCGGGGGACCCGAACGTTCGACAGGCAACCCTTCTCCTTGTCATGTATAATCTGGGAATCGAAGCCACGCTATTTCACTCAATTAAGTACATAAGTAAGTAAGTTTATTGCATTAAAACGTCCACGAGGAGCAGCATAAAATTACAAAAATTACATTAATACAATGTAACAAATCAATGACAGTCCATTCTACTGCCAATAAAGTGAAAGCTTATTTGTTATTGATACGTCTAGGTAAAACGTTGCCTAATCCGGTTTTGAACTAAATAAATTAAGATTGAAATGAAATGGAGTTTAACGTCCTACTGTTCTGCTCCGATTGGGCTAATGTAGACGGGCATAAACCCTACGTGCTATGGGGTGTGTGGTCCGGACCAGGGCACTATACGGCCTACACTTATTTCGAATTTCAGCTGTCTATTTGCACACCTGACGTCGGTGTGTCGTCCCATCGACAATGTGTTGTCCCTCCATCCTGTCCCACTGACAAGGGGAAACCGCGCTGGAAATTCCCGATGAACTTTCCTGGCAAACAACCTAGATCGAAAACGGGATGTCTAGGTTAGCTAATCAACGTCCTACCCACTGATCCAACGCGGCTCCTGATTGAATAAATGACTATTATGTTGATGTAATTAATAAAGCAATTTTCTCACCGACTTTTTTGATGCAGAAAAAAGGAAGTTAAACCCCATTTGAGTGGATATCATTTTCTGTGAATATTTTTTCTGGTTGTAAAATAAGAACTATCTGTCTCGTTTTTAAACGAAATATATATAACACTGTCAAAATTCTAACATGATTATGAACAATGTTCAGAGAGAGAGAAACGGGGTTTAAAATCCACCCGACAATGATTTAATTTCATTTCACTAAGGGGGGATCAAAAATACGTCCCTTGACTCCATGCGGAGATCTTATATTATTTTGATCATTCGGCAACTCAACCATCTCCTGAGGGAAGATGAACATATACAGATAACGAATCAATGACGGTATAGTTGTATTTCAGCTGCTCTTAACCCAGATGTGCCGGGTTTGATTCCCGGCGTGGACCTGGAAGGAACTTTGGGAGTTTTGTTTAACGGTTCCAACGTATTAGGGATAGCGCTTTACTTAGTTATTCGGATGACACTAACCCCCACCCCCACCCCTCCCACCGTTTAAATGCTGGGCTGCACATTAACGAACGTCTGTCAGTTGGAATTATTTAATGGAGAGTAGACAGGAACGACGTTGCACATATTTCCCCACCACATTCTATTAGAAACTGTCTTAAAAACTGTCCAAGTGCATCCCGAACGGCTCTGGTTCACTAATGCGGCCCCTTGACAACCCTCTTTGTTACGGTTTGGTCAGAAAGGTATAGGACGTTGTACCCATATAGTTCTTCATTACAATGGCTGTATTCTGGCAGGTGTTGACTTTCACTACATAGTTACAGATTCAGTGAGATTCTAACATGTCTAGACAATTAACGGACATGTTTAATTGATATTCTGGTCACTATTCAGGGTCCACCCCCCCCCCCCCCCGCTCAGCTACATGAAAAAAAAAATAATGCCTTGCATCAATGAAATTACATCACAAAGTGATCCTACATCAGTATAAAAATTGTTTCCCTGTGAGACGGAGAGGGGGGTGGTGTTAACGTCCACGCTACACAAACTCGGGGTTTGCCATTCTGGTTTCACCACCTCAGTGATGCAGGGATGAAGGCCTGGTAAGGAAATACATCATAGTCTAAAACTGGGATGTTAAAACATGCTTTGGGATAGGGACAAGGGTGGTGTGTGAATTTTAAAGTATTCTTAGATAAATTGCGACGAATTGTTTAGAATATTATAGGCACTAAAATTAAGACAAAGATCCCTTCCGCAAGTGATATATAAAAACTCCACGGAGAATTAGGCGGCTTTTATTTCTGCTTATGGATGATGCGCAGATATTTGTACAATTGGCGGCTAGAATTGAATGTTTTTTTGACACACGAATTGAGACTGGTAATAAAACTAGCAAATAGAATGAATGTACATGGTATCCACAGGTCACAATTCTATAAAACACAGTTACTGCTTCATCAAGAGAAGCCTAATCGAAACGCTGCTCTGTAATCAGCACCAATTGTATTCCATAGAATTGTGAACCGTGTACTATAGTTCAATTAATAAATTCCATTGAAACAATCTACGTGGTACAGTTGACCACGAATGTCATCCTTGTGCGTGGAGAATGTAATGCAAGGGATATAACTCTTAGTAAAAGGAAAACTTCCCACGCTCCGTGCAGCTGTGTGTCACTTTGATGTATTTCTTTTACAGTTGGTATAATTAGAGTTGCTTTAGTTACAGTTGTTTTAATGACAGTTACAGTTGGTATGGTTACAGTAATTAGATAATTGGTATAGTTATATATGCTTTAGTAACAGTTACTTTAGTTACGGTTGATATAGTTTCAGTTGGCATAGTTACAGTTGGTTTAGTTACATTCTCTAAAGAACGATAGCGCAAAACCCCAGTACTGAATCAACCTCATAATTTATAGTCCTACTGTGAATAAATAATACAATAATAATAATAATACATACATACATACATACCAGAGAAATATATAATCTAATACATGCCAAAAATATGACAAATTATCTTTATGATTACAAACAACATATCGGTTAATTACTCATTGAAACAAATGAAAAATTCCATGTCTATACAGTCATATAATGAATTTGATAATTACAATTCTTTTGTCATTTAACAGAATGGGTTATTTTACTTAACAAAGACGAGAATATTCTGTTAATTTCACCAAAGAAACTTATACACAGGACAGACGATAATCATATATAATAAATTACTCTTTTCTCATTAGTAAAACTGTTTTTTTTATGTGTGGCAAATTACATTCTGCCCAGACAAAGCATTTATCAAATTGGAACATAAATCAGGACTTGAATATAAAAACAATGTCCGATTATCTTCAGCTAGTTTGTTAATATGGTCACTCATTAATTCACAGAGTTATATTTGTTGGGGTTTTTTTTCGACAGAAATAATACAATTTTCTCTAGACGAAGCATGTCCCAAGTTGGAACATTAATTAGAATAACATATCAACGCGTAGGAATACAATACTAGTTTTAATCAGGCGGAAGACTATTGTGTTACGTAATTGTTTGGTTCCGTTCGTTTACAGATAATTACTTAAGCCCTAAATATATTGTTTAATCTGTTATTATTTATTTATTTGTTTTATTCTATTTTTGTGTATAATTTGTATAAAACAAAAAATTAAATTAATGTTGTTCTGTGTCGTTAATCATAATTGTATTAACTAGTTATTTATAGAAATAATTGTTTAATGTAGGCCTAAGTTCTGGAATACAGATATCTTCGGTTTATATGATTAGTTGACGCATCATTAGAATCCAAAATTAGCTGAAAATATAAATTAATCATGTGTTTTATTTTCGTTGACTTCGACGATATTTACAATAATTGTATGTACAGGTTAATTACACATGAATTGAAACGTGGTTTAACATCGGACTATTCTCCTCCGACGGGGATAATGCAGACCAACTGGGTTGTAGAACGCAAGCTTGTTTCATTCGAATTACAACTGTGTTTTTTTTTTATCGCCCCATCCGAACGATTTCGCTTAATATTAGCATATTTTCCTTCAAATCTGTTGACGGTATTAATGATTATATGTCTGGAAATACATGTATGTATAGGCCTACATTTTACGTAATTCCTCGGTTTTTTTTCTCCAATTGAAGTTTAAATCTGATTATTTTTACACGTGCGCAGCAGCTGTCAGCTCCACGTCATTGAATTTGTAAACAAGATACGGCAGATGGATTAAAAATATGATGAACAGAATACATAACAAGCATGATTATAAGGCGCGGAATATCAACATGGCGTAGTTACCATGGAACGTTGGGACAGCAGAATGGACGGAGGGGGTAGGGCGTATGGTTTAAAAATTTTCGTCCCATATATGCTCACATTGTGAATTCAAAATATAATTTATGCTCCACAATCTCCCTCCTGTAATTTAATTTAATACATGCTCCCAGTTTCCCGTCTTCTGCTTATAATTTATGCTCCCAGTCTCCCATGTTTAATTTATGATAATTTATTTTCGCAATCTCCCATATTGATTTATTGTAATATGTGCTCAATCTCCGCCTTTGATTTATGCTGTCAACTTCCCCATCTTTAAAAGAAACTAAATCATGATCCTATTCTCCAATGATTAATATTGTGTAATTTATGCTCGCATTATCCTTTCTTTAAATATACATTATGCAAGAGCGAAATCTTCCTATTACAGATCTTTCTTTAGTCCTGAAATTTTATCTAAATTATCAGTTAGACATCAATTAACTTATCCGCAACTTTATCAACTCTCGATGGCATCACTAGCCTGTGATCTTTAGTGGATTATGATCCGATTTACTGCTTAACTTCACTTCACGATTATCCAATCAATAATTGGATAATCGAGACTATGCTTTTTATCCTACTGACTTTAGTAATGCTGATCGAGGCTAGGCGTTAATTTCAATCGCTTAATTCTCCGTTCATAGTGGATCAATTTGACTGAAAATTTCTGGAAATGGCATTTACATGATATAATTTATAAATATTACATTGAGAACTGCCAACTCGTTATCTAATCTCCCATAAAGTATCTTTAAGCAATGATACTCCCAGTCTCCCATCTTTAAGAGCTGTTGTAGTTTATACATGATTAAATATACATGATAATAAAATTACCACACATGTTGAGATATTAGGGTGATAATTTGGTGTACACACATGTTTTAATAATCGGTATCATCATTACACCATACTACCAGAGTAAGAGCTAACAACTAGATACGTCTCTAGCTAATAGATATAATACATTAATTAAGTTACATCTCTTTCGAGGTAATATGCGGCATGTCTAAAACTTATTTATACTATGAATTACTTGTTCCCATCATATTTTTATTTTTTTTATCAAGTAATGATAAAGACCAGAGAAGCTTAATTGAAAAGTCGTTCAGTGGGATAATAGTGTATTCAATAAAAAGGGAATGTTCTTTTACGTCCTACTGTTCTGTAGCTTCTTTATGCTAGGTTTCTAATGTCGTGCGATGCGTTACGTTCGGATACGTTTCGTTACGATTAAGACGATCAAAATGACCGGCCACAATATATGATGATAAGACCTGATAGGATCACAACGATTAAAACCACGATTTCAATCGTAGAGCGATTCTTGGTATTCTGAGTGTGTGCGAGAGAGAGAGAGAGAGAGAGAGAGGGAAAGAGAGAGAGAGAGAGGGGGGGTTTAACGTCCACTCGACACAAACTAGGTCATTTCGGGACTAACATATGGTTTAATTTCATTTCAATAATTCGCTTGCGCGTAGGGATCTCTAGCAGTGGAAGGAAACCGGAGTACCCGCAGAAAGCCCATGAGGTTGGACAGGCGACCCTGGCTCCTTGTCACGTACAACCGGGGATTCGAAACCACGCCAGTTGACTCAATGGCAGGCCGTATGATACAGCGCGCACACGCTAATCATTCGGCCACCCAACTCCCCCCCCCCACCTAGCAAAAAGAAATGGCCCCTAATCGGAGGCTGTCCGCTACTTAAAAATAGTGTTGAATTATTATAAATTTGTGTTAAGAGGTGGCGAGAAAAGATTCATACATGTTGGCGAACAAAGAAGAATCACGGTGAAAAATAGTCAGTAAGGATTTCACAATAGTTTTAGAACAAGAGGTGCGGGAGGACACGCAGATCGGTTCTAGAAGCTGTGAACAGGGAGGAGGGGCGGAGGTCAAAATCGAGGACGCCGTGCAAAATCCCACCGCATGAGAATAAAAAGATAGGTTGCCAGGCAACGAAACATACGCCCACAGCAGCTAAATCGTCCGGGCAGTCAACAAGGGTTGTCGCATATTTTTACTTTTTTCGGTAATGAAACATTTGTAATACACTAAAAACTGATTAAGAGTAACAACTCATTATGTAATTATCAGAAAATCATTAGAATTCGATTGCTTTTTATAAAGTTTTACCCCACGCTAACAATTAGTATATACATGAAAAACATTTAATATCATGGATTTAGCTGTTCAGTTATCAATATTCATTGAACATCAAAATACTTGTTCGTTTCAACACCTTAAACTCTGTGTATCAATCTAAAGTCAATCGGATGATAAGTTTGGCCTCTATAGCGTCACAAGATTTTTTGAAGTTATCAAGGGAGATAACTCTGGCAGTAATTATTTGAAATCTCTGAAAATCAATAGGCTGACCTTAAACACTGTGTGTAAATTTAAAGTCGATCGGATATTAACTTTGGCCTCTAGAGCTTCCACAGAATTTTTTCGAAGTAATCAAGGGCTATAACTCTCACAGTAATTATTGAAAATCACTGAAAATCGATAGACATCTTCATCTCATGACTGTAAACACTATGTATACATTTGAAGTCAATCGGATATTAACTTTGGCCTCTAGAGCATCCACAAGATTTTTTTGAAGTGATCAAGGGCCATAACTATGGCACTAATTATCGGAAATCGCTGAAAATCAATAGGCTTCTTCGTCTCATGACCTTAAACACTGTGTATAAATTTAAGGTCAATCGGATATTAACTTTGGTCTCTAGAGCGTCCACAAGATTTTTTGAAGTGATCAAGGACCATAACTCTGGTAGTTATTATCGGAAATCGCTGAAAAACAATAGGCTTCTTCGTCCCATGACCTTAAACACTGTGTATAAATTTAAAGTCAATCGGATGTTAACTTTAGCCTCTAGAGCGTCCACAAGCAATTGTGGACGCCGGACGGACGGGGCGACGACAATATACGACCACATTTCAATTTGGGCGTATAAAAACGTAAAGAGTTTGTCCAATTTTTATGATTTTAATCATCATTATACGATTTTCTGGAGGGATGAGACGACAGGTGGAAGCTATCACACGGACAACTGTTCTGCACTGACTGGGCTAATGGAGACGGACATGTACGCCATGCAGTGTGCTATGAGAGAGTTTGTTCGCGGGACCTCCTTTGTTCGTCCCATCCACCGTTAATTCCATAGGCTATAAGCTTACAGTGTATGAACAATAAAATCAATAACAAAATACAAAGTCAATTAAACAATATAATAATTTTCAATTCATCATATCGAATGCATTGGGACTGATTTCTTGTCTTTTTCAGATTCAACACAGTGAAATAGATGATTATTTGATTAAAGGGAGACAACTGCTATGAGTAAAATGGATGCAGACAACAATATTGTCAAAACACTATTTGTCCATTCTCAATCTGATTAAAACACAGATCCTATTTCGTTTCGTTTTTTATAGTTCAAAATTTCGTTTTACTTATCTTTACCACACTAGGACCTGGAAGAGTTGTTCTTATTGGTTCTGGATAATGTCATCAATTAGCCAATGGAAACAGTCTGTTACGGTGAGATTTTAGCATGAGGTACACAGAACTGTGGATAATTCACTAGAAACATAAATTGGTTAATCTAATGTCTGACATCATTGGGTCAAAAGCTGACCTCTGACGCAACCTCCCAAAACAACTGGTAAGATCTTCATCCATGCAGTAAACAAAAATTGGCAGAAGAAAAATATTTAATTATTGTAGGTACTAAGGAGAGCATTTACAAGACACTGATATCAATTACATAAAGATTGGGTCAAAACATTTGTATTGTTGAAATTCGTTTAGGTTAATTAGTTTGACTTATTTAGCTTAAGCCTATAAGTTTGATACATCAGATCGAATGATATTGGTTTTAATATTCACTTGACATAAACAAAGTTATTTTGGGACTAACATGGTATAATTTTAATTAAATAGTTTGTGTGCGAGGAAGCTAGAGATTCTAGAGAAAACACATGATGATGGACAGACAACCCTATTCACTTGACATATATATATATATATACTATTCAAAAAAAGTAGGGGATATTTGATTTTGGGGGCATAATACTAAAATATGCAAATGACTACGAAAAAAGTCACTATAGAACCTAACAGAAGAAACATTTCCAGTTACATGTGACGCCCAAACGCACCAATAGCTACCGCATGGAATGCAGGTGATGCTTAGGATCATCATGGGGGTCCAACCCAAGATTTGCACGACTCTGACTTTGAATGTTACAGTCATTGTGGCATTGAATTCCAGGGTGGAAACATCAGTTTAATTGTTTTAGTGACCAGAAAACAAATTTTGATATGCGTCGGCTTACCCAAAATGAAAGGTTACGTGCCCTGGGCATGCTACAGATCGGCACAACACAGGTGGTTGTGGCGCGTCGATGAATGTTTCTCAGTCTGTCATAAGCAGGCTATGGTCCAGATACCGTGATACACAATCTGTACAGGACAGGCCACGCTCAGGTCGACCAAGGGCGACAACTCAAGCCCAGGATCGATTTATCCGTACCTTGGCCTCGAGAAATCGTGTCATCACAGCAAATCAGATCAGCGCTCGTCTTCAAACAGACACTGGTGTGAGAGTGAGTGGCCAGACGATTCGGAATCGACTGCATAGGGGTCACCTTCGCGCCCAACGTCCTCGCGTGATCCCTTGTTTGAGAGATCATCACATTCAGGCAAGACGTCTTTGGTGTAGGGATCGTCAACACTGGGATAATCGACGCTGGAGCAATGTGATGTTTTCAGATGAGTCAAGGTTCACTGTTGATTTTTTGGACAGACGTAGGAGGGTGTGGCGTCGTCGAAACGAGTGCTTCCAAGACGTTAACGTCATCAGACATGATCGATTTGGGGGTGGTTCTGTTATGGTGTGGGGAGGCATCACTGTTGCTGGAAGAACGGCTTTACATGTTGTTGCAGGGCGTGTTACAGGCCAGTACTACCGGGACAACATCTTGGCAGTCCATGTTGTGCCGTTCGCACGACGTCATGGCCGCCGTTTTATCTTCCAGGATGACAACGCAAGATGTCACAGGGCCAGGATCGTTACAGGTTACCTCCAACAACAGAACATCACCACATTACCTTGGCCAGCACTGAGTCCCGACCTCTCCCCCATCGAGCATGTCTGGAACATGCTTGGACAGAGGTTACGTCAACAACGTCCTGCCAATGTCCAAGAACTTGCTGCTGCGTTGCAACAGGAATGGGACAATCTGGACCAAAATGACCTTAGACGTCTCATTAGGAGTATGCCACGTCGGATCAATTCTTGTTTGGCAAACAGAGGAGGATTTACCCGTTACTGACTTTGTTGTGATGCTGTGGTAACTTTGCTGTTTGACCCCGGGTATCATTTTACCCTTATAATGGTCAGTCTGTGCCTTACTTAGTCTAACGATCATTTGGAATAAATCGATGAATGTGAACTTCATTTCATTTTGTCATTTGTTTCTTCGTCAGTTTAATTAGGTGACTTTAATAACACTTAAAAATCAAATATCCCCTACTTTTTTTGAATAGTATATATAATGGAGAAATGGGGTTTAACGTCCACTCAACGCAAACCAAGTCATTCCGCGACTTACATATAAGCTGGGAATTGAAGCCTCGCCACTTGACTCAATGACAGACTTAATGATTTCATGTGCACATCTTAACCCACCAGACACTCTGCCCCCCCCCAAAACCACTCTGTAATATACAAATACAAGCTTTGACTCAATAACAGACCTTATGATGTAGTGCGAATGCTTGATTTATACAAGAAAACAAAACAGTTTAAATACTTCTCTTTTATTTGAGAGATGATATGAAACAAAATGTGTGCGGAGAATTAAAACAATATATATATATATATATTAACCTACAGACAACAATAGAGACATTTAGCCAGTTAAATAACATTCTGATCAAAATCACAAGATCAAAACATATCGTTTTAATTTTTCACGCTCTTCATCTAATATACTTTCTTTAAAGCTGGTGTTCAGTAATTATGAACCTATCGACCAATTCAATCAGTGTATTCCAGGAATTTCAAATTCAGAAGAGTAATTTTGATTGGTGTAGGGGTTATTTATAACCAATAATCTTTCACTATTCAATCAATCACAGTTCCGAAACATCCTTAATTCGGTGAAGAGAGAGAGAGAGGGGGGAGAATTTTTTTCTTTGCCAAGTTTAAATAAGAATGAGTTAAAGCTCTGAAAGAAAATAGATTAGATTTACAATAAAGTGAAAAACAAAACAAATTGTTAATCTGATTTTAATTAGAGTGTTTGATTTAGTGAATGAAATAAGCACTGATTTAAAACCAAGGTGTGTTAACACTATAATTAGACCAAACCAAATTGATTTTCTGTTTTTTGCGAACATGATAAATTCACATGAAAGATGTATTGTTTAAGATTACAAAACTTAAAAATAAGGAACTAAATAAAAGTATTTTTTGTTTTTTTCTCAAAGAAATAAGAAGGAAATTTTTTACATGAGATCCCAAAAAACAAAAATCAAATTGGTGTAGCCTTGCCTACATGCACTGCACCTTCCTTCATTTATTTACACACATAACAAAATTGATCGCAGAAATTTGTACATTAAATTAAAATAATATCTTTTTCTAAAGCTAATATAGCTTTAATACGGATGTTGTTTGACCATGTCTATGTTAAATGCCATCCATATAGTTCCGATACAACAGAACTAGAGTAAAAAAGCTTAGTTTTCTTTAGACAACTGTCTGTTCAATATGGAAGCAGTGATTCCGGTGAAACAGAATTGCTCCATTCCATCGGAGACTTTAACTGTGCCCCCGTCCCACAATCTCAGTTAAGCCTGAGGAGTTTGCATGCTGACCGCCACTTACAGATTTCCTCGGCTAATTTTTTAGATAAAAACCTTCCTAATTTAATACAAAACCATTTATAACAGCAACTAGATCTGAACAGAATCTTAATACACAGCAACAAGTTCTTGTGTGTTAGCTTGTGCACTCTTCAAATGAGAAATGGTATCATGGGTTCCAGAAAGAGTAAGGACACCCTGCCTCAACATTACACCCATCACTACTTACAGTGGATTATTTGGATGAATGGTTGAAGGGCCACCAGCAGATTACAGTTGATGAGTGGTATCAAGTGTTCTCGAAAGTATGCATACCCTGTATCAGGTTTTACTAATAATCCACCAAAGGAATACATGTTATGTCAGACATTCTCGACTCATTATTTCTTGATCCCCAGGCCAAGGTCTGAGAGAATCGACCCAATAACTTGAGATTTTTAGAAAATTGTCAATGCTAAAAATAAATCAGACAGTACAAATTTTCTTACTTTAATTACATTATGATTATCCAACTTCAGTAGACTACAGACATGTACATATAGAGCGTTTATAGAAAATCAGATATATACTACATGTGTGTTTCATATGTTTGGTTATACTTCCTCTTAAAGATGTTAAATCAGTTTAATACAAGTCTTTACTTAGCTTAAAATGTTATAAAATCAAATAATCTAAAGGCCAAGATTTAAAGGGATTAAAACATGATAGCCATTTATTAGTTTTGAAAAGAGAGAGAAATGGGATTTCACATCCATTCAACACAAATTAGATCATTTCAAGACTTACATATGGTTAATTTATATTCTAATAATTCGTGTAGGGGTCTTTAGCATCAGGTGGACCTCAGAGGATCTGGAAAAAAGCCACAAGGTTCTAGTTTTTAAAAGAGTTAGACTGTCATCTTATCTGGTTTTGCTAATAAATTCTTTAATATTATACAGAAGGGATCAGTTTTAACATAACATGGCACCCAGATTAACGACTAGATTTTCAGAATATTAAAGAAAAGTTATCACAAGGCCTTCAATACACTACAAATGTTTTTATAATTAGAAGTGCATTTATTAATGACTTGTAGATTGACTGACAGGTACATCTTCAGTGCCAGTTGAGAGCCCTGTATGCTAAAAGCTTGTTTATCAACAAGAACCAATATTTAGTAAATTATTCTGTATGATCATAAATGACAGGTAAATCACGACAGGTAAATTGACTGACAAGACAGGCAAACATGGTTACTACAATACCCTTTCAACTGTCATCAAAAACTGGCTAACATGATCTACACCAGAGCACTGGTTACCAAGACAACATCTTTTCCACCATTAGTTAGTCAAAAACTGACTAACATGATTGACATGTGGGTCTTGGTTACCATGACAATATTTCTTAAATATTCAGCTCATATAAACTAAAGGCAATGTCTTGTTAACACTTAACACTATCTGTACATCATGATTTATCAAGTGCTTCCAATGACATTACTACATGTACATAAATAATAATAATTAAGACATTAATATATATAAGAAGGATGAACCGAGAGAGGGTATATATACTTACGGATCATTATCCTTAGATGAGGGGGGCAGAGCATGCAATTGGTTTGTTACATTAAATGATGAAAAGTATGAACAGTTAACTTCATATTTCTTCCTCTTATTTTATATATATATATTTATATCAATAAATCCTTCTGTACATGTACTCATTAAAATCATAAAAAACAAAAATAATTCTATTGAAAGCCATATTTTTTAAAATTTGAATTATAAATAACCACAGACTCTTACTGGAGGTGTCAGATCAGAGACTCCTAATGGAGGCACCAGACCAGAGACTCCCTAAAGACACCAGACCAGAGACTGCTGGTGAAGGTGCCAGGCCAGAGAATGCTGGTGAAGACGCCAGACCAGAGACTCATACAGAATGTGCCAGATTAGAGACTCCTACTGTAGGTGCCAGACCACAGACTCATACTGAAGGCGCCGGACAAGAGACTCATACTAAAGACGTCTGACCAGAGACATCCAATGAAATCTCGAGACCAAAAGCTCTGAAGAAAGTCTTGGTTAATCCATACCCTAAATTCCTACTGAAGGTGCCATACTCAAGGCTCTGGAAGGAAACAGGAACTCTTATTGAAGGCTTGTGGCTTACCTTATGTGGCCTCAAAAGATGCCTTAAGAACGATCATCTATCATTATTCGATCAGCTTTTATACAGTTCCTAAAAAGTCTTAATTCATAAGTAATTTTAATATATTTGAATGGCACTATTAGAACTAAATACAGAGCTAATGAAACTCTGGTTTCCTTCTCCTGCAAATGCAATTGTTTGAAGAAAAAAATACTACTCAAAACTTTGGTAGGTTACCCAACATGCATAGATTCTATTTTAAAAATATAGATTAATACTTAATATTAATAATTCAAATGACTGATAGTTTTTAACATTTTCAAATATATAAATGTATTTTTAAGAATTTTGACTCTTAAAAAATATAATTCAAACTGTATTATGTTTTTTAAATGTTAAATTCTAATTTTGTGGTATGTATATTGCCGGACTGGTTAGTTCTCCATTCTGCCATTTTCATATTCAGGCCGTCAATACTAAATATTACTGAATCAGGGAGCTCTTGTATAGATTGTTGTGCTTAACGAATTTTAGACTGAATTACATAAATTTTCAGATGACTGAAAGGGGGAGAAATTGGATTTAAGGTCCACTTGACACAAATTAGGTCATTTTGGGACAAACGTATAGTTAATTTGTATTTCAATAATTCTCTGCAGTGGGACGAAACCGGTGAAAACCCTTGAGGATCTTTAGATGAATCACTGATTTAATCTAATATAAATCCCTTTTATTACCAGAATAAGATCTAGATATATGGTCATGAATTTACCTGGTCACAGAAACCAAGTTAATTAATCTATATTTAGAAACAAGAAGTAGAATTTTGTATAAATAATGCTGGAAAGAAATCACAATAATACCCTAATATATAAATTTTTCACACAGTACTATATTCATCTAGTCCTACAACCTAGAATTAATTTGCGTAAATTTTCATCTTGTGAGGAAGCATACCTCCGAAGAATATTGTAATTTGGGATTTTATTCCTCAGAAGGAAATACATATACATGAACTTTGCTGCTTGTTTAGTATTTTGAATGTAATAGAATTTTATTTTGAATTCTGAAAGCTATTAATCAGAATATTGTTTGTGCTCGCAATCTAGTAATATCATATCAAAAATAGGTCAATAAGAATTTTGTTCCTTTTGTTTGTATGGGACACGATTTATATGCATAATTTTAAAAATAACAATGTCAAATTCGCAATAAATCCGATCATATTTTCTGTCCAAAGGTATATTATTATCACATAAACGAAAATGTATATTTTTTATATATATATAGTATATTGTTAAGTCTATATACAATACAGAATGGTCCGTCTGTGAAAAAAAGATTTAAAAACAAAATCCCACAGCGATGGGAGAAACAAAATGAAAGAAAAATATTTCCATGCATTTCACAGATACTGAATCAGCGTATACATGCGATAACTCTCGCTATGATGAGTTATCCCAGAATGCATTTCATTCTCACTTAAATATATATATCAACAGAAATTATGGATGCAATAAAAACGTGATACACACTACAAATTATTTAATATAATATACACAATTACCTATATTGTACAAACACATTTAATAAAAAACACTTATTCTTTTTTTTTATTTATCATTTTCACGGCGCTAGATAATTTCAAGACAATAACTTGTATGGTACAAGTAATTAAATGCTTTTTATTTTCTTAAGACTGCTGTTAGCAGTCGCCAATCTGCATCTACGGACAGTAGGGCTTCTGAATGTAAAACACGAAAGCCTGACAATAATAGGATTCCGAGCACCGTTTCCGTTTCAAAATTTTTGCCATGTCGCCGAAATTTAGGGCCTTAATACATACATAATCGTCATAGTGCCAACATTCCTGCAAACAAAAAAACAAAATCCTTGAAATTCTCATTTCAACTAAATTTCAAATGCTGTAACTTTATCCAGTGATGGATAATTATTATCAAGATTTTATCTAGCACCGAGAAAAATAAGGAAAAAAAAAATTTAAAATCATGTAACCATTTTGTCATGCTAGTATATATATACAAATTGCCGCATCTGTCTTCTTCATTAATACTCAAATACACACAGCTTATCTATTTTATAGTCTCATAGCGAGTCCGGCGCTGTACTGCTGTTTGAAAGACGAACATCGAAAACAAACCTGGAAATAAATAAATCCACTCAGACCCAACATCGACATCAAATTTATTCCATCAAGACGCTGGTCTCCTTTTCTCTTCTGTGTTTTTGTTGAGATCCTTTTCACGCACGTTCAAATAAACGTTCGATAGAAATGTGAGTTACATTATATATCAATTCGCAATTTCCAGATCTGCTTAGAATAAACAATACCATGACCATCTCTTTAAAAACATAGGCCCACTTTCCTTGAGAAACTTTCACATGTAAACAGAGATTATTTCTCCTGGCACAGCTCAAGACATAAATCTTTGTCTGATCGGATTTCAAATTTCAAACATGTTCATGTTTCCACACTTGTTTATAAAATCACACAGTTTCCAACGACGTCCGAGTCCTATCGCATATTCCTGTGCATGTGTCAAATCATCTTGATTGGATCCACGGCACACAAACATTAACCACTCAACAATCACTTGGCAAGTTTGAAATTTTTTTAAAATGGAGATATATCTCTACTCCAATATTCCATAGTCGGCAGACCGACAAGTCACAATATCTATTGACTCAACAATGTCAATATTTTAATCTATATCACATAAATTAATTATCCATCTTCGCCATCAACCGACAAAATGACTTTAAAAACTATGCCAACTAAAAGAGTTAAGTGTCCATATTGAATTCTTTTCATTTGTTGGATTATCTCCCTTTCCACAACAAATTCCTGTTTCAAGCATTTCCAACAAAGAAAAAATCGGAGGGGTTAAAAAATAGTTTAAGTAACTTGAGTGATAAGTTAACGTCAATTGTTCGATTGTAGAGAAACAGATATTTTCTATTATATATATATATATATATATTGATATCCATAACAAAAATTCGTAACGTCATATAATTATTATACAATTTGAAGTGAGGTGATTTTGATTATCATGCCCTTTACGCGTAGAAAACGAATAAAAGTACATTTCAAAATTCATTAAGGTGAATTATGATATCCGAAAATTCTAATCAATGGTGCAATATATAACTGAAGCCAACATGTACATATATGGTAATATTTTCAATTAATTAAAATTTTCAAAATCAAAGCCGTATTTAACGGCAATGCATGAGACTTAAAATATACAACAATGTCTCAGAATTGATGAGCAAAATTATATATAAAATTTCAGAAATAGACATTTTGCAAAGAATTATGCTCTATACATAAAACCTTATTCGAATTTCAAAAGGAAAAAAAACCTTGAAACTTAAATTTAAAAAAATATGATCAGTGAGCATTCCTCGTGAGATTATTTAATCATTCATTCATAAATTAAAAATTTGATTTTGTTATACTTTCCATGATACTAAGTATTTGTGTGAGAGAAGGAATAAATAGATAGAAAGAAGAAGGAATAAAGGAGAGATACATGTATAGAGGATATCTATGTAACATTATTAAAGAACAACACAGCAGTTACTACATCCACTTTCTCCACTTTTATCTTTTTTCAGTTGTCCTGAAATAGAATTGAAATAAAAAATTATGCTTTACACATTTATTCATAATTTTCTTTTTTTAAAGATGCATTATGTAAAAGTTAAATCTGCTTGTTGCAGGTCCTTAGTCTGGATTCAAATGTTATATAAATTATCGTGGGACCATCATCGGATGGCCGAGATTTAAAGGGAGAGCAGTGGGGGTTCAAAATCCACTCTATACAAACTAGGTCATATTGGGACTAACATATGGTTTATTTTTAATTCAATAATTCGTTTGCGCATAGGGGTCTTTAGCAGTAAATAGAAAGCTGAGGACCCAGAGAAAAACCGACAGCAGTGGATTTTATTTTTGGGGTACTATGAGCATATCTTCTAAAAAAAAGCAATAATCATTTGCTTCAGATTTTTTGCCCCAGGTTGGTGTGTCTCCTACCAGCCTACAAAAAACATTTGAGAAGAATGGCTTCCTTTGGCCATTTTAAATGAATCGTAAATAATATTGCGGATGTAAACAAGACATTAAAGAGTTATTTAATATTCATCTTTCATTAATTCAGCCATGAACATGGGATCATATAACATTTATTACTAAGAGCTCAGAAACTTGTCTGAATGAATGCCATAAAAACCTTTCATTTCCTCTTTCCAACTCAATATATAACGTGACATATAAAACTAATCATCTACACAAATATTCATTAGTCGGAATAGTTTTTATGAATTTTAAAAACATGGTGTTGCCAGACAACAGGGATGTGCCATTGCAAACCATCAGTCCATTGCAAACCATCAGTATACTGGGTCATAACATGTATAAGGAAGTAAAAATATTTTTCAACTGGAGACAGAGAGTGAGATAAAAATGGGGTTCAAGGTCAATTCAACACGAACAAGGTCATTTCGGAACTAACATGGTTTGATTTTATTCCAATAATTCACTTGGAAATAGAATTTTTTGGCAGTAAGAGAAAACCCGAGAATCAAGAAAAACCATGAGGTTAGTAGACAGGCTGTTTTTCTTCACATAGAAGTGTTGAATGAAAACAATGCCACTTGATTTAATGACAGGCCTTATTATCTAAAGTACACGTAACAATATTTGTCCACTTAACCTCTCTGGGTGCAAAGAGGATCATAGTTTATTGTGAGGTCCAAAATATTTGACTCAATGACAGAACTTGCTACCCTACATGTATCTAAACGAAATGAAATGTTGTTTAGTGTCCCCTGCTGTTCTAAACCTTGACTTTTCATCCCATCAAAACCACTATTCTTATTTATTTTCCAAAATCATATTAAAGGTGTCACAGTGGTATAAGGCAACACTGTTCTTGGTCAAGGTCATTTATTCTGGAAATTACAATTGCAACCTCAGGAAGTTTTGAGATTGAGTAAAAGCTGAAAATATACCTTGATTGTTTGGTTCTGGTAAATTTTCCCTTGCCACCAGATGCATAACAGTCGTTTTACCGGTGGGCAATTGTAAAGCTGAAAATAAAATAAAAAGGTTTAAATAAAACAAAAGAGGTAATTTGTCTGAGCAGTTGACATATCATTTGTTTTGCCAGCAATGAAAAATGATTAAGAGCATCAACCAATTAATCATCATTAGGATTTGTTTGTTGTCTTGTTCTGTTCCATGCTAACACTTTGATTACTAGAGAATCTACATGAATTTTCAGTGATCAAGGGCCATAACTCTGGCAATAATTATCGGAAAATAGAGAGAGAGAGAAATGGGGTTTAACATCAACTCGACACAAACTTTGTAATTTCAGGACCAACACATGGTAAAATTTTATTTCATTAATTCGCTTGCTCGCAGGATCTTTAACAGTGGGAGGAACCAAGAGGACCCGTAGAAAACCTACGAGGTTGACAGACGACCCTATTCCTTGTCATGTACAAGTGGGGAATCAAAACCACACTACTTGACTCAATGATTGACTCAATGACAAACCTTATGACCCAATAAACTAGGTCATATGATTAAAATTGATTTTTAAAAATCTGCTTGTAGATAAGGTGTCTTTAGCAGTGTGAGGAAAACAGAGGAGATACCTGGTTGGACAGGCAACTCTACTCCTTGTCACATAGAATTTTAAACTGCCTACCCCACCCCAAGGAAGGAAATGAAAAGGTCTGCTACGACTTGACTAATGTAGTCGGGCATAAGCCATACAGTGTGCTCTGAGGTTAATCCCAACTGGCAAGGTTTTGTTTTAGTTGCTCGCCAATATGTACAGGACCTCAGTTTTCCGTACCATCCAGACAACTATATATTGACCCTTGCCAGACCTGCCCTGCACCATAAACAAGGAAAATCCTGAGGAAGAAGGACAATTTTAATAGGACTGTGCACCAATTGATGACTTTGATTTGCTATATAATGTTACAGTTTCAAGATGGCTGCTATGACATCATGAACCATAAACCAACCAGTGGGGTTTAAATGTTCTACTACTCTGTTCCTTTAGCCTTTAGTCTGGTTGATAATATGGCTGTACTTGTTTACCTGCTAGCGTGACATTTCCGTGTAAAAATCTTCCTTGGTATATCAGTCGTAATATATTAGATGATGGTAACTGTTCATCTTCCCACTCTATAAAAATACAAATAAACAATATGAATAATACAATAACTTCTTATTTACTGAGCGATGTTTTGAATAGGTTTTACTAATCTTTATCAAGCAATGCAATGGACCTAACAAAATGTCCTACTTTTCAGCATTGAATGGGGTAATGAAGACGAACACATGTCATACAATTACTGCTTATTACTGAGCGATGTTTTATTTAACTAGGCTTTTCAAGACATTATCAAGTAATTAAATGTGGTTAATTTTCTGCACTGAAGTGGTTAATTTTCTGTACTGAATGGGCTAATGAAGATGAACACACGCCACAGTGTGGTATGAGGAAAACTTTGCCCAGACAGGGACACTGCAGACAGGGGTCGAGAAAACTTTTCAGTACTGAATAACACTGATTAACATTTCCTCCGATGACAAGTAGAGAGCACTAGTATATAATTATAAATCTTCCAAACGACGGTAAACACTAATGATCAATTTAACTTAGCAGATTTTGTAAAAAAACAGAACAATGTCTTGTTTATAAGTTTAAAAAGTGTAATTATCTACAATTTAATAACCATGTTACTGGGAGATTCCTCCTAGCAACAAATGTCCAGCTAATCATCATATTTCTATCAACAAGTCCTGATTGACTGACAGTGAAATTGACTGGCAGGAGAACTTAATGGTCAGTCAATTTACACTGTACATGTACATTGTATCTTGCGTATTAAGCTTTGTGGTCAGCTTTGAATTTAAATTGGACACAAATACTGTAAAATCCACAATTTTTTTTTTATAATTCTAAATGTTTTTTTAAGAATTTTCAAATAAAGTATATATATTGAATGAACGTTAATTAAGAAATTAATGCTACATACACAAGATTAAATGCTATGCCATAAAACTACAATTCAAAGAATTTAAACTTGCACAATAAATAATAAATATTTCAATCTTGTGCTAAATTACATAAATAACCCTGGATAATAAAATACTTGAAATTTTGAGGCGAAAGTCATGCTATCAAACTGATGCCAACCCCATTGCTTATATTTCTAAAAATTCTGTCATGCGTATTGTTATCATCTTGTAAGAAACTGATGGCATGAAATCTTTATCACCCAACAAAACTTGTCGCATATATTTTTATTGATTACTATCCATTAATCTTGAATATATTTCTATCACCCCCCAGACAATTTCTATACAATTTACTGTAATCGTCTCCTTCAAAACCTGTTTTTTTTATAAACAATATTTTATTCAGGATGTCTGAACGGGATTAAGGAACAGGCTTAGCCTATGTAAAACACCTAGCTCTCATTGAAAACTTGTTGCATACATGACATGTATGAATATGATGCAGATGTGTTCATAACCAAGTTTTTATGAGACCTTCATGTACATTTGTACCGTAACTAAAGACTTGTCTATAATGGTAATTATATTGATTTTCATCATCTTATACGTGTATATGTACATTTAAAACTCTAGACTACTGCCTTACCATCGGGCCAGTGGCTATAAACAAACTCTGTGATCTCTGCAGCAGAATCACTCGGTAAGAATAAAAATTCGGCTGTTTTACCACTAACCAGTATAAGCCTCAGATTGATCTGAAAATAAAAGACAACACATGATTAGATTTGTAATTGACATCATGTGTTTTCTAATGTGCATCATGGGCAGCATTTTAATCATTTCAAAACTAACCAGCCAGAATTTCGGTCAAAAGAGATCCAGGTGTAATTATAACCCTCCATTCTCTTTAATAACCAAACTTCAACAGAAACAATTCTTGTTAATTTGTTACATAGTCGTATTCTGCATTGTAATATGATTACCATAAAAAATAAAAACAAATAGGTACATGTGTCTTGTGATTAACATCATGTGTTTTATCTTTACAATGTATTTACATGTATGCGTGTATTGTGATTTACATCGTGTGTTTCATGATTAACATCAGGTGTTTTGTGATTCACATCAGGTACATGTATTTTGTGATTCACATGATGTGTATTGTGATTACCACCATGTGTTTTTTAATCATGTGTTTTGTTATTAACATATAATTTGTATATATCATGAGTTTTGTAATTTACATTATGTGATTTACATCATATGTTTTGCACATCATGTGTTTCTGGTTTGTACATCATGTGTTTTGTGATTTGTACCTCATGTGTTTTGTGATTTACATGTGTTTGGTTATATGTACACCATGTGTTTTGTTATTTGCACACCATGTGCATTGCAATTTGTACATCATGTGTCTGATTATTGTACATCATGTGCCTGATATTGTACATCATGTGTCTGATTATTGTACATCATGTGTTTTATTTGTACATCATGTGTTTATGTGGTCTCACATGTATACTTATTGTTGCTACTTGTTACAATGATAGACAATCTACGTTACCCATGTACATGTTTGTCAAAACTTCAAAAGAGAGGGAAATAATACCACTGATTACATGTACATTTTAATTTAGATTAAAATGTCAGATTACACGTACATGTACTTGTACAATGTATTTACAGTTCAAATTTGCGTTTTATTTTGTAATGAATGTTACAAATGACAATCAGTAGCTTCAAGGAGAAAAAACCTATAAAAATATAATTTACAATAGGCCATAATTGCATCATGTACGTAATAGGCCTAAGTCATATAGATCAATTTCTTTGTTACCATAGTAACATAAAATACTTGTTTGAGAAGCTCAAGTCACACTGACCGAAAAATTAAAGAAATGAAATTTAACATGAGTTTAACATCATAAAGAAGAAAAAAGGGAGGTGGGACTGGGACTGTGGGAGGGGGATTACCAGAATATATAAGACAGCTGGAATTTGGTAGAAGAAGAGTAGGCAAGAATGCCACTGTTTGGGTAAAAGTTGGGATGTTAAACCCCATTTCATTTTTATCTGTATAGATCCAAATCTATTATTTTTTTTTCCAACACTTGAAACAAAGGATGCACTTAATGATACTAGTAACAATTATATTTCTTTTAAACATTTATTGATAAAAAACCTGAGAAGTAATTGTATTCTTTTATATGACTAACTGCATTTTAATTTCCTTATTTGAAGTAAATAAACAATTTTTTCAGGTTTTTTTTTCAACCTTTAATTGAGTACTGAGTGCGATTCAATAAAGAGGACAGGACATAGAAAAATAAAAAAAAGACAAGATATTAATTGAGTGAAATGAAATGTGGTTAATGTCCAACACTTCTGCACTGACTATTCAGGAGGTCATGGGTTTTCGATCTTGGTGTTGCTCGAGCAGGTTCCTCCATTCCTCACGATTTTCCAGCAGGATGGATCTAGCAAGCAACACGGACTAGTCATTTAAGATGAGATGAGAAATGCAATGGAATGAGGTTTAATGGCCTACTGTTCTGGTTCGATTGGGCTAATGAAGACGGGGCATGCAGTGTTCTATCTATAAGGGACATTTTGCCTGGACAGCTGCACTACAACCTACTCTAATGTTGAATTCAAACTGAAAGGGACCTTTTATGTGCACCACTGTCCACTGACAAGGGGAAACCACGACGGGGAAATCCTTATGAACAGTCTTGGCAAGATGGAATGAGAAACCAAATTCCTGTGTATATGTTGCAAAAGAACCCTTGACAGTAGGAATTTCATGAAGAGTAAATGTGAGGATGAAAGTTACCTCAATGCACGATGTATAGAGCCTTTCATTAGCCTGTCTTTCTATTTTCTATAAATGGTTGGCAGCATGGAATCTGTCACAAATAAAATCTGATTGATAGTGAACCTGCAGATTTAAATGTAATCTATTCCAACCCTGACTGTGAAAAATGGTAGTTTCAGACAACCTTTTTATAACCCCCTGGCCATGAAAATCTCGCTTGCTTCCCAATTATTTGAGAAAATTGGAGTTGAATTCTAATCTATCAAACTAAGATGTCATTATTCAAAATTGGTTTGAATCTGCCAGGCCACTCTTTAGTCTTGAGTCATTTTAAATTATTAAATGAATTTCCTTTACAGACGGTTTGTTTAGTCAATCGAAATTTTCCCCAGTCTGCAGCGCTACAGCCAGCTCTTTATTTGATTTTCAACGGTCACGGTATTAACATGTTACCAATGGTGTACAAGTGACCTTGAATGAAATGGGGGGGGGGGGGGAGACAGCATTGTACTTAACTGCAAAAAACGTGCTAATTTAGACGAGCATAATCACAGTGTAATAAAAGAGTATGTACATGCATGCGAGTCAATGTGACCTCAGTTTTTTGTTCTATTGAAGAGTTGAAATGACTAGAAACTGACGAGGCAAAGCTGTTCCTAGCCAGGCCCTCTGTCCCCAAATCATGACAAGAGGAAACTGTTTCTATTTCTAACCCTGCACTCTGTCCTCAACCACTGACAAAGGGAAAACCATTCCTAGCCACACCTTCTCTCCCCAACCCTTGACAAAAGGGAAACCATGCTGAAAAATCCCTATCTGACAAAATTTCTGTCACAGTACGCTGTATGGCGTACGTCCGTCTTCATTAGCCCAGTTGGAGCAGAACAGTAGGACGTTAAACCTTATTCATTTCATTTAAATTATATAAATTGATTAACTGTACTAGTATAACCATGTTACAAATTCTTTCAAATAATTTAACCAGGATGAAGAAATAAAATATCACCATGCCGGGGGTTCAATTTCCCATTGACCTAATATGGTCATTTAGTGAATTAGAAATAGAGTGTTATAATGTGACAAATAATCCGACATGTTGAAGGCTGACATATATAATTGTATATATTTACATCCTTGTTTGGCTAGATTTTACGAATGAAATCTGGTTTAATGTCTTAAATTACTTTTCAAAATCATATGTACGTGTAGAAGGAACATAAACATGTTCTGGCTACATGTACAGAAAGAAGGGACATACATTCAGCCAAATTAATTAAGCAAGTGAAATTTTCACCTAGCCTCGATCATCATGACTAAAATCAGACGGTAAACAGCAAAGTCTTCATTATCCATTTAATAATAAAATCGAGAAGGAAATTTATGATGTAAATCGAGTGATATGTACTGATAATTCACCAAAGATCGCAGGCTAGCGATGCGATCGAGAGTTCATTGATGGTCTGGATATGTTAATTAATGTTTAATTAATAATTTAGATAACATTTCAGGCCTAAAGAAAGACCTGCAATAGGCAGATTTAGCTCTTGCATAATGTATGTTTAATTAGAGATTTATTATCATAATAAGTCCACAATCACAGTAGAGTGGTTGCAATCAATGAACACATCTTGTCAAACCTTCAAACGCTTATATTTTCTCTCAGAATAAATTAATTTGAATGGAAATTTCAATGTACGTATTCATTTGGCATTATCTATTTTTGAACTTTTATAGCAGAAATGACTAGATTTTTGTTCTAAATCTTACATAATGATTGTTAATCATTATCTATATCAATAATCAACGATTGGATGAGTGAAAAATAGAAGGTAAGGATTCCAAAATAGCTGTAGAACAGAGGTGGGGGTATTTTTATTTTGGTTATTAATGAGAAAGAACAGGATCATAGTGAAAGGATCTAGTGGGCAATTCCACGGTAACGGACGTACATTTTGCACTCGTTATATTTTGAATTCTTCCAATATTATCTAACCATGAATAATTAACTGTTCAGGTTTTATATAGTATTAAAGACATATATTTTAAGTATTAATTGACATATAATTTTATTTATTCCTGAACACCGGAAATAAACATTGGTTCCTCAAAGTATAGGTAACGGACGTACAGAAATGAACACCATGATTTACCTACATGAACATGGTTGCAAAACTCTGTGAATTGTCCTGTGGAATTCAACAGTTTTTATCCCTGTAAGAAAGGGCACTAATACTAGATGTGTGCTGTATGATCACTTCTCACATTTAGATTCTTGTAATCCAGTAAATTAGAAATTACTGTGGTAACGGACGTACATATTTTCTGGTAACGGACGTACGAGTGCAAATTGCTAACCAATTAAATGAGATATGTAAACTTTCAAGTAATAGGACTGATAGATAATACTAATTATTAACTCATTTGAATTAATGGAGCAGTTAATTTCCTAAAAACATTACTTCTTACATAAAATATTGCAACCTAAAAATTTGGGTAACGGACGTACATTTTTACCCTAAAATTTTAGTAACGGACGTGCATGAATCTATGAAACCCCAAATATTCAGAGAATTGGGTCAAAATGTTTTCCTTCTACAGTCATAATATCAAGAATGGGTGATGTTAGCTTTATATATGAGTTTTTGAACAGTTCCATAAATAAATATGAATGAGAGAGATGAAATATAAATATAAATGCCATAAAAAGTAACGGACGTACATGTACGAAAACCCAAGTTATTCTGAGAATTTTTGCCAATCTTTTCTTTTTTTGGTCATTATAATAAGAAAAGGTTATTTTAGCTTTAGATATGAAATTTTAAACAATTCAATTCATAAATATGAATGAGAGAGGAAAAAATGTGAATATTTGGTAACGGACGCACATTCTCATAGCGATATTTTTCTATGTTGATTACTTTCACAAAAATGTGTTATTTTCATATTTTAATGTATAAATATCATGTTTATATACATTGTCAGATAACTAATGCCAAATCATTCATAATAACTTAGAATTATCCAACTAACACAAAGTAAGAAAATACATAAAAATTATAAATTCAACATTTACAACGTACACCTCGACAAAAGACCAAATAAAAAAAAATTAGGAACAATTTCTGCCAAAATTTAAGTTTGTTTTCAAAATATAGATTATTTTTCACCATAAAACATTATTTTTGTCCACTTGTCACCTAATTAAATTTTTCACCTAATTGTATACTTTAGCGTGGAATTGCCCTAGTGCGTTCAGAGATCTTTCAAAGGAAATACTGATAAATTACTTCCATATTATCTTGATAACAATTGGTTATCAACAGCAAAGCAGGATGATAAACCTTAAATCATTTCATTTCTTACTTTATCAGACTATAATAGGTATAATTTTGTTACACAACTTTAAATTTCCTGCACTCTGATAAATAATTACCCTACATGTACATTGTCACTTTCTTTTATCAAACTACAATTTTGTTATACAACTTTAAAATTTGTATTGCCTACACTCTGATAAATAATTACCCCTATCAATGGACGATAAACAACTTATATGCTTCAGGAATCACGATGTCTATAATTTATATGTGAAGTAAGGATTATCTACATCATGAATGTCATGTACAGTTATTTACATGTATTTGAAGATGCCGATCCTTGTTTGATTTTTTTTGACAATATAATTTCTCACTGCTTAAAATATGGTAGCCATGAAAATCTATTTAAGTCCATCTTTGGCTTCAAATTACATAAAATTATGGATTTAATCAGATTTCAAACAGGTGTATCCTTTATATTCATCCACAAAATGACATTGGGCATGTTAATATTACATAGTGAATTACAACATACTGTTCTGGTCCAAGTGGGCTAATATGAAAACGGACGAGAAGTAGACATTTAGATCGATGACATTTCAATTCAACATACACATATATCTCTGTAAATACGTGTACTGAAGAGAATAGAACTATTTTTGCTTTAAAGCCCCAATAACACTCTTGTTGTAACTGAAAAATATGTCCCAATCTTCATTCTGGTCAACAAATCGTATTATTTTAGAATATTCCAATTAAATGATGATATAAATTTCATCTTAACACACCTAATTTAAAAAATTGGAAAAATTCAACCAATTGATTTGAAAAGTCTAACGTAAACCTTTTCAAATGTGACTTGGATTTTAAAATAATTTCGAACCCTCTGGACAAATAAAATAGGTTGTAATGGATAATTTACACAACAGGTAGGACATTTAAACATCTAGTACTTAGAATAAGGGTATTATTTATTTTCTGGAGCTACCAAGCCAGCAAGAATGTTATTGTCCCTTTAAATGATGCATTCAAGACTTTAATTTCTCTATACAAACTTGAGTAATCTCTATAAATTTATAATTCCAACAAGTGTGTACACATATTATGCTCGAGATAAGTATTCAAAGATTTACATGTACATAATTCCAGTTATATTTAAGTTAGATGATAACTAGTCGCATAAATAAAGACCAATCTGTATACCGGATTGCCTTAACTTCACCACCAGACCAAATTAATCTCTGTTACACAGGGTGTGACTGTAATTTGTAGCAGTTAGAAAATTCTTTAAACACATGTCATAGTCAGGTCAAAATACAGTTTAACCCCCAAAAGAATTGCAACAAAAGGTTTCTCGACTGATTCTGGCTGGGTTTAGTGTACTTTATAACATACTACAAATTAAAGTAGGACCCCCGGGAAAAGTGTTTTTTCAAGATGGCGTCAAAAATGGCCACCGAAACGTCTTAAAATGATCATACAGTAACTCTGTACATGTAACTATCAATTCAAATTTGATGATCTTGGTGTCTTTTCCTAGATTTTTAGGGGGAAAGAACACATTAAGATCATTAAAAAAACACTTTTTCCGGGGGTCTTACTTAGGTAAATTTTTAGCATACTAAACCCTAGGTACAGAAGCAGATAAGAAACCTTTTGTTGTAATTTTTGGAGGGTTGTGGGGTATTTTCCATTATTGGCCTGACTGTCAGGGATATAGGGTATTTAATAGAGAATGACGAACAAAAAAATGCCATACTCCTCGCAGTGTTTCATTTGACTAGAGCTAATTGCACTATACACTGCTTTAGTGGAAGCAAATTTCTCTTGCAAATTATGACTGGTCAATAGTGCGATTAAAGACCAATAGCTAACTGTGTAACAAAATCGTTAAATTTCAAACATTTGAAGCTCCAAATTGGACCAAATATTTTCACATAACGTTATGTCATGGCTCACGATTTTATTATGCCCAATTAACCAGTGCATAGCAGAATATTGCTGGAAAACTAATTGCATGACAAACGAGGCTATCAATGAGAATACAATGTAAACAATACTGTATGAAGACAAAGAATACTTTCACCGTTTTTAATACCTTAAATCACTATTCAAGGTTTTAGGGAAGACCCCATATTAAACACAGGGCTGTCATGTTGCTGTACATGGGATAGATTTGATTTGAACAGGGGAAGGATAGGCTACACACACTCCCTCAAAAGCTCAAGTATCAGAAGCCAATCCAGCAATGGGCCGAGAGGGATTTCTCGGACCATTGCTTCAGGAATATGAGGACATGCATGTATTCCTGTCATTCGATTCTCCTTTAAAGTTTAACAAATTTCTGGTTTCCCCTTGTCAGCGGTACAGGATGGAGGGCCTGAAAAGGACAGTTGTCTAGTCGTTGGAATGGGATAAAAAAAAAACAAGGTCCTATGTACACATTGGCATGCTCATGAAAGACACTTTGGCAGTCGGAATTCAATATAAGAGAAAGGTGTAGTGCAAAATGTTCCTCATATAGCACACTGTATGTCGTACTCAATAGCCCAGTAGGAGCAGAAGCGTTAAACCCTATTTCATTTCAAACTAAGACAACAAAATCTACAGTCACATGAACAAAATCTATAGTCACATTAACAAACAGGGTTTTAAAAACTGTTATTTACAGAGTATAAATTGGCATATGGATCACGTTGAGTAAATTAAACTGAAGTCAGAGAATGTTTTGTGAATTCAGGCCTGATTCTTGGAAAATTACAAAAATGATTGTTCCTGCATAAAATGGTGCTTAAGTTTAACACCCAGTTTTCTGTATCACCCGGGCTAATGGCAAGCATACATATATGTCAAGCAGTTTATTATAAAGAAAAAAGAAAATTTTACCTGGATTGCGGGATTATGGGCTAAAGTGTACATGTACTCTTAATATCAATATCATTTAAAACCATGTTTGGTTTTTAACTTTTTTCAACTTTATTAACTAATGAATGCAATCTAACAAGAACATTTTCAAAATGGTCGTATGATGGCCGTTTTGTCATGTGAAATTCTATAATAAGGGTGTACATGTACAGTTTGTTGCTTTGTGGTTTCATTAAAATGTTTCAGACTATAAGTTTGAGAGTTATAATGCTGAATAGAATTCATTTCACAGTAAAATCTATTGCCAATATGCCACATATACATGTAATTGATTATAGTTTTATGTATGTAAATGAAATTAAATTGGGTTAACGAAATACTTTTCCGGACTAATTCTACATGCAAATGGAAACAGACAGTGTTAATTCTTTTAAGTTCTATTGAGTTTGCAATTGTCAGGGGATCTTTAATATTCTACAAATGATATAGCCTACATTTATGAATTCCAAATTCCAAGCGTCAGAGGTTCTTTTACCATCACAAGATCATATACATTGACATTGTATTCCTACATGTACATAAAAGCTTCTATTCATATCAGTTATTATGTAAGAACTCATTACGGACCATTACTTTGGCTTCAATTGTTATGTAAACTATTATTCAGATATTTATTCACTAGAGAATTCTACTATAATCAACTCTCAAAAGTCTAAACCCTTTGCTTGCTGAACATTTATGAAAGGAGCGCAACTCTTCAATTATTATTATAAATTATAGATAGTTGTGATTGACAATGCCAACATTTTTTTGCAGAATATTGGTTCAGATTATTTATTACTGGATGCTGATGATTAAAGATGGCATTGTCCACTAAATTTTGATTGTAAAACAATGTAAACGTATATACAGTGAATGATGTCGATGAGCATTATCTTGACTATCGCAAGCAGAATACAATGCCGAGTCTGTATTAAATATTAAAGTACATGTACTAAAAGAAGTGTATCATAAATCCATTAATTCTGTTAGGGCCTTTTGTGCCAGAATTACCTTGACATCTCTAAAGTGAAAAGTTTGATAACATTTTTAAATACACAATTTTAGAGCTACATTTGTAAATCAAAATATGAAAATACATGTAAATAACAATGTAACACAGTGAAAAGTTAATTCAATCAAGGGAAACTGCTAATCAATTTTCAGATTGGTTAACACTTTTTTTTAAAACATCCAATAATTGCTAAACGATTATTTTGCCTTATCATAATCACAACTATTACAGAAAGAAGGACATGGTGACAGGTTTTTATCTAAATCTTACATAATACACCTTTAATCTACTTCTAATCTATAAACAATAAAAACTAATGATCAGGCCATATTGTAAGGTGTTAATAGTCGTTAATCATAAATCAATTTGCTGGTTCAATACATGTATTTACATGTAGATGGCTTCAATAAACTGTAAAATGTACAGATCATATCATCCATGCATTGTATATAACTATATTCAGATGTAGTCAGTAATCAAACACCACGACCAAGGTAATTATTTTCAAAATATCATATGGCTTTATTATTTTATTGAGGAAGTACATCAATAGGAATAGGATAACCCAACATTGGAAGGCATTGTGATATTTTGCATGCATGTAAATTGTTGTCTCCACAAATTGAATAAACAAAAAACCCCACCATAATCTGGAATTTAAAAATAGACGTACCCCCCACCCCCTGAAAAAACATCATACATGTAACTAAACAACATCATGTGTAATAAACATGCTTTCAATTCAAGCATCCTGGGAAACAGAAATGGCATCTTGTTATGTAGAAAATAGTGATGTTTATCCAATATGCTTTATTATAAATTCCACAAGCAAAAGCAATTATTACCCCAGGCTCTTGGATACAGGTAAAGTTTGATTATCTCCCTTTCAGCTATATCCCCTGAACTCTTTATATTTATACATGTATCTTAAGGAATCCCCTTGAATGTTGATGGCCAAGACGAGAGTACAACATATTTTTGTGCAATCTAATTGTGTAAATTATTTTACAGATACGGTAGGCCCACACCTTTACAGATGGGTAGACTGCAACACAGGGAGGAATATCTTTTTCAATGCACCATTCAGATTCAAACAAGTGCTGATTTCTTACAGTTACATTTCTTTCATATATAAAAGGTGATAATCTTAAAGAATTTTTCATTAGTAGCTATGATATAAACAATTTTGCATTTTAATTGAGCAAAATTACAATTTGTTGTCCAGAGATTTCCAGTTATGCAACCCAACATACGTTTGATACATGTACAATATTGGAATAAGTTATAACAATTTCTTTCTGGCAGCATTAACAATATTGGTAATACATGTAATGTAAGTATTATAATGACTGTATACTTATTACCAGTATTGTTAATGTCAGAATGATATCACATAAAGCTATGATCAACTGAACTTTGCAGTCACTGACTGCCAAGTTCAATTTATCATAGATCTTTTTCTTTTGTACAACTTTCACAAAATTCAGTATTCATCTCTGAAATCCACCTTAGTTAGTCATTAACATGCAGTGTCCTTTGCTTAGTCATGTCTAGGCTAAATGTTACCGAGTCGTGTAGTACTGGTACTCTAGGTCTCTAGCCTAGTACCAGACTAGACTAGACTATTAATTATTGACATACATGTATAGTATACATGCTGTTAAACATACAACAGTCATTGGTCAACATTAACATTTTTACAAAATAAATAAATTCTATATCTAGCAAAACAAGAATTCCTACTGAACCAATTACTATTATTCTTAAACAGAACGAGTACAGTTCTATGCCTTATTAAAGTCTTAAATACTTAAAAATAAAGACCACCACCAACCACTCACATCACACTGACAACACTGGACAAACCACCACACCAGAAACTTACCTTGTCATTGGGTGTAGTTCTATTAGCCATTATTGCTCACTTTCAGTGAAATAAATAATATGAACCGGATATTTTACATGTAACACCGCCGAGAGTTCTGTAAGGTTCGTATCTCAGGAGATTATATCGTCAAGATGCATTATCATCAATAATAATCATAACAAATTTTGGTTGGGGGAAAAAAATTACAAACAATTAACTTCGAGAAAATAAATATTTTGAGATTACTAGCCAATCTATGATAGACATGGCGTATCCATCACATTAGTAAAGTATATGGCCTTCATAATATTGTCTAGAAAACACTCATAAATTACTCCTCGATACACAGATCAAATTAAAATATTGTCTTTTCAATCGAAGTAAACATGAAGGATTTCTCAATGGCGGAGCTCTATGAATTCTGGGTAATAAATCTGACGTCACCTATAAGCTTCCGGTTTCAATGTTGTCAAAAGAAAGTTGAGTCTGCTAGAAAGACTTCAATTTGACTATTTAGAGACATAATATTTTTTTTTTCTGTCACTGAAAGTGAAATAGTAAACGAGCATAAAAAATACTGTCATTTACGTCTGGTAATTGGATATGTTTGTGGTTGTATTTTAAGAAATAAGCACTAAACTTTGAATCGGTGAAAATCATTGAGTTTGTTGACTCTTTCTTGAACTATTTTTCTCAATATATTCTATAGAGTCATTCTATATCTAAATATAATATTATAAATTATAATATTTCATTTGAAATTATTAATGAATATATTGTAAACAAAGACAATAATAAAAAATGGACTTGGCCGAGACCTTGGTCAAAGAAGACACAGTTAGAACTTACAGCAGACTTACAAATTAAATCTGCTAGGCCTAGCTTGTAGGCAGTGTTGGTATAGGCCTCTACCGCTCTGGTTATATATTCTAGACCTTTAGAACAGACACTAAAAGAAAACGAAATAAAAATGAGTTTAATGTCCTACTGTTCTGCTCCTAAACTGGGCTATAATGAAGACGGGCATACGTCATACAGTGCTATGAGGCAAATTTGCCTGGGCAGCAGTGCTAAGACCTACTCATATAATTATAATATATCGAATTCCGACTGCCAAGGGATCTTTTATGTGCATGCCAATGTGTACACAGGACCTCAGGTTTTTTTGTCCCATCCAAAGGACTAGACATGTCCTTGTCAAGCCCCCCGTCCTGCATCACTGACATTGAGACAAAGGGAAAACCACACTGTTAAATCTGGATGAACTTTCTCGGGCCAATGCAGGAACTTAAAAGTGTTTGTCATTAAGGATACGTTACGGGTAGCACAAAGTAGTTATTTCCAATAAAAGTAGGGCATATTTTGTACTGATGGAAAGTAGAGACACCCCAATTTTACCTGAAAAATACTAGATTCCCTGAAAAACACACACATAATAGGGACATTGCCAAGACAAAAATGAGATGTAACACAAACTTGACAGCCTGTCTCCCCAAGTGATGAAAGGAGTACTAGTGCATTTTTTACAGGTAACGGTTGTGAAAACATTAAGAGAATTCAATAGGTGCACTAGAGCTGGTTAAGCTAAAGACATGTGCAATAGAATTATTGAAATAAAATGACCTAGTAGTATATGTTGACTGAACGTTAAAAACTGTTTTTCTCTCTTTCTTAAAGAGCTACCGGTAGCGGTTTAGCGTTCTGTCAACGATAAGTTTGTTATCATTCTAACTATATATTTCAGGATGATGTAATTTACAATTTAATGTACAACATGATGTGATGTTGAAAATCCAACATGACAGAATCTCAAGTTGTAACTGAATCAACAAAAAGTAGTAAAGTATCCAGTCCAATATCATCAACATTTCAACAGTAAGAAGACTTTATTTTATTCTCAAGTCTATCAGAATTCATTGGTGTTAAGTCTATAAGTTGGTTGTCGGTTTCAATCCAAAATATGAGCGTGTGTGGCTTGGAGAAGGGACACCTTCTCAACCTGGTGGGATTACTACGGATACTCTGGTTTCCTCCCACAGAAAAGACCCCTGCACTAAGCATAACACCCTGGGTGGAACTGGAAGCAGACTTTAAACACTAATAGAAGAAGAAATAGAGCTGCCTGTGCAAGATTTTTATCAGAACACACTGTATGGCAGATTATGTCCGTCTTTAATAACACTGGATGGGGGGCCTTCAAAGGGCATGGATGGTATAATGGTTTAACAAGTGCGCATGACATCACCAGGTCTGTCATTGAGTCAAGTGGCGTGGTTTCAATTTCCTGCTTTTAGAGTAGCCTGTCCAACCTCTTGAGTTTTCTGTGGGTTCTCGGGTTTCCTCAAACTGCTAAAGACCCCTACATGCAGGTTAAATCCAGTTTCATTATAATTTTAATCTTGCCTCCTGTGTTGTTACAGAACTATATCTTTTATTTTTTAGTCAAGAAAATGGTGAAAATGATGAAAGTAACAGTCAATCTAGATATGCAGAATTAATAACGTTGGAAAATTGTAATAAGGGATTAGGTAATTTTAAATACATGTATATGCTTAGCTAATTGATTGATTGTTTTTTTTAATATAATTGATACGAGAGTCGGAACACAAATTTGTTTTCTGTTTATTCTTATTAGATTCATTGTGCACTGGCTCATAGCTGATTATAGTTGTGAACAAATTCTAAGGTCTAGAAGCCATTCTTATAAAATGTTGCTTGATAAAGATACCTATAAGAGTATTGTAATTCCATAGCTACTGAGGCTCATAGGGTAAGGCACTGACTCGCTAACCAGGAGGTCCTGGGTTCGATTCCTATGGCACAAGAAAGGTGTTGAGTTTTTTCAGCATGGTTTCCACTTGTCAGTGGTACAGGAAAGAGGACCTGACAAGGAACAGTGTGTATAATGACCTGAATGGCACACAAAACCTAAGTGTAGTTTAACACGTTGGTGGCACATTCTTTATTTATCAGAAACGTAGTACGTTAAATCCCATTACATTTTCATTTCAGTACTAAATCTATAAAACTGTGTTTTAGATAATAATCTTAAAGATCTTGTTTAAAGCGATAATTTCATATTCTCACATTATTATTTCTATGTCTTTTGCTCAATTGGTTGTCAACTCACTACTAGACGATCATTAGGCATTTTACCCACTCATTAACACAGGAAATGATAACACAATTACCTCCCTTGATTTCTATTGCCCCTACATATTCCTGAAGCAATGGCCCGAGAAATCCCTCTCTGGCCATTGCTGGAATAGCGTCTGTTTCTTGAACTTATGCGGGAGTGTGTCTATTCCTTCCGTTCAATGAAAGCTACCACTTAAGTACAGCAACATGACAGTCCTTCGTTTAATCTGGGTCTTCCCTAAAACTTTGGACAGTGATTTAAGGTATTATAAACGGTGAAAGTATGTTCGTTTCCAAACAGTAATGTTTACATATCATTCGACTTGATAGCCTCGTTTGTCACGCAATTAGTTTTACTGCAGTATTCTGCTATGCACGGGTTTATTGGGCATAATAAAATCGTGAGCCATGACAAAACGTTATGTAAACATATTTGGTCCAATATTGGCACTCGTTTGAAATGTAAAACTTTTGTAGGGCAGCTAGTGATTGGTTGGTAGAGGGACTACTGACCAATCAAAATTTAAAACAACAATATCCCCTCATAATAGCAGTGTGTCGTGGGATTACCTCTAATCAAACAAAACGCTGCGCGGAGTATGTTTCCCCTATGGAATAGCTATCTTCGAATGTTTGTATTTGAAGTTAAGTTGAAAATGACATTTTTGCCAATTTCTCAACTGGCAATAGTGAATTATAGGAATAGGATTATTCTTTTAAGATTTTATTTTAATAAATTTTAAAAATATAACTTTAAAATATGAAATTGCAGCTTTAAAATGATTAAACATCACTTGAATGTAGAATTGTGACCCTACCAACAAACAGCTGGTTAGTGTATATATATAATATAATGTTCCCTGGCAACATAATTATTGATCTACTGTATTTAACTAACGATACCAGCTGTTGACAGCTGTTGACTGGGAATATAAACACAGGGAGAGGATACACTAGAAACTATTGATATATACACTCAGTACCATGGGAGTGTAAATAAAGGGGGGGAGGATATACTGTAGCAATAAGCCTTAATCAACCTTATATCATACTAATTGAAAAATATGCATACTAATTCAGAAATTTTGATAGTTTAAAGATAAATTATGGGAGAGATTAGATAAAGAGCTGACAGTTTTCACTGTAATAATTAAAAACTATATAATATAAAGGGGATTTGCTGAAAATTTCAGTCAAATTTATCCACTCTGAACCAAGAATTTAGCAGTTATATTTTTGGCCTAGCCTTGATCATCATTACTTAAGTCGGTAAAATAAAAAACATAGTTTTAATTATCCATTTCATGATTAAATCATGAATGAAAGTTGAGCAGAAAATCAGATCCTTATCCAGTAAATATCCCAGGCTAACGACAACGTGAGTTGATTATGATCTGGATAGTTAATTTATGTCTAATTAATAATTTAGATAACATTTCAGGCCTATAGAAAGACCTGCAATAGGCAGATTTAGCTCTTGCATAAGGGGGGTTGGGATGGCCTAGTGGTCTAGAGTGCCGCGCTTTGACCTCTAGCTGGCCGGTCACCTCTGGCTTGCGGCTGTGGTTTCGATCCCTGGTGTGAGCGTATGTGGCATGGAGATATGGGCGCCTTCTCAACCTTGTGGGTTTCCTCCGGGCACTTTGGTTTCCTCCCACTGCTAAAGAACCCTACGCGCATGCGATTTATTATCGAAATAAAATTAAAACATATATGTTAGCCCCGAAATGACCTAGTTTGTGTCGAGTGGACGTTAAACCCCATTTCTCTCTCTCTCAGCTCTTGCATAATGTATGTTTAAATTACTTTATTAAAAAATCCTGAAAAACAGGCGGACATGAAGTCTGTTACACTAACAGAGTGAGCTCCTGTTCCCTTTTATATATTTAGTCAGATGTAGCATATTGACTGTTAAAGCAATATATCACCAATAATCAGTTTGTTGAATAATAAAGTAGAGGGCTCGTATACTACAGCTAACATCTACAAACATCATTAGAGAGTTATTAACTGTCAAGATATAGTAATATCATTTTTGAGTGTTGTTAATATTTGGTTGGAAAGTTTCATTAAGCCTAATTGAAATTCTCACATCGGTCAGTTTCAAACTTTACAAGTACTCTCTGGTATTAATACAATAATGTCAAGTCTGGACAATGGTGACAAAAATCAATATGTACAAGATTGTCAAAACTAGAAATAATGAATTGGGGCGTATATATTTCAAATGGAGAGACGCAGTTGAAGTTAGATCTGATATTTGAAAGGGTATAACGATTATTTGACAGATTTTGACCCTTTTTTAATCTACAATATTATGAAAGTTGAATCTCTTAATATCAGTCTAAAAATGGACTAAATTGTCCAGTATTTACAAACAAATTTAACATAAATTGAAAATTTGTAAACATTTGACATTCACTTTGGACAATATAAACAAGCCAGACCAGCCTACAAGTATTTCGTAAACTTTAATCCAATCAGGGATATTAAATACCCCTGATATTTTGAGTTTGCAAACATACAAAACTAAAGCTTTTTATCAAAATCGTTATTTTTTTTGCTATATTTTTGTAGGTTTAAAGATATGTGGTGGTTGTACTATAGATGGTAAATATTTATATGGGGTGTATATTAAATATGTCATACCTGGTGGTGTTGCTGCTAATAGTGGTAAGTAGTATATATATATATATATTATACTTGTCTTGGTGATTCTATCTGTGTGAAGCCATGGTGAATCAGTGCGAAAGATGTTGACTCACTAACCTGGAGGTACAATGTTCAATGGCAGTATTGGCTGTGAAAGTTTATTTGGTGCAGGACAGTGGCGCAGAACAGAGGGCCCTTGCACTGCCCAACCTTTAGTCTTACCTGGGACAAAAGTCAAGGTCCTGTGTATTCACCATTATATTGCCTGGGCAAAATTTCCCTCACAAACTAGGTCATTTTGGGACTAACATATGATTTAATTTTTTTTCAATAATTCACATGCACTTAGGGATATTTAGGAGTGGGAGGAATTCGGAGGACACAGAGAAAACCCACAAGGTTGGACAGGTGACCCTACTCCTTGTCATGTACAACTGGGGATTCGAAACCACGGCAGTTGATTCAATGACAGGCTTTATGATACAACACGCATGTGGTAATCATTAGCCCCCCTCCCCCCGGTTTGTTTTATGCGTTTTGTTTGTGTGTAGCATGGTCCTTTTGTACATACTATTGTTTGTGTGTAGTGAGGTCCTTCTATACTTACTTTTATTTGTGTGTAGTGTGGTCCCCCTGGTCTATTGTTTGTGTGCTGTGTGGTACTCTAGTACTTACTAGTGTTTTTGCTAGGTGTGGTCCGTTTGTACTTTCATGTACTATTGTTTGTGTGTAGTGTGGTCCTCCTGTACTTACTGTTTGTGTGTAGAGTGGTCTGCATGTACTTACTATTGTTTGTGTGTAATGTGGTTATCCTGTTCTTACCATTATAAATGAAATGAAGATGGGCATTAGCCATACAGTCTGCTATGAGAGAAATTTTGCCCAGGCAGCGGCGCTACGACCTACTCTTATATCAAATTCAAACTGCCAATGTGTACACAGGACCTCGGTTTTTCGTACCATCCAAACGACTAGGTAGCTGTCCTTGTCAGGCCCCCCTTCTGCATCACTGACAAGAGAAAGTCAAGCCGGAAAATTGAGATGAACTTTCTCGGCCAATGCAGGAATCGAACAACCGACCTCCAGGCTAGCGAACCAGCGCCTTATCCACTTAGCCACCGTGACCCCCTTTCCCATTATAAGTAACGGATGATTACAATATTATAAATTAGAAATTCTCTACCAAACTCTCTATTTTTTTTTTATTTTCATGTGTTAGGACAACTACAAAATGGAGACCAGATTTTAATGGTAAATGAAGAAAGTTTGGAAGGTGTTACAAAAGAGAGGTAGGGAATTTTGTTTCTTGTGACTATATAAAATTGGCCTGTTATACACTATTGATAAAGACAAGAGAAGCCTAGTCCAAATGTTGCTCAGTAATCCACACAAATTTTATTCCATAGAATTGTAACCTGTTAACAAACTTTGGCATTCTTTGATCAAAAATATCATTCTAATTTGAAGGAAAAAAATATTACCTAGATACTTGGCTGGTTGGCCAAATGTTGAAGTAAAAGCCAAGAGTTTATACATACTGAGATTACATTTTCTCAAATAAATCATAGGATTTATTCATTTTCTTTTAGAGCTATATCAATATTACGTAAAGCAGCCGCTCAAAATCATGCTGAAATACTTGTGACAAGAGACAAAGAATCAAGGTAAGCATTCACATATATTACCACACCATCGCCCGTTCAAAATCTGTGTTTGACTTGACTTGACCAATGATAATTTAGAACAAGAATTTTCTCTATTTACAGCAGTGAGAGGTGGGATTAGCTCTAATCAAACGGAACACTGCGAGAAGTATGGTGATACACATACTGATAACTAATTGTATGATTGACAGTGTGAAAGAAAATAAGAACAACAAATGAGTCATTTGTTAATAGATATATACAATTTAATCCACTCTAAAAATCACCTCAAACTGATTATTTAACATTTTAATGTTGTGGACTACTCTGAATTATTTGAAAATATGCTATGTTTTCATGAAAAGCTTATAAATCTCTTGCCACATTGCCAGTCATCTTTCCAATCTCACACCCATGAAAAGTTTTCTCTGTCTCTTGTTACAACATTTTGATCTGTAAATGATGATGATGTTTTATAGTAATAGGTGTCTTTGTTCTTTGAGGGATCACGATTAGATGATGGTTTTTTGAATGTCTAGTCGTTCGGGTGGGATGAAAACCGAGGTCCTGTGTACACATTGGCGTGCACGTAAAAGATCCCTTGGCAGTTGGAATTTGTTATAAGAGTAGGTCGTAGTGCACACTGTATGGCGTATGCTCTTCTTCCATTAGCCCAGGTCAGGACGTTAAACCCCATTTCATTTCATTTTATGAATGGGGTCGCATGCAACCTAAGGTTGGGAACCACTGATCTAAGATAATTCCGCAGATTGGATTCAATCGGAGACCTCATTATAAAATTTCCACAAACACTTACATGAGGCCCTGGCTTGTTTATTTCATCTGCAAGGTGATGACAAATGTTAACATTTTTGAACTGATATTCCTTTTAAACATTGAATTTTCTGAACATTGTAGTTTGGAAGAGATTGAATTATAACCCTTGATATGAAAAATAAACTTTATTCTTATGTAGCACATTACTACAAATAATATCTCAAAGCACTTTACAACATTGCTAAACATTTACTTATTGATAGAGGGGGGTTGGGATGGCCAAGTGGTCTAGAGGGCCTCGCTTCGACCTCTAGCTGGCCGGTCACCTCTGGCTTGCGGCTGTGGTTTCGAGCCCTGGTGTGAGCGTATGTGGCATGGAGATAGGGGCGCCTTCTCAACCTCGTGGGTTTCCTCCGGGTACTCCGGTTTCCTCCCACTGCTAAAGACCCCTACGCGCAAGCGAATTATTGAAATAAAATGAAACCATATGTTAGTCCCGAAATGACCTAGTTTGTGTTGAGTGGACGTTAAACCCCATTTCTCTCTCTCTCTCTCACTTATTGATAGTAATACTCTCTAACTAAAAACATTTTTAACAATGATTTAAAGGACTTGTATATTTAAATATTTCTAATTGGAGTAGGTAATTTCATCCAAGCCCTCATTGCGCTGTACATAAATGCTCTATTCTCATATATTTTGTTGGATAGTTGACAAGTTGAGTCAGAAAGTTTCTGGTGAGATCTTGTTAAGCATTGCGATGTTTGGATAAAAAGAAGGTTTTTTTTATATACACAGGAGTGGAAGGATAGAAAATATTAAATAATATATTGAATATTTCAGATTAGAATATATAGAAGTATTGGATAAAGAACATTGTTTAGTTTCATCTCCAGTTAATGATATTATAACTAGATATAGTCCATCTAGTCAAGGTTAGTAGTCTATTCAAGGTGTATAGTCCAACTGGGGGGTTCGCATGGCCTAGTGGTCTAGAGTGCCGCGCTTCAAAGTCTAGCTGGCCGGTCACCTCTGGCTTGCGGCTGTGGTTTCGATCCATGGTGTGAGCGTATGTGGCATGGAGATAGGGGCGCCTTCTCAACCTCGTGGGTTTCCTCCGGGCACTCCGGTTTCCTCCCACGACTATATACCCCTACCCGCAAGCGAATTATTGAAATAAAATTAAACCATATATTAGTCCCGAAATGACCTAGTTTGTGTCGAGTGGACGTTAAATCCCATTCCTCTCTCTCTCTCTCTATAGTCCAACTATTCAAGGTTAGTTATCCATCTATCCAAGGTTTGTAGTCCATTTATCCAAGACCCAGACCCAAGGTCTGTTCGATCACTTAATGATATTATAATACGATATATGGTCTATCTATTCAATGTTTGTAGACACTGCTCTACATGTATAGGCTTAGGGATCAAATATCGTCATTTGACTCAATGACAGATCTTTTGATCTAAAGTGTGTGCATTAGATCATTCGACCACCCAACCTTCCTAGAAGGGAGTAAGATTTGACTGTAATAAAACAAAATGTGGTTTATTTTTCGTGTTTTTGTTCAATATGAAGTGTATAAACGTTATTTCTTGTTTTAGGCAGTATGAATGGATATGAAGCAGACACACCAATTTATCATAATGGTGTTCAGGATTTTATAGAATTAGATTCACCATGGAAACAATTTGCATCACATCCTGGTATTTTAACATCAGAAGCATCCAACACATCCAGAAATACAAGTTTAACTCGTAAAACAACACTAGATCCATCTGATAAACTTCATATTGACACGTTACAAGGGGTGAGTCTCTACCTTAAATGTTTATCAAGAGAGAGGGAAAGGAAAAGAGAAGGGGTGGGAATAGAGAGAGAGTGAGAGAGGGGTATACAGAGAGAGGGAAGGGCAAGAGAGGGTCGGAGGGGCAGAGAGAGTGAGTGTGAGAGAGATAGATGAGAGAGAGGGGTGGTATAAAGGGTACAGAAAGATGGAGGGCAAGAGAGATGGGGGTAGAGAAATGGAAGGCATGGGTGATGGAGATGAGATGGGAGGGGGAGGGAGAGAGGTGGAGGTGGAGAAAGATAGTGGTGGGTGGAGATGGGAGGGGTGCAGAGAGATAGAGATGGGGTAGAGAGAGGAGAGGGAGAGAGATGGGGAGAAAGGGTCAAGAGAGAGAGGAATGAGTTAGATAATTATGTATTTTATTTTGTCCGTAAAAGAACCCTAGACAGTTGGAATTCAAATTTAAAGTAGGCTGTCCAGGCTAAATTTTTCTTATAGCACATTTAATATTATATATGTTTGACTTCATTAGACTAGATGGAGCAGGAAATAAGGACGTTAAAATGCCATTTCTTGCCATATCTTTCTTTCATGAGCTGAGTACTGTGCAGATCCATCCTTTTTCTATAAAGACGGGGTTTCAATCCCACATACTTGTACACTGATTGAAACATGTGTTAAAGTTAGTCCCAAAATGACCCAGTTTGTGTCAAGTAGATGTTAAACCCTATTGCACTCTATCTTTTATAATCACGTAAATATACATCCTTGCTGATTTTTCATAACACATGCAATAAGTAGTAGCCTACATTTATATATTTGTAGAAACTGGGTTATATTGGTATACAACCGACACCAGATAAATTACATCAACTTCATCAATATTTAACAATAGATCCATACGGTCAAGTTACATTTGGTAGTAAGTACTCCTACTACAATTATAATCGCACCCCCACCCCCTCTTGGTATTATGTCTGATTCTATGAAATGTGTCGATTTGAGCTTTTTGTTGATCAGGGAAATATATAGCTAGCTCATAATTAAAATTGAATGCTATACACGCCGATTTATAAAATTCTCAAGCATGAGACAAATCACAAATATCCTACATCTGCCAATTGGCGCTATTTTATCTGATAATCTGAACATTTAATAACTTCAGAGATCCTGTTTTCTAATCAAAATATTACTTTGTTACGCATCTTCGATTAAATACAATAGAAAATGAAAGTGAAACATCCAAGTTAGAATAGCTCATGATGTCTTAATCATCATTTATATTCTCTATAAAACAATATTTCAAAATTATACCTTATTAAAAGTCGTGGCAGACTTTCATGTTTTATTTTTTATTTGTGCGTTGGTCATTTTCATGCTAACTAATATCTTTTAAAAAAATCATCTCCATTATTTTCTGGCAATTTACAAAGGCCTTTTTATAGTATAATTGTTGTGGATGTCATGTACAAGGCAGGGTATTAATATTAAGGAAATTGATTTGTATTACAGATTTTATGCAAGCTGTAAAATTAGTATTTAAACATGAATTGGCCTCAAGACATAGCATTACGTCTAGTCCTGGTAAATCACCAGGTTATTTAAATCAGGTAGGTCAAAGTTCAAAGTCAGTGGAGGACAGAAAATGTTTGGCCAGATGAAAAACATTATTCTAGTTCTTAGATATTTCGATGTCATTTATTGAAAAAAAAAATATAATAAAAATAGTCCCATATTGCAGCCAATGAACTGAACACATTGAATTCGATGAAGATTAAATAGAGACACCACTGTCTTGGCCAAATTCTCCTCCCTAGCATTACCATAGAGGTTGTCCAGACCATAAGGTCTGTCATAATTGAGTCAAGTGACATGGTTTTGATTTCCTACAATGAAATGAAATGAAATGGGTTTAACGTCCAACTCTTCTGCTCCTACCTGGCTAATGAAGACTGTACTATGATGAGGGAAATTTTGCCTGGGCAATGGCACTATGGCCTACTTTTATATCAAATTCCAATTAACAAGGGATCTTTTACGTGCACGCCAATGTATACACAGGACCTAAGTTTTCCTTTCGATCCGGTTGACTAAGACAGCTGTCTTTGTCAGGCCGTCTGTTCTGCACCACTGACAAGGGAAACCACGTCGGAAAATCCTGATGAATGCAGGGATCGAACACTGGGCTAGCGAGGCAGCTTCTTACCCACTTAGCCACCATGCTGGCTCCCTATCACTGCAACCTCCTTGTCTTAAGTATATTCTTCAGACAAAACCCTGAGCCCATTTTTTTTCAAAATGTCAAAGAAATTCAATGGTGTCAAAAAATCTCTGCAGATGATGTATATGAAATTGTGTTTGACTTTCTACTTTTCTGAACCAACTGGGCAACTGAAGATAGGATTATCTAATTGTCGTACGTCAAAGCACACAAAATTTTGAGTCATATTACAGGTGTCTGGTTAAAATTTGAAAATTAGACAATATGAAAAAAATATTCTGATATACAGTTGCATAATTAATCATTATTTAATTTAATAAAAGCATTCTTACTAATTACTGTATGTTCATGTTTGCTCTCTCAAAGGGAAGTAATTCCATTGTAGGCTCAATTATCAAGTAGGTAAATTCTTATTAAACAGACTATGAATAGAACATTGGTATGTGATGTATGTACGAGGTCATTTAGCGCAATGATACTTTGAAAATATTAGATACATATTAAAACTTTTTATAATTAATTGATTAAAATCAGATAATTACTCCATAATGAAAAGATATTTTCTCTTTTTTTTCAGGAGGATAAACCAGATGTGAGAGAAGATTTACAATCAGTTTGTCAAGAAAGAGATGATTTAAAACATGAAGTACAAAGATTAGAGGTAATATAAAGTTGGATGTCTAAAGCTGTACACCAACTGGGCTAATATTAAGATACACAATTCAGAGGGACATTTTGTCTATACTGTGGTGCTGCTGTCTACTCTTATTACCATTTTCAACTGTCAAGGGATCATTAACGAAAAACAGCACTATTTCTTACCTGTATTTCTATTTCCAACTATTAATAACATTTCTTTGCCATATACTCTATTCTGCATCACAAACTGCAAATTCAATCTTATCCACTTTCTATGCTAACACCCCATACTTACTGAACCACGATGGCTCATGCAAAATAACCAGCTAATGTCACTTCTTATCTAAACTTAAGCTTGTGTCGACCTTACAACTGAGAGCGACTGGGCCTTTTGGCAACTTGAAGGAACTGGCTTCAACTGACGTCAACTGAAACAGCTTAACCTGGTCACCTCTTATGACTCAAAACATCTTGGTCCAGTCATTTGAAGCCAGTTGCCCATGTGCAACTTTCAGCAACTAGTAGCAACTTAGTTGCTCTCGACATGAGTGCTCTTACTACTGACAAAAGGAAGCAAACAAAGGGATTCATTTTTTAATTGTCAATTGTGTAGAAAATAGTAATAGAATTGTGGCAAGACCGAACATGCCTTTGAGGTGTTTCTTCTAAGGTATTTGTCATTTTATTAATAATGTCATAAATAAATTAAAAGTCATGTAACAACAAAACACATACTTATGTGTTAAGTGTGAACGCTATCAGGAGCCACGGTGGCTAAGTGGTATGATGTCAGCTCATTGGCCTGGAGGCTGCGTGTTCGATCCCTGCATTGGTTGTGAAAGTTCACAAGGATATTTTTCGACATGGTTTCCCGTCGTCAGGGGTGCATGATGGAGGGCCTGACAAGGACAAATGTCTAGTTGTTCAAAAATCGAGGTCCCCTGCACACATTGGCCTGTATGGTGTTTACCTGTCTTTATTAGCTCAGTATGGGAGCATTTTTTTTTTACTAAAATATAATAAGCATTCTATTTATTGTCAGTATTTGAATGGTTTGATTATATGGCCTTATTGTCAGTATTTGAATGTTTTAAATTATAGAATGTGATTAAAGATAGAGAGATGAAATATGAAAAAGAATTATTAAAGATGAGAAAGGTAAGTCTACCATCAATCAATTCACTACCCCATGATTTAGTATTAATTAGAGAGAGGTTGAACATGATCATTATTTATAGGAAATATAATCATTATTATTTACTATGTATTATTTGTATATGTTGGTTTGTAGGAAACCTGATCATGTAATATTTGTATATATCTGGTTGCTAGGGCACACAAGTAGTAATAGAATATGTTGTAATCACTTGTTTATTTCTACATTTGCAGGAAACACAAGGGGCAATAGAAGAGAATCGATCATTAAAAACACGAGTTCATTTAGCAGAACAAGCTCAAGGTGAGGCGCAGACATTAGAACATGATTACGAGGAAGCTGTCGCATTTCTAGAAAATGAAATAAGAGATTTACGTCTTCAGCTGAAAAAGGTATTGTTTAAAATGATTTTACACTCAATGCAGCTATGCTAATTATAGGGAGAGCTTTATGGTTGACTGGACACAAACTGGGTCATTTTAGGACTAACATATGGTTCAATTTAATTCAATAATTTGCTTGCGTTTAGGGGCCTTTACCAGTGGGAGGAAACCAGATGACCCTACTCCTCGTAAAGTACAACCAGAGAATCGGAACCATACCAGTTGACTCAATGGCAGACCTTAGTATACAACAAACACACGCTAACCATTGCGTTAACCATTCGACCATCTGAATTCACAGTTACACAAACACTCTTAGGATGATTTGGTCCTTATTTTAATCAATAGGATGATATAAAACAGTTTTATTTCTTCGACATCAGCAGGATTAGAAATATCAATTGTTCATTTAAATATTGACCTAGTTATAAATAGTGATATGAGTAGTATCGTAGCACCTGAGATACATTATATCGTATCTTGACTGCCTTGGCAAAACCCAGCAATAGTAAATGTCCAGCTGTTCTGCTCCAACTTGGCTTATAGATGCCATCTAGCGTTTGCCTACACAGCGGCACTATGACCTACTCTTATATCAAATTCCATAGAAATGCAGTTGAGGACTTTATCTTGCTTATAAACCGTCTAAGTTTACGTATACAGAAAACCTTATATCATATTTTCTTATGGACAAAAAAACCTTTTCTGGAAGAATAGCCTGTTACAAGTTTAAAGAAAAATTTTCTGAAGAGTAACCCAAAATTTCCCTGTACATATCCGTGCATAGAATATACACCAAAGATGAAAGAGATTTACAGTTATAGGTTTTTGGTTTTTTTAATTATAGGAAAGTGGAACTATGGAAAGTAATAAACATGTAGCAAGTTTAGCGTGTCAGTTGAAGAAATCAGAAGCAAGACAAAAAATGTACCAAGCTGCAACGGAAAAACTTGTAGCTTATGTAGAGGTAAGATAAATAGGAAAAACTTATAGCTTATGTAGAGGTGAGATATGTTGGATGTACCATAAAATTCGTAGCTTATGTAGAAGTATAATATAGGGTGTACCATAAAAACTTGTAGCTTATGTGTAGAGGTAAAATATAGGATGTACCATAAAAACTTGTAGCTTATGTAGAAGTAAAATATAGAGTTTGTAGCATAAAAACTTATAGCTTATATATATAGAGGTAAAATATAGAGTTTGTAGCATAAAAACTTGTAGTTTATGTTGAGAAAAACTTTTCTGAATGAAGAATACCGGTATTTATATTTTGTAGCATGTTCAGGAAGTATTAACACAACCAACAGAAAACTCCAGGTAATTCATTTTAACTAATATAAATTTTTCCCTTGTCGTTATAATCTTTGTCATACTAGGGCCTGTGCACACACCAAGAATTATTTGTTATCTTAAGACCTGCAAACACAAAGAAGTATTTGTTATCTTAAGACTGGCATGCACCGAGAATTATTTGTTCCCCGATTTCTGTCTGCCAGCACATTAGCCACGCACATACAACACTGATATACTTTCGGTTTTGTTGTGTATAACACAGGAATTGTTCGTCGGTTTAGAAAACTGAATCAAGTCGAACTGAACTGTATTTTATGTCCGTATTTGTTAGTTATGCTTCTGCCTTTTTTGGCGTAAAGCATGAAAACATAGTGTAAATGTGGGACGGTAATATTCTGATTTTACTACAGAAATAATGAAAGTGAAGAGAAGAAGAAAATGAGAAGAGAGAAGAAGAAAGAGAGTGTTGTTAAATTATTATCTGATGGTCAGAATGTTATAAAACTTGTCAAATCATTAACAGAATCGGCACGTACGTATTCTTTCATTTATATGTATATACATGACATATTTGTACCAGGGCCTTTTTAAGATGTAGGGGGTTGGGTGGTCAAAAGGTTTAACGTGTGCGTCTTACATAAAAAGGTCTGTCATTGAGTGGTGGCTTAGTTTCAATTCCCAGCTTGTATGGGAGAAGGAGTGGCAAATATAACTGAAACAAGAGCCCTCGTAATCCAATCAATTGGTGTGCACGTTAAGTTAAAGATCCCTTGGCGATTGGAATTAATTTTAAAAAAGTAGGCGGTATATTGTTCGGACAATATTTCCCTCATAGCAAACTGTATAGCATATGCCCCTCTTCATTGCCCAGTCAAAGCAAAAAGTATTCTAGTAATAATATATTTGAAATTACGTTATTTTTTGTTCAATAGCATTACCATTTGGTTGGGAAGACGCATTTTCAGAAGATGGCACTCGTTATTTCATCAAGTAAGCTTCTTTATTATATTACACTTTTTAATCATGCACGAAAACATTTTTCCACTGATGTTTTAAATCTGCAGTAATAAGTCTATGCAAGCCAGAATAATTTGTCGTCATAAATCAGCTGTGAAGTACCCCAGTATATTAATTAATTCATTGTCAAACCCTGTTTCTCTCTGTCTCCCATTAACCATGACAAGACATTAATTGAAACTTTTATCTTTTTCAGTCATGTTACACAGACAACATCTTGGACTCATCCAGCGTCTGGTGTTGCATATCGTACAGACAATAAAAATAAACCCAGTACATCCCACACAAAACACTAGCCATAATACACTCCAACTAAAACAATGAACCAAGAATCAACAAATCTTCAAGAACTGGTCAATTGATGTGCTCTAAAAAAAACCAAGATCATTCAACTAGGATCAACATCTTGAAGATCTGGTCAGTTGTGTGTGCTCCAAATACATCAACATCCTTATACTAGGACAAACAAATCTTCAACAACTGGTCAATGCCCAAAATACTTGGAGTTTGTTCTACTAGAACCAACAAATCTTCAAGATCTTTCTGCTATGACCAACTGACTGTCAAGATGGTTCTACCAGGTGGTTCTACCAGGTGGTTCTACCATGACCAACAAATGTTCAACAACTGGTCAGTGCTCAAATAAACTGAGATCCTTCTACAAGGACTAACCAACTGTGAAGAATCAGTTAATGAAAGAAAATTAAATAGCTACAAACTTGACAAGGCATTCTGGTTTATGGCCAACCCAATTTGTATTTGGTTCTTTAGGAGCATCTTAAGTATTACTACTGGATTATTCTTGCAGGATCTTTTATTTTTTCGCCCTAGGATTCAATCTTGACTTTTACCACCAATTTACTGTTCTTTTAGTGAGGAATTCATTGGTTCGTTGTCTTGGAGGTTAATAAATGACTTTTATGTGTTTTTATCGTTTTTTTATCAGGGATGTGTTCTCATTGACTTTACCAAAAGCAAATAATAAGTTCCGATCAAAGTTTTCGAATACACCGAGATATTAGAATTATCGATCAATAATTATACAGAAGAAAGACAAATCTGTGCGTGAAATGTTGATAGACACCATAGTGCCTGACATGGCCAGACTTGTGTTAGCAGATGTAAATATATTGTCCGTTTCTAGCAAGGAATTATTTTGTTCAACAATCCTATTTATAACTTGATGTTGCTACAGTAATAAGCAAATAACTTCATAATTATGTAAAACTACTGTTGTGATATACCTACAGAGACATACACCCCATGTGCACTGATCCCAAGTTAACTTCCTATACCATTATTAGGAATGCCTCCTGGGAGAAGCTGAGCCAATATTTATATTTGTTCGCCTTACCCAACGTGATGTTTTTTTGCCTGAAAAAGCATCTGGACTGACACATGTTGGGGTAAGAGAGTCTTGTCTATAGGATTCTGTCTGTTCTCCAATCTAGTTTCTGTGGATAAGTATTGTTTAAAAGAAATGTTGCCAAAACAAATAATATGTCTCACATATACTGTTAGTTAATAGATGCTGATATTATTTATTTATTGTTTATTTGTCAATATATGAATTCTAGGTTGGAGCGTCGCAGAGAAATGAGGTTTAATTTCCACTCCACACGATCTAGTAAGAAGAATCAGATAATATTATTTATTGTTTTTTTTTATATATATTAATTGTGTTTCCGAGAACTGTACATATTGCTGTTTATTACCCACTATCACTTATATTACTAGAGATTTCTTCTCACATTAACTATTTTAATCGAAAAAAAAAACCCCAGCTCATCCAAAGTTAAATGAAATGTCCTCCAACCAGGGGCCTATTTCACGAAATTTTAACTAAGATAGAATACAAATTTAAGTAATTTGATTAGATAATATTAGATTGATTTTAGTGCTTAGCCTGTCAGAATTGAAGTATCTATTAAAATTTGGATTTGAGCTTTTGTTAAAATTACGAGAAACAGTGTCCTGGCTTACAAAGATGGAGCATCTCAAAGGACAAATGAAATGAAATTTTCCAACCTGTCTGATGCAACAGGAACATAATATAAGGTATACTTGTAGTTATGTGAAGATGATATAAAGATGAATGATATTACTTGTTTTGTTTATTACTTGTATGAATTAGTCTAGTGTGATCTGTGATAAACAGTAAGACATATATGTAATTTATTTATTATCCATTTTGACATAAATTTTCAATTTTCATTTTGACACCAATTTTTAAATTAATGAATACTACAAGTTACTAGTGCTTCATGTTATGCTAATTAAGAAGAAAATGGATTTGGATGATATTATTTTAAGTTGGTAATTTTCCTGTTATAAAGTTTCAAATTAATGAATACTAGTGATTCCTGTTTGGAAGAAAAAAGCTTTAATACAACATGATATTATTTTAAGTTTATAATTTGTCTACAACCTTAGAAAATATATGGCTGTCCATATATAATGTTTCCTCACTTGCCTACCCAACCCTACATACTGGTTTCCTGTCCATCTCCAAAGACATTAATGTATATATTTATATTCTCAAAGTGTACAAATCTTATGTCTTTGTAATGTAAATTAATGTGCCTTCTACCAGGAATAATGGATATACATGTATATATATATATATCTTTTAGTTTTAAGTTTTTATTTACATATATAATATATCACCAGGTTTTATATAGTAATATCACTGGATATCTCTATACAATGTGGTAATATATCACTGGATATTTATATAGTAATATCTTTGGGCATTTATATTGTACTATTACTGGATATTTATGTATTAATAATATTACTGGATATACATATAGTAATATTACTGGATATTTATACAGTAATATTACTGGATATTTATATAGCAATATAGAAATATGGCTGGATATTAAATTTATTTAGTAATATAACTGGTTATTTATAGACTGCAGACATTTCGCTTTACAACAAAAGTCTGCTAGGTTATAAAATATAAATAAATGAATTACTACCACATGGTTTACTCTTGACTAGTTTATATTTACTGATCTATTATTCTGTATAGTGGTCACTCTTGTCCATTTCATTTATATTTTATTAATAGAACACAATTTTTATGGGAAACAATCACTGGTTTATTCTAAAAGCACGACGTTTCGACAAGTATCCTCTTATCGTTATCAAGCACAATGACATTTCATAAACTTCAGATGAATATATAAGAGTGGACATGGTGAAACCATATAATAAGATATAATAACAATAACAATAAAGAAAAAGGATTAAACAAATTAGACATAAGATAAGTAGGGTAGTTAATTAGACAATAACAACAAATGGAAAACATTTAGCTAATTATGAAGACCATCAAAGGGAGCCGTTGGATGCTGCTATGTTGTTTCAATGAGGTAATAGGGATGAAACCATATACTAAGATATGGATAACACTTATAATAAATTAATGTAGGCATTGCATAGTCCATAACAGAAGGCTAAATAAACAGTAATAGCCTAATAAATTAAACAGTCCAGAAAAAGCCATAGGTTGGAAACATATTGTAATAAATGGGGTGATAAAGGGGCGGGGGGGGCATTTAATTTACTAATACATACATACTAATGGTATGTGAAAGCTCACTGACAAATGAAGTTAATAGCCTAACCAGAAAAAAGCCATAGGTTGAAACATATTGTAATAAATGGAGTGATAAAGGGGGGGGGGGGCATTTAGCTTACTAATACATACATACTAATAGTAAGAAAGCAAGTACACACTGCCAATTCTCTCCGACTAACTAAACAGTTAAAGCTTGTGATTAATGGGTTGTAATTTAAGTTGTATTGTTCATTTTGATGACCTGATCGTATGCCCTTGAAATATGCAGCCCCGCGTCCCTGTTTAGTTGGGGTGAATAGCGCCTAATGTTAATCGCTTCTAGGATTTTCCTTGTTTTTCTATTCTACCTGTTCAGCCTAAAGGAGTTGTATACAAAGTGAATTGTTCGTGTGATTTTTCATATATTGGCGAAACTAAACGTCCACTTGATAAGCGAATATCAGAACACCGGTCCAAAACTGCCACCAACAACTCGGCCGTAGCGGAGCACTTACAGAACCACCCGCAGCACAAAGTTGATTGGAATGGGGTGCAGATATTAACAACCAACCAACTGAATAGAAAAACAAGGAAAATCCTAGAAGCGATTAACATTAGGCGCTATTCACCCCAACTAAACAGGGACGCGGGGCTGCATATTTCAAGGGCATACGATCAGGTCATCAAAATGAACAATACAACTTAAATTACAACCCATTAATCACAAGCTTTAACTGTTTAGTTAGTCGGAGAGAATTGGCAGTGTGTACTTGCTTTCTTACTATTAGTATGTATGTATTAGTAAGCTAAATGCCCCCCCCCCCCTTTATCACTCCATTTATTACAATATGTTTCAACCTATGGCTTTTTTCTGGTTAGGCTATTAACTTCATTTGTCAGTGAGCTTTCACATACCATTAGTATGTATGTATTAGTAAATTAAATGCCCCCCCGCCCCTTTATCACCCCATTTATTACAATATGTTTCCAACCTATGGCTTTTTCTGGACTGTTTAATTTATTAGGCTATTACTGTTTATTTAGCCTTCTGTTATGGACTATGCAATGCCTACATTAATTTATTATAAGTGTTATCCATATCTTAGTATATGGTTTCATCCCTATTACCTCATTGAAACAACATAGCAGCATCCAACGGCTCCCTTTGATGGTCTTCATAATTAGCTAAATGTTTTCCATTTGTTGTTATTGTCTAATTAACTACCCTACTTATCTTATGTCTAATTTGTTTAATCCTTTTCTTTATTGTTATTGTTATTATATCTTATTATATGGTTTCACCATGTCCACTCTTATATATTCATCTGAAGTTTATGAAATGTCATTGTGCTTGATAACGATAAGAGGATACTTGTCGAAACGTCGTGCTTTTAGAATAAACCAGTGATTGTTTCCCATAAAAATTGTGTTCTATTAATGTGTTTTCCAATCGCTAAATGCCACTTAAAGATTATATATTTTATTAGTTTTTATATTTTAACAAGGGTGTATTTTGTTGTCACTTGTGTTCAAGTGTGTCTTAGACAGTCAAAGCATAATGAAACCTATAATCAGTTATTAGGTCCATGGACAGAGCTTTGTTGGGATTGTTCATCATGTCATAATTAAGGAAAACCACAATTTAAATTCAAAATGTTTCACTTTCAAATGATGGGAATTATGTCCCTATCATGAAATCTTGTGAAGGCATTTACAGAACATACTAAATGTTTTGATTTTAAATAGTATATATTTCGCTCTTTCTGACTATCAGTATTGTGCTTGAAAATGATAAGAGGATCATTGTATAAATACAGGTAAATTTATATGTGTAAATATGCTTTAAAATATATTTTATAAATGGGATAATGTAAAAAAAAAGGTGCCATTTTCTGAGATTTGCAGGTAAAATTGTTTTGTGAAATTGGGTTTAACGTCCTACTCTTCTGCTCGTACTGGTCTAATTGTGAATTAAGTCTTGCAGGTTTGCTCTTTATCTACCACCAGGAAGTATATTTACGTTATTGTTTATCAATATTGTTGTTTTGTTTTCATTTAATACATTTATGAAAACTTCAGTATTAGTACTGGGCAGGGAACATTTAAAACTAGAAAGTTAAAAGTATTAGTCGAGACAGAGAATATACAAAAACTTATAATTTTTAGTCAAGGACAGGGAATATACAAACTTGAAAGTGATAGGTATTAGTCAAGGACAGGGAATAAAGATAAACTTGAAATTCAAATGTATTAAATGAGGAAAAGAAATATACATAAACTTGAAAATTATTTATAAGTAGTATTAGTTGACAGGGAATATACAATAATTTTTTTAAGTCATTAAAACATATACTATGCGAGGGTAGGGAATTTTTTAAAAACTTGAAGACAGTCATTAGTATTAGTTCCTCATTGTTTTCACAAGTTGAAATTTTACTTGGATTTTAGTTCTTAGTCAAAGAAAATGCAGAATTCTTACAATATTTAAAGTTTAAAGTATTTGTGAATAAGCCGCTAGGGCAGTGAATATATTTAAACTGGTCTACCCAAAGAATATTTTCCAAAGTTTATCAGTGCAATTTCTGTATTTAAATTGAGGTATTATTATATATATTTGATATAATCTTTATATTCATAGACTCAGTTTACAAACTGTTGATCAGCTATATGATATTTCTTGGCAGAATAGGACTGTCAAAAAATTAATGTTAACTTTGTGGATTTACTACTTTAGTTTTTCTTGTGCAGGGTTTTCATATTCTTACATATGAAATGAAATATGGTTTAACATGCTACTTCCAGTAGGACAGCACTGACTAGGCTAATGAAGACAGGCATACTCCATTCAGTTTGCTATGAGGGGAATTTTGCCCAGGCAGCGCGCTATGACCTACTCTTATATCGAATTCAAACTTATACAAGCAATAAAGATACCTGTAAGAATATTGAAACGTTGGATAAGATAAAGCCAGAGGTAGTAAAACTATAAAGTTGTACTAATATTAATGTTATAAGTACAGTTATTTATAATTACCATTGTAGCATAATGTATAAACAAACTGAAATATTGCAATATAGGTTTTCTACAATATTGTATCCAATACGAAATATGGATATTGTCACTTTATATTTAACTGAAATTTAATTGTATAGAACCCATTTCTTTTATTTATTTCATTCAATTTATGTAAACAATGACATAATAAAGGAGCTTTTATGGATAATATTAGGAATTTGTATTGTATTAAAGATTCTAATTCCAAGAATTTATTTTAAAAGTCCATATACATGTATATAAATACCAGTTTTCCGTCTGGAAATGGATTTCACCAAATTTTAAAATTCTATTGCGAATAGACCTAACCTGATGATAAGGTAATATATTCATTCACAGTACGATTTTTGGGGTTCCAATACACATCCCTACCATGCCCTGTGTTTATCCATGGCATATTCAAATTATCTGACCTTGATCGTATCTTGATTCTACGAACCAATCAGCCAATCGCATTTTCAGTAAATATCGAAAGAATTAGAAACCATATATACGTATCTATAAGACCAGGATACCTGTAGTCTGATACTACAAACGGTTTGATTTGTGGGACGCCTTATCCCGAGGGGCGTCTATAATAATATGATTGCTGGATGCCTTATAATGACAATGTATGGTTGGACGCCCATGAATTGGTCAATGGAACACCCAAAACGACATGATTAATGGGGTGCTCATCCCGGAGCCCATATTACATTTGGCGTGGCACCCATAATGCCGAAGGAGATTGGTTAGGCACCCAACACAGCGTGATAATCTTCAAAATTCAAATAAGTCGCACTCTAACCCGATTCCGAACTTTTCGTTTTTCTCTTAAATTATAACGGGTACATTTAAGTCGTATTCCTTCCTTTAATTTCTAATAATGTTCATATCAAAATATAATACGCCAATATCGCAAATTCAGCCTGAAAATTGAAATTTTCCGTCATATTACGTTGCAAACCCTATTTTCCAAAATTTTTATGGGGAGAGTACCCTTGACCCTTGGACCATCAAGTGTGCATGTGGGTATATCGGCGTCCCAGCCTCATCAACGCCCTCAAAGCCTTTGCCCCACCCCCCTCCAACAATTTTGGGCTAGCTACGGGCCTGGATAGTAAAACTTGGATGGAGAGTAAGCCCGACCTACACCTCCCCCACCCACACCCCCGGTTCCCCTTCATAACTTTATAACTTTTGTGGAATGTTGAAATAAGACACAAGATTCTATTCTGACAGGGTTTTTTTTCTCGTTGTTGTTTTTAAAAGATGACCTGAAATAACTTAGATGACCTTCACCAAATTAAACTCGCCACGTCTCTTGATTTCGAGTACAAGGTTATATTTTTGTCAGATTTTGACAGTAACGTAATAGCATTTTTCTACACCCGTATCGTTGACTCAGTCACACCACCTGTATCGAAGATCACGGGAGCATGGTGACCAATACGTACGGAATTTGATATGGGTGGACCTTACAACTCTTAAAAGATTTTTTAAGCTTTTGTCATCTAAACTTTGCATCTTCTAATTGACATGGTTTTAAATTATTTTTCTCTGTGAAAGAAATTGGTTGCAAATGAGAGAGATAGTTCCTAATAATGCAGCCTTCTTAAATTACGTTATTGAAATTTGAGAAGCTGAGGTACGAATCTGATATTGTTTATGTGACAAAGAGTTTTCTAGAAATAAATATATTATAATTATAGTGATCAGGTTACTCTATGGCGTAAACATATTATTGAAAACCAATGTAGGGTATTGTGGCCATAGAAAGATATTTTAAGAGCGATGTTGAACTTGACACAGTGGGTGCAAAAAAGTTAGGCGTCAAAACCCATTTCATTTAAATATGGCGTTATCGACTATCCCTGCATATTATTGAAAACAAAATGATGTTCATATAGACATTCGCCAAGCCATGTTCCCGTACAGTTTTTAGCGATTCCGCAATTTTAGATAATTCAGAGAAGAATTTTTTTAAGCTCGTGTGGCGTTTCCAAGGCTGACAGACTGCGTGTGCTTAGTCGTTCGGGTGGGTCAAAAAAGCGAGTCTCGCCGGAATAGGCTACACTGACATTCACTTGAGATTTGAGATTATCGTCCTACATTTCTGCAAGAACTGGGCTTATGAAGACGGGTTCAAGTAAACGAACCCTTGGATGAATCGAAGAGTTAGAGAAAATCCCAGCACGATAGGCGTTTCTCCTTGTCAGTGATGCAAGAAGGAAAGCCTGACACGGAACTGTGTCTAGTAGTTGGACTTGGATTTTTGCTCGGAAAACGGCGATTCCCAAGGATTCGTTTTGGTGAACGCCAACGTGTACAGAGGGCGTTGGTTTATCATCCCATTGGAACGTCTAGACGCTGTTCTCTACGATTGCACACAATCCTGCATCCCCGGAACTGAAGGAGGGTTCATTACAATGTCAAGTAATGGATTTATGGACTTTATGTTTAACGTAATTAAGTTCCAGGGATAATGAATAATAATAATAAGCTCATAGCACTACAAAAAAACACAATCTCTCTTGCAAATAGGCTATGTTTTCAGTGTGGATTTAACGGAGTCTAATGATGAACATATCTCTATGTTCTCCAGGTAGTCAGTTCCACAGATTAAGTTCCTCTTGCAGAACAGGCTTACGTGTGATATCCCATTCCCGAAAGACAGACTGTGATCTTCACGGACTACGTGAATTCACGACATGGATATCTATTAATCTGTGATCCTGCGTCTTTGTTAATCATTCTGGCATTAGTGTAGATAATCTATTTATAAATAACCTTTATTATATCCAGGTTTTATGCCTTTTTTAATTACCTCCACATATCCCATATGATTTAACCGATTTAAAGATGCATTATGTAAGAGTTAAATCGGCCTCTTACAATTTATTAATTTAACTTCAACATTAACATAGCACGCCCATAATCAACTCACTAGGTTATGAAATGACCCCGATAATAAGTAGATTTGAACGTTTCGTCCGAATGATAAGTCTCGAATAACAAGTACCGTTGTTGCGATAATAAACAATCAATGCTATTTAGTGTCAAAAACTCCAAAAAGTGATATCTTAGGTCCGAATAAATTAATTTGGATGAAATTTTAAATATTATTCATTGTCTATTTTTGAAATGTTATAGCGAGAGCATCCACCTCTTTATCTAAATCTTACATACCGTATCTTTAAACATCTATATCTTTAAGATGTATTGTAGAGTCAACCCAGACAAAGGTTAGTGAATTCTCTGTGGAGTACCGACAGACACCATTATCTGGGTCAGCTCTGACAGCATTTCTGTAGAACTTTTTCCAATAAGCACAAATTTTCAGTTGCGATATATTCTATTTTGTCGTTGTTTGCCATACTATACATATACTTGCCCGAGTTTCATTGTGATAAATGATCGAACAAAAGAATACCTGAATAACGAAATGAAATGGCCGGGTTTAACGTCTTGCTGTTCTGCTCCGACTGGGCTAATGCAGAAAGGCATACGCTATGGCTTAGGGACATTTTCCCGGACAGCGGCGGTGCGGCCTACTCTTATACCGAATTCCAACTGTCAAGGGATTTCTCATGTGCACGCTAATGTGTCAGGACTCCGTCCTGCACCACTGACAAGGCAAACCGCGCCGTAAAATTCAAAAGAACATTCCCGGCCAACACCGGCAGCGAACCCGCGACCTCCAGGCTTGCGAGCCAGCGTCTTTTTTTTCAGGCGAAAGAGCACCAACTACCACTGGTAATAAGAATTACGCCTCCGCCCAGCCCGATTGAAACTGGGTGCTATTATCAGCAAAAGCATCCTCTTAGCCATCGTGGCTCCCTATCCGAATAAATTGGTTAAGCAAATCTAGCGATCATTTAAGAAATGCTGGATATTTTGGCTTGGAACTATAAAAAAATGCAGTAATTATTTGTGCTATTTATTCACATTTTGGCGTTTAATTTGTATGTTATCCCACTTTTATCAACTGACAGCTTTTGTAATCTAAAACTAATTCACATTAATGGAATTCCTCAAGATTTTACGACGTGGTCTCAACATGTCAATGGTGTAGGACGGGAAGGGTGGGTGGCTTGGTTCGCGGTAGGGGGTTGGTCTGGGGGGGGGGGGTCGAGCAAACTTTATCAGCATAGCACAATGTGCAAGTTTATGTCAGTCTTCATGTCGTGGGGTTGTATTGAGTTATAAAACGTGTTGAAATTAGTCATCGAGAAGGATCTATAATAGGTGAGCGACCCGTAAGATAATTTTTGTGGGGGGTCAAATGCTCCTAAATACACTCATTGTAACATGCTTGCGTAAAGACTGCACGAAAATAAAATTATACAGCATTGTCGAATTTATCTTCTAGGGTAGGCGTACAGATAGATGAAATATGATCAAAGTGCTATTATTAAATTTGATTCATGCGCAATAAAATGTCTTAGAAAGAAAACATGATATGATACTTATACGTAATTAAGATATCCGTATGCTGATATACGTATTAGTCGGGGACAGAAAGGTGGGTCGGGTGCACTTCACTCCCCGAATCTGTTCGCAGTTACGAATTTTCAATAAACAAATCATGGCTTGTTATGCTGTAGTCGTGAGATATTTTTCGGATAAAATGATATTCCGGCAAAATATTTACTGCGACCCACTCTTCCCAATACCCGCAACCCCCCTTTGCAAATACGTCCCATAGGTCATTGTTTATTGCCTACCAGCTATGCTTCACCGACTTCTGACAAAATCTCCTGATTTTCGGGGACAAGGTTTGTGCAGATGTAAATCTAATATCGCGTTTTGTTAGTACAGTTATACCTATGTTTAATTTTACAATTATGTCATTGCAGACAAGTAGAACAGAAAAAAAAATCATTTCATTTTGTTTTATTTATAGTTTTGGGGTCATGATGTCGTCAGACCTACGTGCAAATTAATGAATTTATTGAAAACAAACATCGCCAATAATTCATAGTCTTGATGAAATGAGCCCTGTGGTTAAATTCATGAATTATATGAATACAAACATCGCCGATTATTGGGAATAATAATGTTCATAATATGGATCATACTCATCCAGAGTATACCCCCCCCCCCCCCCCCGAGTGTTATCGTTCCATTCTACTCCACTAACCCCTGGTACCATTCACATAGTCAAATTATGCGCCCTTGACACTATTGCGCTATTTTTTATCGACCAATCTAATGGGCAAAAAAATGTAACCCACATATTATTGCGAATCGGTGTTGGACACTTTGTCAAAATCTTGTAGGACATTGTTTTGTGTGCATGTTACGTCGCTGGCATCAGATTTCTTGCAACCCTTCTCATAATGGAGCGTATAAACTGCTTTATTGCTTTGAACGTAAACAATGGTGTTAAGACTGGTATGTAAACGGCTCTTTGATTGGTTTGTAAAATCAGCCTACGATCAAAGGCAGATCATTTGAATTCGTGAAAAACCCGTGAATGAACCCAGGGTTTAGTGGAGTAGAACGGAACAATATCACTGGGGATACCGAGGATGGTTACAAACCTGGGATATATGATAAACCCAGTATGTATTCAGGTACTTCGGTCCGAATTAATGTGAACGTATGATTTGAACTTGTGCACGTAAAAGAAGAAACAAATCGGTGTCTAAATATTATAAACCGCAGCTAAATTGCTTAGTGAAAATATACCTCGACGTAATAACAGAAACGACTCAAGGATACCCTATCTACGCCTGCCTATTGTGTGTCTTTATTTTGACTTCAAATGTTATATAAACTATTATTTAGACATTTATTCACACGCCAACCCCATAATCAACTCGCACTACCATCGGATGGCTGTGATTTAAATGGATTAAAAGACAATAGCCATTTGGTAATTTAATGTTAAAATTGAAATGATCGAAACTTTGTTATGGTGTGTGTATATTCACAGGAATCCGACCGTCTATCCTATATGCTTACACCATACCGAAATAGACAATATAATAAAAACAAAGAACAGGAATGCAATACCTGTTGAGGCTTCGATTTTACCTGCTTTCGCTTCGGCTCGTTGTTTTCAACTTGTATTGTCGGGCAATGGGACCTCTGTCGATTGACTCAGATATGCTTTTTCTTCAATCTTTATAACAAATAATTATATTCCGATTAACTGCAGACATGCCCCTTTAAACAATGTGTAATTTTGTATAATATAATATATATAGTTATATTATTCTGATGTGTAATGCGGTATATGTAGGTATATTCTTCTGATTATCTGCTGTCATGTCCCTTTAAACAATGCGTAATGCGATATATAATAAGTCTGATAAACTGCTGACATAGAGATATCTTGTGATATTCAATTAACTTCTGTTGTTTGTGCAAACTGAATTCCATATCATAATGGAATTTAAAGAATTTATAAAACATATAATAAGGTATAATGTCAATATAACACGTCGTTGGTCATTTTGAGACTAACATGTGGTGATTTGTAAGATTATGGTTATGTGTGCAACGTAAAAGGAAGGGGGGGGGGTCTGATGGCAACGATTCCGTCTACGTTTCATTAACTTCCAGCTGCTTCGCAATCTTTTTGTGCATTATTATAAATGTCCAACAACTAGTCCCTCGCCCAAACGGCTTGAAACACCGAATGACATGCCTACTCTACCTCGAATTTCAAGTGATAAAGGATCTTAAAAAATACACTATGAAATTGTACACATGTTTGGGTTTCTGTTTCATCCGAACAACTAAAAAAACTTTCCATTTCATCTGACGTCACCTCTGGCTAGTTACAACCAATTTTGAAATGGTGTAAATTCCAAACGATTCTTATTGGCTCAAACCTAAATTCGAACCTGCAGATTGGAGTCAAATTTCGTCGACCCCTTTCTTCAAACGAAAATAATATGCTAGTAATTTAAATCATTTGATAGAGCGCTTGCGTCCCAACCCAACTACATTTTTTAAAAGCTGCTATGTAGCGCCGAACCAAAAACATTAAACTGTTTCAGATACTGCAGAGGTTTTCCAAATGTTTAAAATCTATTAATCTAATCGACTTTTTGTTAATTAAATTGTAAGCCAGGAATAAAATAAGAAATCTTTCATTAAATTTGGAATTTAAATTGAAATAAAATGAAGAAAAAATAATAATCATTTAATTGTGAAAAATTATAAGAATTCTAACCTCAACTAGATAATGTAAAGGGAATTCGCTGTACATGTAATTTTCAATCAAATTTATCCACTCTGAACCCAGATTTTAGGATTGAATTTTCGGCCTGGCCTCGATCATCAAAGTCTCAATTACCCATTTAATGATGAAATTATAAATTAAATTTGAGCAGTAAATCAGATCCTAATCAAGAAAATATCACAGGCTAGCGTTGACACCAAGACTTGATTGTGGTCTTGATGCGTTAATTTCAGGCCTAAAGAAAGACTTACAATAGGCAGATTTATCTCTTGCATAATGTATGTTATTAAGAAAGGTATGTTTTTTCAATATTGAACGGAACTGGACTGATGTATCTTTTTGAAAATCAATTTCGTCTTTAGTGGAGAGGTCCCGAATTGTCGCACAGTACTATACCAGGTATGATGTGCTACCCGACTGCCATTCCCACCATCAGTTCAAGACGACGTTCCTAGTACCATTAAAATTACATTCGGACCAGGAGAATCGGCAGCGGCCAGTATGACAGACATTCATCTTGGACAGTATAATGAAATATTTTAATGTTATCCTGTATTGCCTTCACCCATTCAGCTGTCGGTCTGTTATATACAAATAGAGAATCTCCTACTAGTGTTTTTTGATATCAAAAAATATCAACACAAGTTGATAAAGTGAAAAAACGAGGCTCTGCCGATTTTTTTTTACTTTATCAACGAGTGTTGATATTTTTTGATATAAAAAAACACGAGTTGGAGATTTTATTTATCACCCAATCCTTTCTTACATGCACAAATAAATAAAAATAATTCTTTGGTATAGATTTCACTTTTACTGAATCTAAAATACATTACAGCGTAGTGATACATCAGTTTTTTGACAGCGGTTTAGCTATTGCAAAGTCCTATATATTGACCCAGTATTTCATTCAAGGTCAATTAAATAAAAATAGTTTCTTTTTTACAAAAAAAAAGTCACTTTTTATTTAAAATAAGTGGTTTCTTTAAAATAAATGAAAGTAGTTCCTTTTTGATTGACCAATCAAATTCATGTAAAGCGATATCTCCTAAGGAGATATCGCAGTAGATTATGTAATTTATCATACAAGCGATATCTACTGTCAAATGTGTTATTGGGTGATAATAGTGCATATACCTTTACAAAATTGATTATCTCATTGCAATAAAAAAAAAGTCTATGTTTTGTTGCCTGGTGTCCATGACATTTACGTAAAACCAAATCGTGCACTTTTACAGTATTTAAATAGAAAAATAATTATCACGAAAATTCATATGCTATGGAATTTCTTGTATAGAAAAAAATGGCATTATTATGGAAATTATATAAGATCTTGATCGTTTTAAATGGCGTCACCCTATATATAGACATTCATTTCATTCACTCACAATTATTGAATAAGAATTAATACGCTCGTGACACAGAAGTGGCGTTTTCAATGGAACGTCCTATTCACATTTCTATTGGAATTAACTAACAAAAAACACGTGTAGCCAAAAAGTGAAAGGTTCGAGTCCTTTTCTCTGTACTTGGGTCTCTTAAAGTTTATTGACATAATTTATTTTTCTTTATGGCTTTCATTTGTTTCCCTTGACACACTTGGTTTTCCCTCTTTGATACAATCTTGTAACAGAATGCCCTTGGGGTCATGCCCAGATACAATCATATTAAAATACAATAGTTACCTTTCCAAAGCAAAATGTGAAGCCATTGAGATTTATAATGTAGACTAGTAGGCTAATGTTATTCAAAGGCCTAGATCGTTTTTCAAGTAATCACTTAATCCGAGTTATTCTCCTCTTGAATAACATTAAACGAACGCTGTCTAATGGTTGTTTAGGCATGCCACTCTCCTTGCCAACACCTCCTTCCAGAAATTTAATGGTTTACGTCGTTCAGGGATATCATTTCCCGGTCCTGCACCAATGGTTTATGCTTGAGCTACATTTATTATTAACTCTAAAACCTGTTCGGAATCAACCGGGGTAATAACAACGGGCATACACCATGCGCTGTGCTATGGGTTGGAAGATTTTTGCAGGGGCAGCAGCACTACGGCCTCCTCTTATTTCGATTTCTAGGGGTTATTTTAAATACCGTCCGAACGAATAGACGCTATAATAGCATCTATATGATGTGATAAGGCGTTGGTAAACCAATCTAAGTGATGAGATAAGACGTCGACAAACGCGTCCGTGCCATGTAACACGACGCTGGTAAAATCGTCCGTTGGATGTGGCAAGATATTGGTAAACCCACTCGTGCGATGTGATAAGACGTTGGTAAACCCTTCAGTACGTGTGATAAGATGTTGGTAAACCCATCCATGCGGTGCATGGGCGGATTTTGGCCGCGAACCGGCCCGGGCTACCGTGTCGGAGCGGCCCCTTTTACTGATCGCTGAGCCCGGACGGGGGTTCCGGGGTCTCTCCCCCTGAAAAATTTTGAAAAATAAACCCCAAATATGTGACTTAATAATTAGTAAATTTGCGGGCGACAGTGTCGGGTGAATCCGATGAAATTTTCGGATGAAATTCGGAATCCCCATTGCAGTATTCCGAATTCCGGCCCACAACCCAGCCTAGAAAGTCTATTATACCAGACTCCGATGGCGGCCCGTTAAAGCCACACTAGACAAAATTATTTTCATTTTTTGTCCGAGGGCCCAGTCCGCCCCCGATGCGGTTGGTAAGACGTTGGTAAACCCATCCATGTCATGTAATGTTTTTTATTTCGTCCCGTTTTCAAAGCGATTTTGCGGTATGAGACGTTAATTAATTAGTTCGTTTTCTAAGCAAACTGTGGGGTTTGATGTCTACACAGTGGCCTTTCGCGTACCCTTCTTCCAAATCCATCTGTCTTGAGTTATTTTACCTACGCGCCAAAGTATACAATGGACCTCGGTTTTCCGTTATTTCCGATCTACCAGACTCAATTCCTTGCCAGACATTCTGTCCTGCACCATTTGCAAGTGGAAGCGCAAATGCGGGAGTGGAAAGAATATCCGAAATAGTTGATGAGGATCACCTGGCCAATCTCAATAAACTATAACAAATACTATTTTAAGTTTGGGCGACGTTTCCAAAATCTCGCAAAGGTGTTCTCTCAACGTTATAAAGCTAATTCAGTAATACAAAATTGTGAGCCCAACAAAATTGAATCATATGTTAGTCCCGAATTAATCTAGTTTGTGTCGAGCGGACGTTATATCCCCCACCGTATTGTAATAAAAAGGTAACTAACTGAGAGATAGAGGTGGGGAATAATATGTAAATTTAGCAACGCATTGAGTTGTATCGCGGTGACACACTAAACAAAGTATCAAATTCAAGCGCAATAGAAAACTATTTGAAAACAAGTTATACAGAGTAAAAAGGGAATCTATTAGAAGATATATTTTGTTAAGCTGTATTAAATTCTATTGAAATTAAGATTAACCGAGAATCTACAAGTAAACAGATGATTATTTATAAATTACACGCTTCGTTGATTCTTATAATATCAACAAAAAATCTATTATAATTAGTTCTGCTGTACATGTGTGTGAAATAGTTTTATTTAACGCCTTTATTTACCACCGAGGTGGTATCACAGTCCTGTTTGTAAGGGAATGTATTTATAGGGTAATACACGGTACAATTTATAACATGGAATACAAGTAACTTAAAATATACATTTGTAGCAAAGGGTGTGGGGCGTGAATGGTCTGGTGATTTGACGCGTGTGCTTTAAATCGCAAGGTTTGCTATTGAGTAAAGTGGTGTGGTTTCGATTGCCCGATGCGTAGCAAGAATATTTTGCTCAGGGTTCCCACACTGCTAAAGACCCCCTACGCGCAAGTGATTTATTGAAATAAAATTGAACCATATGTTAGTCCCGAAGTGAACTAGTTTGTGTCGAGCGGGCATTAAACCCCATTTTTTTCTCTCCCTCTCCATGTCAAACGTCCCGTACCGCGCCATTGGCATGGCAAGCCACGCTGGAAAATCCGGAGGAACTTTTTCAGCCAACACCGAAGGTAACACGAGACCCCAGGCTAGCAAACCAAAGTCTGAGCCACCCTGACTCCCAACATTCATTTAACCGCCTGTGAAACGAACAATAAAAGGAGGCAAATCTTTCACTCAATGTCATTCACAGTCTTCGACCATGCAACCAGAACTTACTGGTCAATTTAAATCAATATCAATATTTAATACAAAGCGACATATTAAAGTTGACACACGAATGCTTTTGAGCGCCATTTGAAATGGAGCTACTCGATGAACGAGTCTAAACCTATCTATCTATCTACAGAGGAGAATACGAGCGGTGTAGACTGGAATAACCAGACATCAAAGACTGTCATTCAATTTTGACTCTTCACGCAATAAGCGTAACATAACTGATTAGAAATTACAATAAAACAGAAATGATTGAATGTAAATCAGTTTATATAGATTCACATTATTATATGCGTTGCGAACCATTTGTGTCTATTTCTAAGTGTAAAAATATAAAGATTTAGTTCCTTTAAACATGCGTTATGCAAGAGCAAAATCTGCCTATTGTAGGTTTTTCTTTATAGGCCTGAAATGTTATAAAAACTATTAAGTCGACATTAATTAACCCATTCAGACCATAATCAACTCTCGATGTCGAGGCTAGCATGAGATTTTTGTTGGATTGTAGTTCGATTCGCTGAAATATTTCCCTTCGTGATTTACCAATAAAAATAACCGAGACTACTGGTTTTGTCTTACCGAATTTAATGATGACCTTTAGCTCAGAATAGAAGTGTAATTTCGTCATTATCTTACAGCGGGATCGGTCGAATAGGTCGCTAGCCAAATGGGTCGCCAATTTGTGTTCGGTATGGGCGCAGCCATGTTTCATCCGGGACCTTTAAAGTAGTTCCAATATGGCGGAATTCGTCATACAGCCGAGGTTAGATGTAGGTTCCGGAGGTTACGGAATCTGCCAAGGTTTGCCGAGTGAGTTCTAATAGTGAATCAATTTGACTGAAATTTTCAGCAAATTGCCTTTACATTAGCTAGTTTTAACTATTGTAGTGAGAACTGCCAACTCGTTATCTAATCTCCCATAATGTATCTTTAACAAACTATAAAAACTATAATATAATTTATAATTACATTTATTATAACAAAAAATGATTATGAAATGGATATAAACACAATGAATATATTTTACTATAACTAGCTATATATAGTATATAAATAATGTATTACATATACGATAATATATTATGAAAATTGAAAATAAATTAAAATGTCAAGGAAAGAAACAGGCAGTATTATACGACTAGAGCTTTGAGTTTCATTCTATTATTATGTAATTATTAACGGAGATATGTACCAACTCCTAATACAATGTTCCGGTCCGGTGGAACTGAAAGCGCTTGCCGCATAATACTTTGTTTTTTTCCTTAATATTTTAATTTTCATGCATATACATATAAACGCTATAAACACAAAGGCATACCATGGAACACAAAAGCATAATTATGGAACACAATTATTATTTAAATTAATCCATTTGATTAATGTGTTCTTTATTACGTTTGTGTCTTTATTTCATGTGTCAATTGTTAAATAAGAATATATAAGCTAAGTGCATACCACCAATTAGGATTTGTATATAAAATAACATATTCTGTAAAAAAAACAAAAACAAATGCAAAATCTGATTTGATATTTAAATTACGGGAAGAGATGGGATTATTCCGTCATTAAACATGGGCGATGCACGATTAATATTCAATTTTCCATTTACATTTAAATAAAAGTCGTTGATAGTTATTGTTCTTTTCCAAACAATATCTAATTTTTCAGGGCTAAAATGAAATATACTCAAATTATCAAAACTATAATAATTCCTTTTAGAGATTCAACTTTCATAATTTTCATTTATATTCTAGCATTCAAAACCCCTGAAATAGATACGGTAGAAGGTTCGGAACTGTTGTTGATAGGCACACCTTATTCATGAATATGCAACTAAAATGTTTCAAGCATGCGGCCTTTTCATGAAAATCTTAATGCAAATGCTAGAATTTAGACAATTAAAAGGTCAGTTTCATATAATGTGAAAAAAATTAATATATTAACTTATTTAATTTCGGACATATAATTTACATAATTTGATAAGATCATATCATTTTCCAACAAAAACATTGAAGGTTAAATATAGATAATAAGTGAGTGAAAAGCAATGCAGTGAGAAGCAATGTGAAACAAATAACAGTTTTAACAAGTACGGGCGACGCCCTATCATAATTTGAATAAGCAATAAAATTGTGCAAATGAGAAGCTTGTTACGTGTCATGTCCATCGTTATTTGTGTCGAGTGTCGCCCCCAAAACAAAAAGATGGTTACGGAGTGTATGCCACCTGTTCCTGACTCAGAAATATAAAGGACCTTTGCAAAATATATATTTTACATTTTAATATTTAAATTAAATAGCCTTCAAGTTTAGTAATTCAATGTTCCACTCAAACGCCATGTATACAATATTTAACACGAGTAGGTCCAGTTAAAGCCACTGGTCGCTATTTACACTTTTAGGACAATATCAGATTTTCACAGTTTATACATTCACGGTACAATGTACCCTACTTCACGGTCAAAGGTGCCCTAATTCACGGTATAATATAACCTATTTAATGGTAAAATATAACCTATTTCATGGTAAAATGTATCCAAAGTCATGGTAAAATGTGCCCTAATTCACGGTAAGATAAATATACCCGAAGTCACGATAAAATGTACTCAAGGTAATTCAAGGTAAAATGTTCTCTAATTCGTGTTAAAACATATGCTAATTCACGGTAAAATGGACCCTTATTTACGGTAACACATACCCTAATTCATGGTAACACAAACCCTAATTCATTGTAAAATGCACCCTTATTCACGGTAAAAAGAACCCAATTTAACATTTCATACATTAAGAATTCGTTACTTGGATTCCATGGGATGAAAAGAAGGAAAGGATATCTTGGCTGTAACGCTCGCAGAAGGTGAATTTTATATTTACAAATACTGAACAGAATGGAATCATTTTTGAACTGGTGGTGTTACTTTAAGAGATTCAATTTGCACTATATCGCCTATGGCAAGGAATTCAAAATCAATCATTATAATGATGACCAGTGGCTTTAATACTTCTGTTGGAAGGGAGCAGCACTCAATAAGTGATTCTCTGTTGTTTTTGAATGGGTAGCAAACCCGACAAAAACGTTGTGTACGGGAGTTCTTAAGCGTGGTTTTAATACTGAGAGATTTTAGCGACGGCTTGGTTATCAATTACTAGAATCAAGAATGGCCGACAATAAAACATAAAATGATACCGTTCGTTCGTTTCTGGATTTAACATACACTTCCACCAAGAATATGACACTAATTTGTTATCGCTTCAAAAGGTAATATAAAATGTCCGTACGGCGAGAAACTGGTGTAATGTATACTCCTCATAATCCGTAGGAAATTATTTCCATTGGGTGAACAAGGTGGGGAGATATTGCCCAATTAAAACTACGACTCTATTCGCCAACAGAAATAAATCCGATTATTGTTAACGTTTTGCTAGTCATTTTGTTGGATTTCTGTACTGTGACATATGGTAGACATCGATAACAGATTTGCCCTATATCAGAACCATCGACCTGCCACTGATCATAGCGATCTGCCCAATATCATTGCCATCGATAATCAATCAGCACGACATCGGAAAACGATTTTCTTGATCGATTATGCTCGTTTCGCAATATTGTACCTACCGTATACTAGAATCTCTCAGTATCAATTTTAAAACCCCACCAAAATAGATGAGTACAACAAAACAAAACACCTACTTTTTTATTACTGCAGAAGACGTCTGAAAAAGAAACAAAAATTCTGTGTCTTTTTAGAAGATTATTTCGATACGACCTTCAAAACATAGAATTTGTTGCCCTTGAGACTTACAAGCGGGAATTCGGCATTTTTGAATTTGGGCAAGATATACGACTATATCGATGGATTATTCCCGAGAAATAACATTATCTATTTTTAATTTATTTAAAGTTTCCTACATTAATGATATTAAATTTTGACAAAAATAAATATATATACCGTTGATGCCGTAACAATTTAAACAGAATAGGAAACCCCCGCATAGTCATTATTATACCGATTGGGCATTTGGCTACAAGCTTTAGTTCCGCAAGCACATGCAACTTAGAACAAAAGGAGATTCGAGAGAAAGGAAATATCTCATCTAGACTTCCCCAAGGCACATTAAAATGGCAAGTACATTACATGCTGAATGAATACATTCGACTACATAATAATATTAATAAGTTAGTAATGGCGATTTTATAAGTTATGAATAAGTATATCAAGTTAGCTTTGGGGATTTTTTAGTATTTGTTAATTCATGGGTTGGGACTGGGATTGATATCTGCTATAATAAATAATAAATCTCCTCTAATACATTACTATTATTATGTTTGTCAATGAAATAAAACAGAAGCATCACCACATTGACATGTAGGTAATCTGTACAGAAGCTGCAAAATGCAGGTCTAATTGTTTTATAAGTAAGATATTATATGTTCAATTGTTTTTGTATCTAAGAAAGGTGTAAGTTGATTTGTTTCTTTAAAACAGATAAGGTATGCCTAGTTCTTTTGCCATAAAGCAAAACAAGTAGGACTAATTGTATCTTGCATGAATAAATGTTCAGTTGGTCAATTAGGCCCAATTGTTCTGTATTCAAGAGAGATACATGTTTAATTGTTCCTCCAAATCGAACAAATAAAGCTTTGCATCTAGCACATCTATAATAGGCCTAATTGTATGTATGTTCCACCGCACCTTCCAAATTATTCTCCTTCAAAAAAAAATAATCTTAAAAAGTGTTTCCGATAATGACAATGGCGAACTTTTCTTTGTACATAATGTATTTACACACGATGAGGTACCCTTGTTGAGATGAAGCTGAGCGTTCTGACGATCTAGAGTATTATTATTTCTCGGATGAACATTTTTTCAGACACACTCTTTTGTTAATATCCTTACATTTTGGTGTCGACGTTCTTATTGACCTGTTCATAATTTCGATCCAAAAAGGTGACTTCCTCTTCCGGTACATGCCAATGTTCTTCATCTTCAAATAATGCATGTCGGTCCCTCACGTTGTCACAGAAAGGAATCTTTAATAACAAACCTGGAACAAGAGAAACGAGTTGCTGATTTCCGGCAGATATTAAATCACAAACGAAGCGGATCTAAATCATTTCGGGATTCAACCCACGGTTGGTGACTTGTTTCAGAAGACGGAGCCTATATTTGATCGTATAAGACCATGTTTATTTACTCTAGAGCGAACTCGTGGCTCAATAAGTAAGATCCTGGTTCGCTGATCAGGAGGTGTCGGATTTGCCCCAGGTGTTTGCTGAGAACGTTTCTCGGTATTTTCTGGTGCGGTTTACCCTTGTTACTCACACATACGCCTCCCATGACAAGTCATTATCGACTCTTTCCAGGATACACACACGGGAATTCGGTTTATTTTATTGGAAAGCCTAGTCCCACGCTTATTTGAGAGGACAGTTGCTCGTGGCTCTTTATTGCCCAAATTTATCAATAAATGTTGCCCAAATATCGAATGTTGCGAAAATGTGTGGGTGCTTACCTGTCAATAGACCACCAACAATGGCAATTCCTAAACTAACTATTAACGCTACTGCCTGATAACCACCCTGACTACCAGCAGTTCGACCCTGCCCAGTAACAGCACCAAGAACAGTGGTGTTATCAGCTTCCGGGGCACGAGCAGGGAAAACCTCAAACAAACTGAAAGTAGAATAATATTAATAATATTAGAATAATAATATCGTCGTACACATTATTTTGTCAGTCACGTATTATTTTGTTCCATGTTCAGATGGCAAAAAAAACTTACCTTTCGCCATATTTTTCTGGTGTTGCTAAGGCCGCCATGATAGCTCCAGCAATTCCCGCCAATATACCCGGCATACCATGAAGATTATTGACACCACAAGTGTCATGGAGACGTAATTTACTTGACAGGAAAGGCTGAAGAAAAACAAAAGTAGATGCATAAAACAAATAGGTAATACTGTCCAGTTTAATATTCCCGCTTCCAACCGGAGAAGGATGATACGCGCTTTAATTTTGAAAGGACACGGGTTTTTCCGCCTATGCGTTATCGAATTCCCGCTAACTCGGGTTTTTGGGCTAGTTAGTGAGTAAGCTCCATTGCTCTTCACGAATTTAGCCTCCTCTCGACACAAACTGGGTTATTTACCATATGGATCAATTATAGTTCAATAATTCGCTTGGGCATAGGGGTTTTAAGCAGTTCATTAATGAATGACAGACCTTATAATCTAAAGCCCACGCGTTAAACTCCATCCCACCCGGTCCCCGTTTGCTGTTTATACCATAATTACGATTACCTACCGTTATATATTTATATCCTATTACAGAAATGATCGCCGCCACAGAACCGAGAACCAGAGCACCCCACGGCTCCATGGGCATGTTAGCACAGGTACCAACAGCCACACCGCCTGCTAATGTTGCATTCTGTACATGAACCTGATAAAGAAATTATCGTGTATGTGATATATTTAAATATGTGAAATATAATACCGATAGCGTAAGACAGTTCAATATACTATTCCTACAGCAATCGAATAAAACTTTGTAGCAGTACCGTATGTGCCTATAGACGCGACATGCTGAACCCTAGAGCCTCAAGACCTGAAGGGGCTGGGGGAAGACTTCAGCCAAGCCGTATAAGGAAATAAAAAAGTGTTAGAAAAGAAATACAAAGATATACGCTGATGAAGACGGGATTGTCAAGCGGGTGATGTGAGAGAAATATTTCCCGGACACAACCTTGGTGATTTTTTAGACTATGGAAGCGGTGTTTATCATTTATCTTGAATTCCAAAAGTAACTCGCGTCTGTCAAACTACAGACCCCCTGTTTAGATATTTGTAAGTAAAAGTTCTAGAAATTTATGTATATTTACCATATCGAATTTTCCATTTTTATCCAGCAAGCCGGAAATGGCAAAAGTGACGATACAGCAACCAGCCAATGAGAAGTACGTATTTAATACAGCCCGGTGTTGTTCGTCGCCTTCTGCAGCACCGCCATTAAAACTCGGCCAATATAACCACAAGAAAACCGTACCTGTATGATGGATTAGATTAGAAATCATTTGACAGAAATCTATCTAAAATAGCAGTAGCATAAAGTTCCCGTTAACGAAGGGAATAACCTTGCTATCATATCAGATTCGGCGAGTTTTTTTCACCACGTACATTATTACTCTATAGTATTTTATAATGACTTCAACTTTTATGAATGACTTGATTGTTAAACGAGAAATTCCACCCCAACTAGTAAGCATCTTGTTCGATCGGCATGAAACAAAATACTGGATATAACAGTCAGCGTCCCGGTAGAAGATAGATCGGATTTCCTTTAGAGGTGTTCACGGATTATCATCTCGCAAGAAAGCCGTTTTATTCAAGTTCACACCATGTTCAAGTAATATTATGATTACCTTGAAGCACATCCGTAGTCTCAAGGGGGAAACTATCTTGGTTCCATACCCCCCTCCCCAATCGTAAAATCGCGCCTGCGTTTTTGTAAATACTGAATGTAATTGAACCATTTTCGGACTGCTGTTCCGTTTTGTGGGTCAACATTCACAATATTGCAGTTTTTAAGGGATTTAAAAACAATCGATTATAACTAATAGAGACTCTAAGAGATTAAAGAAATAATACCAACCTATCATGGCGAATATATCAGAATGGTAAACAGACCCTTCTTTATTAGACGACTCGACTTCTTCATTAAATAGAACTCTAGCCACTGCTAAACCAAAATACGCACCAAACACGTGGACATACATAGACTCTCCAATATCAACAGCCTGTAATATAAAATACAATAATCACATATAGTTTTGACACGATGCCCAGTGAAATGAAATAAAATGTTTTGCTTTGACAGATCTGAAAGGCATAGGCCATACAATGTGCTATGAAGCATTTATTACCCGGACATCGATAGAATTCCATCCATCAAAGTTTCTTTTAGGACTTTTACGTGTACACGCCCTCCGTTCAGCCCCAGTAATGGTAACATCGCTGGTGAACCTGGGACGTGGTTCTCCGGTTCCTCCCAATGCTAAAGAACCTTACTCACTACGCAATTGAACAATATGTTAGTTCAGAAAGTACCTATAGTTTGTGTCCAGTGGACGTTACCCCCCCCCCCCCCTCTCTCTCTCTCGCTGAGAGATCTCGGTGAACATCCGCGACCAGTTCCGGAGACATATCCCGGACCTCCCGGAGTCACCAGAGTTCACGTTATGATTTATTAGTTCATTGGTTCAAATGATGTCCAGATACTTTAATGAAAACAGACGGCTTAGTACTTACATGGAATATATCAACACCAATATATTCATTAATCTGGGCTAATATGATTTCTATGGTGGCCATAATTAATAACTGTAGCGGTGAGGTTTTACCTAGAAGAGCTCCAAACGAGATCAAAACAGTAGCCGCGGCAAAGTCAGCAGAGAGCATCCTGAAATCAGAATCAGAGAATTAATAAAACAGCTGGATTTTAAACGAGCCTTTCATTAAAACTAAACTTTGGTCTCTTATATGTGGCACTTGCATTTTTATATTGTTTGTAGCAGTCCTGAATGTCGGGATATATTTCAATTCATCGGGGCAGGACTGTACCATTTAGTAAGTGTTATTTCTATGGATAGGTTTGAAGTACGATGGGAGGGGGGATTTTGCCCAGACAGCGGTTTTTCCCACCTACTCTTCATCTGGCAACTGTTACGGATTCTTTCAAGTATTTTGAAAATTAACAGACGTGTTTGTTCTGATAGTTGACAAGTACTTAAAGGTAAAATTAGACAACATTAATATAGCCTATTGAAAGAGTCAGTCAAATTGCTTTTATTCTGAGCGAATGTCTGACGTCTTAATAAGAAATATTGATAATTGGCATCTTGAAACTCCGCCCACCGGTCATATTCGCGTTTAAGTTCAGTTGTCATGATTATAAACGAAATCCCAAATATCAGTCATTTAATTTTTCAAAACCCGCCATCTTGGCGTTTAACGCAGATATGGTGGATATTGTTTACACCCAATATCTAAGTCATCCAATAGGGTAAAGAGTTGATTGTCGGCTTGTCACGTGATTAAATATCTAAATAATAACTTATGCCTCTTAAAATCGTTCCTTAAATAATCATTTTAGTTATTAAAATGTACAGAATAGAACACTTACTCTGTGACGTGAACTTTGAACTTTTCACCTCCCAAAATATCACTATGTATAAATCCTCGAACTATGGTAGCCCATTGCAAGCAGAAAGCTGCTATCAGCATATTAATGCCAACAGCGCTAAATCCATATCGCTTTAAAAACGTCATCAGAAACCCAAATCCAATAAACATCATCACGTGTACATCTTGAAACACTGAAAGTATAATAACATCAATAAACCTTTTGATTCTGTACAAACGGTATAAATAATATGTTAGCCCAGTGGTCTAGAGTGTCGCGCTCCGAGCACTTGCTGGCTTTCGGTCGGGGTTTTGAGATTGCTGAGATGTCAATAAGGTTAGGTCACGTATGATTGTTGGTGAGATTGTACATGTAGGTTAAGTTTGGGGTAAGGGCTAGGGCTAGGTATATGGTTTGGGCTAGATTTAAGAATTTGTTGGGAGAGGTGTTCGTTCTGATCCCTGATCGCACGGAGAGGTGCGACGGCAATATACGTCCACATTTCAATGTGAGCGTATAAAAAGTACCATCGCTCAAAAAATGGTTTTATCTAAATCTTGTAACACACTTCTCCATAATGGCGACAATTCAAGCTTGCTGTACCAAATCGTCGATTAATCTCAAAAGCCGTCATGGCATAACTTAATGTTAATATCATTCATTGATTCTCAAGATAATATACTACCCTACTCGTGGTAATATCTGATCTTACTTTATCTTGGTATGTCAACTCTCATATTACTCTCCACATAAAAAATTTCAGAGACTATGTTTATCAGAAAATATATATGATACTCCTTTGTGTATCGTGTTAAACGTTTAATAAACACGGGGTATATTTTTTTTATCTTTAGCATATCACATTTATTTGAAAATTATTATTCGTAAACATGTTGGGTTTTTTTTCTTAAAAAAAAGAGTATTTTCCGGTTTTATTTTTTTACGAAACATTATTCTAGCAGAGAATGGAATGAAATCGGTTTTAACGTCTCTTTAATACAGTAGGGTCGCCTGTCCAATCTCGAGGGTTTTCTCCGGGTCCTCCGGTTTCCTCCAACAACTAAAGATCCCTTAACGCAAGAGAATTATGCAAATAAAATTGAATTATATGTTAGTCTCGAAAATACATATTATATATAGTTTGTGTCAACTTGGCACTAAAGCTTATTTTTCTCTATCCCATATGGGGGGGGGGGGGGCATCCATTTAGTCGGATTAAAGTGTGTGATGGTGTGTGGGTGTGTGTGTGTGTGGGGGGTGTGCATCCAGGGACACAAATACCCAATATATACGTAATATTTTCCGACATGAACAACTTCAATCCGCCCGTCTGTTACTTTTAGAACTTTCTATAAACCTTTCTCACTACAAAACACGGTGGGTCGAAGATAAAACAAATCAGTGGGTTTCCGGTTAGATCCAGGTGATGGCCCAGAAATTTCATTTGTTTGGTCGTGCAGATGATTTCGTTCAAATACTCGGCAAAAGCTGGTGCAAATGACACTGTCATAAACAAAATGGCGGCCACAACGGCTTAGTGGGTAAGACTCGAGAAAGTCCATCCAGATTTTCCGGCGTGGTTTCCCCTTGTCAGTGTTGCATGACGGAGGACCTGAAAGGGACAGTTGTATAGTCGTTCGGATTGAACGTAAAACGAGGCCCCTCGTACACATCGACGTGCACGTAAAAGATCCCTTGACAATTGGGATTCGATATAAGCGTAGGTCGTATCGCCGATGTCCTGTCTTCATTAGCCCAGTCGGAGCAGAATAGCGGGTCATTAAATCCCATTTCGTTTCATTTCATTGTCGCGGTTCACAAAAAGTAGGACGTTGAACCACAGTTTCGTGTTCAAAGTCAAACCAAGATTTATGGATCTTATCTTTATGTCTACATTGAAAGGGGCGATTTGTTTGAAGCGTTTACTCGGTTGAGCTGGTCTAGAGGACTAATGATATTATTTCTCAAGTATTTCCCTACAAACACTTTAACTTATTTACAAAGACCGTGTCCTCAAAATCGGTAACATTGTTGGTCAAAATGCTACGTATAAAGGTAGTAGCGGATTCTGGTTGATGGGGGTGGGGGTGGCACCAATCACGAAGATGGATGACATCTGTTCCATTTAATTATCTCACACTATTAACCTTTTTTTCTTTCTGCAAATTAAATTCTATAAAGGTTTTTGAAGTGTATTCAAAACATTCCCTATTTAGTATAAATGGGTATATCGAATTCCAACTGCCAAGGGATCTTTTCGTGTACACGGGACTTCGGTTTTGCGTACTATCTGAACGACTATACGTTGTCCATTGTCAGGCCCTCGATCCTGCACCACTGACAAGAAGGAACCACGAAGGAAAATCCCGATGAACTTTATCGGCCTACGTACGGATTGTAATACGGGACAGCCAGGTTAGCGACCTAATCTCACTCACTGGGCCATCTTGGCTCTTCTGTTAAAACAGATTGGTGATGTAGGAGATGGAATTGAGTGTTATATTCGTGTCAAGATTTGCGCCACAGATCAGCACTGATACCACGATCAGCTTTTAATGTTCCCTTTGCCCTCTAACCAAATATCCGCCCGGTATATAGGTTAAAGTATCTCTAACAATACAAGCATGATGTAGTATTCCAGTATTCGTAGCCCAAGGTCGGGCATTCATCTTCGACCCTTGTTATAGAGCATGTTTAAATTATGCCAGAACTCAATAGGTGAGCGACCCTTTCAATCACATCCTCTAGTCACGACAAAACAAAGTATCATGGGATGATCAAACACGCTCTGTACACATAAGTTGCCATATAAAATGAAAGTGGGTTAAAGTACTATATTTCTGCGTAAATGATGCCGTACAGCGACGATTCCGTCTAGCCTTCGAAGGATTTCAACACTCATATATTCTTTGATGGGATTTCCAACGTGTACACGGGGTCGCATCTTTTTGTACATCTGACTTTCTCTGTCAATCCCGAGAGCGAACCTGGGTCCTCCGGCATAGTGATCCAGCGCTGTAACCAACGAGCCACCGCGGATTCCCATATAGGTGCAATTTAAATATATAAGGTATCTTACATGGAAGTAATATTAGTGTAGCTAAAAGCAAATTCCATGTAGACTTTTGTTTATGTATAAGTTCACAATGACCATTGAATTCTGTGGTATCTTTTTAAAGGGGTGTTGTTTACATGGCACGTGACTAAGCCTAATTGTACGTTAAGGTGGTAGATAACTTCTGCCCATGAATTAATAAACAAGATGTTTTGGTGTGACCTTGGTTCAGTATATTTGTGAAATGAAATGACATGGGGTTTAACGTCCTACTGTTCTGTTCCGAACCGGGCTAATGAAGACGGGCATACACCATAAAATGTGCTATACGGCATACTCTTATATCGAATTCCAACTGTTAAGGAATCTTTTACGTGCACGCCAATGTGTACACGGGGCCTCATTTTTTGTCCCATCCGAACGATTAGACAACTGCGCCTGCCAGGCTCTCCGTCCTGCATCACTGACAAGGGGGAACCAAGTTGGAAAGTCTGGATGAACTTTCTCGGCCAATGCAGCAGGGATCAAACAGCCGACCGCCATGTTAGCGAGTCAGCTTCTAATCCGATTAGCCACCGTGACCCCCTAGTATAACATTGGGAGTTCTGTAAGCGATACGTTTTAGTTCCTGCTACGAAGAATGAGTATTTTACCAACTATACATGTAGCTATATTATATATAGGCCTTTTGATGGTATCACTATCACTGTTCTTATATTAGCGAAACCCTCAAACAATAAAGTTTAGTTTGCCCATAATGTCCCGTTAAATCTCGCACAGCTGGTTCATATACCTTTATGCAAATTGAATTAAATCAAGCCAGAGCGTTACGAAATAAAAGTAAATGAAATGGGGTTTAACGTCTCGCTGTTCAGCTCCGACTGGGTTAATTGAGACGGACATAAACCATGCAGTGGGATACGAGGCAAACTTTGCCCGGGCAGCGGCGCTTCAGTCTACTCATATCGAATTCCAACAGTCATGGGTTCTTTTAAGTGCAGGTCAATGTATACATGGGACCTCGGTTTTTCATACAATCCGAGCGACTACACCCAGTCAGCATACATAACATGTAATCAGGATCACATAGCAACGACGTGTTCATGTACTCCACTATCGAATTTGAAGTGGACCGCTTGGCTACAAATTCGAGAGCCTAAATATGCTTAAGATGTTTAACCGGCAAGAAACTTTCGTGGCCTTTCTAACGATATCCCTTCGTTGACACCCTTTTCGATTTGGCGACCATTTTCCTATCTTGTTTGTCGGGTAAAGTACGCAATTCAGTCTTATAAAACGTTTTCAATATCCTGTTTGTTGACTTCAAAGAAACCTACATTCACTGTCAATAAAACGACCATGACTTGATTTCGTTTGTAGTCTCAAAAATTAATTCAGTAACAAATTATTGATATGATAATCGGGTCTATTGTTCGAGTATTTTTATTATTTGGAAACAAAATGGAATCGTAATTTATCAACGCCCCATTCTAATATTCAGTGTCAGGGTCTTTTTTTTATATTCTTTGCTGCCTAAAACTAAGTTAAGTTACCCATAAGAAAATTCAATGGTATTTCTAAGACCTAGATTTATTTTTCTTATGATAATGTTAATGTTTCATAAACCCTATTGCCCAATTATCTCTATATCGAAATGGAATGAAATGGGGTTTAACGTCCTACTGTTCTGCCTCGAACTGGATTAATAAAGACGGGTATACGCCATACAGAATGCTACGAGGAGAATTGTCCGGACAGCGGCACTACCGCCTACTCTATATCGAATTCGAACTGTCAAGGGATCTTTTACATGAACGCCAATGTGTACACGGAACTTTGGGTTTTCGTTCCATCCGAACGACTGGACAGCTGCCATTGTCAGGCCCTCCGTCCTGCATCACAAGGGGGAACACCCGACCTCAAGGCTAGCGAGCCAGCGGCTTACCCACTTAGTCACCGTAACCCCCCTATCTCTATAACAATAATGGCTCTGCGCGAAAATAAATGAAAGTAATGGAAATGGTGTTTAACCTCCGATCGTTCCTTATAAACTGAGCTAAAGCAGACGTCGTACAGTGTACTATGAAGAGGACAGATATTTCCAACAAAGGTAGCCGAACTGAGCGAGGCAAACAATTTTAATAAAATCAGATTTCTTTTTAAGATGTTGTGTCGTCGAATAGTTTGACTCGTGCGCGTTTGGATCACAAGATCTGTCATTGAGTCCAGTAACGTGGCGTAGGTAACGAGGAACTGGGTCGCCTGTCCTATATCGTAGTGTTTCTCTTGAGTCGTCCGGGTTCCCCCGACGGTTATATAAAAATCCCTATGCGGAGTCTCTGACCTCACTGTTTAAGTTATATTTCATTCATATAATATATTATACAGAAGAGGTTATACCGACTACAGGGAAGCCAAACAAATCATAAATTGCATCTTTTGACGGTTGACAACTGAACAACACGACTGCATGTTATGTATTGTACTAGGAAAAGAGAGCTATGGTGGTTAGGTGAGTAAGACGCCGACTCACTAGCCTGGGGTCGACGGTTCGTCATCGGTAGTGCACGAGAATGTTCATCAGGTTTTCCGGGTTGTTTTCGCTTGTCAGTGGTGCAGAACGGAGGACTTGAAAAGAACAGCTGTCCCATCGTTCGGATGGGACGAAAAACCGAGGTCCCATGTGCACATTGGCGTGAACGTAAAAAATATCTCTTGGCAGTTGCATTTTCGATTTACATGTAAAAGTACACTCCTGCGCCGCTGTCCGGGCAAAATTTAACCCCATAGCACACAATATGGCGCATGGCCTTCCTAATTAGCCAAGTCGGAGCAGAAAAGAATGATGCTAAACCCCATTTAATGTCTGGACAAGAGACAGTGTCAACTTCTCTCAAGCTTGATCTAGATAACCAAATATCTATTTATAATCGCCATTGACTAGCCGAGTGGAGCGGGGCTAAACTAAATACATCCTGATGATCGGACCCCGCCCGAAAGAATCGACAGTGTTCTATTTTGGCTATGATTACACCATACATACAGTCAACTATGGGAGATATTCAACCTGGACAGCGGCACTACAGCCCACTCTGAGTTCATATTGTAACTTCCAGAGGTCTTTTACGTGAATACCAATTCCACCCGAACGACTCGCTGTCCCTTTGCAGACCCTCCGTTCAACACTACTGACAAAGCCGGGAAATGCCGATGAATGTCATTGGCCAACACTGCAATATAACAACCTCCAGCTTAGCCAACCAACGTTTTACGCACTGAACCGCCGTGCTCCCTCACTAAAAAGAATATTGCCAATTGGAAATACGACCTATACTATGCTAATAAAGTGGAAATTGTGAGATTTAATATGAAATGGTTGCATTCAACTCAAACTAGAGCATTTCGCGACTGTCATAATATTTAAATAAATCAAATTTTCTAAATTGAGCTTCTAACAATGCGGTCATTTTGTGGTGCTCATATTACCACATGAGCATGATGTCCATGCGCGCGCTGATTTTGCTTAATGGTTTGGACTTGCTCCGACAGGGCTAATGAAGAGAGGAAACGTCCTCCATACAGCGTGCTATTTAAATGAGTTTTAATGAATATTGATGTTGTTATCTTGTCGTGAAATTCTAGGATGATACTATTCAATTTAAGACACAATTTACATTTTAAAACTATACTGTATATTTCGAGGTCCTAAAAAATAAAGTCATACGCCGTTTCAGCTAAGTTTTGATGACTTTTATAAGTGAATCTTTTAAGTAAAGTTTTATGTATTATTATCATTGTTATCATAAGGGAACTTTTGCCCGAACGCGACATCCAGATGAGCAATTCAAAGTCTTAATCACTGAGCCACCGCGGCTCATTACATTCACTTAAGCATACACCCATACCATTCCTCTCAACCACCCTTAAATTAAATAATTAGAAATAATTCAACTTACTTGGATAATATTGTGGAACCGGGGCTGACGTTTTATCGGTATTTTTGGGCTGCGCAGTGGCATCATACTCTGCTAGAAATGCGAAAATTAAGATGAAGGCCAACTGAGCGACCAAAATAAAAATTGGAAGCCTGAAACGCTTAGCCACCACCATTATGAGATGATAATCGTCCTGTTCTGATCTGAAAATTCTCTGCTCTAAGCTGGTTTGGCACAATTATGTTAACATATCAAAAAAAAAAACGATTAACAGACGCTGATGAAAATTATAAAAGGTGTGACCAGAATTAACCAATAAAAACCTCGTGTCAATCTGAACTTAAAAGTGGGTGTGTTCGAATCAGCCAATCGCAGCGCAGATAACATATTCACCATTCTGATATATGCCTTCTGTTCTGTTTGGATTTGTGTAATGACTATGGGCCATTCGATATATATAATATTATAAAAAACTTGTGACACAGTTAATATAATCAGCTGAAAGGCCTTGAATTATTATCACGAAAGCCACATATATATTGTTTAGAATTATACACTACTCCGTAGACATCGGGTGATGAATACTTGTCCTGCTTACCTTACGATCGTTTTTCAGATTAAAGCGAATTTTTCACTTTCGCCAAGCAGAGAAACTCGTCTAAACTAAAGCAATGGTTTTCACCTTTTTTTACCAATGGCAAACCTTGGAATACATGAAAATATAGCCGCACACATGGCTAAATATATTATGAAAAATATTTGAGTTTTACTAAGTAAACACATGGCAAGTCATACACAGCATACAACCGTAGACACGGACACGTCATAGACACATGGAGTTAGTCAAACTTAATAAAGTAGACACCAGTGAATACTACATTGGGATCACGTAGTTTTTCGCATTGTCTTAGTGTGCCTATCAAAATTTCACGACAAACTTGGGAAGACGTGTGGAGAGAACACTGCTAATGTTTTATTAAAATATTGATATGGTAATTGCTTTGGGGTTGTCGAGCGCGGTATCGCGTTGGGCACATTTGGATTGGCAAGAATGTACAGATTGCTAGCAAGAGGGTATATAGGTGGCTTGGCAAAGATGTACAGATGCTTAAGTAAGATTTAACATCTAGTCGTTCAATCCGGGTGAAGAACCGAGAATCCGAGTACACTACGCATTTTGCCATTAGGGCAAATCGACGAACAGCAGTGATCTGGGTCTCACTGTTAAGTAATGACCCTTACTCGCAGACAAATTATTTAGATATAATTGATTTATATCCCCGTCCTTAAATGACCCAGTTTGTGTCAATTGGACGTTATGCTCCCTCTCTCTCCCTGCGCGCAAATATGTGATGTAACTTAGGACAAAGATCAGTTAGTGATATTAGTATTTATACTTATCAATCTTATACGTTACAAAGTTATATTATTTCTAAATATTCAATATGTAAAAGCTAAACCTGCCTATTGAAGGTCTCTCTTAGCACTTTAAATAATATATACATTACTATTTAGATATTCATTCACATAACAAGTTGCAAGACCACACACACACTTCAGGGACGGATCCAGGATTTTTTGCAGGAGGGTGTTGATCAGGTTTCTGTTACGGAAATCTGGCATCATCGTCTCTAAATTACGTAGGCATACATATACAAATTGAGCTTTTTAAACAGAGAAATCATTTTTATACTGATGTAGGATCACTTTGTGGTGTAATTTCATTGATGTAAGGCATTATTTTTTTCATGTAGCCGAGCAGGGGCGCCCCCTCCCCCCCCTGCACTTGTAATCAGAAATCGAGACTTCGGCCATTACCATATCAATCGAGCTTATTTGTTGTATAAAAAACAAGTTTATGTGATCAGAATGAAGTAATTTGACTGAAATATATTGTAAAAACTAAAGGTGCAAAGGGAGTAATGTAATAGTTAAGCATTTTGTTATATATTTTAAATCTTGTAATCCCTATTGTTGTTTTAAAGATTATTCTAAACGCTACCTTAATTAGATGAATTCTGGTATAAGCTGTATTGGAGTATTAGCAAGTATTGTGAGGGTTGCGTCTTAAGTTACAAACAATAAACATTAATTAGTGTTTAACTAAATTGGCTGCTATAAACTAGTTGCTAGGAATACATAATGTGGATATAAAAAGGAAGACATCTAGTAGACTCCTCGCAAACTTGCTATACATCTAATACAGTGTTTGTTTCCATTTGAAGCACTAATTAATGTTTATTGTTTGTAACTTAAGACGCTGCCTTAACAATACTTGCTAATACTCCAATACAGCTTATACCAGAATTCATCTGATTAAGGTAGCATTTAGAATAATTTTTAAAACAACAATAGGGATTACAAGATTTAAAATATATAATAAAACTCTATTTATTACAATATACCCTTTTCATTATTTATTTAAAGCCTGCTCTTTACATCAATCTAACATAATGTATCGTTAAAGGGCTTTTAATTGATATTTATCTGCCAATAATTGGTCAAATAATCAAGTCAGACCATTGTACTGCTATCCAATTCGTTTAATTTGATTTGTCTATCAGTTCTTACGATGATAACTTCCAGGTTTATTTAAATTGTTCGTTTGTTTGTGACTTCTGCGTATTGTGTCTTGTCCATATATTTGTTTTTTTTGTAAAGTATGTGTACACGTCGATACTAAGACAAAATGTAACCGACAAAAGATTTCATTTCAATACTAATTCGATTGCGAGTAGGGGAGAAGACCACACGAGGTTAGACAAGTGACCCAACTCCTTGTCACGTCTAAGCATGGGGTTGAAACCACGCTACTTGACTCAAAGACAGACGGCGTGATTTATACTGAGACTATAAAACAAGACTGGGAAAAATTTGATGACATAGAACGCACGATCTGTGGACCACTCGGACATCCAATCCCGGCGAAACCACAACACTTACAGACTCTAGGACGATATAAAGCGTAATCGTTGGACCACCCTTCCACCCAACAATTCCACAGAGTGTCGTGTAATCTGGTATACAATTATAGCATTGTTAGGGCGTGTCGGGTTAATTGTTGAACTGCCGGAATGTCTTTACAACTGATAACGAAGGGGGTGTTAAAGAGTTCATTTCGAGACATAGCATCTCATTTGACCACTCATTTCATCACCGTCGCCCGTTAATCGTATTGCACTATATATACAGCAATGACACCTTTAGTAGGCATATCTTAAATATTTCCCCAACCCCCGTCTTGATTATACCTTTAAACTGGTTTATTTACCCCACATTAGCATTCGGAGGACAGTTTAACTGGTTTAACGACCGACGTTTTTTTTAAAAAAAACCAAAACAGTTTAACTTCAACCTCTGAGTCATGGTGGTTCAGGGTATGTAACACTGACTAACCAGAGGTACCGGGTTTGATACCGATGTTATCCGCGAAAGGTCGTCAGTATTTGAAGCAGGATGTTACATGTAACCTTTGTCTCATTATTAAACCACATATCAATGATAAGTAAAACAATGAGGAATGCGGAGCTCAATTTACTTGATTGTTACAAAATAATATGAAAAGTTATTTTGTTTTATACGTTCTACCGTTCTGCAAAAAACAAGGACAATGAAGAACAGCAAATATATAATAATATATATATACTGTGATATGGACCTGGGTTTGCGTACAACCCGAATGACCAGATACCCTTCGGCGTTGGAAAATTCCACGGTATACTTTTTCGAGGGGACCCGATTAAGGGCGACTAAGTATGTGACATATGTAGAAAGAAGTTAGTCATGTATAACATCGGGGCCTAAAGCCCCATTTACATTTGGCCGCGATAAGTGTGCCGTACTAGGTACGGTACCAGGCCGCGATAAATTTCAAGAAATGGACCCGTTTACATTACTCTAAAATAACCGGTCTCAGAACCGTGCCAAGCGTGCCAAATGAGGAACTCTTCACGGAAAAGTTAATTTCAGCCCCTGTACAAATTACCCAGATGAAAACAATTATGGTGACTTATTTAGTTTGAGCAGCCATTATGACAGAACTAATGACAGAACTGTCATGGTTTGCCTGGAAAAAAGGTCAAGGTTCATTTGGCGCATGCGCAGTAATCCGTACTCAGACCGGTTAGCGTTTACACTACGAAAATTTGAAGTGAGCCGTTCTTAGCACGGTTCCGAGACCACATCACTTCAGTGGGCCAGATTGGCACGGTACGCTTGTGTTTTACCCGTTTACACTACAAAAAAATTAACCGTGCCGTACCAGGAACGGTACCTGGCACGCTTAAAATTTGTAATGTAAACGGGGTTTAAGAACCCGTGTAGCCGGAATCTCCGCTGTCTAAGCAAAATCTTTCTCCTTAATGTTAGTCTCAAAATGACCAGATCGTCCATAAGGGAGAAAACTTAGCACGAACAGCTTGGGACAAGGAGCTCCCCCAAGTGTAAAAACATGTAAGAGAGTAAACACAAGGGAAGGGATGCCATATGTTTTACTCTATTTGAGGTTGGTTGAGTAAATGTCTGGGGTGGGACAAAAGGTAGAGCGTCGTGATGGGTTAACGGATTCACAGAATAGCTATCGATTATAAAGGCCAAGGCCCAACTTTACGATCGATAGTATCACAAGAATTGTCTCCCCTGAAAGTCACCTTTTACAGTGTCATATACACAATGCATCCTATTTAAATCGGTATATTTACAGTTCAAGGACTGTTTCTTTGATACTCTGACCAAAATTCATTTACTTTACAATTTATTTGTTTGCTATCAAAAGTAGAGAAACTATCGCCTAATGTGACATTTAGCCTTACCCCTTGATGCAAATTTTTCTTTCATTTTTAATGGTAACGACTTCCCGTAGAAGTGGTACTGGCAGGGGAGAGCCGAGCTAGTTCGCACCATTTTAAATAAAACCAGCATATCTCGATAACTGTTGAAGCTACGTTTGAACCGTAGACTATACTAGATTAAAGACAGTGGAGTTGGCTAATTTACGGCATACATTAAAGGGCTTTATTGCCAGGAGTATACAAGTAATTTCATCTTAAAGTCACAATGTCCGAGGCGGGACAAGTTGGGTGAGTTCGAACGGAGAAATAAAAAGACATTTTATTCAATTATTTATTTATTCAATGAAACTTAAATAAAATTACATATATATTCACCTTCTCGATACAGTTTCGATATTATTATCTATTTCTGATAGTATTAAATGAACTTTTTATATGTTTTATACTTAATAGTAAAAGTAAACTAATATAGAACTATTATAAGACCAACACGTTTAGCCAAATATAACTAATAACTTCTTTAAAAACAATCGTATCGGTCAGTTGACCAATCAATTTGGCGGCGGTTACGTCATCTTGTTTTAGGCGCGAGATATGAATGGGATGCGGACTTGTCCCTTTAGTGCGAACTAGCCCCGCTCTCCCCTACCCGGCCCGACACCAGAGCAACATAGAGGGTTTTCTATTATATAAACTCAGGTATGGAGCGCAATTTATAAAGACCATAGCGCAGGAGGCACCATCATTAGTATCACTCTAAATCTTCCCAAAAATAGTTACTAGAAGTAACGGATAATATCTACCGGCTTTGGCCTCTCTCCGTTACTGGTTTGTTCTATAGGCAACTAATATGAAAATAAGGCCTTTTGCCCATCTCGATTCTAAGGCTAATTTGGAATCCTTACCTTCTATTTTTCACTGTGATTCTTATTTGTTCGCCAAAAGGAACCATTTCATGCCACACCCGATACAAATTTATAACAATCCAACATTATTTTCATGTAGAATTTAGATTTAGCAATCAACAAAATTCACTCGAAATGAACCGCCATTGTAAACGTCACGTCTGCGCGCAGCCAATATTCCAAATTTAGGAATGCATTTTTATCGTAAACGAAAAATCTTGTCCCCTTTAACTTTAAAAGGGTAGCTTGGTTGGCGTAGTCTCGTCGCCAGCGGTACTGTCCATCATATAATCCCTCGATTATTTAGCAGACCGTGCCCGCTCATGGCGTTCGCCGGTAAGCGAAAGAAAGCCGCGCTTTATTCTGTGAGGGCAGATTAGCATACAATTCTAAATTTATGCCTATTGTAGGTCTTTCTTTAAATACCAATATCGTAATCAACTATGTAGGCCATCGGACGGCTCCGATTTTAAGTAGATTAATCTAAAAAAAGATGTGGTTCCGATAATAAACAATCAATGCAAACATCTTGTCAAAACTACAAACATTGATAACTTCGCCCTGAATGAGAGATAGAGAGAGAGAAATGGGGTTTAACGTCCACTCGACACAAACTAGATCATTTCGGGACTAACATATGGTTTAATTTTATTTCAATAATTCTTTAGCAGTGGCAGGAAACTGGAGTACCCGGAGAAAACCCACGTGATGACCAGAATGAAGTAATTTGAATGCAATTTTCAATATATCCATTTTGCATTATCTAACTATTGTAGCGAGAACCGTCAGCTCTTTATCTAAATCTGACATAATCAAAATAACAACGGCAGAACAACACTTTGCTAGAGTTCATTCGGATTGGAAAGAACCACAGATTTATGCCCGCTATTTTTACGTGGCAATCGTCTGTTATTTTCTGTTGTGGATGCAGAATTAGACTGTTTGTAAATTTTAATTTTTTTTTTGACTGCTGTTCCTTATATATATCCACCTTGCACACTATTGTATTGTAGTTTTTAAAGGTTTTAAAATAGCTATCAGTAGTTTTAAGGAACATGCATGGTCAGGTATATTAGGCCCGGCATTTTATATGCAGATTTCCATTTACTCAAGTTCACGGTCACCGCCATGTTGGTGAAACCAAATGAATTATTTATGAGATAACAAAAAAAATATATATATATTCAGTCAATATTGATAAACTCTTAAAATTATAATTTTATTCGCTACATATCATTATTATGTGTAGATAATAGATGACATAGCCCGATGTATTCATTACATTACAGAAATATGATCTTTTATGATTGACACAAACACGTGTTCCCGAGACATCGTGTCACTTTGACATGATTTTTCTGTTGCTTGTTTCTTCTTTTCCTGTACTTTTCGCAACATTCCTGGTTTGTTCTGTAACACCTGGTCTGACGTTAGTAGCATATGGCATGTCATTTGTTTAGATTTATTTTGGGTGGGAAAGGGTACAGATGGCCGAAAGGATGGAATGCTAAATATGTCTTGACAACGTTTCTTCCCGCTTTGTTGGCATCTCGGTTTCACTCTCAGATATGATATGATTTAATAGCGATTGTGCATATATTTCTGTTGGTTGTTGTTCATTTGTTGTGATGGGAACTATGTCGTAATATCAATAACACCATTCATCATGGGTGTCATGGCACAGTTGAAAGACCGGTTTAAAATGGGGGAATCAGCTGTATTTATGTTTGCTAAATTATCAATATTTGTTGCCGATTCTGATTCAGTTTCAGAGGCTGTCGTGCCCTTCAAATGGCATATATATATCTTGTGGATTGGAAGTTGAAATGTCCATGGTCCGAAAAACAAACTTTATATTAGTAGGTGTCATGGTCTTATTCCAGGCAGCATTAGTAATTCGCGATCAAGTACTCTTATCTACAACATTCCGAATACGCCCTTGTCAAATGGTTGAAGGTGATGAGCGGGGGTAGGGACAATATGTAGACGTCACTTGCATTGGCCTTTACAAATAATCCTGTCACTTCGTGGGACCGCAGTGTTTCAGGAAGACATTACTGAACCACTCTTGACACAAGGATATCATTCATCCAGACCCTCCCCTAGTATGTCCAAATAGTATAACATCAGGTACATCTAGGGTTGCAAACTCCTTCAAAAATCGGTTTGTTTTGCCTTTCACAATAAACATTGGCGGCATAAATCCACCTGTGGCGTTACTACACGTGTCAATATAGTGATGTTCTCCCTGTTGTTAGCGGTTCTCCCTGGCAATTATTTTGCCTGCTTTCGGGCAACCATCTTGACTGGATCATGTTCATACGAGATACCCGTCTCATCGCATGGATTTTCCTGGATATTGATATTAGAAATTATGGTTCCAGGACCTTAAAAATATTTATTAACATCTACTTTATTAAGCTTTTGGGACCTAGATGTGGATACTTTTTTTCTGGTTTTCGTAACATCATTTCTGGGATGCGGCCTTTAAAACATCTCCATCAGTCATTTCCTGGAATACCTTAAGCAAATGGTGTTTTTGTATTTCTTTGCCGGACGTACAGTGCAACTTTAAACAGGAGTTGCCTTTTTGTCACTTCTCAGAAGCAGCCAAGACTGCTGTTTCGCTTATCTCCTCCTCTGTGGAGGGCAGTTGGTTTACCCGGTACGCCATTCGAGCATATTCTACCTGACACATGATTAATAACTTGTTTGGGGGATGTTAAATTTGTGGCGGAAAGGGTTAAATTATGTGACGTCATTTTACTGTATACACTGCCAACATCATCAGCGTCGTCACCGCCCATTCTCCCCCTTAAAATCCTACAGTCATCTTCGAGGTGTCCTCTTGTTTCGCTGAGAAGAGGAAGATCGACCACCAACCTTTCCCTCATCTTCAACCACAGACAGAACCGTGTCTCCCTGGCACGGGATATCCTATCTGTAGGTTGCATGCCTTTACTACTCCCGGCAAGAAGAGATTGGTGCGCTCAACATCTATTGACTATCTCGGCAGGAACAAAGACCATTACCTTGCCGCCTAAGAACTTTTGAAGCAAGGCGCCCGACCAGCGTCTTTTTCAATGGGAATATAGGTACAGAAGAGTAGGATGTTAAACCCCATTTCATTTCAATGGGAATCTGGTTCATCACCAAAATAGGAGGAATTGTATTCAAAGAAGAACTGGCACCCGAAGGTTTGAAACCGCCGAGATCCAGTGAGGCTTTCGGCAGAAGATTTTTTCACCCTGCAGTCAACTCCAATTCCCAAGCCATCAGGGGAGGGAGAAGCTCTCCGCGGGAAAGAGCTAGAGGAGCGACAGTTGGTGATAGCAACTTGTTAGGTATTGATGGAATCCATATCAAAGCCGTTGTCCGCACCTATCCGACAGCCTACGAAGACCGCCAGTCTTTCTGTTTTAGCATAGCGAACAGGAACGCCAACATCATCAGCGTCGTCACCTCCCATACCCCCCCTTAACATCCTACAGAGAAGAGGAAGATCGACCACCAACCTTTCCCTCATCTTCAACCACAGACAGAACCGTGTCTCCCTGGCACGGGATATCCTATCTGTGGGTTGTATGCCTTTACTACTCCCGGCAAGAAGAGATTGGTGCGCCCGACATCTATTGACTATCTCGGCAGGAACAAAGACTATTACCTTGCCGCCTAAAAACTTTTGAAGCATGGCGCCCGACCAGCGTCTTTTTTTTCAATGGGAATATAGGTGCAGAAGAGGAGGAAGTTAAACCCCATTTCATTTCAATGGGAATCTGTTGTTATGACTCTAGAAGGGCTTCTTGGACGCCGACTATCAACCGACATTACCTCCTCGACCGTAGGAATACTATGCTTGTCCTTCCAGGGACGAAGACACCAGCCAATGACGATGATGGCCATACAGCTTCAAGGAAATCGCGCCCGCACAATTACAAATTTCTGGTGAACGTGGCCTTGAGGAGGGGTGTTTGTGGAAATCCCGAAGGGGGTATTGTAATAGACATATGATTATTCATCTCTATTTATATTTATATTTAGTAAACAATATCTACTCCCAATGAAACCTGCCCTGTGTTGTTCTTCTATTTTTAGATTATTGACCTCTTTCTACAAGTGCGTTCCTGTGACGAAATCAAACTTTTTCTTTGTGATTACTTTGAATGTAACGAAGTGCCCTATGTTATCATGTCCATACAACTAGTCGATCTCATAATCATGCCGTGAGTATGGAGTGTAGCGACGACGCTAATGTGTCAGACAAGGTAGGCCTAGTACAAAGTTTCATTGACTGGTAGGACCAACGGAGACATCTTTCCTTACATTGCCGTTAGAACAAGTGTGATAATCGAATCAACGTATAACCATAATAGATTATACAACCTTACCTGCATTTAGCCCCGTCTAATTATCGCCATCCATTTATTATATAGTTGAAGAATTACTTCGTAATGCACTTGTATCATACCCGCTAAGGAGCGGCTATGTTCTTTAGTTATAAACTACGGTAGACCAGAAATCTGTTGTTTGATCGTAATAGTCACTTGCTACTAACGGTGGTCGTACTTGATTGTCCCGCACATAAAAACACGATTTAAGATGAAATAAAATGAAATGGGGTTTAACGTCCTAGTCTACTGCACCTTACCTGGGCTAATAGAAGACGGAATTTAAGATGAAGCGTTGATACACAACTATACTACAAAGCATGACAACGATGCACGGCAGACGGAATTTAAGATGAAGCGTTGATACACAACAAAGCATGACAACGATGCGCCGCGAGATGACGTTTAGATAAATACGCCGTGTTGACGGCAGTGTCGCTGATAAATAAATAAACGCCTGATGCGGGCTAAGCATGGTTTCATGTTCATACTGAGTAATTTTGTGTACATTAATCCCGTAGGACTGAACGCCAAATGATTTGTTGTGCCCTAATGTTATCCCCCCTCTATATAATTATAATGGAAAATTGCAAGCAGAGCAAGCACCTTGATAAGTTGCACCGGCGACGAACGATGCATTGGGTGGGATTGGCTATAATACAATTAATTACGGAAGCCCGTTGCTGAATATTGGTCTTGAATGATAAATAATGTTTTTAGGCGGTCCTAAACCAAACTGCCTTTCGAAATATTGCTTTTGTTTTATTAAATTGTGCATTTAATTGTGAAAATAGATCCTTCCTAGGCATGGGGTTGCAAGAGGCCACGGTAATACCGTTATGTCATTGGTCGACAGACTCCACGTGATGATTGGGAAAGTCTATATAAAGCGCCGAACTCGATATCACTTCTGTGGAAGCGGACGTTAAAACACCAGGTAGTAGTTAGCAATCACTTCCCTGTGTGGAAATGGACGTTAATCCCCAAATGGCATTCTGTCTTTGACTCTCTTAGGGTAAGCACCGTAAGAGAAGTCGCTACATAACCCTCCATACCGCTCTTATATACATTTGTCTATGTAATTTTTTACTTAGTAAAAAAATTATCATATTCCTGTTAACTAAACCACCTAACTACAAATAGACGATAAAGATTATTTTGTAGAGCCTTAATGCCATTTCGTCAACTAACGGGCGTCATACGATGAGAAAATAAATAAGGTTAAACGTCGTTCCTATATAAAAGCCGAACTATTCCCCAGTAGAGGTCGAGGAGGGATCTAAACCACCTAACGGTTATTTTATTTCTATTACTTACTGTAAATATTTAACAGCGTTACTAAAGATAATAAATCCATTTTAATTACTATTTATATCCTCTCACGGTCTTTTATTTAACGTCAAAGTCGACTCAAGGTGGAGACGAAATGAAATGGGGTTTAACTTTTTAATTTCATTTCGACTACCGTTAATATTTGATTTTGTTCTCTGCATTTGATGCGTCAATTTCCTTTTCACTAAAATATAAAATGTTACACGGTTTAATACACGCTAAATATGTACTCATATTGATCAAATACCAACGCCAGATGATCTCCCAGCTAAGAATCAATTGGATTTAGGTCATCAGGGGCCTATTTCACGAAATTTTAACTAAGATCAGATCCCAATTTTAGCAATTTGATTGGATAATATTAGATTGATTTTAGTGCTTAGCCAATCAAAATTGGCTAAGTATCTACTAAAATTGGATTTTATCTTAAGTTAAAATTTCGTGAAACAGGGCCCTGGTTTCTCCGCTATTAATAAGAGATGGCGACGTCTTAATCAAAGCGATCAGATGGATCGATGAAATTTTAATTGATCATAACTGTAAATACTGAAGGGAATTTCAACGAATTCCTGTAGGGTATCAGGCCTTTAAATCATCAATATTGGTGTACTAAGTCTTACAGAATTTGATATATTCCGCAAAATTAAATAGCCCATATAGACTTTAGAGTAGCAACTATACATAGAATAACAATTTATACGAATCAATCATAAGGCGTACACGCATATTAAACAACTTCCGTAATGTATAGATATGAATATTTATTCTAAACATATTAAAAAGCAAACTGACATCACATTTTAATTTCTACTGCATTAGTCAACTGAATATGTTAATTTTATTGCGCACTGTGTTAATAGATTCCATGCATTTTAAAGTAGGTAACTGTCATTTTAAAGCAGATAATCTAGAATATGTTATGGTGTAATCTTAAATGTTGTAAATATTCGGGACTGTCATGGTGTAGTAATTACTAAATGACGTGGACACATGCCCAAGAGAGGGTTGAACCATCACAATAAACCTGGGACCTGTTTCACAAATATATGCATATCACGAAGGCCTCCACCACTGAGGTCCCAAACAATACAGCTGCAGCTAAATGCCTTGTCAACCCTCAAGAATGATTTGTTTTAACGTCTGTCGATAAGGCTAGCAATAATATTGTCTTTATTTCTAAAAAGACTTTGGCCCAATACTCCATATTACACTTTTAAATGCATTTCGAGCTTAACGAAACATTACTCAATATACTTTAAATAGGAAAAAAACCCAAAGATAGTGTCAAACCAAACCTTTGTTGAAACCAAAAGCCAGTGCCTTAATTTATGCTTAACTAAAGAACACTTCGAAGTTACACTGGAATTATCATTATTGATAAAAAAAAAAACCACCGTGGACACTTCAGAGAAAACTAATCATAAACATTATGCTAAATCAATAGTAACGTTTGACTTTTCTACTTTAAATATGCCTCAACATTCGTAGCTCAAAACATATTTTAATGTAAATAAAATAGTTTATGATGCAGGATGAGAAAATTTTATCAATTGGCCACTCTATCTCTTTAACCATTCACTTTAAATAAAAGTACATACTACATCATTGTAACTATTAGCTTATAGGGATACAATGTTTCAGCCTGAAAAATACAGCTGTCTTTAGTACACTCAGGTCAAAAAACATGTGATAGCTGCATGGTTTCCCCAAATGGGCAATTATGATTGGGTTGTCCTTATTCACTTATCCAATCAGCTGGGTTGGTAACTAGTTCACTACCGCTCAGTTATAAACAGGTCTTTTGGTTTTCAATCACACTGAGAGAGAGAGAGAAATGGGGTTTAACGTCCACTCAACACAAACTAGGTCATTTCGGGACTAACATATGGTTTAATTTTATTTCAATAATTCGCTTGCGCGTAGGGGTCTTTAGCAGTGGGAGGAAACCGGAGTTCCCGGAGGAAACCCACGAGGTTGAGAAGGCGCCCCTATCTCCATGCCACATACGCTCACACCAGGGCTCGAAACCACAGCCGCAAGCCAGAGGTGACCGGCCAGCTAGAGGTCGAAGCGCGGCACTCTAGACCACTAGGCCATCCCAACCCCCCAAACACACTGAACAAGCAAGGAAGGATTTTTTCTCACAGTAACTACATGTATTAATGGTTAAACCTCTTAATTGATTAAATATCCATTGTTTAAAATTCCCTCCCGCCACTCCCTATTTTATTTCATAATTAAGGCATGTTCGTTGATAAAGCTTTGCGGTCATTTACACACAAGGTGCTTTAAGTAATAGTTATTAGCACACTTTCCGAGGTGTATCGGTGAATATCAGGACCGACGCCGAGGCGGAGCCGAGGCGGCCCACGACCAAAACTGTCCTGATATTCACCGATACACCGAGGAAAGGTGCTAATAAGTTACTTACATCACATTTCTATCGAGTATTGTGAACCAAAATGTGAAAAATAGTATTTATTATCGATTCGTTTCAACCGAAAAGTGACAAATAATTTCAGCTCTTTTATTTATCCCTTTCTGTGCCTCACGTTACATTTCATGGTAGTATTTACACGTGCGTCTTGTTGTGAAACCCCGAGCGTGAAACAGCCACGTGTTTGCTTAGACCACATCGTCAAAACAATTTGTCTATGGCGTAGAGGACTGCGATGATATTAAATGTAGTGTAAAGGAAATTCGAAACGTGGGTCGTTCCTGGTGACAGTATGCATCGGCGCATAGTTCGTCCGTTGAAATTTAATTGTAATGAAATTTATAACTTTCTAGGCGTTTTTTTTATATCCTGCTTATTTTCAAGGCTTGTGAAGTGTCTAGGAAGAGAATCACAATTAGTTGAAATAATTATTCAATATTCTCATTTATATGTTTTGCATAATAAATCAAACCAAATTATGGAATAGAGGCCAATTGATATGTGTAATAATTGTTTTTTGTAATATGTTGATTTTATGTCATTGCGTATATTTTTTCACTGCCAGGAAGTTCCTACCGGTTTGTTTTGTTACTATGATTTTGATAGTCTCATGTAGCTTAGGTTAGTGCAGCATGAAACAAGTAGTTATCATTGCGATCTGGGTCGGACTAATGATACAGTGAAACTCGGATAATACATGGATCTCAATCTGAAAGTTTGGTCAAAAACAAATCGAAGTTTACACCGGGTTACATCTCACCAAATACTAAACAATAACTATAAATATAATCTTTTGAAATCAAGCCCTAAATAATCTACATTGCCATAAAAAAAAAACGGACAAAAGCGGCGCCATAGTCTAATGAATACAGTATTTTACAAAGCCAAAATGTTAAACATGCTTGAGGATTAAGAATACTATAAACAGTTTGTCCCTAAAAATGAATTTAACATACAGAAATTGATACCTAATTTTATCGAAGGTCAAAGTACATATATCTCAACGAAAACGACTATTTGACTAACTATGAATCAAACACGGCATTATGGTTTACCTAAAGTACTTAAGAGCACGCAAATACAGAATGAAATAAACAATAACAGATCAGGATCCGTATTCAAAAGTTTTCTAAAAGTTAAGTAAAAATACTTAATTGTTCCACTTAACTGACTGTATTACCTTAAATCGGTATTCAAAGGTTGTATTTTACATATACTTGGCTATGTGAAAAACTAAACTGCACACTTAAATTATGAAATACTCACATTCGCCAAAAAGCATGGATTTTCAATTTATGCCCACTGCCAAAAATCATGAATTTCCTAACATTGCAAGCAAGTTGTGCCCCCCTTAAGAGCATCACTATACCATGAAAATATTTGTCGAAATATTATAATGTATTCCATGAATGTAGTATGATTATAATTTAGGATAAATTATGAGTGTGCCTCCTTTGCCGGAACTGCTGTTTACATAGACTTTTTATATATATAAAAAAATCCATCCCAATAGATTACAATAATAGTGGATATTGTTAACTTTAATTTTTTTTATCACGAAGAAAAAAACCCCAACATTATATGTGCAATACACAATGACCCTTGCCTTCTTAGTTAGACTGGACAATTCATACAGTGTTCTTTATAAATCTGTAATTTAAAAAAATTCAAAGACATTGTGCAAGTACTTGATGGTACATTGTGTGTGGACGAAAGATTCATGTTGCATTATATTTTACCAAAATAAATACCACCGATTATATGGTAATGCGTTGTAAAAAATAAATCATGCCTTGCTTCAAGTGGTAGTATAAATAATTTCTGAAATCTGTAAAGCCATGTCATCACAAATGAATTTAACTTTATTATAATCTCATAGGTAACTTTCAAGTTAAGTGGATATTTCGCACTTAAACTGGCCTTTGAATACCTATTGATATCATAATGCCCAAATAATGTATTTTACTCTGATGTGAATTTTTAAACGCCTCCTGTCCGTCCGTCCACAATTGATTGTGGATTCTCTACAGGTCACAATTCTTATCCGATTTTGACGAAACTTGAAATATACGTTTATCCCCATAAGATCTCGGCTGTTTTCGATATTGGCATGTATCGGATCGAAACTTCATTGATTATGGCCCCTGATTGTACGAAAAATCATGTTTTTAGCTTGTGGACCCTATAGAGGTCACAATTTTGAACCCGACCAAACCTGACAGACAAAATGGCCGGAGTTTGTACGCGAATAGTGTGAAATTATATTGTATCAAGGTTTTGGACCCAATAGAGGTCACAATTTTGAACCGATTTTGATGAAACTTGACATGTATGTTTATAAACCAAAGATTTTGGTTCCTTTCGATATTTGCACCCATCGGATCGTAACTGCCTGAATTATGGCCCCTGATTGTCCGAATAATCACCCTTTTTAGCTTGTGGTCCCTCTGGAGGTCAAAATTATTATCCGATTTAAAAAACCGTTTGATTATATCACAGTTACATGGTAATGAAGGTTGAGTTCAAATTTCGTGAAAATCGGACCAAAATTGTGATCTTGAAGATCTCGATTCCTTTCGATATTTGCGCATATCGCATCGTAGTACGGAAAAAACGTCTTTATTAGATTGTGGTCTCCCTGGAAGTCAAAATTATTACCCGATTTAAAAAACCGTTTGATTGTATCCCTGTAACAATGTAATGAATGTTGAGTTCGAATTTTGTGAAAATCGGACCAAACCTGTCAGACAAAATGGCCGTCGTTTGTACGCGAATAGTGTGAAAATATGTTGTATCAAGGTTTTGGACCCTATAGAGGTCACAATTTTGAACCGATTTTGATGAAACTTGACATGTATGTTTATAACCCACAGATCTCGGTTCCTTTCGATATTTGCACCCATCGGATCGTACCTTTTAGCCTGTGGTCCCCCTGGAGGTCACAATTATTATTCGATTCGATCACCGAAATGAAGGTTGAGTTCGAATTTCGTGAAAATCGGACCAAAATTGGCGGACGAAATGGTCGCCGCATACGCGAAAAGTGTAAAAAAAATATGGTACATCAAGGTTGTGGACCCTGTAGAGGTCACAATTTCAAATCAATTTTGATGAAACTTGAAATACATATGTTTATAACCTGAAGATCTTGATTCCTTTCGATATTTGCGCATATCGGATCGTAGTACGGAAAAATCGTCTTTAATAGATTATGGTCTCTCTGGAAGTCTAAATTATTACCTGATTTAAAAAAAAACGTTTGATTGTACCACTGTAACAATGTAATGAATTTTGAGTTCGAATTTTGTGAAAATCGGACCAAACCTGACAGACAAAATGGCCGCCGATTGTACGCGAATACTATGAAAAGAAATATGGTATATTAAGGTTGTAGATCCTGTATAGGTCACAATTTTAATCTCATTTTCTGATAATTACTGCCCTTGATGCCTGGCAACCTATTTTCGATATCCAAAAAAAGACGAGTTGGAGATTTTATTTATCACCCGATCCTTTCTTACATGCACAACTAAATAAATATAATTCTTTGGTATTGATTTCACTTTTACTGAATCTGATCAAGTTACAGCGTAGTCATACATCATTTTTGACAGCAGTTTACCTATTGTAAAGTCCTACATATTGACCCAGTATTCCCGCCAAGGTCCATTAAATAAAAGTTTCTTTTTAACAAAAAAAATAGGTTGCCAGGCAACGAAACATACGCCCACACAGCAGCTATAATTCAGGATGCTACAATCCGATATTATCCATTGAATATCAAAAATGTGGGCGTATAAAAACGAAGTTACTTTTTATTTAAAATAATCGGGCTCTTTAAAATAAAAGAAAGAAGTTCCTTTTTATACGCCCACATTTTCATGTGGACGTATTATGTCGTCGCCCCTGTCCGTCCGGACGTCCGTCCGTCCGTCCGGACGTCCGTCCGTCCACAATTTGTTTGTGGACTCTCTACAGGTCACAATTCTTATCCGATTTTGACGAAACTTGAAATATAGGTTTATCCCCAAAAGATCTCGGCTGCTTTCGATATTGGCAAGTATCGGATCAAAACTTCATGGATTATGGCCCCTGATTGTACGAAAAATCACGTTTTTAGCTTGTGGACCCTATAGAGGTCACAATTTTGAACCGATTTTGATGAAACTTGACATGCATGTTTGTAACCCAAAGATCTTGGTTCCTTTCGATATTTGCGGCTATCGGAATGTAATTTCCTGAATTATGGCCCCTGATTGTCCGAAAAATTGCCCCTTTTAGCTTGTGGTCCCTCTGGAGGTCACAATTATTATTCGATTTAAAAAACCGTTTGATTATATCACCGTTACACCCTAAGAAAGGTTGAGTTCGAATTTCGGGAAAATCGGACGAAAATTGCCATACAAAATGGCCGCCGTTTGTACGCGAATACTGTTAAAAAAATGGTATATCAAGGTTGTGGACCCTGTGGAGGTCACAATTTTGATTCGATTTTGATGAAACTTGAAATTCATGGTTATAACCCAAAGATCTTGCTTCCTTTCGATATTTGCGCATATCGGATCGTAACTTCCTGAATTATGGCCCCTGATTATACGCAAAATCGCCTTTTTTTTTAGCTTTGAGGTCACAATTATTATTCGATTTAAAAAACCGTTTGTTTATATCACCGTTAGACCCTAAGGAAGGTTGAGTTTGAATTTCGGGAAAATCGGACGAAAATTGCCATACAAAATGGCCGCCGTTTGTACGCGAATACTGTTAAAAAATGGTATATCAAGGTTGTGGACCCAATCACAATTTTGATTCGATTTTGATGAAATTTGAAATTCATGGTTATAACCCAAAGATCTTGCTTCCTTTCGATATTTGCGCATATCGGATCGTAACTTCCTGAATTATGGCCCCTGATTATACGCAAAATCGCCTTTTTTTTAGCTTGGAGGTTACAATTATTATCCGATTTAAAAAAACGTTTGATTATATTACCGTTACACAGTAAGGAAGGTTAAGATGGAATTTCGGGAAAATCAGACCAAAATTGCCATACAAAATGGCCGCCGTTTGTACGCGAATACTGTTAAAAAATGGTATATCAAGGTTGTGGACCCTGTAAAGGTCACAATTTTAATTCGATTTTGATGAAACTTGAAATTCATCGTTATAACCCAAAGATCTTGGTTCTTTTCGATATTTGCGCATATCGGATCGTAACTTCCTGAAATTTAAAAAAACGTTTGATTATATCACCGTTACACTGTAAGGAAAGTTGAGTTTGAATTTCGGGAAAATCGGGCCAAAATTGACAGACAAAATGGCCGCGTTTGTACGCGAATACTGTTAAAAAAATGATATATCATGGTTGTGGACCCTGTATAGGTCACAATTTTAATTCGATTTTGATGAGGAAGGTTGAGTTCTAATTTCGTGAAAATCGTACCAAAATTGCCGGACGAAATGGTCGCTGTTTGTACGCGAAGAGTGTAAAAATATGGTATATCATGGTTGTGGACTCTCTACAGGTCACAATTCTTATCCGATTTTGATGAAAAGTCACATTTCTAGGTTGTGTACCGTCACACCATAATCATTGTCGGTTTCGAGTTTCATTAATATCAGACTGGAACTGACCAACTAAATGGCTGCTCCCAATACAGTATGAAATACAGGACTAAAAGATGTAGGAAAAATCATTTTTGGTATTGCTTGTTCTCTGTCCATCTCTCGAAAATGTGGGCGTATCCTGCCTGGCAGTGCCAGCCTATCTTTGATTGTCCAATCAAATTCATATAAAGCGAAATCTCCTAAGGAGATATCGCAGTTGATTATGTAAATTATCACACAAGCGGTATCTACAGCCAAATGTGTTATTGGGAGATAAAATACTGTTACTTAGTATGGATACAATCACGGTGTTTATTACACTGCTAGGTTCAACATGGTATGACACCACTAATTATAAAACCCCAGGCAGAAAACGCTAGCAGTTGTATTATTCACATCCTGACAAGGTACATCTGCCAGAGCGTCATTAATGCAAATATGTTACCATTATTACTGATTTTCCTTGGAAGATGAAATGGAAGTATTTTTTACAATGGCCATAAATAAATATGTAACTATTGACTGCAAAATGGTCGACTGAAAATGAATGTGCTAAGGCTGCAAAGTTAGAGACCAGGGAATTAATTATGAGTTTTGATCATTCTATATAATCTTCAATATTTGTTGAAAGTTTATATTGTTTCAAATCCACAACTGGTCAAATGACAAATCCATACATATCTGGTTCAAACCTTAATTCTTAATTTGCTCCGTTTTAACCATGAAACAAGCGAAATTGCTGAATCGTTGGATGCATACATTCGAAGACCAGTTAATTGAAATCATGAATTTACTTTCAGAATTGTATAAAATGCGACAACTACATTTAACCACTGGTCGATAGGTAACCGTTAATCTGTTAATCCAACACACCTTCACAATAATCCGATAATGTCGTAAAGAAAATAATAAGCTTAGCTGAATGTTATGTAATCATATATTAACACGATAACCTCGTTGCAAAATTGAACTAAATCATTTGAGCCAGCACAACTACACCATGGATATAGAGGCACAACTACGAGACATTATAAGTGAAAGGTAAATAATACCAGTAATAATAATAAGACGTATGAAGAAAGCAGGAAAGGGTGGGTTTCTCGTCGTTAGCCAAAAGATTTGTATGCACTTATGTTCTCTTTCTGGGTTTTTTTTAATACTTATTTCAGGGGTAAGTTTTTAAAGACATATATTTTATAAGGCCAGATTTGTATACACTTCAATATTCGTTCGAAAGAAAAAAATATTATAAAATAGAAATATATTAGAGAGTTTTCTAAATCTTTTTTTTTCTTCAGAGAACCGCATTTATTTGAAGTACTTCATGAAAATGGCAATATACGATATTGGAGAGGACCTTTAAAAGAAGATAAATTGTGGACGCCAAGAAATGTTAACAGCGCTTCAACTTCTAAATCTTTTGCTAAACCTGCTAAAAATCAAATTGACACAAGGTATTAATATTCTTCTCGGTGTGCATGCTTTTATTCCATAACCAATTAAAATCAATATCGGTTTTTGGCTCAATATATCCCGGTTGGTGCTGACGTGCAATTAAAACATTTCATTTCCAGTATATTGGTTTACTCATTGACTTCAAATTGTATGCCTTGTTTATATTAGTAAATCGAAAAATTCTGTAGATTTTTCAAGGATCCCCTTAAAGGGACAATAACACTATTGCTAGCTTGGCAGCTCCAGAAAATGAATAATACCCTTATTATAAGTACTAGATGTATTAAGTGTCCTACCTGTTGTGTAAATTATCCATTACATCCTGTTTTACTTGTCCAGAGGGTTCGAAAATATTTTAGAATCTAAGTCACATTTGAAAGGGTTTACACTAGGCTTTTCAAATCATTTAGTTGAATTTTTTAAATTAGGTGTGTTAAGATGAAATTTGTATCATCAATTAATTGGAATATTGTAAAATAATACAATTTGTTGACCAGAATAAAGACTGGGACATATTATTATTGAGCCTTTAAAATATAAACATGTATTGGACGCACTCGTCTGTTTAATTTATCATCGGATTCACTTGGTATTTCCGTGTCGGCTGTAATGTGTCCGTGCTAGAGGCAACGATTTCAGATATTTACTTCACGAGTTGTAGTCCTTTAATACTGATAGAGTCTTTAACTTCTCTACTTATCTATAAAAGAATCATAATGCAACAACGACTTGGCTGCTGTGGACAAATGACTCGTTGTCTGACAACCTATTTGTACACTCTCTGCTAAGTTTCAAAGTAGATGTACTTTATAATATGACATTTGTTCAACTGATTTTATTTGTTTTTCGTTTCGCAGATCAATTTACGCAATAGACGATACGTTGTTAGATTTACAAAGAATAAACATGAAACGACGAACTACTAAAAAAGATCCCAAAAGATTTCTTCCAACTAACGTGGAACAACGTAAAGAGAAGGAATATATTCAAAGACATTTACGGGAGGGCCAACCTGCTAATCTGACTAACATGATTATAAAGCATTACTTTCAGGCACCGAAAGTACCTTTTCTTGGGTACGGAATGCCAAGACCCGATACAAGTGCCGAGTCGGTGAAGAACTGCCAGGTACGAGGTAAAGCCCCGGGCATTGTTGTTGTATCTAAGCACAAATCATTGTCAAGTTACGCTCACCATTGTCAACATCATCTAGGGACTAGTGGAGAATACTGTGACATCCTCGGACCGGGTTCCTGTTCTGCTTGTATTGAGGAAACCAATCGCTATATAGGTGACGAGATACAGAGGAGGTTGTTCCCGAGGATATTTATGAGTCAGAATTGTCTGGTGGTTCCCAAATTGTCGCGAACAATGCACCAAGGCCATATGAAACAGGTGAGGAAGAAACGACTTACAGAGCTTAGTTTACCACAAAATGAAGTCACTGAAATGTTTAGAAGAAAAGAGACGCCATTGTCTACAGAAACCTATCTTTCGGCTAGACAGTTTAAACAATTTTTACCACATACCCCCCGCCAATTAAACAGTGCTTCCAGTGACGTCTCGTCTTCAGAACTAAATTGGTGATTTAATTTATTTGTTTCTCTGTATTATAGTTGTATAGCAACAACACACAAATAAAAGTCATTCAATCAATATGCACCCGTTTTCTACCTTCTACGTTCATAATGTGGCCTATCTCAATAATGATATCAACGATGGTGTCTTCAGAGGTGTATCAATACTCACTTCTATGAACTTATTGACTTCCACTTCTATGATGTAGGTGTGTGTGTGTGGGGGGGGGGGGTCTTCTACAAGGCGCAGTTCGTAATGAATTGTCTTGTCACTTTACATACTTATTCCTTATACCCTAAGGATGATCCCTATTGCTGTTGGCGCAGAGCCACGTCCGCCTGTTGGCCGAATTTCCTAAAGATACATTATGGGAGATTTTTATAAGGAGTTAGCCATTCTTGCTATAACAGTTCAAAAATAGATGATGAAAGAAGAATATATTGAAAATTTCAGTCATATTATTTTATTCTGAACCGTGTTATCACCACTGTAATTTGGGTCTAGAAATGGTAGTTAAACCCCATCTTCACCTTTTCCGACTATGGCCGATCGTTTGATTGATGGGCGTTAACTCCACCTACATAATCTCGATTATCAAGTATTGTTTTCAATGGCTGTGGTACCGTAGGCCTATTCGGTTTGAGACGAGACTGCAATTCAATTCGTATTACATTTATTCTTTACTACAAATTAGAATTAAGACTTTTAATATACAGATAAGAAGAGAAAGTCGATAACAGGATTTTAAAGTTTGAAAGGAATGGACCAAATCAATGAGGCGTTGCCTGCTTGTATTCTTGCACTTTAGGTAGGCCTACGTGACTCCCGAAGCAGACGAATAGAAAATAGTGATCCGATGGGGCTGCAATTCTATGGCGGTATATTAGTGCCAAAATTCTAACATGCTTTCGTCTAATTTCTTACTTCTATTCATGTAATTTCTAACCTCCATTCATGTAACTTCTAACTTCTATTCATGTAATTTCTAAATTAAGACAATGTATAATTCAACTTGTTTATTTGTTCAGTGTAAATATCAATTCTATTTCATCTTATTTCTAATATTGGGGCGAAAAATGTCTACTTCATTGTGGTGTTACATGTTAAGCATGAACGGCAAACAAATTTAGAATTTTGATACATCTACCTAGCAACCATCATTATGACATCGTTTGGTGTCGCCACCGTGTGCTCAGTTTGGGAATTGAGCACCTGATCGGGACCATTCTATTGATACAAACGACTCCCTCTTCGTCAGATTGAGTGGCTTGCCTGAGTGTTAAAATTGAAAACAACATCGGGAGAGAGAGATGGGGACATGGGGTTTAACATCAACTCGACACCAACCAGGTCATTTCGGTATTAACACCGTTCAATTGTATTTCAATAGGAGTGTTTAGCAGTGGGAGGAAACCGGAGGACCTGGAGAAAACCCACGAGGTTGGAAAGGCGGCTCTGCTCCAAGTCACGTAAAAACGGGAAATCGAAACCACGCCAGTTTATTCAATGACAGACCTTATGTTACAGCGTGCACGTGCTAACCATTCGGCCATCCTACCCTCTAAAAAACATTGAGCGTGATATAAATGTATGGTTTGCAAATATTATTTCGAATACCGTGGCTAAGTGGGTAAGACGCAGGCTCGCTAGGCTGTGGGTCGGGAGTTCGATCCCTGGATTGGTCGAAAAAAGTTCATCCAGATTTTCTGGCGTGGTTCCCCCTTATTAGTGTCTTGTCGTTCCGATGGGATGAAAACCCGAGGTTCCATGTACATGTTGGCGTGCACGTAAAAGATCCCGTGACCGTTAGGCTTCGATATAAGTCCACGTCGTAGATCCGCTCTCCGGGCAATATTTCCCTAAAGCACACTGTATGGCGTATGTCCGTCTCCATTAGCCCGGTTCGGAACAAAACAGTAGGGCGTTAAACCCTCTTTCATTTCATTTCATTTTCTATTTCAAATATAAGCTAAACGGGATTTGGAGAATTTTATTTTATTTTTTTTTACGGTTGAGCCAATAATTAATATCTATATGCAGTTGGTCTATATTAACACGGGGTATAAATGTTATGGATAGGCCTACACAGATACTGAGTTTAATACTAAGTGACCTCTCTCTCTCTCTCTCTCTCTCTCTCTCTCTCTCTCAGCACTCCTTCCAACCTTCAACCAAACGAAGAATGGGTCGTTTATACCAATTATGGTCCCGATCAGGTGCGCAATCATCCAATTGAGCACACAGTGGCGACACCAAACGATGTCATAATGATGGTTGCTAGGTAGAAGTATCAAAATTCTAAATTTGTTTGCCGTTCATGCTTAACATGTAATACCACAATGAAGTAGACATTTTTCGCCTCAATAATAGAAATAAGATGAAATAGAATTGATATTTACACTGAACAAATAAAGAAGTTGAATTATACATTGTCTTAAATTAGAAATTACTTGAATGGAAGTTAGAAGTTACATGAATGGAGGTTAGAAGTTACATGAATGGAGGTTAGAAATTAGACGATAGCATGTTAGAATTTTGGCACTAATATACCGCCATACAATTCAGCTGGGGTGATGTTAGTTGCGATGTTTATTAATTTCCTTAATTTTACTGTATACGCAAGTGACAAAAGAGCGTATACACCGACAGTGTATTGGGGAAGGCAGCGTGTTGACCTAATCACCGGTATCGTTATCGTCAGACATCAGTCAGTTTTAATACTAATCAGAAAAGTAGCTTGTCAACCCCTTTGGATGACATTTTTTTGTGGGTTCGTATGCTTTTGTTTATTCCCCCTCTATAAAATGTCGAAGTCTTTTTATACAACTTCACTTTTTTTATTACGATCTGTCTGCTGTTATCATATCCGAATTTGTGTTTTACCTTTTCCGACAAATTCTCTGGGAAATAAAAATATTTTTATTGATATTATTATGACTGAAGATCCTGTACGTCTTTTTAGTCACCACACGGTCTCCAGGAATTGTATAATTTGTCATTATTTGTGTTTAGTTTATGGCACTTTAGTGCTCAACAGCGGCCTCGCTTCGTACACTCTATCATTTAGCCTCGATCTAAAATTTCCGGGAGTATGACGTCAACGTAACGGTTAATCTCCGCTCACGATGCCAGTTAAAAATTTAATCAATCAACGAAATCCTCTTTTAATCCTAGCCATCCGTATGGCGGTATATTAGTGCCAAAATTCTAACATGCTTTCGTCTAATTTCTTACTTCTATTCATGTAATTTCTAACCTCCATTCATGTAACTTCTAACTTCTATTCATGTAATTTCTAAATTAAGACAATGTATAATTCAACTTGTTTATTTGTTCAGTGTAAATATCAATTCTATTTCATCTTATTTCTAATATTGGGGCGAAAAATGTCTACTTCATTGTGGTGTTACATGTTAAGCATGAACGGCAAACAAATTTAGAATTTTGATACATCTACCTAGCAACCATCATTATGACATCGTTTGGTGTCGCCACCGTGTGCTCAGTTTGGGAATTGAGCACCTGATCGGGACCATTCTATTGATACAAACGACTCCCTCTTCGTCAGATTGAGTGGCTTGCCTGAGTGTTAAAATTGAAAACAACATCGGGAGAGAGAGATGGGGACATGGGGTTTAACATCAACTCGACACCAACCAGGTCATTTCGGTATTAACACCGTTCAATTGTATTTCAATAGGAGTGTTTAGCAGTGGGAGGAAACCGGAGGACCTGGAGAAAACCCACGAGGTTGGAAAGGCGGCTCTGCTCCAAGTCACGTAAAAACGGGAAATCGAAACCACGCCAGTTTATTCAATGACAGACCTTATGTTACAGCGTGCACGTGCTAACCATTCGGCCATCCTACCCTCTAAAAAACATTGAGCGTGATATAAATGTATGGTTTGCAAATATTATTTCGAATACCGTGGCTAAGTGGGTAAGACGCAGGCTCGCTAGGCTGTGGGTCGGGAGTTCGATCCCTGGATTGGTCGAAAAAAGTTCATCCAGATTTTCTGGCGTGGTTCCCCCTTATTAGTGTCTTGTCGTTCCGATGGGATGAAAACCCGAGGTTCCATGTACATGTTGGCGTGCACGTAAAAGATCCCGTGACCGTTAGGCTTCGATATAAGTCCACGTCGTAGATCCGCTCTCCGGGCAATATTTCCCTAAAGCACACTGTATGGCGTATGTCCGTCTCCATTAGCCCGGTTCGGAACAAAACAGTAGGGCGTTAAACCCTCTTTCATTTCATTTCATTTTCTATTTCAAATATAAGCTAAACGGGATTTGGAGAATTTTATTTTATTTTTTTTTACGGTTGAGCCAATAATTAATATCTATATGCAGTTGGTCTATATTAACACGGGGTATAAATGTTATGGATAGGCCTACACAGATACTGAGTTTAATACTAAGTGACCTCTCTCTCTCTCTCTCTCTCTCTCTCTCTCAGCACTCCTTCCAACCTTCAACCAAACGAAGAATGGGTCGTTTATACCAATTATGGTCCCGATCAGGTGCGCAATCATCCAATTGAGCACACAGTGGCGACACCAAACGATGTCATAATGATGGTTGCTAGGTAGAAGTATCAAAATTCTAAATTTGTTTGCCGTTCATGCTTAACATGTAATACCACAATGAAGTAGACATTTTTCGCCTCAATAATAGAAATAAGATGAAATAGAATTGATATTTACACTGAACAAATAAAGAAGTTGAATTATACATTGTCTTAAATTAGAAATTACTTGAATGGAAGTTAGAAGTTACATGAATGGAGGTTAGAAGTTACATGAATGGAGGTTAGAAATTAGACGATAGCATGTTAGAATTTTGGCACTAATATACCGCCATACATCCGTGGGTTGATTTTATGCTTGTTGTTTAAAAAAGATCTTATTTATAATTTCTGACATTTGAAGCCTAAATAAAGACTTGCAATAATCAGATTTAGCTCTTGCATAATGTATGTTTATGCAAACCGGTACCCCTAGGATCATCACTTTTGTACACATATTACTCAAAAAGTAAATAATTGTTTCATACTTTGTTATACTTGTTTTGGCTTTATTTAAAATTGAACCATTGATTATATTTCTTGTGGAACTCTATCATCTTCTAAGGCGCATGTTTAGACTGATTGTTTAGTACATTAAAGTTACATTATGGGAGACAAGATAAAGAGATGGCAGTTCTCACTATAATAGTTAAAAACTAGATAGTGTAAAGGTAATTTGCTGAAAATTTCAGTCAAATTGGTCCAAAATTAGCCGAGAAAAAGGCGTTTGAAATATTCACATAGCCCGGTCATCATTACTCAAATCATTAATATAAACAGCATAGATGGCAGTTCCCACTATAATAGTTAAAAACTAGATAGTGTAAAGGTAATTTGCTGAAAATGTCAGTCAAATTGGTCCACTATTAGCCGAGAAAAAAGCGTTTGAAATATTAGCCTCGGTCATCATTACTCAAATTATTAATATAAACAGCATAGTCTCGATTATCCACTTGATTGATTTAATTATCAACGGCCATTAAGCGGCATATAGGAATTCAATCCGCCAACATCGAAGGCTAGCGTTGACTTTAAGAGTTTATTATGGTCTGGATATGTTAATTAATGTCTAATTGATTATTTAGATAACATCTCAGGCCTGAAGAAAAAGACCTGTAATAAGCAGATTTTGCTCTTGCATAATGCTATTTTAATAAAACATATTAAATGTACAAATAAAATTACAATGCAAGCAAAAGTATGTTTACTTCCCCTAATACATCCACAAATATACCTACTGGCAGGGAAAGAATTCTTGTCTATAGCCAAAAATATCTTCGCTAATATAGGCTATCGAATAAATTCATATCATTTTTAACAGAATTGTGTTTAAACCTACATCGCTAGTGGGTAATGTTTTACAAGTTACGACGCATCTTATTGATAATTCTTAACGATGAGTTTTCAAACTTATTTTCGGCTATGCAACCTCGTGGGTTTTCTCCTGGTCCTCAGGTTTCCTCCCACTGCTAAAGACCCCTACGCGCAAGCGAATCATTGAAATAAAATTAAACTATATGTTAGTCCCGAAATGACCTAGTTTGTGTGGAGTGGACGTTAAACCCCATTTCTCTCAATACATCTTTTTCGGCTATGGTTCAACTAATAAGTGCAGGAAGACCGCACAACACACAATAATCATCAAGAAAACCATATAAGGCACGTGTCGTTATCTGTGAAGGTTATCGATTAACTTATTCATCTTGATTTTATATTCATTCTAGAAAGTTAACTCTTAGCCCCCCAAATTTTAAGAGCTGGCTAAATGTATAAATGTTACTATTTTGGAGTATACGGAATGACTATCCAAATTGTTGATTTTTTTTTAATGACTTTGTAGGTTCAAAACTTATTGAGCATATTGCATGTTGTATCATAATATTGTATTTAACTGCTACCATAAAATATGTAACTAAGAATGATGGTCATATTAATTTGAAATTGATTATGTTTTTAATTCAAAAAGAATTAACGTTAAGTGTTATAATAGCTCTAGTGTCACGTCTTATACAAATCCGAGCCCCATTGATACTAATTCCAACTTTTCGGTTTGTCATTTGAATGCGAGATCAGTCAGATCCAAAATAGACTTCCTTACAAACGAACTATCTGATTTTAAGTATTATGTTTTACTGAAACCGAAACCCATTTGGATAGTAACATTAAAAATAGGTTGCCAGGCAACAAAACATACGCCCACACAGCAGCTAAATCGTCCGGGCAGTCAACAAGAGTTGTCGCATATTAAGGAATTATCAGAAAATCATTAGAATTTTGTTTTGTTTTTACAATCAAACGTTTTTTTTAAAAAAGGTAATAATTGTGACCTCTAGAGGGACCACAAGCTAATAAAGGCGATTTTTCGTACAATCAGTGGCCATAATTCAGGAAGTTACGATCCAATATGCAATGGAACCAAAATCTTTAGTTTATAAAGATGTATTTCAAGTTTCATCAAAATTGAATTTAAATTGTGACCTCTAAAGGGTCCACAACCTTGATATAACATACTTTCACACTATTCGCGTACAAACGGCGGCCATTTTGTCTGTCAATTTTGGTCCGATTTTCATGAAATTCGAACTCAACATTCATTGCAGTGTAACAGTGATATAATCAAACGTTTTTTTTTAAATCGGATAATAATTTTGACTTCCAGAGGGACCACAAGCTAATAAAGGCAATTTTTCGTACAATCAGGGGCCATAATTCAGGAAGTTACTATCCGATATGCGCAAATATCGAAAGGAACCAAGATCTTTGGGTTATAAGCAAACATGTCAAGTTTCACAACCTTGATAAAACATATTTTCACACTATTCGCGTACAAACGGCGGCCATTTTGTCCGTCAATTTTGGTCTGATTTTCACGAAATTCGAACTCAGCCTTCATTACCATGTAACGGTGATATAATCAAAGGTTTTTTTTTTTAAATCAGATAAAAAATATTGACCTCCAGAGGGACCACAAGCTAAAAAGGGCGATTTTTCGGACAATCAGGGTCCATAATTCAGGAAGTTACGATCCGACGGGCGCAAATATCGAAAGGAACCAAGATCTTTGGGTTATAAACATGCATGTCAAGTTTCATAAAAATCGGTTCAAAATTGTGCCCTCTACACTGTTCACAAGCTAAAAACGTGATTTTTCGTACAATCAGGGGCCATAACCCATGAAGTTACAGTCCGATACATGCCAATATCGAAAGGAACCGAGATCTTAGGGTGATAAACCTATGTTTTAAGTTTCATTGGAATCGGATAAAAATTGTGACCTGTAGACTGTTCACAAACAATTGTGGACGGACGGACGAACAGGGGCGACGACAATATACGTCCACATGAAAATGTGGGCGTATCAAAATGAAGAGATAGAAATAAACGTGGGGGGTCACGGTGGCTAAGTGAATAAGGCGCTGGTTCGCTAGACTGGGGGTCGGGTGTTTGGCCGAGAAAGTTCACCTCGATTTTCCGACGTGATTTCCCCTTGTCAGTGATGCAGAAAGAAGGGCCTGGCAAGGACAGCTGCCTAGTCGTTCGGATGGGACGGAAAACCGAGGTCCCATTTACTCATTGGAGTGCGCGTAAAAGATCCCTTGGCAGTTGGAATTCGATATAAGCGTAGGCCGTAGCGCCGCAGCCCGGGCAAAATTTCCCTCATAGCCCACTGTATGGCGTATGCCCGTCTTCCATTAGCCCAGGTTAGAAGCAAAAGAGTAGGAAATTAAACCCCATTTCATTTCAGAATTAAACGTTGTGGGGGATTTTTGATTTACACTCAACATGATATTATATCATGCCGAGTACCTCAACTTGAATTTGATGCTGACATTATTTGGCTGAATATTTGAATTACAATTAAATTATTGTTATGTTGTGTTTATAGGTCTGACTAATCGCCAGAAAACTTTTGGCCTTTATTGGATGAATTAATCGAGAAGACTCTAGATATATCCAATAACATAATAATTTTGGGTGATTTGAACTCTGACCTTTCAACATCAGATAACAAGTTACAATCATTGATTAATTTATATTATTTTAAAAACGTAATAAGCCCACCAGATTATCAAACACAAAATCTACATTAATAGATCCAATTAATATCCCATCTTTTATGACCTACGCTATAGCCGATACTTCAGATGTTCCTAGTTTTGTATCTGATCACAGAGCAACATTTATCTATTTAAATCATAGGATACATTCTAAAGGGAATTTTTTCTGTACAAAAGAGCAAATTTTACCGCCTTAAATAATGAAATAAACAGTTTTAATTATTAACGGCTCGTACCAAATTGATCATATTATTGATAAATTTGATGAGAAAATTGAACAAATAAAATCTATATATATTCCTACTAAAACAATTACTGTTCATCCCAATACATAACACCAATAAATGATAACGTAACTTTCGTATTAAAATGAAACTTAATAAAAAAAATTCTGGGACAATATCTGCATTTGTTCTTGACTTGGATATTAGTATAAATAAAAGTGACTTTAATGTTGGCAATGTTCGACAAACGGACACATTTGGCTTTGAGGTTGTAAAATATCCATTTCTTCAACATACCAAGTTTGGTATTACTTACAAGTATACAGTTGATTACGTTCCGGACAATGATATAATTGAATAAATAGAATAATAGGCTACCTGTTAAGCGGTTTCTGGATTATCGCCCTTATTATAAACTTTTACTCAAATATAGTTCGCTAGTTCTTTTTCTTCAATATACCCAGTTTGCATTTTTTAAAGATGTATTACTAAATTGTATCTTTGTGCAATTAAACAGTTGAAGAATATCTATCTGTTTCTGAATTGTTACTTTTAAACTTATTTACAATTAATTGATTACAAAAAATTTGCAGGATAATTTAAATTAAACAAAACTCGTAATATAAAGGTTTCAATATAGGAGTTTCACTCGGTAGAAGACTGGGTTACATATTGTCACATCGTTTGGTTAGCTAAAGTCTAATAAAGTGTCAAATGTTTCACCGTTTGGTTAGCTAAAGTCTAATAAAGAGTTCAGTGTCTCATCCTTTGGTGAGAAGAGTTTGATGACTCGTCCTTTCGTGAGACAAAACTACATTTGTACCTCAGATCCAATTGATCCCCAACGTATTGGATCACTACATTTTGATTCTTGTATTTATTTGTCCCAAGGGGGGTTATGACCTTTTCCAAATCGACGAACCCATCCTGTCAACCATTAGTAGCGGATCTGTGGCTTGATATATATGACAAGCTGATGCTTCATTGGCGAAATAAGAACACTGGGTATTACGTGAACAGACTATAGCACACTGAACAAGACTTGTGTTGGATTTCGACAATAACGGTGTGTGATGGAGATATCGATTCTTGGCAAAAACACCGAACTGGATTGTTCTCACACTAAGATTTGGTGATTGGGTAACTGCCTCTGCTCTTTCTTGCACTGATGCGTCACCTTTAGTTTGGTATGACCCTGGTTCCGTTACTGTAACTGCTTCATCTTGTGTCCTGGGTACCTGATCAGCATCACTCACAGATGTGTCGCCTTTAGTGAGGTCTGATGCTGGTTCGTTGCTTGGATTGGCATTGTCTGCATCACTCGCTGGTGCTTGATTACTACCCACGGCTGAAATTACATAAAAATATAATATTACTTGGATTATTTTGCCCTTACAGCGACGCCTCTGCCTATTTTTCACCGCACCCCGACTGCCAAGGGATCTTACGCGTGGACGCCAATATGCACAAATGGTAGGACTTGTCCCGCCAGAACAGCTGTGTGATTGCCCACCAGTATTACTAGACAGCAATCGAAGGGTATGATTTGTCAATTCCGCCTTCAAAATAAAACCACTCGCGAACGAATAAGTGAAATAGAATTGTCTGGTCGCAGAAAATAGAAGAAAACCAAGGCCCCGTGTACACATTGGCGTGCACGTAAACTATCCTTTGGCAATTAGACCTATATGTATGAATAGGTCGTAGCGTCGCTGTTCGGGCAAAATTTCTATAATAGCACACTGTATGGTCGTCTTCATTAGCGTCATTTGTATTTTTCAGACATCAATTTTTTCCGGTTTAATCCACAATTATATGTACCCATATAGAAATATCAATGATAGATAATCCCCCATTTCAACGGATTCAAAGTCAGCCTGTTTCATTCTATATAGTTCAAAATGTCCTTGCACTTGTTTCACCACACCAGGAACTGATAGCTTGGTTACATAATCTGTGTTGTGGTTGGATTGAAAACACGGCAAAAGATTGGTTTAAAAAAAAAAATAAAAAAAAATAAAGATGTATATTGTAATCAGATTGATTGAAAAGAAGCTCCCCTCTTAGACGGGACATTGGGTCATCTATGTTGGATTCATCATATTTCTAGAAATATTAAAGTTACATTATGGGAGATAAGATAAAGAGATGGCAGTTCTCACTATAATAGTTAAAAACTAGATAGTGTAAAGGTAATTTGCTGAAAATTTCAGTCAAATTGGTCCACTATTAGCCGAGAAAAAAGCGTTTGAAATATTCACATAGCCTCGGTCATCATTACTCAAATCATTAATATAAACAGCATAGTCTCGATTATCCACTTGATTGATTTAATTATCAACGGCCATTAAGCGGCATATAGGAATTCAATCCGCCAACATCGAAGGCTAGCCTTGACTTTAAGAGTTTATTATGGTCTGGATATGTTAATTAATGTCTAATTGATTATTTAGATAACATCTCAGGCCTAAAGAAAGACCTGTAATAAGCAGATTTTGCTCTTGCATAATGCTATTTTAATTAAACCACTTTTTGAAATGTATTGCTTTGTTGATTATTCAAATTCCAAAAATAGTTTGGTTGGCTAAGGATTTACCCATCCCTCCAATGACAATGACGCGTTTCAAATTTACTCACCTTTCACTGTTTGACAAACGGCTGTAAAATTTGATTGGCAAGTTCGTGAGTCCCACTTTAAGTCCGCTTGACGTATCACAGCACAGTGCTGTGTATCTAAATTATCGGGTTCATCATCGTACACATCGTCCCAGTTACTGACAGCCAAACTCGTTCCATCAAACCACTTAAATTCGGACTTTATATAATTCATTCCCAACCACGCAAACTCTACCCTGTAACACAAACACACTCACCTGTCATTTAGGGGAAATAATTGCCCTTTTCACAGTTGCATCCCTACCCTGTCACATTTCTAGCCACACAAACTGTTTAACAAATCCCCCATCACGATTTCGCGTGGGAAATAGTTGCTCTCCAACCCCTTTCCATCCCAGCCATGCAAACTCTATCCTGCAAGACACCCAAACCGCGACTCCATGAACCTTTTGCTTCCCAGCCACGCAAACCAGAAGTCAAAATCCCCATCATTCACTTACCATGAGAAATAGGTGCCTCAATGAGCAAGACAATGGTTCGCTAGCCTTGAGTTCCAAGGTTCGATTCCTGAGATTTTGCGGCTGGGTTGTCCCCTGTAAGTGGCGCTGACAAGGGATAGCATACAGTTGTTTGGGTACAGTTGTGTGCACATTGGCGTTTAGTAAAAGAACTCTTGGCAGTTCGAATTGATATAGGGAATTATGGTGGCTAAGTGGGTAAGGCGCTGGCTCGCTAGTCTGGAGGTCGGGTGTTCGATCCCTGCATTGGCCGCCAAAGTTCATCTCCATTTACCGGCGTGTTTCCCGTTGTCAGTGATGCAGAATGGAGGGCCTGACAAGGGCAGCTGTCTAGTCGATCGGGTGGGACAAAAAACCGAGGTCCCGTGTACACATTGGCTTGCACGTAAAAAATCCCTTGGCAGTTGGAATTCGATATAAGAGTAGGCCGTATCGCCGCTGCCCGGGCAAAATTTCCATCATAGCACACTGTATGGCGTATGTCCGTATTCCATTAGCCCAGGTTAGGCGCATAAGAGTTGGACGTTAAACCCCATTTCATTTCATTTCGAATTAATATAAGAGCAGGCCGTTGTACCGATGTTCGGGCAAAGAAAACCCCACACTGAATGACGTATGTCTGTTTTCATGAGCCCGACAGGGGCTGAATAGTAGGACGTCAAAGCCAGTTTGCCGTCTAAGTACAACACCGATATCAGCGATTGAGAAACACATTAACACAACATAGTTGTTATGGGAAGCTATCATTGGCTAATTCTGCTAACACTACGTTTGAATAAATCCTCTTATAGTTATCAAGCACAATGGTATTTAGTAAACTTGAGGACAATGTATATAATATTGATACTTACTCTTTGTTATTCCCCATCCAGTTATTGAGCTCCTCGACATCTGTCTGGGTTTCTAGTTTAATGACTTGTAAACCGAGTCCTTCGCAGCGTTGTTTACTGTCTTCGTAGGTACCCTTATAATTCCCGTACACAAAACTTGTAGATACTGGAATGAAATATAACATTAAAAACTATAATTCCCGTACACAAACCTTGTAGATACTGAAATTAAATATAATATTAAGCTATAATTCCCGTACACAAACCTTGTACTAACTGGAATGAAATATAATATTAAAGCCCCAATAACACTCTTGTTGTAACTGAAAAATATGTCCCAATCATCATTCTGGTCAACAAATCGTATTATTGGAATATTCCAATTAAATGATGATATAAATTTCATCTTAACACACCTAATTTAAAAAATAGGAAAAATTCAACCAATTGATTTGAAAAGTCTAACGTAAACCTTTTCAAATGTGACTTGGATTTTAAAATATTTTCGAACACTCTGGACAAATAAAATAGGTTGTAATGGATAATTTACACAACAGGTAGGACATTTAAACATCTAGTACTTAAAATAAGGGTATTATTTATTTTCTGGAGCTACCAAGCCAGCAAGAATGTTATTGTCCCTTTAAACTACTATAATTTTCGTACCCCATGCTTGTAGATACTGTGAGAAAATATAATATTATAAACTAAAATTCCCGTACACAAAACTTATTGATACTGGAATTAAATCTAATATTTTAAGATATAATTCCCGTACAAAATTTTTTTTAGATACTGGAATTAGATATAATATCCCGTACATAAAACTTGTAGATACTAGAATTAGATATAATATTAGACTATATGTCCCTTACACAAAACTTGCAGATACTGGAATTAGATATAATATCCCGTACATAAAATTTGAAGATACTGGAATTAGATATAATATTAGACTATATTTCCCTTACACAAAACTTGCAGATACTGGAATTACCTGTACCCCTTGTCACTTATCAGGGTGGGGTTGAAGCAAACTACAACGCACACCGATGACAGCATGGCGATTAAGAGAAAAAGTGTTTGTTTTAGGTAACAGCCCGGGCGATCACGCGAGAGACAGACAGAGGTTTAACGTTCACTCGACACAAACTAGGGTCTTTAGCAGTGGGAGGAAACCAACGAAGTTGGACTGGCGACCTTATTCCTTGTCACGTACAACTGGAAATCGAAACCACGCCAGTTGAATCAGTGGCGGGCCTTGTGATACAGCGCGCAGGGGCTAACCATTCAGCCATCAAGAGTACCCTTCCCAAGCAATGGCAGCCATGTAGGGTTTTTTTAGACACAGGGTTATACATGTTGATACTTCGCCGACACTTGAATTGGTGAATCATTCAACCCCCAACATCACTTCCGCGGGTTATTATTTGGGCGCAAGTGTTCAGATTTTGTGCCGGTCTCTTAAACATGTATTATGCAAGAGCTAAATCTGTATTTGATATTAATTAACTTTCCAAGACCATAATCAACTCTCGATGTCATCGGATACCTGTGATATTTAGTGGATTTAAGTACCTTTTTTGGTGAATGAAATAACCGTAAAAATGGATAATCGGTACTTTGATTATTATCGTAACAACGGTATTTATGACAATTGGGGCAAGCCTAAAATTGAATCGCTAATACCTAATCTTACCTAATGCCCCTTTTCAAATCCTGATTTAATAATTACCTGATTTAAAGACGATTATGTGATACAACATATAAATAAATACAAAATCCAAACACAACATTTCGGCTGCCAGACACACAACCACACAACCAGTTATCTTCGGTTAATTCCGTAATCTGCGTGCTGGCGTGTCGTGTGCTTGTATAAGCCACATTTCTAAATCACCTTCTAAGACATCATTTTATGTCAATCCTCAGACCATTAACAACGGAAACAATATTTGATTTTATAAATACGTCGAAAATTACAAGTGGTGAAGATATACTAAGAATAACAATATTAAAGAAAATACATCGAAATACTTTCAAATAATCCAATTAGTAAACCGCTAATTGGATGGCTCGTCTCGTGGCCTATTATTTCACGATCAATTATATCCACAGACCCCTTATTATGCATATAATTTATTGAGATGAAATTGACGATGCTTACCTTCATTTGATCACCAAATCAGGTAATGTAAACAGATAAATCGATATCGAGTATTGTTAATCGATTAACCGAAACTGATTGCGACATGAAATATACAAGATACTTCCATTTAGTTACAAGTCGAAAGGCAGTCCAGTGTCCGTTGGTATTCAACTCTACTGATAGAAAAAGCAATATTGAAATTCAATTTTTTTGTATATTTTACGCACTTAAATCAAATTATGTCAACAGTTCAGTTTTGTTGCACTTTATTTCGGATTTAAAGGAGCTGTCCCGGAAGTGCTGAATTAATTATAACACAAAATAAGCACGTGCTCGGGACATTATGGTAATGGGGGACACCAAAGAATGTCTGCTTGTTAGATTCTAAATTTAAAATATTTAATTTGAAAATTAATGAAGAACTCTCATTTAGTTTTTAATTGTTTTTTTTTTCTTTTCATACTGTTACCTGTTTTGTCGCAAATAATAATGACATGTATAAAATCCCAGAAAAACTCTAATCCCATGCTTGGTGATTGTTTGTGGTTTTTTATTGTTTTTATTTTTTTATTACGTACTGTGTTTGTGAAGCAGGAACTGGTACCATGCACTTTGGTAGACCTCTTCTACAGACGATGTCCATAACAAACAATAAATGCTCCTCCAATTCCTATAGAGTCAACATGAACCTTCACACGCCTCTTCTTTGAAAAAGAAACGAAGAAATGAAATGGGGTTTAAGTCCTACTGCCCTGCCCCTACTTGGCTAATGAGGACGGTACAATACATAGAAGGGAAAAGAAATTAAAATATGTTGAAAAAGAGGAAGAAAATCCAGTTCAGAACTATGTAACTGTTGTAACTGTATAGAATGGTGGTCGCGTTATAAATGAGTTGAAATTAATCTTTGATACCCCGTAAACTGTGGGTCTCTCCCTTTAACAAATTATTCAGTACAAAATCAAATTGTGTAATGAAATTAGTTCTGATTTATGTTTACCGCTACCAACAGAAACCTAATATAAACAAATATATCGACAATATCGAAGGTAATTAACCTAACGATCGTATTCGTATACACGGGGTTCGGGTGGCCTTAGTGCTTATCGCATGCGCTCTAGTTTCGGTTTTGTAACCGTGATTAGGATAACTACTAGACCTCTTGTGTTTTCTCCGGTTTCGGTAGACGGTAAGCCCCAACCCACACCCGAACATTTGGAAAAATCTGACGCTGTAGATACAATTCCGACTTTTTCGGGTCCTCGACCCCTAAATTTAACAATATCCGCGCCGGGCCCTATCCCATTTTATCCTCACTGGTGCAGGGTGCTGGATGCCCTTATTTGAAAGTTCGTATCTGGGAAAACATTTCGGCCCCTACCCCCTCTCCCCCACCCAAAGTATTCTCCGAAATAGGGTTTAAGGTCCGACTGTTCATTTTCGGAAAAGAGACGGAATTGCGACCCTCAGCCCCTCTCACCCAAAGTATTCTCCGAAATAGGGTTTGAGGTCCGCCTGTTCATGTACGACAAAAAAAGTGATGGGAATGCGGTTAGAAAGTCACTACCTTACTCACTGAGGTGAAGTCACTCCAAATATACAAGTACGAACACACATGTACAATTTCCTCAAAGGAAGCCACACTGCTTTGATTAACCGTTTACATCAATGCTTTGATAACGATCTACAAAAGGTATGACTATGGCGTTATTGTTTCGCTCTAAATACCATAGATTGTACTTCCTACATATCGGGTTAAAAAAGGTGATAGAAATTGACTGAAATGGTTCGCAACGCATATATATATATATATATATATATATATATATATATATATATATATATATATATTATATATATATATATATATATATATATATATATAATATGTTTATATATATGTTTAGTCTTGATCCCCTAGTCGCTTCATTGCAAATATTGTTCGAAAGCATTCTGGTACGCGATTTGTGTGTTATTAGTATATTTTATTTGATTGGATATTAGATGCCAATATTTTCACGGTAAGATAACAACATCAATGGTTGATTTAAATTGATCATTAAGTCGTGTTTGCAATGTTGAAGAGTGTGGATGATACTGAGTTAGCGACTCGCCTCCTTTAACCCCGAATTTATTTTGAGAAAAATTGTCTGATAGTAATTGAAACACTATTTTGTCCCGTCCAAACAACTGGGGCCTTTTTTGTTAGGCCACAGGTCCTGGTTTGGAAAATCACGAGTTGTTCCCGAAAAAGAAACGGCATACCCTGCTTCAGATATGACACACATCACAACTTGGAGAAAGACAGTAGAGACAACAAAAATTGAACAGAACCCCAAACAATTACAGATTGTTCAGTACAGAAAAAGATGTACCGGTATAGTAAAAAAATATTGATAAGTATCTATAACAAAAACCCAAACAATTACAGTTTGATCATTGGTAAGAACTGGAAAATATTTATTGTAAAACAAATGTTAACCGGTATCTATGACAATTCAACAATTTAAAAAGATCTCCTGAATAAAACTTACTTGAACATACATACCTAGAGAGAAACAGTATGTTATTTAGAGATAATGATGATCACAGATTGATATTAAAAATTCATAATAAATGATAAACATATTAAATATTATTAGTTAAATAAAATGATTATTAGTTAAATGTTTGATTTTTAAGTAAACTGTATTTTACAGTTGTTATATAATATTTACATTTTCTAAATCAACAAATTTATTCTATAATAATCAATTACAATGTTGTTATTAATGACAAAGTTGTTATCTAATTAATTACATTAGAGTAACACCTTTTCTGTAATTAATCAATTACAAGATTGTTAAATAACAATCAATTACAAGATTGGTATATCACAGTCAATTACAATGTTTTTACTACATAGTTGTTATATAATAATATCAATATTCAAAAATAATCAATTACAAAGTTGTTATGAAATACTAACAATTTTTTCAAAAAAATTAATTACAATGTAATAAAATTTTGTCGAACAACAAAGATGGCATGGTGTATAATGTACACCCAACTGTTGCTATCAAATGCCTGATGTCAAAAGTCGATTATATGGCCCCATACGCGACCCCCCCCCCCCACTACAACTGGTCAGATCTTCATGAAATAGAGGCCATCGAAAGTATATAAAACGAAACGAATAATAGATCTGTATTTTAATCAGATTGGGATTGGTGAACGAGCATAGCTTATATTTAACCCCCCCCCCCACTACAACTGGTCAGATCTTCATGAAATAGAGGCCATCGAAAGTATATAAAACGAAACGAATAATAGATCTGTATTTTAATCAGATTGGGATTGGTGAACGAGCATAGCTTATATTTAACCCCTCTCCCTAAAATACCAATATAATGAACTGCATAAAACAGTGTTCTAAAACAAAATCAACACAACAAACAAAGATAAACAGATAAACAGTGGCAAATAAAATAACAACACTTTTATTATAGTTTAGATACACCATATGTAGTAAAAGTCAAACACAGCCTGTGGTTAGAACAATAACTAAAGACGGAAAAGGGAACTTGGTCAGGGGCGAATCCAGATGGGTGGAGGGGGTCTAAACCCCACCCTGCTCAGCTACATAAAATAATGCCTTGCATTAATGAAATTACATCGCAAAGTGATCCTACATCATTATAAAAATGATTTCTGTTTAAAAAGCTCAATTTGTATGTATGCCTATGTAATTTAGAGACGATGATGGCAGATTTCCTTAACTGAAATCTGGCAAACCCCCTCCTGCAAAAATTCCTAGATCCGTCTCTGTTGGTACAAATGTTTCTTGGGTAATTTTGTACAACTGAATTCTTGCTAAAATGTACCCAAACTGATTACTTAAACATACATTATGCAAGAACTAAGTCTGATTATTGCAAATCTTTATTTAGGCTTCAGATGTCATAGAAATTATAAATTGGAGCGCCGCTGCCCGGGCAAAATTTCCCTCATAGCACTCTGTATGGCGTATGCCCGTCTTCCATTAGCCTAGGTTAGGTGCAAAAGAGTAGGACGTTAAACCCCATTTCATTTCATTACATATAAATTGGATCTTTATTTACACAACCAGCAGAAAATCAATACTGTAGACCCACGGATGGCATGGATTCGGCTTGGATTTAAACAGGATTTCATTGATTGATTTAATTTCAAATGCCGTCGTGAGCCGAGGTTAACCGTTACGTTGACGTTATACTCCCAGAAATTTTAGAGCGAGGCTAAATGATAGAGTGTACGAAGCGAGGCCGCTGTTGCACTAATCCTGAACAAATAACATCCAAACTTAAGTGCAATAAACCAAACACAGATAATGACAAAATCCTGGAGACCGTGTGATGACTAAAACAGACAGACAGGTCTTATGTATCAATAATATCAATACGGCCTTGATATGATGTTTAGTTGTTGGTTAAATTGAGAGTTTGGATGTCGGTATTATACGCTCTTTTGTCACTTGCGTTTACCCGTTTAGGGTAAAATTATGGAAATTGATAAACATCACAGCTAACACCACCCCAGTTGAATTACAGCCCCATGGGATCACTGTTTCCTATTTGTCTGCTTCGGGAGTCACGTAGACCTACCAGTTACAGTACACGAGTACTCACAGGCTAACCAGGGCCCGGTTCCTAGAAAATTCTTAAAGTAAGCACAAAGTTATGCTTCACTTTTTCTTACGTAAGAATCTTAATAAAATACCGTCTCTAGAAAATTCTCAAGACCGTTCTTACGTAAGCACAAGTCAAGTAGTCTAAGCACATTGTGACAGGTAAAATTAGACTATGGTGCTCTCAAACGTTATAAAACTGTTTTGGTATGCGAATTATATCATAAATTTGTCGTCTGCTTCCCGGCAAATGGTCGATTTAGATGTATTCATGAAATTGATCATCCAAAAACAACCAAGTAAAACTTGAAATTTATCATCCAAAACAAATAAAAACATGATGATGATCATCCAAAACAAATAGAACTATTAGAATCAGAGTTATCATGTTATCATGCAGCTAACTATATTAACTATTATCGTGAATATCTTATAGCGTGGATATAATATTCAGACTTGTCAGTAACTATACTAATAGTATTAATATTTGTACAGAGTGTCTCTCTAATAGTAACTAAATTATTATTGTGAGTATAGCGTGAGATGTGGATCTAACATGTAATAACTATTAGTGTGAATATTATATAGAGTGGTTATCATATTCAACCAGAGTTGCCAGTAATTGTAATAATGTCTGAATATTGTGTAGTATGAATCTAATAATCAACAATGGATGCCCGTAACTCTAATAATGGATTTGGCTTCATTGTGGTCATCTGTTTTTTAGTGTAAGTGACATCGGGTAATAATTCAAACTTGAATTCCCGAATCAAACTGGCAAGAAGAACTTTCATCTCTAAAAGAGCAAATTTATATCCAATACACATTCTGCTACCAGCTATAAAAGGTAAGTAGGAATATGGATAAATACTACTGTCATCCAGGAAGCGTTCTGGTATAAACTTTTCTGGTTCTTTCCAATATTTAGGATTCCTGCAAATAAGATATAAAATAACAATAAGGTATTTTCATGTCTGTTAATGACTCTATAGGAGAACAGTTGATATTAGCGAATGTTTATGGTATACGTGGTACTTCTGATTTGCTTCCCATCCAAAAGATGAGACTCTTTGCCTGGCTGGAACCTTCATCATGCACCACTGATAAAATGGAATCCTCCTATGACAACAGTCTTGTATATCAGATTGTAAATAATATCAGCGGTGCTACATTGGCTCCTGTCACGTGTATCAACATTATATATAACCCCAGGAGTGCTGACATGGCACGCCTCCTATGACAACCATCATACCTGTGTAATGCCCCAAGTTGAATGTTTATTACAGTTCCTTTTGGTATGAAGTGTCCATTTATATTATCATCATTTACGGCTACTCTAAACGTCATAGGTGCAGACGGATATAACCTGGGGAAAAAATTTATTTGTGGTACAAACCTATTGTCGGATTTACCTATAGGCTTTATGGGCTGAAACCTCGGGCTTCAAGATCTAGGGGCAATGCCCGATTTATCTGTAGACTTGGCGGTTTGAATCCTCTGCCTCAAGGTCTAGGGGCAATGCCTGATTTATCTATAGATTTGGTTGGCTGAAATCTCGGGCATGCTTCTATCTGTTGGCTTGGAAGGCTGAAACCCAGGGGCTCAAGATCTAGAAGTAGCGTCAGGCTTAGCAGATTCAAGCCTAGAGCCTCGGGATCTAGGGGGGCATAATTCCGAGGTATATCACATTTCTGACATTGTCTCGTCATAAGTCTTTTTTACAAGATCTTAAACATGATCTATCATCAGCCTCGGCTTTGCTCAATTGCGTTTAAAACACTCTCCCGTCTTCCTCTAGTAGAACTGAAGGTGGGGGATTAGAAGGGGGGGGGGGGGCTCATACGTGTGAAATAGCGACGAGCATTTTTTTATTCTTCAATACTAATAACAGTGAAATGATATAGGGTTTAATGTCCCACTTTTCTGCACCAACTCTGATGTGGTGTGCTTTGAGATAATTTTGCCCGGGCAGTGGCTTCCACCTACTCTTCTTAGAATTCCAACTGTCCAGGATTATTTTACATACATACTAGCCTTTCCACCTAAATTACAAAACTTTTTTAAAAAATCTAAAAATGTGTTAATATGATCCAGAAGTGTATACATTATTGTGAAAAACAATTTAAAACTGTGTCCGTTTGCTGTCTTGTTTATTTTTCATAATCAAAAAATAATAAATTTTGGAGCTTATGTATTAAAGGGAGATAATGTTAGCAAAAAACTTGGTTGAAAATATAAAAGGGGAACAACTCTTGTTTTAATTTTCACAGATTTCAAGCTATAGTCTGTTTCAAAATTACACAACCTCTGTGAATAATTGAAGAGAGAAAAGAGCAAACAGATACCTTAATGTTTCTTTCACTACACAATTTAAATAGGTCATCTTTTCTACATCTTCAAATGTGATTGGGTGACCTTTAGATGGTAATAATGATGTCACTTCCTGTCGAAGATTTGTCTGTATTTCAGGATTTTGAGCCACAGTTAACAAAAACCAACACATACCACTACTAGTAGTCTAATTAAAATTTAAAATAATTTTGATACATTTTAACATGACATTTTGATGATTAGAATCTACGAATATACCACAATTTTCTATACTGTATCATGTGCTCTGATATCACAATCGAGTTTGATTTTGGTATCACAAGTCTAGTGAGTTGATTTTAGTCATGTTAAAAATGTTTAAATAATAATCTATCTGCAAAAGCCGATTTAGCTCTTAAATAATGCATCTTTAAATAAAACAAGCAGCTCTCGACTCTCATGCAAGATATGTCCACATTTCGCAAAAGATGGACGAAGACCAATGAAAATCAATCGGGAGATTTGGTTAAAAATTGGGACCTGTAGAGTGTTAAACTAATTATGAACGGACACACAGGCAGACAGTTGCTACGACATAAAACAACCACATTTCAATGTGGGCGTATAAAACCATTTCATTTCTATAGTACTTACATCATGACCAGCCAACATGAATGTCATAACATGATCCCTAATCTGTTTATCTGTTAATCCATCATGTGTATCAACATCTCTCGCAAATAACAACATGGTTAATAGATTGGTGCAACGCTCTTCCATATTACCTGTTTATATCAGAAATGAAATGAAATGAGGTTTAACATACTGTTAACAAAGATGGCCGTACGCAACAAAGTGTGCAATGTGGGAAGTTTTACAAAGAGGCTTACCTTCTTGTTTCTTTATTTCTTGTTTTTTATTTGTAATGATATCGTGTATTAAACCATCACATCGTCTCATATTCTCTTTAAACGATTTATTTTCTTCTGTTGGTAGATTCAGGGCTATAGATGGAACAATGAATCTTAAAAAACTGCAAAATGAAAGTAGAGAGCGTTGTGAATGTATCAACTCAACTATATTTTGGTAAATAAACCTGATCAATTTAGGAAATGAAATGAAATCGGGTTTAACGTCCTATTTTTATACACTGACTGAGCTAATGAAGATGGGCATACAAGCCCACACTGGGGTAATGGTGTGTGTATGCGGGAACGAGAGAGAGAGGGACAGAAGGGGGGGGGGGGGGGTAGTTAACGTCCACTCGACACAAACTAGGTAATTTCGGGACTGCGTATGGCTTTTAATTTCATTTCAATAATTCGCTTGCGCGTAGGGCTCTTTAACAGTGGTACTAGGAAAGCGCAGTACCCGGAAAAAACCACGAGGCTTTACAGGCGACCCTACTCCTTGTCACGTACAACCGGGGAATCGAAATCACGCCAGATGACTCAATGACAGGCTTTATGATACAGCACGCACGTGCTAATCATTCGACCATCCAACCCCCTGGGGTAATAGCAATGGAATGTAATCATTACATGTTTTAAAGGACAATATTGGTGTCAGTCATTATCCTTCTATATAACTGACTGAAGTAACGGGCGATAACAAATAAAGTTTTCTACTGGCACCGGAAGTGATGTAATAATTTTTCCAATAACTACAATTTTGACAGTTCTGAACGCATTTTCGCAAATAAATATTAAGTTTTACACATCTGAGAGATGCCCCCACTACTGGCGCAAAAAATCTCGGACTCGGTTGTTATTATTTCGATTTTTTTTATTTGAGCCATTTCGATTTTATGTGAAACAAGGTGTGAAAATGGGGTATTTACAATCCATGCGCGCTTTTCAAGTGTTAAACTATTCCTTCGTAACTACATGTATCAAAAACATGTAACATTAATCCATGTGACGAAAATGTATGTCAAAATTCGTTTGTAATATGAGCAGTTGTCGAGAAATATGTATTAGTTATTTGTTTAAATTTATGATATTCGATTCCAATCAACAAATAGAATGAAACAATACGATCACACAAAATGGTTTTTAAATTGTACGATCATTTTTCAAGGTTTTTGGTCTATAAAAATGCCATTTATTTTCATAAAGTTTTCACCGTATGATGTCTTATGCCATTGATGATTTCATAAAACTAATTTAAGATTTTCATTCTAACCGAAAGTAATGTCATTTTGGCAAAAAACTGAATTCTTAGCCTTTGCAACAAATATTTCTTTGAAGTGAATTATAATAATTGATCGTTTAAAATTAAGATATTCGATTCCAATGAACATAGAGATAGGATCGATACGATCATATAGATGACCAAAAAACAACGCCTCTTGCATCTTCCCATGTCGACAAATAACCACTTCTGGTCACGATCGCATTTAAATTTCCCATTAGAAAGTCAGAAAACGTAACGGTAAGTTAGTAACAAATTTTGTCAGTATCAAATTTTTTGACATATGTAACACGACATGGTATAAATGGAATTGATATTCCAGGATTTGGTTAATTCTGCATACATTTTATAACACTTGTGCAATGCTTATGTGGAAGTCTATGAAAAAAGGGGTTTTATTTATATAGTCATAAAATAAGGAACTGGTAATTAATTACTTTCAATGTAATAGATAATGGTAATGAATTACATTGTTAAAAAAATGAGAAAGTAATTGTAATGATTACATTTAAAAAGTAATGGTAATGTAATTAATCACACTGACAATGTAATGGCCCCAGCCACGATACAAGTCTTTCGTTTTGGTGCCTTCTAAGATCTTTTACCTGATCATTTGGATTGGAAATTGATAAATGAAATGAAATAGGGTTTACCGTCAAACTTTTATGCTCTAACAGGGCTAATTAATAATGTCAAGCAGTGTGCTATGAAGAAACTAAGACTTAATATATATATTTTTTTAATTACAGCTGTCTAGATTTCTTTTAAGTGCACCAATGTGAATATTTGACCTTGGTCTTTGGTCCCAACGAAACGATTTAAAAATTGTCCTTGTCAGGCCATCCATCCTAAACCACTGAAACGTGGGAACCATGCTGGAAAATTCCTGGTTCCTAGGCCAACACCGGGATAAAAGATAAAATCCTGGACCAAAACAGTATACATACCTTGGTCTAAAAGAGTTTATAATGACTGAAAATGATTTGGTCTCAGGTTGTTCAGGATTACCCAGAGCTTCTGTTGTATAACCAAATCCACATTCACATATTATATCTAGGGTCTGAATTATAAATAATAATATATCTATGGTAACAAGCCAACAGCAAGGCTGATCTCCCCCACCTACTTCCCATAATAAATTGATGACATGTAAGGGTTATCGACTGAGGCAGAGGGGTTCAAGTTAGATGAACTCCCGAGCTCGTGAAAGGTTGTACACTGAGAAAGCGTTAGCATAAAATGTTCACGATCAGACTCAGTCAAGGTTTTGGAGTACCTGGTGGTGAAAATATACACTACGTTTTATCACTCTCCATCAGTTAGAATCAAAGTTATCTTGTCTCAAAGCATCGGTCAGTGAAATTGCTTAGCGCTGCTTAGCTTTAGCGGGAAATGTTAATCATTGAACTCAGCCAGGACATTCACCTAATGAACATCTACATCAAGTTCTTGTGTTCCAAAGTTTCGACCAATCAAATTGCCCGTCGTTCTGCTTACCCTGAGCAGAAAATGATAATTATCGAACTTAGTTAAGGTATTTATGTAATGAAACTATACACCAAGTTAATCTACCATCTATACTGTATATCGAACAATCAGCTATAAACTTTAAAACATCAGTTAGAAATCTTTGTCTGAATATGGTCAATAATCTTTCAATGGAATCCCATATTGGTTCTCTGTGTTTTACCTGTAGTTACTATCTCAGAGATATTGGATCAATACGCCATCTGGTCACCGAAGATGCGGTGTCAACACTGGTTTGTTGTTTGGCCATTTCCTGACTTAATTACTGTAACGCCGTTTTAATTGGTATAACAAAATTTGAACAATCATAACGTTTACAAAGAATTCAACACAAATCTGCTAGCATAATCTGTAAATCTAACCCGCGTGAACACATTTCTTTAGTTCTGACTTCATTACATTGGCTTCTGATAAATGAACAGATTGAATTCAAAGTTGCCGTGTCTGACATACCAAGCAGTGAATGGAACCATAACCATTCATACATACAAGAGCTTATGGGTAACTGTGTGTTCAATTTAAACATGATAAACCCCCATATCTATTGAGTTAGTCGGTTTATTTAATAATTATATAATGAATTTGTAGGAGAACTGCACAAGACAAACACGGGGACAACATAAACTGCATAAACATTAGATGAAACATACCACATTATGGAGATCATGGTGAACTTTTAATACATTATCTCCCTTCTCGATTTGTTTTCTCCAGGTATCAATTAACTCCTCGGTATGTCTTTGAAAACTCGGCAACATATCTAAACAAATTAGATAAAATTATTTAAGCATGTCACTGTAAAGGAATATGTCTTTCAGCATGACATTTTATTATAAGTGTCAAAATATTTGTGGAGTCAAGGGCTTGGCTCGATCCTGTTTTTGGCAAAGAAAGTTCCTTTGAGTGCAGAATGAAGGACCCCGACAAGGAATCTAATCACTTCTGAGTATGCTATGTTACAGAGAGAACGAGAGAGAGAGAGAGAGAGAGAGATAGAGGGGGGGGGAGAGAGATAGGGTTTAACGTCCACTCGACACTATGACTAATTTTATTTCAATAATTCGCTTGCGCGTAGGTGTCTTTAGAAGTGTGAGGAACCGGGGAAACAAGAGAAAACCAACGAGGTCGGACAGACGCCCATGCTCCTTGTCACGTACAAGTGGGGAATTGAAACCACGCCATCCAATCTCCCACTTTATGAATGAACTTGTCTTCATTAGCCCAGTAGGAGCAGGTCTGTAGGATGTTAAACCTCATTTTATTTATGAATGCAAGGAATCACTCTTCGGAAAGAATTTTTTTGGGGAGAGCGATATGTGCAGGCGCGGATCCAGAGGGGGGGGGGGGGGGTTGGGGGGTCCAAAACCCCCCCCCCTGCTCAGCTACATAAAAAAAAAATAATGCCTTGCATCAATGAAATTACATCACAAAGTGATCCTACATCAGTATAAAAATGATTTATCTGTTTAAAAAGCTCAATTTGTATGCATGCCTATGTAATTTAGAGACGATGATGGCAGATTTCCGTAACAGAAACCTGGCAAACCCCCTCCTGCAAAAATTCCTGGATCCGCACCTGATGTGACATTTTCGAAAGCAGGAGAGCGTGATTTAATAGACATCTATTAAAAATAATGGAAGCTTATTGACTTTATTTTACGAAGTTGACAGCAATTTCTGGTGTACAAATTCTGGCCTTTGTTAACCCTAACCACAATTTTGAAACCACATCACTGATATCAACCAAATATATAATAAATCCCCACAATGAATGTAGAAACAAACATTGGAGCCCCTAACACGATCCCCGGCAGAAACTGTAATATTATTATAAGAAAAATCTTAGATCCAAAAATTTGAGAGGGGGGGGGTATATCAGAAATTTGTAATTGAAAATCAATTGTGGGTGGAGATACTGACCGATAATTAAACATATAAATACACAGCAGATATAACTTACTTTTTATGACTGCTATTTTAAAGGCACCAGTACATAATTTCCTTTGGGTAAGATGTTCCTTTCCATTCAGACTAACCAACCCATAGCCTGCTACTCTTATAAATAATCTTAAATGGATGAAAATGGTCTTTAATAAACAGATACGTAATGAACAAATACATGGAAACAGTTTTTAATAAACAGATACATAATGAACAAATAAACAGACACATATAAAAACAGAAACAGTTTTTAATGAATAGATACATACATGTAACAATATCTTATTTACATCCGGTATACGTGACATCTACATACAAAATAATACAGGAACCTAAACTAATATACGGAAACTAGACAGTAATACATATAACTATATCAAATCCACCATTCTGTCCCTTTGCCAAGGCAGCGGCTGAACTCGGATGAATCCATACGCCGGTAAGTGCGTCTCTCCTCCCATCCAGTCGTCTCCTAGCTGTCTAGAACTACTAATACCAGATGTTTTAACGTCCGCTTCCACAGAAGTGATATCGCAGACAAACTACTGATTATATACCTTCGCACAATAGATAAGCTCATGGTCATACATGCAATTGTCCCTTTTATCTCGTCATGGTATGCTTACAGACAAGTGCGGTTTCTTTTGTAGTAAAGCGGGCGTGTTCACGGATCATAATTATGTAGTTTGTAAATATTATCAAAAAGTTCTAAGCACCTAATTCATTGTCCATTTGATGATAGTTATAGAGTACTTTGTTACATATATATAGAGAGAGAGAGAAATGGGGTTTAACGTCCACTCAACACAAACTAGGTCATTTCGGGACTAACATATGGTTTAATTTTATTTCGATAATTCGCTTGTGCGTAGGGGTCTTTAGCAGTGGGAGGACACCGGAGTGCCCGGAGGAAACCCACGAGGTTGAGAAGGCGCCCCTATCTCCATGCCACATACGCTCACACCAGGGCTCGAAACCACAGCCGCAAGCCAGAGGTGACCGGCCCGCTACAGTTCGAAGCGCAGAAATCTAGACCACTAGGCCACCCCAACCCCCTTGTTACATATAGAAACAGTCTTTAATAAACAGATGTGTAGAAACAGTCTTCAACTAATAGATAATCAACATATTAAATAATAAAAATTACCCCATTTAACAAACTTACGGAAAATACTAAGTTTTAATCCAGGACACTGTCTGGGAATTACTTTTTCGTGCTCCCTTCCTGTTCCAACGATGTTCCCAAGATCCACTTACACACTTATAGTAACGAAATTATTCGTTTCGGTGTTGGAAAGAGACAACTAATAAGCCGGTAAAAAACTCTTGCATTTATGTCATGATGGTAGGAGATGCCAATTTCATACAGAAAATACATCTATCAGGAGTTCTTATAATGTTCACATAAACCTAAACAAACCAGGAAAGAAGTATGCCACCAAAAGCTTGTTTACATGGTATTTATTTACACAGTATTCCTTGATAACCATGCACAGATCTCCGCGGGATCATGCCAGGTTTCGACTGTCGTGCGATGATTCATTACGATAGGATTATTCCTATTGATTCCATTATCTGTTACCTCCAAAAACATTCGCCAACTTTTTGATAGTCAACACGATAGCTTCGGCTGACATCAATATTTGATAAGATCTGATAGGATCACATCGATCACCTAATGATTTCAATCGTAGCACGAATCGTGATAGTGGAAATCATGGTTAAACGATAAACGTAGACATGACAAACTATTATATCTATTTACATAATATATCCTGAGAAAAGTTCTGAAATTGTCAGCCTTTCCTCCTGACCTGCATTAGCTTTTTCCAATCTAGTTACCGTAGTATCGCCGGGATAGTCTCTTGTCAATCTAGTTAGTATCACCAGGAGAGATTCAATATAATAAAAGGTTTTACCCAAAGAGAAAAGTAGGTTTGATGTAGTTTCTACCGTTGGTTACCATTATTTGTTTCATGGCATCGGCATCAGCTACGACTAATCTTTCTTGTTCTAACAGATGATAATATCGTATTATTGACGAATTCAGATCTCTCATCCATCTGCAATTTAAAGTATTTGTTCAAGCCCTGTTCCTTCTTGTCGGGGAGGGAGTCGAAGTCCCTCTGGAATTTCTGGACTGGTGTCTTCTTGTCAGAGGTGCAAGATCGACGGCTTGGCAAGGAACAAAATCTAGCCTTTTTGATAAAATAAAACCAAATCTAAACAACTCGAACCATTATGCAAAATATATAGTCCTAAGAAACGGTATCGGCGAAATAGTGTAATCAGCAAAATGGACTGTTCACCATGTTCAAAAACCATGATGAACAGTGTCCGCAAGATTAAGCTGCAACCAAACCATTAGACGAAGTCTCGCCGAAATAGCGTAATCATGTAGCAAATGAACTGTCCATATATGCATAATGCACATGGTGAACAGTAGAAACAGAGACATAAACAGGAAAAATGGTATACGCGTCATTTAAATATACATTGTATATAGAATAATAGCCGTAAGAGACATGTTATATTTAGTAATCATGTCAATATGACGGCCATAAAAAAATCTTAATTTTAGAGGGCAAAGAGAAATGTCTGGATCTATTTAACAAAAAATCAGAATAAAAGGAACAAGCTCTCGGGTATAGAACTAACCCATACTGGACCCAGCGATTCATCTACGTCATACTTCAGGCGAAGCTAGCTGTAGGCCGGCAGCCTAAGTTTGGAATCTAACTAACTTTGACACAAACCCAAGCCCAAGGTCCCATGTATACTTTAGCTAGCACATTATAAGAATCTTTTATTTGGGCAAAACTTCCCTCATTATACGCCGCGATTCGCACCAACAAATTATAAATGGATTGTACCAGCCCAGGTGAGAATCGCTGTGACTCCCACAGATAAACAATATAATAAATGTTTATAGATTGTAAGTTTACATGATGATACACAAAAAGTCCAATTTCTATTTACCTTATGTAAACATCAATGGCTTCACTTGCGAAGACCTCTTTCATATTTCCATACAAAAAACTGGCACTACGTTTAGTTGGAATCTGTAAAATAACCGTTCAATGGTCCAGAAATGAAGTTGGACCATCTGCACCGACTAGGCATACGCCACGAGTGTGCTATGGACGAGTAGGCAGTATCACACTGTATGGCGCATGGCCGTCCTCATTTGCCCAGCCAATGCTGAAAAGAAGGACGTTGAACCCCATTTCATTCCAGAGATGAGGTGTAAAACCCATTAAACACAAACGGGATCAATTCAGGGCTTATGATTCAATATTGTGTCGAAAATAGAGAAATCCACCATTTTGGGCAGGCAACGCAAACATGGTTTCAAAACCATGCCACTCTACTCGATGACAGATATTGTGAACACTTACCCCAATATGTCACGGGATTATTTCGCTTGAGTTCATGACTTACCTTGTTTAGTGGTGAGAGATATGGATACAAGAACAGTTTGTAAACTGCCCATGATAGAACAAATATGGAGGAATATATAAACAAGGAGGATGCTGATATCAATCCAAACAACAGAGAGGTCGCCATTCTATTATACACCAATAGTCTTCAACCATATACTTAGATACCTGCATTAAACAAGAGTTGAGAAATTTAACTCAATCTGAAACGCCTTCCCCCTGAGTGATGATGTCTTAAACTGGTACCCAGCGTTCTTTACTTTATTATTGTATGTAAATCGTATTTTACTTTGTACACCCATATTACATTGATGTGTGCTTTTTAAAATTTAAACCCACCGCTGTCCATTTTATGGTTCCAATGAATAAAGCCATACACCCCTTAAATGAAATAAAAATGAAATGTGGTATTTAAAGGCGTACTCTTCTGCACCTAACGTGGTCTAATGGAAGACGGGCATACGCCATATGCTATGAGGAGAATTTTGCCCGGGCAGCGGCGTTACGGTCTACACTTATATCGAATTCCAACTGCCAAGGGATCTTTACTTGCATGCCAATGTGTTACACGGGACCTCGGTTTTCCGTGCAATCCGAACGACTACACAGCTGTCCTTGTCAGGCCCTCCGTTCTACATCACTGGCAAGGGGAAGCCACGCCGGAAAATCTAGATGAACTTTCTCGGACAATGCAGGAATCGAATACTCGACCTCCAGGCTAGCGGGCCAGCGTCTTACCCACGTGATCCCCCATATACATGTACCCTTTAATCACATAACCATATACGCCGCTGGGCACGGTACTGTTACTGTATATTCGCCATGGTTGCTAATCAAACAATATTTTCGACGAATCTTATCAATGATCAATCCTGTAAAAAGAATTTCGTTGATTTTACCTATATTAACCACCTAAACTATTTCTTGTCTCTTCAAAGTGACGTCGTGTGTAGTTCACTAGTTGAGGAGATATGGCAGTTGGGGATGTTAGATGTTACATCATAATAGCGTATTAAAAAGTAACATCTAGATAGGCCAACCTAATTTATGAACAGATATGTACATGTACAGCCTGGGCGACCTTCGGTAACACGGATTTCCGTACTATAGTTCAACTTGTGATCGTGACCAGCCATACAATACAATACGTTAGAGCGATAGAGCACGGCCAGGATAGTTCAGTCGCAACCATAGTAATTGATGGACGTAAGACAATGTAGATCAATTTGTTATTGGAACTATTAACTATAAAATACTTCGAACTATTCACACCTTGATTACGGTCTTCAGTGTAAAATTGACCCCAATAATCAAATGTCTTCAAGTCTGTCTATTTTCCGTTTGCTACATGTAATACACATACGACCTTATACGCCTCAACTTTGATGGGGAGAAGAAGGGGTAGTTCCGGCTGCCAGGGCATCTATTATGTGCACGCCAATGTGTACACTGGATTTTGGTTTTTCGTCCCATCTGAACAACTACACAGCTGTCCTTGGCAGGCCCTCCGTCAAGCAGCAATGACAAATGGGAAACCACACCGGAAATTCCGATGAACACTGGGAGCGAATCCACGACCTCCAAGCTAAAGAACCAGAATCTTACTCACTTAAGCAAAGTGGCTCTCATGCATTATGTAAGATTTACATTTATAAAATCATTCAAATCGCGTTATGACTTGTTTGCAGATGAACCGTGGGTCATTTATTTTAGCAACGGTAATTAAAACTCGCGGATAATAATAATAATAAGGGTTCTTATAAAGCGCTAGACACCAAACAGTATTGTTTGCTCAAAGCGCTAACAAAGTTTACAGGAAACAATTATAAATATGAACACTGAAACAAGTAAGTTTTGAGATTTTGTTTGAAGATGCTTAAAGATGGAGCAGTCCGTAGATGTAGTGGCAGAGAGTTCCATGTATGTGCTGCATTATAGGCAAATGATCTACAACCAAAAGTTTTCAGGTTATACTTTGGAACAGTTAATAAACATTGAGAGCTAGAACGGAGTGATCTAGATGGAGAGTATTTATGAACTAAATTACACAAGTAGCCCAGTGCTGTGCCGTGTATACACTGATAAGTTAGGGTTGGAACTTTAAAGTTTATTCTTTGTCGAACAGAGAGCCAGTGAAGAGATTTTAAAAGCGAAGCAACATGACAATCATGTTTGGAGATGGTGACGATTCTTGCAGCTGTATTCTGAAGCTTTTGGAGGCGACGAATGTTTTCAGCAGAGATACCAGCCAAGAGGCTGTTGCAGTAATCTAGCCTGGAGATAACTAATGATCTGGTTATAGTTGCGGCGGCGGACTGTGTCAACAGGTGACGGATATTGCCAATATTTCGCAAGTGGAAATAACACTTTCTCACTATTTCTGAGACCTGTCTGTCCATGTTTAGGGAAGCATCTAAATAAACCCCAAGATTCTTAACACATGGTGCAAATGGTATATTAAATTGATCAAAGTTTAGACCATCACGCTCTACTTTCTCTCGACGTTTTAAAGGACCAATGATCATTGATTCGGTTTTGTTATCATTTAATTTTAACATGTTGTTGTTCATCCATGTTTTCAAGGAAACAAGGCATTGCTCCACCTTATTAAGTCTATCATGCTGATTCTCGATAGAGAATTTATCTGACAACTGAGTGTCATCGGCATATAAGTGATATAGGATACCTGATGTAGTGATGATGCTCCCTAGTGGCTTTGTGTAGAGAGTGAATAAAATCGGTCCAAGCACTGATCCTTGGGGGGACTCCGCAATTTAATGATTTGCACACCGAGTTAGAGTCACCAATATTGACATACTGTTGACGATCTGAAAGGTAGGACCTGAACCACTGGAGAACTGAGCAATCAAAACCAAAATCTGAATGAAGACGATCTATCAATCGTGAGTGGTCAATGGTATCAAATGCTGCTGATAAGTCAAGGAGAACTAATAGCGATATGTTTCCGGTATCTACCCCAACTCGCAAGTCGTTGACGACACGGTTCAAAGCAGTCTCTGTGCTATGGGCTGATCTATATGCTGACTGAAATGTATCCAATAAATTATATTGATTTAAGTGATCGTTGATTCTTATTTTCACTGCCTTTTCGAGAACTTTTGAGAGAAAGGGTAAATTAGACACAGGTCTGTAGTTGCTAAAATGATCAGGATCCAGGGTTGCCTTCTTCAGGAGTGGCTTTACAACTGCAGTTTTGAATGAGCAAGGAACAACACCTTCCTCAAGACTTTTGTTAATTATTTTTGTTATGATGGGTACCAAATATTGGATATGATCTGGTAGTAGCTTAGTTGGCACTGGATCCAACTGACACCATGTCGGTTTAGAATTCTTGATAATCTTTAGAATTTCATTTTCAGAAAATGGGGTAAAACAACTGAATTTTGGAATATTATCAGAACCCGGTGGGTTCAGATTAGATGCAGGTTGTACAAACGAATTCCGTAAGAGGGAAATTTTGTCCACAAAGAAATCGTTAAAACTTTCAGCTAACACATCGTTTCCGGTGTTAAGATTCGGTAGAATGGCCTCAGGAGATTTACCCATTAAAGATGACATGGTTGAAAATAAGGTTTTCGGATTAGCTGATTGTAATTGTATAAGTTCGTTTAAATATTTTGATTTCATCTGCTTTAAGAGGGAATTGAATTTATTTCGCGTAACATTGTAAATTTGCCTATGAATTTCTAATTTTGATGAACGCCAACGACGTTCCGCTTGGCGTCGTTCTATTTTTGCCGATTTCACTTCATCAGAATACCAGCATACTCCGCGCAGTGTTGCGTTTGATTAGAGGTAATCCTACTACACACTGCTATTATGAGTGGATATTGTTGTTTTAAATTTTGATTGGTCAGTAGTCCGTCTACCAACCAATCACTAGCTGCCCTACAAAAGCTTTACATTTAAAACGAGTGCCAATATTGGACAAAATATGTTTACATAACGTTACGTCATGGCTCACGATTTTATTATGCCTAATTAACCCGTGCATAGCAGAATACTGCAGTAAAACTAATTGCACGACAAACGAGGCTATCAAGTCGAATGAAATGTAAACAATACTGTTTGGAAACGAACATACTTTCACCGTTTTTAATACCTTAAATCACTGTCCAAAGTTTTAGGGAAGACCCAGATTAAACGAAGGACTGTCATGTTGCTGTACTTAAGTGATAGCTTTCATTGAACGGAAAGAATAGACACACTCCCGCATAAGTTCAAGAAACAGACGCTATTCCAGCAATGGCCAGAGAGGGATTTCTCGGGCCATTGCTTCGGGAATATGGAATACCAGGGAGATTTTGTTTTTCTGTGCCTTTTCCTTTCCACAATAGGTGCATGTTTGTTGGTAATGTCACAAAGGGTAGTGTTGAAGAGTTCAAGAAGTTCATTGACACCAGAAGGTGGGTTGGTATATAATGTCGATGACATTATGTCATTTACGAATTCTGGTCGAGAAATAGACCTTATATTACGACATTTTGTTACATTGCAGGGTTGGGTATCTAATTTCAAAATAAGATCAAAATGTATCCAATAATGATCGGACATCTGGTTGTCAAGTACAGTCAAATTACGAACAATGTCAGTATCATCCCTAGTTATAACCCAGTCGATAGTGTGTCCGTGACGTTGCGTCAGGAGCTTGATGTGCTGTACCAAACTATGAGCATTCAGTGACTTCAAAACTTTTGACGAACAAGGTTTAGTTGGATCATCGAAATGGATATTAAAATCCCCAAGTAACAAAATGGGCGTGTTTTTAAGACTCAGAATATCACATAAACTAGAAAAATCATTGTGGAACTGAGAATCTGGAATGCGATTTTTGAATTGAACTGAACCAGTTTGGACAAAAATATTGGACCTGCCAGACCAAAAAAGGGACACAGTAGTGAAGCGACCATAAAAATTAAACAAAGCCCCCAAACAATTACAGATTTATTGTAAAAAAATATTAACCAGTATCTATAACAATTCAAAACGATTTCCTGAATAAAACTTACTTGAACATACATACCTAGAGTGAAACAGTATGTTATTTAGAGATAATGTTAATCACAGATTGATAATAATTAATAAATGAAATATATATATTATTATTACTATAAAAACTGTATTGATTAAGTAAAAAAAAAATAGTAACAAAAATTATACTAGAATAAATCTCTACAATATTTTGTGCAACTATATTTTAAAACAACAAAGAACATCAATACAAACGCAATTACACAGTTGTTAGTGAATGGACCACACCTGGAAATCCTATAACTAATAAGTTCTGATATAATTAATAACCAATTTTTCTAAATAATTGATTACAATGTAATAAAATTTTGTGGAATTACAAACACAGTGTATAATTAACAACAATAATTAATCAAAGAGTTGTTATATAATTAATCAAAAAGATTTTATATATTTGATCAAAAAGCTTAGAAAATATTTAATCAAAAAGCCTTTATATAAAGTTGATAGGCAATAAATTAATTACAAAGTTGTCGTGTAATTAATTAAAAGGTTGTTATATAATTAATCAAAAATATTTTATACATTTAATAAAAGATAGGCTGGCACTGCCAGGCAGGATACGCCCACATTTTCGAGAGATGGACAGAGAACAAGCAATACCGAAAGTGATTTTTCCTACATCTTTAAGTCCTGTATTTCATACTGTATTGGGAGCAGCTATTTAGTTGGTCAGTTCCAGTCTGATATTAATGAAATTCGAAACCGACAATGATTATGGTGTGACGGTACACAACCTAGAAATGTGACTTTTCATCAAAATCGGATAAGAATTGTGACCTGTAGAGAGTCCACAACCATGATATACCATATTTTTACACTATTCGCGTACAAACGGCGACCATTTCGTCCGGCAATTTTGGTACGATTTTCACGAAATTAGAACTCGACCTTCCTCATCAAAATATAAATAAAATTGTGACCTATACAGGGTCCACACCCATGATATATCATTTTTTAAACAGTATTCGCATACAAACGGCGGCCATTTTGTCTGTCAATTTTGGTCCGATTTTTTAAATTGGATAATAATTGTGACCTCCAGAGGGACCACGAGCTACAGAAAGGGGGATTTTGCGTATAACCAGGGGCCATAATTCAGGAAGTTACGATCCGATATGCGCAAATATCGAAAAGAACCAAGATCTTTGGGTTATAACCACGAATTTCAAGTTTCATCAAAATCGAATTAAAATTGTGACCTTTACAGGGTCCACAACCTTGATATACCATTTTTTTTACAGTGTTCGCGTACAAACGACGGCCATTTTGTATGGCAATTTTCGTCCGATTTTCCCGAAATTCGAACTCAACCTTCCTTAGGGTGTAACGGTGATATAATCAAACGGTTTTTTAAATCGAATAATAATTGTGACCTCCAGAGGGACCACAGGCTAAAAGGGTGATTTTTCGGACAATCAGGGGCCATAATTCAGGAAATTACATTCCGATAGCCGCAAATATCGAAAGGAACCAAGATCTTTGGGTTACAAACATGCATGTCAAGTTTCATCAAAATCGGTTCAAAATTGTGACCTCTATAGGGTCCACAAGCTAAAAACGTGATTTTTCGTACAATCAGGGGCCATAATCCATGAAGTTTTGATCCGATACATGCCAATATCGAAAGCAGCCGAGATCTTTTGGGGATAAACCTATATTTCAAGTTTCGTCAAAATCGGATAAGAATTGTGACCTGTAGAGAGTCCACAAACAAATTGTGGACGGACGGACAGGGGCGACGACATAATACGTCCACATGAAAATGTGGGCGTATAAAAAGCTCTGAAAATATTTAATCAAAATTTTTTTTATATAATTATTTACAATTACTTTCAAAGTTGATATGCAGTTAATTAATTACAAAGTTGTTGTGTAATTAATAAAAAGGTTGTTATATATTTAATCAAAAAGATTTTATGTATTTAATCAAAAAGTTTTGAAAATATTTAATCAAACAGCTTTTATTTAATTATTTACAAAGTTGTTATATAGTTGTTATATAATTAATTACAAAGTTTTATTATTAATTAATTACAAAATTGTGTAATTAATTGATTACAAAGTTGTATAATTAATTAATTACAAAGTTGTATAATTATTTACAAAGTTGTATAATTATTTACAAAGTTGTATAATTAATCAATTACAAAGTTGTTATATAATTAATTAGTTACAAGAATGTAATATAATTAATTAGTTAAAAGGATGTTATGTAATTAATTATAAGGATGCGATATAATCAATTACCAATAGTTTTATTCTGTTCTGTATCTGAATAGAGATTAAGGCAATCTGATTAAAACACATTATCTTATTTTATAGTTTAAAATTTTGTTTATGGAAGTGCTGTTATATACCAGATCTCTGGTTAATGTGATAACTGCACAGAACTGTAGATATCCTACTAGAAACATCAAAAAAGATTGGTTAATCACGTCTGATGTCATAGGGTCAAAAACCTCTCGTATTACTCCTGACACGACTGCCCCACCCCCACTGCAACTAGTCAGATCTTCATGAAGTAGAGGCCATCAAAGTATATGAAAAACGAAACAAATAATAGATCTGTACTTTAATCAGATTGAGATAACTGAACAGGCATAGCCCATATTCAACTCCTCCCCCTTTATATTAATATAAACAATTGTATAAAACAGTGTTCTAAAACAAAATCAATACAATAAACAAAGATAATCTATATAACCAGATAAACATTAACAAATACAATAACACTTTTATTTTAGTTCAGATACACCATAGTATGTAGTTAAAGTCAAACACAGCCTTTGGTTAGAACAATAAATAAAGGTGAAAAAGGGAGCTTGGTGCAAATTCCTCTTGGGTAAATTTGTAAAACTGAATTCATGCTAAAAATGTACCCAAACTGATTATTTAACATATATCAATCAAAACATATAAAAATATGAAATTTATGATTCAAAACAACAAATAAAAACATGAAATTGATCATCCAAAATAACAAATAAAAACAAGATAGTTAACATCCAAAACAACAAATAAAAACATGAAATTTAACATCCAAAACAAATAAAAACTTTTTAATGTGGATATCTCTTTATTTGAATTGTTGTGATTTCTGGTCTTGTCTATATATTTGTTTTTTTGTAAATTATGTGTGGTGCAGTCCCCCAGCACTTACTATTATACAGTGCATAGAATATTAGCATGAATATTGTACAGAGTTGCTCTAATATTTATCCGGGGTTGCCAGTTACTGATAACCTATTGTAAAGAGTGGATCTAATATAAACTGTAATAACTATTAGTGTGAACATTATATAGAGTGGTTATCATATTCAACCTGAGTTGCCAGTAATTGTAATAATGTCTGAATATTGTATAGTGTGAATCTAATAATCAACAATGGATGCTCGTAACTCCAATAATGGATTTGGCTTCATTGTGATCATCTGTTTTTTAGTGTAAGTGACATCGGGTAATAATTCAAACTTGAATTCCCGAATCAAACTGGCAAGAAGAACTTTCATCTCTAAAAGAGCAAATTTATATCCAATACACATTCTGCTACCAGCTATAAACGGTAAGTAGGAATATGGATAAATACTATTGTCATCCAGGAAGCGTTCTGGTATAAACTTTTCTGGTTCTTCCCAATATTTAGGATTCCTGCAAATAAAATATCAAATAACAATAAGGTATCTTTTTATCGGTCAGCGAATGTTTGTGGTATACACGGTACCTCCGTTTTGCACCCCTTCCTTTCATCCTGCACCACTGATAAAATGTATATGAAATTGTAAATAATGTCAGTGATGTTGCCTTGGCTCCTATGACAACTATCATGTATATCAACATTATAAATAAACAAACGGGTGCTGTCTTGGCACCTAATATGACAACCATCTTACCTGTGTAATGCCCCAACTTGAATGTTTATTACAGTTCCTTTTGGTATGAAGTGTCCATTTATATTATCATCATTTACAGCTTCTCTAAACGTCATAGGTGCAGACGGATATAACCTGCAGAAAAAAATTTACATGTAGTACAAACTCATTGTCCCAGATACCAGTAGGCTTGGTACGCTGAAACCTCGTGCTTCAAGATGTAGGGGCAGTACCTGATTTATCTGTACACTTGGTGGGCTGAAACCTTGGGCATGCTGATATCTAGGATTTACCAATAGTCTGTCTTGATCAGTTGAAATCCAGGGCCTCAAGATATAGGAGTAGTGCCTGGCTTGGCAGGCTGAAATCTAGAGTCTTAAGATATAGGAGGCCTTTCTTACAAGATCTTAAACATGATCTGTCATCAACCTCGACTTTGCTCAATTGTGATTTATACACAAGTGTGAAATAGCTAGGGGCCTTTTTTCATTCTAGAATATTAATAACAGTGAAATGAATGAAATGATCTGAGGATTTTATTTCCTACTTTTCTGCACCAACTGGTTAATGTATGAGAGAATTTTGCCTTGACAGTGGCTTCCACCTACTCCTTTTAGAATTCAAACTGTACACACCAACATCTACCTAGGCCCCTTTTTGGGGCGTCCCATTTGGACTAAATTACACAACCTCTGTGAATAAATGAATAGATAAAAGAGCAAAAACATACCTTAATGTTTCTTTCACTACACAATTTAAGTAAGTCATCTTTTCTACATCTTCAAATGTGATTGGTTGACCTTTAGAGGGTAATAATGATGTCACTTCCTGTCGAAGTTTTGTCTGTATTTCGGGATTTTGAGCCACAGTTAACAAAAACCAACACATACCACTACTAGTAGTCTAATTAAAATATAAAATAATTTTGATACATTTTAACATGACATTGAACGGAAAATAAATAGGGCTCAACCGGTCATTGTCTCAATTTTTAACATCGAAAATTGTAACCTGTAGAGTGTTAACAAACTAAATGTGAATAGACAGATGGGGCCATGACATAAAACAACCATATTTTAATGTGGGCATATAAACAACTGCTTACCTTGAGACTTTAATGTATTTCTAAAGTACTTACCTCATGACCAGCCAACATGAATGTCATAACATGGTCCCTAATCTGTTTATCTGTTAATCCATCATGTGTATCAACATCTCTCGCAAATAACAACATGGTTAATAGATTGGTGCAACGCTCTTCCATATTACCTGTTTATATCAGAAATGAAATGAAATGAGGTTTAACATCTTGTTAACAAAGATGGCCGTACGCAACAAAGTGTGCAATGAGGGAAGTTTTGCAAAGAGGCTCACCTTCTTGTTTCTTTATTTCTTGTTTTTTATTTGTAATGATATCATGTATCAACCCATCACATCGTCTCATATTTTCCTTAAACGATTTATTTTCTTCTGTTGGTAGATTCAGGGCTATAGATGGTACAATGAATCTTAAAAAACTACAAAATGAAAGTAGTGATTGTTGTGAATGTATCAACTCAGATATATTTTGGTAAATAAATCTGATTAATTCAGAAAATGAAATGAAATGGGATTTAATGTCTTTTCTGCACTGACTGGGCTAATGAAGATGGGCATACAAGACTTTAGTTTTGGTGCCTGCATACTTCTGACAAAAAAACTTTGGTCAATTGGATTATATGAAATATTTATAATTGAAAAGGAATGAAATTGGGTTTAACATCCAACTTTTCTGCACCGACTGGGCTAATGAGTATGGTCCTACGTCGAGCAATGTGCTATGAAGGAAATTTGCCCCGGACAGCAATGCTGTGGCTTACCTTTTTTTTTCGAATCACAACTGTGAACTAACCAGGCCATCCATCCTGAACCATTGACAAATGGAAGCACAATGGATATTCTCTGATTTCTCGGCTAACACTGGGATCGAATCCTAGTCCAAACAGTATGTATTGCAAAAAAGTATACCGATACATACCTTGGTTTAAAAGAACTCATGATGGCTGTCAATGATTTGGTCTCAGGTTGTTCAGGATTACACAGAGCTTCTGTTGTATAACCAAATCCACATTCACATATTATATCTAGGGTCTGAATTACAAATAATATTATACCTAAGGTTTAAAATACAAACAATAAATATATATGGAGTCTGAACTACACATTATAATATATCTAGGGTCTAAAAAATAAATATTATATCTGGGGTCTAAAATATAAATATTAGATATAGGATCTAAAATACAAATTGTATTACTGGTATATCTGAAATATAAATAACGATATATGTAGGATCTGAAATAACACATTTAGTGTCTGAATTAATATAAATATTATTATATCTGGGGTCTAAAATGTAATGAATGTAATATCTAAGATTTGAAATATAAATAATATTATATCTAGGATCTGAAATAATATTGCATTTAGGGTCTGAATTAATATAAATAATATTATATCTAGGGTCTAAATTCCCAAAAGTCAGTTAAGAGTGTCAAAATCAACCATCTACATATTGAACAATCAGCTATAAACTTTAAAACATCAGTTAGAAATCTTTGTCTGATTACTGACACAAATCTTTCTATGGAATCCAATATTGGTTCTCTTGTCTATAACCTGTAGTTACAATCTCAGAGAAGATGCTGTGTTAATACTGGTTCATTATTTGGTCATTTTCCGACTTGATTGCTGTATCAGTGTTCTAATTGGTATGACAAATGAACAATCACAATGTTTACAAAGAATTCAAAACAATGCCGATAGCATTTCTTCAGTTTTGATTTTCATCACATTGGCTTCAGATAAATGAGCAGATTGAATTCAAATTGTTTTGTCTGACATAACAATCAGTGAGTGGAACAGTACCTTCATACCTACAAGAGCTTATCACCATTCCTCGTCTAGAAATCGTCGGTCAAATGAAAAATTATTTCTAACGATTCCCAACTACAATTTTTGGCGCAAGATAATTTAAAAACACTGCCGGAATATACTATAACAATCTTTCTATCCACCTCAAAAAATACCCATCCTTATCATCATTTCAAAAAGACTTATTTAGGCATTATGTTTAGCGGTGCCTTATTTTGAGAATGCTATATGAGAATTAGACTTTCTGTTCACTGTCACTGTGTATATAACTATTGTCTCATTGCGCTTTGAGCATGCTTACGGGTGGATTTGGATAAGACAAACTACTGATACATTGCAAATAAATATAAATTCAAGTGAACTGTGATTTCATAGTGTAACTTGTACTCGTTTGGAAACATTTTTATTTCTATGTAATAAAATCAATATTTACAAAACTAGTTGTTTGTTTACATCTAAAAGTGAACAGATCATTCTGTTGCTACCTCTATAAACCAACTGTATTCAAAATGGATCATTTTAAAAAATTTTTTAGATGAAACATACCACATTATGAAGATCATGGTGAACTTTTAATAAATTATCTCCCTTCTCGATTTGTTTTCTCCAGGTATCAATCAACTTCTCAGCATGTCTTTGAAAACTTGGTAACATATCTTAACAAATGAATTTAGTGCATGTAAGAGATAAAATCCTTTAAGCATGTACACTCGACACAAACTTGGTCATTTTGGTACTAACACGGTTCAATTCATCAAAATTATGAAATTCAATAAAGGTTTGAAATATTTCATTAAGAACTCTACCCTGTAAAATTATTTCAAAAGTCTGAATCTAAGTAGGGGAGATATATCAGAAAGTTGCAATGGAAAATCATGGACATGCAGACTGTTAGCAATCAATTGTGGATAGGCATACAGACTGACAGATGACAAATTTCAACCTACACATACATAACAGATAGAAATGAAATGAAATGGGGTTTAACGTCCTACTCTTTTGCACCTAACCTGGGCAAATGGAAGACGGGCATACGCCATACAGTGTGCTATGAGAGAAATTTTTCCCCGGGCAGCAGCGCTACGGCCTACTCTTATATCGAATTCTAACTGCCAAGGGACCTTTTACGTACACTCCAATGTGTACACAGGACCTCGGTTTTTCGTCCCATCCAAGCGACTAGGCAGCTGTCATTGTCAGGCCCTCCTTTTGTATCACTGACAAGGGGAAATCACGCCGGAAAATCAAGATGAACTTTCTCGACCAATGCAGGGATTGAACACCTGACCTCCAGGCTTGCCAAAAAGCGCCTTATCCACTTAGCCACCCTGACCCCCCATAACAGATAGAACTTACTTTTTATGACTGCTATTTTGAAAGCACCAGTACATAATTTTCTCTGAGTAAGATGCTCCTTTCCATTCAGACTAACCAACCCATAGCCTGCTACTCTTATAAATAATCTTGAATAGATAGTGTTTAATACAGATACATAATGAACATAGAAACTGTATTAAATAAACAGATATATAATAAACAGACACATAAAACCAGTCTTTAATAAATATAGAAACAGATACATAGAAACAGTCTTTATAAACAGATACATAATAAACAGATACATAGAAACAGTCTCTAATAAGCAGATACATGTATGTAGAAACAGTTTTTAAAGAATAGATCTTCATGATAATAAACAATAAAAATAGGTTGCCAGGCAACGAAACATACGCCCACACAGCAGCCAAATCGTCCGGGCAGTCAACAAGAATTGTCGCATATTAAGGAATTATCAGAAAATCATTAGAATTTGTTTGGTTTTTATAATCAAACGTTTTTTTTTTAAATCATATAATAATTGTGACCTCCAGAGGCACCACAAGCTAAAAAGGGTGATTTTTTCGTACAATCAGGGGACATAATTCAGGAAGTAATGACACGATGGGCGCAAATATCGAAAGGAACCAAGATCTTTGGGTTTAAAACATACCTGTCAAGTTTCATCAAAATCGATTCAAAATTGTGACCTCTATAGGGTCCACAACCTTGATATAACATATTTTCACACTATTCGCGTACAAACGGCGGCCATTTTGTCCGTCAATTCTAGTCCGGTTTTCATGTAATTCAAACTCTCTCTTCATTACCATGTAACGGTGATATAGTCAAACGTTTTTTTAAATCGGATAATAATTTTGACCTCCAGCAGGGACCACAAGCTAAAAAGGGCGATTTTTCGGACAATCAGGGGCCATAATTCAGGAAGTTACGATCCGATTGGCGCAAATATCGAAAGGAACCAAGATCTTTGGGTTATAAACATGCATTTCAAGTTTCATCCAAATCGGTTCAAAATTGTGTCCTCTACACTGTTCACAACCTTGATTTAACATATTTTCACACTATTCGCGTACAAATGGCGGCCATTTTGTCCGTCAATTTTGGTCCGATTTTCACGAAATTCGAACTCGACCTTCATAACCATAGAACGGTGATATAATCAAACGGTTTTTTAAATCGGATAACAATTTTGACCTCCAGAGGGACCACAAGCTAAAAAGGGCGATTTTTCGGACAATCAGGGGCCATAATTCAGGAAGTTAGGATCCGATTGGCGCAAATATCGAAAGGAACCAAGATCTTTGGGTTATAAACATGTATTTCAAGTTTCATCCAAATCGGTTCAAAATTGTGACCTCTAAACTGTTCACAAGCTAAAAAACGTGATTTTTCGTACAATCAGGGGCCATAACCCATGAAGTTACAGTCCGATACATGCCAATATCGAAAGGAACCGAGATCTTAGGGTGATAAACCTATGTTTTAAGTTTCATTGAAATCGGATAAAAATTGTGACCTGTAGACTGTTCACAAACAATTGTGGACGGACGGACGGACGGACGGACGGACAGGGGCGACGACAATATACGTCCACATGAAAATGTGGGCGTATAAAAAATACCCTATGCCAATTCCATACAGAAAATCTATCTATCAGGAATTCTTATAATGTTCACTTCACATAAACCTAAACATAACCAAAGAAAGAAATATGCTACCAAAACCTTGTTTACAAGGTATTTATTTACAATGAATTCCAGTTATAACCATTCCTAGCTCTCCCTGTGCTCAACAGAAAATATTACAAACTAACATATATCTATACATGTATTGTGATGTATCCTCTGAAAAGCTCTGAAATATCAAACCTTTCCAACTGGCCTGACGTTAGTTTCTACCAATGTAGTTACCATCACCGGACATTTCTGACATTTCCAACCGACCTGACTAATAGACTCTTATTAATCTAGTTCGTATCACTGAGAGATTTAATTAATATATAATAAAAAAAATTTACCCAAAGAGAAAAGTTGGTTTGACGTAGTTTTTACCATTGGTTACCATTATTTGTTTCATGGCGTCAGCATCAGCTACGAATAACCTTTCCTTTCCAAACAGATGATAATAACGTATTATTGACGAGTTCAGATCTGCCATCCATCTGCAATTTAAAGCATTTTTTCAAGCCCTGTTCTGTCTTGTCAGAGAGGGAGTTCAGGAGGCCAGCGAAGCAGGAAGCCCCAGTGTTGGTGGGGAAAGTTCCCCCGTATTTTCTTGATTGGTTTCCCCTTGTCAGTGGTGCAAGACCAATGTCCTGGCAAGAACAATATTAAGTCATCCAATTTATAAGAACCTTTCACGGTTAGCCCAGCTGGAGCAAAACAGTAGGATGTTAACCCACATTTCTTTTCTATTGATTTTTACAGTTAAAAATTCAAATGCTGTCTGTGCAAAATCTCCCTCATAGCATACCCCAACTCCCACAGATAAAGAATATAGATTGTAACAGCTCAAAAAAATGAATTTCAATTTACCTTATGTAAACATCAATGGCCTCGCCTGCGAAGATCTCTTTCATATTTCCAAACAAAAAACTGGCATTAGGTGTAGTTGGAATCTATAAACAAAATAACTGTCCGGTTGAGTAATTTATTGTCAGAAATCAAATTGTCCATCTTGCTTATTTTACCAGAAATGATATGAAATGGGGTTTGCCATCTGCACTAACATGGGCTAATGAAGACAGGCATATGCCATGCTGTGTAGCATGAGGGAAAGTTTGAGCAGGCAGCAACACTATACAGATCCCACAATTTCGGACAGGCAACGCCACTTCTTGTAACGTACAAGCATGCGTTCAAAACCATGCCACTTGACTCAACGACAGACATTGTGATCAAACAGTCACGCGTTATAATCTACCCCCATTCAGATGAATATTTCGCTTGAGTTCATGACTTACCTTGTTTAGAGGTGAGAGATATGGATACAAGAAGAGTTTGTAAAATGCCCATGATAGAACAAATATGGAAGAATATATAAACAAGGAGGATGATGATATCAACCCAAACAACAGAGAGGTCGCCATTCTATTATACACCAATAGTCTTCAACCATATACTTAGATACCTGCATTAAACAAGAGATCAGAAATTCATTAAATTAACTCAATCTGAAACACCTCCTCCTGATGTTGTCTTAAAACTGGTACCTTCACACACTCTTTACTTTTTGGCCATGTTTGATTCGACTCCCATTTCTGTGTCTCAATATTTCATTGTTCTTGCACCACAAGAAGTAAATAACAAGTTGGTAAATGAAAAGACGATTAGTTCTTTCATCTACGAGTGTTTTTTTTAAAAAAATTTCGTTGAATTTCAGTGTTTTGTCGAAAAATATATGTGTGTGGCACTATGATTGTTTCGACTCCCTTTTCTCGTATAGGGAAAATGGGTAAAGTTGATAGATACACGTAGAAGATTTTGTCTTTCTAACTCGTTATAATCTTAAAACGCTCACCCTGAATTTATAGGCTTTAATCTTACATACCTGACCGTAACCCTAACCCTGAATTTATAGGTTTTAATCTTACATATCCGACCATAACCCTGAATTGATAGATTTAAATCTTACATGCCTGACCCTAACCCTATCCCATAAAGGACCTGGGAGAGTGCCTCTGGCTCTCACCACGTACCAGCATTGTGCAATGGATGTGAGTTGTTCAGACTCCCTTGTACTTTGGAATTGTTGTACCTCTATGTTTGATATGACTCTTTTTCATATGACTACTGGGGTAAAATACCCCCGGTTGAATGTAAAAGTGGGGTATTAAAAAAAAAAATTGTGGGGGTTAATATAAAAAAAAGGGGGGATTGTTGTTTTTTTTGGGGGGGGGGGGGGTAAATGTAAAAGTGATGGAATGTAAAGGAGTCAGATCTAACATGATTGCCACTTTTTGATTGGATGTAGTGATTGACAATTTTCAATTTTCGACATGAATAGCTAATTTAATTAAATAATACGTGCAATGAGCAATGGAATAATCTTGTATATTTACAACCTAAATTAATTATTTCTTTTCTTTTCAAAGTGTGTAGTTGAAGACAGTTCCTTGAGTGCGGGATGTTAGAGATGTTAGATCAGAAAAAAGTATTAGAAATTGGTCTATAATAATTATTAATAGGACAACCTGACGGATATGATTATGAATGACTAATTAAGAAGTCGATGATCTATTTGGTATTGACATATATATATATATATATATATATATATATATAACCAGGGCAATAGGCAGACCATAAATACATATATATAGCCATTAAGCAGACCGATGGATTAGGCAGACAAAAACCGGTCTGCCTAATATTTTAACCGATGAATTCTACAAGTTAAAAAGTGAGAAACCACATTTCTATAGTTGGAATGGATTTTAGTTGTCCCTCGCAGTAATTTTAGGCATCTGGATTTTAAAAATACAAAACAATGAAATTTATTTTTTTACCTTAAGTTTTGACCTGAGTATATTTCTTTATCTATTATTATAGGCATTAGGCAGACAGTCTTTGACCCTAAACAGCTTTCTTAAAACATATGAATGTCTATATTTTTTTTTCATTTTTTCATTCAGGAAACGTTGCTTTTAATTTTAAAAACAAATTTGTTTCGTGGTTTTAATTAATTTCGAAAATAATATTTTGTCATTTTTTTACCCTCCAAATTTCGTTTTGATGTGAGCAATCATTATTAATTGAAACATGCACGAGTATATGACGTCAACGTCTCGATGACGTCAATGTTTCGATGACGTAAACGGCAGGTGTCAACTCGGAAACTTTCGGAGATTTTGGTCTTTTTTTTTGGCTTGTGAAAAATGGCAGCGTATCTTCCATATGGAAAACGGATGGTAAGTAAAATTATTATTTCGAATACCGAAAGAATTTTAAGTAAATAAACTAAATCAAATGAGTATGATTGAGTATGGATTAGTCTTGTGTGGGGTTTATTTTGGCCAGGACGACGTGGGGCTCACTTTAATACTATGAATGATCATAATCATAATTTACATTCGGCCTAGCCTGTGGAATTTTTACAGGCCTAGCTATCTCGAATAGGCCTACAGTAGTCTACAGTTTCCATTTCGAGGCACCACAACTTCATATGTATAATCAAAACCAATAATGGCCTTTCCATTCAAGCAAGTTCAGAAATGGTCGTCACGCAGGGTTCGGTGCTAAGCCCTACACTGTCACTTTTCATTATATAATTTATGTCTCTAAGCTACAAAATCGGGTATACTTTTGATAAATCTAACAAGCAATCAGGTAGGCTTTCATCGTTGGCATATGTAGGCTCTGCATCTAGCGTAGGCCTATATGGTATTCCTTTTGTTGTGGCATATCATTTTGTTTTTCTGTCTTTACTTGAATCAAATTTAGATTTGATCCATGAATTATTTTTTTTAAAGACACAGAGATCGACAATGAAAAATAAAAATGAGGAGGCTTTATTTTGGATAAGAAATGGGATTGATCAGGATGGGTTCGAAGTCCCACCTGTTAGTAGAAGAGGTAGGTGTCCTTTCTAATAATACTAATAGTAATATAGTCAATATGATTCTATATACAGCTATGAAATATAATTTGAATGTGTAAATTCTTAATGCATTCTGAAGACTTAATTAGATTACTTTGTAATTCTTTGACTAGGAATATCCGGTGTGTATAAAAACAAATTTATGGCTGGAGAGTTTTTGCTAGAAATTGTTGGCAGTCGACTGAACAGTTATTCTAAGCGGGTTGAAACTAAAAATGTCATGTCCTTCAATTTCGATGGTAAAAAATATGTGTGAGTATAAACATTATTAATATCAATTATTACTAATTACTAGCCTATTGATTTGAAAAATGTTACTTAATTAACTTAAGCACTTTAAAAATAAAGTATTCGATAGGCTTATTAAAAAAACAGAGTATTACGTTAGAGACCATAACGGTAGACATAAGTTTCTAAAATAGAAAATTTGTCAAGTTGCTGAATACAGTACCCAGTATTGAGAAGTTTAAGATCATAATCATAATTTCTAATTGGCAGGCAATCTAATTGGCAGACACTTCACACTTCTATGAATTAGTGTGAACCAGATTTCCATATTTTGTGTGGAATTAGCTGTTATAAACAAAAAGATGTATGTAAATTGAATTAGAACTTTATGAGTATAATGCGCTCTGTATCATAAAGCCTGCCATTGAGTTAACTGGCGTGGTTTCGAGTTCCCGGTTGTACGTGACAAGGAGTACACAGAGAGAAAAAAGTGGGTCAGTTGACTCATTTGGAGTATCCATAAAACGACTCAGTTTTCGTTGACTACCTTGGGACTAACTTGGAACTTACTTGGGACTTAAATAATGAGTCAAAAGACTCATTTTTGTGACCCACCAAAAAATCCATAAAACGACTCGTTAAGTGAGTCAAGTGACTCGTCACGTAAAGTGAGTTCTTCGACTACTTTAGTGACTAGTAAAGTGAATCAATGCAAATATATTTGAGTCACATAATTAGTCTTACACAACGAGTCAAATGACTCCACACTGGCTGGAATCCTAATTAATTAGGATTTAATTCGCCTTTTTAAAATGATTTTTTGGTTGGCATTGCACAAAGTTGACGAAAAATATCTGTAAAAACGAATACGAAGATGTTATTTTTTTTCAATTAGATTACTTGTGTATGCTTAGTTTTCCAACAACCTTATGCCTGATGTATTAACCTCCACATTTGCAGTATATGATTCCGCGTTCGTCTTTTTTTGTTTTTGTTTTTGCCGAATAACATAATATAAAGTTCTGTTTCAATTAGTGCACCGTTTCTCCCGATGTGATCATCTCAATAAGGAAACGATGTTAAAATAAAAACTTAAAAATACATTATGCCAGATTATAAACAGCTGACAGTTCTAACTATATAATTGTTAAAAACTAAATACATAATATAAAGAGATTTTGCTGAAAATTTCAGTCAAATTGATCAACTTTGAACCGAGATTTTAGCGACAGAATTTTCGGCATAGCCTTGATCATCATTACTAAAGTAGGTTCGATAAAAACACAGTCTCGATTATCCATTTCATGATTAAATCATGAATGAAAGTTGAGCAAAAAATCGGTTCCTAATCCAGTAAATATCACAGGCTAGTGATAAGTTCATTATTGTCCAATTAATAATTTAGATAATATTTCAGGCCTAAAGAAAGGTCTGCAACAGGCAGTTTTAGCTCTTGCATAACGTATGTTTAATTTAAAAATAAAGCACTCCATATAAGTTATACATATTTTATTCTATTGTCTAAAAGTAAAAGCTAAGTGGATAAGGCGCTGGTCCGCTAGCCTGGAGGTCGGGTGTTCGATCCCTGCATTGGCCGAGAAAGTTCATCTCGATTTTCCGGGGTGATTTCCCCTTGTCAGTGATGCAGAAGGAGGGCCTGACAAGGACAGCTGCCTAGTCGTTCGGATGGGACGGAAAACCGAGGTCCCGTGTACACATTGGAGTGCACGTAAAAGATCCCTTGGCAGTTGGAATTCGATATAAGAGTAGGCCGTAGCGCCGCTGCCCGGGCAAAATTTCCCTCATAGCACACTGTATGGCGTATGTCCGTCTTCCATTAGCACAGGTTAGGTGCAAAAGAGTAGGACGTTAAACCCCATTTCAATGCATTTCATTTCTAAAAGTAAAAGTGGTTGTCATGCAATATACGGGCACAATTGGCGGGTGGAGAACAATGAAAATAAGAAAGCGCTTTCACCCATTTGCCTAATGCTTCTCATGAAATTCACTGTTACATCTAAGGGAGATACTCCAGAACGTAACACTAAATATAGATATGGTTCTTACCTCGTGATCTGAATGCTACTCACAAAATATGAAAGAAATCCGTTAAATGTTGTAGCCTCTATCGCGACCCGTTGTTTCAAACCAATTTTGATAACCATAATATAGATAAAGGAAGAGCCCCTTTTAGGCAAAGAGAGTATAACTCTGTAACTGAAGGTCTGATGCACAAAAAACCCAAACTCATATTAATATGCGCCCACATTTTCATGTGGACGTATTATGCCGTCGCCCCTGTCCGTCCACAATTTGTTGGTGGACTCTTTGTCCACAATATTATTTGTTTGTGGACTCTTTACAGGTCACAATTCTCATCCGATTTTGACGAAACTTGAAATATAGATTTATCCCCGTAATATCTCGACTGCTTTCGATATTGGCATGTATCGGATTGAAACTTCATGGATTATGGCCCCTGATTGTACGAAAAATCACAATTTTGAACCGATTTTGATGAAACGTGACACGTATGTTAATAACCCAAAGATCTTGGTTCCTGTCGATATTTGCGCCCACCAGATAGTAACTTCCTGAATTATGGTCCCTGATTTCTCCAAAAAATAGCCCTTTTTAGCTTGTATAGTCCCTCTAGAGGTCAAAATTAAAAACCGTTTGATTATATCCCTGTTACATGGTAATGATGGTTGAGTTAAATCCATGATATTAAATGCTTCGTATAGTAAATGTTAGCATGGGTAGAACTACAAATTCTAATGATTTTCTGATAATTATTTAATGAGTTGTTACTCTTAATCAGACTTTATTGAATTATAAATGTTTCATTAACGACAATATAGAAAAAATATGCGACAAATTATTACCCGATTTAGAAAAAAACGTTTGATTATATCACCGTTACACTGTAATGAATTTTGAGTTCGAATTTCGTGACCCTATAGAGGTCACAATTTTAATTCGATTTTGATGAAACATGAAATACATGTTTATAACCTAAAGATCTTGGTTTCTTTGTGGACCCTATAGAGGTCACAATTTTAATTCGATTTTGATGAAACTTGAAATACGTGTAATTATAACCTAAAGATCTTTGGCATATAAAGTTACGTTGGGGCTTATTAGTGGATGAATTTGAAAATAGTACACATCAGACTGCATCTTTTAGCGGTTCCAAATATTGTGCAAATTATTTTATCGATATTTATGATTAAATAAAATATTAGGATTTCAAAATCTTTGATACAGCAGAATATTCAATGAAATAATGTTTGCATAATGATTTCTTCAGTTAAATGGAATAGTGAGGAAACAAGTCTACTGACTATTTTAGTACAACAGTATACAGCACTGAAAACAGCAATAAAGGTTCTTTGCCCAGTAAGTTATATACTTGTTTTCTAAATGATTGAATCAGTTGAACTCGATCGTTCTAGTATAGTTAATGCAATACTAATGGCAGTTGATTTAAGACAAGCATATTAATTAACGGAGTTGTTAGAGACTCACACGTTATCGGCGATGGTACAAAAGTGTTTAACATAATGAATGTATTAAATTGGGGCTTTTGTGTCCTTAACACTTTAATATTTCTCAGTTCAATTGGATCAGGACTAATATATTGTGCAATTTTATTTCGTCGGTCTCCCCATAAATTTTAAAACACCATTGGAATATTGTATCGTACTTAATGAGAATTACATCATTTATATTCACAATACGTTATTTGAGTATACACCGATAATACACAGTTGACTGGGAAATATTGATGTCATTATCAAAATATTTAAACATTGTATATTTGGATGGCTTATATGGACATAATATTATGTTTTATTACTAAGTGGAATACTGATGTATGGGTTGCAGTGGATATTTGAAAACACTTTCTTTAGTAGTTATTTGGGTAATGCTCTATTAGACCTTTAGATAAATCAGAATTATTTCTTTCTTTCAGGTAAGAAGGAAATAAGAAAGTTTTTGAGTGAAAACAAACAATTTTTAAGTGCGGTAAAGTGCCTATATATCAGCAGCCGATGCTTACAAAAAAACACGAGTAAAACTATTCAATGTACGAAAAACATACCGAATGAAAGCATCCAAAGTCCTTAAAAAAATGTCTCGGTAAAGAGATGACAGCTGTCGCTATAAGGGAATAGTCTATTCTCAAGAAATTTACTGTATGAATGTATATAAAATGAACTATATTCAATGTTTAAAATATTATTATGATTTGCAATCTGTTATGTTTCGTAAAAACGCCAGCAGTCCAAATTGAATTGCAAACGTTTGTTCTTTGTTAGTTCATTCTACACGATTTTATTGTCCCGCCCCTTTCGAAGAAAGCAGGGGACTATTAAAATGGGTTCGTCTGCCTGTCTGTCTGTCTGTCACAATAATGTTCAAACTTGGTCCAGGTCAATTCCTTGATGGAGTTCGGAGATGAACATTTTCTGTTTAGGGCAAGCAGAAATAAGCAATTTGAATGGTTGATTCTTTATTTTGGGATTTCGGCGGGGAACATCAACCTCGCTGTTGGCTTCTTATAATTATTTTGTCGTTTGTGAATCGGCCCTCTTTATATCCCCACATTTTCATGAGGACGTATATTGTCGCCGTCCCTGCCTGATTGTACAAAAAATCACGTTTATAGCGTGGGGTCCCTCTAGAGGTCATGATTATTGTCCTATTTAAAACAACGCCCAAATATATTACCGTTACACCGTAATGTCAGTTGATTTCGAATTTCGAGAAAATCGAACTAAAATTGACGGGAAAAAAGCGGTTCCTAGTACACAAATAGTGTAAAAAAGATATGGTATATTAAGGTTGTGGACCCTCTATAGGCCACAATTTTGACCCGATTTTTCTTTACATCACAAAGATCTTGGTCCCTTTTGATGATCGCGCATATCCGAATGTAACTTCCTTGATTATGTAATTTTTAGCTTGTGGATTCTCTGGAGGTCACAATTTTTTCCCCTTATTTTAAAAAACATTTAAATATATCGCCATTCCACCATAATGAAGGAGAAAATTGAATTTCGGGAAAATCAAAATGGAACTATCCAACAAAATGGACGTTCTTTTTACGTAAATTGTGTAAAAGTATATACTGTGAAGGTTGTGGACCCTCGAGAGGTCACAGTTTTTATCCGATTTTGATGAAATTTAAAATATATCTTTATATTCCAAAGATCTCAACCCCTTTTGATATTTGCCCATTTCAGGCCATGACTTTCTGGATTATGGCCTCTGATTGTACGGGAAATCGCTTTTGTTTTTAGTTTGCTCTCTATTCAACCGCTGGTTGAATACACCCGTGCAATTGAAATGGAAGAAAATTAAATTTTGATTCGTGTTTAATTATTATTATGGATAATACTGAGTTTATGCTTAGCTCTAAATTTCTCAAACATATATTAAGACTAAATGATTGATTTATAAAAACCTTTATTTTTGTTGTACATTGTCATGTGCCACAGGTCATATATTTGGGTTGTTGGCATTCGTTTCAAACACTTAAATAAATTTTATGTGTTTAAGTATAATGTTGTTTCTGAAATTTATTGTTGCTGCAAACAAGATTAAGTGTGTGTGCATCAAACAACTCTGATCAGTACCATCTATTAGCTTAGACCTAACCTGTGTAACAAAACGCTCCTGTGACTATACTCTTTGGCTCATAGTTCTTGGAACTCAGTATCACTTCATATGACAGAATCAACGTATATATTGTATTTTGAAAACAACATTGAAAGTCCGCCTCTTTATGTAAGTCTAGCAATGTTTCCTTATCCACATTCCATATAATTGCTTCTTCATAGACATGTTGTCCTACCTAATGATCATGTTATAGACACCCGTATACAATGTCTTAAGCTCAAGACCTTTAAACAATTTAAAATACAGACACTATCTCACACGTGAATCTTATATTGCACCTAGTATAACGAATGTACAATTGACAAGGTGCTCTTAAATTATTTGAAATAATGGTACGCCAACATGAATGAGTGAAGTCACGTCTGTGTTTTAAGTATAAATACTAGCCTGTCCTGTGGCTATTTAGTCTGCCTAATGGCTATCTATATGCATGTGTCTGCCTAATGGTCATTTATATGTACCTCTCTGCCTAATGACTATATTACGTGTCTGCCTTATGGCTATATATATGTACGTGTCTGCCTAATGACTATTTTTACGTACGTGTCTGCCTAATGGCTATATATATGTACGTGTCTGCCTAATGACTATTCTTATGTACGTGTCTGCCTAATGGCTATATATATGTACGTGTCTGCCTAATGGCTATATATGTGTACGTGTCTGCCTAATGGCTATATATGTGTACGTGTCTGCCTAATGGCTATATATATGTACGTGTCTGCCTAATGGCTATATATATGTACGTGTCTGCCTAATGACTATATATATGTACGTGTCTGCCTAATGACTGTTATATATTAACAAATATTAGGCAGACCACAAAAAATGTATATTTTATATTTTTGAGAATTTTTTTATTTCAAATTTTGGAAATCAATTAGACGGTCACAAAGGTGTCATTTTTAAAATTTTTATCTTCAAAAAGTAATAAGTTTGGATTTTCATAAATGTCCACCTAATGCCCAAAATATAATATGGTCTGCCTAATGCCATAATCATATATATACAGGGCTCGAAATTCGTTTTTTCGATCGAAGGCCAACATTGGCCTACGATAGGCCAAAGTGCAACCTTGATCGTAGGCCAAAAATTAAAAATCCAAGGCCAAGTCATAAATTATTATATTATCAGCTCAATATGTAATATTACGTTATAAATCTGTTTATTGTAGAGCTTTTTTCTCGTTCAAATGTTTGTTACAGGTTGTTATTTATTATTTTTACAAAAGTAATGCATCCTTACAGTTTAGGGGGAGGGGAATAAAACTCTTATCGTACCGTTTTTAGTACGATTTTTTATTCTAAAAAATATTTTTAAAAAATCAGCATTTTTATTAGGAGTTGAAAGTATTACTATATCATCGGTAGAGCTTCGTAAAATATCAATACAAATCGATAGTATTGATAAGATATGCCAAAAAGCACTATCGAGTATCGTTCTCTTCGTCTATTTTTCGTGCGTGTGTCGAGGACTGAGCTAGGAGTCGACTCGATGTTTTCCGTGACTTAATCCTTCGTAAATATAATAATACAATAGCCTACATCGGTCACTTTATATTCCAAAGTCTCAATCCAATCTCAATGAACAATTTATGATAACAAGCTCTTTAGCCTTACTCTAGACAATTCATTTTTCCATAGTTTTTGCACGAGAATCGACAACGAATTATCCGCCATGTTGGTATTTGTCGCGCTCACGTACGCAATGTTTTGAATCGACTTGTGTTCATTTCATTTTGGTTCCTCCACATACATCGGCCTATCAACGGTTTTTCGTCATTCAGAACCACGGCTACATTATTTAAAAATTAAGTACAATTTATACGTAATATGAGACGGATTATTATTAACTAGACGAACGAAAAAACAACTATCGCAAAACATCGTATGGTTTTGACTTTTAAACACGCAATCCAGTCTTGATTACGACCGTGAAAATAAGATTGTTTCGATATTATCAATCGACACTTCATTTCCGATTATCATTATCGATAGTAAGAATAACTATCGATACCCAACTCTAATCAGCGGTCATACATGGCCGTGGATAATTGAAAATCGGCCGCGAATCTGCGGCCAAATTCTAAAATTCGGAGGCCATGGCCGCCGTGGCCTCCGGCAGTGTCGAGCCCTGTATATATATATATATATATATATATATATATATGACAGTGGAACTATGGTCTATTTATTAGAAATTACTTCGAACTATCCACACAATTTGCTAAAATACCTCGATTACCTTCTTCAATGTAAAAAAACCTCAATATTGTCAATACAAAAGTCAAATGGCTTCAAAACGGTCTACTTTCCATTTACAACCTGTCATACACATACAGCCTTATACGCCTCACATTTGAAGAGTAATTATAGGGGAGTAACTACACAATGTATGTAAATGTCTATAGGATACAGACCACACTGTATAAAAGAGTTTGGTTGGACTTTTAGCTATTTTTATTTTTATTGTGACGCCAAATTTGAATTTTAATTAAAAAAATTGTGAAAATTGTCTGCTCTTATATACAAAAGTGCTGATACTGACAATGTTACACATTTATACTCTGGTAAACCCTAGTTCTGTCTTGGGTAAAATTACCTTCAACTCCATTCATTTTGACATATATGTTAACAGATGGAACCCTAAATCTAGATGGGATTTAACATCCAATCGACACAAACTAAGTCATTTTGAGACCAATATATAATACATTGTACAATTTTCAATAATTCTTTAGCTGTGGGTGAAAACCAGAGGACCTGAAGAAAGCCCATAGGAGGTGAAACAGACAACCTTACTCCTTGGGATAAAAACTACAACACTATGAACACAGAACAACAGAATACTAATTTACAAAAATATGTTTTCTATTTATTAAATACTAGCAGGATACTCGGCTTCGTGTGGGACGTAAATTAGTCAGGGTCCAAATTCCCCAATGGGCCCAACTTCAATGACCTAAAATGTTCACACGGTCATGCTGGTTAAGTTGATACCACATATGGGTGGTTGGAGCATGGCGAAGAAGGATGATTTAATTTGTGAACACACATATATACATGTACATACACACAGACATCTTTAATTTTAATTATATATATGAGTTATTGTTTCTTTCCATATTGTATTATGATTGGTTTTCCGTATAGCTGATATCCATTCACCAGTTCGAGTGCCTTTTTTGAAATAGTTTCATCTACAAAAAAAAAAAAAATGCCAAAGTTATATATTAAACTATATACTTTTTTATCAAACCAAAAATATAGGAGCTTGTCTGATCTGCCTTATGTTCCCACCTAAGTCATCCATGCTAATATTTAAATCACTGTCAACAAATGCCACCAATGTAAGTTTAAAAAAAAATCTACTCAAGATGCATTTGAATTATATGGGGTCTTTTAAAATAAATATTACAGATTATCAAAAAAAGCCCCCAAAATTTCAATAATAGCTCGTATGTATTACATTCACAAGCTTTCAAAGTTAAAATGTGATCCAAAATTGAAATTCAGAAAACAGGTTTGAAACTTCCGAGGCGATGAACAATCTCACCAACTTTTACAAAATTCACCATCTTAAATGTCAAACTTGTAATGCAAAGAAAACTGTAAAATTCATTGGAAATTTATGATCCAAAATTGTTGAATTTGATAGGGACCTACTCGTATTATTATTATTATTAAAGCATATTTATAGTGCACCCTTTCATATAACATGTTCAGGGGCACTTTACAAAGTGACAATGTAATCATAAATAAACAACAAGATGTTAATGATTGCATACAGAGTCAGTTAAAAGTATGATTAATGCCTTAATGAGCTTTAAAATACACCAGGTATTGTTGCACATACATGGTTGCTCAGTGAGGTTCTATGTTGGATCCTGATGTTGACGGTGAAAGTTTTATCATGATTTTCTCGTTCCCCTTTAAAATTGACAGGTACAGGCATAACGTATACTGATGGGTTGAAAAAGTAAGATCGTGTGCATGTAAAAGAACCTTTGACAGTTGGAATTTAAAATAAAGAGTGGGCTGTAGACACTAGAACCACTGCCTTGGCAAAATTTCATTCCATTTACCATGTAGCGTATGCTGACCACGTGACTGGCTGGGCCCCATGTAATAATGTGCTTACACAATGTCTTACCAGGAAATGTGATGAAAGCCTGCCCCCTCATTCTGCCTGACATCAATTTATAAACAATAATTGGTTCATCTTTCTGCTGGAAACGTCCAAATAAGGCAATAAGATCTTCTTGTGTTACGTTACTATGGAGATTTTTAAGATATAAAACCTGCAATGAAAGAGCATACATATCACTGGGAGCAATGTAAAACATTGGTCAGCACAAATTCAAAGCTTGTCAGGCAGCATTCCTCTGGTGGCTGTCATTATTTCCAGCACAAATTTCTGTTTTGTTAGTGTTTTTATTGATGTTAATAATAGGAAGATTGAAATACCAAGTATTTGTTCGTTAAAACCTGTCATTTTGTCAACAACATAGAGAGAGATTTAACCACCACTCATTGCACAAACTAGACATATTTGGACTAACAGATGATTAATTCTTAATTCAATAATTCATAGTGGGGGGAAACCAGAGGACCCAAAGTAAACAAAAAGGGTTGGACAGACGACCCCACTCCTTGACTCAATAACAGACAGCATTATACCATTCGGCCCGCCACCTAATCCCCCCCCCCTTATAATAACTTTAACATACTCACATTGTTTATTTCACCTGGAGTATAATTTTCAAACTTGGATATTTGAATAATATTGTCTACACTGAGTCTATTGCTTATAATACACTGTTCTGGTATAGGTTTAACATTGTAACAAATCTCTTTACGTCCTTGCTGTTCTGGTACTGGTTTTGGAAGAGGACCAATGAAAACATCTGACACATCATCCCCACTTTCGGAGCTAAATTTTTCATCACACAAAATATTTGGGCTTTCTTTTTCACTGTTATACTGATGTAATTGAATTGAATTATTTTGGTCTGAATCTAAAGTTTGATTAACATGCAAATTGTCAACTTTTGATTTTCTTCTTAAGCGTTTTCGTTCCTTTCTTTTCTCACGAATTTGGTCTTTTATTTTAGAGTCTATATCTGTCATTAGATCAGGCACCATACTTAAAGGGTTACTTTTCTCATATTCTTTCTGCTTGAGCAGAATGTTACTTAATTTTTGTCCGTCTGGATTGGTGGAACTTATTGCCCGTTCCAGGTCTATTTCATGACGAGTAACACAGCGGACATCTGCGAAATTATCAGACGTTTTATAAGCAGACGTTTTCTGGTTTATTTTTTTGTTTATTGCGTCCAGTCTCTCCTTCTCTACTTGTGGATTTACACTGAAACTTGATACCGTTGTTTTCTGTAATATTAAGAAGTAAAATGAAATGGGGTTTAACATCCTCCTGTTCTGCTCTAGGGTTTAACATCCTCCTGTTCTGCTCCAGGTTATCGATCCAACATCGTATTTACTGAGCCACCACGGCACATGTAACAATAACAAATATATTTGGTAGTTTCTCAAGACTGTCCAAGGATTACAATAACCTCGAAACATAAGGCAGCCCGTTCAGGAATTTGCTCGAGGTGGGGGGTTACGAGAGAAAATTATGAAATCAGGCCCCGAGTTCACAAAGCATTCTCAGACTTAAGTCAAGAAGTCACTCAAAATTGTTTGCCTTATTGTAACTAAAATATAGCCCTTAATACAAGTTTTGTTGTTTTACTGTATCAAATACCCTAGTAAGAAACTATGTGCAAAGTTTTGTGTTTCTTGATCAAAGATATTTCTTATAAACAGTGATTGAATGTTGAGTAAATTCTCAACTTAAGTCTGAGAATGCTTTGTGAACTTGCGGCCAGCTGCTCTAGCTGAGACAATATTGCTGCTCATTAACATGAAAACATGTATAGGATCAGAGGCTGAAACTGTGGTAATGCTTGCACATTTTTGAGTTCAACATTATTTTGATGAATGTACGTAGGATGAACAAAATATAACATGCATGTGTCTGCTTCCCATCTTCATTAGTCCCACCAGTTGAGAATAGTATGCAGTTAAATGGAAACCCCATTTTGTTTTTTTAATAATTCAGATTTGTTATCAAACTTGGGATCGGACCAGCCAGCTCATAAAATTGGGGGGGGGGCTACGGAATGTTTTGGAGGGGCTGAGGGTGTGGCCGGCTAAAAACACTCCTAAGAAATCACTATTTTTGGCAAAATATTGGGGGGGGGGCTAATTAGATTTTTTGGGGGACCAATTAACTCCTTGACTGTTCTATTAACCTGAATTCGTGAATTTGCATTTCAATGACCCATGGTACACACTCTCATTTTATTGTGGTAAAATTGTGTTTAAAGTAAATTATAGGATTTCAACATGTGTCAGAGGAATAACTCACTGTTTCTTTAACATTTGCATCATATTTCAGCTGAAGTTTCATTTCTTCCTTTGTCAAACCAAAATGTCCAAGTTCTTCTACTCGTGCATCGGTTTCACTTAGTTGTTGATATTCTGATAGATTAACAATTCCTGCAAGTGATTCCACCAATGGTTTGAAGGCGCTGGTTCCTGAAAATTCTCGGTGTTGAGCAAACTGTCTGAAAGGGAAATAAACAATATTATTAATCTCAGATGTTGTTTGGGTTGAATGTCCTCTGATGGTCACTCCACCTGGATCAAAAGAAACACAAGCTCTGGGCCAGTGATGGACTTCAGACTAAACTAGCTATCCTCAGTTTTCTGTCAGTTTAATCAAAATTCCTGTGTCATTAATTAATGCTCAACTACCACAGACTTCCAGTCAATTGAGATAACTGAATTATTGAGGTAATCAAAATGGTCAATGTCATAGCCCGACAATTAAGCATAGGCAGCTGCATTTTAGCCTAATCTCCAGAACTTTGGTTCTGCACCATTTGCACATTGATGCCATGCTGGAAAATCTTGAGGAACTTTCATGACCGACACTTTGATCTCGAATCTTGTGAGTCAGCATCTTACTCACACAGTCAATGTGGTTTCGTGAAACAGTGGCCTAAGAACTTTTGAACTTTGAACTCACTGATGTAAAGATATGTTGGTGTTTAGTTGTTTCTTGGCCAAAGTTTGTAAATGTCTTTGTCCTTCTGTTTCTATATCTTCATCAGGCCCATCATCTACACGTCTCTTCCTTGCACTGAACACTGGCACCATCTTCGTTATATCCCCAGAATCATAGCGACGTGGATTACCACTGCAATAAGATAAATAAAAGAAATTATATGACATGTCAAATATGAAAGTAAGAGTCTGCCCCTGTGACTTAGTGAGTAAGACGTTGGTTATTAACATAGACATGTCACTGTGTTTGATCCTAGATCCTAGTATGCAGGATATAGGCTATCATGTATGGAGCAGATCAGAAGTAGGCTGTTTTTCAAAATTCACAACACACTGTATTACAGTGTATTACATGCAGGCCTATATAGGGCCTTTATGCTGATGGATGCAGGATACATATTGTATGGAGCAGATCATAAGAACTTATAGAGGCTGTTTTGCAGGTTATTTCATTTCATTTCTAATTCTCTCTTCTTTTTTCTTCTTTTCTTCTCTTCCTCTGCGCCGTCACTAAATCAATAATTTATTTTCCACGTAAATTAATTCATATATTTGAAAGTAGTATTAGTTGGGGGTGGGGGGGTATCAAGGAATAATAATAATGTATAGTGGAGGGGAGACAACTCCAATTTTCAGATACGAAACTATGACCTTGACAGCTTTGTAAAGAAACAGCTTTCTTTTCAGAACACGATTTACTTTTTCGGCGTGTCGGCAGATCATCTTTCGGTCAAAAATGTCTACATTTTGGAGACAAGTAGGAATGAAGTACGTATAATAATTCACAAGTTTAGATTCAGTTTGTCTATATCACTTCTCTCAGATCTCTTTATATAGTTTGAAGTGTCCGACTCCTCGATTCCTCGCTGTCCTTCACTCCTTCAACTTCATGGCAAAATCATGGGCTTGTTGGGTTGTACTTTTATTTCTTCCTATTTAATCTGCTCATTCTTGTCAGTGTGTCCCATGAATATGAATGTAATGGCTGAGATTATCTGTTAAGATGGCAGATCACAAGAGAGAGAAATGAGATTTAACGTCAACTCGACACAAACTAGGTCATTTTAAGAGGCATCCGAAGGTCCCGCCGGAGAATAGTAAATAAAGGGAAGACCTTCCCACTAAACCTAATCCATGGCTTATGGCCGAAAATGGAAAGATTGCAAAATCATATTCTAACAACAGGTAGCAGCTTCGGCTCTCCTATTTCTAGTCTGCGATATCACATTAGTGGAAGCGGACGTTAAACATACCATTCCAGTTCCAGTCCCGGAGAAAGCTAACGGCAACATGTTAAATGTTCAAATGTTGTGAGGTTGGACAGGTCACGTCATACTCATTCATAGTCATAAGTTCATAACCATATATAATAAAGGCAAGGTTGAAGGTATGAAACCACACCATTTGATTGACAGACCTAATGACCCAACGCGTATGCATTAAACCAATGGGCCACCCATCGGACACGGTTGACAACAACAAATGCACGAGATGAAACTGATTGAAACTCGGAATGCTTGTTGAATGGTCTTTGAATAATATCAGGTTGTTCATTGTTAAAGGACTTCTAGTCGATATGATGTCACCATGAGTTCCAAGATGGCTGGTTTCTGGTTTACTGTATGGGCCTAATTGTCAACATCCATTTGTACTTGTGCAGGGATCGAATTTGACGGACGCAAACACGCAAAATGCGTGTTGATTTTGTAGACTGCGTGTTACAAAATATTTCACACGAAAAAAAATGCGTGTAACATTTTTTCGCTTATTGGAAATTGTTACTGAATAAGATGATTTCTTTTACGTAAAATTAAGACCATAATTATGACCAAAAACGGAAATTCTACTATTATTTTCCTTCCTAGCAAAATGTAAATAATTCGATGTCTATGTTCGGCGTATTGTGACATCTACGCATGCGTTACGCATTCAGAATTCTTCGTCGAACATTCGGGATTCTTTTGTTTTTCCCGAACTGATCGTTTTTATTGTGGTAAAAATCTTATATTTCATCAGCTAAGAGGTTACCCTATTCGATAAAAACATTACACAAATATCACAATTGTCAATTGACCTCTTTTAGTGTTCGACTATCTGTCCTTTCATTATTGTCGTTATCTTCCATCAAACAAATTCCGACATCGGTCAAAAATAAACGTTATTCATTCATCATTATGCCGAATGACTTTCACGCGACACAAAAAAATATATATCGCAGTTTTGATTTTTCTGGGAGATATTTAAGATAAGTATTGAAAAGTTGTTTTCCTTTTGATGAATAAAAATTGTTAGAAACTTCTTAGTTTGCATTCCACGAAGTTTGCAAATGCCGATTCGGAGCTCTTGTTTATGTCACGTGACTTATCGCTCACTTTTCCACCCGTTAGCATTATCCCTGTTTCTGTTCAATTTCTATACATCTTGACAATCTGTTTATACCGATACTTTGATTTTCCAAAGGATCATTCATTTTCAGATTGAAATAAATTCTAATAAAGCAGAAATATACATGATGCTAAACTTGCCAACTATTGAGAAGTCCGATAGACTGATTTACTGATTATCATCCACCGTCGGACGTATCATGCATAGCGGTCCGTGATCTGATAAATCGCTATTTGTATTTGACTAAATCAAAGGACACTTTTTGACGCAGGACTTTAATTAACTATCCTTGTATTAAATAATGCATCTTAAAAAGTATAGGCTTGATTGAGAAAAAAAGTCCAAGGGTAGCTATAAAAATAAATATGCACGGCCGAAAGAACACAAACTTTTTTTAAAATGTTTTTCTTGTGCCTCCATCATAAGTATTTTTGATTTAAATTGAATAATAATCATTAATATTTTGCTATTAGCTTTTTAATGAAATTGTAAGGAACATGTGTACACTCCAATGTATAACGTAACTTGTAGTTTGTACATAATCCAAAGATAATAAAAATATTTTCATTAAAGAAAAAATTGCCCCTTGAATTTCTTCGGAATCCTATTTTTGCTTGTACATTTGAAATCAACAAGCAAAATTTTGCTTGTACGTTTTCAAGTAAAGTTCAATCCCTGACTTGTGGTACACGACGATTATGACTTACAGATCAGACTGACCATTCTGAATAGTTCACATATTATATTAATATATTATCATGCTTACATTCGTATCTCTTGTGGCATATAGCATATCATGGTTCATGCTGGAATTACACAATGATTTCTTTGGGTTGTATTACCATTACAGGCCCGGATCCATTCACCCTTTTTGATTTGTTTATTTGTGGTTTCTGGGCGTGATGTCTTGTCCGTTTTGGGGGGTTTTTGTTTAAATTATGTGTGGTGGAGTGCTCCTGCACTAACTATTGGTACCCCCCCCCCCCTCAACAAGAGGTTAGACTTAAGACAGGCAATCCTTCTCCTTGTCACATACAAGCGGGGAATCTACATGTAATCCACACCACTGGACTCATTGACAGACTTATGTACATGTTAAAGTCATTCAGCCAGCCAATGCCAGTAAATGTATATAATACCTGCTTATAATTACAATGCTTTGTTTCAGTTATATTGAATATTCAGCAATATGTTCACGTATAGTTAAGCAATGTTTAAAACCAGAATTCAGACCTGCTGATGTCCCACTGGTATCTGCCATCAAAGTGACGAAATGGGTTGAAGGAAAACCAGTGGCAGGTGAGGATAATATGTGAAATTCTGTTTTTTTTATTGAGTAAGCTTGTTACAGCTTTGTAACATTCAAGTTCAACTCCATAATTAATTTGGTGAGTGATGTAACAGTAATGAGCCGCATGCAGGACAGGTTTACAGATTCCCAGATAGTCGGAAAATGAACTGACTTTTTCCACAATTTCCCTCATGGCAATCGCATAGCATATGACATGACGTATACTTTATCTTTATTAGCCCAGTTGATATAGAGAAGACATTAATTCTCATCCCATTTTCTCATATTCATTTTATTTTGCAATTACAGATGCAGGACAGGCAAGTGCAGCGAAATGATGATCGACGACTAGAAGACCAGTTTGAATGAACTGTAATGGAGATAATTATCATCTCGTGTATATAATAGGAACAATATTTACCATCAAGTGTTATTTAAATACATTTAGAAGTAAAAAATATTTGAAATAAAATGAGTGTTAATTTAATATGATTTTTGCCGTTCCATTTGTTATTATCGTCTGGGAATTCTGATACTGAACATCAAAATCATTATTTGAAATAAAATGAGTGTTAATTTAATATGATTTTTGCCGTTCCATTCGTTATTATCGTCTGGGATTTCTGATACTGAAGATCAAAATCATTAACATTTAGAGAGAGAAGTGGGGTTTAACATTCATTCATTCAGGACTAAAACACGCAACAATTTTATTTGAATAATTAGCTTGCATGTAGAGATCTTTAGCAGTGGATGGAAACCAATTAAACTGGGCAGGCTACCTGACATCTTATCAGTACATATTGTACACGCTTGTGAATGAAATCATGCCACTTCACTTAATTACAGACCTTATTATCTAGACCAGTTGTAGACAAACTACGACCTGCTGGCCAAATCCAGCCTACGAAGCCTTGTCATCCAGCCCGCCCACAATCCCCTTCCACTACATCTGAAAATTTATGCATAAATCTCAAATGAAATAAAAAAAAAATAACAATTGTTTATTGTTTGGCCCAAACTTTAAACAGGTGTTACTCTCTGTAGAATCATTAATCTTTGTAGGTCTATTTATAGCTTTCAGAGGGACGTAATTGACTTGGGCCTACTTTCATTTTAGTCTTTAAATAAAAGAAATAATAGCATGCTACAGAACAAATCTGCAGTGAAATAATCATATGATGTCTACACCAACTACAGCTACTCTAACAGAAGTGGTTTATGTCTGGGCTTCAAAATAATCAAAATGGAAATCTGACATTTTGACTAGAAGTAGAACAATCCAAGCCTGAAGCATTCAGACAAAATTCTAAAGCCGTAAGTGAGGGACCTTGCATAGCCTGTCATGTCAAGGGACTGAAATGTCCTACTCCTTGGAATAACTTGCACGCACCCTAGCCTTTAGAAATAGTTCCGCTACTGATGTCTTCCATCATGCCTCCACCCACCCACAGTAGTGGATGGTTTAATTGATTACAAAAACATTACTAGCAACTATAACTCCCTTCAAAGGGCATTATGTAAGATATTGATAAAGAGCTCACAGTTCTCTCTATATAATAGTTAAAACAAATAGTAGTAGTCTAGGTCTGATATTCAAAATGGAAATATGCAGACATTTTGACTAGAACACTAAAGTCCAAGCTCGAAGCATTTCAGACAAAATCCTAAAGCTTGATGTGAGGGACCTTGCATAGCCTGTCATGTCAAGGGACTGAAATGTTCTAGGAATCTCTTGCTCGTATCCTAGACCTTAAAAATGGTTGATTGATAACAAAAAGTTACTACCCTATAATTCCTTCAAGGGGTATTATATAAGATAAGATAAAGAGCTGACCATTCTCGATAATGAAAAGGGAAAATGATAGAAAATTTCAGTCAAGTATTTCACTCTTGAGTTGAGTTATCGTCGTTGGAAGAGTAGTGTTGCCTCGATTGTCATTGCTACCAAATAAGTCTTGATTACAGCTTAAGGACTATTTTCCCAGATATTTCTTTCCCCTCCTATTTAATTATGGCTGTTCAAATAGAAAGAGCATCAAACTTCCTACAACTAAAAGCATCACTTTCTATTTATTGCCCATCTGTATATATGCTAATTGTATGAGCTTGTACTATCTGATAGAAAACAAATACCCATATGGAAAGCAGCCGGTGGGCTAGTGGAACGGGAGACTTCACAAGGGAGATGTGAGTCTAGCCATCCTATCTGCATCGACATTAGAAATGAAATGGTTAACTTCCTACCATATGATGCTGCTCCGACTAATGAAGATGGACCTACACCATGATCCACACATGGTTTGAATTTCTTTTACAAGCACACAGTGTGTACATGGAACTTCGATTTTTTGTCCCATCCAAGCTACTAAACAAATTCCTTATATTACTATAAGGCCCACTAAAGTACCGTACTTTCTCGGCTAACTAGTAACTAAGGAGTCCTTGTTATAAGAAGGGGGTCCATCCTATATTACTATACTTATACAGTGACTCCCATCTTCATTAAAAATATTGTTTGAAAATGTAGAGCAAATTACAATAAAGAAATATGAAATATTATTTGGTAAAAGTGTAAGTAAATTTAAAATAACGAGTTTTGTAGTAAAAACTAGACAAATGAGATGACTTAAGTTTCGGAACATTTGTAAGGAACAATGTTAAAAGGGAGATTACTCTTTAATCAAAATTCAGATTTGTGTTGTAAAATACAGAAACCAAGGATGCTTTTGTAAAAACATGCTTGTTTGTGATTTTGTGGTCGCATTATTGTAACTTACCATGGAATTCCTGTTATTTGAAATGGCCCACTCATAATTAATTCTTGAATTAATTCTTGCAAATATATCAGTTCTAAAAAATAGTCAGCATGTTAATAATTTACCTCCCTTCTGAAACTCTTCTTTGGGAAAAAGTACGAAGAACCTTACAGTAAATCATCCCATGCAGAGTAACATTATTTGCTTGAACAACCCCTTTTCTGGCCCCGAATATAATTCCCTGTTTACCGTTGTATGTCTGCAGTTAAACTTATTTTGTATACAAATAGCGTAGTCTTATTCTTTGTTTAGGACGTGTTACATTGCAATACTACACATACGGCTATTTATCAACAAACAAGATATTAAATTTATCGGTGTATTGTTACTTGCACAGACTGACTCTGTATGGAGATTATTTTCGAAACGAAAACAAAGTAGGACCAAAAATTCGTTAACGTTTGTAAAATGTCGGGTCCACCCTTCCCTTCGTTGTTGCCAAGAGAAACTGACAGTGCTTGGTTTACGGTTGACAAACCATGTGATGATGAAACGGAACTAGCAAAACAAGAACACGAATACAACTCGTGGCTTCAACAAATTCAGCAAAAAGACAACAACATCGTCCCGATTGGCAAAACTTCAGAACATCTTGACGAAGAAGATGACGAGGATGAGGACGATGAAGGCGACGATGATGATGAAAGTGATACAAACGATGACGAGTTAGATACCGATATGATGGACGATAGAGATTCTGCTGATGATGCAAGCACATATTGATCACAACCGCACGAAAAAAAGAGAACCGTTCAGAACATTTTTTTATATTTTATAGCATTGTCGCCAATGTAGCCTAGGTAGCATTGGTGGTGATCCTATTTGAAATTTAAAACAATATACTATCTATGGCAATTGTATGAAAATAACTTTTCATATTTTCAAATTGGGACTGGGAGTTTGTCTGTAATGAAATTGTTTTTTCGTTTTTTTTATGAGAATCAGGAAGTGTGTATAAATATAGACTACCGGTACCAGATGAAAAGGAGGTTAATTTTTATCCTATTCGCGATCGACCCACGGTAACCTATAAACACTGGAAACTTTGTTGTGAACAATTCAATGCCACAAATGTAAAAAAAATCCACAATTTTCAATTAAACAAACTACAATCAGATTAAAACACAGATCCAATTTCGTTTCGTTTTTTATAGTTCAAAATTTCGTTTTTACTTGTCTTTACTACTCTTGGATCTGGAGGACTTGTTATTTAACTCGTGTTCTGCCTGAAATGAGGGGTCAGCCAATCAAATGGTCTGTCGAATCAACCGTTTGACCTTTTCATGCGTGGAACTGTGGGTAGATATCACCAGCCAATGACGTCTATACTAACACCAGCGGATAGAAATCAAATCAAAACAAAAGTAGATTTTAAAAAGCATGGCGGTCGCTAATTGGTTAATCGAATGACTGACGTTATCGGGTCAAATGTCCCGTGCTTGATACCTGAAGTCATAGACCGTGAGCTCCCACTATAACTTGTTAGATCTACAGGAGTGTAGGCCATCGAAAGTATAAAGTATAAAAAACGAAACGAAATATAGATCTATATTTTAATTAGATTGAACAAATTAGGAAGATCAAAATAATTTATGTGTTCACAAAGTCTGATGATAGAACATGGACACATGTACCCAACCCAGGATATTGATGCCGGTATAGCCTACTAGCAACTCATCTAGTTGTTTGGATGGGACAAAATGTAGTACTACTGCTACTTCTAGGACTTCTTGTTTTGTTGTGTTTTAGATCGTAAAATAATACCACAGTGTTTAAGGTATAAGAACTTTATTGTCAAGCTAACGAGTTTACAGGTCCCTTGTTCTCAACAGATAATGGCTGCTAGAATATGTGGGTGAGTTTCTAACGAATCTCGCCCTACCCCCTATTTTATATCCCCCAGTTCCTGCATGCTCAAGATTAACTTTGAACCTAAATTCCATTCCAAATATGGAATAAAACCTTACAATTCTCACCACTACAATCAGGTGATACTCCTTATATGGTCTTCCAACCATAGGTTAAATAACAGGTAGAACGTGATGGACACTTTGACAGTGATTAGGATTTTACCAAAACATCACTTGTTTTTTATGTATAGCTTTTAAATAGTTGTTTTTAACAATTTTCCCAAAGACACAATATGGTCTTAAAGACCAAAGTCTTACAAAAATACCAAGATCCTGTATGCATTTTGGCATGCACGTAAAAGATCCCTTCAAATGAGTTGGAATTCGATATAAGAGTAGGCCATGGTGCCGCTGTACAGGCACAATTTCTCTCATAGGAGACTGTATGGTGATGGTGTATGCCCATGTTCATTGCAGTCGAAACATAACAGTAGGACGTTAAACTCTGTTTCATTTCATCAGCCAATCGGTCAGTATTACATATTGAAAGACTCTACTAGATATTCTTAAAATTTAACACAATAGTTGCATGGATGATAATCACTATATAAACACAACATCTCGACAAGATATTACTGGTTGTTATCTCATTAGTTGATTAGATCTATAAAATTTTGTTGTAACTGAACACCCCATTAAATCCAACATACAAATATAAAAACAAACAAACATTAACCCTTGTGCATATAGAAGGGATATTTTGGGACCCTACGACCCTAAGGCCATATCCTTAACGTTTGTGAGGAACTGGTTCACTGTCCAGCTTGAGAATTTGATTCCATGTTAGCTTAGCTACTTAATGTCGAATATAATGCTGCAAATAGAACGGACGTGAGGCAGTGGCAACATTCATCATTCGACAAGAAACTACGAGTATGGCATTATCGGACACCACAGGTCTTGTGGACCCACTTCCCCTTACCTTTCAACATTTTGCAAAGACATTGACCTACTGGAATGTTTTTATACCAACTTGTCTCTATGTCAGGCGCGGATCCAGTGGGGGGCGCACCCGGCGCACGCCCCCTCTATTTTTTGAGGTGTCGAACAATTTTAGCTCCATATATTCTTGCGAGAAAGGAGAACGAAAATAGTTTAGGTTGGAAATCGTAATTTACAGTACTAGTTCGAAATTAGTCCTTGTGGGCATTTTTTACACTCAAAAATCACGGTCCCGGGCTTCGCACTCCCAAGCTGGTGCAGCACGCCCCCTCTTTCTGAAAATCCTGGATCCGCCCCTGTATGTATACATTTAGGTCATGAGTACATAATCAAAGTTTTGTTCAAGCAATTTTGTGGTCCTTCATTGTAACTACTAGTACATTAAAATAATCAGGCATACCATCAATGATTGGTATTGATTTAAAATAGATTCTTAATTTCTGGTTTTGCAAACTACATAGCTGGGTGTAGTGACTATTAAATATATTCAAAATATTCCCAATTCTGGAAGATGTCTTATCTTAGATGACTTGGAGGATTGGGCCAGTATGGATTTACAGATTTTTTTATGGATACAAGTACCTTGCTCAAATTTACTTGGTCCTACTTTTCCAGAACTAATAATTAAAAGGTTTTATGTAATGATCAATCATATATCCGCTTGAAGCATAAAAAATTCTGGTAATATTCGGATGAATACTACGTATGCATATTCTTATTCACGGACAATCTGTCTATTCATACAAAACGATTACTGTAGGCAGTGAATTGGAAAACTGTATTCTTACTAAAACAAGTGTGGTACCGACAGGCAATTGGGAGAACTGTGTATTCTTACTAAAACGAAGTGTGGTACCGGTAGACAATAGATGTGAGAACTGTGTATTCTTTTCTTACTAAAAGAGTGTGGTACTGGTAATCAATGAATAAAAGAACTCTGTATTCTTACAAAAAAAAAGTGTGGCACCAGCAGGCAATGAATTAACTCTGTATTATTACTATATATGTGTGGTATGGCAATAAATGAAGTGTGGTACTGGTATAGGCTGTGAATGGGAGAACTGTGTATTCTTACTGGTAGGCAATGAAAAAGTGTGTATTCTTACTAAAACAAGTGTGGTAGTGGTAGGCAGTGAATGGGAGAACTGTGCATTCTTGCTAACACGAAACACGAAGTGTGGTACCCGTAGGCATCGAACTGGAGAACTCAGTATTCTTAATAAAAAAAAGGGTGGTGCCGGTATTCTTGCTGCAAATCACTGTGCTTACAACAAAACATTGACTTGATTGCAGATCTAAGGTTCGTGTTTTTTATATATATTTATATTATGTAAATATTTATTGAATAAATATCGTTAGAAATAAATAAGGCTGTGAAGTTGTAGATAACAAATGGGACTTGTTGTACATGTAGCCTGGGGCTTGAGTTGGTTAATGTGTGCGTGTTAGATCATAATGTTTGTCATTGAGTCAATTGTCATAGTTTTGATTCCCCCGCTTGTATGTGACAAGGAGTAGGGTCACCTGCTCAACCATACAAGTTTTCTCTTGGGGGCCCCCAACATAGGTACACGAAGAGCCCAAAGAGAGAAGGTCTGACAAAGCACAACATAATGTAGTCATATAGAATTTTCAAATAATACTTTGGCGTGCATGTAAAAAAATCCTGACAGTTGAAATTCATTACAAGAGTAGGTCGTAGTACCAGCGTCTGATCAAAATTTCCCTCATATACTGTATGGTATATGGCGGCTTCTATATCCCAGTCGAAGCAGAACAGTAGGATGTAAATTGTAAGTGCTTGTAAGTATTGGCTTGTTTAATTTGCTTTTCCTCTGTAAATAGTCGACCAGTCATTAAAGGGTGTATTGCTCTAGTCTTTGGAGATGAAACTTGGTCTCAAACCGGGGGATCACAGTGGCTAAGTGGGCAAGACGCTGGCTCGCTAGCTCAGAGGTCGGGTGTTTGATCCCTACATTGGCAGCGAAAGTTCATCTTGATTTACCGGCGTGATTCCCCCTTGTCAGTGATGCAGGACAGAGGGTCTGACAAGAGCAGATGTTTAGTCGTTTTGATAGGACAAAAAACTGAACTCCTGCTCACACATTGGCCTGCATGTAAAAGATCCCTTGGCAGTTGGAATTCGATATAAGAGCAGGCGACAGCGCCGCTGCCCGGGCAAAATTTCCCTCATAAAACACTGTAATGCATATTATGCCCATCTTCATTAGCCCAGGTTAGGAGCAGAACAGTAGCACGTTAAACCCAATTTCATTTCATTTCTGGCCTATGAAATTTTAATGTGAATATATGTAAAGTGATTTATATTTAAACAAATATTGCAATTTCTAATCAATTATGTTTGGTGAAATACGCAAACAGTCCATCTGGAACGGCCATCGTTAACGGCTGTGCTTAGTCCATTCTACACATCATTAATTCGTGGCTTGTGAACCCGCAATTACTAATTACTTCTGCATCTTCTTGTAGGATGTGTTCATTACAAATGACACCCGAAACCGGTTTATTCCCATAACGCCGACTCCCCGAGTTTTAGGGGGAAAATTTTGGTCGGTGTTAGGGGGTCGACTGGCCAAGAACAATAGACCCAAGCTGGGGGATAAAACTAATTAATTTTGGGAGCATTTATTTTTTTTAAAAATTTATAACGACCTTTAACACATAACATTACAAATAATTTTAACTTTTGGCACGCATAAAATGTCCAACATAGTCCAAAAATTGTAACAAATTCAATCCTCCTTCTTCATATCTATGTTTTGCATCTTCGATCTTTCTGTTGATATCTGTGTATTTTTTCCTTTTAGGTGGGAGTCGCTGGCCACTCGAATACTGCAACAACTGAATTTCGATCGTCTTTTGCTCTTCTTTCAAAAATGCCATCACTTCAAAAATATTCGGATGAGCTTTTCCAATTTATTTTTTTTAGACGCCCGTGCCACCCCTCTAAAGAATTGTTGGTTCTTCGCGTGGTTTGGTTGTGGTTCCATTGTACTTGAGCAAATTGACCGTCTAACCATTGGGTAACCATATAGTCGGCCAGTTGTTGAAATTTCTCATTATCTGGTACCTCAGCCATTATTTGGATCCATGCGTCATCAATCTGCAAATAAAAGAAAGATACATATAAATTATTTATATTTACATTGTAAATATAGCTATATTTACAAAATGTAAATGCCGACTCAAAGTCCATCTAAAAAATAAGAAACACATTTAGGTCATACTACTATGTTATGGTTATACATGTAGATTACGGTGTAGAATATATTAATCGGTGTATTGTGTGAGTGAACTATATTAATAATCTGAACAAAGTAAAGTAAACTATAGATTAAGAAAACTATAGTTAGTGAGTTGAATTTAAGTGAACTATATTAATAATGACTGGTCCCTACCTCATTAACGCCTTTAATCCGTTCTTAACCCATCAAAGAGTGCCGCGGTCGACTTTCCAAACTCTGGTGAGTCGGCTTTATGGGAAGACACCCCGAAACCATATTTATAATATAGACCCAAGTACTGACTATAAAACAGTCATTGTGTCTTAAAGATTAAATTTTAGTATCCCATATTTTGACGGCAATATAACATCAATAATTAATTATTAAATGGACCAACATTCAATTCTAATTCGTATTTCTAATTTCAAATATTATTGAAACGCTGAGTTAGAGGTTATGCGCCTTTAATTAACACATAGATAACATCCGTGTTCCAATTAAACAAGGAACTATATTTAACAATGTTCGGCACAGTTATTAGGAGATAAACACTTCCTGTTTCGCATTCCTGCTACGCGTCTCGGGTCCTAATGATCTCAGGACATGTCTGTTGGACAATAACACCCCTCTAAATGCGAAACTGGAAGTGTTTATCGACATTGTAACATGCTTTTTTAGGATTTTAAAAGACATTACTAAAACAGAGGGATGTTATTGTCCAATAGACAGTGTCTAATTGAACAATCAAAACGCAGGGTTTACACTGAAGCATGTTACAATGGTTAATAATAAGGACTAAATAAACTTTCCGTGTCCACCTACTACAATATATATTTCACAAGATTTTCAAGGAGTGGGATAATTAGTTTGTTCCCTGTGCAACATGACAATACCTTCAGCCTTCGAGTTCATTTTATCATAAGAAGAAACAGTTTTAAAATCAAAAATTTAAGCAACCTTCCACCTTCAAAGCACAATAAATGTATTTCACTAACTTTACCAGCATGTGATGGATTTCTTTTCCAAAGCCACATAAATTAATACGCCTATATAATTACTCATTTTGAATTACGGTTAAATTGCTATGATAGTGTAAATTTTACAGTTACTATGAGGAACGGGGAAATCACTCGACGACAAGATTAAACACTAATTAACTGAAAATGAAATGAAATGGGGTTTAACGTTCTACTGTTCTGCTTCTTACCTGGGCTAATGAGTCTGCAATGAGGGAAATTTTGCCCGGGCAATTCCAACTGTCAAGGGATCTTTTACGTACACGCCAATGTATACACGGAACCTCGTTTTTCTCTCTCCGTCCTGCATCACTGACAAGGGGAAACCACGCTGGAAAATCTGGATGAACTTTCTCTGCCAATCCATGAATCGAACACCCGATCTCCAGGTTAGCGAGCCAGCGTCTTACCCACTTAGCCACGTGTAAACTCTAGAGGGTTGACAAGCTAAAAAACTGGATTTTTTGTATACAATCATGGACCAAGTGGGCAAATATATCAATAGGACCCGAGATATTTTTGGATATAAACGCGGGACCACATCCTTGGTATTACATACTTTTACACTAATTGCGTTCGGGCAGTTTCAGTCCGATTTTGACGAAATTCGAACTCAATATAAATATCATGGTGTAACTGATACATTTAAACAAATTTTAAAATTGGATAAAAATTGTGGCCTGGCTATAGAGGGCCCAGAAGCTAAAATGGTGCGATGTATGCACGACGTTGCACGGAAGACCGTTGGCTGGTACAAACTACAACCCGATTGAATCTAAGAACGCCTTATACGGCCTCCAAAGGAGCTAAATAGCTGTTCTTTGGCACCTAGAAATGGACATGCGTATTTCGAAACGCATATAATGCAATATGAATGTATATATGCATTCAGTCGTTTGTATTTTAACTGTACGTAAGTGTAATTTTAAATCAGTTATGTTCAGCGAAATATGCGAAGAATCAAAAAATAATGGTGGTCTGGTTATTCCAGTCTACAGCGGTAGTGTTCTCCTGTGAGATATGTTTAGCTTTGCTTATCGCTTCATTACAAATGGCGCTCGAAATCACACCGACTCGCGATTCGTTTGCGAATTTTAAAGTTTTTATTTTGTCTTAGATAGGGGGTGGGTGGCCTGCCATTGAGTCAATAGCGTGGTTTCGAATCCCCTGCTGTACGTGGCAAGGAATGGGTCATGTTTGCAATGTCAAAGACTGTGGATGATATTTAGTTAGAAACTCGTCTCATTTGATGCAGGGCATTTGGTGGGGGTATATAAGTACAGTGCAGATTGAGTGCGAGAAAAATGTTAAACTTCTACATTGGCCCACCTTATAATTAGGTGATCGTTTGGACGTGAACGTATGCCCATATGCTGTTGACGTCGCCCCTGTGCGTCGGTCCGTCACAATTTTTTTGTTGCAATTTAAGTTTATGTAAGGGTTATCGACTGAGCCAGGAGGGTTCAAGTTAGATGAACACCCGAGCTCGTGCAAGGTTGTACACTGGAATGCTATTTTTTTATACGTCCACATTTTCGTATATTGTCGTCGCCCTTCTCTGTCTATCCACAATTTGTTTGTGGACACTACACAGGACACAATTATTATTCTTTTTTGACGAAACCTGACGAAGAATAGGTTCTCGGTTTCTGTCGATATCCGTGCATATCAGACCTACAATTTCTTGGACTATGGTCACCGGTCGTACGTATAGATTCACATGACGCCCGCATAGGCGAACGGGCTCGATGACAGTTGGGGGGGGGGGCAGAACCCGAAATGCCCGAAAATATTTCGGTTCGGGTTTACAGAGAGCAGCGCCGGTCTTCCTCGAGAGGCGAAGTAGCGGAGATTACCCTGTATGGACACCCCCTCCCCCCTACTTACAGTCCACGAAGACGGTACCGTTGGGAGAAAATTTTACATATTTAACTGCTGCAAACGCCAAAGCCAAATATAGCCTACCTGACTGACCCGAATTCCAAACAACCAAACAACCAATCGCTAGGCTTGGGGGTTTTACCCTCCCTGAGAAAATTTTGAAAACTTAACCATCCCAAATGCGTTTTCTGCTATTCTAGCCCTTTCAAGCAACTCCAAAAGTATCCAATGGTTTTGTAACCGAAATCCCATTCCGAATTTCTACCATCCAACTAGACTGTTGCAGCTGCATTCACAAATAATAATCGATGCCCCAAAAATGTCGCACAAAGTAAATTGGCCCTTGCAACCTTAACTGTGTTATGGTTACAATTGATTCCGTCTAAGAACCATTATGCAAGTTCATATAGGTTCAAACGCACAATTGTCAATACATATCATTGCGGTTTGTATTGGAATAAGTAATTCTATCACAAAAGGTGAGGACTGGGCCATTACAATAGTTACCGAACAGTTTTTCTTTGCATAGCGATGTTTATGTGGTACTTGTAGGATAGATGATGTATTACGCAACTTGCCTCCATGACACCGGCTAGTTGAAATTTTGCGTAGCAGTTGGGTTTCATCAAATCATATAATTATGACTTCACCTTTATTTTAATGGGAATTGATTTATTACATGTTAAGCTTTGTGCAGTACAGTTTGTGGTTAGTTTATGTGTAAATTAAGGGAGCTTTAGGCCAGTAAACTTTTTGTAGTCATTTGACTAAAAAAAACTTGTGCAAAGGAACTCTGTAGGAAAAGCCACTACTGCGTCTGAAGTAAGGCGGAAGACATCAGTAGTGGAATCATTTCTACAGTTGGACTATCTATATTGAACCACAGCTGTGTAGACATACTAAAGTTAGGCTTCCTGTCTACAGTCAACTCCACTTGAGAACAGACAATAAGCTAGTTGACCGATATTTTAAGCCCTAAATCGACGTTTAAGTATCTAAGTCTGTAACTCAATATCATCCAAAGTCTTCGACATTGAAAATACGAATTTTTTGCCAATTTAAATCAACATTGAATTGGTGTTGTGATCTTATCGGGAAAATATGGGCTTCTGATATCCCATATTTAAGACAAAATAAACATTTTACCATTGGTACACGAATCTTGTACCATATTGGGTTTAAGCGCCATTTGTAACAAGGAACTTGAAGAACGTGGCTAGACATATGCCAAAAGTCATATTCTTATCTGGAAAGCATGCGCAATGAATACTATCAGTGTAGACCAGATGCAACAGATTGCCATTCGATCGAGATTTCTGGCATATTTCGCCTAACATAACTGATTAGAAATTACAGTAAAAACAGAAATGAAAAAAGAAAAACAAAAAACACACACACACACCACAAATTATATGGAAAAAAATCACTGGTTTATACAATTTTTTTTGTACTTAATAACGTCGTGCTATGTGTTTAAACCAGTGATTGTTTTCCATATAAATTGTTTTGTGTTTTTTAATGCCACCCAAGGATTTTAATACAGAAAAGATTGAGTGTAAAATCAGTTTATATACATTCATATTACACTGTTATATAAGTTATGACCCATCTGTGTCAATTTCTAGATCCCAATTATTAGCATTTTAACTTCTTTAAGTTTTCTCGGGATTTGTCTCTAACTCAACATTACAGCTCATTTACATGCTCTCTCGTTGTGTGTCTCTCTGTCTGTCTCCCGCTCTCTCTCTCTCTCGTCGACATGTTTTATATTTAAAGGACACAGATCGACAGGCCTGGGGCCTATTTCACGAAATTTTAACTAAGATAAGATCCCAATTTTAGTAATTTGATTGGATAATATTAGATTGATTTTAGTGCCTACCCAATCGAAATTGAAGTATCTACTAAAATTGGATTTTATCTTAAGTTAAAATTTCGTGAAACAGGGCCCAGAACAATTACAGATGTTTTATTATAATTTCTTGCACACGATATCTCCGCTTGAAAAGATCACACTCGGTACACAGTCACTGTTTACAGTGGTTGAAATGTTTAAAGGTATTGTTTATCCAAGATTGTTTACATCCCAAAATACAAATAAATAAATAAATAAACAAGCAGTCTAATATTTGATGATGTCACAAAGAAATATATGGTGCTTTCATTATGACTAGTGCAGGTCTTACCATATTAAAATGATATCGCGCTTGATCATAAATTTGTAATGTTTCTTGACAATGTCACAATGGCGATCCATTCCCAAAAATCAATGGGATTTTTAATCTGAATTAAACCAAAGTTATTTTCGTTCCGATGGTTGTCATTGAGTAAACAATGGGAAAATTTAACGGAACGACATATCGGAATAATATAAAAGTAAGCCGGCCACTGTTATTTGCTAGAGTGTGCTAGATAAGCAAGAATAAGATGAAATATCACATGTATTCGGGATTATATTTCCGCATAATGATTTTCATTTACCTCACCATAATAATTCTCATAAGGAATAGCTATTGGCCTAGCTTCTCCAGTTCTGAATCTTTCAATAAATGAACAAATGTCGTCTTCTATGTCGCATGGTTCTAACTTAGCCCGCACTCTTTCACAGCTTTCGTCAATGTCGACGGCGATTTTTGAGTCCACGTTAGTCGCCGTCCATAACACATCCCTTGAAAAGTTAATTCGTTCCTCTTCCATCGCTTGGAAGATTTCACAAGCTGTGACCATTTCCTGTTCCCACAGGATCCGGGCATCTTCTAATCCCTTCACTGACTCTTGGTAAGCGTTATCTGCCTTGGCCGCCTGCTCAGCACATTTGTCGGCATTATTTCTTGCCTTGTCCAAGTCCTTCGCCGTGACGGTAACGGTAGTCTTCAAGAGGCTGTAGCTCTGCTTAGCAATATCACTGTCTTTACAGCGTTGATTATACTGCTTTTTCGCTGACGTCATTTTGTTGTAATTCGTCGCTTTGACTTGTTGACATTTCTTCATTTTTTCTTCCGCCGGTTTTCTCTTAGAGTTGCCCTCTTCTATAAATTTACGGGTTTCGTCTGCTAATTGGGAGAAAAAGTGACTTGCATCCGCATGGATCTTCATGGCTACATCCATCTCCTGTCGGAGTGCGTTCCAAGACACCTCCAACTGTCCAATATTGTCTCGACTCTTTAAAGATTTACTCAAACTGGCTAAGGATTTGCTGTAATCCGCTTCCATTTTCGCCCTCTGTTTGAAGTAACCCTCCATGTCCTTGCATAGCGACTTTCCGTCGAGGACTCGTTTCACCATCGTGTCGAATCCCGAGGTACTCAGGTAATCCGTTCCCCAGAACGCTTCGTTAAACGAGGTCATCTTATTCATCTTGACAATTTAAAACAATTCAATCAATCCTCCTGTTCGTCTGTTTCGTGTGACAGAGAGTAAACACAGAAAGAACACTCCTATCCTTCGACACACTGATAACTGTCGAGTATAATAATGTCATACTTTATGTTCTAATCTAAGCTGAAATAGACCCGTCGTTTCTACTTCCTTGTTCAACAGGACTATTAAAGTTATGCATTGTGTGACGTGGCGTATTGAACACGGTCCATTGTTTACATGTCAATAGTTGTATAACCCGTCCATTGGATCGAGGTCATATATACGACCTCCTGATCCCAATGTCAGAATTTGAATTGATATTTTATGATATTTGTATTCGGAATGTTTTTCGGTCAGTCTTGAGGAACCCCAACAGAAGTTTCGTCCAGACAGGTTAAATAATGACAGCTAACTTTAGTGACTGGGCTAGGGTTAGACACCTATCTTGTCGGTATATGTGCGTGAAATTTCGGTGAAAAATTAAATTATTGATTTTGTTAAGTTTCATGTGTTTTGTCCAGTTAACACAAAAAACCTTAGACTGTCGTAAATAAAGTCGATAAACTGATATGGATTTCACTGGTTGACCGAGATAACAAATTTAGTCAACGAGATAACTATGAAACTTTATAAAGAGACTTCCCTGTTTTTAATTGAAACCCCTCAACAATACAATCCTGTTCAAAATATTATGTGTTACTCTATGTATGTCCATATTATGATTACCATTTGCTAACCTCTGTTTGATACATCCTAACGGGGGGGGGGGGATATAAGAGCCACCAATTCGAAATATTAGGCAATGTTTACATACTGATTTTCAGTTGCAACATAGTTACTGATTCGGCATAAACGGATGGTTTTATACAAGCCGATAAAGCTTGCTATCATATCCGATATTTATCGTATTTATTGTATGAAGTTATTGAAAGGATTATTGTATAAAGCCACATATTTTAGGCCTAATTAAAAATAAAAAACTCCTTGAATGGCATGATATAATATGTGCTATATTTAGAAATATACTTCGTCTCGTGATCCGTGACCTGAAATAATATGTATGCTGTTTTTAATCCCAACTTACTGTTTAAATATATGTACAGTAGGTTTATGAATAGAATTCTACCGTATGAATAAAATATATAGCCGATACAATGTGCCTTGGGCATGTTTATTCTATAATCATGTTAGTCGGACATGAATATATTATACAGATATATGAATATGACAATTTAGAGCAGTCATCGTACATGTATACATGTAAACAAAAAGAGAAGGATATGACATCAACTCGACACAAACTAGGACAGTATAATATGATATAGCCTGCATCATTTTTTTATACGTCCACATTGAAATGTGGTCGTACATTGTCGTCGCCCCTGTCCGTCCGTCCGTCCCTCCGCTCGGCGTCTACAATTGCTTGTGGACGCTCTAGAGGACAAAGTTAATACCCGACTTTAAATTTATACACAGTATTTAAGGTCATGAGAAAAAAAGCCTATTGATTTTCAGCGATTTCCGATAATTACTGCCAGAGTTATGGCCCTTTAACACTTCAAAAAATCTTGTGGACGCTCTAGAGGTCAAAGTTAATATCCGATTGACTTTAAATTTGTATAAGGTGTTTAAAGTCATGAGACGAAGAAGGCTATTGAATTTCAACGATTTACGATAATTATTGCCAGAGTTATGGTCCTTGATCTCTTCAAAAAATCTTGTGGATTGACTTCAGATTGATACGCAGAATTTAAGGTCTTGAGACAAACAAGTATATTGATTTTCAATGAATTTTTATAACTGATAACTTAACAGCTAAATCCGTGATATTAAATGTTTCGTATACTAAACGTTAGCATGGGATAGAACTTTCTAAAAACCAAACAAATTCTAACGATTTTCTGATAACTACTTAAAATAGCATTATGCAAGAGCAAAATCTGCTTATTACAGGTCTTTCTTTAGGCCTGAAATGTTATCTAAATAATCAATTAGACATTAATTAACATATCCAGACCATAATAAACTCTTGATGTCAAGGCTAGCCTTCGATGTTGGCGGATTAAAATCCTTTATGCCGCTTAATGGCCGTTGATAATTAAATCAATCAAGTGGATAATCGCGACTATGCTGTTTATATTAATGATTTGAGTAATGATGACCGAGGCTATGTGAATATTTCAAACTTTTTTTTCTTGGCTAATAGACTGAAATTTTCAGCAAATTACCTTTACACTATCTAGTTTTTAACTATTATAGTGAGAACTGCCATCTCTTTATCTTATCTCCCATAATGTAACTTTAATTAATTGTCACTCTTAATCAGATTTTAGTGTACCGGTACCATAAATGGTGTACCGACAAAAGTAAAAAAACTCTTGTTGACTGCCCGGACGATTTAGCTGCTGTGGGCGTATGTTTCGTTGCCCGGCAACCTATCTTTTCTATTGTAAGAACCCCATTTTACCCGCCTACTTTCATTCAGGGACAGATTATAAGGATCCACATCTTATAATTTTGTACGGAGATTAAGGTTCAAATTGTATTGCTTTCTTGTCTACAGATAAGCACCCTATATACCCTTATTATACAGTGAGCGACAAGCACCCTTATCGTATTCTTTACTTTTCTATTGGGATCTTCAGAAGTCCTAAGCATTTAACAGATCATGATATCATCACAATATGTTTGTAATTCTGTAAGTAACTTGTTTCTGAGGGTTACCTACATCTTCGCCTCTATGGTATCCCAATAATATGTAATTATCTAAGTAGCTTGTTATTGATGGTTATTTATATGATTTCCTTTATGGTATCTCAGTAATATGTATGTAATTATTTAAGCATGCTTGTCACTGTATCTCGTTAGTTAGATAACTTCAATCTCTATGTCACTACAATATGTAAACATTACGTTACGTGTTACTATATCTGGTTTAATTAGATGTTGTTACTCGACCCAGTTATTTATATTATCCCCTGGGCCCTGAATGATTGTAAGTAATCTGAATAAATAATGTTTAAATCAAAAACAAAACAAAAATAAATAAATAAAAAATGTGTGTACATGTAAGTAAAACTTAAAAAAATGCTAAACATTAAAATATCGTTTTAACTTTCGACATTTTAAAAGTGGGGGTGCAACAGAGTGGTGGGGTGCCAAAATAATGCCCGAGTTACTGAGCGGCGACCGACGAAGGCGGTGTGTATGTCTAATTTTCAAAATTTCCGGGGGAAGGGGCTTCCAGCCCCCACCTCCATATATATTGAAAATTAAGACTGCCGCACACGCTTTTCCTCACACTTGGAGCTGTAATTAAAGTCGGTCCCGTGTGTCATTTTGGTGTGTTTGACATCAAAATAAGAATTTTTTTGTCCTTTAAACTAGACCTAGTCACAAACACCAATAAGTCCATGTGGAAAGGGCGAACAGAAGAGAGTCTTTAATCATGTCATTTGGTGGCGACGCCCACAAAGACCGATAGGGCCTTATCAAATGTGGATAGGGCGACCAAGACGAACCCTTTAATATTATGTGGTGGGTCCGGTGCTGACCCAGAAAGAGGTGATAGGAGGGGCATTTCGCTTATGGGAGCGGCACTCATGTCTGGGGTCCTCTCTCAGAAAATTTTGAAAAATAACGCTGCAGGAAACACGTTTTACGGCCACTCTGGTGATATCTAAGAGTCGATTTTATATGGTCGATTTTTTTTTCAGGGCGGCAGATTTTTGGGAGAGACATTTGCTCATGGTGCCCCGCCCCTTAGATCCGCGCCTGTGGTGGTGCCCCATAGCCTCCACATAAGTGATATAAGATCAGGGCAAACGAATCAGGTACCCATTGGCGCCATTAAAACCAACCGACTCATCTTTGCCTTAAAGGGACAATAACACTCTTGCTGGCTTGGCAGCTCCAGAAAATAAATGATAGCCTTATTCTACACGTAAGTACTGGGTGTTGAAGTGTCCTGTACCTGTTGTGTAAATTATCCATTACATCCTATTTACTTGTCCAAAGGTTTCGAAAATATTTTACAATACAAGTCACATTTGAAAAGTTTTACGTTAGGCTTTTCAAATCATTTAGTTGAATTTTTCCATTTTTTAAAAAAAATGATTGTCTTAAGATGAAATTTGTATCATCAATTAATTGGAATAAAAATAATATAATTTGTTCACAAGAATAAAGATTGGGACATATTGATCAGTTACAACAAGAGTGGTATTGAGCCTTTACGAGCATCACTGTGTGATCATAATCAAGTGTATTATTTTACAATTGAAAGGTTGTCAAACTTTTTAAGGGGGCGCCATTTCTCGGAGCGCCTTATTTTTCTGGGGGTGCAATGTACCCCCTGCACCCCAGCTAGATACGGCCCTGATATAAATGCTGAAATATGTCAGTGTTAGATTCCGACACTTAAACCATCTCCGGGAGTGAACCCGGGATCGCAAGGTTAGTAGGTCCGTGTCATTCTATAAACCACATTGCCCTTCTCCCAGAATAATGATGATATACATCTCTTGTTTTATTATTTTTAAAATAATGTAAGGTGAGGTTTCAGGTAGTCTATATCATTCAGACAAGTACGTTGAAGACTAGGAGGTTCTGGGTGACCGGGACTAGGTTTCAGGATGTTAACTTTGCAGTAACTTTAGCCTTACATAAATACTTAGTATTCAACTTTTATTTATATAAATACATGTATTCATCTTTAATCACGGTTGAGTGAAATCATACACGTCTAAGGGATGGATAGTGGCGGAATGGTTTAAAGCGTGTGCGCTAGTTCGTGAGGTCTGTCATTGAGTCAAGTTGCGTGATTTCGATTTACCGCATATAGGCCTACGTTGCAAGATGTCTAGGATCGCATGTCCAACATCTTGGGTTTTCTGTTGGTATATAGAAGGCATAGGGGGCCATTCTTAAACGAAGTCCCATACAAGGTGTGGTGGTTGTCTATTTTGATTAATTGTCTAATTACACAACAATCAGGCCTGGTCAATAAGTTTCAAATGTGTCTAGCTAGATGATGATTTTGCCTGACATTTCAAATTTTTAGTCGGGCATAGTATCCTTACATTTGGGTTAGCATTGAATCTACCAAGATCTGGGGCTTGTTTCACGAAATTTTAACTAAGATTAAATCCAAATTTTAGCAATTCGATTGGATAATATAAGATTGATTTTACTGCTTAGCCAATCATAATTGAAGTATTTACTAAAATTTCATTTTATCTTTAGTTAAGATGTCAAGAAACAGGGCCATGATATTTGACTAAATAGTGAATGTGGGTTGTGACAGATTCAGATCAGGGGCAGTACCGGGAATTTTTGCCAGGTTCCTTTCACGGAAATTTGACAGTTGACAGTGCATGACGCCTTCATCGTCTCACAATCATTACGAAGAAATACATACACACTGAGCCTCTTAAGGCCCGGTCCCAGTGGCCGATGGACACAAAACGTATGCAAAAACAACACAGCGGACGTGGCTCCATCCGTTTTCATCCGCTCCAGAAATGGACTAAATTGACGAAAATTTGCGAAAACAGAACGGAAAAGAACGAACGTGGGAAGTATGTAGCGAGGGTGTTAAATGGATGTTCATCGGAAGCCTAGCGAATGAAAGCGGATGGACGTGGATGACAGCTCCGAAGGGGTTATCGGGGATAATTTTGAAGCGGAAGCATACCGGGTGAAGCGGATGCATCACGTACTCCTTACGGAAACAAAGGGAATCCCGCGCGGATGTATATCGGATGTAAACCGTTCACAGTTCTTGGACGTCTCCTTCTTCTCCTTCTGTCTAAAACTTGATACAGTCTGAACAGGTTGTGGTACTGCTGTTGAATGAGTGCAGCTATCTATATGGACTCTTTGATCATGCATGGTGTCCGCTAGGTGTCTTTCTACATACTCTAGGCAAACTCCAGACATCCTTGAATATACCAGATACATCCCAGATATTTAACTATTTAACTATTTGATGTATGATAAATAAATAAAGTATGTCCAAATCTATGAGATATAACTGTTCATTACAATCGCTGATAAAGCTTTCCGTCTTTGATAATGTTAGCAAGTATCTACTAAAATTTGGATGTCAACATTGGTTACGATTTCGAGAAACAGGGCCCAGATCTTTAAAGTGCCTATACTCCTAATTGATGCATCAGACTAATAACAGCTAAATTCCAAATATTATGGAATGGACACGCACTATACCTCCCATATCTACAGGGATGGTTACCTAATTGGATCAACAAATACGGTATAATACGTATAATGTCAAAAATGTAAATGAACAACATATGAACGTATTAATTTACAGCTCAGTTAACGCATGAAAATAACCTGCATTACTCATGATTATGAATTTAGAATCAATAATTTGTACAGATAGTATAATGTTAGCCCTGATATTGTTATATGATCCCGTCCTGTACTAAACGGATAGGCCGTAGTGCCGCTGTCCGGGAAAAATTGTCCTTACAGTACACTCACTGCACGGCGCATGCCTGTCTTCATTAGCCCGGTTGGAGCAGATCATAGGACGTTAAACCCATTTCATTTAATTTTATTTCTCTTAATTCAAGTATATGATTAAATTTAAAAAAAAAAAATTTTTTTAAGGCATTTACAAAAGAAAATAAAAAAAAATAAAATAAAGGCGTTTGAAGTATATCTGGATAAAATAATATTTCCTATTGAGTGTAAATGGACACATTAAATTGTATACAGTGATATAAAATGAGTAAGAGGCATCAATCTGCCCGGGCCAGTTTTTAGCCTTCGCTGAGAACAACGCTGATGTTATCAATGTCATAGAATATGAAGTAACAACATTCACTTTCATGCCAGTTATCTTGTTCAGAGTAAAAGGAATGCATTTGCATTACCGTTATGCCTATGAAACAGACTTATATCATGTCCCTTCGAGTAAAAATTACCAATTATTCAGGAACTATCTACTTCCACGTCATGATTCACCTATACTTTCAATTTCTATGTCACGTCAACCATCGGATGTGGTATGGGAAATAGAATTTACTGACAAATGAAATAAAACGGGCTTTGATCGCTAGTCCCATAGTGTCTTTTGTAACGTTTAAGATCTTAAGACTATGAATTTTGTTATATGGCTATTGAGTAATGGGGAATACTATAGCTATTGCACGTGACATAACGGGATTAACGGCGAACGGTCTCTCATACACGACCTGTGTGAAGAAGTAAAAGAAATACAGAAATCATACGCCGTACAGTGTACTATGGGTGAAATTATGCCCGTGCAGGAGCGGTACGGCTTACTGTAATTAGGATCTGTAGGGTCTTTTACATGCACGCCAATGTGTACACGAGACCTTGGTTTTGCGCACTATCGTAACGACTAAACGTTGTTCTTGCACGAAAGGAGAATCACGTCTTTCTAGCTGAGCAACTGCGGCTCCATCGTCATTTAAAAATATTTTAAATCCCTTGATTGACAAAGATGAATTGAAAATTTGTCAACATTTGACATCCACTGCAGACATATTGAGGACATCGCCCACAGATACCATAATTAACTCTAGATCTTCAGATTCAAATGGAATTAACATCCGCAAGATTGAAAAATCTATCGATATATTGGGTAATCGGTTATCAAGTACCGTTGATACGAGAATGAACGATCTATATCTTCAACAGTTAAAGCTTTGCTCACAATAGAGTAATTGGTATGAAATTTTAAATACATCCATTTCTCATTATCTCTTTTTGAACTATTCCAGCGACTAAACACTTAACATGATTTATATCAACATCGTAATTTATACACTAAATACGCAGTTCATTAATTGAGGTGTATCTTGATAACAGTAAGGTTATCAGTGAGGGAACCGGTATTGGCAAGGCGAGTTTTATAAACAACCCGAGTCGTCATTTCAAGAAAATAAACCCCATCCATTACACATTGCCTACAAAAGCCGCCAACTGTGGTGTCAGAGTGGGGATTACGGTATTGACAAGTCGTGTTGACAATTAAACAACCCTATTCGACATTTTAAGAAAATGCTAGATCGGAGGCGGTCGTGCACATTTGAGCACGATGACGTCATATGTGGATTGTGATTTAGGACCTGCAGATTTCGTCAAAGTCTCGAGATGCAAATAGGGCTAGCTCTCCCCCAAATTCTAAAACCTTACCCTGGACCAAGTCTAGTCCCTATCCTAACCCTAACGCAAAACCCACTTATGATGTCATAGAACCAGCTCCGGTCTTGACTTCTCCGACATTTGAACAACTTGAAACCTCTCCAATACGCATTTCCTGCTCTTAACGTTGACTTATCACTCGATCACTGCATCAATCTGTTGTTTGGGAGATATTTTTCGTAAGAGGCAGGCGACATTTAAGAACGTGGCCACAAGAAAATCACCAAACTGTGATAAGGCACTTGGTGATGAATTGTAATAAAACTCTTGATCAATGGACACTTATGGACAACTAACTTAAAATCTCTTTTGGTTCAATTTGCACTTTGTTGTGAAGAAAGAACACAGGGCTACGGTAGTTGGATTCGTAATTTAATATACTCTTCACGGGAAAAAAGATTAACATCCACGGAATTCAAAAAAAAAAGAAAGAAAAAAAAGGTACACCTATAAACTAAATGATTATAATATTATCATTAAATTCAAAATTTGATATGGTCTAATCCCTAATGTTATCATGTTATGTCGAGTTATCGCCCTTTAATAAATACATTTTATGGATGGTTGGTTATCTGAACGAGTGCAAATTACATCCGTGGAGTTAATAATATCGCAAAAGTCATGGATTGTCCAATACATACTTAAATACCGTTTCAAATGCAAATTAAATATTTTGTAAAAAAATGTATTTTATAAAATTATTTGAATGAAATGAAATGGGGTTTAACGTCCTACTTTTCTGCTCCTAAACAGGGCTAATGATCATGAAGACGGGCATATGCCATACAGTGTGCTATAAGGGAAATACGGCCTACTCTATTATCGAATTTTAATTGCCAAGGGATCTTTTACGTGCTTGTCAGTGTGTACACGGGACCTCGTCCCATCCAAACGTCTAGACAGCTGTCCTTGTCCCCCTCCGTCCTACATCACTGACAGGGTGAAACCACGCCGGAAAATCTGGATGAACTTTCTCGGCCAAAGCAATTATTTTAATCTTTTAAAAGTACATGTAGCTATCAATCTCTAACTCAATATCATCGAAGTCTTCGTCATAGAAAACAAGAATTTGTCAATTTAAATCAACATTGATGTTGTGATCAAACCGGCAAAAGATGGGCTTCTGGAATCAAATATTCAAGAGAGAGAGAGAAATGGGTTTTAGCGTCCACTCGACCCAAACTAGGTCATTTCGGGACTAACATGGTTTAATTTCATTTTAATAATTCGCTTGCGCGTAGGGATTTTAGCAGTGGGAGGAAACCGGAGTGCCCGGAGGAAACAAACGAGGTTGAGGAGGTGCCCCTATATCCATGCCACATACGCTCACACCAGGGATCGAAACCACAGCCGCAAGCCAGAGGTGACCGGCCAGCTAGAGGTCGAAGCGTGGCACTCTAGACCACTAGGCCATCACCCCCCCCCACCACCACACACACACACACACACACAAACAAAATATTTAAGACAAAATAAACATTTTACCCGTGGCGTTTCAGTGCCGTTTGTAACAAGGGACTCGAAGAACGAGGTTAGACATATTCCACAAATCATGTAAGACGGTTACGTCATAATATTCTTATCTGGAGAGCTTGCGCCATAAATACTATCGGTGTAGACTGAAGTAACCAAGTACGAGACAATGGTGTGCATCTTCAAGTATTAGGCTATTGAAATGAGATGACCACCCTTTAATGTATATGGAATGATGTTTAACAATCATGAATATCTGAGTTGGTCTAAAAAGGCCTAACACGCGAATTATTGAAACAAATTGAACCACCTATGTTAGTCCATAAATGACATTATATCGCGTTGACATTAACCCCCCCCCCCCCCTTTGGACCAACTCAGATATTCGTGAATGTACATTAAAGATACACAGCCAAGAGTTCTTTTACGTGACGCCAATCTCTACAAGGTTTTTCGTCCTATCCAATCGACTAATCGTTATCTCTTGCCAGACCCTCCGCAACGGGGGAAATCCCGAGGAACGAATACAGAACCTCCAGGTTATCGAGCCAACGTCTAACTCGCTGAGTCCCCGTGCCCCCCGATATGTGATATTATCGACACTAAAACATAAATAAATCATCTTTTGATAACTACTTGAAGTAACTATTTAATTTCGATATTTGATACAATTTTTACCAATACCATTTTTGTTTACAAGAAATCAAAGTTTGTGACCTTATCAAAGCAAGTTTGATATTGATAATGGCATATGATCATGGCATATATCAGAGGCGGATTCAATGGGGGATGCACCCCCCCCCCCCACTCCTAATTTTCGACAGTGCCCTTTTTTACTGCTTAAAGTGCCCTTTCTCAGACCCAAATATGTCCGTTCCGAACGTTTACTTCGACGATAATCGGCCAAATAGTCCTTGGAATGGCTACAGATGCAAGGAAATGACGGATAATAATCTTGCCCCCCCCCCCCCCCTCAGCGGCGTGCCCTGTCTCCGCGGTCAGTGCCCTCATTTTGCGGCGCCCCCCCCCCCCTTTCAAAATTCCTAGATCCGCCCTGTATATGATGGTTGTACATATATATGTCTAGACAACTGTTCTACATGTATAACCGGGACTCAACTTTGCCTTCATGTGAGTAAGACTGAATAGGGGTTATAAGTTATTCGACTACTGCCAGTAGAGTGGTTCAGAGACACAATATTTGTCCTTATAAAAACTGACCCGCTTATCTGTGTGATTGCTCCGTCGAGAAATCTTCTGAAGTGAGCAGAAGTTAGCGCCGCGCACGTGGTTTAGGAAGTTGCAGCAAATATACGTCACATGAGGTATTTTTACAAACATGTATGGTATATAAAGCCGAGTAAAAAATACACTCATTACGGACTTCGACTTACGTGTTTATTTAATAGCGAACGTGAGCAAAAATTTCGATTTCACTCCTTGATTTGATTTTTGATTTTGGCGATTTTGGTGATTTAAATACAGAGCTAGCTATAATAGCTTCGTTTCATTTCTAACTTTTAAGTAGGTGAAATCGCCCAGATAAATTCACTACAACCTTTCGAGATTTACTGGTTACAATCTTGGTTTACGCGGCGATCTCTCCTGGTTAGGAAATAAATATTTGCTAGCCCTAAATACGCAGAACTATTTGAGACCGGAAAATAACCGAAACAAACTTTTTATTTGTAGTCTTTATTTTCCAGACCCTTTTCGGTAACATGGTGTAAATTATTTTTATAATCATAGTATATTATCTAATCATCCTGTAGCCATAGGCTTTGATCGACGGACTTATTTTTTTCTAGATTTGAGACTGAGCCCTGCAAGATATCGTCCACGGATGATTTGCTATCCAGCATTGGATTGGACAAGTACCCCTATGATTTGGGAACTGTAACAAACTACCTATGACAAAAATCAAAAATAGGCTTTATGCTAGACAAATGTTAATAAATTCCCGACAACTTCGGAGCATCGGTCTATCATGACTGCTTTACATGACGATTGTGTGACTTTTGGTGACAAATACATTCAAAATAGACTGGTCAGACTGACGACAAAGACTAGGAAGCTGAGTTAAGGTTAAGTCCACTAAATGTATGAAATCATACGACGATTTTCTTGACACCCCATTTTTTCCGGGATAGTTTACGTTACTCCATCGGCAGACACAAGTAAAATTAATTAAATAAACAGAGAGACTCGGACATCTGCCGATGCGACCTTAACTGATTTAGATAGAAAAAAAGTATTTGCGGCGATTGTCATAAAAGCACAATCGCCAAGTTTAAAAAATCAACTTCGGAAGACTAAAAAAGAAATGATTCGCATGAAGGCTAATAATGAAAATAAAAAACAATTGGCAGGTAAAAAGAATGGTTGCCAGTCCAAAACTTTTTAGATGAACGAAGGAATTTTGTATGATGTCAAAAATCAAAGATACACAGCAGAATGCCATAATTTGGTCATGAAACTTAAAAATCTAAACGTTTCCAATGGTAACGTAGCAGTGGTTATAACCGCATGTTTGGCTCTCGCGGGACTAAATCTAATTACACTCCATCAAAATCTACATTTCAAAGAATATCATGTGAGCGCGTCGGTGTCCACATGTTTAGGAAACCTTGAAGTCGGCGAAAAATACCACCCTTTATACAGACGAAACTACAAAATTTGGCTCTAAATTCGGTACATACGCAATAATCGCTGGCTCGGCGCATACGCCACTTATCCAGCAATGTGTTCTTTTTTCATAACAAACATCATGCAGTACAATATATTTATTTATCTGAGGGACAAAAAATAAAGTCTTAAATTAATAGTTTTATTGTGGTGTTTATCCCTCTCTCTCACTCCCCGTATTACATGTCATTATATTTTCCTCGTACTTTACCCGGCAATTTATTTTTCATAACAAACGTCGTACTGCACAATATAATATTTAGTTATCTTTGAGATTAACATTAAAGTGTTACATTATTAGGTTTATAGACCCCTCTCTCTCCCTCGCTCCCTCTGTATAACATGCCGTTATAAATAGGCCAGTGTCTGGGTATAAATAAGTAAACGCACTGTTCATTTTAATATATTATGTATTAGGCTAATCTTGAAATAGTTCATGTCAAATGTCGATCTTTTCATCTCCAGCTTAACATGTATTTTAATTTCTACTGTAGCATTATAAACACAGTTAATACTAGACCTGCATGCAGGAATGACGGGTTTCACTGGTGCCACGTCACTTTCGGTGCCACGTTACCCTTAAACATATGTCACTTCCGATACCAATGAAACCATCAAACAGGTTTCCACATAAGCATTGTAAACATCAAATAAAATGGACGAAGAATCAACCAAATCCAGCAATATCAATTCATTTTATATATATGTTACTTGTAAGTGATCCTGGCAAAATTTCATTACTTCCGGTGATAATGAAAATGTTCAATTAGTTTTATGAAATCAGAAATGGCATAAGGCATCATAATGGCGAAAATTGTATGTAAATCGAATGAGAATTGCCACTTTTATAGACCAAAAACCTTGAAAAGTGACTTGTAGAAAATCGTCTATTTCTCGGCAACCGTACACGATAAAAACTATCTTTTGGTATCTATATGATCGTATGGGTTCAATCCATTTGTTGATTGGAATCAAATATCATAATTTGAAATATATTACAAATCAGACTCATTTGAAAAAAATGTCTGTTTTGAAGGCTAAAAATACAGTTTTTGCCAAAATGACATTACTTCCGGTGATACTGAAAATGTTCAATTAGTTCTATGAAATCATAAATGACACAAGATATCATATGGTGAAAATTTTATGAAAATCGAATAATAACTGACACTTTTATAGACCAAAAACCTTGAAAAGTGACTTAAGGAAAATCGCCCATTTCTGTGCAACCGTACAAGTTAGAAACCATTTTGTGGTATCTGTATGATCGTATGGGTTCAATCTATTTGATCAATAGAATCAAATATCACAATTTGAAAAAAATAACAAATACGACTCATTTGAATAAAATATTGTTTTTTGAAGGCTAAAATTTAAGTTTTGAGCAAATGACGTCATTTCCGGTGGCAGCGCAAGGGGTAAAATGGTTTGACATAGTCCACTATAGCATTAGGCATCCAATGGGGAAAGAAAATTGAAAATCGAATAATAATTGATTCTTTTACAGCCAAAATTACGTGAAAAGTGACTCATGCAAAATTGCCTATTTCTCGGCAACTGCTTATATTACAAACTAATTTTCACATACATTCTCTTCGTATGGATTATAGCTACAAGTTTATAAAAGTTACGTAAAAATATTTTAAAATCTGAAAAGCCTGAATGAGTTGTAAATAGGTCAATTTTACGCCTTTTTTCACCTCTTAATCCAATTTGCTAGAAAATGAAAAAGAAATTAAAAAAACTGCTTCCGACATTTTTTGCGCCTTTAAAGGACACACTCTTTGAGTCATATAATTTTTCAAAAAAATAATATTTGTTTTCAAAAAATGTACCTAAGTGTCAAAATTGTAGTTTTTGGTAAAATTATGCCACTTCCGGTGCCGACAGATAACACTTTTGGTAATAAAAAAAATGACAATTGAGACAACGAAGCATATGAACTTTGTTTTATACAAATCGAACAATAAAAAATTAATCTAGGACTGAAAAACTGAATTAGCCAATAGCGGCCAAGGAAAATTACTGAGACAAAATTTTTTAACATTTTTGCACTAGGCAGATGACTCTTTAATTCTGTGCACAATACGACTAAAAAATATTCATAAATAAAAAAGTTTTTTGTAAAATTTTAAATTTTCGAAATTTGGCGCCTAATATCTTCGAAGATTGGCCGAAAATCAAAAATCGAAAGTAGCGTAGCTATGTGCCCTGTCTCAGGCTATGCCAAAATGTATCGAAAGTTAAAATCTAATGATTATTGTTAAAATTACTGCAATATTTTCAAAAACGATAACTTCGGTGATTTCGGACATTTCGCATTGTCGCAGAACGTTCAAAATAGCTTTATCCTCTAAGTCACACCCACTTTCCCAGTAAAACCGAAGAAATCGTAACGATGCGACAAGCAGTTGCTGAGATCTACTCAAAACAAAAGAAGAATAATAATAATAACTAGACCTGCATGCAGGAATGACGGGTTTCACTGGTGCCACGTCACTTTCGGTGCCACATTACCCTTAAACATATGTCACTTCCGATACCAATGAAACCATCAAACAGGTTTCCACATAAGCATTGTAAACATCAAATAAAATGGACGAAGAATCAACCAAATCCAGCAATATCAATTCATTTTATATATATGTTACTTGTAAGTGATCCTGGCAAAATTTTATTACTTCCGGTGATAATGAAAATGTTCAATTAGTTTTATGAAATCAGAAATGGCATAAGGCAGCATAATGGCGAAAATTGTATGTAAATCGAATGAGAATTGCCTCTTTTATAGACCAAAAACCTTGAAAAGTGACTTGTAGAAAATCGTCTATTTCTCGGCAACCGTACACGATAAAAACTATCTTTTGGTATCTATATGATCGTATGGGTTCAATCCATTTGTTGATTGGAATCAAATATCATAATTTGAAATATATTACAAATCAGACTCATTTGAAAAAAAATGTCTGTTTTGAAGGCTAAAAGTACAGTTTTTGCCAAAATGACATTACTTCCGGTGATACTGAAAATGTTAAATTAGTTCTATGAAATCATAAATGACACGAGATATCATATGGTGAAAATTTTATGAAAATCGAATAATAACTGACACTTTTATAGACCAAAAACCTTGAAAAGTGACTTAAGGAAAATCGCCCATTTCTCTGCAACCGTACAAGTTAGAAACCATTTTGTGGTATCTGTATGATCGTATGGGTTCAATCTATTTGATCAATAGAATCAAATATCACAATTTGAAAAAAATAACAAATACGACTCATTTGAATAAAATATTGTTTTTTGGAGGCTAAAATTTAAGTTTTGAGCAAATGACGTCATTTCCGGTGGCAGCGCAAGGGGTAAAATGGTTTGACATAGTCCACTATGGCATTAGGCATCCAATGGCGAAAGAAAATTGAAAATCGAATAATAATTGATTCTTTTACAGCCAAAATTACGTGAAAAGTGACTCATGCAAAATTGCCTATTTCTCGGCAACTGCTTATATTACAAACTAATTTTCACATACATTCTCTTCGTATGGATTATAGCTACAAGTTTATAAAAGTTACGTAAAAATATTTTAAAATCTGAAAAGCCTGAATGAGTTGTAAATAGGTCAATTTTACCCCTTTTTTCACCTCTTAATCCAATTTGCTAGAAAATGAAAAAGAAATTAAAAAAACTGCTTCCGACATTTTTTGCGCCTTTAAAGGTCACACTCTTTGAGTCATATAATTTTTCAAAAAAATAATATTTGTTTTCAAAAAAATGTACCTAACTGTCAAAATTGTAGTTTTTGGTAAAATTATGCCACTTCCGGTGCCGACAGATAACACTTTTGGTAATAAAAAAAATGACAATTGAGACAACGAAGCATATGAACTTTGTTTTATACAAATCGAACAATAAAAAATTAATCTAGGACTGAAAAACTGAATTAGCCAATGGAGGCCAAGGAAAATTACTGAGACAAAATTTTTTAACATTTTTGCGCAAGTCAGATGACTCCTTAATTCTGTGCACAACACGACTAAAAAATATTCATAAATAAAAAAGTTTGTTGTAAAATTTTAAATTTCCGAAATTTGGCGCCTAATATCTTCGAAGATTTGCCGAAAATCAAAAATCGAAAGTAGCGCAGCTATGTGCCCTGTCTCCAGCTATGCCAAAATGTATCGAAAGTTAAAATCCCATGATTATTGTTAAAATTACCGCAATATTTGTAAAAACGATAACTTCGGTGATTTCGGACATTTCGCATTGTCGCAGAACGTTCAAAATAGCTTTATCCTCTAAGTCACACCCACTTTCCCAGTAAAACCGAAGAAATCGTAACGATGCGACACGTAGTTGCTGAGATCTACTCAAAACAAAAGAAGAATAATAATAATAATAAGAACTAGACCTGCATGCAGGAATGACGGGTTTCACTTTTGCCATGTTACCTTTGAACTTGAACTTGTGTCACTTTTGGTGCTACGTTACCCTTGAACATATGTCCTTTCCGGTACCAATGAAACCAATATACAGGTTTCCACATAAGCATTGCACACATCAAATAAAATGGAAACAGAATCAAACAAATCCAGCAATTTTATTTTATACATTTGTTACATGTAATTGATCCTGACAAAATAACAGTACTTCCGGTGATAATGTAAATGTTCCCTTAGTCTTATGAAATCAGAAATGGCATAAGGCATCATATGGTGAAAATTTTATGTAAATCGAATAATAATTTCCACTTTTATAGACCAAAAACCTTGAAAAGTGACGTGTAGAAAATCGTCTATTTCTCGGCAACCGTACAAGTTAGAAACCATTTTTTGGTATTTATATGACCGTATGGGTTTAATCTATTTGTTGATTGGAATCAAATATCATAATTGTATAAACATTACAAATCAGACTCATTTGAATAAAATATCGGTTTTGAAGGCTTAAAATACAGTTTTTGCCAAAATGACGCTACTTCCGGTGATAATGAAAACGTTAAATTAGTTTTATAACATCGTCTATGACATTAGGCTTCAAAGGGTGAAAATTTTATGAAAATCAAATAATAATTGACACTTTTATGGGCCAAAAACCTTCAAAAGTGACTTTCAGAAAATCGCCTATATCTCGACAACCGAACAAGTTAGAAACAATTTTATGATATCTATTTGACCGTATGAGTTTTGTTAATATGTGAATTTAAACCAAAAGTTAATTTTATTATTACATGTGACATAATTCTTGGTTGAAAAAAAGATCGATTTTAAAAGTTAAAAATTGAGTTTTTGACTAAATGACGTCACTTCCGGTGTCAATTTTAAATAGTAATCAACATGATATGACGCACACTTGCTTTTTGAATCAAATGATGTCACTTTTGTGAATATCCATTAATAATTGACTATTTTACAGGCAACATTACGAAAACAGTGACTTATGCAAAACTGCCCATTTCTCGGCAACTGCTTATATTAGAAACTAATTTTAACATACATTCTCTTCGTATGGATTATAGTGACAGGTTTATAAAAGTTAAGTAAAAAAATTTTAAAATCTGAAAAGCCTGAATGGGTTGTAAATAGGTCAATTTTACGCCTTTTTTCACCCCTTAATCCAATTTGCTAGATAACACTTTTGGTAATAAAAAAAATAACAATTGGGACAACGAAGCATATGAACTTTGTTTTATACAAATCGAACAATAAAAAATTAATCTAGGACTGAAAAACTGAATTAGCTAATGGCGGCCAAGGAAAATTACTGAGACAAATTTTTTTAACATTTTTGCGCTAGTCAGATGACTCTTTAATTCTGTGCACAACACGACTAAATAATATTTATAAATAAAAACGTTAAATCGAATAATAATTGCCACTTTTAAAGACCAAAAAACTTGAAAAGTGACTTGTAGAAAATCGGCTATTTCTCCGCAACCGTACAAGTTAGAAACCATTTTGTGGTATCTGTATGATCGTATGGGTTCATTCTATTTGTTGATTGGCATCAAATACCATAATTTGAAAAAGATTTCAAAACAGACTCATTTGAATAAAATATCTGTTTTGGAGGCTAAAAATACAGTTTTTGCCAAAATGACGTTACTTCCGGTGATAATGAAAATCTTAAATTACTTGTATGAAATCCCAAATGGCATTAGGTATAACATGGTGTGACGTTTATGAAAATCGAATAATAATTGACCCTTTTATGGCCCCGAAACCTTCAAAAGTGACCTGTAGAAAACCGTCTATTTCTCGGCAACCGAACAAGTTAGAAACCATTTTATGATATCTATATGACCATATGAGTTTTGTTTATATGTGAATTTAAACCAAAAGTTAAAATTATTAATACATATTAAGTTATTCTTGGTTGAATAAAACATTGATTTAAAAAAGTGTAAAATGCATTTTTTGACCAAATGATGTCACTTCCGGTGTCAATTTTAAATTGTAATCAACTTGATATGACGCTACGTGCTTTTTGAATCAAATGATGTCACTTTTATAAAAATCCAATAATAATTGACTATTTTACAGGCAAAATAACGAAAAGTTACTTATGCAGAACTGCCCATTTCTTGGCAACTGCTTATATTACAAACGAATTTTAACATACATTTTCTTCGTATGGATTATAGCTACAAGTTTATAAAAGTTACGAAGAAATATTTTAAAATCTGAAAAGCCTGAATAGGTTGTAAATAGGCCAATTTTACACCATTTTTAGCCTCTTAATCGAATTTGCTCGAAAATGAAATCGAAATTAAAAAAACTGCTTCCTACATTTTTTGCGCCTTGAAAGGGCACACTCTTTGAGTCATATAATTTTTCAAAAAAATAATATTTGTTTATGAAGATCGTAAATAACTGTCAAAATTGTAGTTTTTGGTAAAATTATGCCACTTCCGGTGCCGACAGATAACACTTTCGGTAATAAAAAAAACGACAATTGATACAACGAAGCATATGAACTTTGTTTTATACAAATCGAACAATAAAAAATTAATCTAGGACTGAAAAACTGAATTAGCCAATGGCGGCCAAGGTAAATTACTGAGACAAAATTTTTTAACATTTTTGCACTAGTCAGATGACCCTTTAATTCTGTGCACAATACGACTAAAAAATATTCATAAATAAAAAAGTTTTTTGTAAAATTTTAAATTTTCGAAATTTGGCGCCTAATATCTTCGAAGATTTGCCGAAAATCAAAAATCGAAAGTAGCGTAGCTATGTGCCCTGTCTCAGGCTATGCCAAAATGTATCGAAAGTTAAAATCCAATGATTATTGTTAAAATTACTGCAATATTTTTAAAAACGATAACTTCGGTGATTTCGGACATTTCGCATTGTCGCAGAACGTTCAAAATAGCTTTATCCTCTAAGTCACACCCACTTTCCCAGTAAAACCGAAGAAATCGTAACGATGCGACACGTAGTTGCTGAGATCTATTCAAATTGGAATCTGAATAATAATAATAATAAGAATAATAATTTTAACAAAAACAATAGTGTTTCACACAAGCTACGCAGTGTGAAACCCTAATAATAATTTTAACAAAAACAATAGTGTTTCACACAAGCTTCGCAGTGTGAAACCCTAATAAGAACTAGACCTGCATGCAGGAATGGCGGGTTTCACTGGTGCCACGTCACTTTCGGTGCCACGTTACCCTTAAACATATGTCACTTCCGATACCAATGAAACCATCAAACAGGTTTCCACATAAGCATTGTAAACATCAAATAAAATGGACGAAGAATCAACCAAATCCAGCAATATCAATTCATTTTATATATATGTTACTTGTAAGTGATCCTGGCAAAATTTCATTACTTCCGGTGATAATGAAAATGTTCAATTAGTTTTATGAAATCAGAAATGGCATAAGGCATCATAATGGCGAAAATTGTATGTAAATCGAATGAGAATTGCCACTTTTATAGACCAAAAACCTTGAAAAGTGACTTGTAGAAAATCGTCTATTTCTCGGCAACCGTACACGATAAAAACTATCTTTTGGTATCTATATGATCGTATGGGTTCAATCCATTTGTTGATTGGAATCAAATATCATAATTTGAAATATATTACAAATCAGACTCATTTGAAAAAAATGTCTGTTTTGAAGGCTAAAAATACAGTTTTTGCCAAAATGACATTACCTCCGGTGATACTGAAAATGTTAAATTAGTTCTATGAAATCATAAATGACACAAGATATCATATGGTGAAAATTTTATGAAAATCGAATAATAACTGACACTTTTATAGACCAAAAACCTTGAAAAGTGACTTAAGGAAAATCGCCCATTTCTCTGCAACCGTACAAGTTAGAAACCATTTTGTGGTATCTGTATGATCGTATGGGTTCAATCTATTTGATCAATAGAATCAAATATCACAATTTGAAAAAAATAACAAATACGACTCATTTGAATAAAATATTGTTTTTTGAAGGCTAAAATTTAAGTTTTGAGCAAATGACGTCATTTCCGGTGGCAGCGCAAGGGGTAAAATGGTTTGACATAGTCCACTATGGTATTAGGCATCCAATGGCGAAAGAAAATTGAAAATCGAATAATAATTGATTCTTTTACAGCCAAAATTACGTGAAAAGTGACTCATGCAAAATTGCCTATTTCTCGGCAACTGCTTATATTACAAACTAATTTTCACATACATTCTCTTCGTATGGATTATAGCTACAAGTTTATAAAAGTTACGTAAAAATATTTTAAAATCTGAAAAGCCTGAATGAGTTGTAAATAGGTCAATTTTACGCCTTTTTTCACCTCTTAATCCAATTTGCTAGAAAATGAAAAAGAAATTAAAAAAACTGCTTCCGACATTTTTTGCGCCTTTAAAGGACACACTCTTTGAGTCATATAATTTTTCAAAAAAATAATATTTGTTTTCAAAAAATGTACCTAACTGTCAAAATTGTAGTTTTTGGTAAAATTATGCCACTTCCGGTGCCGACAGATAATACTTTTGGTAATAAAAAAAATGACAATTGAGACAACGAAGCATATGAACTTTGTTTTATACAAATCGAACAATAAAAAATTAATCTAGGACTGAAAAACTGAATTAGCCAATGGAGGCCAAGAAAAACTACTGAGACAAAATTTTTTAACATTTTTGCGCAAGTCAGATGACTCTTTAATTCTGTGCACAACACGACTAAAAAATATTCATAAATAAAAAAGTTTTTTGTAAAATTTTAAATTTCCGAAATTTGGCGCCTAATATCTTCGAAGATTTGCCGAAAATCAAAAATCGAAAGTAGCGCAGCTATGTGCCCTGTCTCCAGCTATGCCAAAATGTATCGAAAGTTAAAATCCCATGATTATTGTTAAAATTACCGCAATATTTGTAAAAACGATAACTTCGGTGATTTCGGACATTTCGCATTGTCGCAGAACGTTCAAAATAGCTTTATCCTCTAAGTCACACCCACTTTCCCAGTAAAACCGAAGAAATCGTAACGATGCGACACGTAGTTGCTGAGATCTACTCAAAACAAAAGAAGAATAATAATAATAATAATAAGAATAATAATTTTAACAAAAACAATAGTGTTTCACACAAGCTTCGCAGTGTGAAACCCTAATAATAATTTTAACAAAAACAATAGTGTTTCACACAAGCTTCGCAGTGTGAAACCCTAATAAAGACATTTGAAGGCGCGGGTTTACTGTTAAAACAACTAAGCGTTCGCGCATGCGTACATATGTCAAATCCACGATGGAAATAAACGATATTTTCCGATATTATATAAACTGTTTATAGTTCATGTTACATTATATGCAACTTCATTCAGAAATCTATAGGCCTACACATGCCACACTAAATCTTTATTCATAGTCGTTTTTGCATTATGCTTTTTGTTGAACCCTGTTGCAATAGTCAGAAATAACCCATAAAATCTGAACCCGACTGTTTTCTTTTATCTTTTTCAACAACTTTCTAGTCTGTCTTATTCAAATATAAATTTTTAACTAGAACTTACTAAATTTAAAAATGATTTAATTGAATGAAACTATATCTATTTGGTGGGAGTATAAATGGAACCATATCTATTTGGTAGGAGTATAAAATGAAACCATATCTATTTGATAGGGGATTAAATGAAACTATATCTATATATATTTGATAGGTGTATAATCAAATGAAACTATATTTGTTTGATTGACGTATGAATGAAACCATCTATTTGATAGGTGTAGGCCTATAAATGAAATATATTTATTTGATTGAAGTTTATCTCGATAAAAATGTATTTATTTAATAGGAGTATATATCAATGAACTATTTTTTATTTGATAGTTTTGATTGTTGAACTCTATCTTAATAGTCAGAGATAACCCATTTATCTAAGTCAATTGTTCTTTTATCTTCTATCCAAAAAACTGTTGTTAAAAACAAATTGAGCTTTAAAGAAGCTAAGTCTTCGACATTGAAAACACGAATTATTTATACAGCAGAAACTATGTTTACTGCTAGGAGTATATAATAAACGAAACTATATTTATAGAGCGAAGTATAAATTAACTGTACGTTTGATATTAGTAAAGCTGTACTATTGAAGTATAAATCAACTGTTTTATTGGATATTAGTAAAGCTGTAATATGGTTAGTTGACAGGAATATAAATGGAACTATAATAATTATTCGAATAAATGAGTATAAATGAAACCTTATTTATTTGATATTAGAAATGAAAATAATTATATTATTTGATATGAGTATAATTGAACTATTTGTTTTATTAGTTATGAGTATTATTATTGAAACAGCGTGTATCTAATAGGAATATAAACGAAACTATATTTTTTTTAGACTGAAGTATAAATGAAACTTTTGTTTCTATTTGATAAATAGGCACATAAGAAACCATTATTTATTTAATATGAACATATTGAACCATTGTTTTAAATATATTCATATACAACTTCGCTAACTTTTGAAAGAGGGATATTCATGCATGTATCATTCATATGGGTTCACTGAGGGTGGCAATCCTTGCATTAACGATTGAATCAATTTTTCTAAAAGTGAAATTTTCTTTGAATGTGGGTGTTCACCTCGTACTGCAGTCAACGGGTTCAAACAAATCCCACACCCACAAATAGAATCACCGTTTAAAATGTCTTTATATTTTCATTGTATTTTATATTACATTTTTAACAGCTTTGGGTATCCATGTATACAGAGTTAGTTTGTACACAGAACGCAAACAGCTTACAGCAGAGACGACAGAACGTAGACAGATTTAGTTTGAACACAAACAGATTTAGTTTGAAGTACAGACAAATATAGTTTATAAAAACAGTTTCTAGTAATTTATAATTATTTAAAACCACAATTTGACATGTTATGGCGGTATTGGACAGGTGAGTAGAATGTTAGCCATATTAGCAATTCAGGACAAGACGAAATCATATTTCAATAAACATTTAGATAACATTGTTTTGGTTTTGAGACAATTTCGTTTTTTTGACCAATAGATTGGTTTCTTTGATGGTCTTGTTGATTATTTTGTGTATGTAACAGTGATTGGCCAGGATAATGCTAGACGAGACTAGATATATCTTCACTGAATGAATGACTGGTATCGGTTAGGTCAATTGAATACATACGTTTTAATTTTCACATCTTGTACATGAGACACAGACAAAAGCAGGGTCTTATTTGAGATAAACAGACGATCCGTATTTAATTTGATATACACAGATTCGCCTGATGAAGATTCCAGTGCTGTGGTTGAAATAATGTCTCGAACTATCCAACTATTGTCGCAGTAGACGTTTTGGACATAGATGTCGCTATAGTCGTGACTTAAAGGAGCTAAATTTCTAACTCAAAATTAGAATATTCGAATTTGGTCTATTTCAATCGTAATGTTGTTATCTTTCGGTGAAAACATGAGATCTCCAATATCGAATATTTAAGACACAATGAACACTTTATAATCAGCTCAAAATTAGAATATTCGAATTTGGTCTATTTCAATCGTAATGTTGTTATCTTTCGGTGAAAACATGAGATCTCCAATATCGAATATTTAAGACACAATGAACACTTTATAATCAGCTCACCGTATCGTGTTCTGTATTAACGGCATCAAATGATTGAGTTGTAACATAATCAGATAAGCTAATAACTGTGGATTGGACTTCTTTAATTCAGCATGGCGGTAACAAGCATTAAACAATACTACATGTATACAAACAATACATATCATAATAATATTGTGATCTTTACGGCCATCGTCTTCATCCACGTCTGCCTCCATGGTTCTGTCTTGAGCTGTCCGGCTCCTCGCTGGTGAGCTTCCAAACCCAACTCAACTAATGAACTGACGGCACTCACTGTATCAGAAACCTAAACCAATTTATAGGTGAGGTATGAAATATATTAAGTATACGTATACATATTATTGATAATGAATTAAAAGAATTATGATGACAGCTGAATGCTAATAAATAAATTAAAGGTCGACAGGTTCTCCGACATGACCATTTCAATGTGGCCCCATAGCTTATTCTTACAATAATCATATTGATGTTTGTAACAGCAGATGGGTCAAAAGGACAACAGTGATTTCACCCTTTGTAATAGTTTTCTCTGCTTTTGAGCACCATTTGTAATGAACATAGTAAAACATATCCCACAAGACCGTGTGGAACAAATTAAAAATGACTTTTTCCTATGCGACAAAAAACTACCTTTCAATTTGGACTGTTCACGTATTTCACCAAACATAAATAATTGATAATAAACGGTTTAGCTAATTCCCACCAAAACAACATAATTACCCTGCTTAGATCCAATTGTAGAGTAGACAAATAACGATAAAAACGGAACGAAATAAAGTATGATGGGTGGAATGGAAGGAAATGAAATGGGGATTAACGTACAAGAATGTCAAATTTGGTATGAAAAGTAGAGAATGCCCAATCTTATTTTAAAGATACTCTATTGCCTGCAAAAAAAAACACGGGGAAAAATATAGGGGGAACCCTAATGGATGGGCTTCTAACGTGTTGATGTAATAGCTAAAGACCGTGAGAACAGCAAGAAAAATTGTGGGAAAATAATTTGACAGAAGATATTACAGAAATTTGCATATAGGCTTCGATATTTGTGTAGGAGCAGCGACTGACGACAAATGCAATCTAATGATTGATTCCCCTCGATTAGGTCATTTCGGGCCTTACAGTTTGTTCAATTTTATTTCAATAATTCGCTTGCACGTAGGGGTCTTGAGCCCAGAGAGGAAACTGGAGGTCTCGATGAAAACCTACGAGGTTGGATAGGCGACTCTCTACATGTTGTCGCGCACAACCGGGGAATCGAGACCACGCTAATTCACACGATGACAGACCTTATGATACAATGCGCAGGTGTTAATCATTTGCTATCCACCCCACTCCAACCCCAGAGATTTGAAGCAGATGTTTGATTGATTTAAATTTTGAAATAGGTTTTTAGTCTAAATAAATCATCAAATCACACGGTTTGTACCCGGCGTGGTTTTCCTTTGTCAGTGGTGAAGGACGGAGGGCATGACAAGGAAAGGACAGCTGTCTAGTCGTTCGGATGGGACGAAAAACCGAGCCCCGTGTACGCATTGGAGCTATTTTTGACTCAAATATGAATATGGAATGCCAAATAAATAACATTTGTAAAACAGGGTACTTTCACCTGAGGAACATTGGTAAAATCAAGAAATATATATCAATAGATGCTACTAAGTCACTAATTCAAGCCTTAGTTATTTCACGACTGGACAATTTCAATTCACTGCTTTCTGGTGTTCCCAAAAATCACTCGATAAACTTCAAAAACTATAAAAACTCTGCTGCCCGCCTTATAACTGGATCTTCAAAATTTAATCATATAACACCAATTTTATTTAACCTGCACTGGCTACCTATTACTTACAGAATTGACTATAAAATCCTACTGTTAACCTTTAAATGTCTTAATGGTTTGGCTCCTGTGTACCTTTCTCAGTTATTGAATCAATATCAACCCAACCGTCAACTCCGCTCTAGTAGTGATAACTGGTTACTTTGTGAATCCAACGCCAAGTCATCAACGGGAGAAAGATCGTTCGCTGTTAAAGCTCCGAAACTGTGGAATAAATTACCATTAACAGCAAGAAGCTGCGAATCACTTCAGACTTTTAAATCTAATCTAAAAACGTTTTTATTTACTAAAGCATTTTATTGAACTTTACTATAGACTTTACAGCTAATTTATTTTATTTCAATTTACGCTATTATTATTGTGATACTTTTAATGTGTGCCTATTTATTTGGTTTTATTGTTTTTTATAATTCCAATTAGTTTTTATCATGTTGTCTATCTGCATTTTATAATTTTATTGAATTGTAAAGCGCATCTGAGCACTTTGTGAAAGGTGCGCTATAGAAATACACCAAATAATAATAATAATAATAATAAATAATAAAAGATCCTTCGGAAGTTGGAATTTCATATAAGAGTAGGCAACATTTCCCCTATAGCACACTGCATGACGTTTGCCCGTCTTCATTTGCCCACTTTTTATACACAACTAATCTGATTAAAATTCTCCATTTTGAGCATATAATGAGGTCCAACAAAACTGTCTCAAATTTGATAACTTTGTTAGTAAGGAGTGAAACCACCACGTAACCGTAAGCAGTCGACACAACGACGAGGTATGCTGTCGATCAGACGTCGAAAAAACATCTAGCTGAAGGATAGTACCAATTCTTGAAGATTACCAGGTTGCCTATGATTGTCTCCCACACGTCTGCCCAAATCATCCCATGCATGCTCAATTAGTGCCAAGTCAGGAGAGTATGCAGGCCAATCCATTCGTTCAATACCATTTTGGGTGAGAAAACCATTAACAACTCGTGCTCTATGCGGTCTAGCATTGTCATCTTGAAGAACAGAACCTGCTCCAATTGGGATGACAAAAGGCTGTAAAATTTCGTCTTTGTACCTGATACCCGTCAAATTTCCTTGGACGACGAAAAGTCCTGTGATGTACCGAAATTCCAGCCCAAACCATTACCGTACCACCTCCAAGCGATGGTGTTGTCTGACGTTAACATCAGCAAATCTTTTTCTTTGCCGCCTATAGACGCGAAGTCTGCCATCATTGAACTGAAATGCAAATCGGGACTCATCTGTGAAGAGTACCCGATCCTATTGTCGCCGTCTCCACTCTATGAAGTGTGCATCAGTCACGACGTGCTGTCCTATGACGTTGAAGAAGAGGTGGTTGAACCGCTTGTCGTCGAGATCGAATGTTGTGGGTTCGCAGACGATTTCTTGTGGTCTGGTCCGATATCTGAACACCACTTGCATTTCGCAGTTCATCTCTCAGACATCTTGCTGTAATAGTAAGTACAGGAGGACCGCACTACACGAAAAACAAAAACCTATAAGATTAACCTGCGGAAAATATCAAATCAAGTGCTGACGTTAGGCCATTTAAATGACATGTCTTGACGTTGCGACGTTGATCTTGGTCTACCAGACCGTGGGCGATTCTGAATTGAATTGGTTGTCTGGAAACGCTGCCATAGTCTCCCAATCACACTCTGGTTACAACCGATTCTCCGTGCCACATTCCTCTGTGTAAAACCCTGTTGAAGCCACGCAATGGCTTTACCTCGGTCATGGTCATTCAGTCGACGACTGGCCATGTTGAAATTTCAACTGAGAGCAGCACGGTCATGGAAGTGTGCCAAAACTGTTCATGGAAAATGCATAGTGCAAGGACATAATCAACTTCAAAAAGTCGTACCCTACTGCGTTTGGGCGATGCAAACAGTTTTGTGGAGCCTTGTTTTGAGCTTCAGGTTATGGTTTCTAAGGAGACAGTAAAAATAGTTTTGTTTGAAAATGACATATGCCTTGTACACAGGTTTTGTCGTCAGGATATCGTGAATCAATTTTGACAACGATTTCCGCCAATAATTTGTAAAAGGTTATATTTAAAGCTACTCTTAGGTGGTAGATATTCAAAATAAAGAAGTTTTAGGAAAGAAAACTTGTTGTTTTTTTCTAAAACATCTTCATAGACAATTACCTGGTAAAAAAAAGGTTTGACCCTTAAACTTCTTTTGAGTAGTATACCATATAGATTCAATATCATTCATTCAGGAATGAATTCTAGTATTTTGACCTAATTGCTCTTTGACGGTAACCTAACTGAACTGGTATTTTCATTGTCATTATTATAGTTGTCTAACGGGTGCGTAAAGTCCAGTGTCTTGGTTTAGTAATTTATTTATACCCTTTCAAAGTTGTGTAAATGGCCATAGATGTTTTAGGGCGACATAGCTTACGTTTGTGATTGTACTATACACGAATAAATGTATCTATTATATATGCCCTCCCCGAATTTAAAGGCACATTTTAGATGAGAAGCAGTAATAGATTTTTTTGAAAAAGTGAATAATTCTTAATCGACTTTCGACAATCATAAGGGGAGGGTATAAGTATGTGCATTGCGAGGAGGCCGATGTGCACGGCGTTATCTTGGAGACACAAATAGGGGTAGCGTTGTACGTGGATGGCGGAAGACTGTATCTGCATGTGGGTGGAGGGGAGTGGTGTTGCTGTATACGCGTGAAGGGTGGACGTGAGGGGGTGAGGGATTTGTGAATGTGGGTGGCGGGAAGGTATGTAGCTGTATGTGGGTGGCGGGGAGAGTTGTTGCTGTGTGTGGGTTGTTGCTGTATGTGGATGGTGGGTGTGGTGTTCTTTTGTATGCAGAGGTGGTGGATGGCCAAATAGTATCATAAGGTCTGTTTCCCGGTTATTCATGACAAGGACTAAGGTCGCCTTCTACTTCTCCCCCGGTTTCTCCCACTGCTAAAGACCGCAACGCACAAGCGAATTATTGAAATAAAATTGAACCATATTTTAGTCCCGAAATGACCTGGTTTGTGTCCCATCCCTTCTCGTGTATGTGTATGTGGGTGGTGGGGAGGGGATGAAACTATGCGCATCGTGACAGGAAATTGGTATTAGTATAATTTCAATAAAACAGTGGGCTTAAAATTTCAATAAAATAAGCGGTCTGAAAACCAGACCATTTTATTGTCTTATCTGAGAGAGTCTAATAATAATATACATAGAAACACGTTGCTTACTTAAATACTATCAATTTAAATCCGGAATGAAATAGCTTCCGATTTTTTTTCATGGGCAGTGGGCGTATAGACCCAAACCTAGAGATTAATGGACTTAAAATAGACATAACCTCAGACTCGCCCTTCAAAGGAATCTCGTATTGAGCTACCCTGGCACTGTGGGCAGTGGGTGTATAGACCAGAACCTAGAGATTAATGGTCTTATAATAGACATAACCTCTGATTCACCTGTATATAAATGTATGTTTATATATACACATATTGTTGTTATGTTGTATAAGAGATGTCATTGACTGTATTTAATACATGGTATATTTAATACATGATAAATGTGCGTTAATATCTATAATAATAATTGCACAATACGCATACATGTGAAGTGTTTTGGTTTACGCGGAGAATTACTTGGCAACGACGGGGAATAAAATTCTGCATTAATGAATGTACTTTAAAATAGCATTATGCAAGAGCAAAATCTGATTTTTACAGGTCTTTCTTTAAGCCCGAGATGTTATCTTAATAATCAATTAGACATTAATTAACATATTCAGACCATAATAAACTCTGTATGTCAAGACTAGCCTTCGATGTTGGCAGATTAAAATCGTATATGCCGCTTAATGGCGGTTGATAATTAAATCAATCAGGTGGATAATCGAGACTATGCTGTTTATATTAATGATTTGAGTAATGATGACCGAGGCTATGAATATTTCAAAAGCTTTTTTCTCGGCTAATAGTGAATCAATTTGACTGAAATTTTCAGCAAATTATCTTTACACTATCTAGTTTTTAACTATTGTAGTGAGAACTGCCATCTCTTTATCTTATCTCCCATAATGTAACTTTAATTGTTTGTTAAACGGCTCTAATAATTTTATTGCCTTATTGGCTTTGACACACTGAACTGTCTGGGGATTATATTATGTGAGAGAAATGAAACGCCCTACTTGTCTGCTCCACCTGGACTAATTAAGACGTGCATCCGCCATACGGTGTGCTATGAGGGTTTTATGAGGGAGGTGTAAGGGTAATTTTGCCCGGGCATCGGCACTATGGCTTACTTTTATATTGAATTCCAAATACCAAGGGATCTTTTACGTGTGCGCCAATATATACATGGGTTTCGTCCCATCTGAACTGCCAGACAACTGTCCCGCACCACTGACAAGGAGAAACCACGTCAGAAATTATGTGAAAGAGACGATTTAACGTCCCGGACACAAATAGGTCATTTTGGGCCTAGCATATGTCTTTTTGGTCAAATTTATTCATTCAGTTGATTCACAAAAATGGGACTTAAACCCTAGTTTATTTCATTTCATATATTATATTTTCAACATGCGGTTTATTTCTTTAGTTTTAATTCAATATTCTCGAATAGTTTCTAATAGGCGTCTATTTAATAGCCTATTTACGACGTATTGAAGTACAGATTCTCATTAGCATGGTTTCCATGGTGGACATACCAAATATTGTTACTGTCCTTACACCGGCTGGTCAAGGTTCACCACAATGTATATAATATAAGAAATCTTGATTTATTCTATTACAGATATTTAGGTTATATAGATAATAAAATGCCTACATAGGATTCGCTAAACTTGTTATTATTCACACAAGTCACAATCATGGCCATAACTTAAGTCATTCTGGCATTACGTAAATTAGCCTACAAATGTTCTGTATTGGAAAGACACCAGTCAAACATTATGCAAGAGCCAAATCTACCTATTACAGGTCTTTCTTTAGACCTTAAATGTTATATAAATTATTAATTAAACATTAAAGAATATATTGTGACTATAAGTAATTCTCGACGCTATCGATAGTCTGCGATATTTTATTATAGTGGAATTGGATGATTTAACGCAAAAATGGATAATCGAGACTTTTTGTTTATCATCGTTCCAGTGGTAGTAATGACGACAAAGGCTAACCTAATATTGAATCGCTAATATCTCGACACAGAGTTTAAGCAATTTGACTAAAATGTTCAGCATATAGTGGAGTTGAATTCTTTTTCTGATGGATGATTTAGCGCAAAAATGGATAATCGAGACATTGTTTATTATCGTTCCAATGGTAGTAATGACGGCACAGAGTTTAAGCAATTTGATTAAAATGTTCAGCATATAGTGGAGTTGAATTGTTTTTCTGATGGATGATTTAACGCAAAAATGGATAATCGAGACTGTGTTTATTATCGTTCCAACGGTAGTAATGACAACCAAGGCTAACCTAATATCTCGGCACAAAGTTTAAACAATTTGACTAAAATGTTCAGCGTATTCCGATTTCATTATTTTGTCTTTACACTATTATAGCGAGAACTGTTAGCTCTTCATCAGATCTCTCCTGATGCCACCTTAAGTTGAAATGAGATGGGGTTTAAGGTCTTGATTGTCTTTACTAACCTGGATAAGAAAATGAAATGAAATGGAATGGGGTTTAACGTCCTACTAGGGTAATGAAGATGGCAATACGCCATACAGTGTGCTATGAGGGGAATTTTACCCGGACAGCGGCCTACTCTTATATGGAATTCCAATTCAAACGGGATAGGTTTTCGTCCTGACTAGACAGCTATCCTCGTCAGGCCCACCGTCCTGTATCACTGACAAGAGGAAACCACGCCAGAGTCGGGAAAAGGTCAACGGGCCGACGTTATGCAGGACAGATGCGTTCTGACTCACTCTTATGTCGTTTGGGACACTACACCAGTGACAAGGAAAATCTCGCGGAACATCGGCCAGCAACACCTGGATCAAACCAGTATCAGCTGCATGCTCAGTGAATCTCTGTGGTTTCCATTAAAGTAGCCACGTCTGTAACTCCAAAGTCTTCGACATTGAAAACACGAATTATTTGTCAATTTAAATCAACATTGATGTTGTGATCTTACCAGGAAACGATGGGCTTCTGATATCCAATAATATTATTATGTAAGATAAAATAAACATTTTACCATTGGTACGCGAATTCTGTCTGTACCATAATGCGTTTCAGGCCCGAAGAACGAGACTAGACATATTCCACAAGTCATGTCAAACGGTGATGGCATAGAGAGTGCGCAATAAATACTACGCTAGAGTAAAAACGGAAACGATTGAATTTAAATCAGTTTATGTACAGTTATGTTACATTATTGCATGTGTTGCAACCCATTTGTGTGAATTTCTAGGTCCCAAATATAAGTGATTTAGCTCCTTTAAATTGGAAATAAAATGAAATCAGGTTTAACACTGAATATTCCCTAATTCCTTAACAACCCCCGAGGTATTATGTACTATGGAGATTGCTGCAATAAAACTGAACATTGCTGATCTTTTATCGTGTTTTATTATCAACAAAACAAATTATTGCTGAAATCTATTTGATCAATTTCTTTTCACCCTTTCTGTAATAAGACATTTTTGTTTTTACTTCATTAGGTCTCATTACGCCTCACATCTCCATACTGATCATGTATGAAAGACCGTTCGCCTTTAATCTGTTATGCCACGTGCGAAAACCATAGTATTCCCCATTAATCGATGGCCGTATAACAAAATTCATAGGCGTAAGAACTTAAACGATACAAAAGACACTATGATACTAGCGATCAAACAAAATACTAAACACAACACGATATTGTCATGGGCATAAAGAAACACTTCTTCCATTGGTGCTCGAATAAAGTTTATAATGAAATGCGATATAAAGGGCCAATACTATGTGGAGAGTGACCGGGTTTAGCGATACACTCGATTGATAATCGATATATTGTTTGGTATTGGTTTTATGATCGGTTTCATAGCACCATAGCTTAAATAAGATATTTATTTACTAGTTTGTTCTAAATAGAAAATGGAGGTACAGAGTAACCATTAGAAAGGTAGATATGATTTACGGTTATTTAAATATTGGGAGATTACAGCGGGATTTGTAATTCTTAAGATCTGTGTGGGTTTTTTTCTCTCTCTCAATGTAACGCTTAAGATCGTATGTTTTTTCTTTATCAATGTAATAGTGATATGGCAGATATTCAGAGCGTGGTTTTATATTCTTGCTGCAATGTAAGTAACTTCTTTCAAACATTTTATTGTTAGCGATGGTCGAACGGTAGCTTTTGATTTTTGTGTCTTTTACTGCAGTTTAATCTGTGTCAAAAATTCGGAGGGGAAAATATTTAGTTCGATAATGTAAGTAACTAATTCTTTAAATATTTTTGTTTGTGAATCTCAATCTGTTGATTTTCGTACAGTTCACATGCATCGTAAGGTTAAAAACATATAAAACTAAACTATCTTTAGCTTCAAAGAACAATGAAAAAGGTAGCCCTTGAAATCAGGAATGAATTTGGGTTTCTTTTGGCAGAGTCGCATTAAGACAAAAAGAAGACCCGGGCGTTGATACGATTATCACAATAATAACAATTTTTTTAATATATATTACAAAATAGCTACATTTTTTTTATAGATTAAGTGCTCGTCAATTCCCGTCCTTTGGTTTATCGGTATCATTGTATATTTGGTAATGACAAAATATACTTTGTCTTGTAGTACCCTAACAATTCAGTGCCACAAAATCCAAGTTAAAACTTTTAACTTTTTCTAGATAAAACATCAATTTATAGAACAAAAAACAAAATACATGTAAGTAATTTTATAGACAACTGATGTACATAGTAACTAAATATTTCTAGAAATTGACGTGCCAAAAAATTCATGGTTATGGCAGCTACATGTATGTCTTTCAAAGACGATTTTGAAATCAAACTGGATTTTACGAGCATTTATAGAACACAGTACAAGTTATAGATCAAAATATTGTAGAAAATAGGTATAGGTATTAATTAGATATTTCTAAACATTGACTCAGTACATTCATGCTTTATATGGCAGCTACGGCATTCACAGATGATTATGTTCTCCTGCAATATTATAATAATACAAAATTGGTCCACGTGTCAATGAATGTTCTGTCAGCTTATAGTAATTACCAGTAGTGTCTAAACTGTTGAATATATGCATGGTAATAGAAATGACAATGCTTGTTATGGAAATAGTGTTCGATTAAGTTTTTATAGCCAGAACGGATTCAAGCTTAGTATTCCAGATGAAACCATGGAAAGTCTTAATCCAATCCTTATTGGTTGTCATTTCATTCCCGTATGTGTCCCTGATACAGAAAAAAATGAAATGAAATGGAGTTTAACGTCCTACTGCTCTGCTCCAACTGGGCTTATCAAGACGGACACACGGTTTGCCTTGATGAAATGCCAACTGCCAAGAAATATTTTTATAGCACGCCAATGTGTAAACGGGACCTTAGTTTTTTTGTCCATCTGAACGACTAGACGGTTGTTCTTGTCACGCCCCTCGTTCTGCTGATAAAGACAAGAGAATCATTGTTACAATGTTGCTCTTATCCAGTTCAGTAGTTATCTAAGATGTTGGCGGAGTGGGAGCTAGGATTGAATGGCCGACGACATGCTCCAGAAGATTTTGAAATTGTGAAAGCAGTTGTACAATCTGATAGAATTTGATATCAAAGTTTGGCAGAATTGAGTGAATTTAAATGTCCTTATACTGCTAGTGTTGCCTGGTCGATCGGATGGGGCAACAAAAATTGGAAAATTCGACGAAACACCATACCCAATATTTTGCATTGCATTAATTTTCATGTTCCGTTCCTTTCACAACAATAGACTATACATTTGTATTATTTTCTCTTAATATGTTTGTACCCAGTTTTATCCTACTGATCCTAGTTTGTAAACATTCTCACCATGTTATGAAAGTGGTAAACCGTGTCTGATCATACCCTACAAACCATCAAGAATGCCCATATGTCTTATAAATATTTGTATTTGTCTCAACTCGAATATTAAAACTCTTCAAACATTTATTGATTATTTTCAAGATGGAAGTAAATATCATGAATACGAAACTAATAGCTTTTACCAATTCTGATACCACGTGACATGGAGAAGAGAGAGAGTGAGAGAAATGGGGTTTAACGTCCACTTAACACAAACTAGGTCATTTCGGTTTTAATTTTATTTCATTAATTCGCATGCGCGTAGCAGTGGGGAGAAACCGGAGTGCCCGTAGGAAACCCACGAGGTTGAAAAGGCGCCCCTATCTTCACGCCACCTACGCTCACACCAGGGATCGAAACCACAGCCGCAAGCTAGAAGTGGCCGGCCAGCTAGATGTTGAAGCGCGGCAGTCTAGACCACTAGGCCATCCCAACCCCCGTTGACAAGGAGGAGCTTCTAGCACTTCGGACGGTATGGTAGAATGACATACCATACAGACGTCGACATACAATACACGTAAAAGAACGCGTGACGGTTGTAAACGCCGCAAAAATTACACCATAGTACACTGCACGATGTAAGGTAATCTTTATTGGCCTTGTCGGTGAGGAAAAGTAATGCGTCAAAATCCACTACAAGGCGATAAAACAAAGTCCCACTCTCTCTGTATAAACTATGAATGCTAGCAGCATAGTTAATCACTTCCACATTATTTATGAACTATTGATCGTTTATCGATTATTAGTCCCGGTTCAGATTCAGTGACATTCTTTCCCTTTTTTGTTTATAATAATGAAATGGACCCAATCTAACGATTAGCTTTTCAATACCGACTGATCTGTACTTGTTGGTTATTTTTTGCGTTAAACTTACGGGTATTATTAGTGTAATATGAAATATGAATTCAAAACAAAATGGATGAACAATAAAGATTCCCCATGGTAAGTAGTACTGTAAAATACCAAGACGGTATTATAACCTCAGTCTAAGAGAGTTGATGATGGTGAACGGATGTTTTGTCGGTAATCTGAAGGTTTAAAAACGGTTAAAGATACATTAAGTAATATTCGGATAGAGTACTTTTATGGTATTTCACTTAATATTTTATACTTTTTCTATCCTGCTATTATTTTGTTTCTTGGTGTACAACTCGGTCCTATTTTGTACGCGGTGTACTATTTTGTACTATTTGGTTCAATTTTGTATTGTTTGGTACTACTTTGTATTATTTGGTACTACGGGGCGTACTATTTGGTACTATTCTGTACTATTTAGTGCTATTTGGTTCGAGGTGTTCTATTTTGTATGTGATGTACTATTTGGTACTATTTTGTACGTGCTGTACTTTTTGGTACTATTTGTATTGCTATTTGTACTATTTGGTACTGATTGGTACTACTTTGTTTTCTTTGTTACTTGGTGTTCTTTTTTTACTATTTGATATTATTTAATACCATTTGGTACAATTTGATTGGTTTGGTATTTTTGGTGCGTACTATTTTTTTATTTGGGTAATGTCTGTTCGTAGTGTACTATTTTGTACCATTTTGTACTTTTTATACTAGAGGTAATATTTTGGTATTCTTTTGTATGGTACTATTTTGTACATAGTGTACTTTTTACATATGGCTCAGCTATGATCGGTGCATAAGAGTAGGACGTTAAACTCCGTTTCATTTGGTAACGGGTATATCTTAGTCGTTTTAGAATTGAAGAAAATACCTGTCACTATACCTGCCAAGGTAAGCTCAGTTGCTTGAGTGTATAATGCCCCTGTGAAGTCTGCTGACTATTAAAATACAATTAACAGAAATCTATTTCATTGAATGTAAAATCACAAACACCTTTTGAAAATTATTATAAGCATAGCTACACTAGAGTGCTGTTATTTTCGTAGTTACCTCTATCAAGTGCAAAACGGTCAGGTAAAATTTAATGTGCGATACACAATAATACGTGCGGAAGAACTGCACTACACGGCCTACACCAAACAAAACCGTTAAGATCAACATGCAGACAACAAACAAGAAAAAAACAACACACACATTGCAAGAACTGTTTTTAACAAAACAAAAAACAGAAATAGCAAACCAAGGAAATAGATCCAAGGCCAGTGGTAAGCGTCCACTGTACTGTAGAGTCCCGGGTCTGTGGTCGTCCTCTGAATTGCGATAATCGACCAGTTAGGGTTATGAGTTATAACGTCTGGTGTTTGTTATCAACAAAAATAAAAGAAATATTACGGGTAAAATTTATGAAAACGCCCCAAAATCACCAATTAAAGTGTATTAAGCCAAACAATGACAACATTCTCCAGTGCGAAGGCAATTTTCATAATAAATCTTCCTTCAGGCGTGAATGACGTAGCCACCCGAATACACTGAACGGAATATTGAAAACTGGCGTGAAACTACGCATACAATTGGCGTGAACCTGCGTATGAAATTGTATACAATTCAATATTTAGCATGTCTGTGAATGCTTTATTATCTCCCGAAAAACTCTCGTTTTTCAGGATCAGTGTAAGCTGTAACTATGGGTGTGTCAGACTCCAAAGTTTCACCAGGTCATCAACCGGAAACGGTGTCCAAGAAGCGTGAACAGAAACCATATCGACTGAGCAGAGACAACTCTAGTCTGTTCGAGAATAAGACACCATTACCCGTTGTACAGGAATCAACTGAGGAAGATATGTACGAGAACAACATGGAATCTACAGATAGTTCCCAGGTACGAATACGCCTGCCTAACAAAGTGGGTTTTCTCCGGTCCGGGCTTCCCCACGCCCCCAGCCCCACAACTAACAACCCCGAGAGATCCCTGGGGGCAAACTAAAAAGGAATTAATGAATTAATAAAATCAGATATAGCAATATAGCATAATATGTTAATCTCGAAATAATCTAGTTTGTGTTTAGTTGACAAAACATCCAGTAAGTCTAGTAAAGATCACATGTTAAAAATAGTTCATGTTTAATGACCTCTTCAGTCCATGTCTTAGCACAGACGTACTGAACCGACGTAGAGCTGCTGGTAGTCACTTACAAATTCTAGATAATCTTATACATTGTATTTCTCACTAAAACAACACTAAAATGGACATAAATTGATTATTTAAATATACATTATGTAGGGACTAAATCTATCTGCCGTCCAAGTCCTTGTTTTGGCTTAAAATGTTATAAAAACTATCATTGTAACAATTATTGACATGACAAACCCATATTCAAAACTCTAGGTCGGGTATTTAATGATTTAATTGGAAAATTGGGAAGCGTTGCCAAGTTTCGAAAAACAAGTACCGTGGTTACTATACTATTTAAAAAAAGTAGAGGATATTTGATTTTGGGGGCATAATACTAAAATATGCAAATGACTACGAAAAAAGTCACTATAGAACCTAACAGAAGAAACATTTCCAGTTACATGTGACGCCCAAACGCACCAATAGCTACCGCATGGAATGCAGGTGATGCTTGGGATCATCATGGGGGTCCAACCCAAAATTTGCACAACTCTGACTTTGAATGTTACAGTCATTGTGGCATTGAATTCCAGGGTGGAAACATCAGTTTAATTGTTTTAGTGACCAGAAAACAAATTTTGATATGCGTCGGCTTACCCAAAATGAAAGGTTACGTGCCCTTGACATGCTACAGATCGGCACAACACAGGCGGTTGTGGCGGGGACGATGAATGTTTCTCAATCTGTCATAAGCAGGCTATGGTCCAGATACCGTGATACACAATCTGTACAGGACAGACCACGCTCAGGTCGACCAAGGGCGACAACTCAAGGCCAGGATCGATTTATACGTACCTTGGCCTTGAGAAATCGTGTCATCACAGCAAATCAGATCAGCGCTCGTCTTCAAACAGACTCTGGTGTGAGAGTGAGTGGCCAGGCGATTCGGAATCGACTGCATAGGGGTCACCTTCGTGCCCGACGTCCTCGCGTGATCCCTTGTTTGAGAGATCATCACATTCAGGCAAGACGTCGTTGGTGTAGGGATCGTCAACACTGGGATAATCGACGCTGGAGCAATGTGATATTTTCAGATGAGTCAAGGTTCACTGTTGATTTTTTTGGACAGACGTAGGAGGGTGTGGCGTCGTCGAAACGGGCGCTTCCAAGACGTTAACGTCATCAGACATGATCGATTTGGGGGTGGTTCTGTTATGGTGTGGGGAGGCATCACTGTTGCTGGAAGAACGTCTTAGACGTCACATTAGGAGTATGCCACGTCGGATCAATGCTTGTTTGGCAAACAGAGGAGGATTTACCCGTTACTGACTTTGTTGTGATGCTGTGGTAACTTTGCTGTTTGACCCCGGGTATCATTTTACCCTTATAATGGTCAGTTTGTGCCTTACTTAGACTAACGATCATTTGGAATAAATCGATGAATGTCATTTGTTTCTTCGTCAGTTTCATTAGGTGACTTTAATAACACTTAAAAATCAAATATCCCCTACTTTTTTGAATAGTATATAATAAACAATCAATGCCACATCATAGTCATTACTCCAAACAGTGATAACTTAGCTCAGAATAAAGTAATTTGACTGAAGTTTTCAAAATATCCATTTTGCCTTATCTTTTTGTGAAATTAAATAACAAAACGGCTAACTCTGTGTCTCAATCTTACATAGTTCATCTGTAACATTTGTAACATTTAAGTAACAAATTTGGGGATGGTATGTCTCTTTACTCTCATGTTGCAAAGGATTCAAATGCATCCAAATGATGATCAGGTAATTTACAACATAATATCCGATAATATCAAATCTGCAATTGTCGTTTACAATTTATTCAATGCATCAATAGAAAACTATAAATGAACTTGCTACATACAATTAAGTAATATTTCATTTCTAGAGCGGATCATTATGTTATAACCACATCAAAATAGTATGACAATTGAACATTGGCAAATATTGCTGATAAGCTCTGAAAAAACACAATTGTAACGTCGTGATGGAAACTGAGAACTTCGTGTGAGGTATTTAATTAAAGCAACACTCCTCTATTCTGGGTTTATTCAATAATAGATTAATAAAACCTCATCAATCAGGATACGGTTGTTTCAAGTTGGTAACCATGGACTAGTCGTTATACACTGGATATTGATTTAGAAATCAACGAGTCTGTCGCAACAGACAAAAGAATGGACCCATAGTACCGATAATCACTGTATTATTTAACTATTATCAAACGAGCTTTAATAATTTAGGGATTGTTATGTGATTCCGGAAACCAATCTGTAATCCAGTAAGGTCTTTTTGAGGCAACAAGATGTGATAAGGTACTCTTTCTATTCGAAGGGAAATAAGCTCTAGTATTTGATAGTGCATACTTAGTAATAATAATCAGTGTATTACATAACTATTATCAGAGGTGCTTTAAAAATTTAAGGATGTGGAAGTGATACAGGAAATCAATCTGTAATAATGTAATATGTTTTTGGAGCAACAAGGTTTGATACAGTGCCGTTATTTTGTAAGGACTGTAATTTCTTGTATAATTTTATGCGGTGTAGACTTGCTACCTATAATCAGTATTTACCTATTATGCAATCCAATAAGTCTTTCAAGAAACGGACTTGAAGCAACAAGGGTAGACACAGTACGGTCATTTTATTGTTGTATGTTTGTTCTGTCTTTTTATTGCCGTGCCGCAATCCTCAACTGTTAAATTATCCGAAAGCCTTGTAACACATGTTCAATTTATTCTTCAGATTATAGCCGACGGAGATGTGAAGCATCACGTATATCCATCGGATCAACCAAAACGATCATTAACTGACTTCTCCCTGAAACCTGAAAGTGAAGTATCTATAGTGATATCAAATGCTTCTGAAGATAGTGATTCCGTCCACTACACTGTACAGGACCACGGTTCACATGACAATAATAAGAATAAAACCGACCTGAGTACCACAGACACTAGCACAACTAAAGAGTCGAACGATAATACAATGGGAAGCAACACCAGTACTGTTGACAGAAAAATCAGCACAGATGACGAACATAGCCGCAAGATATCGAATGATCAAAACGTGACCAAAGAAAGGAGAAAGAACTCCTCGAGCAAAGCGCCACCCAAGAACAACTCAAAACAGAAACGCAATAGTGTTAGCAACAACGATACCAATACTAGAAAACCAACGACCGTCAAATATCCGAACACTATTCCGAATGGACAAGTGGTTAAGGATACTGAAATGATTTCTAGGGAAACTTCAAATGGGGATATTAGAAATAAAGACAAGTACAGTAAGCAGCACCAAAAGGACCAAGATACAGCCATGAACCAGCAGCAGAATGACCAAGATGCAGACACGAATCAGCACCAGAAGGGCAAAGATGCTGCCATGAACCAGCACCAAAAGGACCAGAATGCAGCCATGCACCAGCACCAGAAGGAACAAGATGCAGCCAAGGACAAAAGGGAGTCTATAAGAGAAAATGACCTTATGAAGGTTCATCAAGGGAAACGTGTTCGAATCAGCTCTCCAGGTCCGATACAGGATGCTGATGATTTTTACAATCGCCTTTCGATGAGGATGGAGAGAAGTGGATATCTGAAAGAAGCACCATGCTTAGACCTGTTTAAAAGAACCTTCGATGAGTATCGTGCAATGGCTTGTGATCCACCAACCGACAAATCTGGTATAATCATACCGTGTCCAACCTTAGTAAAGAAAAAGGAACTAATGAAATCAGAGGACTTTAAATCTATCGACCTTCATGCTAGTAAGGTATGTAAAGTTTTGTTTTATAAACGTAAATGAATGAAAATCGGATACGATTAAAACAATTTCAGCAGACAATGAAAGACATTAAATACAGTACACGAACATACAGGCCTTATCAACGCTTGGAATCTGGTTCGCGAGAAGGTGCTATACCTAATGACTCTTTTGAACGCCAATATAGACAAGAACATTGTTCATACATACAAGTAGATGAATTTAAGAGAATAAGTTACCGTGCACGTCAAAATATTTTATTATTTGCATTGAACAAAAATATTTTATTTCTTGCTAGGTGCCCGATAAAATGATGCGGAAGTCCCTGAAGGAAATGGTGAAGTATTTGATCAAACCTACTGGTGGTAACAAACTAGAACAGGCAAGGGCCGTGTTCGTTTGGCTTGTTACAACCGATCTCAATTCAAGTGTGAAAGACGACTCCTCGGGGTCCGATTCTGACTCAGAACGAATTGACGAAACGATGAACCCAACACGGGTGTTCTTAAGAAAGATCAAAGCCGATGAAATGACCCATTCTGAGCTTTTTGACACTATGTGCAAGTAAGTAGATTTTATGTATTATAATGCCCACTACTTAATTCATTTATGTTTTGTCAAATTCCCAATAAACAGCATCCTTAGTATGGAACATCACATAAAACGTATATATAATTTGGGGGGTTGTATGGCTGAATGGTTAGCACGTGCGCGCTGTTAACATAAAGCCTGTCATTGAGTCAACTGTCGTGATTTCGAATCACGTGACAAGGAGTAGGGTCGCGCATCCCCGGGTCCTCATATTTCCTCCAACTGCTAAAGACCCCTACGCGCAAGCGAATTATTGAAATAAAATTAAACCATATGTTAGTCGCGAAATGACCTAGTTTGTGTCGAGTGGACGTTATACCCATTTTCTCTCTCTCTCTGTATATGTGTAATTATCATGAACACAGGGCCAAGTTTTATTTATTTAAATAATCACCATTCTTTACGGTTTCCTCACAACAGACTCAGAAATTACTATTAGCCAATCTTTGTAGAGATTTTAATTATTACTCAACAGTGGTTAAAAGTAAGTTATTGATTAACCTTTGTCCGAACTGATTTCGAGTCCCTGTGGATGTTAATTATTGCTTTAAAAATGTACGTACGGTAATTCATTATTATAGAATTGACTACATATATGATAGTGGAAATATGGTTCTTGGTTCCTATTTTACAACTAATCTGATCGTATATCTTTTTTGTCGCAATTCCATAATTTTAATAGCATTTCGTAGAATTCTGCTCACTGAAAATACTTTGAGAATAGATCTCTACTATGAATGACCGCGGTTCTAATCTGTTTACCTCTTACAAACAAACCTACTCTCAAAATGCTCGAAGTATATTTAAGTTTTTGACTAAAACTGTCGATTTATGAATCAAAATGTCGGTCAGCTATCCCGTGTCTCTTCTCATGTGGACATAATGGTAACTTTCGTATGATTATGTACTTGGACTGAATACAAACAGGGTAGAATTCTACGGGATACAATTACTGCTTACTACTGTGCTTGCTGCTTGCTCTCAATTAATTATGACATGTATAAAACCTCATCTGTGAAAACATACATGTTTATTGCGTGGTTCAATATATATATATATATATATATATATATATATATATATATATATATATATATATAATATTAATATCTGAAGACACCCATAGAAGGCAGGTAGCTAGCTTATATTTAATGAATGTCAGAATGAAGTAAAGTGGAGAAATGTTTACCTGTTTTATTTATTTATGTATATATGTTTAGGTACTCTATTGGTCTTAATTCGGCCCTGATTGTCATTCTTCGTTATATTATTAAACTATTATAGCAAGAACATCTTACGTGTTTAAAGGTATGTTTGGAATTTTGATTCTAATTTCAGAATTGCTGGACTACACTCTAGAAGCATCGAAGGAATATCGCGGGGTTTTATTGAACAACCTTCCAATGTTGTTACGGAAACAGTAACAGCCACGTGGTCCGCAGTAGTGATAAATAATTCGTGGCGACTCGTGGACGTAGCTAGAGCAGCTGCCATATTCAAAGCCGCCAAAGAAGTCCGTGAGGAGGAGGAGGATGAGGAAGACAGTCCAGACGGTTTTGAAATACGCGAATCACCCATAACTGATGTTTTAGACTTTTACTTTCTAACCGACCCGGAGGTGTTTGTGTTTTCGCATCTACCAGACGAAGAAAACTTTCAATTCCTACCACGACCCGTGTCCTACGCCGAATTTACATACTTACCATATCTTAAGCCTCATTTTTTCATTCTTGGATTCCGGGAAGAGAAAATGTACGAATCCGTAATTGAAGCTGTGGACGGAAAATTGGACTTTATTCTTTACGCACCAGAAGATAAAGCACGGAAAATGGCGTGCAGCTTCCATAAAGTTGAGGGCAAATCTCATAAACACGTAAATTCCAGTGATTTAAGGGATTATGTTTATCTGGAAAGTGATTCAGACAAAAACTGTTATACAATTAAAGTGAACGTGCCATCAGCAGGTACATATGTTTTGGAAATTAATGGTCGAGATGGCTGGGAAGAGGTGGATAAAACAAACGGATTGTGTACGTATGTGATAAAGTGCTCTAAAAGTGTTCACTGTGAACCGTATCTCGAAAACGATCGTGAGGAATGGGGACCTGGGTCGGACTGTGTTGTGTCGGGATTGAAACCCATATCTCATCCGCGGGGAGAGGTTATCTTGACGAGGGGGGAAGGTTTGATAGAATTTGAAATGGGCACACGGGTGTATATATTACACACTTTAAATCACGCGCAAATCCACGTTACAGAGCTCACAAATTACGTGATACATAGGAGTGAATCTGAGAAAATATTTATACACGTTCGAGTCCCCAGAGCCGGAGAATATGCCTTAAAGATCTTTTCCAGAAAGGAAGATGACACTGGGATATTTGTAAATGTCTGCACGTACTTAGTGAAAGCATCTGATAACGTACCAAGAGATATTCTGCCTTTTCCCAAAATAGATGACGGTCTGGTTGGTACGAACCGTTTCTTCCGGAAGTTGAATATGGAATTAGTTCGCCCAGAGACTTGTATCATTTATTCGCCGCCATCCGGTGGTCTGAAGTTAAAAATTAATTTAGCACCCAATGTTCATTATTTACCAGAATTCAAATTATGTCGAGGCAACACCGAAACACCTATGCATGAATACACCACGTGGAGTTTACTAGGACTCATGGGAACTTTTAGATTACGTTTTCCACAACAAGGGATGTATCTATTCTCACTGTATGCGATTCTACCCGACCGAGACGACCAAGTCAACGCCGTCTATAACGCAGTGATAATTTGTAACTGGCCCAGTGAACGATGCTTCCCCTTTCCAACATCATTGGCTAGTTGGACTCCTTTTTATCGATTCCTCTCTCCGAAAGATGTTTATCTTATTTCGGACACGGTAGTCCGGTTCCTGGTGGATATCCCCGACGCATTAAAGGTCACTCTCATAGGTAAATATGGATGGCAGCAGTTGGAGAAACAGGAGGACGGTCTATGGTCGAATGACATCACAATAGAACCTGGTCAAGAAGGGAAACACATCAAAATGTTTGCGTCAATGGAGGAAGGCTCACATTCTCTCTTTTCATTACTCCAATTTAAGGTAAGGCACATTAACTTTCGTTATCAAAATAAATAGATATCTCTGGTGGCTTACGTTAACCAATATTTCTAGAAGGACTTCTTACTCTAACGTATTATACAATTACTCATTCGTATCTCGCTCTACAAACTGTACAATCACTAATTAGTTATTTACTACACCTCCACCCAAACCTCACAATAATAATATCCCCTGTAGAAATGATACTTGTTCCCTACATGAACAAGTGAGATTGGGATTCTATGCGTTAAAGCCGCTTATCTTTATTTGGCTAAATGAATCCACCGTCATTCGAATGATTTTGAATTCCTTGCAATTTATCAACGGAATACCAGTCCAGAAATCATTGATTTCCATTGAGAAGTAGTAAAGTAAATTCCTCTCGAAACATTTTGTATCTTTTTATAAAGGATCGAATGTAGCCGGCCCAGACATTAATTTTTGATAAAAAAAAAACGTCTGGAGACCCCAATTTTAATTTAACCCAATTGAATGCAAGCCCGAGAATTAATTACCTTTGATATTTTAGTTTGATTTTCATTTATAAAATGTTTTTAAATAATCATTTAAAAATGTTTAAATAATCATTTTAAAAAAATGTTTAAATAATCATTTTTAAAAAATGTTTAAATAATCATTTTAAAAAATGTTTAAATAATCATTTAAAAAATGTTTAAATAATCATTTAAAAAAGGTTTAAATAATCATTTAAAAAAGGTTTAAATAATCATTTAAAAAAGGTTTAAATAATCATTTAAAAAAAGTTTAAATAATCATTTAAAAAAGGTTTAAATAATCATTTAAAAAAGGTTTAAAAATGTTTTGAAAAAAAATATTTTAAAATATTATAATAATCAATTCAACTATATTTTAGCATGGGTTGTGCCGTGAATATTTAGATATTGTGTACTTAAAATAAACGATCAGGATGATCGATTTTAACATGATATTTATACCACAGATTATCAAATTTGTATTAGCTTTGTTTAAAAAAAATTAATTGATGTATATAGATGGCATTGAGAACAAAATATTCATTAATGTTGCCGTCTATACATCTAACGTAAAATCCTATTCAAAGATGCATTATGTAAGAGCTAAAGTGGACAATCGAGACATAGTTTATTTTCACAGGAAAACTTCAAACATTCAGAACTCTGCTCAGAATAAAGTAATACAACTGAACATTTCAATATATTCCCTTTTTCATTTTCTATTTTTAACCTAGCATAGAAAAGTGTTAATTCAGGGTGCACAACTGTAGCCATTTGAATTTCTCAAACAATCAACAGGTCTTGAACTCAAACCTCTCGTTTTTAATTAAATATTGCACAGTATAATGTGTATTGAACGGCAGTTAAACCCTTGATTGTAAGGCTAATAAAATATAAGTGAATCGATATGAATAAGATTTATTGCTTTATTATAAAGATTATTCGGCTGGCAGGTTTTTAATTGTTAAATAGATATAATATGCCCAAGCCGTTTGCACCTTTTAGCACGTATTGGTGTACTTAACCCTGGCAAATTATATTGTATCAAAATAAAAATAATCGCATAGGATAGGGGGTGACTAAGTAGCATAAGGTGCACCGCTTTGTCATCGATACACGTGTTGTATCTTTTTATCTCGATTAATCCGTGTTTTCCACCCTCCTACTCAAAAAGGAATTATTGGGTGGTTTCTGTTAGTTACATGTAATATGGTTACGTTTTAGGCTAATTAAATATTTCGGATAAACGCAAATGACGATCAGCGCTTAAAACTCTCTGGATTGCAAGTAGAACAAATGACATGCAAAGATAGCCCAAGACGTAACTCGTGATTATGGTAAATATCACGTGAATAACGCAACACACTACTCGTGATTAACGCAGCACAAATCGTGCTTACGGTATACACCATGTGATTAGCAGAGCACAAATCGTGCTTACGAGAAATACCACATAATTCACACAGCACTCGTGATTACGGTAAATATCACATTAAGAACACAGCACAACTCGTGATAACGGTAAAAAATATACAATGTGATTCACACGGCATAACCCACGATAACGGTAAATATTGCATTATTCACACAGCAATAACCCATTATAACGATAAACACCACATAATTTACATAGCATAACCCACGATAACGGTAAATACGGTTGGTGCAGAAATAAAGCGTTAAACACCATAGCATTTACCGTGTAGATTGTAGAATTGCACCTATAAACAAATCCAATCATAAAGAAAAAAAAATCATAATGTAACATTTTTGAATAATCATATTCCCGAATTTAAATACTCGATATTATTTGTAAAATCTTTCCGAGCAGTTATAGATAATGAATAATTTATGAAGTTGGCGTCTAGACGGTTTAAGTGGTGTCCAAGTTGGCGATACCTTCAAACATGTCTGATTTGTTCTACTTTCTATAATAGACTTAACGAATCCGAGAGTTGGGTGGCCAAGTAGTATACCGTATGAGCTGTAGGCCATAAGGGATGTCAATTAGTCAAGTGATTTCGATCCTAATCTTCTAAGTGACAACTACGAAATAGGGTCGCCTGCAAAACCTTGTTGGTTTCCTTTGTGGCACCTGGCTACGAATTATTGAAATAAAATTCTACCATATATTAGTCCTAAAATGACCTAGTTTGTATCGAAAGGACGCTAAACCTCATTTCTCCCTTTCTCTTAAGCAAATTTTCAGAAGATCTCAAAATAGGCCCTGTAGATAAAGGCATGTTTCCAGAGAAATGCAGTTGAAATTTATTTTCTAAAGATGAAACATTTTTCAATGAACCTAATAAAGGCATTCATATCGTCTTTGAAGGAGAATGATATATGTTTTTTTTTGTCCTTGGCGATATTGTGTGTGGGAGCGGTTATTGTCCGGCTGTTTATATATAAACACCGTCACTTAGCAAAAGAATGCCAATTTTCTGTTTATATATATAAAACTATACGCTCTATTAATTGTAATGATTTCAATTATCTAGAGCACGATCTGCTCCTAAATATCGCATTAACTCGCTACCCTTTCAAGTATTTTAGCTTTTGTAAGTAATTGTTTGACTTAAATGCGAAATTATATTGTATACTTAAATACACACGCTCTAACCCTAGGTCAAATACAAAGCCACCAGAATAGATCATCTTGGCATCCCTAACTCAGAGCCGGACTGGTGGCCCGAAGGCCCACCTGTCAGTCATTGACCAAAGCCCACACAAGTATAAAAACCGAAGCCACGTCACAAGCGCGTTGAAGGCGTGCGAGCGTCCGAGGGGGAGGGGACGGGGCTCACCACCAGGAAAATTTTGAAAGTTGACAACCGCAAACCCATTTTCCAAGCATTTCAGACCAAAGCAGACGAAGGCAAATTTTTGATTTCCTGATACAATTAGATAACAGATTCAAAAATTAGATGAATTTGAGAACTCTCTTGAGTGTCAAAAACAGAAACCATTTATTCTTCGTGAGCACTCTTTTCTTTTTTTTCTTTTTTCCTTCTCTTTATTCTTTTTTCTTTATAGGCTTAGACCAACTTTTGTTTAATAGACACCTTTGGCAAGTGGCATTTTCCCTATCCGTATCACGTATCGTATACGTGACACGTTGCGTCAGAGTAGTTTTAGAGTTTTGGCAGATTCTTGCTTCGCGTACGTATGCGTCACTGAGCTAAGCTGAGTTCTGTACAGTATGGTGGCAGTTATCTACCAAGATCACCATCAGTACTAGTCAATTTCTCGGAGTGCGTGAAGTCACTCGACAGTCGCTGAGCTATTAAAAAAAATAAAGTCGCATCATATTAAAAAAAAATCTTTGACTTTGACTCGACAGCAAGTTTTGGTTTCACTAATTTATCATTTACACCCTTTTACCGTAGAATAACATCATTTACAAATATGCAAGCAAGGTCCCATATCTAGCTAACTCTAGCGCGTAGATCAACTGTCGTATCCGTGTGCCGTTTTACGTATGAGAAATACACACACATTGATGATGTCACACACAAAATCCATACGGATACGCGATACGCACTAGGAATTTACGTTTGCCAAAAGTCTCTAATGAACTGAGGCCCACCTATCACGGACAGGTGGAAACCCGCGCGTTAGATCATAAGTGAGCAAAGTATCTTGATTACGAATGGTCAATCTCGAGGGGGATCCCGGTAGCTAAGTGGGTAATGACACTGACTCGCTAGCCTGGAGGTCGGGTGTTCAATCCCTGCATTGACCGAGAAAGTTCATCCAGAGTTTCCGGCGTTGTTTCCCCTTGTCAATGATGCAGGACGGGGAGCCTGACAAGGACAGCTTGTTCGGATGGGACGAAAACCCGAGGTCCCGTGTACAAATTGGCGTGCACGTAAATTTCCCCGGGCACTGTATGGCGTATGACCATCTTCATTTGCCCAGTTTAGGAGAAGAAGAGTTGGACGTTAAACCCCATTTCATTTCATTTCCCACCCTCGAGGTATTTGTCTATTCCCCTCCCCCATCACACACTGATAAAGACCGGTATCCATGCCGAGTCGGCGTGCACCCCACCCCCCTCCCCTGTTTCACAAAATATAGAAGGCTGAGACACTATACTGAATTATGTGTGGACATGAGTAAATTGATTATCGACATATTACACATATGATAACACTAAGTATGTTGTGTTTGTAAACAACAGTTTCCCTGTATTAATTACCATCTCGATCCATTCTATTGTATTAATAATTGACAAGAGAGTGTCATTTAGAGGTTGACGATATTGATTCTCTTTGATATCTATATCTTCATCCCATTGTAGACATTGTCTGAACTGTGGAAAAGTTGTTACTATATATTCTGACAATCAGTTACTTTTAACTGTAAGTGTGAAGGAATGTTCAGATTGGTGGATCCACTAATTATTCACCTGGGTGAATATACTCGGAATAATTCAGGATTATCTATTGAATTTTTAGTTTTAGAAAATTAGATTAAAATTTATAGTCTTTTCATATTTTCAAATGTTGGATTTGATATTTGAATTGTTGCTTTTTTTTAAATAGTGATGTTCTATTTTTGTTGTTTCTTGACCAATTCAGATCGTGTCAAAAGAAGAAATGGAGGAAATGGAGAGGATACAGAAAGAATATTACGAATCGGCTCGTCGGAGAGTTGAGGAACTGAAAGAAAATGGAGAGTGGGAAGATCCCGAGATTTACGATGAGAAACCCTTGGACCACGAACCCGATGATGGATTTTCGGAGATTCTTGACGTGAATCCCATTGTTCATGATACCTTAACAGAAGAGTTTCAAGAAGACATTGGTCAGTATGAGGAGAGCGTGCCAAGAGAGAAGGGCAAAGAAAAGAAAACCACGTTCAGCAAGAAAGATCTAAAGAAGAAAACCAAATCCAAGCACACAAAAGATAAAACGTTTATGTCAGACACGTCGGCGTCAACGGTTGAATCGAAAGCAAGGGAGAAGAAGAAACGGGAAGATTCTGATCTGTTTGAGGAATCGTCAGACACTAGTAATGTTGATAGCGATTCTTCAGAAGATAGCTGGGAGGTAAGGTCGAGGGTTGAATTATCTGGGAGGTAAGGTCGGGGCTTGAATTAGGGTCGAAAGATAGCGATTCATTAGAGGATAGCTGGGTATAAATTCCGGGTATCCATTGTCTTGGAGGTAGGGTAGGGACTTACAGTAGCTGGGCGGTGGCATGGTGGTGGTGGACGGGGTAAGTGAACTCGTGGAAAGCACTGAGGTTAGGCCAAGAATAAAACTAGCTAGGAGAGGGTCTGGGAGCTAATAAGGTCTGAGTTTAAATTAGCTGGAACGTAAGGTCGGGCTTACAATAGCTAGGCAGTCTGGTGGGAGCTTCAAGTAGCTGGGAGATAACATCGGGGCTTGAATTAGCTCAGAGTAAATATCATGTTTTCTTTTCTACGGACGCACGCCTTGCCATGGGGCTGACGGCCTAAACAGTTGCTAGGTCATCTGGATGGGACGACAAATACATGGTGGACTCGTGTATATGTAAGAATATGTGTCACTTAACACATGCCAATTGAAATTGTGCATACGTTTTAACACGTGGGTCAAATAACGTGTTACAACGTATGCCAGCTGGATTTCGAGTAAAAGTAGGCGGAGACTCCAGTGTTACTTCCCTAGCATTGCATATGGGACCCTACGTTAATCTCAAAATGACTTAAGCAACTCATAACTATCCTCTCATGGCCACAGATCAGCGAGTGTAAATAGCAATTTTGATTGCTAGATTTACTATTGGTAGTCTTTGATATCCTGTTTATCGGATTGTGATTAAGTTTCAATATTTTTTTCGTAACATAAACTGCTATGTACTTTGGAATATTAACAAGTGATCATCAATTCAGGGGCGGATCCAGGAATTTTTGCAGGAGGGGGGTTGCCAGGTTTCTGTAAGGGAAATCTGCCATCATCGTCCCTAAATTACATAGGCATACATACAAATTGAGCTTTTAAAACAGAGAAAGCATTTTTATACTGATGTAGGAACACTTTGTGATGTAATTTCATTGATGCAAGGCATTATTTTTTTATGTAGCTGAGCAGGGGGGGGGGACCCCCCAAATCCCCCCTCTGGATCCGCCCCTGCAACTGTGTTCTTTATAATTCTTAATGTGAAATAAACTTACATGTTGTCAATATATTCCCTTTTATCTGTACATACTCAGGCTAAAATGGCTGAATTTGAAGAATGGAAAAAGAAACAGGCACACGCAGAAAAGAAAGGCGAAACACGTGAAAAGAAGAGTAAATATTATTTTGTTTTTAATTTAAACATATATATTAAATTACACAGACGGATCTACTTTTCCGAAACGGGAAGACCGTTTTTGTGTTAAAGCTATCAAACGATGGCTAGAGCTATCCATTATTACAAATCTAGTTACTATTCGAGCTATTTTCAGGATTGTATTATCTGTGATGAGTATAAAGTGCAGGCTTATATTTACAAAGTCTTTTTTAAAAATGTTCTTGTAATGCGAACCGTGGACTAAGTTGATGCGAATCGTGGACTAAGTTGTGTAGTACCTTTACGACGTCATCGAAATCCGGTAATCCTATAAAAATCGTGGACTCTAGTTGTGTAGCACCGTTTAGGCCATCGTCGAAATTCGGTAATCCTACAAACCGTGCAATAGACTCTAGTTGTGTAGCACCGTTTACGCCATCATCGAGGACTCTATTTGTGTAGCAACTTTTACTACTTCATCGAAATCCGATAATCCCTACAGACCCAAATTTATGATGCATTTTATGCTTTTGTTTCGTATTTACAAAGATGTGCTGAATTGAAAATTTCGCTGGGACATTATCTAACCTTAATCCTATCGAAACGTAGCCGGTACATTACATACCGTTGCCAATTTCGATTTGTATTCTTAAAGCGACTTTAGGTAAGATTAGATAAACAGCCCACCCTTCTTGCTAAATAGATAATGAAAAGAGAAAGAGAGTTGATTATGAACTTGGTAAATTAATGAATGTCTAATTAATAACTCATATAACATTTCAGGCCTAAAAAGGGATGCAATAGACAGTTTATTTAGCTCTTGCATAATGTATGTTTAAATGAGTGATAAAAAAACAATTTGAGTAGGCCTTTATTTTATCGTGCATTATTTTGGAAAAATTGATAAAGTGATTTAACTTTTATTTCAGATTTACGTCAACAGCTAATCTTAAACAGATTGAAAGCCGCTACAAGACGGCGGGAAAAACTGGAACTTATTCGTGCCATTGATGATTGGAAACTTGAAGGTTACAAAAAGACAAAAACTTTTAACAGGGCTGTGCGCATGCTTGATATAGTTAGGTTACGTGATGGTAAGTTATAACATTGACATAGGCAGTAGGAAGATAGAAACCCACAATGTAACCGAGCAAAGCAAGGCGTCGACTAATGAAATTTTAAGGCGTAATAGTTTATATTATTAAGACATTTTTAACACTAAACACAATTAAATATTAAATAATATAAAATAGTTACCGCCTTTAATTATTACTTAGTATTAATATCATTTGTGTCCAGTAGAAGTTTGAATTAAACAATATCAAGCTTATAGGCAGTAATACAATACTGGGAATAGTTTACGGTGAGTTCACGCATCCACGCTAAAGACATCGCGGGAATAAATTCGCAATTGAATTAAGAGATTTTCTTAAATATCACATGTATAAATAATTAATTTGCTAGTTACACGTTATAAAGTTAAAATAGTATGGAAGAGACACCGACAGAAGAGAAAGCATTTTTGAATTTTCTGTTATCGTTAAATCGTTCTTGCTCCATGCCCTTTACTGTGGGTATTAAATGATAACATTGTGTAATTTCAGATTTAACGACTCATATAACCAACAGAAATTATCTTCGATTGAAGGAGACATTGGAAGAAATAGAAATCAAAGGTTACGCCATGGAGATTGCCTATGAGGTGTCACAAGCACGAGCTCGTATTCAGGCGGCCGACAGTCACGTATTTGTCCGTCATCGACAATCAACGATAGATATACAAACATTGGCCGAGATCAGAAGTTACAGTCGTCCACAGGAAATCGTACATAAAATCGTTGTTGCTATGCTGCTGGTGATGGGAGTTCCTGAGAAAAATACCAAGGTAAATCAACAGAGTTATTGCCCTTTGTAGGAAAAATGACAGCAAAATTAAAGGGAAGGAAATCGGATTTAACGTCCTTCTGTTCTGCTCCTACAGTGTGAAATTTTGCCCGGGCAGCGGCACTATGGCCTACTGTTATATCGAATTCCAACTGCAAAGGGATCTTTTACGTGCACACCAATGTGTAAAACCACCCTCCGTCCTGATCACTGACAAGAGGAAACCACGCCAGAAAATCTGGATGAACTTTGTTAGTCAATGCAGGGATCGAACACCCGACCTCCAGGCTAACGAGCGAGCATCTTACCCACTTAGTCGCGTGACCCCAAAAATGACATACTGGACTAGGTTCTGCCACACACCCTTTCAGTAAAAACTCGAGTTATGTCCAGGGGCCTATTTCACGAAATTTTAACTAAGATAAGATCCCAATTATAGTAATTTGATTGGATAATATTAGATTGATTTTAGTGCTTAGCCAATCAAAATTGAAGTATCTACTAAAATTGGATTTTATCTTAAGTTAAAATTTCGTGAAACAGGGCCCAGAACGATATTGTACATGTATTAGAAGTTAGTGTTAAAACAGATTCTGTAATGCACCCAAGGCATGTTCACACCTAATAGATTAACATTTCTTGTTGAAATACACGTAGTTACATCCTCTGATTTATGATTTGTAGAAATGGAAAAAATGTCAAAAACGTTGTGTTGTGTGTGGTAAATATGGTTTACACAGTCGTCTACACGAGATCCAACCAGATGAGGTACACCCTTCCATTGCGGCCCGAGCTAGAGAGATACTGGCAGGTCATTCTTTGCTGGAGGCTAATACAGTTAGTCCTGGAGTAGGTGCCCTATATACATGGGTAGGTACACCATTTTAGGTTATAATGGTTTAGTCAATAATTTGTCTACTCATAGAGATCTTTAGTGGTGGGGGTAAACTGGAGAACCCGGGGAATACCCACAAGTTTGGACAGCCTGTGATTAGAGGTATATTGTTGATTATACTTTGACCTATTGTTTGAATTGCTTTGACATTGTTCATGAGGCGCGGGTCCATCTTATCAGTGCTACACGACAGAGCCTGACAGGAGCAGTGTCTATCTTGACCAAAATTGCTCTGTGACATCCCTGGGTTTTCCTGGGAATCATTTGGTGATCTATCCGCATAATTAATAAACAATGTCAAAAAGACGATATATAGCAGGAGTTACAAATAGACATAGCTTATTCCCCAATCAAAACTCAGATATTTACTGAATAAGAATATTGTTTATAAAAAAAACGTCTAAGACTTCAGAGGACATTTTACGTAGGATTCATTGAGTTTGGGTGATTGTGAGGTCGTATTCTTTTAGGACACTCCTCGTACAAGGCAAACACCCCGGATGTACAGGGTCCAGAGAGTTTTGATTGGTAATATATATAATATTTTTTTTTAGGTAAAGCAAATTACAAAAGAGGTGCTAGATGGAACGGAAACCGATAAAATGTCCGTGAAACCAGCGCATAGAAAAGAACAGAGTGAACTTCTACGAGAGGAGACTGAACTTAGTTTTGATCAACAGGAGATGATAGAGAGTCATCAGGGCCAGAAATACATGATTCGTGAAAAAACACAATCCCATTTTAGAACGCGAGAACGAGGCAAACGAGACACAAAACGAGGTGTATCATTGGACGTTAAACGACGATCGCGCAGTCGAAGTATTGGTGTGAAATCAAATGAGCCACAACGAGAGAGGTCGAAAAGTAAATTATCCAGAACTTATAGTCCTGATAAATCAAATAACAAGCCACGAAAAGACTCGACCAAGTGAAACGACGACTTCAAATAGTTTGATTTGATAATTACCCCCTAAAGGTATATATACATCACTATACAAACACTTCACAGTATACAAACAATATGCAAAGTATACAAACACTATACATAATATCCAAACAATATACATAATACAAACAATGTAATACACAAACCATACATAAGATAAAACTCTATGCGCAATATACAAACAATATACATAATACACAAACACTATACACAATATACCAATAATTTACGATATATACAAGAAATATACATCATATTATTCAAAAAGTATACAATCTAAAAAACAATATACAAACACTATACACAATATACAAACAATATACTACCAAATACAAATGTTCACATACAACAAACATATTAAACCACGTATTCATCAGCTGTGAAGATTGTATATGGTGTTGACGATTCGTTCTAGTAATATAAGATTAAACTTCAACCTTTTATTAGTGTAAGTGTATTTTGAAATATTTATTCTTGTACATGTGTGAATGCTATGTTGGGATTATTTATTCTGCCAGGGCCATGTAATTCAACTTCCAGAGACTGCCCTATGGTTTGATTTGCGATCTTAGTTTCTAGAATAATGGTTATGGGATTTTTTTAGAAATATATCTGTGAACGTTTTCATTATAATAAATAAAAATATAATTCACCCGATGGTCACAATGTTAGGACAAAACATACCCATAGTGGCCTGACTCCACAATCGAAAATAAGGGACGGATCAGATAGAGTGTATTGCGACACGCGCACGAGTAACCGCAATCAGAATCTTAACAATTACGACATGAAGCCGGTTTTGTTCGAATGTACACAAACATTGTGAAGATACGAGGATGATGGAAAATGTCGACTGATTATGAGTGAAGATAAAAAAACAATATTTACTGTGATAAATTATGTATATATTTTATATTTATCTGTGATATTTAAAAAAAAAATATTTATCTATTTATGTATTCATATTTATGTATTCTGTGCCAATTTTTCATTTTTGTTATTCACCCTTTTTTCGCTTAAAGTTTACTACCCACAAATACATTGTTGTGACTTACTAAACTAGAATTAGTTCAATATGTTGTAGTAAATCAATACTTTATTTCTCATCAAGATTTAGCACAATTGTAGATATTTGTCCATTACTTCATTAAGTGTTGTCCGTACAAAGGTAAAGAATCACCCGTTTATTAGCGTGTTGTCGAAAAGTCTTTGGGACACTTTCTTCAAGGGCAGTAATTCTGTTTTTGTTTTAGATTTTATTAAATTATAGTGCTTATATCGATTGCTCATTTGAATATTCGAATAGACTAAGTCTTAGTCATTTTTCAAAAGTTATTCAAATATTCTATTCATTTGGAATGATCATTTCTGGGCCGTTTTAGAGCTCTAATGTTTTATTTGATATCCGTACATAAGTTTAAATTGAATTAATAATAATAAACATTTCATAGAAGACAGGAACAGAGAGCATTTCAGTAATTTTAATTGATATCGAATAACGATGACTACAGTTCATATAGCCGTTGAAAAATGATTTATTTTTATGAGCTCTATTACATGTGCCATTTATTGCTTTTTATGAGCAGTGTTAAATGTATTATTTATTGCTTTGTTTAATTAGCTTGTACATGTCTTCAAGAACGATAACTTTGTATTGAAGCACTTCATTTTTATGTAGCTAATTATTTGTCATTTAATACGTCTTCTAGAACAAACAATTTGTATAAATTTATTGTTTATGAATATATATTGCAAAAACCGAGGAGATTTCAAAATCACTTATTACTTTGTCATTCCTACTTTAACATTGCAGGTCTTTCTTAAGGCCTTAAATTTTATATAAACTATTAATTAGACATTTATTAACATGGAAAGACAATAATCAAGCCTCGGTGCCATATGATGGGTCCGATTTTCAAAAAATTTGAATCCGATCCGTGGTTCAACCAAGTATGATTAACATGAAAATGGATATTCGAGACTTTGTTTATTATTGTAACAACGGCGACAATAAAAACCTAGGCCACAGACAGTGTTATTGAAATGTGAATTTCGTGGCTCAGAGTAAATTAATTTGACTGATATTTTCAGCACATTCTCTTTACATAATTAACTTCCCCCAATTATTGCTAGAACTGTCAGCACTTTATCCAATCCTCCATAATGCCACTTTAAAGAGTGAGACTTCACTGTAGAAAATATTCAGTTACGTTGTACCACTGTTACCTGTGCAGACATTACCCTTAGTCCATGTGCCGCGTTATTAAATAAATACCCGCGATAAGTATGAATCTCTGCTTCTCGTTTTCTGATTATAAATCAGTGAGTGATAAGCCCTGAGCCGGACGCACTATTAGAAATTGTTTAATTGTGCTTAGTTTCGGTCGTAATAAGAACATCCATGTGACAAAAGTATACTCCTATTCTTAATCCGATCTTGCCCAGCGGAGTCATGGGTCGAGGGTAAAGACCTGTATTGTGCTTGACGAACAACTTCGTCAACTATAAATATTCCATCAAAAAGTGTATATAGACGATGATAATTCTTTTATGGCATACTTTAATAAAGTTTTTCAAACAAATTCGTACTTATTTCAAATAAATGTCACCCCGTCTTTAATCTGGATTTGGATTGTGTACACTGAGCTAAAAAACGAAAATAAGGTAATAGCAGGGTGTCGAGTGAACGTTAAATCCCATTGCTCTCTGCTCAAACCTATGTCATGGCTCAGATATACATGTACTTCTACACAGCCCAACATGTGTAAAAGATTATTCCCCCCCCCATCCCTCATGTCCTGTCGATATAAATATTACCTACTAGTACCCAATCCTACAATCGCGCTTACAATTGCAATTCTCCCAAGGGAGGTTCGTACTTGTGTTGTTGAAACTGAAGAAAGAAATTCCATCCAAATCAGGGGAAACAACTCTTGTCGGTAAGAAAATTCTCAGGTCGGTCTCGTAACTTTTAACCGATGATGCGGTAGTTCTCGCTATGACGACCTCAATCGATCAATAGAAAACAAAATCCAAGAATTCACAACTGTGTGTACACTTGGTTTCGTTTTTTTCTTCCAATGAAACAACATGCTGCCAGACACTTCGGCCTGTATCAGCGAATCCCCCCGCCCCCTAGAGAAATCCAGACAGACGCACTGGCTCCACAAACTGTGTTATCGTGACCTGGTGTTCCTTGTCATGTCTCCAGTCCTGTACCACTAATCACCCGAATGATACCCAAGACTTTCATTACTCATGACCAGATACTGTCCCTTGCCCGTCTTCATTAGCCCAGTTGGGCAGAACGGAAGGAAGTTAAACCCCATTTCATTTAAACCCCATGTCCTTCAGTCCTGCATCATCCCACTCACTAAGTGGGATGCTACGCTCGAAAATCACCAGGATCGAACCGGATAATGAGTCAGCGCCTTAATTATTCACGAACCTTCCTCCTTCCATGGAACGGAATACGATGTGATTTATATCAGCTTTTATTTTCATCCAATACACATTTAACACAACAGTAACAATAAAATAAAATAATAACAAGCACCATTAAACAAGCAATCATAGCATGACAAATAACAATTTGCCAAAACGTGAATAAGAAAACTGTCTGATCGCACCAGTTCCGGGGCTCATGTAATGGCGCCTGGAATTGCGGTTTCCAAATACTAAACAACCAGTAATGTCCAAAAGCGAACCAAATCGTCAAGAAAATGTTTAAAGCTACGTTAGTCATTCGAATCATGGTGCTTAAATCGTCCTCATCGTGAATTTCTCCCACATCGTCTTTATGTTTCTTTACCTGTTTCCACAATAAAAATAAAACTTTTATAATACCGAACACACCACCAACTACTTGATATATGGGTAATTTAGGCTCTTTGGGACAATCACGGAGATAATTAACACCTGGAAAATATAGAAACACATAATTATATAAAAGAAATTGAAAACAAAAGGAAATGGGGTTTATAACGTCTTACTTTTTTGGGCTAACGGAAACGGACATAGTAACTGCAGGAGGTCCACACTACGCGTAAGCAAAACCCATAACGTCGGTATAGTGTCAAAAGGGTATATCTCAGAATTTCTAAGATTAAGAAATAGAACCTTTTTCATTTCAAAATTTCCACAAATCAAGATACAAAATTTGGACATATGATACCCAGAACAGTTCTAATTGGCGTAGAGATACACAGCTTAGACAGAAATGTGCATATTAATTGGGAGATTTTAAAAATGCAAAAAAAAGTGTATTTGACTTATTTTCCGAGATACACCCTTTTGACACTTCACCAACGATAAGAGAAACCCGCGGACAAGACTACACAGACATTGAAATGACTGAAATGTTTTGTACCAATTGGGCTAATGAAGACGATCAACCAGATTGCAGGCGATTGGAGGAAATAAACGATAATGGTTTTAATCAATTGGGCTAATGAAGACGGACATACGCCATACAGTGCGTTATGAGGGCAATTTATCCGGACAGCGGCCAACAGCCTACTCTTATATCAAAGTCCAACTGTAAAGGAATCTATTACGTGCACGCGACTGTGTACAAGAGACTTTGGTTTTTTGTTCCATAAGAACGACTGGACAGCTGTGCTCATCAGGGCCTGCATCACTGACAAGGAAAACCTCGGCAGAAAATCCCGACGAACTTTCTCCGCCAACACCGGGAGCGAACCCGCTATCTCCAAACTAGTTAGCCACCGTGGCTAATTGTAGGGGACTATGCTGGAGAGTTCTCCGGGACAGCATCGCCTAGTATTTATCCTTTTCAAACACACGGCGGTTCCTTAACGTGCACGTTGGCGACGAGGCACTGTTCCTTGCCAGAAAATGCGAGAAAATTCGGACAGAATAACATTTATAGCATACAACAGGCGCATGTCTTTGTTAAAGTGTAAAACAGGTAGAACAATGTTAAACTTAAACCACTGATTTACTATTTCATTTCATATAGTATCATTGGGAATTAAGTTTTGACGTTGTCTGTGATTTTTGTATGATACACACAATGTAATAATAAATGTACACCCTCTAGAGGATCGCCATTAAACTTTATTATAACGTAACACGTATCAACGAATCTTTTGAAAAAGGCTTACATGAGATATGTTACTAACATAAACTCAATTATTTATGCACATCCGCTTGTGGGTCCCCAATAAACTCCATGAACAAGGCACGTATCAACGAATATTCAAAAAAAAAAAGATGAATATGTCACTACAAAAAAGTGAATTGAAACCAATTCAATTAAGTTCTAAAATCAATATGGTATTATACGAACAATTACTAAAGAACAGCGTTTGTTTTAAATCACCAGGTCGTAACATTCCACAGATTTAATGTTATATAAACTAGTCACGGTGGTGGATACATGAATTTTTAATTATCTGTCCCATGTAAATGCTTCAGCTTGTGACGTTTTAATAGATATGGAATGGTTACCAAACATATATTTTTATTTAAAATAAATGTCAGATTGAACGCTTGAAAGTGTTAGACTCCGTTTCAATTAGAAAATGGTAAATGGAATGACGTGAAATGGAGTTTTACTGGGGGCTGTCGTGTGTCCAACCTTTGAGTCCTCCAGTTGTCTTCCACTGTTAAAGACCGCTTCGCACAAGCGAATTATTGAAATAAAACTGAACTTTTAAGTTAGTCTCGAAACGACATAGTTTGTGTCTGATGCACGTTAACACCCCCCCCCCTCTCCCTCTGTCCGGGTGAAATTCTTGAATGACACATACAGTATGCAATTACTTTGTTTAATGGGACATTAAACTCCATCTACTGAATGACTATCCAGATATCTTACCTCTGCTAAGTGGGAACCGAGTATCGAACACACGCCATTCTACTAGTATATTCTGCCGTGTGCGAACAGTAAAATGTTAAAATTATTATGTATTTTTACCCATTTTATGCTGACAGAAATGTCATATTCATAACTATATTTTTACATGGCATGCTACTCAGTCTGTAATGTAACTTTACCTCTAGAATTATACATCCAAGGTAAATTTACATATATGTAAATGGCATACACGTACAATTACCATGAAGTCAATTTACATATTGGTAAAATAACATTGTAAAAGCAAGAAATAATATTTGCCATGTATTTTATGTAATTATACCTCATTACAAATGACAATTTGCCGAGTTAAATTACTAACGGGAATGGTGCTGTCCCCACTTGGCTAAGTGGTCTAGGCCCAATCCTCGGGATCTTTCAGCCGAGCATGTGAGTAAATGGGAGATCACTGTCCAAGCAAAGTGTCCCACACAAAACAATGTATCGCATATGCCTGTATTTATTAGCCAGTTGGGTGCATTCAGATTTCCAATAACACATTGCTCTAATAACTACTTAACTGACTGACAGTATTTTTTACTATACTTTATAACTGTAAATATACATAACATTTTGACAGTGTATATGTTTAAAATGAGGTTCGAACCAAGTCACTCCTCCCTGCTATCTACAAATCTGTTTCAAACGAAGGGCACTTCTCCACTCTATCGACTGTATATGTTTCAAATTTCAGAAGAGATTCGAACCCAGGTATGATCACCTCTATAGACAGTATATATTTCAAAATAGATTCTAACAAAGAGTATTCTACTCTCCATGTTTCAAACGAGATTCAATACACGGGTAGGCCATGTAGTCGCTGTCTGGGCACCAAATGTTCCCATATATCACAATGTACGACGTCTTCCCATCTTCTAAAAACCCGCTGGTTTCCAACAGTAGGACGTTATCCCCCTCCCCGCATTTTATTTCAATTACATTTCATTTAAATCGTTTTACGATTTAAGAATCTGCTCACTTGTAACGAGAAATAATATTCTACGATATAAAGATAAGCTTGCGACGATGCACGAAGCTTTAATTTCAATTGTTTCTGATGCGTGTGTTATCAGACAAGTATCTTGACTAAAACCAGCTTGCTATTGTTGGAACTGTAACCCTAATCCACAGGCTTATTGGAAACCGTTTCGCTGATAATGAAATCATAAAAAATAAGTGCTTGGCTAATAGCGAAACAGACACAGGGGAATTGCGTCTGTGCATCACATGTTGCCAAGATAAACATGTTATGTTCGATAGAAGGTTGTATTGAGTAAAAAACAATAAATAGTGAACTCGACTTCTGAAAACTTACGAGAACAAAGAATTGATGGAGTTTAACAGCTCCTCGACAATCATAGAGCTTTATTTTGAGGTATTTGTGTTTAGTATGGCTCTGTGTGAAATACTAGGGAGATTTTGTTGTCGGAACAGCGGCACAGTACTGATGTCGTACCCATCGAACCAAAAGGCATATTTTTCTTTTCACTTTCGCCATCCCTGTAAGGGAATGTTCTGACATGGCGTGAGATCTGGTGGATTATCATAGAATTGGATCAAATCAGAAGCTCTAAGTCAATGTTTCTGCTCATGTAAATGATGCATTAAAATTGTGTGATGCTAAAATGGCAAGAATGCTTCACACGTTTGTTTGTTCGGATGGGACGGAAATCCGAGATTCCGTGTACACATACGCGTACACCTAAAAGAATCATTGGAAATTGGAATTCGATACAAGAATAGGCCATAGTACCACTGTCCGAGCCAAATTGTCCTCGTAGCACACTGTATGGCGTATGCTCGCCTTCAATGGCCCAGTCGGAACAGACCAGCATGCTCGACATTATTTGAGGATGAAATTTACCCTATATCATTAGCACAGTCAGAGTAGAACAGTACGGCTTGAAAACTCATTTCTTTTCAATTTCATTTTTGGGTTGATGTTCCATTCGGATTTTCGTCCCATCTAAAAAAATTAGACACCCATGCCTGCGGCCACAAGCACCACCCCTTGACAACGAACCTATGATTCTTTCCTGATCACACCGTAAGCGAGATTCCCACCACATAGTATCGGTATAACCCCGTTGCCTTGGCAAGGCATTGAATCCATCCAGTTTGTATCCCGCACCCCATCTTTATATAAACATAGTTAAACTTACCTATGGCTGTCATGACAAGGGGTAAGGCTAACAGTACAATCAGTAATACAGTTACTGGCCCTGTAAAATACATTTTAACACTTGTTTAAAAATATTATAGTTTTGCATAAATATGATCTTCCTTAACTCAATGCAATATTAAGCAGGGGTCCTTACAACGACAAATGCCACACAACCAGCAACGACCTCTCAATATTAATTATGCAGGGACCTTGCGGCCCACATGAAAATCAGCAAGGACCCAACAATCCACAAGGGCCTCGCATTTTACAGAGGTCTAAGAAAATATATAATCATTTGAATTATTTTGTATTTTTCATTTTGAAAACCATGCTATTAAATGATTAAAATCTAAATAAATGTTTCTCGATTTTCTATATTGTAATGTGTTTCCAAATAGCCTCCACGGTGTATAGCTTAACCCCGTGCTGTCTGTAGAATTCCTTAAGGATTAATCTACACACCCTCCAGCATGCAACAATTAAAAGGAGCATGAAGATCTTAAGAACTTTATTGCGTATCTGCCATGCAAAATATTCCGCACAGTAAAAATATATTAATAGCCTATAATACTTATAAACACGTTCAATAATCGTCGAAACAATCTGAATATATCAGGCCTATATTTTAAGATGTGCATCAATATAATGGGCGCGTGCCCTCTGTCTCTCTCGGCAAATAATCGAATTAAGCTTTGAAAAAAAATGATGGATGTACATTGATATTGTATTACGCATATGCTCAAATTATTGGGGTATATCAGAATAATCTGAAACGATCGTAATACATTGATACAGTTTAATAGACTATAGTAATTTATCCATAAATAGTGTCTTAATTCATTATGTACCAAATAATAAATACCATTCAAAGAATATATTCACAGAACTAACTGACTGAACCTTTACAATGATTATCAATCCTTAAATTAGAAATATTTAGAACCATGATTTCTGTTGCTAAATAAAGATTGCTAATGACATATTGTTTTGAATAGGAGACACTCTTTATGGATTTTATTTTGGAATATATATTTAGATTTAACTAAACATTTCGAGCCGTATTTACATGCTAATTACTCGCTAGGGTTATGCTAATACGGATGAAAAAGATAAGATTTTGTGGATATTGGAATACATTAAGATTGAATAAAACATTTCGAGCCGTTTCTACATGCTAATTACTCGATAATAGGAATGGGGAAAAAATTATCCTTTTTATATGCATGGGTGATTTGATATAAATTTACATTTAATTATTGATTTTTGTTGCATAATACAATATTGATTTTTATATTCAAATTGTTTGCTAAACATCAAAAAATATAACCCTTCGAGAAAATGCTGACAAACAGCAATTCAAAATCACACGGTTTCTGAAAAACTTACTACAGCATATAGTCATGTAAATGACTGAATAAGGTTTATAATATGATCTTTGTGCACCTTCTATGTTCGATTAAAGATGCACTATGTAAGAGCTAAGCTTAATCTGCACATAGTATATCAACTATTATTGAGAGATTTATTAACATGGCAAACTCATATATAGTCAACCATCGGGTGGCCAAGATTCAAGAATTAAAACTTAAACAAAAAGTGGATATTCGAGACTTAATGTTGAATGTCACATACCGTTCTTACGATAATAGACAATCTGCGCTAGATCTTATAAACGCTTAGAACGTTCATATTTTTGAATTTACATAATGCATCGCTAATCTGTGAAAAATAAATCGAATGATGCTATCTATCTATGCGTGCTTTTGCGCGAAAGACTCTTGGAAATTTCTCATTCTTTTACAATTTATCACACATTAAAATGTTCTACAAATCAGAACTTTACAAGGAAACAAGCTGGGCCCCATGGTTTCCACAAAGATTCGTCAAAATGCGGCCATGTTGGACTGGGTTTAGTCATGGCGGACTGAGTCTAGTCATTAAGGGCTGATCTGGTTATGAGGGACTGCGTCTGATCTTCAAAGACTGGGGAATCGGGCTAATCTACACGGTTTTCGTCCTATATTATACGAACGAGTATACACTGTAATAATATGTCAGACAACGGAAAGTCATCTCGGATAACACCGGGATCGACCCGACCTCCAGACCCACTTACGAAGTGAGACATCTCCGATTTACATACTAAAATCTATGTTTATATACGGAGCCCTAGGGAATCGACAACTCCCCCTTTAAAGGCAAATAATACAAAGGAAATGTGGACGTCTCTTCATTTGAAAGAAAATTACCCAGACATCGTTATTACTTACACGTTGTGCTAATGATGGTCAAGGCACGATATAAAAATTCACAGATTCCTGAAGATTCGACGCCGGCTTCACAAACAGAGTTCATTAAAGAATAATGCTGCTCACATTCTTCAACTCCAGGCCATATTACTGTACTATCGTAAAACTGTTTTTCTAATGGCGATGTATTCTGAAAATATAATGAAACAAACAATGAATAAAAAATGCATTAAATTGGAGTTTAACGTCCTACTGATTTGCAACAACTGGACTAAATAGGTATACGCCATGCGATGTGCAGTTGGGGGAAAAACGTATTATTTCAATAAATCGATTGCGGATATGGGTCAGTAGCGGGGGGGTGCATATGGAGAGAAAAAACAGGTCATGGACAGGCGATCATGCTCCTTGTTTCGTACAAGTAGTGAATCGTAACCACGCCAGTTGATTCAATGGCAGACACGACACAACGCACACGCATTAACCATTCGGCCACTGCCCCCCCCCCCCCCCTAAAAAATGAAAACAATGAACAGTAAATTTAAATTGGCCTGCACAAATCTATGATATAAAGTTTCTCCCAATAATACAGACACGAGACTGTCTGAGACCGGGGAACATATTTATGTGGAAAACAGGTTTTCTTGATATACAGTTTTCTACATATTTACTTCACAACGTGAACGCATGAACTCGTTTATAACTAGTTTAATTGGCGCGTGTGCATGGGGTATTGCATCTACCAAATGAATACCCCCATCCCCATAAACAAGGAACTGGCGTCTGGCAGGGCCGGATGTAGGATTTTAAAAGTAGGGGTGCAGCAGAGACGGCGTTCTCCACGCGCTTGGAGAAGCAATCAAAGTCGCTAGTAAGTGATCCCGTGCGTCACTTTTGGCGGTGCTTGTTCTCATGTACGCCTAATGTCAGGGGCGGGAGATTTCTAAGTGGAAGCATGTGCTTCTGGCGCCCTCACCCTTGGATCCCGCGCTTGTGGTGCGCGCACAATAGCCTCCATAGGTGAAATAAGAAAGTTTGGATCAGGGCAAACGAACCAGGGTGCCCTTAAATCCCATCGACAGATCAGTGCCTTAAGGACATCAACGTTGTGTCCAATGATGTTTCCAAAGTAAAATCTAAAAATTATGGCTCACTGCAGATATACATTGGGTTACGGTACGTGATTGTTGACGGGGTTGTGGGTTAGGGCTAGAACTAGGGTTAGTGCTAGCCCTGAATGCATCACTTGTCCGGCAGTAGTTCTTAATTTTTAGACCTTATTTCCTGGTAGGGTTTTCGTGAATTCGGAGCTAATAGTACAACGCTATCAGGCATTGTCACTATCCGGCTAGCACTGCTCCCAAACCCAAAATGTATGCCTCCAGACAGGTTTAGTGTTATTAATCCAATGTAAAAATCGGTTTGCGTCAGCATACCATTTATCTTTTCATTATTTACTGTGAAACAAAGTAGTGCAATTTTACGGTTGTGGTAATATTTTAATATGAGACTACAAACATTTCTTCAATGAACAACAAATAATGTTTTTAAACACGACACAACTAAGTCATATCATAATTTCAATAATTCGCTTTCTGGTAAGGATCTTTAGCAGTGGTGAACCCGGAGACTAATGTATTATCATGGGCTGGTATGCTGTGTTATAAAGCACCACAGTCAAACAATTCAAAGAATTGCCAGTTCATGTGTTGGTCAGTAAGTTTAGTCCCTTAGCAATATATTATTTTCTAATTGAATATCTTAATTATGAAACCTGTATCTACTGTACAATGCAGCATGTTCCTGAAGCAACGACTGCGAGTTTTACAACATCTGGACGTTGCTGGATTACTTCACAATTTCACACAGACACGTTAACAGTGGCTGTGGCATCGCGACCTTCACGAAAACCTTGACATTGAACGAACCTTGAACTTTGCAATTCGATTATCACAGGTAGACATTTTAGCTTGAAAGCGCGAGACTTGATATTTACGACGATCGAGGAATCTGATAGGCTCACGAGTCGTGCTTGTGTAACCAATCGAAATTAGTGTCGAAATATATAGGGTATTATACGTGAAGGCCTTGATAAGATGTACGTAGTTTAAGCGAGATCAAGCCTTCTATTGAAGATGACAATGCAGTGGTCTCTTACGACTAACTCCTATATCCATTGACTTGATTTGATATTTTTTTTAAACATTATTTCTAGCAAGATCGATATAGTTTGTCTGTTCAGTAGGTTTGTCTTGCCAGTTTTGTTTTGCATGTAGTGCTGTTCTGCGGCACTTACTATTACTTATAGTAAAATTGAGTCTTTGCCAAGTTTATTCGGTTTATTCCCAAAAATCAGAACTTTTGGACAGATACATCTTCGGCATTAGCACACGGGTAATGAAGTTATGGTGAAATATGACGAATTCCCTTGAATCCAATAAATGTCAAAGTCATACATCAGTTACTGTGGGCTTGTTGTGATTATAATAAGTTGATAATGTCACAAATTAACCTGGTCACATGTTATCGAGGTTAATAGACTACACCTAAATCCGATTAGAGGTTAATAGACCACATCAAGACACGATCCGAGGTTAATTGACCACACAGAGACTTGATTCGAGGTTAATATGCCACACAAAAACACAATTCGAGGCTAATACACTCCTAGACACGATTTGAAGTGATTATGCCACACCAGGACCTGGCTCATGGTTAACACCAAAATACGATTCCAGGCCAAGACCTAATTACTATTACTTATAGTAAAATTGAGTCTTTGCCAAATTTATTCGGTCTATTCCCAAAAATCAGAACTTCTGGACAGATACATCTTCGGCATTAGCACACGGGTAATGAAGTTATGGTGAAATATGACGAATTCCCTTGAATCCAATAAATGTCAAAGTCATACATCAGTTACTATGGGCTTGTTGTGATTATAATAAGTTGATAATGTCACAAATTAACCTGGTCACATGTTATCGAGGTTAATAGACTACACCTAAATCCGATTCGAGGTTAATAGACCACATCAAGACACGATCCGAGCTTAATAGACCACACAGAGACTTGATTCGAGGTTAATATGCCACACAAAAACACAATTCGAGGCTAATACACTCCTAGACACGATTTGAAGTGATTATGCCACACCAGGACCTGGCTCATGGTTAACACCAAAATACGATTCCAGGCCAAGACCTAATTCGATGTTAATACTATTAATATATATAACCAAGACCGGATGTGAGAAAAATAGACCACACCAAGACCCGATTCGAGGTTAAAAGACCACACCAATTATACGCAATTCATGGTTGCCACATACTATTATATCAACCCGGTTCGAGGTTATTATGCCACAAAAAGAATCGGTGGGTCAATGCCAGCCTTCTTTAGCTCATTTGGATCAGAAAAGTAGGACGTTAAACCCACATTTCATTTATTCTGACAATTTCACACACCCCTATATAGCTATCAAGATATGTTTGATACCCTCAATGCTATGTTTTATGGCCTGATTTAGAGGATGCATTGATTACAAAACGACATGTTGATATTTATCTCTCGTAACGACTGAGCAATAGTATACACATTGTTTAGAGCTAAATCAACCCATTACAGGTATTTCGTTAGGCCTTAAAATGTTAAAAACATGTATATTATTAATTAGACACCAATTAAGTTACCAAACCTTAATCAACTCTAGAGTTCCAATAGATTAAATACGTTTTGTGGTCACCGTAAAACTGGATAAACGAGTTTGTTATCGAACAAAGAGGCAGTGACATCCAAGGCTACACTGTTCTTCTAATGATGATAACGAAGCCCAAAATGTTGTTTGGGCGGCCTGTGGTCTAACGTGTTCTCTGTAGATGACAATGGGGCTGGAAGCCGTATGGTCTAACACGTGCTATGCAAATTATACGCAAGTTCAAGGCCGTGTATTAACCAGATCAAAAGATATGATGGAGCTACAAGTGACGACGAGGCGTAGGATCGCTTGTAAATAATTATTGACAATTAGTTTTTAAACTAGTTCTATAATTGAACCGGACACGCTTGACGGAACAAACTCACCTGGACTAGCTAGACATTCACCAAAAGAATTGCCTTCAATAATACATGCTTTTTTTAAAAAAGAAAATCGTACCTAAATCAATCACAAAAAAGGATATAAATATCGAAGTCAAGAGATTAGACATCAGCTGAAAATTGTATTACTTTAAAAATGAAATTGAAAAGCACGAAAGAAAGATTAACTGAAGAACGGCTGCCATTATGGAAAGTGGCGTTTTGGGGGGTTTATCAAACAAAAAGATGACATTACTATAATTACAATCTCAGATTTGAAAAAGAAAGACGATAAGTCTCTTCCCATCTTGATTAACTGAGTGGGCGTTTAAAGGCGGGTATTAGTTTAATTTGTAGGCGTTGCTATATCACAAATGCGTCTGTTGCAGTTCTAGAACCTATATAACAAAGGCGGAACCCAAGGAATGCAAACCAAACCAAACTACCAATGTGATATAAGCATTCCATTCGTGTGAGTTAACCCTAAAAAAGCCAACAATACATAAAAAGAAACACCATCAAAGTAAACGTTGTGTCTAATTAATTAATTCTGTAAATTAAATCATCTAATTTGTAAAAGTATTTTAGGGTTGGATGTGTCTTTGATCGCGTGAACTCGTCTGAGACTTGAATCTGCTCAATCACGCATACAGTATAGAATACCTAAAGAGCGAGACAACTTTCGTGAGAAACCCATTAGCGTCAATTATTGTAATATATACTGCAAATTATCTATTGCTCACTATTCAACAGTGAATAAACAATAGACTAACAAAACCTCATTATTTAACTGAGAGAGAGGGAGGGCATACTCCATACAGTGTGCTATGTGGGGATAAACAACCAATGATTCACACATCTTGTCAAAACTGCAAGCAGTGATAACTTGACCCAGAATAAAGTAATTTGAATGAAATTTTCAATAAATTTGTTTTGGATTATATCTCGCAACAGAAAGTAATATTATTGGCGAGTATGCGCATTCAGTGGTGTTAGGTTTTTTTTAGAAATAAATAAACCTGCCATACCTCGTGTACGACAATTTTTCTATTTAATTGACAGATTTGAAGCCGGAGCTCACTGAAGAAAATAATATTGATGAGTATTTGCGACTAAATTTTCATATGAGACAGGGTGTCGAGGTTTCTAGAGAGAGTAAACTTACATAAATTGATATGATAAATGTCGGGGCTCGCAGCAAAAAGTAATTTTGGCAAGTATCCACAACTCAGATATATTTTCAAATGAGAAGGGGTGTCAGGCTAGTGATATTATCATACCCTGCCTCGTGTACAACGCGTATAGATAACTGTATAGATTCCAGGGAGAATAATCCATTGGGTCACTGTGCCATTTTTCACACTGTATAAAATAGGTTCTCAATATTCAAAAGATTGTAATCTTTAAACCATAACGATGGCGTGCAAGACAGAGATTAATCATGGTTAATGGTACAATTAGAATAATACATCAGTTGCAAAATGTGAGCCATGCACAGATAGCTGAATGATATTAAAAATATAAAACCTAACAATCTGCAGCACCACATTCTCATGTTTCAGGTGTAAATTAGAGAAGTGATCTGATTTCTAAAGACCCTGGGTTCAATCAATATGATGATTTATATGAGGTTTATATTATATATCTATCTCCATGCTAAACACGTTAGTATAGGTCTTGAAATCTCACACCAAACTGGGGGTGACGGTGGCTAAGTGGATAAGGCGCTGGTTCGCTAGTCTGGAGGTCGGGTGTTCGATCCCTGCATTGGCCGAGAAAGTTCATCTCGATATTCCGGCGTGATTTCCCCTTGTCAGTGATGCAGGAGGGCCTGACAAGGACAGCTGCCTAGTCGTTCGGATAGGACGAAAAAACGAGGTCCCGTGTACACGTTGGAGGGCACGTAAAAGATCCCTTGGCAGTTGGAATTCGATATAAGAGTAGGCCGTAGCGCCGCTGGCCGGGCAAAAATTTCCCTGATAGCACACTGTATGGCGTGTGCCCGTCTTCCATTAGCCCAGGTTAGGTGCAAAAGAGTAGGACGTTAAACCCCATTTCATTTATCATACCAAACTACCATTTTATTTAGTTTTGACAGCGACTGTACACTAAGCAGGACACCGTAACGTTTATCATACATTTCTAGAAATTGATTAGTACTTCGCTGCACCAACCGAGATAATTACGATTGGTGTACACCTTGCAATGTGCTATGGGAGGAATTCTTCGGCTACTCTTGACCGAATTTCAACTGTCATATTTTTACGCGCCTGTCAAGTGAGAATACGGATAGAGGTCGATACTTCGTTCCATGCGAAGGACTAGACGATCCCCCTTTGCCTTCCACCCCTTACAGGACGAAACAAGGCTGGAAAATCTAGAAGAACTTTCTCATCAACACCGGAATCGAACCCCAGAACCCATGATTAGTATACTAAGTTAGCGTCATACTCATACGCATTTATTTGTATAGTTCAAACACCGATGATATATTTTGGGTTCTAGACTATGGTCCATGCTATCCATAATATAGATATATAGAGAAATGGGGATTAACGTCCACTCGATACAAACTAGGTCATTTCGGGACTAACATATGGTTTAATTTTATTTCAAAGATTCGCTAGCGCGTAGGGGTCTTTAGCAGTGGGAGGAAACCAGATACCCGGAGAAAACCCACGAGAGTGGATAGACGACCTTACTCCTTGCCACGTACAACCGGGGATTCGAAAACACGCCAGTTGACTCAATGGCAGGCCGTATGACATAATGTAACACAACTGTCTGTTATAGTCCTTCACATATAAAAGAGAGAATTATAAAGAAATGCATATCTTAAACGAAAAAGAGAAAAATACTAAATTTTACAAAAGATTGACAGCAGCAATGATTTACTCGTTCCTACCTTTTGTAACGAAAGATGTTCTCCTAGGTAATCCCCGGGTGGTTCCAGACTGAATGACACACTTTTAAAAGACGAGGGCGAGACACTTGGGGTTAGTGAGTGTCTCTGTAAGATCGCTGGCTCCACAGTTAAACTAGTATGGTTTGGGCACGGAGTGGGGGTGGTCAGGACGGTAGGTGCTGAGCCCCTCCGCGATCCAGATCCCGTTCGAGAGTTACTCGAAGAACGTCGGCGGTTCTTCCGCACCGTTGTTCCAGTTCGCCCTAACATTGACATAATTCATATAAAGCTCATAAAATCACCACAGTCCGTTATAATGACGGAGGTAGCCGATCGATATCTGATTTCATGATCAAAATTGATCTTTCTTGTAAAAGGTTCTCCACATTTCAAAGATTATCCTCTATGATGCATTGACTTTTAACGACAATGGGCGACACACGATCAATCCTCTGTTGTTCGACTTAATAAAAACTGTGCACATAAACTTATTATGTTGACAAATCCCACCAGGACATATAGACACGTTATTATTTTCAATTTCATTTCCAGAGTAAAATAAATCACCATAATAAAAAAACTGTTTTTATAACTATCTATGGACAGTTTCGAGCGGTGGACAAAATCAAATGCGACTTCGGTGTCTTGACACTAGAGACACATTATTATTTTCAAGTTCACTTTTAGAACGAAACATTTCATGAAAAACGGGTTTTAAAGATTATGTGGTCGGTTTCCAGCGGAGTTCAAACACGAATGCGACTGTGGTGTCTGGCTTATGGATTTGAATCATCATTAAAATGTATCCCGCAGTCCGGAGACGCCGGCAAAACTCTTCCTATCTCTCCGCATTATCCTGTCCTCTAGCATGACAGTAATCAACTGTTATAGTTCTGATATGCAATCTGAGTTTCCACCAGTATGAACAATTCTTAAAGTTTCCTTAAATAAGCCATATCGCTTATCAGGAAAGTCTGGCAGCTATCAAAAAATCGAATGCAGGGTATGTTGCAGCCTCAGCACATTTGATATCTTTATATCCTGGCACTTGTCCTCAACTTCTTTTGTCCACAAAAAAGAGCCGGAGTCTTACTTAATCCGCTTCTGTGGGCATCGGTAAATGCAAGTTAATGATGGAACCACTCAAGTGCTATAGCTATGTTAGTTAACACAGTTTCAAAGCCAATTCTACCGCATTAAGCAACGATAAAGGCATTTATTGTGCATTCGCATCACGTCACCTAAAACCGATTAACAATTAAGTTAGACCAGCTTTCCACTAAAGTCAGAGTCTCGTTTTTAAAGCACTACTAATGACAATTAATTAATGCAATTTAGAACGCCAAGAACATCACAATATGTGTGCGGTTTGTTTGTTTTTTTCGTCCAAGGTATTTTCGTCTTTTCCAAGAATGTAGTTCACAACGTTCTGATTAATTTTTATATCAACATCTGTGAATGTTATTCATCTTTATCCCGCTTGTGAAATTCATGTACTATAACTTCAGCGGATACGTAACTAACCATACAATAATACTGGCTACTTTCGGTTTCAATGTAATGAGTAACTAAGTAATAGAGATTTGTTATAATCTTTTTTTAAAAATAGAAATACGACATTTTCTCCTATAAATAATTTTATGTTTTGGAATGACCCATATACGACACTTTTATACACTATCTAAAAAACCCACTGTTACTGATATAGACATACGACAACTAGATGCAGGATTTCAGTGCTGTTTTAGAAAAGGCAAACAAGTTAATGTTTTTTTCTTCCCCATCGACAATCTGATCATACAATTATGTAACAATTTCAACGGATAAAAGATCCTGCCTTTTTTTATTCGCAGCCACTTTATAGCAGCGTGACTTTATTCATTTCATCCCATTGTCAGTCATGGGCAATAGGTTTAGTCTGTAAATTCTATCAGTCAATTTGTTGTCTAAATGTCCCGTGCATGTGTAGAAAATCCCACTAATTAGCTTATCAAATACTAATTTGAAAGCGATTTTCGTTATTCTCTTATTTTTGCAAGTTTAGTAACCTTCCTGCCAAATATTATTGGGTATAAGTCGTCGATGTGCATCTTTTCGTAGCTTGAAAGATGTACCGATGAAAGCGCTAATTACTTGGTCTGTGAGCATGTTTCTGGAACACGCTCTTCTAGATAATTGAAACGCTTTCGACTTGTTATTCATCTAATGCTACCGGCTATGATTACTTCTCGATCAGTCACACAACCCAATGTCCTGTTCGTCATTATCGCCAAGTGTATGTTATGAAGTTTACGAGGAGGACTGCTGGCACTTACTATAAGCCAATGATGATGATGACGTAGACGTTGGATTTCAGAGTCAAGATCATCTAAAATTTATAGATTTATACATTAGGAAAATGATGAAGTTTCTCCTCTCAACACGCAGTACACAACTCTTTAGTAGACAACACAAGTATATGTAGTTTTAACACAAGACCTGTCCCCGCGTAACTAGAATTAGCCATCATGATCAAATGCATGTTATCCAAACTAATTTATATTGTTGAAAGCACAATGCATACTTTGAGTTTCTTTTTTAACAGATTTGTTCAACGGCGATTATATAGACATTGAACCAAATGAGAAAACCATGCATTCATTAACTGAATATCCTTCGTTCATCAAGAAATAAATGCAATTAATGTTGAACAATATATAGTTAAAGAGCCGCCCTAATAGCGTCGAGGTTTGCAACAGAGGTATTGGTTAAACTCTCCGAAAACCGCTACATTGTGTTCGACTAGTAAATATTAAGTTCAAACGTCTTTATCTTATCAATTTATAGTCAAATTTCTCTCAGACTGTTTACACGATCTAATTTGAACACGCCTCAGTAAGTTTAGTGCACTATCTTACTTGAGCACCTCAAATATTTCCATATATTCAAATAACATCAAATCGAGGGGTGGGGGTGTTAATGTCCTCCTTTTCTACAGTATAATGAACACTTTTCGTGATCTACGATACCACATCGCTGAAGAAAGCGTCCCGAATCTTTGTATGGCGATGCCACTTATAAAGCTTTATGGAATTCTGCTTCATTATAATTTGACATTATTTCACCTTTAAATCCTAGAATTGTGTCAGCAATGATCATTTATATCATAATAAGTGAACTTAATTTACCTTTAAATCGTAGATATTAGTGACAATTCACCTTGTAATGTCTAAAACAATGAAAGTTTTACGGGCAATTCACTTTTAATTCGTAGCTATTCAAGATAATTTACCTTGTAATTCAAGCTTAAATCTGTGGTTATTGATGTACGAAATACTGTACGTAACATGCTCAACAGATAAATAATGTGAAAGTTAGGTGTAATTAACTGTCAATTTGTATATATATCAGATACGTCGCCTTGTAATTCAATCTTAAATTGTCACGATTGCTACACAATTTCAAGTGGTCAACAGTGAAAGTTATAAGCAATTCCACTTTAAATCGCCCATATTTCCAGTCAGCACTTTATCTTACATCAAATTAGTTCAACACGCGCAGTCTTTTTAGTCAAGCATCCTCCAATCAGATATTTAGCAAAGCAGCTTTCGACTATCCGGTGATTTTGAGTGTGGGCAGATAGCATAATCCAGTGAATAAATAGTCATTTAAAAAATCCCCGAAGCTTCTGCCGTTGACAGACGTCAACGTATGAAGAGCAAGTACATTGTTAAATACTCCAGAAAGGGAACGAGACCCCCATTAGGACTCGGAAATAACCTATCATCGCGTTCAACGTATTTTGTCATTTAAGCGGCGGAAAATTCATTACCGATGGTGGAAATGGTGCCATATTTTATAACTATTGTTATATCAGCGGATATTAGATGCCATTTAAATCAACATTTAATCAATGCTCCTACAGATCTCCCGATTATGCTAAAACGTTTATCCATCTATTTTCGACCCGTCGGGATATCACAACTGAAATAAATCTCGATTTTTATTTTGTCTCAAGGTTAATATAAAATTCTACAAATAAAACTAAGGATGCTCAAATGAAAAGTGGTATCGTTGCGTTGTAGTAAACGTGGGTAACCCTTTTTGTCCAGTAAAGCGTTATAGATTCATCCACTGGCGATGTATTAGCCTAATCGTCCATCGTTTCGTTTATCTATTGTCTAAAATAGCTGTGGATGCCTAAGAGACCTGTGGTCTGCTCTTTTTACCAAATAAACGTAGATTATGGCACTGATATAAATTCAGTGGTAATCAAACCTCTGCTTATCAGAGTGTCTATGAGCACAGCTGTATCATGGACATCGATTGGAGCTCTTAATATGCACACCAATACTTAAAAGACGCACATATCCCATTCTTGCCGTTTCTATATTGCTAATTGCTCTTGATTTGGTGTAATGAACTCACTTCCCCGGGTGATTCCACCTGTTGGCCTGCTGGAGTTTATTTTAAGATTACACCGTTTCTGTTCTCTTAATAACACAACAGCAACATGTTGAGGCAGTCTAAATCAATTTACGAATCAATAAAAATAGCAGGTGCATTGTTAACTCCAAAGGACATTTACAGTATATCATATTCCATTATTTATTAAGATAGATCTGTCTGTTAACATCTTCTTTTATGTGCTACAATGAATGCATTTTCCTGAAAGCATCCCTGTCTGTATGAACAATGTATCTATTGATTAGCCTTCGTCATGAACCATTGAAACAAACTGCCACATTAAATTGTTCTAGAGGTGCATCACTTAACGCTGCATTGGAATTTAAACAACGCCTTCTACTTACTGTTTCAAACATTTCATCCATTAACATGGTATGAGGGTGAATCGGGTACACCCAAGTAATATTGAAACTTTTTTTGCGTGATTCAAAACATTAACATACAGTATTTGTGTTGATGTTGGAGTTTTTCAAAGGTGTCAATTATTTTTTACTGATGATCCTAAAGACTAAAATCTGTTTCCAAAACACGTAGGTCCATTATGGTGACCTATCTTTCTTATGTAATTTACTTACATGTTTTAATGGTACAGAATGAATTGATTTATTAATATACTTAGTTGCACAGAATGATTTGGTAAATAAAATAAAATAATCTCAAATTTGATTTATTTTAACAAAATATTATGTTAATTATACACGATGATTATGAAATAAAATAAGATAGTCAATTCAAACTAACATAATGTTGAAATCGAGAAAATAAATTAAAGTGTGGATTCCTAATAAAAAATAAATAAAATAAAGCATTGAAATGAAATGAAATAAACTCTGGTTTGACTTATTTTAACAAATTATTATAATATGTTTTAAATGCATAGGTTGATTTATAAAATATAATCATTTTTTGAAACTGATATAATGATGAAATCAAGAAAATATACGTGGATTGGTTATAAATGATTTGCCGTTAATGCCCATATCGAATTTATAGATCAGGTCCACGCCTTGCATTATTAAACTCACCGTCTTGTCGTAAAGCCGAAGGGATATAAATATTTCTTTTCGCCAAACAACTCAACATTAGAGAATGTATAAGTATATTGATTATCAAATGAATATGGATTGTAATCAAGAAAAGACGTTGTTATCACGAGAGTTATTCATTATTTTTCCTTTTAAAAATGAGTGGTCTCGGGGAAATCATACAAGTAAGAGTCGCATTGCTACAATAACTTTATTGACCGAATTTGTTTAAGCGGAAGACGAAGTTCGATCAACATTACATCAGGGTGATATGAGTAGAGCGTGTTTACTATTCGAACACTAGCATGCTGTAATCCATCATGAACTGATCCCCGATCGTTACCGGATCTACAAACGTCAAATTAAGCTGTCAAATAATATACTTAAAGCCGATTATGACTCCTGGTGATACATGAACAGGCCGTGGATTAAAATATCCCAACAGATTAACGTTGAGAAGGAATCCAGACATTGAAAGAATGGATGAATGGAGTTTTATGATGTACCAATGATATATTATTCAAACGGTTTGTTAAATCGGTAAAAAAGAAAATGTGACCTCTAGAGGGACCACAAGCTATATACGCAACCTTTCTTACATTCAGGCGCCATAATCCAGGAAGCAACGATCCGATATGCGCAGGACCCTAGATCGTTGGGGAAAAAACATACATTGTTTCATAAAAATCCGACAAAAAGTAAAACCTCTAGAGTGGCCACAAGCTAAATAATCTATGAAGTTACATGCCAATATCAAAAGGAACCGCGAGATGTTTGAGAGATAAACAAACATAAACATTCAGGCGCCATAATCCAGGAAGCAACGATCAGATATGCGCAGGAACCTAGATCGTTGGGGAAAAAACATACATTGTTTCATAAAAATCCGACAAAAAGTAAAACCTCTAGAGTGGCCACAAGCTAAATAATCTATGAAGTTACATGCCAATATCAAAAGGAACCGCGAGATGTTTGAGCGATAAACAAACATAAACATGCGTATAAAAACTGTCTGTTTTAATTAAGTACGGTGCCTTACAATACAGACCCGGTTGGATAAACAGACAGTGCAGATGGAGCAGCTCCATTTTACTAGTCCGAACCTTTAAAAACTATAGGTTGTCATGTTTCAAATTATGATACACTCACTTGATTAGTAGCGATTAAAACACCCTTGGTCATTATTGGACTAACGTATTGTATATAAAAAAAACATCGCATTAAACTACCCCCCCCCCTCCCAGAATATATATAGCAGGCGCGGATCCAGGATTTTTTGCAGGGGGGGGGGGTCCAGGTTTGATAATTGCCACCGCCACCATTACCGGGGGGGGGGGGGGCCCTCCCGCAGAAAAATTTGGTAAATTAGATTCAATTTGGTGCATTCTGACGTATTTCCGGAAGGTAAATTCCAAAATTACAGGTCTAAAAATGGCATAAAAAAATTTCAAGCCTGAGCAGGGGGGGGGGGGGGTGTCCGGACCCCCTGGACCCCCCCCCCTCTGGATTCGCGCCTGTATAGAGAGAAATGGGATTTAACGTCCACTCGACACAAACTAGGTCATTTCGGGACTAACATAATATGGTTTATTTTTATTTCAATAATTCGCTTGCGCGTAGGGCCTTTAGCAGTGGGAGGAAACCGGAAGATTTGGTCTCGAACGGGTCTCTTAATAGAAAATACCTTCTGCTACTTTGTGGCTAGCCTGCATTGCATGATGTCCGAGTATAAATTCAAATGCGCCGGAAATCACCGGAGGTTTACCGAGGAATGCTGATGGAATGCCTTACAAGCAAGCGTTTCAATCCACAGACACGATATCAAATTGATAAGTGACACGAAGTGTGAGAGAGAGAAATGAGGCTTAACGTCCACTCGACACAAACTAGGTCATTTTGGGACTAACATTTGGTTTAATTTTATTTCAATAATCGCTTGCGCGTAGGGGTCTTTAGCAGTGGGAGGAAACCGGAGAAAACCCACGAGGTTGGACAGGCGACCCTACTCCTTGCCACGTACAAACGGGGATTCGAAAACACACCAGTTGACTCAATGGAAGGCCTATTATACAGCGCGCGCCCGCTAACTATTCGCTACCCCCCCCCCCCCCCGACACGAAGTGACATTTCCCAAATTTGCATACCCAGTGGAGATTTATTTGCATAATTGCCATTATCGTTAAGACGAAGATTTAAAGGGTGATATTTAAGAGTGTTCTGTATTTAGAATCATAAATTGTTATCTAATGCCATGGGAAGTTTTTTTTCCGATGCAAATGAATCGAATCATCATTACTTGTCTCTTAAAGAAAATTTTATCATTGGGTTGTATTAGGAATCCGCCATTTTAGGATTCAATAAACTTAATTAATGGTTGCTTTCTATACAGATCTATAAACCAATTACACAGGAGTCCATATGGTGTGTCCATATGGGAAATATGGTGTGTCTGAACTGAGTATCGTCATTTCAAGCTCCTGCTTTTCTGCACCAACCATGAAACCATGAGTCTCCGTCCCATCCAGATGTGTGGTTAAAGATATAAGATAAATGATGACTGGTTGACTGCGGTAGAATCAATCCCTTGTTTTGTAAGTAACAGTTTCAAAGAGTTCCAAATGTATGCGTTTTACTTTTTTAAAAAAAAATATATATTTGCACATTTCTTAAAGATCCATTATGGGAGATTAGATAATGAGTTGGTAGTTCTTACAATAATTGTTAAAATCTAGATAATGTAAAGGCAATTTAATTTGCTGCAAATTTCAGTCAAATTTATCCACTATGAGCCGAGAATTAAACGAATGAAAGTTCTGCCTAGCCTCGATCATCATTACTAAAGTCGGCATGACAAAAATAATAGTCTCGATTATGCATTTAATCATTAAGTAGCGAAGGAAAGTTATGCAGCAAATCAGATCACAATCCAATGAATATTGCAGACTAGCGTTTATGGTCTGGATAAGTATCCAATTAATAGTGTATATAACATTTCAGGCCTAAAGACAGCACTACAATAGGCAGATTATGTTTAACGTAATGTATGTTTAACTGACATTACTTGTTTAAAGCAGCTAAATCGGTGGTATTAGGCGTCACCGTTTGACATGAGTCATGAAATATGTCTATCCTCCTTTACAAATGTTGAAATGTTTGTTTTGTCTTAAACATACATTATGCAAGAGCCAAATCTGCCTGTTGCAGGTCTTTCTTTAGGTCTGAAATGTTATCTAAATTAATAATTATACATTAATTAACTCATCTAGGCCATAATCAATCCTAGATGGCATCGGATTTCTCCGATATTTCAGCATATTTTGATTTAATTTCAAAATAGAGCAACTAAGCTTAGTTTCGAAAAACCAGTGCGGTGGTTGCAATGATTGCACACGTCAGGTCAACCCCTCAAAGGCTTCGCTCGCAATATAATAATTTGAATCAAATTGTTTCACATTATCTATTTTCCGACTATTATAGCAAGATTGACTAGTTCTTTCTCTAAATCTAACATAATGTATCTTTGAATATCCGAAGCGTTTACAGTGTGATGGGGGGGGGGGGGATATAAACAGTTCTTCCCTCTGTGAACAATCGCTTCTACTCAGGGAAGAATGGGTTTAACGCAGGTTAAATGGATATATTCAGGAAAGTCAATTTGACGTGTATACTTAACTTGGCATGTATTGCCTGTTATATAGCGAGACCAATTTGGAACACACTATTACAGAGTGACGTACATGTACTAATGCATAGCCTTTTATAGTCTCTTTAGCGTAGAAACCGTTCTACTATAGGCTACATTCTAAGATAGTGTCAGAGGGATCGAACAGGCTTGAGAATCCTTAGTATATAATCTACCTTCTTCTGGACAATCTTGCTGACAGTAAATTACCATTAAAAGGTTAAAAGCACCAGTTTTGTACGTCTGAATGAAGACAGATAAAAGTATTGCTCCGTATCTCAATAACAGTTTTAAATAAAGTTACCGGCACCCTGGATTAAGCATCCAAGCAGAAAATTCAGCAGAAAATTCAATTTCATGTCAGTGAGAGCATATAAAATATCGAAACCTGTGGAATTTCTATTAAGGGTACATTAATGATAAGTACAGATATGTTGACATGTATTGAACACTGAAGTCACGGCGGTTCAGTAAATGGGTCGATCTTTTATTAGTGGCACGGGGACGTTCCTGGTAATTAAAGGGCCATTGACATACTTTGAATACAGGGGAAACCGTATTAATTGCCCCTAAAGGATGATTAAAGGGTTACTGACATGTTTTGATTACTGGGGGCAATGGCGTGAGTCCTGATGTACGCTGACATATTTCCCAGGAATATTCCAGCGTGGTTTACGCTTGCCATGGTACAGGACGGAGGGTCTGTCAAGACGCGGCGACATGTTGTTCGGATGTAACTAAAAAAGCCACTTCCATGTACTGTCATGCACGTAAAAGACACTTGACAGTTAGAATAGGATGAGTTATCCCGGTTGGTGCAGAAATGTAGGACATTAATCTTGCTGAAAGTGATAGCACCGGGATAAGATCGAAATATCTCACAGCCACGTGTTATTTCAAATCTACTTTAAACCCATTTTATCTGCCCATTTAATCTACATATCGATTTGTCTGACAAAGACAATTATTCTTCTTTGTCGTTTAGATATTGCCCTAAATAATTTATAAGATGGTTTAAGTCCTGATTGTCATCAAAATACACGCCATTCAACTCATGGCGTCCGTGTATACCCAGAGTCAAATGGCAGCCCATCAAGTTAATAATATACATAACGATTAGGCGTTAGAAATAAAATAAAATAAAATGGGTTTTAACGTTCCATTGTTACTGTACAAACTGAAAACGGGCATACTTCATACAATGTGCTATGGGGGAAATTTTGTCGCTTTGTACCACTGACAAGGGGAAATTACCTTGATCAGGACCAACTTCCATTAAAATACATTGGTTTTTATACGCCCACATTTTCATGTGGACGTATTATGTCGTCGCCCCTGGACGTCCGGACGCCGGACGTCAACAATTTGTTTGTGGACTCTCTACAGGTCACAATTCTTATCCGATTTTGACGAAACTTGAAATATAGGTTTATCCCCAAAAGATCTCGACTGCTTTCGATATTGGCATGTATCGGATCAAAACTTCATGGATTATGGCCCCTGATTGTACGAAAAATCACGTTTTTAGCTTGTGGACCCTATAGATGAAACTTGACATGCATGTTTATAACCCAAAGATCTTGGTTCCTTTCGATATTTGCGGCTATCGGAATGTAATTTCCTGAATTATGGCCCCTGATTGTCCGAAAAATCACCCTTTTTAGCTTGTGGTCCCTCTGGAGGACACAATTATTATTCGATTTAAAAAACCGTTTGATTATATCACCGTTACACCCTAAGGAAGGTTGAGTTCGAATTTCGGGAAAATCGGACCAAAATTGCCATACAAAATGGCCGCCGTTTGTACGCGAATACTGTTAAAAAATGGTATATCAAGGTTGTGGACCCTGTGGAGGTCACAATTTTGATTCGATTTTGATGAAACTTGAAATTCATGGTTATAACCCAAAGATCTTGGTTCCTTTCGATATTTGCGCATACCGATCGTAACTTCCTGAATTATGGCCCCTGATTATACGCAAAATCGCCCTTTTTTTAGCTTGGAGGTCACAATTATTATCCGATTTAAAAAAACGTTTGATTATATTACCGTTACACCGTAAGGAAGGTTGAGTTCGGGAAAATCAGACCAAAATTGCCATACAAAATGGCCGCCGTTTGTACGCGAATACTGTTAAAAAATGGTATATCAAGGTTGTGGACCCTGTAAAGGTCACAATTTTAATTCGATTTTGATGAAACTTGAAATTCATGGTTATAACCCAAAGATCTTGGTTCTTTTCGATATTTGCGCATATCGGATCGTAACTTCCTGAATTATGGCCCCTGGTTATACGTAAAATCCCCCTTTCTTTAGCTTGTGGTCCCTCTGGAGTTCACAATTATTATCCAATTTAATAAAACCGTTGATTATATCACCGTTACACTGTAAGGAAGGTTGAGTTTGAATATCGGGAAAATCGGACCAAAATTGACAGACAAAACGGCCGCCGTTTGTACGCGAATACTGTTTAAAAAAATGATATATCATGGTTGTGGACCCTGTATATGTCACAATTTTAATTCGATTTTGATGAGGAAGGTTGAGTTCTAATTTCGTGAAAATCGTACCAAAATTGCCGGACGAAATGGTCGCCGTTTGTACGCGAATAGTGTAAAAATATGGTATATCATGGTTGTGGACTCTCTACAGGTCACAATTCTTATCCTATTTTGATGAAAAGTCACATTTCTAGGTTGTGTACCGTCACACCATAATCATTGTCGGTTTCGAATTTCATTAATATCAGACTGGAACTGACCAACTAAATGGCTGCTCCCAATACAGTATGAAATACAGGACTTAAAGATGTAGGAAAAATCACTTTCGGTATTGCTTGTTCTCTGTCCATCTCTCGAAAATGTGGGCGTATCCTGCCTGGCAGTGCCAGCCTATCTTTTTTAATTTGTTAACTTCTGTAAAAGTCGTTCAATATGCAAGAATTACGTAATAGCGGTTGACACGGCGTAGCACGGGTATAGCCATGAACCGTAAGTAGCTTAACTCCGAACAACCCCTATACACCCAATTGCAGCCTCAGAACAGCTCTGTGGTAGCCGCCAACCTTCAACAGACAAGCAGGCCGACAAACAAACGACAGTCACAAATAATTAGTCTAGATTGTTGAACAACGGTTGTCCAGCTAGTAAAACTCTAACCAGGACACACCGGTTTAGCTCCATATATTGGCCTAGAAAAAAGTTTCTTGCTATTTTCCAGCGCTGTTTCCGTAGTGTAGACCAGATGGCCTGGTAAGCAACAGAGTCTACTCCTTCAGTTGGTAACAAAAGGTGGCCTACGGTAAAGACCCCTTAGTAGTTGGTATTCGATGAATTATTATATGTAAATGCCGCTGGCATAGGACACTCCATTAGATATATATGCTTGCTGCAGAAAGGTAGAATCTTGAAGCACATTTTGGTTTGGTTTTTTTTCTAAATCGGACATCTAGACAATACTCTGGGACCTATATTTCCCATCAATATCAAGATTATAGATATTCTGTTACAAGAAGTCAACAGAAGCCAACACAATTAAAAGCATCATGGTAAAATACTACAAAAAAAACTATAAATATTGGATTTGTAAACCATCACGAGCATCAATCGTGTCTGGTAATTCCTTTCTTATATCACCCGACACGTAAATATCAAACCTAATCTTAGAAAATAACCCTGTGCAGCAGCACATGGTCTCGGATTACCCACAAAAACCTGTGCCGTTAATTAATAGATACAAGTTTACGTGTCACGCAATGTGTGTAGTGTTGACTGACATAATAAAAAAGTTCAACGGACGAGATGACATCGATCTTAGTCCAATATCACGTAAGTTTTGGATGTAAAATGATCGAAAGAGATCTTTGATTAATTAGCAGGTAAATACAACATAACACTGACATACAGAGACTGGGTGACATGCCTTTAAACATAAAAAAGATAAGTTTTATCATGGAAATGGCAATGACATGTACTGTGGTTTAGCCGAGATAAGGAAGAAAGTGATATGCCATTTCGAATTACAACTGCCAGGGATTATGAACATACCGCCGTGTAAACGCGACCACGATCTTTGTTTCCATTCGTACGACTAAATGATTTTACTTGCCAGACACGCCGTCTTGGACCACTGACATGAGAAACAATGCTCAACAAACCCCAAGGAACGCCCGGTGAAACAAAACAACACAATATTTAGAAACTATAAGTGAACTCACCTTACGGAGGGCAAGTGATTCGGGTCGATGAATGATCTGGACCTCATCTACTTCAATATTGAAGGTGACGCTTTTACTCGGGGACGGTTGGGGTGTTAAAGACCTAGCCACTGTTTCGGCACTACGGCTGATTGGACTCGGTAGGAAGGTTGGGTGCTGGTTCGGGGACATAGTGGGCGCGGAAGCTCTCCTGCTGAATGCTGATGGAGCTTTGTTTGCCTGCCTTGACAATGCTGCAGAACGTCGCCGATTTTTGCGCACTATTGTCGCGGTGCGGATCATCATAGACATCTTTGAGGAGGCTTTTGAAGAGATCACTTGTCAGTTGTGCGTACGAAAAAATATCCCATTGAAATGTTAGACACAACCTGAATGCCAATAGAAAGAACTAAATGTTCTCAGATAATGATGTTTCACAATAACTGCCACATATTTCAATGACTGACACAACAAAGTCGAGTTAATCCCCAATTAAAACACCAATTACGGGATCAACAGGACAAGCTTTAGATATCATCACGGCTTGTTTTCTAGAAATATTACTTATTCCAGACACAAAGTTTATTTCAAAATCCAAAGCAAAAGAAATCACGATAGTAATCTCGATAAGACAACACAATTTTTGTATCGAACACAATCACTGGTTTTATTCTAACAATTGACATCTCCGTTCACAAGTCGTTACTCTTTCCACGGTTAAATTACTGTCCAAAAGAAATTAGTAAATAATCATCTTTGACTGCCAAATATGGTGACGCGTCTTGGAGCAGTCTTTCAAGACGAAATATGAAAACTCTAGAAAAAGTGATAGCTGGGTGGACCGCTCAATTCTTTAATGAGCCACCTCCGAGGAAAAGCATGCCTTGACATTTGCTGTTCAGTGATTTTACCCAAGGCTAATAACCTCGAGGTCAATAAGCCCTTTCAATATATCATATACAATTCAAGTATCCTTATTGGCTACTTAACCGGAAGCAACTGTAGACTGCTACATGAATTTTAGCGAAATATGTTTTCGTGTCTTTAATTAAGGCGCCATGTGAAATGGAGATAATTATATCCGTAGTTGAAACTGTAAGACTTCGACAGTCCAAACGGCTCATAATCACGCCTTGGTGAGCTAAATGCGTATATGAAGTAGATGGTCGATTATCGAAAGAGTTAGTCTCAAGTTTTGAACCAATAATTAAAAAAATAGTATTCTGGTACTTATGCCGTTCTTACATACATTATTTATAAAAATACCAAAGGTCTATTGATACTTATTCGGGCATAACAAATAAATGTGACTACAAAGGCGCAAGTTGACATTCGCAGACACCTAATCTTATAAATTGTATATTATAATTATTATAAAGTATCAATAGTTTAAATTTATCAAATGTCCATTGAAATTTATCCTGGTATATTTAATGTTACCAGGTGCATGGCGACAATCGCAGACATTTTCTAATCTTAAAGTTTCAAAGCAATTTGTAACTAGTAACAATTTAAAACTATATAAAACTGCATATGCCAAAAGTACACTCAGTTTGGAGAAGTTTCAAGGTGGTTGTAAAAGTTTCATTTCCTTTGCTGTTAAATATTGTATATTCTAAATATAAGTTTAACTAGCAGCAGGTTCAATATGGCTGGAACAGACAATATTGCAGGATGACATTGTCCGAAATCTTCAAACCTTAAACACTTAAAAGTTCAACTTCAGTGGACCAGAAACAATGTGCAGTTGTATATTCCACAACAGTCAATTCAGTATGACAAGACCAGGTCGCTTCAATTGTAACACTTTCAAATTATCAATATGGCTTCCTTTAAAAAGTACACACAGAATTACACATCTCTCTTAAGGATAAAAATTTCAAATTAACCCTCAAGATCAAATGAAAATGCCATTCTACTAAAGCACCGTTTATATCTCTGCTTCTATTATGGCAAACTTAAGTTAATTGTAAGGGAGGTAGGTGGACATCTTCCGGAAGGAACTCCTCATATCTGAAACCGTAAATTAACTAAACGTAATTGAGCTGTTACTTTAAACGTATCCATTTCACGAGGAACAGATGTACTGTGGAATTTAATATACATCTCCGTTCAAAACATGACAATTATAGCTGGACGAAACCTCATTCAGTCTATATAAAGACGTATCAAAATGGCAAAAATTGGCGTCTGGTATCAGGAATAAGCTTCATAAAAGACGAAGTACAACATATTTAACATCAAAGTTGTCTTTATTGATAGGTTTCTTAATAAATCAACGGACGTATATAGTTCAACAGCTCTGGATAATTTATAGATATAAATGGATCAAGTCTAATGCAAATCACAGGTTTGGCGGAAAGTTCATATCTACCTACCTATTAATTAGAACATCGTGCAAATGTTTTTATATTCTCAATTCACCACGGTATTAATTATTATTATAGGTTATCAAGATCATAATTAGCAATCAACAATGTGGTTTGTGTCTTTTTATTCACCATATCTGGCTTAATTAGGACACCGGCGAGTTTCTACAAGGCCCAATAATGCTACGGCAACTTTGTTCCGGGTGTACTTTATCAGAAAGGTCATTCGAGTTAAACCATTAAAAGTGGTCATCTAGCCAACGTTTAAAAAGCAATTGATATGATTTTGCAGACATCTTGAATATGGGATTATATCTCAGTAAATCTGTCTAGAATATAATATCGTATATCAAGGTCTATCAATTGCTTTTATTTAGTTAAAGAGGAACTTGCTTATGGTTGATATCACGTACTTTTCAGTTGAACGGCTTAGTTTCTAGGACATTGTCCAGACACACTTTTAAATTATATTCGTTTTGAACAGACACTGTAGCTATAGGGTAGAAGGTCCCAAGACTGACATGAACTGTTCGGAAAAATCGTTTATATTTTTGTATAATTCTAAAAATGACGATACAAAAAATGGAAAACTCCGGTGGATCTTATGCAACTGGACTTACATTGTATATAACTTTGTAATTTGTTGATAATTAAAAATTGACTTTCACATATAAATAACGAATTGCAAGTGGACTTAACCTATAATTAGGTTATACATTTTCCGTAACTACAAATATCTGCTATTATCAGTTTGTCCATCTTCCCATACCATATGTTCCGGTAACTTTAAACGGAAATTGTACCAGAAACGAAACATTTAACGCGTCAATTGATATTTCAGGGCGCAACGTGACCCGTGTTCTTGTAGCTTTAACCGGAAGTTAGGCCAGAAAAGATTCATTTAACTCATCAAGTGAAGAGTACGTCAGCAACCCAAAAAAAGAGAACAAACCAGAACGTATTTTAAGTTTTTAACAGCATCATTATATGTCAACCTGAAGGAAGTTGGAGAGTAGGATGTTATTAATGTGTTTAAAAGGCCACATCCACAAAAACTCCGAAGTTCTATATAAAACTATAATTACAGTCAAAGGATAAATAACACGAAAAATATTTTGGCTTAAGAAGGGATAGAAAATAGTTTTAAAAAATATCAGCGAAATATAACATTGGTGACATACAAGAGAAAAACATTTTATAACTTTGGAATTTAGTGAAATTAAATGAACTGGGATTATTGGTCTTAGATTTTGTTTTCTTAACTACATATTAGCTGAGTATATATTGACGCGAGTTAAGTTGTTTGAAGTTACTGGATAAATCAAATTGTATCAAAATAAACTTAAAATCACACTTGTTTTATCTAAAATTAATAGTCTGTCATATGAGTGTCACAGCGATGAGAGACAAAGATTAAAGAAAGCTACACTATTTTGTGGGTTTCATCTGCAAATTGTAATAATGTTTTATTTAATACAAGCAAAGTGTTATTTATCGAGAATTTTATTTCCGGGTACTCTGAATAAACGAGATCATTTTTATACGCCCACATTTTCATGTGGACGTATTATGCCGTCGCCCTGCCCGTCCGGCCGTCCACAATTTGTTAGTGGACTCTCTACAGGTCACAATATCCTTTTTAGCGTGTGGGCCCTCTGGAGGGTAAATTATTATACGAATTAAAAAACCGTTTGATTATATCACCGTTACATGGTAATGAAGGTTGAGTTCGAATTTCGTGAAAATCGGAAAAATAATTGTCGGACAAAATGACCGCCGTTTGTACACGAATAGTGTGAAAATATGTTGTGCACCCTATAGAGGTCACAATTTTAATTCGATTTTGATGAAACTTGAAATACATTTGTATAACCGAAAGATCTTGGTTCCATTCCATATTTGCGCACATCATCAGATTGTAACTTCCTGAATTATGGCCCCTGATAAAAATCGCCTTTATTAGCTCGTGGTCCCTCTGGAGGTCACAATTATTACCTGATTTGAAAAGACATTTGATTATATCACCGTTACATGGTAATCTAGGGTGAGTTCGAATTTCGTGAAAATCGGACCAAAATTGACGGACAAAATGGCCGTAGTTTGTACGCGAATCGTGTTTAAATATGGTATATCAAGGTTGTGGACCCTATAGAGATCACAATTTTCATTCGATTTTGATGAAACATGAAATACATGTTCATAACCTAACGATCTTGATTCCTTTGCGCATATCGGATTGTAACTTCCTGAATAATGGCCTCTGTACGAAAAATCTTGTGATCCGTCTGGAGGTCACAATTATTACCTGATTTAAAAAAAAAACCACATTTGATTATATCACCGTTACACTGTAATGCGTATAATCAGGGGCCATAATTCAGGAAGTTACGATCCGATATGCGCAAATATCGAAAGGAACCAAGATGTTTAGGTTATAACCATGAATTTCAAGTTTCATCAAAATCGAATTAAAATTGTGACCTCTACAGGGTCCACAACCTTGATATACCATTTTTTAACAGTATTCGCGTACAAACGGCTGCCATTTTGTATGGCAATTTTGATCCGATTTTCCCGAAATTCGAACTCAACCTTCCTTAGGGTGTAACGGTGATATAATCGAACAGTTTTTTAAATCGGATAATAATTGTGACCTCCAGAGGGACCACAAGCTAAAAAAGGTGATTTTTCGGACAATCAGGGGCCATAATTCAGGAAATTACATTCCGATAACCGCAAATATCGAAAGGAACCAAGATCTTTGGGTTACAAACATGTATGTCAAGTTTCATCAAAATCGGTTCAAAATTGTGACCTATAGGGTCCACAAGCTAAAAACGTGATTTTTCGTACAATCAGGGGCCATAATCCATGAAGTTTTGATCCGATACATGCCAATATCGAAAGCAGCCGAGATCTTTTGGGGATAAACCTATATTTTAAGTTTCGTCAAAATCGGATAAGAATTGTGACCTGTAGAGAGTCCACAAACAAATTGTGGACGGACGGACAGGGGCGACGACATAATACGTCTACATGAAAATGTGGGCGTATAAAAATCCAATAACTTATTTCTTCTAATACTTTAATGGATTGGGAACATAACACCCACTGTTCTCAAGCACAAACGGCTGTTTGTAATATAAACTGAAAGGTCAAAATATCGTGCCTTTGTTTAATAAACCATCGATTATTGTCCCATATAACTGTTTTAGTTTAGCTATTTTCCCTGGCGATCATATTTTGAGGTTTACAGAATTTATTACGATTCCTTTCTCTATGTTAAAATTAATTAGAAAATTGCCAGCCTGGATATATTCTCGTTTTTCTCAACATTCCCTAGGGACATTCGCTATAAGAGAAATTATTTGTACTTTTATTCGAGGATACCTGCTAATTACCCAGGATAACATGGCTGGTGGCATGCGCGATGAGAAGCAGAATACGATATCACCACCTGAAGGACATAATTAAACATCTCGCTTAGAAACTCGTGTAGGGTTTCTAAACTGAGCGAGCTGATAACCATTGTTGTCCGAGAAAATGACTTCCAGGCTGTATCGATGATTAAAAACTTGAACGAAAACATCGACACTCTTGTTAAAGAAAACTTAAAAAGGCACCAGAGTTACATTCTTGTAAAAAAAATATAATTATATAGAAGAGTACAGTCAAGATAGTTCATAATCAGTAACTACGCAACACTGACCCCGCAACTGTGATTAAACGTGAACTACAGAGGAGAAAGAGAGGGGGTTAACGTCCATTCGACACAAACTAGGTCATTTCGGGACTAACATGTTTTTTAAAAATTTTATTTCCATAATTCGCCTGCGTGTAGGGGACTTTAGCAGTGGGAGGAAACCGTAAGACCCTGAGAAAACCCACAATGTTGGACATGCGAACCTACTCCTTGTCACGTATAACTGGGGATTCGAAACCACGCCAGCTGACTCAATGACAGGCTTTATGACACAGCACGTACATGCTAACCATTTGGCCATCCAACCCCATCGAACTACAGAGAACAGTGATACATAACCCTTGTTCAAACAGATCCGCAAAATTGGAGGTCCCGTGTTATTGACGTTTCTTGAAATTATATTTGAGATTATTAAATCGAACTCATTATTCAACAGATCTGAATATATTTACCAAAGTAAATACAAATTAACAGACAAATATAATTTCTACTTAGGAGATAAACACTTCCTTAACATGTCTTGGGCTCTAATGTAAAATCTCAGGACATGTCTATTGGACAATGACTCTCTAAATACGAAAGCGGAAGTGTTTATCGACACTGTAACCTGCTATTTGAACAGAGGGGTGTTATTGTCGAATAGAGAGTGTCTAATTGACAAATCAAAAGGCAAGATTCATCCTTAAGCATGTTACAATAAGAACTGACGTCTCGTGTTTGAGACCGAGCAAGCATATTCGGTCTTGTTCATTTGGTCCATGTTTATTAAAGGCGACAAGTCTCTTACTCAATATCTCCCACAATCTTCGACATCGCAAACACGACTTATTGGTCAACTGAATTAACAATGATGTTCGCCTAGCATAAGTGATTAGATATTACAGTTAAAACAGAAATATCAGTTGATAAAATTTCATATTACATTAGTATATGCGTTGCGATCCATCTCTGTCCATTTCTAGATGCCACAGAATAGCGATTTAGCTCCTTTAAATCGAAAACCATATCTGAGACCGATGGTTTTAGCATGGATTCTAATAACCAAATCCATTCATTAAAATAAATCGGATTATTCTACTTACCTTCATAGCTGGTTTTGGCTCGAGAGAGACGGATGACTTCGACACAGTGTCATCTTTTACCTGTGGTGCAGATGTTAATACACTAGCTTCAATGTGAACAGCACTGATAACCGTAGCCGCGGCACCGTCGGCAAAGTGAATGGGACTTGTAACTTTAGTCAGGGCAGCTGCAGCTGTTTGTCGAGATTTCGCACTTGATCTGGCTGCTCTAGCTTTACGAGACAGTGTCGTCTTCCGCGTCAACATCGACATGTTGTTTATTGGAATAACAACAATTGCTTGTGACAGTGTTATTTCAGATGAAGGAAGGAATTAAATAAAATCATGGCACGTTCTCTCCTCTTGTGATGCAAGCAAACGAAATGATTACAAGTCTGTTAAACGGTTATCACATCTTTCCAAAAAAAACCAGAAACACGCCGCATTATAAAACCATTATCGGCAATTCACTGAAGAAATTATTATCTGATCAAGCGTACAGGTGAAATTAACGAAATATAAAACACTTCTCTCTCTATTATAGAGGCTTTCAATTCTCTCGGAGAAGACTAAACTCTGTCATTAAGAGAGCATTCGTCTCGCCGGTTCAACAAAGGTGCCGACCCTTTCTTACTGCTCTAATTAAAATGCCTAATCTTCAGTGGGCAGAAATAAAACCGCAATCTTGTTCCAAGACATTAATTGTCTCCCCGATATTCAGTCCATATAGATCCCATTGTTAACGATTTAAGGCGCGTAAAGTCTAAACAGTTTTATTAACAGTCAATTCCAATCCTAGCAAAAAAGATGCACAAGAGTCCTATTAAAAGGAAAACAAAATTGAAGAAAGCTAGATTGATTGATCTATTAATGATACAGATGGGTTTTATCCTCTCAATAGTTTACAAGTTTATGAGCAGTTCATTACACCAACGTGGGCAGAAAATCACAAAACATGTTCAACCATTACAATTTGTAGATGCAATAACTATTGTCGTTCTAAGTAATTCTCCTATTTCAAATCAAAACTTTCCTGGCTAGTGGCAATTTCGAATAAGACGCATAATCACCAGACGTAGATGCTAGAATAATTTACCCGCTAGGAAAGTTTTCCCAGAGGACTCACTCCAGTCGAGAAAGTTAAGTATGTATTCCGGATATTTGAAAATGACTGTTACATAAACTGATATTGATGAGCAGTTCAGCCGTACATATGTCACATTTAGAATGTCAATCATACAAATCGCAACAGCTTGATCATTAACTATACCAAATGACATTAACATCGTCAAACGGTTGTAAACTATAATTTTAAATTTTAGCTGTAAATGTTGTTTAATAATTCAACTGGAAAAATCGAGATCGCTTGTACCCTTTTGAAAACATTAACAGGAATGAATCAATCAAATGGGGGTTAAAGTCCCACTTTTCTGCACGAGCCCTGTTAATGAATACGGGGGCACTTTTAACAGCGGCAAAGATCGCTATTATTTATCGAAACTGACCCAATCCCACAACAATTGTATACGCTATGAAGGTATTGAACGAGACGTTCTTGAGAGCCCCACTTCGAGCTCTAGTTGTACGATCGTTCCCTGGTGTCACTCTAGCTTGTCGTCGTTGTTTCGATCCCTGGTGTGCGTGTATGTGACTTGGTGACAGGGGTGCCTTCTCGACCTAATGCGTTTCCATTTCGTCCCACCAGAAAGAACCCCCCGCCGTGTCATAAGATAATAGAAGTAAGAAGCGGACGTTGAACACTAATAGAAGAAGAAACATTAAACAGTGTAATCCGTTCTATTGAACTGAACACACAAAAAAACGCGCGTTTAAATGTAATAGCGTAATACGTTCTATCAAATTATTATCAAAACACATGTTTAAAATTCAGAGCGTAATCCAGTCTACAAACTGAACATCGACGTAACTATTTTAATGTCAGGGTAATTCGTGCTATTTACTAGCCTTCAAACATTAGTCTTGTTCGAGGCGGTGTTGTTAGCTCTACTATAAATTTTACCATTAATGTCAGAGAACCTTGTCATTTCTCTGAACCGGACACCAAAACACAACCGATTTAATCCTTTAATTCAAAGAAATTGTTAATTATACTCAAAAGTGTTACCATTAAACTTTAGGCAACCTCGCCATTTCTTTAAACATGAACACTAAAATATTTAAAACAATAAAATCGCTTCATCAGTACCATTTTGTTGTTGTAAGCAGATGAAGCAATACCCTTACAGAGTATCATTCAACTTTGGAGAATCATGTCGCTTCTTTAATCTAAAGACCACAATAAAGGAATAGACTCGCTTTACCAGTAACCCTCTCCTTTGAAAAACGGTCAAGATCTCCGTCAGTGGTGTATATATCTATAATGGCGTGTATATATGTTATATTGTATTGTTTTTCAAACCTATACGTAAATTGTTGACGAAAAGAGTTTCAATCTACGTCTTCCTGACATCTGAAATATTAAACTCTGCATAGATAATAATTCCTTTATATTTTTCAGAGATTGTTTTTTTCGAACTACTTCCTTATTCCTTCTGACTTAATCAGTATCTTGGAGATATAATATAGAGTATTAAAATTTATATTTATTTAAAAAACAAAGGCCAATTGCGATGAAGTTCCTTGCTGCTTTTCTGCAACTGCTATTTCGAAATATCTTTATAGCCGTTCTCGCTTTGTTGGGTCTTTTTACCCAAGTTCTTGAAGAATCGTCCGCCTTCCATTTATGATATAACCATCCCACAAAGATCCCGATGACGTCACTGGTGGTTTCTACATCCCCATTTCAAGATGGCTGCAGTGTTGGTTACTGGTTCATTTAATGCACGTATTTATTCGGACATCATCTCCCTTTTCACAACGTAAGTCAAGGTACAATGCACTCAAATTGATTATTCAAAATGGCGAAACAGGGTATCCCAAGTCCAAGATGTCTTCAATGACGTCATTGTCGGTTACTGGTTTATTTTCACTGCTTAATTCACGGGAAATATATTCAAATTAACTGTTTAACATTACGTCTAGACAAGCCCCTTTAAGAAAAAATCGTCTCTAAATGCAGCATAATACAGGCGTTACCGGGACATTGGGCCAGAGTACTTCCTGTTTAGTAAAATTCATCTTACAATACAGCATCAATCGTCACAGCACATTATTCGAATGCGATCTGGGTTGATAACTGAACTGAAAGACCAACTTATCTCCCTTGTGGCATGTTGCTCTTAAATACCAATTGCTCAACTTTTCCATACAGACAATAAAAGTGTGATAAAAAAAAAGATTGACAATAGAGTTTCATTCTACTCACGTTTCAATATTTCCAATCGTTGCTTGGGGGTTCTTTATCGAGCATCTCGCCAGCGGTCATAATTTGGTTTGATTGATTGATTTAATGGATTAGAATTCCCTGATGGTTAAAATGTTTTAATACGTTTCGTGAGCGAGGAACCTTTAGACAGGAGCTGTTTCCACACACTCGTTTTTAAAAAGACCTACCTCAAGCCTCCGTTAATTCGTGTGCGATAGACAGGACACTCAGCGTGCCTGTTTATTAGACATCTCCGCATCGATTAACGAATTTTAGTGTCTTATAAAGTGCCATAAATGCTTTCAAAAGAATAAGAATGCAACAATCTTCGGGGGTGGGGGGTCATCGAAAGAAGAATAAGAATAGGTCGTAGCACCGCCTTCAGGGCAATATGTCATGTTAGCACACTTGAAGCCAATGTATCCACCTGTGGACCTGAACTGTTTACCACAGAGAAGAAATTGCGAGCCATGTTGACCCAGTGATGACGGCGCTGCTTGGCTAATCCGGAAATCCAGGAGTAGATCGGTTGATAAAGTTCATTGGGATTTTACAGCATGGCCTTCCTTTGCCAATGGTGCAGGACATAGGTCCTGTCCGAAAAAGGGTCTTGTCTTTCGTGTGGAATTTAAAACGAGATTTCTTGCACAAATTAGTGTGCACACTAAAGAATCATTTGCATTTGTAACAAACTGTTTTTTTCAGTTTTAGTTGGGCGTACACCTGCGTACACTAAACCCGTCTCTCTTCCAAATATTTGCATTATTAACAATATATTGAATTGAAATACTGATTATCATTCCATTATTTTGGATTCCTGTAATTCTGGATTTCTACCTTTCGGTATTTGAGATTATAAACTATAGAATACAAAACGAAATCGATCTAAATTAGCAATCTACCCCTTGGAGAGATTTGTTAATATGCTCAACACTATAATTATGATGGACTTTTATATAACAAAATAAGTATACTTCAAGTTTCACATTGTTGATATTGCACGAAGTCGCTTCTTATTGCTTTTATTCTACTGTAATGAAATGGTGATCAACGAGACGATGTATCATAGACCTGCGAGGTCGTTAACTACTCGGGCTGTACAGTTATTAGACGGATCAATCATTATTACGCAACGTGTTGAGTAAATCGTCCGATAACCTGACTTGTACTCCAATTATGTAGTAATATTTCTGCATTTTTTATCATCAATAATCGGAGATTATTTTTATTAGGAATATTGGCCAATCCTAACAACCGTCTACCTTCAAATTAAATCCTACACATGTATTTCGGAGGAGTCACTACTTGGAACTGTCTTTACTTTCAAGAAAGCAGAGAACTATTTGATACTTTTACCATAACTGTTCTGTTTCATGTGAGAAAGCTATTTATGAGGGTTACTGAGCCAGCCATCTGGTGAAAAGTTCCATTCAATTTTTTTGTTTCAACTAAACAAAAGAAATAAGATAATATGTTTTTAATGCTCCAAGTTTCTGCACCAATAGGGATAATTTCGATGGTTTTAAAGTTTACCCGTCAGGCAACATTGAGTTTTTGTTTTGTTGTTGTGATGTAATTTGAATGGTTTGGTTGCGACCTTTAATTAAAAATTAACTACACTCTTACTCTTCTGTAATACAGGAAATCAACAAGACGTGGTATCGGATGTTTCGCGAACGTGTTCAGCAGTGTGTCTGCTTCGGATTGTTTACGCATGCTGTGATATTTACATTCTCCCCGCAGTGTCCCGTTTGATTAGAGCTAATCCCACTACTCTCACTGCTGGAAAGAGGGACAATTCTTCACTACCAACCGCTAACTGTGTTACCTTTAAAACAGAGCGTCAAATTGGACTAAATGTTTACATAACGTTACATCATGGCTCACGATTTTATTATGCCCCATTGGCCAGTGCACAGCAGAATATTGCAGCAAAACTAATTGCGTGACAAACGAGGCTATCAACATTGACATAATTTAAACAATACTGTATAGAGACGAACGAACTTTCGCCGTTTTTAATACCTTAAATCAGTGTCCAAACTTTTAGGGAAGACCCCAGATTAAACGAAGGGCTGTAATGTTGCTGTACCCAAGTGAAAGATTTGATTGAACGGGAAGAATATACACACTCCCTCAAAAGTTCAAGTATAAGAATGGCAAGGGAGCGATTTCTCGGGCCATTGCTTCAGGAATATGTGATATCTAATGATAAAGTACTTGACTAAACTTAGCTCCTCAAATCACACTCAGTACACGGCATTACGTTATGCTTTGCCTTGACATGAATTAGGGTTTAGCGTCCGACATTTCTCCACAAACTGATACTTAAGACGAGAAGCTGTCGAATTCATGGCAACTCTAGATCGCGTGTGTGTGTGTAGTGGACGTTCAACCAGCTTGTTAGCCTGATAAATGGCTGGATCAGACGAAATTCAAATCTTATTTTATTCTACCATTGGTACGATAAATTCAGATCTATAGACCAACTAATTACAAACACAAACCGACCTATATTATAACTTAAATAAGCTGTCTGGTCTGCTAATGCGTCCTTCAAGGCCAGGCTTTATTCCCCGTCAAACATAGAATTACTGTACTATATCCAAGGTCCCTGGAGTTAAAAAAGAGAGGCGTATGGATCTTTAGCAGTGGGCATTATCCGGGTAATGCCACTGCTAAATAACCCTACGCGCAAGCGAATTATTGAAATAAAAAGTTCGAACCTTACATTAGTCCCGAAAATTGTGTATAGTGGACGTTAAAGGACAATATTGGTGCCAGTCATTATCACATATGTGATAGAACTGATTAAACACTTTCCAAATATAATATTAACACAGAGATCATTGCTAAAAATAGAGGAGTAATAAAGGATTCATGAATCGGAAGTGTCGAACGCCAAAGGAAAACACGAGTTATCTCTCTATGTGAATGACTGAAGTGACGAGTGATGACAGATAAACGGCCGAATTTCTGCTCACTAATAATTCCTTCGAAGAAAAAAAGTTGTTATATGGGACCACAAGAGGTTATCTGACGATACAATAAAGTAATTAAGTGTCACAAGACAAGAGAACACGGGGAAAATAGAAATACTCCGTACAGCCCCTTGTTTTTATTCATTCTATAGGGGAGGCCGGGGCACATTGAACCACTTTGTTAACATACATGTTTGTCCTCATTTCATATCAAATGTTTTTATTAGAAGATCTCTCTATCCCATGATCAAAATTTAAAAAGAAAATCAGTATGCCCTCTTATATGGATCAAACCCCGGTTTATCTGGATTGTATAGATTAGACATATATGAACTTAAGTACAAGAATTTCCAAGGCTAAGAAGTTAACATGCATGGAAAATTTTTTCTCTTTTAAACGCTTTTTTGAAAAATTCACTGCCTAAGAAAATAATTGACAGCATGTGGCTTATTGATGGAGAAATGGGTCTAAGAAGTTATCTCACTTCTGTATATAGTGCTGGGTTGTATAGTATTATTTATAAAGGATATATCCATGGTGGTTCAGTGTGCCCCGGTCTCCCCTACCTTATAAAAACATGATAATGCACGGACTTTTAATCTGTTTTTCTTTCCTGTTCTCTTATCTAGTGGCAGTCAATTCTTTTTATGAATTTTAAGATATTCTCTCACAGTGTCACACAGCAACTTTAGGTCTTCGAGGGAATCATTATTGAGCAGATATTCGCCCAGGTACCTGTTATCACTAGTCACTTCAGTTAGTTATATAAAGGAATAACTCGTGTTTTCCTTTGGCGTTCGTCACTTCCGATTCATGAATCCTTTATTACTCCTCTATGGTAGCAATGATCTCTGTGTTAATATTATATTTGGAAAGTGTTTAATCAGTTCTATCCCGTATTTGATAATGACTGGCACCAATATTGTCCTTTAAGCCCGATGTATTTCTTCTACTAAACCACTCATTCTTTACAACTTCGACGAACTGTTTTTTTTTTTCTATAAATCTATTCCAAGACTATTAAATGATGAAATAATGATAAATGAACTGAAGGTTATTTGTGAGAAAGAGTAATCAACCTCGAACTTCCGGTCGAATAAACCTGTCTAACCTCATTAACACAATGCGTTCATGAACAGACACGTGGAAAGACAGTCGCGTTTCATTGTCCATCCATCTGACACTAATTGTGACTCCATTTCAGTTCTCAAGATGATAAGAGAATTTCGTCAAATATCGGAAAACCCCGGAAAGAAAAGTACTGACATGGCTAATGAAGCCTGTCGTATACCATGTAGTATTTTTTTTAACATTCAGTCGTTCCCTGCAATGGCGTGTCCAATTACTTTTTCATAGAATTTTGGCTGTCATTTTACCAGAAAAATCTGAAAGGAAATGGGTAACGAAGACTGCCGTACGCCATCTGGTGTGTTGTCACGGACACTGTGTCCCGGAATTGGCTTGTTCACGTACTTATCAAAGAATTTTGACCATCAATTATCAGAAAACTGAAATGGGGTGAAGTAAAAAGGGGTATACCGCCGTGCACCGTGTAGGGTACTGTCGGGGAAGCCTTCTTCCGGTAATAGCTCGTGTCCCTACTTTCCATTGAGTTCAGATTGCCAGTTGTTCCACAATCTGATTAAAACACAGATCCCTTTTCGTTTGCGTTTTTAAAGTTCAAAAAGTCGTCTTGTTAAGGAACTTACGTTCTAGTTGATGTGAGGGATTAGCCAATCAAATGGTCTGTTGCGTCGAATTCTCGTCGTCTAGTATAGCATGCGGGACTTTGGGTAGACATGTGTCATATATAGAAAACGATTAAAGGAAAAGTTGTATTCCCGAATACCCACTTGAAACACTGACGCCTTAGGGTCAAAACTGCTCGTATGACCCCCGACGCGATCTCCCACTCCAATGGAAGCACGTGCTGTGCATTAGACCATCGTGTCTCTGTCTAGGTACAATTCTACATTAATCCCTTTGGAAATAGAAAATAATTAGTCATGGTCAGGATACAGTGTGACTTTAATTCATATACAATGGATGGGTTTAATTAAATCTGGACAATGGATGCATTATACATGTATCTAATAGCCAAATCTACCCATTGCACGATTTTGTTTTGACTTTGAAAATGTTACATAAGTTATTCATATGAGGCTCAAAATCAACTCTCTAGCCATCGGATTGTTTACATTTAAGTGGATTGCAACACGGTCGCCATCTAATAGTTTACTTCAAAAATGGCTTAATATAGCCCTGTTTTTCAAGAATTATTGCTAAAAAAATAAATATTAGAAGCATAAACTAACTACATGCCTGGAGGTCAGGTGTTCGATCCCTGTATTGGCCGAGAAAGTTCATCTCGATTTTCCGGCGTTATTTCCCCTTGTCAGTGATGCAGAACGGGGTGCCTGACAAAGACAGCTGTCTAGTCGTTTGGATGGGACGAAAAACCGAGGTCCCGTGTACACATTGACGTGCACGTAAAAGATTCCTTGGCAGTTGAGTAGGCCTTATGAGTAGGCCGTAGCGCCGCTGCCCGGGCAAAATTTCCTTCATAGCACACTGAATGGCGTATACCCGTCTTCCATTAGCCCAGGTTAGGTGCAGAAGAGTAGGACGTTAAACCCCATTTCATTTCCTAAACCACATCTTCAAACACTGATAGCTTCGCCGAGAATGAAGTAATTTGACTGAAATGTTAAATTTATTCTCTTTTGATTATCTTTTTTTTGAATTATTATGAAAAAAACGGGTTAGTCTCATGCAAATGAAATGTAGTTTAACGCCCTTCTCTTCTGCACTGCCTCGGATAATGAAGATATGCATACGTATCGAAATGTCTCTTTTACGTGCACGGGATCTCGATTTTTCATTCCATCCGAACGTCTATACGCTGTCCGATTCCCCTGTCAAGGGAAACCAAGACAAAAAATCCCGATGAAATTTCTCTGGCTATAAATTGACCGAACACGGAAATTCCAATTTATCGAGCCAACGTCGTACTAACTGAGACACCGTGGTTCCTGTATCAGACACTTTCCGGTGCAGTTTTCCCTTGACTATAGTCGTCCGTATGGTACGATGTCCCGTGTACACATTAGCGTGCATGTAA